>CM048748.1:471947149-473394649 GCA_026315105.1 Locusta migratoria | reverse complement strand
TGCCTCTGCTGCGTCAAGTGTGCGCTGACCAGCAGAGGCCCTGCGCCTCGCCTCTGCCTCTGCTCTGCCTCTGCTGCGTCAAGTGTGCGCTGACCAGCAGAGGCCCTGCGCCTCGCCTCTGCCTCTGCTCTGCCTCTGCTTCGTCAAGTGTGCGCTGACCAGCAGAGGCCCTGCGCCTCGCCTCTGCCTCTGCTCTGCCTCTGCTTCGTCAAGTGTGCGCTGACCAGCAGAGGCCCTGCGCCTCGCCTCTGCCTCTGCTCTGCCTCTGCTGCGTCAAGTGTGCGCTGACCAGCAGAGGCCCTGCGCCTCGCCTCTGCCTCTGCTCTGCCTCTGCTGCATCAAGTGTGCGCTGACCAGCAGAGGCCCTGCGCCTCGCCTCTGCCTCTGCTCTGCCTCTGCTGCGTCAAGTGTGCGCTGACCAGCAGAGGCCCTGCGCCTCGCCTCTGCCTCTGCTCTGCCTCTGCTGCGTCAAGTGTGCGCTGACCAGCAGAGGCCCTGCGCCTCGCCTCTGCCTCTGCTCTGCCTCTGCTGCGTCAAGTGTGCGCTGACCAGCAGAGGCCCTGCGCCTCGCCTCTGCCTCTGCTCTGCCTCTGCTTCGTCAAGTGTGCGCTGACCAGCAGAGGCCCTGCGCCTCGCCTCTGCCTCTGCTCTGCCTCTGCTGCGTCAAGTGTGCGCTGACCAGCAGAGGCCCTGCGCCTCGCCTCTGCCTCTGCTCTGCCTCTGCTGCGTCAAGTGTGCGCTGACCAGCAGAGGCCCTGCGCCTCGCCTCTGCCTCTGCTCTGCCTCTGCTGCGTCAAGTGTGCGCTGACCAGCAGAGGCCCTGCGCCTCGCCTCTGCCTCTGCTGCGTCAAGTGTGCGCTGACCAGCAGAGGCCCTGCGCCTCGCCTCTGCTCTGCCTCTGCTTCGTCAAGTGTGCGCTGACCAGCAGAGGCCCTGCGCCTCGCCTCTGCCTCTGCTCTGCCTCTGCTTCGTCAAGTGTGCGCTGACCAGCAGAGGCCCTGCGCCTCGCCTCTGCCTCTGCTTCGTCAAGTGTGCGCTGACCAGCAGAGGCCCTGCGCCTCGCCTCTGCCTCTGCTCTGCCTCTGCTTCGTCAAGTGTGCGCTGACCAGCAGAGGCCCTGCGCCTCGCCTCTGCCTCTGCTCTGCCTCTGCTGCGTCAAGTGTGCGCTGACCAGCAGAGGCCCTGCGCCTCGCCTCTGCCTCTGCTCTGCCTCTGCTGCATCAAGTGTGCGCTGACCAGCAGAGGCCCTGCGCCTCGCCTCTGCCTCTGCTCTGCCTCTGCTGCGTCAAGTGTGCGCTGACCAGCAGAGGCCCTGCGCCTCGCCTCTGCCTCTGCTCTGCCTCTGCTTCGTCAAGTGTGCGCTGACCAGCAGAGGCCCTGCGCCTCGCCTCTGCCTCTGCTCTGCCTCTGCTGCGTCAAGTGTGCGCTGACCAGCAGAGGCCCTGCGCCTCGCCTCTGCCTCTGCTCTGCCTCTGCTGCGTCAAGTGTGCGCTGACCAGCAGAGGCCCTGCGCCTCGCCTCTGCCTCTGCTCTGCCTCTGCTGCGTCAAGTGTGCGCTGACCAGCAGAGGCCCTGCGCCTCGCCTCTGCCTCTGCTCTGCCTCTGCTGCGTCAAGTGTGCGCTGACCAGCAGAGGCCCTGCGCCTCGCCTCTGCCTCTGCTCTGCCTCTGCTGCGTCAAGTGTGCGCTGACCAGCAGAGGCCCTGCGCCTCGCCTCTGCCTCTGCTCTGCCTCTGCTTCGTCAAGTGTGCGCTGACCAGCAGAGGCCCTGCGCCTCGCCTCTGCCTCTGCTCTGTCTCTGCTTCGTCAAGTGTGCGCTGACCAGCAGAGGCCCTGCGCCTCGCCTCTGCCTCTGCTCTGCCTCTGCTGCGTCAAGTGTGCGCTGACCAGCAGAGGCCCTGCGCCTCGCCTCTGCCTCTGCTCTGCCTCTGCTGCATCAAGTGTGCGCTGACCAGCAGAGGCCCTGCGCCTCGCCTCTGCCTCTGCTCTGCCTCTGCTGCGTCAAGTGTGCGCTGACCAGCAGAGGCCCTGCGCCTCGCCTCTGCCTCTGCTCTGCCTCTGCTGCGTCAAGTGTGCGCTGACCAGTAGAGGCCCTGCGCCTCGCCTCTGCCTCTGCTCTGCCTCTGCTGCGTCAAGTGTGCGCTGACCAGCAGAGGCCCTGCGCCTCGCCTCTGCCTCTGCTCTGCCTCTGCTGCGTCAAGTGTGCGCTGACCAGCAGAGGCCCTGCGCCTCGCCTCTGCCTCTGCTCTGCCTCTGCTGCGTCAAGTGTGCGCTGACCAGCAGAGGCCCTGCGCCTCGCCTCTGCCTCTGCTCTGCCTCTGCTTCGTCAAGTGTGCGCTGACCAGCAGAGGCCCTGCGCCTCGCCTCTGTCTCTGCTCTGCCTCTGCTGCGTCAAGTGTGCGCTGACCAGCAGAGGCCCTGCGCCTCGCCTCTGCCTCTGCTCTGCCTCTGCTGCGTCAAGTGTGCGCTGACCAGCAGAGGCCCTGCGCCTCGCCTCTGCCTCTGCTCTGCCTCTGCTGCGTCAAGTGTGCGCTGACCAGCAGAGGCCCTGCGCCTCGCCTCTGCCTCTGCTCTGCCTCTGCTTCGTCAAGTGTGCGCTGACCAGCAGAGGCCCTGCGCCTCGCCTCTGCCTCTGCTCTGCCTCTGCTGCATCAAGTGTGCGCTGACCAGCAGAGGCCCTGCGCCTCGCCTCTGCCTCTGCTTTGCCTCTGCTGCGTCAAGTGTGCGCTGACCAGCAGAGGCCCTGCACCTCGCCTCTGCCTCTGCTCTGCCTCTGCTGCGTCAAGTGTGCGCTGACCAGCAGAGGCCCTGCGCCTCGCCTCTGCCTCTGCTCTGCCTCTGCTGCGTCAAGTGTGCCGCTATTCAGGCTGACTACCCAGCAACCGGCAGCGCGCGTGTTGTGTGGCGACCAGATCTGCAGGCAGCAGGTAGCGACGGTTCTGCGCCCTGGCCGTCTCCATTGTTCGCTGACCCTCAGCTTGTTTTGGACGGATAGGCGGCGGCTCCAGCAGGATTCAGCATGCCTCTGTCACGCCTCGTCCCCTTGCTAGCGCATGGCTGCCGTGTCTGGGAGAAACTCGCCCTGCTAGGCCCCCTTGATGTCACCACATTACATCCTGGTGTCATCAAATCCCCTTCTCCTTTCATCTGTACATTATTGAAATTATGCGTCCCTAGTATCACAAACATAAATTTAAGTTAATAAAACAAGTCAGCCCACTGAAGGTGTTAATTCTTCCTTCATACTATAACCTTTATTAACAAATTAATTTTTTAAAACTTAAAGTAGGTTTGTATGGTGTCACTGTTCCTGGTGTCCATGTATGTTAAATTATACTTGTTAATATCGTACCAAACGTGCATGCAAAGAGTCCACATGCAATCATCCTTTATTTACTAAACAGGCATATAAAAGGCAACCACTAGAAAAAATTTTTCATGCAATCAAACTACTCTTTCTAAAACATGCATGGATTAAAATGACGTAAAGACTGTTCCCCTATTTATCTGTATTCCTGCTCCAATTGTCGTTGCTGTGGAGAGTGTTATGCTCTCGACGTCTGGAAACCCCTGCGTGGAATACACGGCAGACATGTTTCTCGTCCCACATCCTCTGAAATGTAAGATTCACTTACGATCTCCACATATCCCCTATCTATGTGTGCTGAAAACAAAATTTTAAATTAGTGACAATATTTTCATGCTGCTGTTTTCCTTGTGGTGCTGCCAGATTTGGAATGCAGTAGGTTTGATCCACCTCCCTGGTGAGGTCGAACAAACACTGCGAAACTAAAACCAGGTCACACCACTGTTGCCTGTCCTAACACATACGACAAATGCCACACGCGCCTACACGTGGACAAACTCTCCGATAAATATAATCGGCAACCACGCGCACCCACGTGGACGATAATTAACACAAGGAAAAGGAATCTTCGCGCCTCTCACAACGAAACAAATAATCAGTCAGCACGCTCCTACACGTGGCCTGAATCACCAACGGCGGCAATTACGTTTCTGGACACCGTAGTCCAAAAGAAACTATGCAGCCAAGCCTGTATTGATATTAGATCTATTCTGATGAATGAAATACCAAATCTAACATGACTGCCTTCTCTTGGTAGGATGCCACAGACATAAGAATTTCTAGAATATTGAGCAGAACAGTCGCGACGGAGCGGCCGAGCGCGAGGCCGTTCCCCGTCGGGGGTGCGAATCCCCCCTCGGGCATGGATGTTTGTGCTGTCTTTAGTATAAGCTAGTCCATAAGTAGTTTGTAAGTTTAGGGACTGATGATCCCGTAGTTAAGTCCCTTAAGCTATAAAAACATTTGAACAATGGAGCAGCACAACAATTTTTGACAAAACACGGAAATCAAGAGAAATTAAAACACAAACATTACATACAGATAACAGTTACTCACACAAGAATAAACTTACATTTGAAGAAAATGACTTATACAACATGTTCTTATATTTATACCTTTATCTAAACAAAAAATAACTATGTACACATCTACTCAATCAAGCAAGGGCTTTATGTGCGACACATGATGTATTCCGAGACTCTTTCCTGTCCTGATGGTCTCTAATTCTGCAGCACATGGATGTACCATTCTTCGTACACGTTCTGCATCGTTGTACACCGAGTAGAACTTATGGCACAATTGTTTTTGTTTGTTTGATTGTTTGAAACTCTTAACAAGAACTTTCTGATTCGGCTCGAATGACCTCGGTGTTGCTTTGCGGTCTGCAGCTAATTTTCGCTTCCTCCCGGCTGCCGATACACGCTGTAGCGCCTTATCGATAATCATTTGATGTCGGAGCCTACGCTGAGTGTGCCATGTAATCTTATTCACTAATTCTTCTAGCATACAAACGCGCCATTGTGCATCATCACCCCGACTATTGTAGAACAGAACTCCCTTTCTAAGCAAATAAAACTTGCGGATGTTTGGCTCATTCCTGTCTTTTATCTTTTCCCTGATAGCACGCGGAGCCGGATCTTTGTTTTGATCCTTTCCAATTTGTTTCAGAGTTGAAGTCACATAGTTTTCGAAAGCCACCCCTCTTATATAATACAGGTTTTAATGTTCCTCCTCTAATGTTAGAGCATCAACGTCTTCTAGGCCGATCATAGAACGTGATAGTGCGTCCGCTATAACGTTTTCGACATTCGGGACATGAACAACGGAGAAACCATACTCCTGCAGCGTGAACACCCACCTGGTGAGTATCTTGTTCCGCAACTTCGCCGCCATCAGGAATTTCAACGCTTTATGGTCGGTGTAGATCTTGGTTTTCCTTCCGTAGAGGAAGTTTCGGAACTTCGAAAGGGCTTCTGTAAGGGCTTCGAGCTCAGTTACGGATTAATTTCTCTCCGCCTTATTCAAAACCCGGCTACCGCAAGCAATGGTCTTAAAAACTGTGTTTCCCTGTTCGTGATACCGCTGAAAAATCACACCCAAGCCTGTGTATGAACTAGCTGTCGCAATGCAGAAATCTTCAAGATTTGGATGTAACAGAATAGGTGCTTCTATTAAAGCTTTCTTCAAACTATGGAACTCCTCGTCTGCTTCCTCGTCCCAATACCACTGCGTTTTCTTACTACTTAAAGCACATAAACGCTGGGCTGCTAACTTATTGGTGAATATGTATTTTTTGTAAAAAATTAATAATCCCAAGGTACCCTCTCAGCTGTTTGTGCCTTTGGAACAGGGAACTTTACAATGGCCTCAATTTTCTCAGGGTATGGTGCAATCCCTTCAGTCGAAATTACATGCCCAAGATATTTGACTTTTGATGTGCCAATACAGGATTTCTTTATATTCGCCGTTACTCCACATTTACGGAAATCTGACAGCACCTTTTGGAAAACAATGTTGTGTTGCTCGCAGTTGGGTTCCTTGATTAACAGGTCATCAACGTTCCTTGTTATTCTGTCATTTATCTTCTCTGGCAAAACCGTGTTCAGCCCCCTAATGAAAGCTGCGGACGACACGTTTAGTCGAAACGGCAATCTCCTGAACTGGTAACACGTGCCGAACGCGAGAAAGGCCGTGCATTTGCGGCATTCGAGGTGTAATACAATTTGCCAGAAACTAGATCGTAAGTCGAGTGTGGTAAATATCCTGGCCCCATGGAAATTTTGTAAAAGTTCTTCGTTCGGGACGATCCGTCTCCGTTTTGATTATTGTATTTATTTGCCTAGAATCGAGAACCAGGCGAATTGTTTTATCGTATTTCTCAATCACCACAAGAGGTGAATTATAAGTAGAGGATGCTTTTTCTATTACGCCTTCCTCTTCCATTCTTTTTATTTCAGACCTTACTGCTTTCTTTATGTGCTAACGGAATGCCGTACGGAGGCACGGCAAATTTTGTGTGCGGTTTTACACGAAATTGCGTATGGCACCAGTCTTGGGATAAAACACTTCGGCATTCTCATCCAAGATGTTAGTCAATTCTGACTTATGTTCCGAGGAAATGTCACTCAGCCCATCCACTAGATCCATGATTGCAAGAGCTACTTCTTCATGAACCTCATTATCTCCCACACTAAACCTTCGTTCGTCGCCGGGGATAATGCTCTCTGGTTTTTGGTGGTCAGACCCACATAACCGCAGACATTTCTCCTTTCATCACCTGATCGTTGAACCTAATTGTGGCTTAGCCATCTTTGTTCAGAATAACCTGCCCACGACCGATGTCTAATACTGCCCGGTGCTCTGCCAGGCAATCCATTCCCAGAAGCATATCGCAAGCTAACAACAATAAGGTTGGATTCCCACTGTTGCCCTTGGTAATTCAGCGCCATCCGTGTCTGTAAATTTGCACCTACTTTCTTACCAACTAATGCTCCCCTTACCCTCATTTTTCTTAATTTCAGAGTTGGCCACGATTGTTTTTCTTCGCATTTAGAATACGCAGCACCAGAGATGGGCGGAATCTGACTGCCACTATGCAAGATTCCTGTCAGTTCTACATTCCCAATCGTCACCTGAATTATCGGGTGAACTTCTATCCTTTCTGTAATGATGTTCTTCTCAGTTAATATGGTACGAATATCTTAATTTTCTAGCATGTACAACGCGCGTCCTCCGATGTATCCTGTGGGATTTCCTTGCGCGTGACCCACAGAACTCATCCGTCACTTATGACTGTTTCGTCTAACGTTATTCCCAAAACCGGGATTCGGAGGACGCTATTCAACTACTTCTCCTCCTCCATGCCTTTGTGGGCTGTTCGATCGGCGATCACGCCATCCATTCTGACTACGCTGTCTTTGCTGTCCTCCCACTGTTCATTACGCGATTGACCCCAGTTTCTATTTCCTTGATTACGAAATCCAGGATATTACATTGATTTCGTTCCCTCCGTCGGGTTGGTTGCTGCGCGAAATTTCTGCTAGGTTATTTATCTGTTGGTTTCGGGCATCGTCACGCCATCCACCACTGTTACTCCAGTCAGTGTGATACGACGGTTGCCATGTTTTCAAGTGTCCCTGTGTCTCCGTAACGTATTCCGCTTCACGCAGAGCCGTGGTAAATTCTTCTAGCGTGGCATTGTACTTCCCAATAAGGGATCTTTGCAGTTCTAACGGTAATTTCAGGAAACAATGCCTCATAATTTCTTTTTCAGTGTATGGGTGTCTAAAAATCTATTTTTCTTAATCATGGAGTCAAAAAATTTTACGGGACTCTTGAAACCTGACTCTTCAAGATAGTTTCCCATGATAATCTCCTTTATGCTTTCCTGAGCTTGCGCAGACCAATAAGTGGACAGAAAGGTTTTGCGAAATTGTTCGTAAGACACACAGGTTTCCGCGACTGACCTCATGTGCTCGGCCACATTCCCTGCACGTGACTGCAAACAAATTCCCAGCGGAAACGTAAAGGCCAAGATGTGGGGAGTACATTGTCACATTGCGCTATGAAAGACTTAGGCTGCAGCGCGTTTTTGCATCTTTAAAAACATGGGATTTTTAGACTGAAACAAAATGCTTCCATTCGAACGCGTCGGCTCAGTTTTCTCTGTCGAGAGTTAAACCAACGTTTGTTCCTCTTTACTGCCAAACGCAGAATCACTCTGTGTATTGCTATTGGGCGCCTCAGAATGCCGCAAGCACGTGTCAGTCCTACGGAGACGGTAACAGTTATCTTCTGCTACTGCTTCCGCATACTGAGTGCTCGCCCGATCTATCGATGCATTTGAACTTTCCCGTTTTAATGCTATACTTAGCGTGTCACCGCTGTCAGTGATACCGTTCGCAGATTGCGGTAACGTGTTTCGCCTCTGAATATTATTTTGTTCAGAACACGCACGCCTGCACTAATCTGCGGTGATTTCTTCTGTGTTTCTTGCACGTCTCGAGCCAACTCATTGTGCTCGAGCGTAATCGGCGTTTGCTCTTCTTTAATTTCACTGATTTCGGCTTGTTTTCGTTTCAGACCTTCAATTTCTTTACTGTTTTTATTTATTTTCTCGTCCGTTTCACGAACAACACGTTTACCTTGTTCTCTCAACGATTACACTACATTTTTAATTCCTGACACTTCTTTATGAATCTTCTTAGTATCGCGGTTCGCAACTAATACAAGTTTTCAGAATGAAACTTTCACTCTGCAGCGGAGTGTGCGCTGAAATAAAACTTCCTGGTAGATTAAAATTGTCTGCCGGAACTGGGCCTCGACCCTGGGACTTTAGCCTATCTCGGGCAAGCGCACTACCGACTGAGCTATCCCGACACGACAAACGAGGCCGCCTAACAACTGTACTTCCGCCAGTACCCCGCCTCTTACATTCCAAACATCACAGAAGTTCTCCTACGAAACTTGCAAGACTAGCACTCCTGGAAGAAAGTACCTCGCCTCCTACTTTCCAAACTTTTCCACGGTAGAGCGCTTGCCCGCGAAAGGCAAAGGTCCCAGGTTCGAGTCCCGGTTCCGGCACACAATTTTAATCTGCCAGGAAGTTTCATATCAGCGCACACTCCGCTGCAGAGTGTAGTTTCATTCTGGAAACATCCCTTAGGCTGTGGCTAAGCCATGTCTCCACCATATCCTTTCTTCCAGGAGTGCTAGTCTTGCAAGTTTCGCAGGAGAACTTCTGTGAAGTTTGGAAAGTAGGAGGCGAGGTACTGGCGGAAGTAAAGTTTTGAGGCGGCATCGTGAGTCGTGTAGGGATAGCTCAGTCGGTAGAGCGCTTGCCCGCGAAAGGCAAAGGTTCCAGGTTCGAGTCCCGGTTCCGGTACGCAATTTTAATCTGCCAGGAAGTTTCAATTCAAGTTTTCTTGCTCCGATCGCCTCTAACCTAACAAACCTCGCGTCTTTCTTAGCATCTTCCGCCGTGGCTTTCACAACTTTACATTTTCTAAATCCACTTTCACACCAGAGAGCTCAGCTTAAACCAATACTAAACCCTCAGATAGTGTTGTTTGATCCCCTCTATTTGTTTACTAGTTAATTCCGCTTGGATTCTAATTACTCGCGCAATCGCTTCTAAGACTTGTTTGATTGACCGAATATGGCCCTGATTCAAACCTAATTTACAATCTCTCTTCCACTTCCTGCAAGTGGCATAAAATATAAATTAATAATTTCTCCCCACCAAAAATCTAATAAGCTAGCTAGGATCTGATAAGTATTGATGTTAGAAAAATACCCGTCCCTTTTTAACAATATGTTTATCACATTGAAAATCCAATACAAAACACAAACTAGATTGAACCTTCTAATATGACAGAATAATCTAGATGATTATGAAGTTACACTGATCATTATGAAACTTGAATTTAACAGCGACTGACAAGTCAAAAAAAGAATATATATTTATATATATACCCTTGTCATGAATTGATACAATATTCGTAACGGAAAAAATGAACCGGAATATCAGTGCAGGGTTGATTTTCCTAATCATACAATCCCACTATTATGCAGAACTGATGCAACGACTATTTGCTGCTGGCGAGCGCTTTGCCATACATTACCAAACTGGCAACTTGCGTGTGAAGGCGCTGCGCTGCAGTGGCGTGGGCGCAGGGCGGCTGTGAGCTGAAAATTTCCGCGACCACGAAATAAAAACTCGCTCCGTTACTGTACTCTCTGCTATCAGCCTCTGTGTGCTCGGCAGTACACAGTGCCTACGATCTTAAGCATTTCTGCCAAGTCAGGGTCACTACAGTTAACATAGACAAGTACGCACAAGTACTGAAGGCCTAGATGACTCCAGAAGTTGAGTACATCATAACTAGTACCTCGGTGCACTAGTATTGACTGGCTACATTATCCAAACCGAAAACAAGGACTTTCAGCTCAAGTACAAATCTCAGTGTGTACCCTGAAACTTATACAAGTTCACCCATCCAATTATCGGCTCAATAAGCAAAATCTCCGAGTCCGTCCACCAAGACAACAGGGAGTCGGCTACCCCTTCCACAAACACTTTTGGCGCGATTCTTCACGAACGGTCCAAACCCTTCACCGTAGAAGCGCAAACCTGGCTTCTAGAAAAAACAGCCACTTTCAGTGTGCTCTTCCTTTTTTTTTTTTTTTTTTTTAGCAGACAAGATTCTATGCGCTTGTCTCAACGGAGGGGCCGGCTATCTTTTTCCAAAATCGGAAGGAGCGGTTCTGAAAGCACAGACAATACTCTTCTCCTCCTCAGTTTGGGACTCTAGGCTAACACATTTACAACCTGCTACCTCGGCCAGAGCACAGAGGCACCTTGCTATCGGGACCCCTACAGCGTGGCCCCCAGGCAGAGAGTGCTGTAACGGCCGCCTCCGCTGCAGTTCCACTCTCCCCCGTCAAGACAAAGTCAGCTCTGTTTCTCACCTCAACAAAAATCTTCCCTGCACTGCATTCCCGACACCAATAGAAAAATACATGTACTGGTCACTTTACATCAATTCACCAACGATAAACACAGTTAATAAAGATGAGAGATGGGCTGCCATCTCTCAATACATCGGGGTGCGCCAGAAACTGTTGCTGACAAAAGTGCTTTCCCAAGACTATCGAACTCCTACTGTGCTTCTGAGTCCCAATCCCAGGTTGTCCCTTTACCCATCAAACTGCATGGCTTTGTGGTTGTGATCCCATCCAGCTGAATGCACCTTTTATAAAAGTTAATTAAACCGAGGTATGCGCGAAGCTGTCGCTTCGTCCATGGCACCACAAAATCCCTAATTGCATCTAACTTCTCAGGGTTTGCACGTATCCCACTGCATGTCGTAATATGGTCTAGGAATTACAGTTCCTTCGTTCCAAACTCAGATTTATTCAAGTTAACTGCAACCCCATAAAAGTGTCAAGCAATCAGTTCAAGTTTCGATTGTGCTCCTCCCAACTCTTTTCAGCTATTAGCACGTCATCAACATACAAAGTAACTGTGTTGCCACGGCGGAATGGCCGAGTGCATTGAGGCGCTATGCTACGATGCGCGAGGGCGTTCCCTGCTGGGGGTTAGAATGCCCCTCGGGCATTTAGTAGTTTGTAAGTTTAGCGACGTATGACCCCACAGTTGACTCCCATAAGCTATACAAACATTTGAACATTTGAGTAACTCTGTTCTTCAGCTCCTCTGGAATCACAGTATCCGGAGCCCTAATGAATGTGGAAGTCGACACATTTAGTCCAAAAGGGAGCTTCGTAAATTGGCAGCACCTTCTGTAGCACAGAAAAGCTGTGTGTTTACGACAGGCCAGACTCGACTCGACTTGCCAGTAACTAGCTCTCAGGTCAACGGAGTTGAGGACCTGCACACCATGTAATCTTTCGAGAAACTCCTTCAGAGCTTGCGGCCTGTCAGTCTCCGGTTCAATTATTTTTTTTTAATTTTGTTCCTGACTGAAGAACGAGCGCGATGCTGTTGCTTTTGTACACACCCCAGAGGACTCGTGCTTGAACTGATGGTCTGATCAATCATCCCCTGCTGCAGCACAGCCTCGATCTCGGCCTCCGCCCTCTCCTTTTAAACTAGAGGAATCGCGTAACACTGTGCCGTAAAGACGCGGTGCGGCCTCACCCGAAAACAATAAGAGAAATTCTTAATTGTGCCTACAGACTCCTGGAACACCCTCTTATGTCGGTACAGAATATTCCTAACTTGCTGGTAACTCACAGTACCCCAAAGCGCCAGATCTTTTCCTCGACTATTTCCCGTAGGTCAGTACGAGAGCCGCGCCTTACTGCGGCAGTAACAGAGGACTCCACGCGCCTGTGCCGTCGCTGTCCTCCTGCCTCGACTGGCAGCTGAATTGTGTCTCGCACTTTAAGATCCGTACTTACACAACCGTCAAACTTTAACGATACAATCTCCGCCCCAACTGTTAATTCAACTGAATTCTCCTTCAGAATTATTATTGCTCAGTACCTGTTCAGAAAACCCCAAAAAATGTTCAAATGTTTGTAATCCTATGGGGCCAAACTACATTGGTCGTAGTCCCTACTCTTACAAACAACTTAAACTAAGTGAAACCAACCTAAGGACAACACACACACACACATCCGTGCCCGAGGGACGATTCGAACCTCCGACGTGAGAGGCCACGCGATCCGTAATGTGGCGCTCCAGACCGCTCGGCTACTCCCGCGTGGCCAGGAAACCTACCCCAAATAAATCTTCAACTAACAAGGAGCGCATAAGTATAAACACATGTTCTGACTTGTGGGACTGCAGACAAGTTCCAGCTGCGCCTGCTGTGTCACCTCAACACACTGCCCTCTCACTTTCGTCTTCTGCAAAGGCAACACAGGCCAAGATTTGCAAAGTAGTAACATCTAAACACTTCTACCCTCAACACACACACCAGACCACCTGAGTCAAGCACACACTGCACAACTATATTATAGATTACTATACTAATCATTGGATGTGGAGTGGGAGTCAGCTCATCAGTCTCTTCGAGTAGCCTCTCTTTCAACTCTCCATAGTCAAAAATGTTCAAATGTTTGTTAAGCTTAAGGGACTTAACTACGGGATCATCAGTCCCTAAACTTACTAACTACTTACAACTAAGGACGGCATAAATATCCATGCCCGAGGGGGGATTCGAACCCCCGACCGTAGTGGCCGTGCAGACCGTGACTGAAGCGCTTCAGTCCCCTCGGCCTCCGCGGCCGGCTCTCCACAGTCCCTGTACAAAACGCAAACGCGTTCCGTTTCTAATTGTGGAACAAACTGTTGCCACCTCCATCATTGCGGAGCTCATTACATTGCCAGGAGCCATTCCCTGACTGCTGCTGTCCTTGCGGTGGTCTATTGTATTCCTTTCTTCCTCCAACGCGACCAAAACTGCTAGGATTGTGGTTTGGTCTATGTGCCCATGGCCTACGAATTCTGTTATTTCGCCAGTGTACACCTGAATGCTTCTGTCGATTACACAGGTGCCAATTAGCACCATTTCGAACATCGGGGCATGGTTGGTTAGTCACTCCACGATCTCCAGAATTACTTTCAATGAAACTGTGATCAGCGCGCAGTTCTTGTGACTTATGAAACGAATCCGTGTCGTTAAGGTTCCGACCGACCACTACCATCTCCCTATGGAGTTTGCTTGACAATTTGGTCAGGCGGATCCTGATCAATTCCTTCGGCTAGTACGGAACATCAAGATACCGATTTTTTTGTCCATTCTCGGAAGTATTTTACCGAATCTCTAATTGAACTCTCCTGACAACTAGGTTTCATCAAGATATTGTATTCCACACTATCCTGTATGTTTCGTGACCAGTATTCATTCAAGAATGCCCTATTAGAATCTTTGAACGTGACATATTGTCACGTTGAAATAGAAGCAGGCTTGACTTCGAAGGCAGGGTTGTAGACTGAACACAGCACTTATTCTGAAAGCAGGTTTATTGCGAAGTGAAACGTAGACGCAGCGCTGCCTCTCGGGTAGACTGCTCTGCTATTTATACACAGACAGAATGTGCCAGAAATTAGAAGAACAGTTAGCATAAGGAACAAGTAGAATTTACAAGTGAACATAAGAAAGATATAGAACGTTCTGGAATTGTTAATTACGAAGAAATAAATTTATGCCGGTGGACGGGATTGAACCGGCGACCTTCAGCACCGCAGTCGGTGACGCCACCCCCTGCGCCACGAAGGCAGACGGTTTAGTCGTGTCTAGCGGCAATAATCCTTCATTAGGACCGGCATTCTCGCGCCAACTTCCCCGCCTAAGTGGCTGCACACAAACTTCAACTTTAGGTGTTCATCCCAGAAGGCAGGTACAACATTCTGTAACTGGGATAACGACATCTTAAGATGTTGCTCGTTGCTGGGATCTGAATAGTTGTGAACAGACACAAAGTGTTCCCAGCAACCTTCCTCAGTGTCAAAATTTTCGTTCACAACAACTGACGCTGTGGCCTGCAATAGGTCTCCTGATCTCCATAACCGCTCCAGTAGTCTCCTAATACCCTCTGCCTCATCTATGTCCGTAGCTCAGATGGCACCTCATCTGAGCTCGCGCTTGCAGCTGGTGACTGGTCAACAGCCTCTCTGTGCCGACAGTTGATTATCTCCTGCCCTCTCATAAATTGTGCAGCCTCCTGATCACTAGATCTTACAAAATGTTCAAATGTTTCTATAGTCTATGGGACTTAACTACGGGGTCATCAGTCCCTAAACTTACAAACTACTGATGAACTAAGACTAAGAACGGCACCCCCGACCGTAGTAACCGTGCAGACCGTGACTGGAGCGCCTCAGTCCCCTCGGCCACCGCGGCCAGCTAGATCTTACAGATGTCGCATCACCACTGATGGTAATACGCTTCACAGCAGTGGTAAAAGAATCGACTTTATTAATCACCTTAGCAACCTCCTCGCTTGTACATGAAATGAAGCTTCCTGCAGCATAATCTTTTGACAGACACTGTCAGTTATTTCCAGTTTATCTGCACAGACACTTGCCACCGTCTCGTTAACACGTTCTTGATCAGCCACAAACCGACTCTGCAGGGTTTTTACCTCTTTTACTAGCTCACTACGTATCGATTCTGTGGCGACACTAGTATCACTAACAACAGTGTCGACCTGTGCTCCTGCATGTCCTCTTACTGTTCCCATCTGCTTTTACGCTAAGGTCTGCGAAACTGTACGTCCATCTATAACGTTGCCCTTGCTTCGGATGATGCCATAATTGTTAAAGTAGATTCCGCGATTATATTTTGGACAAGGAATTGATGGTATCGAATTTTTGAATTTGATATAATTTAGTTAAAGTGCAGCGCAAAATGAACATGAAAGCAAATAAACCGCGGCTTGCATATTAAAGTCGGGCACCATACAAGCAACAGCACGTTATAAAATTTACGGAAAGCATCTAGCTGGATCCTGCGCTTCGTATAGGAAATGATAACTTTTACTTATTTAATACGTGAACGTTGGAGATACTTTCCGTAGGAGATCAATGTTCAGACTGTTCACTTCGCTATTCATTGTTGTGTGACCGTGGGTGGAACATGAAGTTACTGGTAATGATAGAATAATAATAATAAGATCGGACTTCGTGAAATTACAAAAGAAATGACTGCAGGCTCTAAAATCAATCAAAGTATTGTATAAGGATGATTGATTGAGATTGAAATTTTGCAGACAATGCGAAGCGATTGTAATGGCGTCTGAACATTAAACTATTACGGATGTCGAGGAGCTGAAAACATTAAGAAATTTAATATTTGACGTGGAGGAGTTTGATTTAAATGCAAACCAAGGAGAGGGAATGCTTTTAAACTTAAATAATATATTTTCAGCAACAGCTTGCATTATTATTACTTACATGACTGGATACAGGTATGAAAGACGTGTTCACAGATCGGATACAGACAAGAGAGTGAGTAAAACTACTTTCACGGTTCCGTCTTCTCGCTTGTTCGGAAGTAAAAAAAAAAATGACGAACGAAATTCAATTAGTTGCATTGCGAGTCAGAAGGAACCGGAGGCGAGAAGCATCGCTGATCAAAGATAAAAAAATTTAGTGTATCGTTACCAGTGAGCTCAAAGATAATCTGGAGTTAGTACTGTGAATAATGAAGTCGTGACGCTCGACGGCATGTTGGTGTACGTATAGCTGTCACACTATACCTGGTTTTTAGTATTGTGTTCTTGCAAAAAATCTAATAGTTCTAGAGCGCGCGCCACATAACTTGGCGGGTGAGGTCTGGATGCGCAGAAGCACAGGTAGGCCTCCTACGTCACGCCACGTGACCTGCTGGCCAATAGCCGTCAGTCAGCCGCTGCGCGCGGTCGAGTGCGTGTCGTACTGTGCGCAACGACAACTGGTTTTGGCATTCTGCGTTGTGTTTTTTCGCGAGTTATTTCGGAGCATTCAGTTGACTATGAGTAGCAACAGCAAATCTCGACCTGTATTACACAAACAGGCAAGAGAAATAGTGTTTCGCGTATGTCAATTCTTTCGACGGGAGTCGGAAGCGGCTGATCACAAAGCCTCTACTTATTACCACGGTAAAAATTATTTTGTGGCAGTTAAGCTAGTATTGTGTAACTTTATACTATGTGTGCTTCCCTGGCAAAGGAATTGTAACACGATTTTTGTTCTTACTTGTGCTGTTTCGTTGTGGATTTTGTTTAAAGCTTGCTTTCCGGTTTCAACAGCTTTCACGATTTTGTTATGAACTCTATTAACGTTGAGTATTATCCGTTTCCTGTCTGTGCCTCGACGATCGTCTTTGCGGTGTGCGCAAGAAATCCTCATTATTTTATTGTTATTACAAGCTGAACATTCCACTGCAAAATATCTCTTTGTTTTATTTATGTACATGGGACATCTATTTTCACTTTTGAAAAAATTGTACGAAAATCGCTAGACAAAAATGTTTTACAAGAGCTTTTATTCATGGCCGATTTCGACAGTTCTTGGTTGCCATCATCTGATCTTTTTTGCATGGATTTCAGTATTTTTCATTTACCTGTACAGAATCAATTTTACAAAAAATAAATCAGGAAATGTGAAACACCTTGCTTTGATCAGTAAGCACTTGCTTGATGGGCATCAGTACGAAGACTGAACATGTGTCGCTTGTAACGTTTTTAGATAGTCACCTTGTCTTGTACAATGTCATACATATACAATTATTCTATCATTTCATATGATATGTCACTTAAGTCATTGATAGACTATTTTAATAACTGCTTCGAAAAATCCAGATTTCGAGATACAATTAAGGGAAAAATCTACAATTTGTCAGTTTCTAATTTATAACTCTTTTTTGTGTTCACAAATTTACTTTGAATTCGTAATCTGTCGTGAACGTCTAATGCGGTTCTTCAGTGATAATGGATAGATTGATCTCCCTAGAAGAACTGTGTATATAATGTACAGATATTTCGTGTTAATCGAGTGAGCGACGAAATGAATTTCTGTGCCGCTCAGAAAATTTTGCCCTGCCGTGTAAACATGTTAGGTACAAGATAAAAAGACTCATAAATACTCGTGAATGCGCCACAGTTTTACCAACAATCAAACGAGCGTTGTTTTTCTGCATTACACTTTTTATACAGCCTTGTGTGTTCAAAAGTCGCAGCTTGACATTTCCTTGCGCTTGTATGCGGCCGTAACTTTAAAGCTAAGCGGCAGTCAGCAGCTGACTCCGGAATGGAACGGATCGCAGCTAACGCACAGTCCGGCTACGCTGCGACAGCTGGTCCCCCCACCACTACACAGCTACCTGCGCAGAAGAGCCAGTCCACCCGCCAAGTTACGTGGCGCGCGCTCTAGTAGTTGAATTCGTAGAAACTAACTCATATACAACGGACCTAACTGTTATGAAAATTTGAACACTATTTACAAAATATTCTAAACATGTAATTAGACGCACACCTGCCACAAAACAGTATAAAAGACACGATTTGTGTAAAACTTACACGTAAGTTATATTAGGATTCCCACATTGAATTTAATGAATAAATTACGTTGTTGTAGACAAATGGGTGAATAACGACAGATTCGAGGCATATGATATAAGCATGATTTTCCACACAGCGTGCATATCTAGTCTGTGAGCTCAAACGAAAAACAACATAGACAAGTAGCAAATATAAAATAAACACGAGAAATACCGTCTATGCAGCGCTATTAATTCATTAAACGGAATAAGATAGCGACACTAGTTCTGAATAAAAATAAAATTCTCATATGGATCTGAACTCTATATCCTTTCCGTTGACTTCTCTAAAACTATAAGTGACACGAAGTTCACCATTATGTATTTATTAAAGTAATCAGTCGTTCATAAATTATTTTCAGAAGACACAAGGGTCGTAAGAACAACACGACCTATACGTACGGTATTGCCAACATAACTATAATAGACAGTCACGATTTTCACATATCCCAACCACTACAGTTGTGTATCCAGTGATAATATTTGAGATCACTGATCGTTACACATCCTATTTGTCAAATTATCTATTCTGTTATCGTTCTCTTCTGTACTCTCTGTCCGCCTCCGTAGCTCAGTGGCAGCATCGCTGACTACCACGCAGGGGGCCCGGGTTCGATTCCCTGCAGCGGACTGGGTGTTGTGTGTTGTCATCATCATCTCATCCTCATTAGCACGTAAGTCGCCCACGCGGCGTCAACTAACAAGACTTACACTAAGGCGGCCGAACAATTTCTATGACAACTAGACATTATTTCTTTCTACTTTTCTGTTTGCGAAAATTGCTGCGTCAGGTTCGCATTACTGCCTAATAATATTTGCCTCGAACATTCGCTGCCGCATCGGCTGACTGAGGCCCCCTGCCTGCCTTAACAGGAAGTCCATCGGAGTTAACAAATTCTTTTAGATCTTCTATTTCTCCCCATCCTGCATTTTGCAGTACATTAGCTTCGCTCGGTGTGAATGAGGCATACCCCTTCATCAGCGTTACTATTCCAAGATTGTGTACATTTTCTTATTTGCTTGTTATTCAAATAATATTGAATTTCAGGAAACAAGTGAAGCATACAGTTTTTATTTAAATGAATATCAGTAGCCACTTCCAACCATCTGCATTTAGTAGTCGACCATGAATATAAAGATGGCTATCACAAGGCAACAGGCACAGGTTTTTATCGTTTATCGTTATTGATATTTTATCAGCCATACGGTTTGTATCTACGATACTGAAATCGGGTAACGGAGATGTCGGAGTGAATCTTCTCTCTCAGACTCAGGAAATTGTTTTTCCTTATATGGTAGCAATTTTGAAAGAGAGTTGACGGAGAGTGACGTGGTATTTACAGCACACTATAGCCAATTCTCAATTTTTTTACATCAATCTTCTTGGTCTTTTTAATCTGCTTCACCTGTCACACACACACACACACACACACACACACACACACACACACACATATATATATATATATATATATATATATATATATATATATATATATCTTCTTCATTTAACTCTTTTTCTTTCTATATTTTCTATTCGTAGACACATTCATCTCATCATGTTTAAGTTGTTGTCTGTAAAGGTTTACCATCTCGCTTTTCTTAAATGTAATCTCACAGTTATTTCCTCTGCACGGCCACTACGGTCGGGGGTTCGAATCCCCCCTCGGGCATGGATGTTTGTGTCGTGTTTAGTTTAAGGTAGTTCATAAGTAGTTTGTAAGTTTAGGGACTGATGACCCTGCAGTTAAGTCCCTTAAGCTTAAAAAACATTTGAAAATTTTGAACAGTTATTTCCTCCCCCTCAAAATCTACTAGATTTCCGTCCTGATCTCTAACAGATATACTTAACTATTTAATGTGTTGTACAACAACTGGCATGTAAATGGGTGAATTTGGTGATTCCACAATCTTATATCCAGGTTGGACTGCAGGCCAAAACTCACGTAATGTGTACGTAGGAGCGGCATTGTGGAAGGACCCAGCCAAAATGTTGCAATTTATGCACAACACATTAACATTCTGAATATTTACACTAACTAGTGTTGAAGTTTCCTTGACAACATATATATTCTCAAATTCTAGGACTGAGCCAATATTATTATCTGGTGGAAAATCAACAGCTACATGACACCACATTTTACATCTGTATAACTGTTGTAAATTCTCGTAGCTGTGTCGGGAAAGTACCAGAACTGCAAGCGTTAATAGAAAGCACCGAAACACACATCACTATAGGCAGTGAAAGTTGGCTCAAGCCGAAAATAAGTATAGAAGAAGTATTTGCAAAAGATCTAACGGTGTTCAGAAAGGATAGATTAAACAGAATAGGCGGAAGCGTGTTTGTCGCCGTCAAATGTAGTATTTCGTGTAGCGAAGTTCAAGTTGATAGTTCCTGCGAGCTATTATGGGTAGAGGTTGTACCCGAAAATCGTAAGAAGTTAATAATTGGTTCCTTTTACCGGCCTCCCGACTCTGACGATACAATAGCAGAAAGGTTCAAAGACAACCTGAATCTAATTACAAAAACATACCCGACTCACACGATAATAGTAGGCGGTGATTTTAATTTACCCTGTTGGCGAAATTATATTTTCAAATCAGGAGGTAGACATAAAACATCGTGCGAAATTGTACTCAACGCATTCTCTGAGAATTACTTCGAACAATTAGTTCACGAGCCAATTAGAATTGTAAATGGATGTGAAAACACACTTGATCTCATAGCAACAAATAATCCTGAGCTCATAACGAGCATCAAAACGGAGACAAGTATTAGTGAACACAGAGCTGTCGTAGCGAAATTGAATATCGAAAGTCCCAAAGTTACCAAAAATAAACGAAAAGTATATTTGTTCAGGAAAGCAGATAGAAACAAAATACATTGCTTCTTGAAAGACAGCGTCCACTCGTTTCTAACACTAAACGTAGGTGTAGACCAGATGTGGCTCAAATTCAGAGAAGTGGTATCGACAGAAATTGACAGTTTTATACCAAATAAATTAATAAAAGAAGGAGGCGATGCCCCTTGGTACACAAGACAGGCCAGGAGACTGTTGCAAAAGCAAAGGAAAAGGCATACTAAATTTAAACGAACACAAAATCCCCAGGATTAGCGATCGTATTCAGAAGCTCGAAATTTAGCGAGGATTTGAATGCGATATGCCTACAATACTTATCACAACGAAACTCTTTCTCGAAATTTGACGGAAAACCCAAAGAGATTTTGGTCATATGTTAACTATACTCGGGGCAAATCACAAACAATATCTTCACTACGTGATAGTAATGGCGATCCTGCCGATGACAGCGCTACTAAAGCAGAGTTACTAAACTTAGCTTTTAGAAACTTTCACCAAAGAAGACGAAACCAATATTTCAGATTTCGAATTACGAAAAGATGCCGTAATCAGTAACGTAGAAGTAGATATCATCGGAGTAGTGCAGCAACTAAAATCACTTAACAAGAACAAGTCTTCTGGTCCGGATTGTATACCCATTAGATTTCTATCTGATTATGCTGAAGCGATAGCCCCTTACTTATCAGCCATATACAACCGCTCTCTCAAACAAGGATCTGTACCAAAAGATTGGAAAGTTGCACAGGTCACACCTATATTCAAGAAAGGCAGTAGGAGTAACCCACTAAACTACAGGCCTATTTCATTGACGTCAATTTGCAGCAGGGTTTCGGAGCATATCGTGTATTCAAATCTTATGAATTATCTCGAACAGAACGATCTATTGACCCAAGGTCAACAGGGATTTAGAACCCCCAGGGGGCCCACAGCTCTCTTGTGGGTACGTATGTGGCGCGCACGGACTTGCGGACTTCCTTCCTGTTTCCCAGGCCGCTTTTCCTTATCCCGGTTCCCTCCTCTCCCTGGTCCTTCTTCCCACTCTACCCTTCTCCAGCCCCGTCTCTAGGTGTTCTCGTGATGACGGCCCGGCTATTTCCATTGTACTGCTGGTTTCGCTATTATGTCTTTGTTTGCCGTTTTCACCATTTTCGGCCCTCAGGGTTAGACCTCCATCGAAATTTCAGAGTAAGTGTGAGCCATTTGGGGAAGAACTCGCAACCTAGCCCCTACGGCGCGGATTCCTACCCTTTCCTTCCAAATCCCTTCCTCGCCATAGCTCCCTCCCCCGCTAGGTCACCAGAACGGTAGCCAGTCCGTGTGGTGGGGCTGTTATGTACCCTCATGGTTGAGCCCCCTGAATTGCACAGGGATCACACTGCCGATGCCTGAGCTGTGACCTCCTCATGCATGCCAAGGAGTCGATGTTTGTGTTTGCGGGGCATCAGGACTCTCGGCAACGGTCATCCTGCCAGGTGGCGTTGCTGTGGCTGGGTGGCGCCCTTGAGGAGAGCCACTGTTTTGGAGTGGGTGGCATCGGGGCGGACATTCCGCAATGAAGAGGAAACAAACCTCTGAAAATCCTGGCTCTAAGTCAGGTGTTTCTAAGTGTGGTAAGTTTAATTTCAATGCTGAAAGATATGACACCAAATTGATTCCTTCCCTAACTCCATCATGGGGGGAACGTGGGCCCACGAAGAAGACTGAACAATACTCACCACGATACTTAGTTGTTACCAGACAGGATGCGGAATCTTTCCATGCAACTAAGCCTTCCTTCTTTGTAGAACACCTCGAAGAAAGGTTTGGAGAAGTTGCTGGTATGTCTAAACTGCGCGACGGTTCGGTCCTGATACAGGCGGAGACCCCTGCTCAATCACGAAGCCTCTTAACATGTGACCATTTAGGCGATATTCCTGTCTCAATAA
Source organism: Locusta migratoria (assembly GCA_026315105.1). NCBI lineage: Eukaryota > Metazoa > Arthropoda > Insecta > Orthoptera > Acrididae > Locusta > Locusta migratoria. The sequence goes on along the minus strand of CM048748.1, from coordinate 473,371,945 downwards.
CGCCCGACAAATCCTTAAATAGGGTACAGGGTGTCATATATTACAGAGACCTTTTGCTGCAGACGGATGAGGAGTTACGTGACAATCTGCAACGACGCGGAGACCATTTTGTGAGACGCATTTTTCGCTGACCGAAAGATAATAGGGTGGCCACTAGTGCATTTGTGTTGGCCTTTGAGGGTGACAATCTGCCCGAAAAGGTCAAAGTTATGTTGTATCGATGTGATGTCCAACCATACATCCCCCTCCAATGCGATGCTTTAAGTGTTGGCGTTTTGGGCACATGTCCTCTCGTTGCAATGCTACTGCAACCTGTCGGGACTGTGGCCGTCCCTCACATCCGGACTCTGCCTGTGCCCCTCCTTCTTATTGCGTCCACTGCAGTGGTCACCACTCTCCCTGTTCACAGGACTGTCCCGCTCTACATAAAGAGTAGAAGATAGTCGAGTACAAGACCTTCGACCGGCTTACATACTCAGAGGCTCGAAGGAAACACGAATAGCTGCATGCAGTCTCTCTAATGGCGTCATATGCTGCACCTACAACGACTGCGCCACCGTCGGTGGCCACTTCTCATCCTGCTCTACCTCCATCTGTGGGCCCTTTGGGCCACCCCTCTACCTCAGCCTCCCAGACATCTGGGGGCACACTATCTTCTGCGGGGGAGGTACTGCCCCCCGTGTCGGGAGTGCCTACCCCCACTCCACAGCCAGAAAAGGGTTCACCCTCTTTGGCTTCTTCTTCTGGGAAGGGAAGCCAACCATGTCACCCCAGAAATCAGACACTAGCCAGCAGCTGAAGGACCCTTGGCCAGAAAGCTGTCTGGCTCCTCAGTGTTCCCACACTCCTCAAGCCCCTCCAGAGAAACCCCCCTCCTCTGGTAGGCCCAAGGAACGACGGGAAGACGAGAAAGAAAAGACGGTAAAGTGCAAGGAGACACTGGCGGCCTCGGTGCCCCCAGCCCTTGCGCCTGACGCGCCTGAGGATGAGGTCATCCTTCTCGCGATGCCAGAAGATTTGACCTTTGCCGATCTTAGGGATGCCATAGACATGGAGGATCAGACTTCACAGCCAGAGACGAGTGCTCATGCCATTCCTCTTCCATCTTTGTCATCTTCATGCACCGTCAATCAGGAGGCAGTCTGATCCTCCAGTGGAATTGTGGAGGTCTTTTCTGCCACTTGGCTGAATTGCATCAGCTGTTGAGCTCTTTTCCAACTCTTTGTGTTGCTCTCCAGGAAACCTGGTTTCCTGGTGAACGGACCCCACCCTTTGGGGCTACCAGGGGTACTTCAATAATTGCACGGTCTACAATAGGGTGTTGGGGGATGTGCCTATATGTACATACCTCTGTCTACAGTTCCCCAGTGCCACTTTGAACAGCCCTGGAGGTTGTTGCTGTCAGGGTTTGGGCATCACGGGATATTACTATCTGTTCCCTTTATCTCCCTCCTGATGCAGATGTGGCACCAGCCAACCTAGCAGCCCTGAATGCTCAACTTCCTTCGCCATTTCTTCTTTTAGGAGCTTTTAACGCTCATCACCCCATGTGGGAGAGCAACGTGACTACAGGATGTGGTCGAGACATTGAACTGCTTTTTAACCAGCTTGACCTTTGTATTCTTAATACAGGAGCTCCTACCCATTTTAGTGTGGCCCATGGCACCTTTTCCACCACAGACCTTTCTGTGTGTAGTCCAGGCTTACGTCCACTCCTTAACTGGTGGGTCCATGATGACCTTTGTGGAAGCGACCACTTTCCCATATTCCTTTCGCTTCCCCACCACCAACGCCATGCACGTCTACCCCACTGGTCCTTCCACAGGGCCGACTGGGCAGCATACACTTCAGCTGCAACGCTGGATACCCCTCTTCCTGCTGATGCGACAATGGCAGTAGACCAGATTATTTCCGTTGTCGTTTCTGCTGCTGAGACCACGATACCATCTTCTTCTGCCGTATCCCAGCGAAGACTAGTGCCCTGGTGGACACTGGAGATAGCAGCAGCAATTCGAAATCGCCACAGAGCTTTGCAGCAGTATCGGCGCCACCCCACCGTTGACCACCTGGTTACCTTTAAACGTCTTCGGGCCCAGAGGCGGCGGCTCATCTGGCAACGCAAACAGGCATGCTGGGAAGAATACGTATCCACAAATGGACCCCATGGCTCTTCTAGCCAGATTTGGACGAAGATCCGCTGTATATCAGGCTACCACCCACCAGCAGGGGTCGCGGTCTCTCTATCCATGGTACTATCCATACCGACCCGACCATCATTGCCGAGGATTTTGCATTACACTATGCTCTCAATTCGGCGTCCACTGCCTACAGCCAAGGTTTTTGTACCTTAAAAGAGCGGGCTGAGCGAAAGTAGTTGGTATTTCGCACAAACCGCCAGGAGCCGTACAATGCGCCATTTACCGAGTGGGAACTTCAAAGTATTCTTGTCGTTGCCCCAATACATCTCCAGGACCGGACCGAATCCACTGTCAACTGTTAAAACATCTCTCTGTAACCTCGCAACGCCATCTTTTGGATTTCTTCAATCGTTCTTGGATCGAGGGAGCATACCCGTCCCAATGGCAGGAGAGTATTGTTATCCCTCTGTTGAAACCAGGTGCAGATCCATTGAACTTTGACAGTTACTGTCCCATAAATCTCACAAACGTTCTTTGTAAGCTTTATGAACGTCTGGTGAGCTGGCGACTTCTGTGGGTTCTCGAGTATCGGGGTCTGCTCGCCCCACAACAAGATGCTTTCCGGCAAGGTCGCTCTGCCATTGATAACCTCCTCTCTTTGGAGTCGGCGATCTGTACTGCTTTCGCCTGACATCATCACCTTGTCACCATCTTTTTCGACCTCCGGAAAGCATATGACACGGCATGGCGTCATCAGACCCTTGCCACGCTACATGGGTGGGGTCTACGTGGCTCCCTCCCACTTTTTATTCAGAATTTTTTACTTTCGCGCCGCTTCAGAGTTCGCGTTGGCACCTACTTCGGTTCCCCCATATCCAACAGAATGGGGTACCACAAGGGTCCGTCCTAAGTGTACCCCTCTTCTTAGTGGCCATTAATGGCCTAGTGGCTGCAGTGGGGCCATCAGTTTCTTGCTCTCTCTATGCGGACGACTTTTGCCTGTACCATTCTACCGCTAATACAACTGTAGCTGAACGACAACTGCAGGCAGCCATCTACCGGGCGCAGAACTGGGCTTCTGCCCATGGTTTTACATTTTCCCCTGCGAAAACTAGGGTGATGCACTTTTGTCGCCAAAGGACGGTACATCCACATCCGGAGCTCTACCTAGATGGTGAGCTCCTTCAGGTTGTGGACACACACCGCTTCCTGGGTCTCCTTTTCGACTCGCATTTGACATGGCTCCCTCATCTGCGCCAGCTTAAGCAACGGTGTTCATGACATCTGGACGTCCTTCGTTGACTCAGCCATACTGTCTGGGGGGCAACACGCCCTGTCCTCCTGCGGCTGTATAACGCCTTGGTGCAGTCACGTCTGGACTATGGGAGCCAGGTCTATGGCTCAGCCTCCCCATCTGCACTGCGAGTTCTCCTCCCAGTACACCATAACGGCGTCCGTCTGGCCACTGGTGCCTTTCGTATGAGCCCTGTCACGAGTCTTCTCGCAGAGGCTGGAGTCGCCCCATTGCGATACCGGCGTCAATACCTACTCGCCCAGTATGCTGCCAGAGTCCACAGTACACCTCAGCATCCAAATGACAGATTCCTTTTCCCAGGGGAAGTCATTCGTTTGCTGCAGAGGCGACTCCAGTCGGGACTGCCGATAGCGGCGCGGGTCCAATCGCTTCTTTCGACCCTTGACTCCTTCCCTCTTCACCCCCCTTTCCGCTCCGCTACCCATGCTCCACCCTGGACCATTCCTCGACTGCGGATTCGGTTGGATCTTTAGTTCAGTCAAATCGTGCACAAAAAGGGCTCAAAGTCGAAAAATTTGGTGTAATTGTTTTAGTGGCTTATCTTATGTTTTTGGGGTGCTGAATACGAATCTGAAGTTTTCCATCAAAAATTCCATCGGCAAATATGGGAAATCATCAAAAAACAACTAAAAATCGCAATTGTCAGTGATTTTCAGCTTGTAACTTGAAAAGCAAGCTATTTACACAAAAAAAGTGGCCCAGTAATAAAATGAAGAGGAGAAAATTACGCACAATTTATGTCTGTAACATTTTTTTGTACGTCATATGGTTTCCACGTAAAACAGCGTTGAAAAAACGGTGAAATCAGTAAATTTTGGAAAACAGAAAAAAATAGTATGTTTTTTTTTCGGATGGATTATTTCATTAGCAGTTCCTTGTCTTTCAACGTGTTTACCTTGCGAACCACGGAAGCAGCTCTTCTTCTTGTCCATTGTGCCCGCGTACTCAGCTGCGCGCCCACGCTGTCCGCTACCTGTGGCTGCGGCCCGCCCCTCCGTCCACCTTTGCGGCCGCTGCCCTTAAATTTATGACAGGCGAAGGGGGTCTTCCTGCCGAAACCCCAAACTGTCCTCAATTCTCCAGTTTGTGTACGTTCGCTGCCGTGATCGTGTTATTTCCCTTTCTCTCAAAGACATGAAGCTATGTTTGAATGTTTTCGTTGAGATACAGCGCAACAACTGAGGCGCAATGTCGAGTGATAAGTGTGAAAAAGATTTAGGTGAGGGTGCAGTGATAGTGGTCAAGGAAAATGGAATAGAAACTTTACGTGAAGCTAGTAAAAAAAGAAATGATAGGAAGGTGGCTGTTTCAGCGGGTAAAACATCTGTCAGCGTACATGTTTCACGCCAGAAAAGAAATGAAAGAATGATAGCGGCCTACTTGAAGAAAGCTGCTGAACCAAGCACATCTTCAGGAAAATTAAGATCATCCTCTGACTATTTCCATTGCAAAACACATTCTTTTGTGTGTGGAACAGGTATTCCTGAAGATTACGCAAGGTCACAACAAAGACTGCCTCCTCATAAACGTAATTTGGTGCATCTGGTGACGAAAATTGAGACGAAAGACACAGTTGTGAAACAGGCTCAACTACGTGGAGATTATATCGGTGCAACAGTTATTAACAGGATCCAGCCGATAACATACATGGTGGCTGCTGACTGTAAGTATCATGATAAATGTTTAAAAAATCTTTACATTAGTAGGTGCAACGCTGATAAAAAGAAAACCGTTGGCCCTTATGCTGAAGAGATTCAGAGGGCTATGAATTACGTTTTCAATTTTATGGAAAGGAATGACGAGGAACGTCAGTTTTCATTAGATCAGCTAATAACTCACATAGAGGGCAACTTAATTCCTGAAAGAAGAACTGTGATACAACATTTATTGAATAGATATTGTGAAGATATTATCGTATCAAAGATCAAACAGAATACAGTCGTATGTTTCAAAAATACAGACCATAAGATTTTGACTGAAGCGCGGTACATGGAAAGACGTTCGTCAGAACGGGAAGAACGTCTTCGATTAGTTGAGACAGCAGCTGATGTAATTCTCGAAGAGATACGATCAATACCGTATGCTATGGACGACTATCCTCCTCCAGACTCTTTCATGGACGAAAATGAAAGCCTTGTCCCGGAGGTTCTCAAAGTTTTCTTGGAAAGACTGATACTCAAGAAGAAGCGAACAAGCACTGGCAAGTGGGAAAAAAAGTTGCCATTTCACACAGTGTTATTAGTGCTGCCAGGCCAACTTCTTTTCCACGTTACACGTTATCAGCTTTCTTTTATAAGAAGTATGGATCATGAAAACTGATTGATGTTGTTCATCCTGGGGATTTTGCGCCTTTTATTCCGAAGCTCTTCGTCTTGAAGTGTCAGCAATCATGAGGCCACCAGTACAAATAGATCCGACAGCTTTCCATCAATTTGTTCATGACAACGCTGATTTTAAAACACGTACATTGGATAGATATAATACCTTCCATGCAATGGGAGTAATACATTTGATTACTCCTAGAAATGCCATTGCTCCGGATCAAAGAATTGTCCAAGTAAAGAAACCAATACCAGCTCCGCTAATTGGTGAGATGGGAGCTGTTTCTTAAAATATTTTGAGAAGACACGTTCTCTTGGGTTAAAGAATATTAACAATGAGGATCTCAAACAGCTATTTGTATCAACCGATTCAATACTGCCCTCTTTATCAGATCTATTTTGGCTTTATGGCAAGTGGAAAGATGTGCCTGGAATTCCAGGATGGAGTGGCTTCATGGAGCAAATCACAAGTAGTCTTCCCTTTCATACAACCTATGTTGCTTGTCTACGATTTATAAACGCTCCACCATCTGATCACAATACAATATATACTGCTATATTCGCATCCATAGAACAGAGCAAATCAGATAATCAACAAGCAGATGTGAACACCTTTGACCAGCTTCTATACCTAAAGGCAAGATTTATAGTAGTTTGCCAACAAGGAGATCGGGAATTTGATAATGTTATCATCACAATAGGTGGTCTCTTTTATAAGGATTTACAATAATCTCTAATTTCAAGAAATAAAAACTTAATTTTAATATTCTTTTTTTCTGATTTCAAAAAAATGATCACTGTTATTTGTGGAAACCATACGACTTACAGAAAAATGTTACAGACATAAATTGTAGGTAATTTTCTTCTGTTTATTTTACTACTCGGCCACTTTTCGTGTAAATAGCTTTCTTTATGAGTTATAAGTTGATAACCACAAAAAATATGATTTTTAGAGATTTTTTGGTGATTTCTCATATTTGCCGTCGGAATTTTTGTTGGAAAACTTCAGATTCGTGTTCAGCACCCCAAAAAACATAAAATAAACCACTAAAAACAATTACACCAAATTTTTCGACTTCAAACTACCATTCGACTGGACTACTTTCCCGTCAGCCGAAGACCTCCGCCTCTCCTCTGGTCCTAAGCAACGGTTTTATGTCCTGCTTAGTGTGTTCCATAACTCAGAGGACCTTTATACAGACGGTTCTGTGGATGGCGACCACACTGGATATGCCTACATGCATGGTGCTTTGCCACCCGGCAGCAGCGTCTTCACTGCAGAACTGGTGGCTATATACCGCGCCCTTAAACACATCCGCACATGCTCTGGGACCTCCTTTGTGATATGCAGCGACTCGCTGAGCGGTTTACAGGCCCTTGATCGGTGTTACCCCCGTCATACATTGGTCAGGGCCATTCTGGAGTCGATACTGGCTCTTGATGACTCTGGTCGCTCTGTGACATTCATTTGGACCTCGGGCCATGTAGACATTCCGGGTAACGAGAGCGTCGACCAGCTAGCCAAACAGGCTACCACTTGCCACCCTCTGGCGATTGGCCTCCCAGAAGCAGACTTCCGCCCGTTGCTTCGCAATAAAATACGTGAACTGTGGAACGCCGAGTGGTCCGCTCTAGACGTGCCCAATAAGCTGCGGACGATCAAGGACACAACATCTGTCTGGAAGTCCTCGCAGCTGGGGTCCCGTAGGGACTCCGTGGCCCTCTACCGTCTCTGCATTGGTCATACCCGTCTGACGCATGGTCACCTCCTTCATCAAGAGGACCTGACCATGTGCCAATGTGGTGCTCCATTGACAGTGGTCCATTTCCTACTTCACTGTCCCATTTTAGACCCACTATGGCATTCTTTTAACCTCCCGAACACTCTCTCTTTGGTGCTCGGCGACGATGCCTCTGTAGCTAATATGGTTTTACGATTTCTTCGTGTGGGGGTGATCTACCAGTTGCTATGAGTCCTCTGGTTGGTCTTTTAGATCATTATCTATGTTCCACTTGACGCGATTTCGACTACAGCTTTTCTTGTGTACGCTATGTGGTTGGCTTTTCCCTTTTTATACTCATGGTCGGTCAACCACATTCATTGGCTCTGTCATTTTTTTAATCTCGTATTTGTTACTGTTTGTGTGGCGTCTTTCGTATCGTCTCTTGTTGACTCTGTCAACATTTCATTGACGGTGTATTCTTTTATTTGTTTATTTATTTTTTTTTTTTCTGTTCCATAGGACCCAATTGAGGAGTGAGACTCCTTGGTCATGGAACAAGTCAATACATTAATTGTTACACAAGAATGGTAATAGAAAAATTTGAAGTTGTCCTTTGCACACGACAATCTTAAGACAAAGTGAAAAGAATCAATAAATAAAAAATAAATTAGCTTAATTGTTTAACTTTTCTAGGAGCTCCTCGATAGAATAAAAGGAGTGAGCCATGAGGTAACTCTTCAATTTAGATTTGAAAGCGTGTGGATTAGTGCTAAGATTCTTTAGTTCTTGTGGCAGCCTATTGAAAATGGATGCCACAGAATACTGTACCCCTTTCTGCACAAGTGTTAAGGTGGTGTGATGCAAATGTAGATTAGACTTCTGTCTAGTATTCAATGAGTGAAAGCTACTAACTCGTGGGAATAAGCTGATATTATTAACAACAAACGACATCAAAGAAAAAACGTATTGTGACGCCAGAGTCAAAACTCCCAGACTACTGAAAAGGGGTCGACATGACGTTCGCGAACTTACACCAGATATTGCTCGAACCGCTCGTTTTTGAGCCAGAAATATCCTTTTTGCATCAGGCGAGTTACCCCAAAAAACAATGCCGCACGTCATAAGTGAGTGAAAGTAAGCGTAATAGACTACTTTTCGTGTTGAAAAATCACTTATCTCAGATATTGTTCTAATGGTAAATATAGCAGAATTTAGTTTTGGAATAAGATCCTGAACATGGGCTCTCCATGACAGCCAACTGTCTATATGAACACCTAGAAATTTGAACTGTTCAGTCTCACTTATCACATGCCCATTATGTGTAATCCGAATGTCAGCTTTCGTCAAATTGTGTTAGAAACTGTAAAAACTGAGTTTTACTGTGATTTAACATCAACTTGTTTTCTACTAGCCATGAACTTATCTCTTGAACTGCATTATTTGACACTGTGTCAATATTACGAGCAACATCCTTCACTATCAAGCTGGTATCATCAGCAAACAAAAATATTTTACAATCACCTGTTATACTCGAAGGAATATCATTTATGTAAATAAGAAACAGCAATGGTCCCAAAACAGACCCCTGTGGCACCCCATACTTAATTGTGCCCCATTGGGATTGCACGTCATAGCCATTTTCTACACTGCGGAGAATTACCTTCTGTTGTCTATTATTAAAGTAAGAGGTGAACCAGTTGTGGGCTACTCCCCGTATTCCATAATGTTCCAACTTCTGCAACAATATTTTGTGATCAACACAATCAAACGCTTTTGTTAAATCAAAGAAGACACCTAATGTCCGTAGCCTCTTATTTAACCCATCAAGTGCCTCAGAGAGAAACGAAAATATAGCGTTTTCAGTCGTTAAACCACTTCTAAAACCAAACTGTACGTTTGACAATAAATTGTGTGAACTGAAATGATCAATTAATCTTGAACATACAGCCTTTTCAATAACTTTAGAAAAAACCGATGGCACAGAAATAGGTCTATAGTTGTCTACATTATCCCTTTCTCCTTTTTTATAAAGCGGTTTCACTACTGAGTACTTTAATCTGTTAGGAAACTGACCATTCTGAAAGGAAAAATTACAAATATGGCTTAGTACTGGGCTAGCATATGGAGAACAGTACTTTAGAATTCTGCTAGATACCCCATCATATCCACAAGAGTCCTTAGTCTTTAGTGATTTAATTATTGACTCAATCTCACCTATGGAAGTATCATGAAGGACCATTTCAGGTAACAGCCCGGAAAGGCATTTTCTAAAAACGTTATATGATTACCTGTAGAAACTAGAGTTTTGTTTAGTTCCCCTACTATATTCAGAAAGTGATTATTGAATATTGCACATATATCTAACTTGTCAGTAACAGAAACATTCCTACTACGCACTGACGTTATATCTTCTACCTGCTGCTGCTGACCAGACACTTCCTTCACTACTGACCAGATAGTTTTAATTTTATCCCGAGAGTTTGCTATTCTTTTTGCGTACCACATTCTTTTTGCATTCTTAATGACATTTTTCAGAACCTTGCAGAACTGGTTGTAATGAGCTACTGCATCTTCATTCTGACTGCTTCTAACATTTTGATACAACTCCCGCTTGGTTCTACATGATACTCTTATCCCCTTTGTCAGCCACCCTGGCTGTCTGTTACTGGAAGTACCCTGTTTTGAGCGTACTAGCGGAAAGCAACTTTCAAACAGCGTAAGAAATGTGTATAAGGAAAGTATTATATTTATCATCTGCATTATCAGCACTATAAACATCCTGCCATTCTTGTTCCTTAATTAAGCTTAAAAAGGTGTCAATTGCAACTGGATTAACTTTTCTGAGTAGTTGATATTTATGTTTAACATTTGTTTGAGAACAAATACTTTTTAGAATTAAAAGTTGGGAATCGTGGTCTGATAGGCCATTTACTATTCTGCTGACAGAGTGCCCCTCTAATAATGAAGAATGAACAAAAATATTGTCAATGGTAGAACTGCTATTTCCTTGCACTCTCGTTGGAAAAAATACTGTTTGCATCATGTTATAGGAATTAAATAGATCTAACAGCTGACTTTTCCTTGAGCTATCACTTACACAATTAATGTTGAAATCTCCACACACAATTAAATTTTTATACTTCCTATACAGTGAACCCAGAACCAATTCCAGCTTGGGCAGAAACATTTTAAAATCTGAGTCAGGGGATCTATAAATAACAACTATTACTAGTTTAGTTCCATTAACATTAACAACTCCTGCACAACATTCAAATATCTGTTCTGTGCAGTGTTTAGAAAAATCGATTGACTTCGATGAAAAATCGTTTTTTACATACATGGCCACTCCCCCACACTGCAAGGAACTCCTAGAGTAGAAGGCAGCTAACCTGTATCCTGGCAAAGGAAGTCTCTGAATTGTCATACCACTTAAAAAGTGCTCTGAAATACCAATAATGTCAGAATCAGTATCAATAAGCTAGTGCTATTGCTATAAGCTGCGCTATTTTAAATTAAGCCCAGGCAAATTTATAAACGATTATATCTGTCTGCGTGTCGCCTAGCTATGAAATGGGGGACTGGTAGCCACGGTAGTCTAATCCCCCTAAAAATCCCCATACCAACCAACCAACCAACGGATTTAGAAAATATCGTTCATGCGAAAGACAACTAGCTCTATATTCACACGAAGTGATGAGTGCTATCGACAAGGGCTCGCAAATCGATTCCGTATTTCCTGATTTTCAGAAGGCTTTTGACACCGTACCTCACAAACGGCTTTTAATCAAATTGCACTCGGTCCTGTCGATCCTGCAGACCGATGGAATGCAGCGAAAAGTTGACGAGAACCGCGGTAATTACAATCGTACCTCAAGAATGACCGAATTCTCATGGCGGGTTTCCCTCCGAGGTGCCCACACATGAATTCTGTCTTCTACATCTACATCTCTGTAAATCACACTTAAGTGCCTGGCAGAGGGTTCATCGAACCACCGTATACTATTTATCTCCCATTCCATTCTCGAATAGCGCGCGGGAAGAAAGAACACGTGAATCTCTCCGTTCGAGCTCTGATTTCTCGTATTTTATTCCGAAGATCATTACTACCTATGTAAGTGGGAGTCAACAATATATTTTCACATTCGGAGGAGAATGTTGGCGATTGGATTTTCGATAGTAGCACACGCCGCAGCGATAAGCGTCGTTGTTGTAATGATCCCATCCCAGATCCTCTATCATTTCCGTAACGCTGTCTCCCCTGTATCGTGACAATACGAAACGAGCTGCCCTTCTTTGGACTCTTTCGATGTCCTTCGTCAAACCCTCCTGATAAGGATCCCACACTGGGCAGCAATACTTAAAAAATGGACGGACAAGCGTAGTGTATGCAGTTTCTTTTGTAGTTCTGTTGCATCTTTCAAGGGTTCTGCCAATAAAACGCAGTGTCTGGTCCGCCTTTCCCACGACATTATCTGTGGTGTCGCACAAGTGTAAAGTGCGCGCCACCTACTTTCGCCGCGCGCCGCCATGCACGCACGGTGCGGCGTTCTTACGACGTCAGCCATGAGCGCCCTCTGCTACAACTCCGCTCGTGGCCACCACTGAACGACATCGTTCACTTGGGACTGAGATAGGAACCAGGTAACACTTCGGAATCAGATAGGCACCAGTGAAGACTTGGCTATCGGACAGGCACTAGGCAGGCCTCTAGCTCAACTATGTATCCGCATTCTGCATTACTGAGCTATGTAAAAGTTAGGTACTTCTAAGTCTCTAAGAAATATATATCTCATTCTAATTTACTTTAGTGTTTCTAGTTTCTGCTGTCCCACTGGCTGCTCACCTTCGTACCTGCACAAGCGTGCATCCTTTATTCCTGTGTCGGTCTCTTTCTACTCGGCCACCGACACCTACGACGGAAACGAGACACAAAAGCGGCGACGAGGCTGGGACACTAAATTATCTACGTGTTCTTTCCAGTTTAAGCCTTGTCACACCCAGGCCAGTCCGGAGGGAGGCAGTGCTGTAATTGGTCGACCTGTGCAGGCGGAACACTGGGAGTGTGGTGACGCTCAGGGTGGTCGCAGTCGAGAGCTCGCCCCGTGACGCCTCCCAGCTGATCCATCATTCTATCGTCCCGCCTACCACCCCACTGACACACGGAGCCAACCGACACGGCTGCCCACACAGCCGGCAGACGACATTAGTCCATCGACTCGCGCATCGCTTTCGACACGTCGGAGTGTGTGCGCATTACATCGACACTGCTGACCACACTGCCGACCCGTGCTTCTGTCGCCTCGACACGCGAGCTGATGTCAATGATATCATCTTCATTCTCCTTCATCCTGTCCGAGTTGTGATTGATCTGTTCGGTCGTCTGTTCCGCCGTATTCTCAAATCCCTTTACAACCTCTTCCTGTCTGGCAATATTCCTCGTTCTCTTCGAGGTAGTTCAAAATATTCGAACAAAGGATATGTTCCAAAATCCTACTGCAAATCGCCGTCAAAGAGATTGGCCTGTAATTTTGGGGATCACTCCTATTGCCTTTCTTGAATATTGGAGTAACTTGGGCAACTTTCCAGTCTTTAGGTTCGGATCTTTCGCTGAGTGATCGGTTGTAAATTATAGCTAAGTGCGGAACAATTGCATCAGCATAGTCTGAGAGGAATCTCGTTGGTATACAATCTGGCCCAGAAGATTTGTTTTTCTTTAATGACTTAAGTTGTTTTACTACTCCAGGAACATCTACTTCTAATCTAAGTAATGCCAAAATGCTGCTTCACTTTATAAATGTTAAAAACTGTTTATTATTATAGCAATAGGCCTATTTCGGTACTGTGATCAGGCTATCTGCGGACAAATATTTAAGATTAAAATGAGTGAAATAAAGATACTTACAATTTTGATACGTTTTCCGTGACATATTATTTCAGACTTACTTCCATATGGCATCGTGGAGGTATAATTTATTACAATGACTGCATATAATTGCAGTATATATGCTCTTTAGATGGTATATATATTACCATTATCAGGTATTAATTCTTTACTACTAATCTGTCAGTTTGACATATCCTCCAGCGATGCTCTATGGTTACAGTTTGTTTATGACTGTATATAAAGGGATCTTTGGTAGTGTGGTGTGATCTTTATTATGTTATGGTATTACGATGTATATCTTTGTTTTAACTCGATTCGAAAATTTTAATAAAATTGTCTAGATAATGTTTGTGTTTTAGTTCGGTTTGTTCATTTAATATTTCGTCAGCGCTTTCCTTCAAATGTGTATAAATTTCTATCTCTTCCAGGATGTTAATTTGATAACCTTTTGGTGTGATATGTAATATTTTCATTGCGTCTGTAATTCGATCGGTTTCGTGATTTTCCGTTTTCAAATGATTAAAGAATGCTGAAATTACTTAGATTAACAATATGTCCTTAAAAGACATACACAATGCTGCAGGCCCAAATGAAATGAAATCTACTTCTAAGTTTCGCATGCTGGCAGCTGTTCTTGGATTGAATACTGCAGTGTTCACTTCGTCTTCTTTGGTGAACGAATTTCAGAAAGCTGTGTTTCTTAATTCTGCCTTAGCAGTACTGTCATCGGTCGTATTACCATTGCTATCGCGTAGTGGAGGTATTGTTTGTGTTTTGCCGCTAGTATACTTCACATATGACCAGAATTTCTTTGGATTTTCTGCAAGATTAGGAGACAAGATTTCGTTGTGGTAACTACTATAGGCTTCTCGCATTGAAGTCCGCGCTATGTTGCGAGTTTCAGTAAAAGATTGCCAGTCTTGTGGATGCTGTGCCTTTTTTAATTTTAGACAAAATTTCTACATGGTGCGAAAGTTGGCAATTGACACTAAATAAAGAAGTAATACAAATGACCACTAAAAGAAATCCGCTGAACTTCAATTAAGCGATAAATCAGTCAAACCTTAAGGTCGTAAATTCTACCAGATACCTAGGAGTTACAATTACGAACAACTTAGACTGGAGAGAACGCATAGAAAATATTGTGGGGGAAGGCCAATCAAAGGTTACGTTTCATTGGCAGAACGCTTCGAAGATGCACCAGCTCCACCAGAGAGACTGCCTACATCACATCTGTGCGTCCTGTCCTGGAGTACTGTTGCCCCTTGTGGGACCCTCACCAGGTGGGACTGACGGAAGACATTGAGAAGGTTCAGGGAAGGGCAGCTCGTTTTGTTTCATCACGTTACGGTGGGAAAGCGTCACGGGAATGTTGCACGAATTGGGGTGCAAATCTTTAAAAGAAAGACGTTATTCATTGCGGTGTGATCTGTTTGCGAAGTTTCAATCACCGATTTTTACTTCTGAATTTGAAAATATTTTGCTAGCACCCACCTACTTAGGGAGACATGACCATCCCAATAAAATAAGAGAAATCAGATTGAAAACGAAACGATTTAGGTGTTCTTTCTTCCCGTGCGCTATTAGAGAATGGAACGGTAGAGAAAAGTTATGAAAGTGGTTAATGAACCCTCTGCCAGGCAGTTAAATGTGATTTGCAGAGTATCTATGTAGATGTAGATATTCCATTGTACATCATTTCTGATTCCGCCTGTTTCTTAACTCTCTCGGTTTTTTTATTCCCCTATTTCTCCGCGGACTATTTCTTCCTGCCTGGTCAACTTTTCGTTTAACTTTGTAAACTGAGCGACAAACAACACACGATGGCTGCTCACAGATGCAAGTGCGGGTCCGCGCGCGATGTTGTCTGCACACGGACGCCAGCCTCCTCTCTCAGACTCCACCGTATCTGACACTGCCCGCTTCCACATGACGTTACCAACCGGAAGTGCCTGTAATTCTCAGTCAGAAGTATAGTATCTGGGTCTTCAAGATCTTTGAGTAGGCTACACAACGCAAAGTGACAGCTCAGAATGAAAACAAAGCTGCCGATCATTCCACTTTGTGTTGACACTTGGGTAGTGTTTACCTCAATCTGTTCATTACTCGCGAAATAACTTGGTGTTTCTTTAGGTATTACGTAATTTTCTTTCCCGTCCGAGTGAAAAATAACTGTTTCACGGACATTACGTATCTGTCAGTGACTATTTAACTACTTATTTTTTTAAAATAAATATTCAATAAAAACGTTCTTTAAATCGTGTACCCAGCCACAATCTATGTTGTACATAGGCCCCGCTGGCTTCTATCTAGGAGTTTTCAGCTGACGTTTCTTTGATTTTACAACTTACGTTTCGCTACGCTACATTACGCTACGATGACATGAGGTGAAATAGGCTTTTATTACATATAACTACACTTGAATAGTTACGTTATTAATTTGCTACAAACTACTATTTATTTGTAAGGTAATAGTTTTCGTGATTACTCTTAAAGGCATCATAATTGCATTCTTAATGTTTAAAGTTCACAATTTCTGAATAAGCTCAATTTAAAATGGCGCCTGTCACATCGTGCCAAAGATTCTATCCGTGCTGTGTATAGTCTCTGGTCTAAAACGGAAGTGGTATTTTTCCGCCGCTAACGTATACTCCCGCTTCCACCCACCAACTGTTCTCCACGTGGTGACACCGAGGTCAGATGCAGCTGGTCGGTGAGCCTACTGCCGAGTTGCTTTCCATTTCTCGAGATTCATCGCGCTTACTACATTTGTCCTTTTCCTGTTCTTTCGCCGCGCACCTACGGGTTTCAATAACCGAAGACGCGGAACCGTCCATATTGAAATATACACAGAATAGACGAGACGAAACAAAAAGCAACAATGGCCTAGCTACCCACGTGGCAGAACACTGGTTCTTCAAGAAAATGTCACACGTAATTCACGTGTCCTTCAATGAACTCGAAATTTACCCTTAACACATCCCTCGAAAATACACAAATAAAATCACAATTTACACTGCTGAAAGAGGAATCACACACAAATACAAGCGATTACTGCTCTACTTCGCTCGTACAACCACACAGTTGCAGGGGACGGGTGGATAATTGAATAAAAATACACAGAAAACAGATCACACCAGATGGACGAATCCTGGCAGCGAATAGCCAAGTAAAACTTTCCTGCTTCTCTAAATAATGATAGCTATGAATTGTCAAGTAAAAATTTGCAATCATTAA
Organism: Locusta migratoria; assembly: GCA_026315105.1. Classification (NCBI taxonomy): domain Eukaryota; kingdom Metazoa; phylum Arthropoda; class Insecta; order Orthoptera; family Acrididae; genus Locusta; species Locusta migratoria. The sequence continues at coordinate 473,355,326 of CM048748.1, read as the reverse complement.
TTGACGAGTACTTGGTAGGACCGTCTAGCAGACTGGCTGAGAAATAAAGTAGCGACAGAAACGACTTGCTATCTCCACCAGAAGGGAGGGAGTAAAGATGCGATGTGACGGTTGAGTATAACTCAAGAATTACTTATAAAATACTAGCTGAAAACCCGGCGTTGCCCGGGTATTTATTTATTTATTCCTGCCATTTTCAGGTACATATTCATTTGTATAAGAGCAGTATGTAAAATCTCTTGCGAATACAATTAGTAGTAAAGAAGTAATAGATTAAAACTTCATTCATGATGGAGGTTTTCCATGAACTTTACTGCTTATGTGCTCATAACTCATGAACTACGTGTCGTATTGTGATACAATTTAGTAGGTACATTCAACTATATGTGTGAATACTGCCTGTAAAATTTCCTGCGGTTACAATTTGTAGTCTACAGATTATAAATTGTAACGTGATACCGAGAGCCGTAGTTTTACTCCATAAACAGCGGAAAAGTAGTAAGCGAGAAACTTTTTTCCTTTCATCATTTTACTATGGTTGCCAGCGAGAAAAAATTTAATAAAGGTTTGAAATTATGCTTAAAGTTTGTTGCAAGTCGCTAAGTACTGTAATTCTCATACAGTGTATTTCGAAAGTCTCGCCGCATTATGTGCCAGTTTTTTTTGCGATTTCTATTGGTTATGACGTAATATCTTTTGAACCATGTGTCGTATGTGATTCTTAACCATGCAGCAATTCGTACCTCACAGTAAGGAATGTGTGTACCAAATTTGGTTGAAATCGGTCTATTGGTTTCGGAGAAAATGAGCAGCATTGTCGCAAAATGCAGCAGTTTTTGCGCATCTCATTCTGTATGACGTCATATCTCCTGAACTATATATCTTGTGTGATAATTACACTTACGGCGACCGTCTTCATGGATTGAAGCTTACGTGTGCAAAATTTTATAAAGATTGGAACAAAACTGTAGATTTGTATGCAACACGTACAAACATACGGACACAATGCTGTATATATTGGAGAAGAAGACTAGTTGAAAACCCGGCGTTGCCCGGGTATTTATCTCTTTATTCCTGCCATTTTCAGGCATATATTCATTTGTATAAGGGCTGTATGTCTGTAAAATCTGTTGTAAATACAATTAGTAGTAAAGAAGAAATAGATTAAAACTTAGTGCGTGATGGGGCGGTTTTCCATGAACGCTATAGTTTATGTGCTCATATAGAATGGACTATGTGTCGTACTGTGATACAATTTAGAAGGTACAGTCAACCATATGTGTGAATACTGTCTGAAAAATTTCCTAAAGCTACATTTTGTAATCTAGAAATTATAAATTGTAACGCTATACCGAACTGCGGAGTTTTAGTCCATGAACAGCGGAACGTTAATGTTTATGTGCTCATATCTCATGAACTAAGTGTCTTACTGTGATACAATTTAGAGGGCACATTGTGTAAAATTTCCTGCGTGAATTATTTGCAGTGTACAAATTATAAACTGTAACGTCAAACCGAATGCCGTAGTTTTAGTCCAAGAACAACGGAAAAGTAGTAAGCGAGAAACTTTTTTTCCTTTCAGTTTTTATGTGGTTGTCAGCGAGAAACAGTTTAATAAAGGTTTGAAATTTTGTTCAAAGTTTGTTGCAAGTCGCTAAGTACTCTAATTCTCATATAGCATATTTATAACGTCTCACCGCATTATGTGCCAGTTTTTTGCGATTCCTATTGTATATGACGTCATACCTTCTGAACCATGTGTCATATGTGAATCTTAACCTTGCAGCAATTGTTACCTCACGGTAAGGAATGTGTGTACCAAATTTGGTTGAAATCGGTTCAACGATTTAGGACAAAATGAGCAGCATTTTTGCAAAATACAGCAGTTTTTCGTGCATCTCATTGTTTATGACGTCATATCTCGTGAACTATATATCGCATGTGATTCTTACACTGGAACAAAACTGTAGATTTGTATGCAACACGTACAAACATAAGGACACTCTGCTTTATATATTAGAAGATATTATCAACATTTGGTTGTCTGCCGTGCGACAGGTTTAGACTGCATAGTCCTTCGTGCTTCTCTATCTTTTGCAATCATCTTCACTCTTTGGTGCCATCCTAGTGGCTTGCTGAAGTCATTCAGCATCTGGTACCTTCTTCTGGGACAAGGAATTCTCGTTCAACAAATGTAATTTATTTCTCAAAAAGACGTAATCAAAAAAGTGGGAGATCAATTTAAAACATAATAAAAAACAAACCTTTCAAGAGAGTCAACGATACAAAGACTACAGTCTAAATGGTAATAAAACGGTCCACCTGCACATGATAGTTCTCGTGCAGTTAAAACTATTACTCTTCAGAGGGATGAGGGGAAGAATTCAGACGCAGATTCCTGCGCCGAGTACCGGAAGCGCCAAAGCGGCAGCTAAACGCTCACATTAGCGCACCCTGGAATGATGCTTGATTCCGCAGCCTAAAGCCGTCCTCATATCACACGGGAGGTGTTGTCCCAAAGTGGCGCAGGCCAGACGTGCTGTCTACCTAGTCTAGTGTGGCTACAGCAGCTCTGGAACGACCCGCCACATCCCACGGAACACAATGAGCTGCTCATCGTGATTTGCTTTGCGACCGCAGCGCTCTCCAGCGCCCGTTGCGGGCTAGCGCGTAGATCATTGTCTTCACAAAGATGGATGTACGTAAAATTACACTGTATCTCTGTTAGCGATCGTCGGATAAAACGAAATGCTTTCTTATGCTTCCATGCGGCACGCAATACTCTTACAGAAATTGTATATTTTTCCCCTCAAGGAACACAAAGACTTTACATGTATCTGAGGGCGGTTGAGAATAATAAAGAAATTTACGATAAAACCTCTTTTGGCAAAAATTCTTTAAAAAATTGTCATCGGTGAAATACATCATTTGCACCATCTCTAGTTGTCCTGGTCTTACATTCCCATTCTTCACGTTGTACATATTCTATATATTCAGAGATAATATGTTCTGACCATATATTGTTTTACACGCGGGACAACGCCTCAACTCGACAATGCTCGATGTGATAATTTTTGCTTTTAGTATTGTACGTAAACACTGTTCCTTCTACACTGCATCTGCTTCCATAACTGAACTAATCCAGCACTATACTTGGACTTCAACTTAATTCAAACACCGTGGGGAAAACCGAATGACGTAGGGTTCTGTTTGGAATTTTATTTGTTCCTGTGACCTAGAACGAAAAAGTCAACAAATTCTCTCATTGACAAAGTTCGTTCTTGTTTCTAATAAATAACGTCGAATACCGAATATTATAATTGTTTTAAATTAAGAAATTTGTTGCATTAACCATAATTAAACGAAATGGTTAAAAATATCTGGGAGCAAACCTGTTATTTACATCTCTTTTCCCTCCACAGCTCGCGACTAACCACGACGCTAATACGTTGTCTTAAAAAGATATAACAACGAATATCGGATATTACACTTAAATTAACAAGAAAGAACCAGATACGTTACGGAAACAAAAAACGAAATAATAAAAAGTATTTCGGAAGGGCACATACGCGAACCTGTTTAGCTTACAATATCTCCGCCAGAGTTTATTACGCTGCAGTTCATTAACTGCCTCGGTCTTCAGGTATACTGCGCTTCTAAAGCCCGTTGTAATGTGATATTTAATTATTACATAGCATCACAAACGCTTCTTCTGTGATAGAATACCGTAGCAGAGGGACGTATTCTTTCACATTATAGCAGGGGCGCCGACTCCGTGGGTGCTCCGGGGCTCGTGCACCCCCCAAAAATTTTGTGTAAGTTAAAAAAATAATCGGGAAAAATCAAAACTTACCTTATGACTCAATAGGCAATGCAAAACGTGACCATAGCGAGAGACGATATTTCATACGTGAAGGAAATGATCAGTTTTGTACGAGGATCCCCAAGTGAGTCGTAATGAGTGTCCGTGTTGTAGCCACTATGCTAGCTTTATTCATACTGAAGCACGTCGGTCCTTTTGACCTATCAGGTGTAGGAATTTATGAACATTCAATTGTGTTATTTCAGGATTTTAGCTTGAAGAATCTTATGCTGATGATAAAGTTAATCGTTTTTCATTTATCTTTGACACTTTCCTTGTTATTAAATTATAGATTCAGTTGAAATTTGTAATGCTTTCCTCTCAGACTTAAAAAAAAACCCTTGGACTATATTAATACTGTCAGAGATGTAATGAAGTTATCTCGGAGTGACGAAAGTTTCGATGAAATATACAGCTGTTGCTTGGAACTAACCAAAAAAATTGATGTCGCACTTGAAAATCTCAAAATATTTCAAAGATTTCTTTAAACCTTGGTGACGGTATTCTACCAAACGCTTTTGTCAGAAAGAATAGCTTCGCACAAAAAGTGTTAGATTAGTGTACAGTGAAAAATTACTTCATAGGTCGTGTAGAAGTTTTGGGGTGTTACTTATATCGAAATATCCACTTCGGCCAATTAAATCGCTTTATTGTAGTGTCCTACTGCAGCCATGCTTTCCTTTTCTTCCTCCTCCTTCTTCCTTCTAACTTTAAAAGGCCAGACAACTGCCTGTTTACTTTTATCAAGTATTGCTCATTTAAAAATGCATGCACATGATTTTCAGGAGTGTTGGTTTCAAACATTTGTGAACCGTGATGTGGAGCAGCCACACTGATTTTCAAAAGTCGGCGCCTCCGCATTATACAAATTATTACACTGACACACGTTAAATACGAGAACCTTTAAATCCATGAAAATTTTGTTTCCGGTAATTTATTGTAACAAATCATATCTAGAATGACGTTTTATCAAAATTTCTTCAGTATTCTAACGCGTTATATAGATTATATTCATACATCGTACGCTACAACGAAAGAAGGAACGAAATACGTAGTTCCGTTAGCAATATGGCGGCTCAAAAGTTGTGCTTGTCACGTGAAAGCCAGGCCGCTTCTCATTGGCCACGTTCCACTCCACGAAGCAGAAATCTAATATGCTGGATCCTTTATTTCACGCCTCGCAGGGTAGTGGAACGTGGAATTCCACGCTGGGGCATCGCCACTTCCTCCTCCACGTGCGTTTCCACATCCCCTGAGAGGATAGCTTATAAGGGTGTGTGGCTCAAGGTCAGGGCATCGACCGACGGGACCAACCACGTGGGGGCAACAGTCGGGATGTACAAGTTCACAGAAAAATCCGACTACCGTTAAAATACGGTAACTCGCGAACTAATGCGAGTAGACGGTCATACTGCTGCTCCTTTTACACAGGGTTTCAGGTCGATTCAACACACTACAGGGTCTGATCACAAAAACTGAATAAAGAAAAGTGTGAAGTAATACAGACCATTAAAAGAAATCCGCCGAACTTCAATTACGCGATAAATCAGTCAAACCTTAAGGTCGTAAATTCTACCAAATACCTAGGAGTTACAATTACGAACAACTTAGACTGGAGAGAACACATAGAAAATGTTGTGGGGAAGGCAAACCAAAGGTTTACGTTTCATTGGCAGAACGCTTCGGAGATGCACCTGCTCCACCAAAGAGATTGCCTACATACACTTGTGCGTCGTCTCCTGGAGTACTGTTGCCCATTCTGGGACCCTGATCAGGTGGGACTGACGGAAGACATTGTGAAGGTTCAGCGAAGGGCAGCTAGTTTTGTTCTATCACGTTACGGGGGGGGGGGGGGGAGCGTCACGGAAATGTTGCGCGAATTGGGGTGGAAATCATTAAAAGAAAGACGTTATTCATTGCGGCGTGATCTGTTTGCGAAGTTTCAATCACCGATTTTTACTTCGGAATGTGAAAATATTTTGCTAGCACCCACCTACTTAGGGAGACATGACCATCCGAATAAAATAAGAGAAATCAGATCGAAAACGGAAAGATTTAGGTGTTCTTTCTTCCCGCGCGCTATTAGAGAATGGAACGGTAGAGAAAAGTTATGAAAGTGGTTAATGAACCCTCTGCCAGGCATTTAAATGTGATTTGCAGAGTGTCTATGTAGATGTAGGTGCAGAAGAAGAAATATAATTGCGAGATCGGTCGTATTACGAATCGTCCCAGTCAGGGAGAAAGAGATCTATCCAATGAAGGCGATTGAAGGATGGTACACGCTACTTGGAAACACGAGAGACATAGGCTACCGAAAATCTTAGGAATTCCATTACAATATTATACATGCTAGAAACCACGGAATCTTACGCAAGGTCATTAACAGTACCTCGAGTGCGTAGGGTGATGCGGCAAGCTGAACGCTTCGCTCCATCCCAGAGCCACGTGCTTCATGGACACAGGCCGCACACCGCAAGTACGGAGAGGGTCGCAAATTTGCGATTAAAAGAGCTAGAAAAACATTTGAGCGTAGGAGAGAAGGTCTCTACACTTTGGAACGGTAATCACTCTGCCGACGAGCAACATCAAGAGCGCGAAATTGACTCGAGAGCATAAAACACACGAAAAATAGTTAAATCAGAACAAATTTAAATAAAATCTCAGCGCTACGCATTGTGGGGATATTACAGGGACAAATAGACTCGCGAAAGGACATTTTAACTTACAGGCAAATCGGGACAAAGCCTGACCACATGCACAGCGGTCAACGAGAAGCAACTCACACTCAGCACTCAGCAGACGCCGCTCCATGAACCGCCCGAGCAGCCGCATGGTCGGAGGGGGGTGGGGTTTGGCCCTCTGGCTTCTGCCTGCCAGGTAAAGGTGCGATTCCGAACCCGGCGGCAAACGGCGGTCGTCGCTGAGCCGCGACAGGCGGCCTCACTGGTCCCCACTGTCTGCAATGCGAGCGATGCGGAACGCGGCGGCGGCGCCACCGGTCTTCCTGCCGTATACCTGTACTGCTCCTGTATACCTGTCCTGTATACCTGTACTGCTCCTATAGTGGCGACCGGCGGCCGTCCGGTCCCGAACCAGTGGTGTCGCTGTCGCCGACCCGACCCCCCGCCGAAGACCGGTTTTATGACAACACCCAAGGGAAATGAATGCTTCAGACTCTGACGAGCCGCGGCGGAGTGGCCGAGCGCATTGAGGCGCTATCCTACGATACACGAGGCTGTTCCCCGACGGGCATGGCAGTTTGTGCCGTCTTTATTATAAGCTAGTTCATAAGTAGTTTGTAAGTGTAGGGACTGATGACTCCGTAGTTAAGTCCCATAAGCTCTACAAACATTTGAAAGTTTGAACTCTGACGAAAAGAAGTCCGTAAACACAGTAGCAACATATCCTGTAATATTTAACGCAGGAAATAACGAGTACAGAAATGTTTTAGTAAAAGATATCTGGAAAGCTACAGCATAGTAGTTGAACAGGACGAGTAAGTCCACGAAATTTATTTACCAAGGAATGGATTCATATGTGCATTCTGTGTAACTATGTATTTTCACTGTAGTGTTTTTAAAGAAAACGCCTTTTACTATTTGCGGAAGCAAAAGGCGTTTTCTTTAAAAACACTACAGTGAAAATACATAGTATTCAGCTGCTGTTCAAATGGCCACCACAACCAAGATTGTTTATAGCCATTAAAGCACTTGGGGATATGTCCTCAAGAAACTCTAAATTGAGATTTTGTTCGTTTTAATTTATTGAGTCATCATTGCATTGGATGTAACTAAAAGCAGAAGACATCATTGTCTTGTCTCTTCTACAGATCGGATTGAAACTTGCATTTGTTGTTTGTAACAGGGAAGAAGAGTTGTCAAGTTCCACGAATAAATATATAATAGGCCTGGAACTGTGCTTAATCAGTCGGGATTTTTTTTGTAAATTCTGACAAACTATTCAATTATGATTATGGATGTATGCCTGTAAATGTTTGACTTGGCATATCAATGAAGACTCAGAGGAAACTGCACTCATTTATATTTTGTAACACGTTTTGCTTCATTTTTGTAGCAACTTAGTGCAGTTTCCTCAATACTTAACTATTAAAGTAAAAACTAAATACAAACGGTGGTTTATGTTCAAAAGAATTAAGAAATTAACTATCGGTAATTACATAAATTGTGTTCTTAAAAATGATTATGTAGAGTAATAAAGCGTTTTGTGAAAAATACTGTCAGGACAGTAGATTGCGGTGACAATAGATTAATGTTATTTACCAACAAAGAAAATAAAACGGAATAAAACTAACGCTGGTACAATATTAAAAGTGTGAAAGGAAAGGAAAGAAGAGAGGCAGAAGTTACTAAAGGCTTTTATGCGACGCAAATATGATATTGATGATTTTCTGGACATATCAGAGCAGTTTTACGGAGTTCATTTCTAATATATAAAGCAGAACGGAAAGAAAAATAATAGTCCCATAGCTTCTGATTACGAAATGATGGGCCCACAGGGCAACACAAATCAGCAATCAAGAGATGATAACACACCTTCAACATTCACATCGCTGGGACTGTTCCGTACCAGTTGTTGAGCAGATAGTAAATAATGCACGAGTTTTTGCGCACTTCTCAGTGTAAAATGTAATTTTCTTCTTCAGTTATTGCATTTATTAGGCACTATGGTTTTATGTCATCCGAAATAGAACTCAGTACGAAGTTGAACTGTCTTTTATTGAGCTCCTGAATAAATCCATCACTAAACTTTTTTTCTCTTTTTTTCAACGGCATGTAACTTCCATCGGAAGCTCTACTGTTTCATATTGGCATTACCAGCGTTCGTATTCTCTTAGTATGGAACAAAGCAGCGTCATCGTCTTCCTCCTGCAACAACGGCGGCAGTCGGCGGACACCTCGGCGACCGCGCTGCTCGCTGCTCGCTGCTCGCCTGCCGCTGCGCTCCGCAGCGGGTCGGCAGCAGGCAGCAGGCGGTGCGTTTCGGTCGTTGTCGGCAGCTGCAGTGGGTCGCCGTCGCCGTGTTCGGACTCGCACCTTTAGGCACCTCAACGACCCAGGCCACCAGCAAGTGGAAAGGCGAACCTCTCCGGACAATCTTTGCGGAAGGTTGGTAGCACCTGAACAGCAGAAGAGCGGACGACGAGAAGCAGACGAAGCACCGCAGATGCCTCTTAGAAATGCTTGTGCACAAGTTGCACTCATTCTGCGTCGGCAGCTGTCAGTGGAAATATACCAGGTCACACACAATTACAGATGGGGGGCTTCATACACAAGAACAGACATTTAAAATTATGAAACGCAAGAAAAATTTATTTAATATTTTGGAGAAAAAAGAATCCTTGAAATAGGTTTCAGAAATTACTGCAACCAGTCGCCTTTTTTCTTTTTAATGAAGATTTATTAAACCATGACCGGTTTCAAGCTGCCTAGCAGCTCATCACCAGATGATATACATTTAGTGCAAATTACAGTTGTATCTGTGGCAGGGCAGGAAACGAGAAAAAAGTAAACACTAATTTTGGTATGCTACACTGAATAATTACAATATAAGTTCGTCTTCAAGATGTTACTTACAGTTATGCGTTTCACATTTAATTTGTCCATACGATAAAAGTTAAAAAAAAATCCTCGTTCTACCCTGGTATGTCGTGTAGTACGAATAGGGTGTCTCGCTAGCTCGGCTAATGTCTATAGCACAAAAATAGTTACTTAGACGGAATAAAACAATTGGAACATGTCAGATGGAAGTATTTCAAGATGTAAATTAATAAAACGATAGTGCAAATAAAAGGAAAGACGTTATTGAGGCGCCTCGTTTGCACAGTGGTAGAGTGCTAGACTATGAATCTAAAGGTCGGGGGTTTGATCCCCGCCAGGTCTTAGGATTTTTATCTGTCACTTTCCACTTCTTTCACTGCTGGCAGTGTTGCTAATGTGAAAAATATCGAGTAGCACTGTGGTTCGGAACCCACGTTAAACTGTAGGTCCCCCTATAACTGGCTGGGTAAGTCAGTTCGAAGGTCGGAGGAAGACAATGGCATACCACCTCCAAACAGGACCACGACTAGTAAATCACTGTGTTGTTCAATCCAATCTTCGGATTGTGATTACGTAGAGTTTCCCGGCGTATAAATTGTTGATATTCATGTCGGGTTTCCAGCCGGATCATCGAGTCATCTTGACACAACATTTCAACGGACCACCTGGCCGCCATCTTCAGGTGCTGAGTCTCGTAGGAAACTGAAGTCTTGCCGTGCCCGGCGGCCTTATATACGCCGCGAAGTACTAACGGCGCGTGCGCCAGAGAGTCGTGGCTGCGTCCTCTGCCGCAAGCAGCCGGTTCAGCGCCTCAGTGGAGAAAACTGGCGGGAACGATGTATCGCTTACATGCGCTAGTTGTCACAGCTGCAGAAAAGAGCAAGCTGTTTTTTAAAATTAGACAAAACTGGATTCCACATGTTGCTAAGAGGGAACCCCTTGTCTCTATTTATTAAATTGTCCGCCAACCTAATCTCAATAGATTCCTTTAAAACGCGTTCCCAGTAGCGAGACGCAGAAGCAAGTACACGTGTTTCGTCATACTTCATTCTGTGTCCTTCGGTTAAACAATGCTCCGCTACTGCAGACCTGTCAAGTTGTAACAAACGTGTATGTCTGTGGTGCTCGGTGCATCGATCATTGACGGTGCGAATCGTTTGTCCTATATACGCTTTCCCACAGTGGCAAGGAATCTTATAAACACCAGGTTTTCTCAGCCCCAAATCGTCTTTAACTGAGCCAAGAAGAGCCCTAGTCTTGGCAGGTGGTCGAAACACACTTTTAATATTAAACTTTTTTTAAATCCTTCCAATTTTTGATGACACATTTCCAGCGTACGGAAGGAAAGCAACTGATGTGCATTGGTACTCTTCTGGTTCTGGCGACAGCCCAATCTGCATGGCATGACGGATCTGTCTCTCTGTGTACCCGTTCTCCTTAAACACCAACTTCAGATGTTCTAGTTCCTGTGTTAATGTATCTGCATCCGATATGGCATAAGCTCTTCGAACTAAAGTTTTTAGGACGCCTGTGCGTTGGTTCGGTGGGTGGCAACTCATTGCATGTAGATATCGGTCTGTGTGCGAAGGTTTTCTGTACACACTATGTCCTAGGGTTCCATCGTCCTTCCTGTACACTAAAACATCCAAAAATGGAAGCTTCCCATCTCTCTCCACTTCCATCGTGAATTTAATGTTGGGGTGGAGGCAATTAAAATGATCCAGGAACCGAATAAGAGCATCCGGTCCATGAGGCCACACCATGAACGTGTCATCCACGTATCTCCAGAAACAGGTAGGTTTCAGACGAGCTGTCCTCAGTGCCCTGTCTTCAAAGTCCTCCATAAATAAATTGGCGACTATGGGGGATATAGGACTTCCCATAGCCACTCCGTCATTCTGCTCAAAGTACTGGTCATTAAATAAAAAATATGTAGATGTCAGCACATGACGACAAAGCTTAGTCATTTATGCGTCCAGTTTGTCACCAATTAATTCTAAAGACTCTTCAAGAGGGACCCGTGTAAACAGAGATACTACGTCGAAGCTGACAAGCATATCAGATGGACAAACACACAAAGATTTCAACCGTTGAGTAAACACCAAAGAGTTGGGGATATGGTGTTCGCAGTTTCCAACGTGAGGACTAAGGACTGATGCTAAATACTTTGCCAAGTTATACGTCGGTGCACCCAAGTTACTTACTATAGGACGTAATGGCACCCCATCTTTGTGGAACTTTGGTAGGCCGTATAGTCTCGGAGGAACCGCAGCACTAGGGCGGAGTTTTTTGACCACCTCCTCAGGTAATGAACTATTCCTCAAAAGCGAAAAAGTCTTCCGTTTTACTCGCTCTGTGGGGTCATTTTGTAATTTGCGGTACGCAGAGTCTTGAAGTAGACGATCCATTTTGTCTACATAATGAATATCAACAATCTTCGGATTGTTGACTGCTTTACCTTTACTTACCTTACACCAATGGTTCCTAGATCTGCATTCTTCCTGTGTCTGAGCTGCACCCTTTGAGAGTGAAACACATTTTGTGTAATCCCAAGGCCCTCTAACTTTTTTTCTTCTTTTTTTTAGACCACCCAGTCCACGCCACACAGCCCCCGCTACCCGTGTAGCCGCTTCCTGAGAATAGTGGACTCCTGACCTAATTAGCGGAACCAGAATACGCACTACCCTTTGGCGCAAGTCGAGGAATCTGCGGTCCACACGGTCGCAGAACCGTGTGAGACTCTGATTGAGACTCTCCACTCGGCTCTGAACCAGAGGTCCGCAGTCAGTCCTGTCGACAATGCTGCAGATGGTGAGCTCTGCCTTCATCTTGCAAGCAAGACTGACAGTCTTTACCACTTCAGATAGCCGCTCAAAACCTGAGAGGATCTCTTCAGATCCGAAGCGACACACATCGTTGGTCCCGACATGAGCCACCACCTGCAGCTGGCTGGACCCGGTGCTGTTCATGTCATCCAGAAGGACCCGTTCCACATCTGGAATGACTCCCCGTGGTATGCACACGGAGTGCACATTGGACTTCTTCCCCTCCCTGGCAGCCATATTCTTAAGGAGCTCCGACTAACGTTGGAGCTCACAACTACCAACAAACCGTCACCGCTTCAGGTCCAAGATACGTCTTCTCATATATTAGGGTATGTTTCCGTTTCATATCTTCCGTTCATTCCTTCGTCGGTTTAATATTTTATCTTCTCCCACCCGGGACGTTCCAGCTGTGCGGCAGGTCCTCAAACGCACTCCATAAAAAATTAGAAAAATACTGCCTGTACTTAGGATTGTGTACAATCTTCCTGTGTCTTCCTTCAAAGTAGATCCAATACTCTAATACATTGTTTGGGGTACCTCTAAATAAATATAGCACTAGTTGTGCTCGAATCCATGCCTAGTAAAGCAGTGTGGTGTTGAAGCCAGTCTTCGGATTGTTGACTCTTTACCTTACCTCAACGTTTGCTCACTGCACTTCATTACAATAACTGACATAACAAAGTATTACCACACTCTCGTATAACAAACTCCGCCACACTAAAAACATTTAATAACTCTTAAACGAAATTCAATATTCTTATGAACAACAGATTTGATGATTGTATTAGAATTCGTAAAGCTCAATAGAAATTCCAAGTACTTTTGCTCCCTAATTCATTTTTTCACAGTTTATAAAAGTCGTTCCCGTGCCGAGCCGCTCAGCATTAACCGATTTTTGAAGTAACCTGACAATAACTTACAAACGCAAATAAGAGCATTAAACGCTCCTTGAGAACATGAGTTTTAGCTGCAGATCACCAACAATTTTTCTGTACTCCGACCTGATCAATGATTTGTACACATATTTGGAAATGGAATGAGTTGACGAACTATCAGAACAGTCACTAGACATTGCTACCCCAGCAGAGCATTCGTGTCTCATCAGTACTCGATTACGACAATGATTGTCATAGCTGACTAGCCAGAAAGATGTCTGAAATGTCGGAGTTATCACCACAAATATCAGAGCGCATGTCAGAACTTTTAGAATGCCAATATTTTTTTTTTTTAATTTTTATATTTATTTATTTTTTCATTTATTTACTTAAATTACTTTTCTTATTGACCCTGAAATTTAAGTTCACCCTAACGATACGAGGGAGATACTGGCTAGAGATTCGAATCCTCACTCGGGCACACGTGTCTGTGTTGTCCTTAGGTTAGTTTCAGTTATTTTATGTACTTCGTAAGCTTTAGGGACTTTGAGTATAGTAGTTCGGTTGGACTTACATAGCCAGTATGCAAATGGATGATAACTGACTATAGTCAGATGTTAGTAGTCGATATTTCGTACCAGCACCGAGGTTTTTGAACCTTACCTTTAATAAGGATAAAAGTACGCTATGCCTTACCGGGAATAGAGTCATGGACCTACTGACGACCTTTCTACGCACTATCAGACGTTAAATCTCAAATGTTAATTCAGCAGCAATAAGGATGCGTGGTTGCCTGAGTAGTAACAACGGCAGCTTTCATTGTCATTCATTATGCACGAAGAAAAAATAAAATTATTGTTTAATGTACTCTAGAGTGCGTATTGACGGAACCAAATTAAATTATGAATATTCTGGCTGGACCTGTATTCATGTACAGTCCCGGAGAACACAGCGAAAGCACCCAGCCGTATGGTTCCCAGAGAGTCGGGTACCCCAAAAGAGCAGGTCCGGATTGGAACCCAGTTGGGCAACGCAATTTTCGTCACCTCAAGTTCAAATCAATAAGAGCCGTGTGTTCTTAAACGGGCATTGGTTTATGAAATGACGTAAGGAAGGCTTTCTGGCGACAGAGTTAGTGCCCGCCGTATGTTATGCCTGTTACTGCCAGTAATAAATCTGCTCTGCTCCAGTTGACAGCCAACTGATTGCTATTTAATACGGTTTTCGAACTACAGTTTGACTTGGTGTTACCAGAAGTGAAGTAGATACGATTGTGGCTGATGAAAATACACGCCTGAAGGAGAGAACCAACGCATTCATTGCATACGTGAAGCTGCAGGTGATTCGAGACATCACTATGTCAAGGTAGCGTAAGAGGCGCTTTGCATGTCTACTGGAGGCGGCGAAGACAATGAGGTGCTCAATTATAGCCGAGCTTCTGACACAGAAGTTGTTCTGCTCTAACGCCAACGGGATGTATGGACAACTCTAGCCTCCATATCCCGATTCAGAGACATTGCGGGATTCCCACTATTTCAAAAAATTACCTATCTCGAGAAACACCACTGCAGGGCGTGAATTTTCATGATAAGTCGATTGTTAACGTCAGTATTACTATTATTATGTACATACTGCTGGTGGAGCACGCACATCTAAGATAATTTAAGGCTTATTACTTACTTTAAGAAGGTGTTGTCCAACTGCCAAGACAGTTTATTTCTGGAGTCAATTAATTTCAACGCGGCTTGGCTGCAGCTTTAACTCGAAACTGTTGGTTTTGACACGCACGGAATGGGTAAATGACGTGCGAATTTTGAGACAGTTTCAGGTAATATGAATGCTGCTCTGGAAATAGCTAAACAACGTTTGGTGGAGTACTTTTGTTAAGCAATCCCTATTGATTTTCAACCTGGATACCTGCAGCACTATCGCAGAACAGGTAAGATATTTGCCCTGAAGAAGCCCATCTTAGGACGCCGACAACACCTTCTTTTCGGAAGCAAATATGTTATTCGAAGGCTATCAAAAACCTGAGTATTTCCTTATTCCTTACTGACACAACAGTTGCTGGACCAGATGAAGTGGAATGAAAGAGAAAATACGACTTGCAATTTTCGCGTCGAGCTACTCGTCGGGACTGTAAGGCTCGTCTCCGACGACAGATGAAAGTGCCCGCTTCAGCGCCTCTGGCTCCGGCCCACCTAGCGAGACATCCGACGCCAACGGCATCACTACCTGTCGCCTTCGTGTCGCTCGTATCGCCGACCAATGCTGAGTGCATCGTCCCTGGCCGCCGTGTAAGTCTTTACCTGGATCGTACTACCACTTTCTGTCGCCAGGGTCAGCACTACCGTCTTAACACACCAACCCTTCCACCACCACTTCAAGGGCTCCGCCTCGCCTCTGGTCCACCGCTGTCTCCCTTATCCACTTCAGCTCCGCCCATACTGCCACCGTCACCCAGGCTATCACTCCCTTCCGAGGCTTCTCTTCGTGGGAAAGTGGATCCCAGCAAATGGCTGAAGCATCCCGCAGCTGCTGATCAAGGGGCATCCACCTCTTTGTCGGCACCTGCAGCCCCTGTTGAGAAGCTCCCACGGCCCTTAACACCCAAGGGCCAGCGACAGGGTAAAAAGAAAGAAAAAGGATTCTTTGGTGGCTTACAAGCCACCCACACCCACATCCTCTGCTTCAGAGGATGAAGTCGAGATCCTCGCCTCCGCTGAGGATCTCGCACTTCTTGATTTGCCTGAACATAGGAGCTCTGCACATCCAGAATCACCTATGGTCGTAGATTCTGTAGATACTGACCATAAGGCGGCAGATGTTCCTATGGAATGATCTCCTTTTCTTTCTTTTCTTTTATGGCCTTACAGCGAGGAGAAAGAGTTATTCTCTAGTGGGATTGCGGCCTCTTCTTTAATCACCTGGCCGACCTGCGACAATTACTGTGGCGCTACCCTGCACTTTGTATCGCCCTACAGGAAACATGGTTTCCAGCACAGCGAACCCCTGCCCTTCGTGGGTATCGAGGCTATTATCGTAACAGGCCCATATACGACGGTATCTGGTGGTGTCTGTCTGTACGTCCTGGACACTGTACCTAGTGCCCTAGTGCCACTGAACACCACTATTGAGGCAGTGGCTGTTAGAATCCGGGCAATGCAGGAATTGACTGTCTGCAGCTTGTACCTTCCTCCGTATGAGGCCGTGTCTCTCAACCAACTTACTGATCTGGTCTCCCAATTTCCCCCACCATTCCTCCTATTGGGGGACTTCGACGCCCACAACCCTTTGTGGGGTGGACTCCAGACCACAGGCCGCGGTAGGGATGTTGAGACATTATTGGCGCAACAAGACCTTTGCTTCCTGAATACAGGTGCCCCCACGCATTTTAGCGTGGCACAAGGCACGTATTCAGCAATCGACCTCTCCGTCTGCAGCCCCAGCCTTCGACTACACCTTGGTTGGCGTGTATATGATGATCTGTGTGGCAGCGACCACTTTCCAATCTTTGTGTCGCTCCCGCAGTACCAAGCTGCAGACAGCTTACCCCGTTGGTGTCTCCGTATGTCTGACTGGCCTGTTTATGCTTCAACCACTGATCGCTGCACCACTGCCAGATGACATTGACAATGCAGTCCAGCAGGTGACTGATAGTATTGTCATGGCCGCTGAGGTAGCAGTTCCACAAACCACCGTCTCCACTAGGCGTAGGTCCGTGCCTTGGTGGACACGGGAGATTGCTGAGGCTATCCGGGAACGTCGGCGAGCGCTCCAGCGCCATCGACGCCACCCTTCCGTGGAGAATTTGGTCGCTTTTAAACGGCTCCGTGCGCGTGCTCGACGACTCATGCAGCAGAGCAAGCAGGATTCCTGGGAGCGGTATGTAGCCAGTATCGGCTCCCGCACCTCCCTGACTCAGGTATGGACGCAAGTCCGACGCGTCTTTTGATACCGCCCGCCGACAGGAATCCCATCCCTCACCATCCAGGGTGTGCTCTGCACGCTCCCGACAGCTATCGCCGAGCATATGGCAGAGTACTTCGCACGATGCTCTGCGACTGCTACGTACAGTGCCGACTTCCTCTCCCTCAAAGCGCGGGCCAAGCGGAAAGAGTTATGCTTCCGCACTCGTCGTTGGGAACTATACAACGACCCATATAGTGACTGGGAGTTCCGAACTGCTCTTTCTGCGTGTCCTGATACCACTCCAGGACCAGATAGGATTCACAGCCAGTTCCTCCAACACCTTTCACCAGAGTTTCAACGCCGCATTCTCGCCCTGTTTAACCATCTAAGGGCAGAGGGCACTTTCCCGTCGCAGTGGTGGGAAAGCACTATCATCCCGGTGCTGAAACCTGGTGCAGATCCCCAGGTGGCTGACAATTACCGTCCGATCAGCCTCACCAACGTTCTCTGCAAGCTCTTCGAGCGTATGGTGAGTCGGCGGCTTATGTGGATCCTTGAAGAGCGTGGACTCCTTGCTCCACAACAGGGGGACTTTCGCCAGAGCCGTTCTACCATTGACAACCTTGTGTCACTGGAGTTGGCCATTCGCACGGCGTGAGCATTTGGTTGCTGTATTTTTCGACCGTCGAAAGGCGTATGACACCACCTAGCGCCACCATATTTTGACGACTCTGCATGACTGGGGCTTACGTGGCGCCCTTCCTATTTTTATTCGCAATTTACTCTCCCACAGCTCGTTTCGGGTGAGGGTTGGGGCATCTTTTAGCTCCCCCCGTATTCAAGAGAACGGTGTCCCAAAGGGCTACGTCCTCAGCGTCCCATTGCTTTTAGTGGCGATAAACGGTCTTTCTGCGGCTGTGGGGTCATCAGTCAGTTGCTCCCTGTTCGCCGATAACGTCTGCATGTATTTCAGCTCCGTTAGCATCGGCGTAGCTGAACGACGGCTGCAGGGTGCCATCCGAAAGGCCCACTCATGGGCCTCTACTCACGGATTTCAGTTCTCCGCACGGAAAAGCCGCGTGATGCACTTCTGTCGCCGTCGGGTAGTTCACCCTGACCCAGAGCTCTACCTGGGTGGTGAACTACTTCAGGTCGAGGAAACACATCGCTTCCTAGGCATGGTCTTCGATGCCCGGGTGACTTGGGTGCCACACCTACGTCAGAGACAGAGACAGAAGTGTTGGCGGCATTTAAATATTCTTCGATGCCTCGGCCATACTGGTTAGGGAGCAGCACGTTCCACCCTTCTTCAGCTCTACAAGTCCCTTATTCTGTCACGGCTAGATTACGGGAGCTTGGTTTACGACTCAGCAGCCCCTTCTGCCTTGCAGGTCCTAGACCCCATTCACCACACAGGTGTGCGTCTCGCAACAGTGGCTTTTCACACCAGTCCCATAATGAGCCTTCTAGCTGAAGCTGGTGTTGCCCCTCTGCGGTATCGCCGGCAACGGTTGTTGGTGAGTTACATTGCCCGGGTTCATGCTTCACCCCGCCATCCAAACCACAGGCTTCTCTTCCCGCTTTCTGCACTCCCTTCCCCGCGACGTCAGCCCAGGTTGGGTGTTCTGATTGCAGTCTGTGTTCGTTCCCTTCTCTCCTCACTTGATTCCCTACCCCTTCCTCCACCTTTCCTTAACTCCCCCCATGTCCCCCCCCCCTGGACAATTCTTCACCTAGAGCTTCGGTTGGATTTGTCCCAGGATTTGAAAGCCTCTATTCCACCACTGCTTCTCCATCGCCTGTTCCAAGCACTGCTTGATGCATATCACGATGCAACCATGATCTACACGGACGGTTCTTTGGTCAATGGTCATGCCGCATATGCCTTTGTCTGTGGTGAGCACATCGAACAGCGGTCATTGCCTTGTGGAAGCAGCATCTTCACCGCAGAACTGGTCGGTATTTTGAGAGCTATTGAACACCTCATAGCTCGGCCCAGGGGGTCGTTCGTCATCTGCAGCGACTCCCTGAGTGGCTTACAGACCCTCCACCAGTTTCTCCCTAAAAACACTGTGGTGCGAGTAATTCAAGATGCTGTTTTCGCCCTTAGCGAGTCAGGCCGTTCTGTCGCTTTTGTATGGACGCCGGGCCACATTGAACGCGTCGATGAGCTGGCCAAGCAGGCCACCACTTCACAGCCCCTGGACATTGGCCTCCCAGTCTCAGACCTCTGATCCCAGTTTACCCGCAAGGTCCTTGGGGTTTGGAATTCTGAGTGAGCAGACTCGACCAAACCCAATAAGCTCCGTGTTGTCAACCCCTCTACCGCTGTGTGGAAGACCTTCCTCAGGGGTTCTCGCAGGGAGTCGGTTGTCCTTTGCCGTCTCCGTATAGGCCATACTTGGCTCATGCATGGTCACCTTTTGCGTCGTGAGAACCCTCCTCAGTGTCGATGTGGTGCCCCTTTGACAGTTGCGCACATCGTACTTGAATGCCGCAATTTCGCCGGAAAACGACGACATTTTAATATCCCTGACGCTTTGCAGCTTGCTTTAGCCGACAATGCCTCCGTGGTTTCTTCTGTTTTAAATTTTATCTGTGAGTATGGACTTTACACGTCCATTTAAAGTCTGTGTGTGTTTCTCACACTCTTTCCTCCACCTGCCTAAGTCCCAGAGTGGCTGGATGTGTTACTTATATTTCTGTGATCACGCAGCAACAACACTCTTGTATTGTTTCTGCCCTTTTATCTCTTCTTCGTTTTAACTTGTATCCCTTCTTCATATTTACCTGTTCCTTTTAAACTTTGACTTGTTAACGCATCTACTTCGGAACGCTTAACAAAATGTTTTATCTCTTTGACTGGAACAAGGGACTGATGACCATCGCTGTTTTGTCCCTTCCAAAAACCAACAATAACAACGCCCACACGGCGTCAAATAAAAAGACTTACACTACGGCGGCCGAACAAACCTGCAAGGATTCTCCCGGCCAAGAAAGCCATACGCTCATTTCAAAGATTCGCCTCTCAAAACTGGGATCCAATCGCAGCAACAATTTTGAGCGCCGCGTGACCACGAGCAGTGTTCTCACAGACGAATGGCCTCCCAAGCAGACAACTAAATGCGATTTTGTCGCTGGTTTTGAAACCAAGAAAGACCCTCTGATGTATTCTCTACCCTCTCGCCATTATTTTAGGACCCAGACACTACAATCTGGGTAGGCCAGCGAAAACATATATCAAAACACCGCGCTGCCCGTTGGGATTAATATCAGGGCATGATTCTGTCACTGTCCACTATCTCGTCACTGGCCCCATAGGTACAGTCTTAGACAAAAAAATTGATCGCCGGCCGGCCGACGCAGAATGCTAAGTCCGACGATGTGCACGATCTGGCAACACTGTAGAATGCGGTACTGTCAGGAGGAACTGTTAGGTCCTTCTCGAGACGGTTCTGTGATATGCGACCGCGTGGTCTCGCGGTAAGAGTGCGTTTACAAGCGTATAAATAAGCAGTCGCGAGATCGAATCCAACCACCTTCAATTTCTTTCTTTTAAACCACAAATCGGCTATCTTCGTTATCAGTGTGGAAGGACCTCAAATATAACAGCGAAAAGCCCCAGAAATATTACACAAAAGAACTCGCTGCTGCATCAAAACTGAACTGTTTACTCTCGGGAGTAGTGGGCACCGGCTACGGCGACGCGCCAGCGGCCGCATCGCGGCTGCCACCTGCGGACTCAGTGACAGCGGCGCGCCGCTATGAGTTTTCTTACCGGCTGTTATATACTTACCTCAAGTTCTGGTACTTATATTACAGTCACATATTGAATTTTTCTGACATATATGAACATGATCTAAGCGTCGTAAAGTAGAATCGGTATGAAGGGTCATAGGGGTGACTATTACCACATTTTTCTTGAACGTCATCAGGCCGCTCAATCCGGATTCCTACTCACGATTGTTACTAGTAACGAGTTATGATGCTCCCATGCTGATATCTTAAAAAGAAATTAATGACTGAGTACTAAAAGATTGTTATACTCAGCAAAATGCAACCACAACGCCAGGGTGCGCCCATTTTTCGCAAACAACTGAGACACCATTTAGTCCCACTGTAAGGACAAACGACCAAAAAAATTACATCATGTGTTAGTATTACACTATAATAATTCCCGTTCATTTCACAAAGAATACATCGGATAGTGTGCTTTGGAAGTCACCCATTCTGCACCTACTCTTTCGATCATATGTCCTCAAATGTTTATCTTTCCTGCCTCTACTCGAATAACCTTCGACAAAAATTATTTCCAGACGAAAATACACGTCGAACATCTATTGGCGTCATAATTAGCTTGGAATCAGTTCGATTCTAAAGGTAGAGATATGGTAAACTACCAGAAAGTTGTCAGACTTTCGCATAATCTGATAGAATATAGCAAGTAACCACAAGAGGTTTCTTGTTGTTTTCGATGTGGATTCGTGCAACTCCTGTCACGAAAACAGCTAAAAAATTTTACTCAAATGAGACCCGAACCAGTGACCAAAGCCACCTCTCCCTGGCAGACGACAACTTTACCCCAGAGCTAGCGAGGAGCTGGGCATGCCAGTTCTTTCCTACTGTCACATACATCAGTAGAAAATATAACTCGCAACGTAAGAGACTAGTTGGAATTTCGCCGTGTAAACAATTTTCTGGACCCAAAAGCATGAACAAATAGCCTTCTGTCGCCTCTCAACTGACAAACCAGTCAGATTATTCAATGGGAATTACAGGAAACATCAAGTGAATTTATGAGCATAGTTCTGTGCCAACCAGGAAGTAAGACCTCGGTACCAGCGTTGACAGACTTACACTGCGATGTTGCCAAGCTTCAGTCATACTATCAACAGGAAGAATAAGAGCCGAGGTGATTGCCAAGCGAGCTGGACAGAGACTTAGCTCGCGCCTCGCGCGCCTGGCGGGGGTCCGAACACCTAAAGTATATGTCAATGAGCCCCGCTCGCAAGTCCGTAACTAGCTTTAATGAGTCGATAGTTGTCACTAATAAAAATATACAGATGCACCGACCTCTGACATAGTAATAAGTGTCTCAATTATTTGCGTATTCTGTCTTAAGCGCAATGACAACAAAAGTCATTCACCAGTGCTGTTTTACATTTCTTCGAGCCTTTCCATTGATTATACTGAAAACATTAGATGTAAGCGTCAGTTTCCTTTACGATTATAGACTCAGAAAGTGTCTTTCTTGATATCGCTGTCAGAGGCACAAACGAACGAAGAGAGGCATACTAACGAAGAGAAATCAAAGAAGCATTGTTTTCAAGATGTGAACATTTCTGGGAAGGCTTCGTAACATGGTGTGCAAAATAAGAAGAGCTTCTGTTATCCAAACATAGAATTATGGATAGTAATGTATAGATTAAATTATCTTTAAGCCAAACTGACATACAGTCTACAAATATTGCAAAAATGATACTATCACCTGTTGTATAGAGTCCCATCAAATCCCCCAACAAAAACGAGCAGCAGATATGCTGAAAACCTTTTGATGACTGTGCAGAACATTCAGGCAGAAAGAACCCTAAATCCAAAATAACTATGGGTTAAGAAGCAGAGCATAGTGCTGATATTATATGCAGCAGTCGCAAAGTGTTTTATTTATAATTATGTTTTTACCCCAGCCGTTTTCATATAAATACAAGCTCCAAGCTCCCACAATATTCATATGAGAACCATTGGGCCGTAACATGATGACACAGTTGATCAGATTGTTATAGAAATTTCACTGACTTTGGCGTTATCCATTGGCAGCATAGACAAATTGTCACTATTTCGGAATATATCACAGTTCTGTTACGTTCTGACGCTCAACAGTTAGTGAACAGTTTCGACACCTCTGCACGTAACACGAACCCATCAGATGCCAATTATATGCAGCTAAATTTTATAATTTGGTCTTCCTACGAACGATTTAAATTCTGTCACGACAGTGTTATTACTTACTGAAAGTGTTCAAAAAGCATGAGTATATCACTTCTCGTTCACGTCCAATTCCTGCTCTCACCCCTACACCCACTGTAGAGGTCTAATAACTGACACAAAGTACAGGTTTATATCTACATTAATGGGGCTATTGATGTCAGTTTTCCCGAAAGTATTCTGCTATTGTTCTGAAGATGAATACTCAACGTAACTAGTAATATTCAGTTGGATGAATAGCTGAGGTGTCTATTTCAGTTCCACAAACCAAAAAATGGTGAAATTAAGCGAATAAAAAGCGTCTATATGCAAATAAATAAAAATGAAATAACAGTTAATGGAAATACTTTCTTGACCTACAGACCACTGCAATACAAATTCTTGGATTTCACAGAAATGAATTACTTAAGCCCTACTTTTGTTTTGGTGCATTTCACTTGCACTAGAGAAGGGATAATACATGTGAATATTACATTACTATTACATGTCCTGGAACTCCGTCGATTATTACCGAGTTGACAATCACTTTCAGTATGATATTCGTTGTTTGAGTCTGATTAAAGGGGCTTTACGACGTCATTTTATTAATCGAATTCTTTAAACTTATCGATAGTTGCAGGAAAGTGAATTCAGGTAGACAGCGGTAATATTGAAAATTTGTACCGCAGTGGTAGTGGAACCCTGCTTTCATTTTCCTAATAGAGCTATTCTTTGCGGTCGTTGGATGGTTTTTATTCTATGTTGATTGCTAAGATTGATCTCAGTTTCCGTCCCTTAAAAAAAGACAACAACAAAAAATTACAGATGCGGTCACTCCTCTGAGCCGAGCGAGCTGGAAGAATCGCCTCTGCTATTTATGCAAATAATATTCAGTATGCTTCAAGACTTTCAAAACATGTTGTCACTGAGTCTCATATAGGTATGACAGTAATGGAGATAGTTCGAAACGTATGTATGGTGCGATTGATTACTTTTGTGCTAATCACCTCACAAAAGAGATTTCCCGTTTCAAGAAAGATCTTTCCGGTATTCATGATTTTACATATGAAGGAAGACTCGATAACTCAGGTAAGTCATGAACTATGATGAGTTGACCATCGTGCGACGTTGTTACTGGTCAGACGGGATTCAAAAGATGGGAGCAGGAGTATTGCACACACACTTTCAAAGCGACAAAATCCAAATTATTGCTTTTGCACATAAACGTCATTAGTGCACTCATTAAGTGTAATGCTGTTATTAGTGACTAATTCTGTAGCCTTTATGTTATCTTCTTAAATGGCTGGTAGCTCTATCAAAATAGGGTTAAAATTCTGATCTACAGAGGGACTGGTACCATGACCTAAAGCAGCCCTCGCTTAAGAAGTAGACAGTCATCTCAGGGCTACTGACGCGCTGCTACGTCTCACTTCCTGCTTGTTCTATTGGTGGTTACAACTAATCGCCAATTTACGCATGGTATGACCTCATTGCACTTGAAGTAGAAAGTAATGCACCGATGTCGCACCGTTCAAGTAAGTAACTGAGATGATTCACCAAACAGACAGGTAAATATTAAGTGACTTTATCATGTTTCTGTGTCATACCGGAAGTAACGGCGGTCACGCCGGTGCCAAAGAGCTCTCAAACTTGCACTGCGCTCAAAACAGAGACTTACCGAGATTTCAATACGTTCAACTAGCTTAGCGTTGAGCTCATTTTCCATAGAGTGCTTCTGAGTCGGTGCACGGTATAGTTACGAACGATGTCTCCACACTGTCACAATATTCAAATGAGAATTGTAGGCGTTTAGTACGACGGCACAGACAGGCAGACAGATCTTGTAGAGACTATTCATGCGCTACTAGTTCTTGACAACTACGTCGGTTTGTAGGACTTATTTTCGGCCCGTGAAAGAGTTTTGCAGTAGCGGGTAAATAAGCATTCACATTCTGGTACCACACACATAAACAGACAAATAATATGCCAGTTAATCGCAGTGAAATGCAATATGACCGTGTCTTTCTGACAGCGACTATCTTTTCGGTTTTTCTATTTTCTGTTTTGCAGCAGTCTGCCAGCTCGTTTTGGAAGTGAAAAAGGATTTTTGCGGTCCACCACACCTTAATTCACACACACACCCTTTCCAGACAATGACAATTGCAACCGGAAATGTTAAATAAAATATGACACTGGATGCAATTCCATACCTACCCAATCTGCTTCTCGTTGTCAGCTTTTTTTTTATTGTACTTTTATTCTGAAGACACAAACGCCTCCATTCTTACAGCTCCACCAATCAAAATGCAGTTCAATGACTGACATAAATTCGTTTCTAACAGATGAACAATATTATAGTAGTAACTGGCAAGTGTGGCGAATTCTATGTCATCTGACGATTACGAACTCAGGTGTTTCGTAGGATTCTTGTAGTTGATGTTGCAGTCGTACCCATTTAAAATACAAGAATATTAAAAGCTTTCGGCTTTAAACATACTTTGTGGTGGGATTTAACTGTATAGTTTCAGTTGCAGCAGTACGCAGGTGATGATATATTGTCGAGTCTGTGAAGATTCTCTCATTTCTTTAGTGCAGGCTAAGTTAGAAAGCTGCTGTTAGAATTATTGAAATGAAGTGATCTTATGGCATTATTGTCCGGGACATCCCAGGCGGGATTGTTCGGCCGCATTACTATTTAATCTCAAATTCTGCAATAATAATAACAAAATAACAAAAGATAGGAAACAACTCGTCGTAAAGATGAACGATGAGTCACAGGCAGACACAAATAAGACATTCACATTCAGACAATTTAAATTTTATGCCGCAGCCTTCTTCAGAAAGAGAAACATTCAAACACACAATCACTCAAGCATAACGTATCCCCACACGTCAGCGATCGTTGGCAGCTCAGCACACCCTAACATATTACAACATATTTCAAGCTCGTTTTGCTCATCATTAGGCGTTTATGCGTTCTGATCCGTTAGTTAAAGAAATTGTCTTAGCATCAGTTTCGTTCAGTCTCCCCTCTAGTGAGGCTATTTTAGTCTCAGACGGAAAGCGGTGCTAGTGAGTGAACATTGAGGCGCTATGCTACAAAGCCGAGGCCGTTCCCCGTCGGGGGCTCGAATCCTCCCTCGGGCATGTATGTGTGTGCCGTCTTTAGTATAAGCTAGTTCATAAGTAGTTTGTAATTTTAGGGACTGATGACCCGCAGTTAACTCTCACAGGCCTTAGAAAAAGAAAAAAGTGAAAGAACAGAAATCGATGCCCAGTGGTGCCTTCCACTAGCGTAAAGAAATGTCTCGTCATGTGTCCTGACTGAAATCATGGCCTATATGGGTAGCGGATAGTGTTACTTTCTTCGTTTTTGCGTGACATCGTGTAATACACATTTTATAAGCCACTTGATCAATCATGATAACTACATCTTACACTTCATCTTCATCCATGGCACAACAACGAATTACGAAAATAGGTTTTCCATGCTGTAAATTACGAGAGACATTGTAATTCACTCTTCAGATGAGCTCGTTGTAGACGAAGAGGTAAATTTCCTAGGATTATTGATTATTACACACGAATTATATTTAACTGTTTGTCAGACAATAAACGTAATGGCACTTCAGCGGTGTTCATTCGTCAGGCATTGATTGTGAAGAGGCCAAAACATGTCAAATACTTGTGTCTCGGAGTGGGAAGTGTATTTATTCAAATAACTAATGGATCATACATTTCCTAACAGTGGAAATAATGCAGCAAACTGATTACTTAATTGTAACATACAAACTTGTGTAATGGCTAACATTTCAACTGTGTAGCAGACGGTAATTTGCCTAAGCAATTATTTGCAGAATTCATTATTTACCATACGACTTAACTTTGTCTCTTCTTATTCCTATTAAGACAGGTGTATCGTATATTGGACTGGAGCAGACAAACGAGTGTTTTCTTTCAAATGTTAAGGGTTCTTGGTTCCATTCTCTGCATGTTCTTGATGATCTGATGGTCATAAGAAGAGAAGACACCACCGACACGTACGATGTCAGCGCTAAATTAAGCACACCAGGACTACCATGTTGTAAAGCCGGTAGACAGCGTGACGCCGTGTCGCTCTCTGAGCATCCCTACTTTTCTGATATAGAAATTCTACTGTCCAACATTAGCGATGTTTACAATATAACTGCTGCTGATGCTTTGCCGCGAAACGTGAGAAGCGCTTTACAGATTAGAATTTTTGTTTCAGCATGCCTCGACTCTTGAGTTTGTTCTAAATAAATTCCAGGCAGCTCCACACTAACGAACGTTTTCAGCTATCAAATTAAACGTATAGGAATTATCCAAGTGTAACTGCTGGATCTGATTTAAGTAATATTCAATTTTTGGGTGAATATGGCTCGGAAAGCAACGTCAATTTTATTACAGTCCATCTCCTGTCTCTGAATGATTTGACAATTGTGTTAATTCTGTAAAGCGTTTTGGCAACTGTGAGTCAGTGGTGAATGAATACATGCGCAGCGGTATTCACCGATGAAAGGTGTACTTCCCGTCTTATGTCCCCACGTCTATATATAAAAATGTTAGGCGTATAGCTGTTAATCTCCGAAAGTTCTTGACCCATTGCTTTGAAATTCTGACTCAACGTTGCATTCTAGCCCAGGAAGATTTTTAGGTACACATTTCTTGAATATATTGTATACAAACTATAAATGCGTTACTTTTGCTATTTTTACTATAAGCCTTTTTCCAATTATAAAGTTTAATGTGTGTGTGTGTGTGTGACTGTGTGTGTGCGTGCGTGTGTGTATGTGTGTGTGTACTGCTTGCTCTTTCCTCTTTGCTTATATATTCTCTCGGACTTGACTCAGTACTAAAATACAGTATCTCTGACTTCCACACTCCTTAAAACCATCCTCATGACCTAGGTCGTGATTAACCTTCCCTTTCCGTTCCCATCATTTTTCTTCCCTTCTCTCCCACCTGAAGAAGGAACTGTGTTCCGAAAGCTTGTCCGTTTCGTATGTTTTCTTTTTTTCTTCACTTGTGTCACTATTGGTGGTACAGCACAAAGGTAAGCACTGGCCAGCCAATCTATCGCTTTGAAAAATAATTTAAAAATTATTATTGCTGCGATCAATTTTGACGTTAACCACGCAGATCTGATCATTAGTGCGAAAGCAGGCACGTTAAACAGATGCAGAACAGAATGTTGTATTTCTATAGAAACTTCCCTCGAAATATTTTCTCCATTAGGTTTACGCAAGCTGTCTGCTTTATACATTTTTAGTGAAACCTTCAACCTGCCTGCAAAAAGAAACATCACAGTAAAGTGGAGTACCTGTTCGTGGCATAATTTTACACAGCAAAAGCCTACGTTTCTTCTCTCTACAAAGTTGTGATGGTAGAGTGACTGATCAGTGTATACTCAAGCAAATGTTATCCACATACGTGAGACTGTAACTACCTACCAGAAATATAATTCATGTTTGAAGAAAGTTTGTTTATTAATGCCACTGCTACGACAAAAGCACATGTCTGAATAATTTTCCATTGCATATTATAACGATATTCTGAACACGTCCGCATGATAACCGCAAACCATAGCCACAACACCACTCCCTCTATCTCAGAACAACGCTCACATTAATGCTATAGGAGATGCGCAAAAACAATATCTATTTCGTCGGAAAACCCACATACTGATTTACGGGTCTAACAGTCTACTTAGGAGGTATAAAAAACACTGGACAGTTTGATATTCTGTGTTTGCAACAATACTGAGCACATAACTCTGATCGATGTCCTTACATGTAACGACCGGTAATTCTTATACATTATGATTATGTGATGCTAATACTAGAATGAATATTAAATATTAGTTAAAGTGTTGCAAATATACACCTTATCAAATGTGCAGACGACACAAAAAGAATAATAGACGGATTATAAGAAAGAAAATGGGTCCAAGAGAAGGTACAGACGTTTTGAAAATCCATAGTAATGTAACCCACAAAAATATGGAAAACAATGTCAGTCGGAGTGGTTAAGTGAGGGTTACCATTTGTTGGACATATGTATTAAATGAATGATAAAAAGCTAAAGAAACAATTATTCGTATACTTCTGGAAGAATAAATGAACAATAGCATGAGCAAAGAAGAAAATAATTATTTAGAAAGGAACATCATCAAATAAACTGAACTAACCACAATTAAGAAAGTAATAAAGCTAGAAGCTATCGAAAGAGGATGAAATAAGAAATTGGAAACAACCTGAAAAAAAGAAGTAAAATACAACATGGAAGATTATGACAGATAAATTAATCTATCATTACTGTCACTACTTCTATGTTTGGATAACAGAAGCTCTTCTTATTTTGCACATCATGTTACGAAGCCTTCCCAGAAATGTTCACATCTTGAAAACAATGCTGCTTTGATTTCTCTTCGTTTGTTTGCCTCTCTTCGTTCGTTTGTGCCTCTGACAGCGATATCAAGAAAGACACTTTCTGAGTCTATAATCGTAAAGGAAACTGACGCTTACATCTAATGTTTTCAGTATAATCAATGGAAAAGCTCGAAGAAATGTAAAACAGCACTGGTGAATGACTTTTGTTGTCATTGCGCTTAAGACAGAATACGCAAATAATTGAGACACTTATTACTATGTTAGAGGTCGGTGCATCTGTATATTTTTATTAGTGACAACTATCGACTCATTAAAGCTAGTTACGGACTTGCGAGCGGGGCTCATTGACATATACTTTAGGTGTTCGGACCCCCGCCAGGCGCGCGAGGCGCGAGCTAAGTCTCTGTCCAGCTCGCTTGGCAATCACCTCGGCTCTTATTCTTCCTGTTGATAGTATGACTGAAGCTTGGCAACATCGCAGTGTAAGTCTGTCAACGCTGGTACCGAGGTCTTACTTCCTGGTTGGCACAGAACTATGCTCATAAATTCACTTGATGTTTCCTGTAATTCCCATTGAATAATCTGACTGGTTTGTCAGTTGAGAGGCGACAGAAGGCTATTTGTTCATGCTTTTGGGTCCAGAAAATTGTTTACACGGCGAAATTCCAACTAGTCTCTTACGTTGCGAGTTATATTTTCTACTGATGTATGTGACAGTAGGAAAGAACTGGCATGCCCAGCTCCTCGCTAGCTCTGGGGTAAAGTTGTCGTCTGCCAGGGAGAGGTGGCTTTGGTCACTGGTTCGGGTCTCATTCGAGTAAAATTTTTTAGCTGTTTTCGTGACAGGAGTTGCACGAATCCACATCGAAAACAACAAGAAACCTCTTGTGGTTACTTGCTATATTCTATCAGATTATGCGAAAGTCTGACAACTTTCTGGTAGTTTACCATATCTCTACCTTTAGAATCGAACTGATTCCAAGCTAATTATGACGCCAATAGATGTTCGACGTGTATTTTCGTCTGGAAATAATTTTTGTCGAAGGTTATTCGAATAGGGGCAGGAAAGATAAACATTTGAGGACATATGATCGAAAGAGTAGGTGCAGAATGGGTGACTTCCAAAGCACACTATCCGATGTATTCTTTGTGAAATGAACGGGAATTATTATAGTGTAGTACTAACACATGATATAATTTTTTTGGTCGTTTGTCCTTACAGTGGGACTAAGTGGTGTCTCAGTTGTTTGCGAAAAATGGGCGCACCCTGGCGTTGTGGTTGCATTTTGCTGAGTATAACAATCTTTTAGTACTCAGTCATTAATTTCTTTTTAAGATATCAGCATGGGAGCATCATAACTCGTTACTAGTAACAATCGTGAGTAGGAATCCGGATTGAGCGGTCTGATGACGTTCAAGAAAAATGTGGTAATAGTCACCCCTATGACCCTTCATACCGATTCTACTTTACGACGTTTAGATCATGTTCATATATGTCAGAAAAATTCAATATGTGACTGTAATATAAGTACCAGAACTTGAGGTAAGGATATAACAGCCGGTAAGAAAACTCATAGCGGCGCGCCGCTGTCACTGAGTCCGCAGGTGGCAGCCGCGATGCGGCCGCTGGCGCGTCGCCGTAGCCGGTGCCCACTACTCCCGAGAGTAAACAGTTCAGTTTTGATGCAGCAGCGAGTTCTTTTGTGTAATATTTCTGGGGCTTTTCGCTGTTATATTTGAGGTCCTTCCACACTGATAACGAAGATAGCCGATTTGTGGTTTAAAAAAAAGAAATTGAAGGTGGTTGGATTTCATCACGCGACTGCTTACTTACACGCTTGTAAACACGTCTCCTACCGCGATACCACGCGGTCGCATATCACAGAACCGTCTCGAGAAGGACCTAACACTTCCTCCTGACAGTACCGCATTCTACAGTGTTGCCAGATCGTGCACATCGTCGGACTTAGCATTCTGCGTCGGCCAGCCGGCGATCAATTTTTTTTGTCTAAGACTGTACCTGCATTGGGAGTGGAAGGAAGGAAGCTTAGGGTTTAACGTCCCGTCGACAGCTTGGTTATTAGAGACGGGCATTGGGAGTACACACAGATTGAAACAGCGGTTGCCTGCACTACCAAGCCACAGTCACGGTACATGTACCACGTAAGACCAGAAGAATCACACCACAGTAGTATATCATCTCCTGTAACGGCTGCATTCCTAAGTGAAAGCCATCCAGCCAAGGACGTTGCTCATTTTCTGACTGTTCCAAAGAACCATTTCTACCTGAGATCTGGTGGCAGAGCAACGACCAGCAGCCGTTGACTGCGAAGCCAACGAACATTTCCCACAAACTGACCTGTAATGACATCAGCCTCCAGTGAGACAAGATATGACACGACTAATCCAACATTTCAAAAAGGAAATGATCTCCTAACAGTGATGCGCAGAAACATCATCAAAATATTAGAGTAATAAAGGATGTGATGTCACCTCTCGACTGGGCGAAAGGACGCGATTTGAGATATCGATGAATATGTTTCAGTGCTCTTAGAGATGCTGTTTATGGTAAAACGTGTAGAGGGAGTGTTTACAACATTACATCTTTAGGCCCAGTTTACACGATGATCGCGCTAGTGATGAACAGATCACGTTGTGCGCCATCTAGCGACGTAAACGCGGAACTACTCGCATTTGGTGAGTGCAGACGGCGTTTCCTACTAGCAAGTACGCTTTAGTACAGGTTCTAAGTTTGCTAGTAGCGAAGTGGGTGCGCATGCGCAGAAGCAAATTCGTTGTGTGGTTTTCATGTCTATGTGTGGAAATAGCCACACCCTTACCGAAATAGCTTGCTTCGTTGGAGAGATACGTCTTGCATCAGTGGAGTGGAACAGAGCTGGACTTGCGTTTGTGATTGAGGCATACAGAAAATCTTCTCTATTCTAAGAATAACAGTTATTTATGAATAAAATAACACAAAAGTGTAGATTTAAATGAATTTTGAATATGTCTTGTTGATTAACTTCATATTTTTAAAATTCTATAATTTTTAGCATGTGAGAAAGTCAGTTGTACATAATCTCGAAAGTGTGATGCTAAAAGCAAAGCAAAATTTAGTTGACTGAAGCCCATTATGAATCGGTAATTGAAATTGCCGTGCAGACCTAAACAGCAATTTTTGTGAGTCAGTACAGAAATTCTTTGTCAAGGCTAGGCTGTTGGAAGATTCTCCTGTCGCCAGAAACCGCAATGTTATAGGGATCCTTCAAAAAATAACAATTACAGGAAGTAACTGAAGTAACTGACGCATAACTTTAACAAAATGAACTCAAGTCTAAAAAGTATTTGGTACCTTCAGCTTGGCGAAATACTCCCTCCTCTCTGTCTCTCTTCGCCTTATTTTTGTCTTTGGACGAACGAAAGCGACTCAGCAATTAATATTCGTAAAAAAAAATCTGAATTCATTGAGGTCATCTGATATGAATTACTTTTGTTATCTGCATGCAGTACACATCTCATTCTTCGTCTCTTCCTCTCAACTAAGTATATATGCGCCGCAGTGGAGTAGCCGAGCGGTCTAAAGAGCTTCGCTGCAGAGCTCACGGCTGCTCGCTGTCGGAGGTTCGAGTCCTCCCTGGGGCATGGGTGTGTGTGTTTGTGTTGTGATGTAGGCTAGTGTTTAAGTAGTTTGTAAGCTATAGACTGATGACTACGCAGTTTGGTCCAATAGATTTACAAACATTTGAACATTTGAACACATCCAACTTCTATTCCTGCTTCACTGTTGTGTTATAACAAACATTGCCACAGCTCCTGCAAACGCCGACAGTGTAAGCTTTCTAAGTTGAATATATTATCAGCTATGACATGCACTCAAACGTGAACAATCCAAGTATACAAACAGTAATTCATCGTATTAAAGCAACCGAGCCTGTATGATCGCACGTCATTAGTAGCGAGTTAGTTCGCTCGGAGCGCTACAGCAGACAGTTATCTTTCTCGTGAACATTCGATCGTCTTGTAATACATGTAAGAATTCTGGCTGTGTGTGGCGGTGTCCCACAGATCTCCATATTTGGCGCCTCTCCTCCAGATGCGGCCGGTCGCGCTGGCGGCGCTGCTGCCGCTGCTGCTGGCTGCGGGGGCGGCGGCTGCGTCAGACGCTGCTGTGGCGCCCCCGGCCGCGGAGCCCGCCTACTACTCCGCGCGCTACCGGCTGGTGGGCACGCTGTGCCAGGGCGTCGTGCTGGCCGTGGGGCTGGCCGGCAACCTGCTGGTCGTCGCCGTCGTGTGCGGCGCGCGCTCCATGCGCTCCCCCACCAACTGCTACCTGGTGAGGCCATAGACACATTACATTACTACTTGTTCCATACATCACGAATACGACACTTTGTAATGATGTGGACTGTGTCAGGTTAATGAAAGGAGTCTTTACAAATTATTACTTTGTACTAAATATTATTTGACACAATATTTTTTTGTTTTATTCTTTTCTTTTCCTTTTTTTTCAAATTTACTAATTTATATCTCAAAATTCATCTATAGTGTAGGAGGAGCTGCCATGTAGAAATTCTTTTAATTTATTTTTAAATGCTTGTTGGCTATCTGTCTAGCTTTTGATGCCGTTTGGTGAGTGACCAAAGACTTTTGTGGCAGCATAATTCACCCCTTTCTGTGCCAAAGCTAGATTTAACCTTGATTAGTGAAGATCATTCTTTCTCCTAGGTTTGTAGTTTTGTACACAGCTATTGCTTTTGAATTCGGTGGGATTGGTAATAACAAATTTCATAAGTGAATATATATACTACGAAGCTACTGAGAAGATTCCTAGCTCTTTAAATAAGTGTCTGCAGGATGATTTCAGATGAGCTCTGGCAATTATTCTGATCACACGCTTTTGTGCAATGAATACTTTTTTACTCAATAATGAATCACCCCAGAAAATATTGCCATATGAAAGCAGAGAAGGAAAATAGGCATAGTAAGCTAATTTACTGAGGCGTATATAACCAAAATTTGCAATTACCCTAATAGCGCAAGTTGCTGAACTCAAACGTTCCAACAGATCTTCAATGTGTTTTTTCCAGTTCAACCCCTCATGAATGCTTACACCTAAAAATGGTGAATATTCTATGTTTGCAACAGATTTCTGACCAAAGTCTATATTTATTGATGGTGTCATTCCATTTACTGTATGGAACTGTATGTACTGTGTTTTATCAACATTTAATGATAATCCATTTGATGACAATCACTTAACGATTTTCTGAAAGACGTCATGTACAATTTCATCAGTTAGTTCTTATCTGTCAGGTGTGACAACTGTACTTGTATCATCAGCAAAAATAAATAAATAAATAAATAAATAAATAAATAAAAAATAATAAACCAGATTTGCATCATCATGAATATAGAATGGCAAGTCATTGATATATGTTAAGAACAGCAAAGGGCCCAAGACAGAATCCTGTGGCACCCCATTTTTGATTGCTCCCCATTTTGAGAAATCAGCTGTGTTTTGCATATTATGAGAACTACCAATGTCAGCTTTCTGCACTCTTTCTGTTAGGTATGATTTAAACTATTTGTACACTGTGCCATTCATACCACAATACTTTAGTTTATCTAGAAGAATTCCATGATTTACACAATCAAACGCCTTGGAGAAATCACAAAAAATCCCAATGGGTGATGTCCAGTTATTCAGAGCATCACTGCTGTAAAAACTGTCACCGTCTGACAGCGGTGAGCAAGGGAGCCGCCTGTTACCGTCATGTAAATCGTATGGATAACACTTTAAATTCGCACCCTTTCCTATGCATATCAAGATGTGATTGTTTTATTTTAGACTTAAGGACGTTACTCTAATATTAGACGAAAAACATGATGCTAAAAATATACAATAGTGGAACAGATCAATTAAATGATGAGACTTGGCTTGTGTTGATGTTGCATTTGGCTTCAGTCTGTGATGACTTATTTCCATGTTCTAGGCCAGTTTGTGACTTGTAAAGCTTGCTTGTGACTTCTTTTCTAAGGTGACAGTTTATAAATCGTAGATTTCGGCTTGGCTTCCACAGTTAGTATAGAATGGATAGGTTCTAATTTTTATTTGTCATCCCAGTATTAAATTTAGGTTGGTAGGCCTGGTACTTCTTTCTTAATGAATAAGAACTATATTTTTCTTGGATTTTTACACTGTAATATTGGTTCTGTACATCTATTGAAATTTAAAGCCTTTCTGCAATGTTTGGACATGAAATTCTGTCACTCAGGGGCTTAATATTTAATTAACTGATATTTTGAATAATTAAGACCCGGTAGTTCAGACAGTTTGAAGGCAGTAACAAAAGATATTATTTATGCCTGATCTTTTCCCATTAAATTATTGTTTAGTAATATTTTATTCAAAGTCTCTCCTAACCAAAACTGTTAAAATATTTTCCACACACATATAAAATGATTTCTTACGAACATCAGAGATATTGTCACAGGTTCATATTTATATTAATCTACATCTACATGGGATACTCTACAAATCACATTTAAGTGCCTGGCAGAGGCATATTAGGGATCTAAATACTTGAATGACTGTTCAAGACTGTTCTATATTCTGAAATTAACAGAATTAAAATGAAATTACTTTCACAAAAATCACTTCTAACGTTCACAATGCATGACTTTATTTCATAAAAAATCTCATTACACGAAAGTCTCTGGAACATATTACTTTGTCAACTAACTTTAATTCTTCAAGATAAGGTTTTTTGATGTCAGTTCTCTAAACTCGGAAAATAAGTTCCTGTCCAAATATCAGTAATATGAATTAGACTATTAACTGGAGGCAGAGATTTCTAATTCTTCCTTCCTAGCCTATCCCGATCAAAAGTTAAAAGATCTTGCAAAGCAATACCGTATCATCTTGATACTAAACTTTATTGTAATAAATAAATAATTTATCAGATCCCTTTCGATCTTGAAATGATCCCCATCTAATGCTTCGAAACTAATTACAGAAATGTAGCTAATTAACAGAGATCTGAACTCAGAGGGAACTAAGCACACAGAGAGCGAGTAACCCAACTGTGGGTGCTATTTATAATAGGAATCTAACATATACTATTCTGAACTACGTTGATATAATTTGAATTTACTAAAGTTAGGAAAAATGCGAAATCTCTGCATGTAAAAAAAAAAAAAGTGAAAATTACGAAATGAAAAATGGTGATTCTAATGATATGATCGCGATGTGGTGTTACAATGACGTGGTACTTAATAATGCAGGAATACGTGCAGATCCAAATATTTCTGCATGTTTTCCCATTGAAATCAAAATAATTTACATCAAGATTACAACAGTTTTATACTACACTAAAGCCACATTTTGTATACATCAACTTATTGTGTCGGTCTTTCAGTGGTAGATCTTGTTGTTTTAATAGCTCACCTGCAAATTTTCTATTTTATAGAAGCATTAGGACGACGGGTTCTTTGTCATAAAACCATACATATGACACATTTCATTTTATATGTTTTTATTTATATTCTTGATGAAGCACACAAACAGAAGCTGACATGATACTGACTGAAGTAAGACTACGACTGAACAATGACTGACTGTGTTCTACATAATAACAAATGTAAGACTGCTTGTTGACTACGTAATGACTACTTTTATACTGACTACAACCAACCTGTGTTAGAGACAATTGACGTGTATATATACACTATGTGTTTTCCTGAACATTCTAGAATATGGAAGTTAAATGTGTTATATTAAATAGTCTGTTCATGAAACATAAATAAATCGTTTATCAAGAAAAGATAAGAAAAATTATGACAAATGTAAAGATATGATTTTCGTATCAAAACAAAACAAAAAAACCGTAAGTATTTGACAATTAGAGCAGTATTAATATATGTTTCCATTATTTAAAATTGTTAAATTAAGGTAATTATTCAGTTTTATAGTCAGCAAAGTATTACATTAAGGTCAATACATTACGGAAGACATCAGATAATGCTAGTGACAAAATTTGTGTCAGAATTACAATGTTATGTAATACCGCTATCAGGTTTTGAACATATACAGTTTTAACAAAATAACTCAAAGAATATTGTCATTGATTTACTAAAATAATTTTACAACATATTATCAAATTTCACGAACAATCACATCAATATACATAGATAAAGGGTTGATTAAAGTAGGTATTGTCTACTTCATTATTATAAACAAACGAGATTTTCTAGGCCAAATACATTACAATACCCTCCTGACACATGTGTATGATATCACCCAGTTTTCACTACATGTCTGTCAAATTCAGTTTTAAATCATATTACAGTAACTAATTTTACAATTTCAAACATAAAATGACTGATTTTATGGAAAACTGTTAGCAAATGAATATTTTACTACTGAAGATATTTTTCAAATGCACAACTATTTAAATTAACTACTTTGAAATTAAATATAGAAGGATCATAAATTATTTTATAGAACAAGTGTGGTTAAGCAGACAGTTTTGTTGAACCATCATTACATAGCACAGATACAGTCCGAAGTCATAATGGAAAAAAGAATGATCTTACTTTTTACCAATAATTGCACATAACATTTGTGTAAACAGTACATAGATGTCAGAAAATGAGAAATCATGTTTCAGAAAGACAGTATGAAAATGATTACTATAATTATCAATGTAACAAACTTTTGGTTTCTAGATTACACTGTGTAAATTATTAACAAGTTATTACAATTTTTAAATACTGGGAGTAATTTGACAATGCAAAAGAATTACCAAATTTCAAATTGCATACAAATATGAGAATTTTGTCATATCATACTTAGCAAACAATCATAAAAACATTGATTATGATAATTATGTGAAGATTATTACTATGAGAATATTAAAAGCAAAATAATGTTGATAAACAGTAATATGTCTTAAAGGCGATATAAAAGGGTAAATCTAGATTGTGACATACACTATCAAATATAACCAGAAGTTTTATAAACAGAAATGTCAGCAGTTTGGGACTTGTGTGAACTCCACACAAGCACCGAAAAATTAGAAAAATTATTCTGCTACTCTAAATTGTACATCCACAGCCTGCGCAGCTACAAGTCAACAGCTGGGCACATCACCACTATATAAAAACGGCTGTTCAGCTCATCATAGAAATTCACTTATAGAAATTATTAAATCCATTTTATTTCATGAATACAGATAATTTAATATATTTTTATGAACATAGTATTTAAGAGAAGTCTCATCCCAATAACCTTCATGTAAGACAACAAAAGACCCCAGCTGTCAAAGTAAAAAAAAAAAAAAAAAAATAAACTACATCAAAACTTTACATTATCAGAAGACAAAATCCATAGTCAAGTATCATACACAAAAGTTATAGTTAAGGACAATATACAATGTGTCAGATCAGTTAACTAATCATAATCAAATTTTAAATGACAGGGACCCCTTCAAGTTTCTTACACACAGATCATTTAACCCCCCACTTTATAAATAAATTTGTATAAGTCTGTTACCAAAATGAAAGTTACAACCAATTAGTAAGAAATCTTAAGATTTTAAGGTTTGCTGAAATTAAACAATATTTCATGACTATAAACTATTGTGTCAATGTGTCATATGGTCTATATCACAGATTTAGTGAAGTATGAAAGATACAGCTTGCTTACAGAAACCAATTTGAGAAATTTCATGAAATTAAAGTATCTCATCATAAATATTATTTATTCAAGATTTAGTGAAAAATCAAACATTAATAACAGAGACTTACAATATCCAAATATTTCATATTAGTCATGAGCCTGTGTGTGACATGGAAGTACCATTTTACCAAAAGTGTAACATTACAGACAGTTAATTTTAAATGTGACTATAGATTCCCAGAATATCTTACTTAGAATACATTGGAAAGCAATAACATCATCATATCATAAACGTTTGACTATCAGTTTAAACAATAAATATTTCTCAACTATAGCCTATTGTATCAGTAGATCATGTGGACTATGCAACAAATTTGGTTTAGTATGAGGGATAGTCAGCTGTCAAATCAATTCTAGGATTTTCTTAAAATGAAAGTGTCTACTAATGGCTATTACAAGATTTTTATGACAGTGGCAAATAGTATCAGAAAATTTTCATATTAGTTAAACATGTGTCTGTCTGTGATTTGAGAAATATCATTTTATCCAAAAATTACAGACAGTTAAATTTGATTATTTCATCAAGATTCTCAAAATGTTTTGCACAAAGTACTTTACAAGCAATACTACCATCACAGAAACTTTGATTATCAGTTGAAGTAGAAAATATTATCAGGATTTCAGGCATCTTAAAATATTCAAAGCAATTACAGTGCATCTACCAACAAACACAATCCAAAAAGAAAAGAGTAACTAGAAATTGGCTTAAAAATGAAATTACATCCAATTAACTGAAAATGTATCATATTTCTTATACTACGAAATTTTGAATAGCATTCACTGCATTGACACAGAACATTGTTTTACAACACACATAGGCCTACTGTCAGTGAACATTTTAAAGTTACATATGAGACATATGGACAAAATCATACTAAAACATCAAAAGCATCAACAGATGTCAAATAGTTTACTAAAAGTGTATGAGCTGAAATCAAAAATATTGTACATTCTTGTTTAAAGCAAATAAAATTAATTACAATTCCTGAGCCTGATTGGGATTGTTTGAGTTATGAGAGATCCAATCCCAACAGTCACGTGCCTATTTCTTTTTATTTTACAATGGTTCCAACACTCTGGGTACAATTTTTCCCAGTTCAATTCTAGATTTTTCTATATAGAGTACCTGCCATAATTTTTATATTTCTGACTTAATGTTTCCATTTCAAAAGTCAAATCAAGTAAGTTACTGTCAATTGTAATTAAGACAATATCATTCAAGTTTATATTTTCAGGATTATTTTTAGGACACAGCAGAGTTTGATCAACATCTTCCCTGTCTTCAACATTTTCCTCACAAACGTTTCTAAACCCTTCATCATTAGCATTAGGATTCCTATTTTCAACATAAATAAATCGTTTATCAAGAAAAGGTAAGAAAAATTATGACAAATGTAAAGTCACAAACAATACCCTCACTACGTGATAGTAATGGCGATCCTGTCGATGACAGCGCTACTAAAGCAGAGTTACTAAAGTTAGCTTTTAGAAACTCATTCACTAAAGAAGACGAAACCAATATTCCAGATTTCGAATTACGAACAGATGCCGTAATGAATAACATAGAAGTAGATATCATCGGAGTAGTGCAGCAACTAAAATCACTTAATAAGAACAAGTCTTCTGGTCCGGATTGTATACCCATTAGATTTCTATCTGATTATGCTGAAGCGATAGCTCCTTACTTAACAGTCATATACAACCGCTCTCTCATAGAAGGATCTGTACCAAAAGATTGGAAAGTTGCACAGGTCACACCTATATTCAAGAAAGGCAGTAGGAGTAACCCACTAAACTACAGGCCTATTTCATTGACGTCAATTTGCAGCAGGGTTTTGGAACATATCCTGTATTCAAATATTATGAATTATCTCGAACAGAACGATCTTTTGACCCAAGGTCAACACGGATTTAGAAAATATCGTTCATGCGAAACACAACTAGCTCTATATTCACACGAAGTGATGGGTGCTATCGACAAAGGTTCGCAAATCGATACCGTATTTCTTGATTTCCAGAAAGCTTTTGACACCGTACCTCACAAACGGCTTTTAATCAAATTGCGTGGTTATGGTATATCGCCCCAAATTTGCAATTGGATAGGGGATTTCTTGTCTGAGAGGACACAGTTCGTGGTAATCGATGGTAAGGCATCGACTAAAACAGAGGTGATATCGGGCGTTCCACAAGGTAGTGTTATTGGTCCTCTGCTATTCCTTATTTACATAAACGATTTAGGGGAAAATCTAAGTAGCTCTCTTAGGTTGTTTGCAGATGACGCCGTCATTTACCGTCCAGTAAAATCATCTGAAGATCAAAACCAACTGCAGAACGATCTGAATAAGATATCAGTATGGTGTAAAAATTGGCAATTGACTCTAAATAATGAGAAGTGTGAAGTCGTCCACATGAGTACGAAAAGAAATCCGTTAAACTTTGTTTACAACATAAATCAATCAAATGTGAAGGCCGTAAACTCCACAAAATACCTAGGAATTACTATTACTTCAGACTTAAACTGGAAAGAACACGTAGATAATATCGTGGGAAAGGCGAACCAGAGACTGCGTTTTATTGGCAGAATCCTTAAAAGATGCAACAGAACTACTAAAGAAACTGCATACACTGCGCTTGTCCGTCCATTTTTGGAGTATTGCAGCCCAGTGTGGGATCCTTATCAGGTGGGCATGACGGAGGACATCGAGAGAGTCCAAAGAAGGGCAGCTCGTTTTGTATTGTCACGATACAGGGGAGACAGCGTTACGGAAATGATACAGGATCTGGGATGGGAATCATTAGAACAACGGCGCTTATCGCTGAGGCGTGGGTTACTTGCGAAACTCCAATCGCCAACATTCTCCTCCGAATGCGAAAATATATTGTTGACTCCCACTTACATAGGTAGAAATGATCATCAGAATAAAATAAGAGAAATCAGAGCTCGAACAGAGAGATTCAGGTGTTCTTTCTTCCCGCGCGCTATTCGAGAATGGAATGGGAGATAAATAGTATAATTGTGGTTCGATGAACCCTCTGCCAGGCACTTAAATGTGATTTGCAGAGTATCCCATGTAGATGTAGATGTAGATGTAGATATGATTTTCGTATCAAAACAAGAAAAAAGAAAAAACCGTAAGTAATTGACAATTAGAGCAGTATTAATATATGTTTACATTATTTAAAATGGCTAAATTAAGGTAATTATGCAGTTTTATAGTCAGCAAA
This sequence comes from Locusta migratoria, assembly GCA_026315105.1. NCBI lineage: Eukaryota > Metazoa > Arthropoda > Insecta > Orthoptera > Acrididae > Locusta > Locusta migratoria. The sequence goes on along the minus strand of CM048748.1, from coordinate 473,312,956 downwards.
GTATTACTATTTTAACAAAATTACTCAAAGAATATTGTCATCGTTTTAATAAAATAGTTTTACAACATATCACATTTAATAAACAATCACATCAATATATAATAGATAAAGGCTTGATTAAGAAGGTATCGTCTACTTCATTATTATAAACAAACGAGATTTTCTAGGCGAAATACATTACAAGATACATAAAAAGTTTTAAGTGTAATAAGCATGGAGTTGTAGCTTCCAAATAAACTGGTGTGACACACAATTTCCTTATCCTTTCGTTCAGTGTTTTAGATTTTGCGACACCTGTTAACAAAACTAAGACTTTCGTCTTTTGAAAATTTTAAAAATTTTGAAAAAAAAAGATAAAAAAATTTTGAAAAGAAAATCTTTACTATTGTCTTACGTCGGATGAGATGCTTTTAACTATCAATTGAAATACATTGAAAAGTATTTGCCTTGTAACATTAACGTGCATTGTTTTCCGAGAGGGTGGGGGGAAACGGACGAGAATGACCACTGACGCCCAGATTTGAATTTGGTGTTAATATTTTCTACACCTAGTCGGCATATGCGTGTCTAACCAGACACTTTTTTCTTATTTTATGAACTTTCAAGAATCTTACAGTTTAGTTTATAAAATGCATTTTTTCTTTTCCTTTGTACATCCTAACTGCAGTATATAGTTATCTATATACATGACCCATTTTGCTACTTCTAAAATGATCAAAAAGCCCTTATCATACTTAAATGTATGCACTTTTCAGGTGAATCGTAATAATATTCATTTCAGCAGTATGATTGTGCTACATCCCTCAATGGGTTCTAAAAAAAAAGAAGAAGAAGAAGAAGACAAATTACATACGTTTTTTTGGTTATTGCTACATTTCATTGCACTACAAGCATGCCTCATTCCAAAAAAACCTCACGAAATCGAGTATAAGATACGAGTAGGACGATGTACAATGTACGAAATACCGCCACTCGCTAGTGTCCCCTGCTGGCTGCTGTCGCGGTGGCTAACAAGAACTTGCTCGGGTGTGTTGACTGGCGTGTTAGACTGTGACTGGACTTTACACCCAGAGCAGCCGAGCTCCGTGACACCCGAGGCCAGGCGAGTAGCCGTGCACTGTGCAGCGACGCGAAGTTTGCAGCGTGTTGGTACAAATCGTCAGAATATTCACTCAACCTGCGAAAAACCAAACTCGCAGCATGTTAGTGAACGTAATGGGAAATATGCACGAAGCATTCATCTAACGTCAGACGATCCGTGTAGATAGAAAAACTAAAAATAAATAAGAAAAATATCGTTGAAGCACTGGCCACTTTTAAATTATTCTTTCACTTCAATCTGTCAAACTGCCACATTAACAACTGCCAATAGGACATTGTTTACAAATTCCAACTCACAACTTCTGTCAATTAGAGCCACACCTTTCACTTATATCCACCAGTCACAACTCTTTGACTCACAGCAAGAAGCTTAGGGTTCAAAATAGAGCTCACGCTAAAAAAAATTGGGTACGCATGTGACATTGGCGTTCGAAGGAACCTTTTCGGCATTTGCCTGGAGTGATGTAGGGAAATCACAGAAAACCTAAATGTGGATGGCTGAATTTGCATTTGAACCACCGACCTCCCGAATCCGAGTCCAGTGTTTGACTCAGACTGAAATTATCCACCTGCCCCGCCATCCACACGGAGACGTTGGAGCCCGTATTTCCATGTACAATCACCTCTGGAGAGCAACTGTGAAAGCACATTGCCAATTAACGAATCGTGACAAATTACACGAATATGCAAGTGCAGTGAAATATAGCAACTAAAATATTTGACTGTGTACACAGTGGTTAGGTCTTGTATGTGAAACAGTGATAGGGTGATTACCAATAATTTTTACCCGCTAATGCATGTACGGTATTCCAGAATTTGTATAAAGTGTTCCTAAATGTTGCTAGCGATGAAAACGGATAACACATTAATAATCAACCAAAACATGAATACTTTCAAATATATTCTATTACAACATAGTCTCTTTGAATCATACACAGTCAAGTACGTAAATGTTGCACTTTGCGACTTTACGTGATTCTTATATGTTGATCAAAATATGCAATATGGGCCACACACATCATCCATGTATTGGCTAAGTTTGGCTCTGAAGCAGAAATATGGCTCTATGTAGTCCTAGGGTAGTACCGTAGACATGTGCTTTTAAGCCCAGCATCTGCAATAGCTGAAACTAGTATCTTATGCCTGTGATTGTACAGGCATTAGGGCAAAGCTTCCCAATGTGTGATTCTTTCCAAGGGGTTCCCGGTCACCTTTCACCAAAACTTGTAAGAGAATGACTAACATTATTAATTAGAAGAATCACAAAATCAAATTCAGCACTATTTTCTCCATTTGAAAAACACGTCTACGGTTACGTCAAGTCGCGTGGTTTCGTTCCCTCTCCGTTCCACTGTCACGCAACTCTCCGACGATCGAGTGCGCACCAACTCGCGGCTCTGAATGCGCAGTAACCTTCTGCGCATGACATTCCGACCAATGAGAACGCTCGCTGTCACACGTGCGACCCGAAACATCATTCAGTGTTAAAAACTTCCATCGTCAGTGCACTAGATATTTCAACAGTAAATTACTTCCAACGTGGAACGACTAATGAAGTTGGGATCACTGGAGAAGCGAACAGTTTCTCCATCGCATTCACAACAAGGGAAACTCCCGGTGGAAATTAATGGACGGAAGGAAGGATCTTAGGGTTTCACGTCCCGTCGACAGCGTGGTTATTAGAGACGGAGCTTACGCTCGGATTTTTGATTATGGATGGTAGAAGGAAATTGGCCTTGCCCTTTGAAAGGAACCATCCAGGCATTTGCCTGGAGTGATTTAGGGAAATCACGGAAAACCTACATCTGGATGGCCGGAGGTGGATTTGAACCACCGTCCTTCCGAATGCGAGTCCAGTGTGTTACCACTGCGCCACCTCGCCCGGTGGAAATTAATGAGGAGGGAGGCCATTCACATGAAGCACCGCATCCGGAAGTATTATCTGAAGACTCTGAAATTGTCGCAGTACGCTGTGGAAGTAGAATGAAAAAAAAAAAAAAAAAAAGACAGCAAAAGATACGTATAAATTCGGACTTCCAGACAGATTTTCCACTAATTTGCTCATCACACAGAACGATCTTATTTCAGTAATACAATGGGAAAATACCAAGATGACAATATTTTGTTTTCATTTTTTACACAAGAAGACAGTTTTGGTCACAGGTGTGCCATTGTGGAGCGCTGTAACAAGCAGCAAATGCGAAGAGCAGCACAGGCCGGAGGAAGGCCCCGCTGAGTGTCGCAACCGTCGTCTTGGGAAAAAAATGAAAATAAAATATTACCATCTTGGCTTTTTCTCATTGTATTACTGAAATAAGATCGTTCTTTGTGATTAGCAAATTAGTGGAAATCTGTCTGGAAGTCGGAATTTATACGTATCTTTTGTTGCACTTGTTTTTCAAGAGGAAAGGCACAGGATTACATCTGCTTCTGAAAACTGTACGAGAACGCTTGCGAAAGCAATTAATGAAGAATACTTGAGGCTTCTTTCTTCGTAAGCTATCGATTTGCAATGGAAGAAAAAGTTCAAACCATTGCAGAAACTTTCATAAAACCTCGCGTTAACGATATTGTTTCCTGTATGCTAGACAAAAACGCGGTAAACCTTACATGTTGTTTGTCGTTATCAGACAATACTGGCAGGAGACGGTGTCGACATGTCAACTGACGTGAAAGAAACTCTGGTTTCTCACATCTAACAGAATTTACTGTATGTCAAAATAGATGAATCTAATGAAGTTACGGGATTAGTGATTTCAATGGCTCTTGTCTGCTATGAATACTCAGGATTTTTCGCAAAGGACCTCTTATCGTACAAACCATAAACTGCCAATATAAGAGGTGCTGAAATATTCAGTTTAATGGTCGACTTTTAAAAGGACATGGAAATTTCACAGTCTAATTACATCGATGCGTGTAGAGATGATGCACACCTATGACGGGTCTGACGGTTGGAAGATGAAATAAAAGAAAACTCGAAGAACTGCAGCAGTAGTCATTGCACCGTGCACAGACATGCTTTGGTTACGAAGCACACGCCTGCTTCCTTCAGAAAAGTTTTAGACTAATCCGTCATTAATTAGGCCTACATAAAATCACGGCCGCTGAAGTCAAGACTTTTCTCAATACTGAAGAAGCCTTCATCGTTCTCTGCTCCTTCGTGCAGAATTGAGGAGCCTCTCTCTCTCTAGATTATGTGAAAGCCTAGCTTTCCTTCTGGACTACACTGTCAAATTAATGTCTTGCACTTGACACAGCTTTCTGTATGGCCATGCGGATGTCTCGTTTTTGGAACAATATTTTAAAACCTGAAACACTTTTGTTTTGAAAACTGAAACTCCGCAGAATTAGTCGCAACGAAGATTTGTTTATTTCGAAAAGTCTCGGTATACAAACCGCATCGCCTCAAATGAAATTGCTTCCGACGGCAAAACCGCCACAGTCATCAGCAGTAAAATCACCGACGACTGAAGAACTACTTCTGTGAGCTTTTGTTTGCCTTCTTTCCGGCACACCGAGGCAAGAGGGTCCTTCTCAAATTATTTTCATTTCGTAATTGTTTTGGCAATAAGCATTACAGTTGCTTCATTGAGTTTAATGTCGTTAGCGGTTCGCGTGACTATTTTGGTAACCGGTAAAAGAGGTTCTCCGCCTCCCTCGGAGAGTATTACGACACAATGCACAGAAGTTGTGGCGATTGTGGTTCGAACGTAAGCCCCTTTTCTTCCAATTTCGCCACAAAAAACCCACACATACAATAATAGTGACGAAATATAGAAATCCTAGCTGCAAGTACCCGGCTTTGCCCGGGTTTAAAATAAGGTTTTCTGTAAAAGCGTACAAAACCGTTTATTTGCATGTAATCAAATCAAATGTTCAAATGTTTGTACAGCTTATGGGACTTAACTACGGGGTCATCAGTCCCTAAACTTACAAACTACTTATGAACTACTTACGAACTAGGACGGCACAAATATCCATGCCCGAGGGGGGATTCGAACCCCCGACCGTAGTGGCCGTGCAGACCGTGACTGAAGCGCCTCAGTCCCCTCGGCCACCGCGGCCGGCTGCATGTAATCAACTTGCATGATTTCCCCCTTTTTTATTTATTTATTTTATTTTATTTTTTTTTTTTTGGGGGGGTGTGTGGCTTCATTATCACACGGCTTAGAACAGGCACATGGCCAGAGTGAGATTGGGATGGAACGAAACCTATATAAGAACCTTTCCCATGTAATTTTGTGTACGTGTGCCAAATTTCACGTTAATTGGTTGTCTGGATCTTGAGTTATAAGAGAACAGGCAGACAGACAATAAAGGCGTCTTATAAGTATAGTGATACACATGCTTCTTACACATGAATAGCCGATCAAAGTGTACTAACCATCTGTTACGAAACCTTTTCAGCAGCAGACTGTGATTGGAGACAGACAGCTCCAAGGCGTCAACTGTCAACTAGCGAGTGAATTTTATCAGGCTATTCCATGAAAACATGGTTGACTTCAAGTTCTTTACATTTATTTATAAACTATAGACTCTTAATTCTTCGTGGATTTAGTGGGAAATGGCGCTTGCATTGATAACTTTTCAATTCCCGTGGGTTCGTCGTTGAATTTCAACAGTTGACTGACAAGGGGTCTGTTGTGAACTTTCGCTTGCTAAAGAGATTGGGAAGCCATGCATTAGGCTAACATTTGAAAGATAATAATAACAAAATGTAAAATAATTAATAAAGGCGGTTTTATTCTAATGTCTGTAACTGATGTACGCAATTTCAGATAATTATGTTGAATAATGTTTACTCAAACAAATCTGTTGATCCAACACGACCAAAAATAATGAATTAGAAATTAGTTTTTTCTTAAAAATTATCCGAACAGATGCATAACTCCGTTATGAGCATGGTAGCAAAACCACCAACGAAATACTTACTGACCAACTCCAGACAATACACATATTTTGCGATCACACAACACGGAATAATCGTCAACTCAAAATAGTTGTGACCTTAGTCTCGGGAATCACATATCAACACTCGTAAAATCTCGTGTAGAATTACGTACACTGTTCAGTTACAAGTCCGAAATAAAATGAAATAGGAAAAGCGTGATGTTCTTATACTGACAGTCACGAACCGTGCCGAACGTAACGTCGCGAAAACCTGGCTGTTGGCCGCGCAGATTCCGCCACTGTCGAGAACGAAGCAGCTGAGCACGATGCACGGTATCACTGCATTCTCAAACGGCGTGGGAGAACTGGTGACACTTCCGGTGCCCGTATCTCCGGTTCTGTTGATCACACATCTGAAGGTAAAGTACTGTGGAGAGCCACGGGCCTTTTGATCATTTGTGTGCATGTTTTACGAGTGGCAGCACTGCAGCCCAGACCGGCCGGTCTCCGCACATGACGTATGGTCTAAGGCGGGCTTTATACGGCTTATCCGTGGGAAGATCACAGAAATCAAAGTTTTGGGAGATTGCAATTATTCCAGATTCTTGCCATATGTTCTGAAGGTGACATTCGCATAATAGTTTATTATTATTTTTATCTTTGACTTATATCCAGTGTTTCAAACTTATCATACTTTTCAACAAAATTACAAAACTCAATTTTAGACGTTTTTGAATCGTGATTAGCAAATATCTAAATAGCAATCCATAGAAAATTGTTCAGATAACTATTATATATCCTGGAAACATCATTATTGCGTCCATCTTAGTTAGTTATCAAAATACATCCGAAAAACCGTGATATTTATCTAGCAAAAGTGAGTGTTGCGCCGAAAGGCGATGTTAATACACCTCTGAAACTTGCCATTTGATTTGAAAAATCTAGTCGGCGAATCAAATTATTATTTTTTTTTTTACATCTTACAGATGTACACACTTCCTTCTAACGTTAATTTCACGATTGCTTGATGTCTCAGAACGAGTCCCACGAACCTATCCCTTCTCTTAGTCAGGATATGCAAACAACACTTCTTCTCTTACACCTTCCCTGAGGTCGGCTTCTACCAGCTATTGTATTCTTCTGTAAATAATCTGTGTTAGAATTTTGCAACCCTGACTTATTAAACCGAAGGTTCTGTAATTTTCAAACCTGTCTGTATTTGCTACTTTTTTCGGAATGTGGAAGCAGAACTGTCGATTTGTAGCATTGATCGGGGTCCTTTGGCTTGGAGCCGACTGGAGGGTCTGAACCTGAGGCTTCACCGACTCTGTGACAGTCATGGCTGGAGATTTCTGGATCTGCGTTATGGCTTGGAATTGTAGGACGTCCCTAGATAGATCAAGGGTGCACTACACAAAGTAAGCGGCTACTCGGGTAGCAGAGTACTTGCCGAGTACACATTTATTTATTTTTAATTTTAGGGTAGGCGCTAGTCTCATGAGCACTCGCCTGTCAACATTCAGACAGCGAATGCAGGCCGCGCATTCAGTACAAAAATTCGTCTATCACAATATTAGCCGTATACTTTCAAAATATTAAAAACAAAGTGCTGTATGGGTATTTATTGTGCTCAGTTTTAGGAACCGAAAGCTGGCTACGTCATGACGTGTCAAGTTCTGAAATGTTTAGCGATGCGTGGAATGTATATCGGAAACACATATCGGACGCAACTGGAGGGGGAGTGTTCATGGCCATGGACAAAGATATTGTTACTACTGAGGTCGAGAGTAGCTGTCAAGCTATCTGGGCACGTATAACAGGTTTAAGAGAAGTAAAATTAATAGGTGGGTGTTTTTACCGGCCCCAGAAGTGCTGCTGTAGCAGTTTTAGAGTCATTCAAAGAAAGTCTACCCCAGGTAGTGTGTAGGTATCCAGGTCATGCAATATTAGTCCGGGGCGACTTCAGCCTTAAGAGAATAGGTTGGGACCTCTCTACTTTCATTTGAGGTGGTACAGACAAGCAGTGTTACGAGCTACTTTTGGACAAATTTTCCGAATACTGTCTTGTACAGTTAAACCAGCAACCCACACGCAATGGAAATATTTTAGACTTTGTAGCTACTAACAGGCCTGACGATATTAACGATGTCAGTGTAGAGACAGTAGTTAGTGATCATGATATCATCATAGTGTCAATGGTGACCATAGTTCATAAACCAATCTTGAAGGCTAGGGCAGTGTTTTTGTTAGGAAGAGCCGATAAGCAATTGTTAGGACCACACTTAGAAAATGAAGGGCGTCATTTAATTCTGGGAGTATGGATGTAGAGGAATTGTGGACTAAATTTAAGTGCATTGTAAATTAAGGTTAGAGAAATATGTGCCAGTAAAGACGATAAGGATGGAAAAGATCCATCGTGGTATAATAATATTAGAAAACTACTCAGAAAGTGAAGACTATTGCACTCTCTGTTCAAAAAAGAAGATGCAAATGATGACAAAAGTTACTAGAGATTCGTGCGTTTATAAAAAGATCGATGCGCGAAGCATGCAATAATTACCACAGCCATTGAAAAGCGTCGATAACTGTCCGCCAATCTTAATTTCATATTTACTAGTTAATATTTCATATTCAGTGAATTTAACGAGGAGTCCAAGACAGCAAGTTCCACTGGTTGTTAAAGCAAGGCGCTCTGGGTTGAGAGAAAGAGAGCGAGAGCACCCAGTATGTATGAGACATATGAGACAGAGTATGCCTTCCTAGAAGGCGTCCATTCAGTACAAAGGCTGGCTGGCTGGCGGCACAGACAAATATATACAGACGGGAAACCTCCGTAACGGCCCGGTCACACACTCAGGGGTGCGGGGTGGGGTGGGGATGCTGAAGCAGTTCCGTAAGATGTCCCATGATGACGCTGCGGTCAGAAGCAGCCCTTTAAACTGGCCAGAGCAGGCGGCAGGTAGCGGCTGCCCCCACCACCACCTCCCCTCAAACGCCGACACGCCGGACACAGCTGTAGCGGCACGAGCTCTTCCCTCAATCTCCCCTCCATGCTACCCTCTGATGTCTAAGAGGCACCCTCAGAAGTGCCTCTAGTGTGGTCTACCAGAATTAAGCTGGGGAACCTTCTGACATCTGCTGGCATCTTACGGAACAACGAGGGGAGCGTAGCACAGAGGTTTAGGGGGCCTTCTTCTCTGTATATGTTACTCTGTGCTGGCGGTCACCGCTGCCCCAAGTAAAGGCGATGCCACGCAAACACCTCCCGCTAGACAGGGGTCAGTGAGGAATACATACTGAGTGCAGCCATGTAGGCGCCGTGCAAGGGAATACTCCCCATTGGGCGGTGCTGAGCGGCAGCACGGTTTTTCAAAAGCTGTCTTGGCGCCCTGTCCACTCATTGGAGGAGGATTGGCGCCTGAAGTGCGATTGGCTCGTGTCGTTTGGTGAGCAGACAGTATGTGGAGCAGCGCTACAGATGGGACTTCGTGTTGGGCAGCCGAACTGTACAGTTGTCTTCACTTAGAGGCTTGCTTGTGTCAGTTTAACTTCGTGTTGGGAAGCCGACTAGGGTGGTCCACATAACTTAGGTGTTCTAGTGTGCTTTCACACTGCAGTTATTTTTGTTACCTATTGCGCTCTGTAAACTTAGCGTTCAGGATTCATTTTTAGACATTGTCTGAAACTTGTGTCCGTCGACCTAAGCGTCATTGACGTGATTAGGCTCAGGCAATTTAAATCATATGCTCTGGCTCGTAACGTAATATAACGTAATCAAGGCTCTGGTGTCCTGTTTGCACTCGACATACGTATGACTAGTACACATAGTATGAGTTGGCGAGACATAGCTGAGCCTGTGGTTTCATTGGATACTGTATGCAGACCATGAACACCGGGGCTGAGAACATGGCACACGCTTCTACTTTGAGAAGTGTTTTTCTTTCGATCGCGCTGCAGCACTGCAACGCCTCCATCGTCTCTGTTCCAGCTCCAGCAACGCCGGCGTCAGCAGCATCTTGTTGAGTATCGCTTGCAAATGCTTACCTGGGCGAGAGTTAGAATTCTTCCTCTTTAATGGTTTTCTTGAATATCATGTTAGGTGGGAAGCGCTCGTAATTATAGCACAATCCCTTGGTCTCCTTCATGCCACGAGGAATTTGTTACTGTCCCAAGTTACCATTATCGTAGGAACTGGCCAGTCACTTATATTTATGTATTGATTCCTGTCCTTTAATTTGATATGGTTCACATTTAAAAAAAATCGTAAGCATAGTGTTCATCTTTATTATGTGAATTAATGGATCTCCTCCTATCACTTGTTCTTTGTGAAATAAATTCCGTGCATTTTAATTCAACCCTGCATCTGATTTGTAGTTGGATTCCACTATAAGCATATAGACGTTTGGTGGTTGTTTGATAAAAAGAGGCCAGAATCACTTAGGGCACACTTTTAGCGCAGATGAGAAGGGTTGTGCCAATTCATCCTTGTCTTTGTACTTCCCACCTCCCACGCATCTGTACCTCTTAGAGCACCCAACCTGACCTCCCTGTAGTTTTACGATTTGGCGACCCTCTTACCGGATTTTCGTTCTTCTGGCCCTTCTGAGATACGGTTAGGATCGTTGTCTGCTGCTGCGGAAGGCATTAGGATTAGAAATAGTGTTAGAATAGTTAATATTATGTGTGCCCTTGTGACTAATGAATTATTTATTGCAGTTGTCTCATAGAGGGATTTGTGATTTCTGTATAACTCTTTGATTGATTCACGGCATTGAAATCAGCGTTGAATTAGTTTCCTGTTGTGTGTTGAACTTTTCGTGGATATTTTGTGTACTAATAATATATATATATATATATATATATATATATATATATATATATGTGTGTGTGTGTGTGTGTGTGTGTGTGTGTGTGTGTGTGTGTGTGTGTGTGTGTAACGTGTTCAGTTTGAAACCGACATCAGAAAGCGCGGAGTCAATTTAAATTTAAATTTTAGTCCTATTGTTGTGCGTTAGTTGCGAGTAATATTTTAATCAGAGCACGCAACATGGGACGTATTATTAAAGTATTTCCAGGAAGTCATGAACGAGCTGTCCCATTACCGTTCCGAAGAACGTCTGGCCACGGACCGTGGCATATACTATGGCATATACTGCTGGAAAGAGGCGGCAGTTAAGGAGACAGATCGTTGACCTTGCTGTAAGTCGACTATCTCAGGCAGGATGGGGAAGGAAAGAGAAGTGGGACCAGAGAGTCAAGACTAGGGCATTTCAGGTGGGGGACAAAGTGCTCCTAAACAATTTTCGCATATCTAAGAAGCAACTGAAATTCTGCCACAAGTTCTACACTGCCTATGTGGGACCACTGAAAATAAGACGGATGGCACACTTCAATGCAGCGGAGCTTGAAAGCCTGAAAAGAGGAAAGTCGATGGGGGTGTATCCCACATGTCATCTCAAGCTCTTTGTGGAGTGATCACGTATTTTAAGTGGTAATCTATAAGCTTAGAGCAAGTTAAGTAGTCATAGGGGTGTAATTATATTTCTCTTTTCTTAATGTAAGTTTTTGTTAGGAGTAAGACGTATTTAGTATTCATGCTTGCTAATGTTAATATCTTTGTGGGCCCACCATGTTATTTGTGTTTGTCTCTGTATATAATGAGTGTTCCACTTGTATGTTTGATTCATGTTCGTAGCATAAATTGCATTTTTGTACTCTATCTGTTCCCACGTCCAGTGTTTCTATTTTCTAACAAGTTCCATGCTGTCACTACTGTTGCAAGGGTCTTTCTCCTTTTGTGATTGTCGACTTCATGTCACGCTCTTGTTGTGAAGTGTGCTTCATGCACGTTGTCCACCACCGGCAAGTGATTGGATATAGGAGCCTCTTTGGTTGGTCATCTCAATCAATAATATGACATTTCTTGGCTGCTGCGTTGGGTCTAGGTCCTTTTTATTTGATGTTGGGCGACGGCCACGCAAGGGTGCACGTTCGCCGACATCCGCTGTCGAGATGTCGATTCGAGGTGTTTTTCTCTTCGCTGTGTCAGTGACGACCGACCAGTGCATGTCTGTCCATTTGCAGTGTCTCGACGACGCCCAATTACGTACGTCCGAATTTTCGCGGTGTTTTTTATTTCGTGGTGTCATTTTTGCTCGGGCAGCAGCCCAACCTTATTTTTATTCATTTTTCTTTTTTTACGACAGACAGCAACAATGGACGGATCCATGATGTTGCCGAATCCACCCAAGAAATGTTACTGCTCCTATTAATCACATTTTTTTTCCTTTCAGTAGGGAGAATTGCCACTAGCCATGAGACGTGACTTATAGCTACTTTTTTAAGTTTCAGAATGTAAACCAGTAGCCACGTACACAGGGCAGCCATCCGGAGCACCATGAGGGAGTATGGGCAGTAGCTAGATCTATTTTCTTTTATTTCCCTTCTCAGTAGTGATGGCCACTCGCTGTAGCTCTGTTGAAACTAATAAACAAATTGCTCGGTATTTACAACTGAAAGTGCAGTAACTGTACCTGCATGCATGCCCTCTACCTACCGGCTCACACTCACATGAACACAGTATCAAGGACGCATCTAGCTTTAAATAAATAAATTAATTAATTAATAAAACAATAATAATTATGAAGTAAAAATGTTTCTCTGACCCTCAGCTATTTTAATAGCAATGATACCTTCAGCGGGTAAGTATTGTTAATAAAATGTTTTCTAGCCTTCAGCCTTGTTTTAGCAATTCTACCTGTAGCAGCGAACCATTGTAAGATCAAAATCAATTATTCTTTATTCAAAAATGTTCAAATGTTTGTAGAGCTTATGGGATGTAACTATGGGTTCATCAGTCCCTTAACTTACAAACTACTTATGAACTAGCTAATACTATGGATGGCACAAATATCCACGTCCAAGGGGGGATTCGAACCCCCGACTGTAGGAGCCGCGCTGAACGTGACTGGCGCTCCGCAGACTGCTTGGCCACCGCGGCTGGCATTCTTTATTCAAATAATTTATTATTATTCTCATTTGTTTTGAGATTTCTCTTGTTATGTAATTTCTTTATAGTTTTACGAGGGAGGATTTTTTTTGTAAGGCACCTCCTTTTCAATTCTGTAGGTTTAAGTGATTTGTGCAATAAATGTTCACCTAGTAATTTTTAGTTTTGTTTTCTTGTATCAGTTCATTGTAAGTGGCTCATAACTGTGCTACTTATGTATACAGATAGTATGTGTGGTGACATCACTGGCAAAGAAGAAAAGAGGGAGTTGGCTGATGCTTGAGGGACACCCTATTATCGCAGGTGGTACTTTGCCCTAGCGACCGACAATGCCTCCTGAGCACAAAGGGGCCAAACGGGGCGTATGCAAGGCAGGTTAAGCTCACGATTGGGTGAGACGTCTGACACCACGCCACCCAAACCAGCTGGTGTGGAGGACAGACAGCAGCCCTTTCCAATTTTGCCTTCGTTGACCCACATTCTGAGCACTCCTCGCCGAATGGGGGTGTCAACAAGGGGAGTGCCCCCGGCCAGCGGCTGGTCCCCTGTGGCGCTCTGACCTACTAAGGACCAGCTGTCCGCTTCAAAAATGTTCAAATGTTTGTACAGCTTATGGGACTTAACTACGGGGTCAGCAGTCCCTAGACTTACAAACTACTTATGAACTACTTACGATCTAGGACGACACAAATATCCATGCCCAAGGGGGGATTCGAACCCCCGACCGTAGTGGCCGTGCAGACCGTGACTGGAGCGCCTCAGTCTCCTCGGCCACCGCGGCCGGCTGCCTCCATTCGACCCTGCGCAGTCCCCTCGCTACGCTTGTAAACACGGCGCATCGGCCGCTGACTTCAGAGACTGACCACACAATGCAGCGGTCTCACGAAAAGTGGCGTATGCCCAATCCGTGACTCGCTGCACATCGGGACACCTGCTGACTGTGCTGCCACGTGCATGTTATGCACATGCACCACTGCTGACTGCATCCGCACGCGTGTCACATGTGACACCTGTCGCCTGAGTCGATCCCAAGGCCTACGAGCAGCGGCACAGTCTGCCGCTCAATCCAGCAACTGTGCCCGGCCACACCCTCGTCCAGGTGACCACCTGTCACTGTGTCGACGTCCACTTCAGGCACGAGGTCCTCTATCAGCCATCCCTCAGACTATAGCCCTACATACCATTGCCCCATCCCACCAATACTTTGTGCCACCATTAATACGCACTGCTGAGCGACTGCGTAATTTATTTTGTTTTTAGAGACTGTAAGAGACTGAGAGAGGACAAAAGCTTCCTGTTGTAGCATATACTTATAAAAATTGTACTTCATTAGTCACATTTAGCCGGCCGCGGTGGCCGAGGAGACTGAGGCGCTTCAGTCACGGTCTGCACGGCCACTACGGTCGGGGGTTCGAATCCCACCTCGGGCATGGATATTTGTGCCGTCCTAGTTCGTAAGTAGTTCATAAGTAGTTTGTAAGTTTAGGGACTGATGACCCCGTAGTTAAGTCCCATAAGCTTAACAAACATTTGAACGTTTTTAGAGACATTTACAAAATGTACACACAGATATCTGATCCCGACTAACTCTTAAGAAAACCAATTTATACACATGCCATATCACAACACACACACTCACCAGCATTGTATTTACACGTACCATCAGTACATTCACTTTCGATCTTTCTATATTTGTAATGTTTTGTTTCTGAAATGGCACATTTGTATTTGTTTCTGGAACACTTTATTTGCATCTGTGCCATGCTTGTGATGTTCTTCGTTTAAAGTGAACCTTTCATTTTTTCTAAATCACTGTATTTGCATCTGTTACGTCCTTGCCTTTTTTTGTCATTGAAATTGAATATCCACATAATTTTTAATATATTTTATTTGTACATGTGACACCATTTACAAACACACATACTAAATGTAAACACACCCATGTTTTACACATGTAACACAACATTTAATAGTTCAATATTTCTGTTCTCATTTTTTCTACTATAGTGGTGAAGTTTTATGGTTACATATTAAGACCACATTATATTTTTTAAATTTATTTACCATGTTTATGTCAGTGTCCTGTCACCATGAGCACAGTGTAACATAATTTACAAATGACACATGTTAGTTGTTTTTAAGTACATACTTGTTTTCACGCATATGACACTTAATGTAGTTTATACGTACATTTTTTGAGGGCTTTTCGAATTTTTTTAGCTTTCTATTCCTTTTTATTTTTTGAATGGATTTGTGTTGCCGCAAGACAATGTGCAAACTTCAAAGTGTGATTGTATCTTTTGTAAATGAATGTGGAAGGCTCCATCACTGAGACAGTTTCCATCTTTGTTGGTCTTAGAAATGTCTGCTTATAATCCCACATGAGGCACTGTACTCAGTGAAAGGTATGTGTGAGACAGCCAAACTGAGTTAGGATTGTTAAGACAACGGAGGATGTATGAGTAGGTCCTTTAGCATGAATGAGGGAGATGAACTATAAAATAAACTCAGCGGGTTCATAAGTGACTGACAAAAATTTTAAATTCCTTCTGGTCCGTGTCAAACCACCTGTCTATAGGAGTGACACTTCCCATACAGAAATCTAGCATAGATGGGGGGTAGTGAAAGGTGTCGAGAACTGTCCGCCAATCTTAATTTCATATTTACTAGTTAATATTTATCATTCAGCGAATTTCACGGGAAGACCAAGACAGCAAATTCCACTGGTTGTTAAAGCGAGACGCTGTGGGTTGAGAGAGAGACCGAAAGCGCCCGGTCCATATGAGACAGAGAGTGTGCTTTCCTAGAGGGCGTCCATTCAGTACAAAGGCCGAGGCCGCTGGCTGGCGGTCGCCAATCCCCGTTGTGTCAGAGGGCCGCCCCAGGTAAAGGTGAGCAGCGCAAACACCTTCCATTAGACATTGGTTAGTGAGGAATACATACTGAGTGGAGCCGTGTAGGCGTCATGCGCGGGAATACTCCTTATTCGGCGGCGTTGAGCGGCAGCACGGTTTTTCAAAAGCTGTCTTGGCACCCTGTCCGCGCATTGGAGGAGGATTGGCGCCTAAAGTGCGATTGGCTCGAGTTCTTTGGTGAGCGAAGAGTATGTGGAGCAGCGCTCCAGACGGGACTTCAAGTTGGGAAGCCGACCTGTATGGTTGTCTTCACTTAGAGGCTTGCTTGTGTCACTTTAACTACTTGTTGGGGAGCCGACTAGGGTGGTCGACTTAACGTAGGTGTTCTAGTGTGTCTTCACACTGGGGGTAT
The DNA here is from genome assembly GCA_026315105.1 of Locusta migratoria. Classification (NCBI taxonomy): domain Eukaryota; kingdom Metazoa; phylum Arthropoda; class Insecta; order Orthoptera; family Acrididae; genus Locusta; species Locusta migratoria. The sequence goes on along the minus strand of CM048748.1, from coordinate 473,296,689 downwards.
TTTTGTCACCTATTGCGCTCTGTGAACTTCATTCAGGATTCATTTTTCAGACATTTTCTGAAACTTGAGGCCATCGACCTAAGCATCGTAGACATGAGTAGACTCAGCCAATTTCAATCAGCTGCACTGACATGCTGATAACGTAATCAAGGCTCTGGTGTCAATTGCGCACTTCACAAACGTGTGTCTGGTACACATGGTCTGAGTTGGCGAGATATAGCCGGGCCTGTGGTTTCGTTGGACACTGTGTGCAGACCGTGAACACAGAGGCTCAGAACAGGGCACACGCTTCTACCTTGATAAGTGTTTTTCTTTCGATCGCGCCGCATTTTCACAGCACTGCAACACCTCCATCGTCACCTTTCCAGCTCCAGCAACGCCGGCGTCAGCAGCATCTTGTTGAGTATCGCTTGCAAATGCTTTCCTGGACGAGAGTTAGAATTCTTCCTCTTTAATGGTTTTCTTGATTATCAGTTTAGGTGGAAAGCTCTTGTAAGTATAGCACGCTCCGTTAGTCTGCCTGGTGCAGTGTGTGATTTGTTACTGTCCGAAGTTACCGTTACCATAGCAACTGGCCAGTCCTTATGAGTGAAATTTATGTATTGATTCCTGTCCTTTAATTTGATATGGTTGACATTTTCTAAAAAATTCATAAGCATAGTATTCATCTTTTTTATGTAAATTAATGGAACTCCTATCACTTGTTCTTTGTGAAACAAATTCGGTGCATTTTAAATCAACCCTGCATCTGATTTGTAGTTAGATTCCACTATAGGCCTATAGACTTTTGGTGGGTGTTTGTTAAAAAGAAGCCAGAATCACTTAGTGCACATTTTTAGCACAGATGAGAAGGGTTATGTCAATTCATTCTCGTCTTTGTGCTTCCCATCTCCCATAAATTTGTACCTCTCAAAGCACCCAACCTGACCTCCCTGTAGTTTAACACAATATCTTACCAAAGACTTTTCCGGGAACCTGCAAACATTCTGGTCCTATGTAAAATCGATAAGCGGGTCAAAATCACTCGTTGATCAGTCCGGGTCAGTCATAGAAGAAAGAAAACGAAATCTGAAGTTCTGGATTTAACCTTTAAGAAATCTTTCATACAGAAGGACGCACAAATGTACCATCATTTGATCAAGGCACTAACTCCGAAATAGGTATTTCCGGTGTAGAGAAGCAGCTGAGGGAGCTAAATACGAAAATGTCTGCTGGTCCGGATGGAATACCAGTTCGGTTTTACAAAGAGTATTCTGCGGCATCGGCCCCTTACTTAGCTTGCATTTATCACGAATCTTTAATTCAGTTCAAAGTTCCTAGCGATTGGAAAAAAGCGCAGGTGACTCCCATTTATAAGAAAGGTAAAAGAACTGACCCACTTAATTAAAGACCAATATCGTTGACACCAGTTTCCTATATAATTTTGGAACATATTCTCAGTTCGAATATAGTAAATTTCCTTGAGACGTAAAAGCTTCTTTCTATGAATCAGCATAGGTTTAGGAAATATTCATGTGAAACTCAACTTGCCCTTTTCTCACGATATCTTGCGACTCATGGTTGAAGGGCAGCAAGAAGATTGTGTTTGTTTCGATTTCAAAAAGGCATTTGACGCGGTGCCACACTGCAGACTGTTAACGAAGATATGAGCGTATGGAATAGTTTCGCAGAATTTTTGACTGCCTGGAAGACTCCCTAAGTAATAGAATGCAGTATATTGCTCTCGACTTGGAATGTTCATCAGAGACGAGTGTATCGTGCCCCAGGGGAGTGTGATAGGACCGCTATTATTTTCTATCTATATAAATGATCTGATGGACAGAGTAAGTTGTAATTTGCGCCTGTTTGCTGATGATGCTGTGGTGTATGGAAGGGTGTTCTCTTTAATTGACTATAATAGCATACAGAATCAGTTAGACAAGATTTCTAGTTGGTGTGAAAAATGGCCGCTAGCTCTAAATGTAGAAAAATGTTAGGTGATGCTAATGAGTTGGAAAAACAATTTCATAATGTAAGAATACAACATTAGAAGTGAGCTTCTGGATGCAATTGGGTCCTTCAAATATCTAGGCATAACATTGCAGAGCGATATGAAGTGTAATGAACATGTAAGGACAGTTGTGAGTAAGGCAGACAACCGACTTTGGTTTATTGGGAGAATTTTGGGAAGATGTACTTCATCTGTAAAGGAGACTGCATATAAAACGCTTGTATGACCATGGCTTGAGTATTGCTCAAGTGTTTGCGACCCATAGCAGATCAGTTTATAGGAAGAAATAGAGCCAGTTCAGAGGCAGGCAGGTAGGTTCGTAACTGGTAGAGTTGACCAATGGGCGACTATCGCGGAAATGCTCTGGGAACTCAAATGGGGATCGCTGGAGGAAAGAGGACGTTCTTTTCAAGAAATAATGTTGAGAGCCAGAATTTGAAGCTGAGTGTATAACATGGAGTTATTTGTTAATTTTATCAGTTGACAATTGAAGTTATATTGTGGTTTTCACGAATACATGTTCTAGCAGCAGAAGGTGTTGAAACAAGTCTGCTGATGACAGTAACCTGGAAACTGGGACGACGCGGTCGTCGCACTGAGACCATTGACGGATGGTATGCAGAGCCTCGAAGTTTGGTGTACGCAAAGTGGGACATGCCTGACAACACCTCAGCATAAAAGCAGTACTTATAGTCACTGCACTGGGCAGTGGGGTTATGGTGACGTAGAGTGCATCAATAGGAACTTATCTACGCCAGATGTCGCCACCACGACCCAATAGGGCAGCATGCCACCGACAGTGGGCGTCGAAGTGAGGACCTCCAGCGGGCGCCTCTGCAAGGCCGCACTCCTCTGACCTCACATGCGGCCTGGGTCGTAGGCAGGGTTCCCTCAGTGGGCACCACCAGACACCACGATGCCGGTAGACAGCGTGACGTCATCTGCCTACACCTGGGCGGGGTTGGCGCCCCGGGGCGTACAGCTCCCAATGGCAGCGCCGTGGGGCGCGGAGTGGCTAGGTCTGCTGTCAGCTCGACTCAGCTGAATCTGAGCTGCGTCAGCAGGCCTGGCTTGTGCCTTACGTGGCGCTTCCGCCTGCCACTCGCAATGCCTGCCCAAGTCATGGGCAGAGAAGCCAGAAACCACAATAAACTAATAAAGAAATAAATTGTATTTTCCCAGGCACCATGAGTCTTTATCTGCCACTTCCCCACACCCATCCAAACCGCTACGGCTGTCCCCGTTACAGAACGATCTTCCTTGCCACCTTCTTATACTTTGTGTAATGATCACAAAGGCAAGATAAGAGAAATTAGGGATCATATGGAGACATATCGATATTGGTTTTTTCATCGTTCTATTTAGGAGTGTAATAGGAAAGTAAACGTCTATTAGTGGCACAGTGGACCTTTCACCACGCGCCTTACGGTTGATTTCGGAGTATATAAGTAGATGTAGTTGTACTTCACTTTTATTTAGGTCTGAGTGTATTTCACCTGTCTCATAAATAGTTTTGAGTGGCTGACTCTCCCAGACACATCAGTAACGCTGAGGGAATGTCGTCTATTCTAGGGGCCTCGTTTGGAATTAGCTCATTGAGTGCTCTGTCAAATTCCTTAGCTATTTTCTATTCCCTTTCTACAATATTGTCTCGAAGGTCATTTATTTAGTTGAACCCATACATGTATTCTTTCCACCTTTCAGCTTTCCCGTCTTTGCTCAGATCTTTTTCTCCACTTGAGTTCTTGATTATCATACATCTACTTTTCTTTTCTCCAAACGTCTCTTTTATTTTCCTGAATGCACTATTTATTTTTCTCCTAATTAGGCATTTTTCTGCAAAGTTGCATTTGTGCACTGGCCACTCCTACTTTGCCAATTTGAACTTCCTGTCAATATAATTTTTTAGTCGCCTGTATCCATTTTAACTGCTTCGTTTACTGCATTTTCATATTTTGTCCTATAATCAATTAAATTTAACCATGCCTGGAAGCAAACTAGCCTTCCAGCCGGTCCCAAGTCCAATAAAGTGGGAGGGTTAATCGTTGGGATAACCGTTCAACTTTGTAAAAAACTAATGCATTTCTATACACTCACACCGAGATTGGAATGGATCTAACAGAAAAGGACCCAAGCTTATGAATAAAGGACTATGAATAGGTACATGGAATATGGAAACACTGTACATAGCAGGAGAGACAAAGATACTTGATGTAGGACTAACGAAGTACAAGATGGATATTACAGCCCTCCAGGAGACAAGATGACCAAGGCAACGCATGCACAAAAGAGAAAAACTACACGATCATATACAGCAGAAACAAGCATGATCACCATATATTTGGGACAGGATTTGCACTTCATAATAAAATAATGACCAATATGATGACAATAGAAAATGTCAATGTGCTGGGAGTCTTAAATGCCAAAATAGAACAAGAAAAGCAATGGCAACCATATATAGGCATGTTCAGCCTCCATACGAAATAAAATGATAGTGGTATAAGGCTTATAAACTGAGCCATAGCTAGAAGCATGAAAATAGCATTACATCATTCCTCCATAAGGACATACATAAAGCTTCACCGGATGGATTAACTACGAAGCAAATAGACCAAGCTCTGATAGAGAAAAAACAGAAAAAGACAATAACAGATGATAGGACAATGAGGAGGGCAGAGATGGGACCAGACCCTCTCTTGTGCTAATAAAAAGGAGGAGTTGAATGAACAGTTTAAGACTAAGCTTAAAAATAGATTTGCAGAATTATAGACTGAAAACAAGATGAAGATATCAACACAAAATAGAAGAAGATGACAACAGTTATGAGGGAGATAGCGTATGAACTAATAGAAGATAATAATAATATAAAGCTCAAATCATGGTTCAATGAAACACGTAGAAAACCTGTACAGGACAGGAAGAAAGAGCCAGATGGGCAATGATGAACAACAACAATCACGAAAACCAAACTAGATACAGGGCTGCCACAAGAGAATTAAAGAGAATAATAAGGCGAGAGAAAAGATCGTTCATACATAAACAGATAGAGAAGGCTGAGGAAGACCATAACCAGAACAATAGTAAACAGTTTTACACGAAAAGAGTACAGAGCTAAGTTTGTGATAATGAAGGATGGGAATGGAAAACTGATGACTATGAATGAAGGAAATTTAGAGCACTGGAGGAAATACGTCAAAGAACCCCTGAACATCCCAGTAGATAAGTAAAACAATGAAAACAAGGCAGAAAACAATCAGAACGAGGAACCAACTCCGATGGAGGTGAAGCAGGCAATAAAAAGATTAAACAATGGGAAGGACCCTGGCATAGACATGATATCAGCAGAGCTCATCAAAGAAGGGGGAGACAAGACACACGAATGGTTGGCTGAACTGATAAAAGAGGTGTGGGGAAAAGAAGCAATGGTGGAGGAATGGAAAGCTGCTGCTGTATGATCCAGAACTGCAGAGGGATATCTCTACTACGCACATGTTATAAAGTAATATCAAGAATTGTACTTAATAGGCTCAACGCATATATTGAAGAAATATTAGACACCCCTCAAGCAGGGTTCAGAAAAGCTAAATCAACAATCAACCGAATATTCACACTAAGATAAATATTAGATAAGAAATTCAAATGTTCAAATGTTTGTAAAGCTTATGGGACTTAACTACGGGGTCAGCAGTCCCTAAACTTACAAAATACTTATGAACTACTTACGAACTAGGACGGCACAAATATCCATGCCCGAGGGGGGATTCGAACCCCGGCCGTAGTGGCCGTGCAGACCGTGACTGAAGCGCCTCAGTCTCCTCGGCCACCGCGGCCGGCATTAGATAAGAACTGGGAATACAATCATGATACCCTTTGTAGATTTCAACAAAGCATATGATAGGAAGAGAGGAAATGTGAAGCTGAATGACTGGGGAGCTGATAGAGCTGACTGAAGTGTGTGTGTGACGGGGAAAGTAACGGGGGAGTTCTCAGAAGCATTTGAAGTAAAAACAGAAGTGAGACGGGACGTATTATGTCACCAATCCCTTTCAGTTTGGCCCTCAATAACACCCTTAGGAGAGTAACATGTGAAAGTGCAGGATTCACCATAGCAGTGGAGGCTCGTGCTCAGTTTCATTGGGCCCAGACAAAAAGGTGGTACCCAGTATAATGGAATGATGCCGAAGTGTTCGTTATTTAACCTCCATTTATACTGGGTGAAAAGTATTAAACCGACTAACTATGGGATGTTGTAGGGGACATCAAAACAAATATTTTTTCCTAATGTCAGTTTTTCCTATGCGGAGTATTTAAACCGACAGAGGAAGATTTCTCTGATGGCAAATTAATTAATCCAACAAACACTTTTCAATTTTTTAAATTACCATTAACACAACCCAATTTCAATTACAGTAGATTTTCAAAAATGCCTGCATTGACACGTAAACAAAGGTTACACCGCCAGATCCTGTTCTGTCTGACACGGGCAAAAACCTCAGGAGTATCCTGAATTGTTCCTGCTGGTGCTACTATCCGGGCAACCAGATGCTCTTCTGATGCAACAGCAGTTGTGTAAACAAGAGGGGACATACCTGGGCATCAAGCAGGCCATGGTACGGGACCACCTTTGCCAGTCCACATTTCTGGGAAGCGTCGCGTCAGTCCAGGAATCGACGTACACGACGAATGAAATGTGCCGGCACCCCGTCATGCTGGAACCACGTGCGTTGTCCTGTAGGGAGCGGGACGCTTCCAGCAAGTCTGGCAATGCTCTGGCGAGAAAAAGTAATAGTGCCTGCTATTTAATACGGCCTCCACCGGTTTAAATACTCCTCATAGGAAAAAAATGACATTAGGGAAAAATATTTGTTTTGGTGTCCCTTACAACCTCCCAGAGTTTGTCGGTTTAAATACTTTTCACTCTGTGTAACATCATTTAAACACATTCGAAAGAAATTAACACTTTTGCTGCTAAAGCCGTGCATCCTGCCTTCAGGGCAGTGGCATAGAGAACGTAACTGGCGCCCGCCCTCCACCGCCAAGGTTCCCGTGGTACAACTATACACTAAACTTCATTGGTGCTCTCCTTATATAATATATTATAATTATATATAATATAATATACTTTATTCCTCTAATCTAATATATAAAAAATGAATGTTTGTGCTTTCGTATTTTATGCGCGGCTGTACGGTTCAACCGACTGCGATGAAACTTTGCCAACATATTGCTTGCACTCGCGATGGTTATAGGCACCATTAAATGACTGTACGACAAATAGTTCAGGAGATATAACATAATAAACAGTGAAATGCGCGGAAAAGTGCTGCATCATGCGACCTCTGCTTCTAAACCACTGTACCGATTTCAACCAACTTTGGCACACATATTCCTTCCATGAGGTAACAATTGACGTAGAGGTAAGAACTGCTTACGACATCTAGTTCAGGATATATGAAGTCCATAAACAATCATATGGTTGAAAAACTGTGGCATCAAGAGACATAAGGACACTTTATCCATCCTAAAATCTTCGTGATATTTTGGACACTTGACCTTCAAAACAAGAGGAAGGTCAATGTCACACAAAATTTTGGATGGTGCATGACGGAGGATACTTTACATATGGACTTCGTCAGATTCTATAGTTGTATTCCGATTGTGATGAAATTTTAAATATGATTGGACAACTCAGCTTATCAGTGCAGTATTAATATATTGAGATTACCTACAATCATTTCAGGTAATTAAAGTGACTAAACAGTTAATTTTCAGATTTCGGAAAAGTTTCGAATGAAATAAAATTTATGAAAATTCTAGCAGCTCTCTCTGGAAGTTACGTTACATTTTTCAGGGTGATAATCGTCAAAGAAGTGTTTAAAACATAAATATTGTTTACACCATGTGAATTTTATGTAATCAATGTAGAGTAAGAATTTTTTTAAAAATATTCTTCAGTGGAAAGCACACTTCATTCAGATTTTTATACGATGGATTTTTGTCTGTCATCTGTGATGCATACCAAGTGTACCGAATCATTGGGGTGAACACCACCAGCAGAAGGAATCTGAATCTGTTGCTACCAACGTATGGTTTTAATGCGAATTGAAAATCAAAACATAAATCTAATATAAAAAAGTTAATGTTTGTTAATTTGACTTTTTGTTCATATTTCATGCACGCTTATAAAGTAAATCCAATTGCGATAAAAATTTGTCAACTGATTCCTTTGTGAGGGCTGTCCATAGAGAATCTTTTATTAATTAACACTAACAAATTCACTGCACTAAGTTCTGCTCTGTCTAGGGGATGGTACAAAATCGTCCACAGTCCCCACCTATATATGATTAATTGAAACAAACTAAAATTGAGAAGAAGGGTGAATTGCATACAAATAATTTTCACAACACTTTTGATTAAACTTTTACAATGTATGTTTAGTTATTGGATCAAAACATTGTCACTGGTACAAGCACTGTATTTGGCATACAGCTCATAAGCCCCCAAACAAAATTTACTTTGCCAAAAATATTTTGAATTAGCCTACTGTTCATTCCATTAAAAGAATTAATTAAAAAAATAATAAAATAGAAAACGTTCCATTAGTCTGTGGCTGACCGCGAATACTTTGTCTTTATATTAACAGTTTATTTGACAAAATGTTCAACAAAAGATATCGAATGAATGAATGTTTATGAGAACTCAGTTAACACTTCCTGAAAAGATGCACTTTTACAATCAGTTTACAACAGAAATGTATTGAAGTCACAGTGCCTAAACTTCACACGCTGTAATCTTCTGATTTAACGTAGCACTCAACAACTCAAGAAGAAATATTGCAAGTTTAACAGTAACTCGCCACACTCGATATATTTTTCCAATTTTGACTGCACTTTTAAACTCTGAAAACTTTTGAAGTCTCACTCTTCTGAAGGTCGCGGCACAGGCCAGCATAGCTTCGGCGTCGCGATGCTAGCCAAACACGCACCGCCCTACGCGGGCCTACCGCACAGCCTTTACACCTGTCCACCGGAGAACCCCATACGTCACGAACTTCCCCACTGTCAACGTACAATGCTTTGTCAAGTATGCCGTACATTTATATGTATACATCTTACATTACACTTCCACTAAACACAAATAAACATGAAACTGATCATCGTAATTAACATTACATTTCATTTCTCCTATGGAGCGATTAAATACCAATTACTTATTTAAAGTAATAAAACATGCATAAGTAAATTTGAACAATTTGATTTTAAGGTAAAATCATTTTTTACTATGGCACCTGTGAACAAACACCGTCATGCTGGTCGTTCATCTATCTTGTATTTTATGTTAGTAACAAATTTTTATGTGCTCAGTATTATTTTACATCGATTGTAAGCATAGCAGGTGATGCACCTAATTGAGACCTTTTATGTGAACCCTCGCTCACCTCTGTATCTTAAATGGCTTAAAAATTATTCATTTTTTAAAAACTATACACTAAACTGGCGTATTTTCATTCTATTAAAACTGTTTATAGGTACTTAATAGGAGGGACGGTCTGCGTGTTCCTAGACTTGTCATATGAAACCCTTTCAGAAACTGTGATGCACTTCTCTGTCTTAATTGAGATTTATTTTTAAATTTAACTTTATCGTATACAATACACTGTCGCCTCGCTAGCTTCGCAGTGGATTCCCTCTGACGCCAAGCAAGCGCTAAGCTCACCCCCCGGCCGGCCGTTTCCGCCTTATACACACACACACACACACACACACAAACCTCCTGTCCGCTGGTCAGCCCATTGTGAGTCCTAGCTTCATGGCTGTTTAACACGATTTTTCCAAATTACAGAGTTATACAGGTAATGCATTCCCATCAATATCACCTGTTCTAAACAGATATAATGCTAACAAAAGTAATAAAAGAAAAGACTGTAACAATTTTGTGCATTGCCAAGGTCAGTGTTTGGGGTGCATTTAATCTACCCTAATACATTTCTCCCAACATAATGACTGAGTGCTACTCGTTGGGCGGTACTGTCACAGCTCGCACTCGCGCATAGTTTATAGGCACACTAAAATTCTTATACTGCAAGGCGGAGGGTCTGTAGAATTAATTAATTCGTTTCTTACGCATTCACGCTGAAATGGCTCCACGGATATGAATGAAATTTAGAACAGAGGTAGCTTAAGCCCTGATTAATACATGGGTTAGCTTTCGTAAGCCACAATTTGGTGGGTGGCGGATGGAAACTTACAATGGGTTTATAAGTTTGTTTCTCATCACCCTGTAACAACTGGACGTAATCGAATGAAATATGGAGTGAAGATAGCTTACATCTCGAATTAATACATGGACTACATTTTTAAGCCTCTGTAGGTGCAGAGGTTGCCAGTGAATTTGATGTGGTGGAGGGTACCTTCCAACGTTGACACCCTTAAACTTATCGCATATCTGTATGTTTTAATATATAGGGGGGCAGGTGCGGATGTAAGGGGTGAGGGCGGGCATAGGGCCCCGGTCCCCCCTTTGAGGCTTTATATCGGACGTACGCAAATAAAGGTACCTGTATGTTCATATAATATGACTAGTTTTTATGTTTTGTAATTAGTGATAACTTGTTACATCTCAGCATACTCGAGACTATTTTAGCGATCCTAGGAATGCGAAAATGATTCAAGGGAAACGAAACACCTGGCAACATTTGGTGAAGTGGTGGCGAAAGTCGGAGTTACAGTTGCTCACAAAGTGAGCTCATAATCAGTGAATAAGTGTCATAAATTTGTCAGGCCACCTCAGCTGTAGAGTCAAACCTACACAGCGTCCTTACAAAGCTCGAGATGATAACTTCGATTACGATTTCAGTTCCTCTACATCCAGCTTGCGTAGCCACTGTTTTCTTTTTACCATACAGCTTAGGAGAGGTTTCCCAACCAATTACTGGTAGACTTTAGATTTTTGATCAGTTTTTTTTTTCTTTTTACGTGCGTAATGTTAACTCGGCAAGCAGACTCGCTAGTCAGCAGCAGTCGGGAGACTTTCTGCCGTAGTGATCTGCAGTTGTTCGTTGGCAGCTGTGCAGCGTACTATAAGCTGCCGTCCGTTTTGCTGCTTAGCTTTGCCGTCATTATCTGTATTTCGTTGCCCTGACTCCTCCTTTTCAAAAGATCTTAGACAGTTGCATAGTGATGTACAACACAAATTTAGGATAGCACTGAACAAAATCACTACTATAGGGAGGCGGGACGGATACTGGTTAATTCTCAGTGGAATTAATTCAAAGTGGAATATTATAAAGATATCAGGCTGTATCATCATCATCATCATTGCAGACTGAGTATGCCTTTCAGCGTTCAGTCTGGAGCATAGTACCTCTAATAAAATTCCTCCATGCTCCCCTATTCAATGCTAACATTGATGCCTCGTCTGATGTTATGCCTTTTACTTCAAAATCATTCTGCACCGAATCTAAGTACTTTCTTCTTGGTCTACCTGGACTCCTCTTAGCCCTCCGCTAACGAACTCATGAGTCTCTTACGTAACCTTGCTTCTCCCATGAGTGTAACATGACCCCACCATCTCAGTCTGTTCGCTCTAACTGCTTCATCTATGGTGTTCATTCCCAGTTTTTCTTTGATTTCTTCATTATGGACACCCTCTTGCCATTGTTCCCATCTATTAGTGCCTGCAATCATTCTTGTTACTTTCTTATCTGTAACCTCTACCTCGTGAATAAGGTAACGTGTATCCACCCAACTTTTACTCCCATACAACAAAGTTGGTCGAAGATAGAGCGGTGCCCTGCTAACTTAGTCTTGGTATTTACTAAGAGAGTAGATCTTAGCTGAGCACTCACTGCATTAGCTTTGCTGCACCTCGATTCCAGTTCTTTCGCTATGTTGCCATCCGGTGAGAAAATACATCCCAGGTACTTGAAACTGTCTACCTGTTCTAATGTTGTTCCTCCTATCAATCTGTTTGAATCTCTTTCCCACAGACATTATTTTCGTTTTGGAGATGCTGATCTTCATATCATAATCCTTGCACCTCTGATCGAGCTCTGAAATATTAGTTTGCAACGTTTCAATTGAATCAGCCACTACAACTAAGTCTTCCGCATATGCGAGACTGCTTATTTTGTTTTCACCTATTTTAATCCCGCCCTGCCAGTCTACTGTTTTCAACATATGATCCATGAATAGTATGAACAACCGTGGTGACAGGTTACAGCCTTGTCTTACCCCTGAAACTACCCTGAACCATGAGCTTAATTTGCCATCTACTCTAACTGCTGTCTGACAGTCTACGTAAAGCCCTTTAATTGCCTGCAGAAGTTTGCCTCCTATACCATAATCTTGAAGAACTGACAGTAGGTTCCTCCTAAGAACACGGTCATAAGCCTTTTCCAGATCTATGAAACATAGATACCTTATGATTAAGCCAATGTAGTGCCACAGGAAAGTTGTATTTGTCATAAGGAATCCATGGGTTGCACAACATGCTACATTTTTCTTCTTCAGAAAGTGAAGAATTATTTTTGACATACAGCCTGTTGACATACAGTCTGATGTGGTTCATGGTGTGGGTTCCTATAGTCATGTCCTAGTTCATGAACCACGGGCAACGTACGAGTGGCCAAGTAAGTTGACCTGACAGTTGGGATACCAGTTACTTTGGAATAAGGTTGGGCATCTCTGACATAGTCCCTTAACCGTTAGGGGTAAAACCCAGTGTTGCCCTGGGCAAGTAAGGCCAGCAACCTACTTCCCAGGTACTTCAATATCATGCTGGAAACAATCAGAGCAAAATGCCTCGAACCTTTGGAGGTGATGGAGTTCCACCTCTAATTGACAGACCAGGGACTCCTCCGATACGACTTGGCACACGATCTGGAATAAGATGGGGAGCTATTAATATCAATGAGGATTACACTGGGAAGAAGGTAGAGCTGGCGGAGGCTTCAAGTAAGATGGGGTTAGATGTTTTAGCTGTTAGTGATGTTAGAGTAAGGGGAAAGAAAGAGGACGACGTCGGAGAATACAAGGTGTACCTGACAAGAGTTAAAGTAGGAAGAGCACAGTGGGGTGTAGGGTTTTACATCAGGAAAGCAATCAAACCTAGCATTATTGCAATAAGGTATGTAAATGAACGACTGATGTGGATAGATTTGGCCATCTCCAGCAAGAAAATTAGGATTGTGGCAGTGTATTCACCCTGTGAAGGGACAGATGAAGATGAGATGGACAGATTTTACAACGCACTTAGTGATATAGTTGTCAGAGTGAAGAATAAGGACAGTGTTTTAATCATGAGTGATTTCAACGCCAGGATAGGAAATCGAACAGAAGGTTATGAAAAGGTTATGGGTAAGTTTGGAGAGGATATGGGCTTAGTTATCACAAACTCCTTCTTTAAGCATTAGGACATTCACCACTATACTTGGGAAGGAAGGGGAACCAGATCTATTATTGACTGTATAATAACAGACCAGGAATTCAGGAAGACAGTCAAGGACACACGTGCTTTCAGGGGGTCTTTGATGATACTGATCATTATTTAATCTGCAGTGAAATTGGTTTTGTGAGGCCAAAAGAGCAGAAAGTCAGGCCCACGTGTAGAAGAATAAGAGTAGAGAAGCTTCAAGACAAGAAAACTAGGCACAAATACATAACAATGATCTCGGAAAGGTACCAGTTAGTTGAATGTAATGATTTACAGTCACTGGAAGAGGAATGGTGAAGGTACAGGGACACATTACTGGAAGCAGCCACAGAATGTTTTGGAACAGTAGTGTGTAAAGTTAGAAAGAAGCGGACAGCCTGTTGGAATGACAAAGTCGAGGCAGCCTGTAAAAAGAAAAAGAAGGCATTTCAAAAATGGCTCCATAGTAGAAATCAGGCAGACAGAGAAAGTTATGTTGAAGAAAGAAACAAAGCCAAACGGATAATTGCAGACTCCAAGAAGAAATCATGGGAAGACTTTAGAAAGCTAGAAACCCTGGGTCAAGCCGCAGGAAAACCATTTTGGAGTGTAATTAGAAATCTTCGAAAGGGAGGGAAGAAGGAATTAACAAGTGTTTTGGATAGGTCAGGAAAGCTGCTAGTCAATCCTGTGGATGCCTTGAGCAGATGGAGGGAATATTTTGAAGAATTTCTCAATGTAGATGAAACGTTCCATGATGTGTCAGATTTTCAGGTAGAATGGGATAGGAACGACGATGGAAACAGGATCTCATTTGAGGAAGTGGAGAATATGGTCAGTAGATTACAGTGCAATAAAGCGGCTGGGGTGGACGAAACTAAGTCGGAACTCGTCAAATACAGTGGAATATCAGCTATCAAATGGTTACACAGGATAAATGAGAAGGCGTGGGAATTGGGGTAGGTTCCGTCTGACTGGAAGAAAGCGGTAATCACGCCAATTTCCAAACATGGAAACAGAAAAGATTGTAATAACTAGCGAGGTATGTCTTTAATTAGCGTTTTAGAGTAGACGGCAAATTAAAGTCATGGTTCAGGGTCTCAAGGCTGTAACCTGTCACCACTGTTGTTCATACTATTTGTGGATCATATGTTAAGAACAGTAGACTGGCAGGGCGGGATTAAAACAAAATAAGCAGTCTTGCATATGCGGATGACTTAGTTGTAATGGCTGATTCAATTGAAAGGTTGCAAACTAATATTTCAGAGCTCGATCAGAGGTGCAAGGATTATGATATGAAGATCAGAATCTCCAAAACGAATGTAATGATGTGGGAAACAGATTGAAATAGAATGAGTGCCAAATAGGTGGAAAAACGTTAGAACAGGAAGACAGTTTCAAGTTCCTGGGATGTATTTTCTCACAGGATGGCAATATAGTGAAAGAACTGGAATCGAGGTGCAGCAAAGCTAATGCAGTGAGAGCTCAGCTTAGATCTGCTCTCTTCTGCAAGAAGGAAGTAAGTACCAAGACTAAGTTAGCAGTGCACCGCTCTATCTTTCGAACAACTTTGTCGTTTGGGAGTAAAAGTTGGGTGGATACGGGTTACCTTATTTACAAGGTAGATGTTACAGATATGAAAGTAGCAACAATGATTGCAGGTACTAATAGATGGGAACAATGGCAGGAGGGTGTCCATAATGAGGAAATCAAAGAAAAACTGGGAATGAACACCATAGATGAAGCAGTTAGAGCGAACAGACTGAGATGGTGGGGTCATGTTACACGCATGGGAGATGCAAGGTTACCTAAGAGACTCATGAGCTCGGCAGCGGAGGGTAATAGGAGTCGAGGTAGACCAAGAAGAAAGTACTTATATTAGGTGAAGAATGATTTTGAAGTAAAACGCATAACATCAGACGAGGCATCAATGTTAGCATAGAACTGAGGATCATGGAGGAATTTTATTAGAGGTACTATGCAACTATACTCCAGACTGAACGCGGAAAGGCATAATCAGTCTCTAATGATGATGATGAAGCTATTTTTTTATATACATTATCTCGTGTCTCTCGTCCTGGGGGGCCTCCAAACCTCAAAAGTTACTTTCTTAGAGTAAGGCACGTATTTCCAAGTGGACGGGGGAGCTAATTTAGTTTTGCCACCGCCCCGGCCTCTGACAACCTTAGTCCGACACTGCTCCACATCCATCGTGACATCGGTGTGGAACCACAAGAAGTCTTGCAGAAGTTGCTCGCAAACATCAGCGACACTAGCAGTTGACGTACATCTGACGTAAGTTTTGTAATGTCTCACTCTTCAAATTTCACGCACCAACAGTTATGATAATGAAGATAGTATTATTAGTATTAAAGGTAATAATTTATAATAATGTTAATAATACCGCAGACCAATGGCGGTTATGCATGAGAGAAGCCTTTAGGTTCGCGGTGTGCACTATGGTGTTTTGTTCGCGGTGTGTAGCGGTCGGTGAGTGTGGTGAACAAAAAGCCGTAAAATATAACAAGACTCAAAGATAAAACAGTGGGCGACACAGACATACATTAACTGAGCATTAACTACACTGGCAATTCAACAATGATCTCAATATAAACACTGGAAAGACACCTGTAGTGCTTAGGGTCAAAATACTGTCAACTGGATTAGAGAGACAAATAACCTACACGTCGAGCGTCACGGATTCATAATACACAGTACCGTCTCCATATTATCTTTGAGCTCACTGCAATACACAGACTACAGACATACGTTAATGTATGTCTGTGCCGGAAAGTTCGTAAGTCATAGGTTACTTTGGTTTAGCGGAAAGTATCGCGTAACTAACAGATTAATACCATTCATTGAGGTGAGTAATCTGTGTTTGCATTCTTTATTTTATCAATTTTTCTAGAGCAATAAATAATTGGTTGAACTGCATTTAATGCGGCCCAGCTAGCACTCGCTAGGTAGCGTCGCGTGTACCGATTCACAGGAAATGAGAAGATTACTAATTTAGTAACCGGACAAGGGGATGTCGAAAACTTGCCAACCATAGAGCAGGAACAGCAAACCGATTCACAGGGAATGAGAGGAATTGTCTTTACGCCACCTAGCGAGCAGTAGCCGGGCCGCATTAAATGCAGTTGTACCAAATACTTTTAGGAAAAGCTACGTACTCCGAGACTAAAGAAGTTTATCGTACATCTGAAAATACGGTTACTGTATAATTCTTAATTCCAAATAGATTCAAAGGAAAACACAGGCATACATTAACTACACAGGCAATACACAGACTGTAGACATACGTTAATGTATGTCTATGATGGAAAGTTCGTAAGTCAAATATAAGTATATGCTGCTCAAGTGGAAAAATTGCATTGCAACTAACAAAATTACCTCCATGTGAACTCTTTGAATATATTTACATAAGTGTTCTTTGCAAGGAAAATCGAATTTATGTAGTTCCTTCTCTGATTTCGGGGTAGGCCTATTCTCATTAGATTTTGAGTTCGTTATGTTTAGGAATGCGTAGAAAACGCCATAGTACAGGAAAGAACAAACTGAGGAGCTGTTAGTTACATAGCACACCAAATAACTAACAGATGTCGATGCTTCGTTTTTTTTTCCTCATAACTGCGGTGTAATACACTACAACAATGGGTACAATTTTACTTACGGCATCGGCGTACTGCGCTGATGTTGGCAACGGCCGTTCAATGCTTTTTGAAAAATCAGTCACGTAGAATGAGAAGAATTATTTTTTATATTCACGATGCAATAAATAATTTATGCTGTTATGATGAGTAAATTAATAATGCTCCTAAAGCGAATAGTTCGTTGCCAACGATAGCAAACTAAACCGCTGCCGCTGCAAGTAAAATTTAACCCAGCTGTACCCCACATGCTTTGCAATGTCTGGAAAGAAAAGAAGTCCATGTTTCGACGGGTATAATTTGAATTTAAGAAGTAGCGACGTTTCCTGGCGTCTATTGATGTTTTCATTTAATAATAATTATTTGCAAGGTAATTCGAATTAATGTAGTTTCTTTTCTGATTTCCGTGCGTGCTTTGAGTCCCTTTTCTTTCGAAATGCCTAGAATACGGTTTAGTACAGTAAAGAACAAATAGAGGCCCTGCTACTTACGTAGTACACCAAATAACTAATAGGAGGCAATGCTGCTTTTTTATGCTCATAACTATGTTGTAGTTATCTACAAGTGATTGTATTCTTTCTTTAATATCTCTAATCTCCTAAAATACTTCACGGATTTTCATGGGACAACTTCGTGTCATAAAAGGGGATCACGAAAAAAAAGTCGTAATTTAAATTTTTGTATCTACAACCGTTATGTCTGTCTGTCTCTTAGAACACGTTTATCTCCAAAAGTACATGACGAATTTTCGTAGGATTTTCAGCCGTAGCTTGAGCGAATCGCGCTGTTGGATACACGTTTCATTTAATCAAAATCGGATCAGAGAAAATTAAGATATAATTTGAACATTTATTTAAAGCAATCACTATCTATCTGCAATGGCCAATCTTGAAAAGTACTACACGAGATTTCATGGGGACTAAAAAGCAAAGGATACATGGCGCTGTTATTATTATTAGTGTTTCTCATCTCAACGATATAAGTGTTTTCAGAGGTTTACGCAAACAGACACCGCAGTCTTGAACACAACCTAACATTAAACTTACATCGTTCCGGAGTACGGGCTGAAATAATTTCAATTTTTGTATGAAACTTTTATGAACATTCATCGTATCCAAAAATGACTTCTACTTAAATTTGACATCTTGGTTAGGAGAACTGAGTTCATTGACATGGCGATCCAACAAGGATTCTGTTTTTGCTGACCTAAAAAACCATGATATACACAGGTCCCTCTTTAACAACCGTTGCGAAGCACGGGCATATAAGCTAGACAATAAATAAATACCCGGGCAAATAGTCTATATATATAAAATGAATGTTTGCCTTTATGTCCTCTATGTGTTCATAAACCATTCATTCGACTGCAATGAAACTTTGGTGAACTGACCCAAAAACAAAAGAGCGCGATACACATAGCTACGGATAAGACGTCATAAATAATGAGAGGCCACCGCGTGAGAATACCCAGATTTATGCGCCAATTAATTGGAAAATGGTAGTTAGGGACCTGAAACAAAGTTTGCATGTTATTTCGATAGTTTACGATTCGTTTTCTAACTGTTCCCCATCCCCCTCCACACCCACACACACATACAAAATGATGAAACGGAAAGGAGTGTACCGCTGTAGATGCCGTAAAACTATCGCATCAGGCATGACCTTGTATCAAATAAGGTTATCGTTACAGATTTGTATGTTACTATCTATTTTTGTCTGCAAGTCTTCCTTAATTCTCTTGCATCTAAAAAATTAAGCAATCTATTTTCTTATTTCTTACATTTCATTCCATTCCATGATGGTGCAGCAACAGTGTTGAATAAATAAAAAAAATGTTCAGTCTCCAATAACTGAGCATTTTATAATAATCTCTATATAAAAGCGAAAGGACACTCACTCACTCACTAACTAGACACGAAATCTCGAAAACTACTTCACCTATGAAGCTGAAAACTGGCAGAAGTATAGTTTATAGGTAGAAAACGTCAGATAAGAAAGCATTTTGTGATACAGTTTCATTCCGATCTTCACGAAATTTTGCACGCTTGAGCTTCAAAACAAAAGAAAGGTCACCGTTTACCTTAAATTTCACACGGTGCATGGGGGAGGGTATTTTGCAACATAAAAATGGACCCCTAAATACCTTGAGCGCGCCATAGCTTCAGAACGGCTCGACCGATTTCACAGATCCTTTTTGTTTGTTTGTTTGTTTTTGTTATTTTTTTTAATTCTCAGAACAAGATTTGTATGAAATAAAAGTGGAATAATTCAGAAGAACAAAGTGCGTTTTTCAATGTGACCCTGCGTTCCTATTGCATAGAAATCTATAGTTTTGTTCTGATATTAATGATTTTTTGCACACACTTCCTTACAAACAAGACTAATGTCGCTGTCTACCTAAAATTTCGTTCGGTGCATGGTGGAGGGTACTTAACTTACGGCATTTTACAAGATGCATAGTTTTGCTCCAGTATTTATGAATTTTTGCACACATGACCTTACAACCACGAGGAAGATCACTGGGTTCATAAATGTTGCCATGGTGAATCTTCTTTGGACCATGCAAAAAAATTCTGAGATGGGGTGGATGAGGTGGATTGGTTGGTAGTGCAGACTGAACACTGTGACGTCATCTGTTGTGTATGGGCGTCCGTACCCTGTCAAATACTGTGTTCTTGATGAAGTAAGTTCAATATTTCTTTCTGCAAACGTCGCGGGTTCAACACACGCGATTGCCCACTGTCATTAGAAACTAGAATGATACATCTATGGACTGAAAGTTCATTTCTTCTAGCCAAATAGCGACGCACCAGCGAATTTTTTGTGTCCCGTTGTGAGCGAGGCCATTCTGTGCGAATGTAGCGCAGCAAAAGTCGTAAATCGGGATCTGTTTGTGGCCTGAGCAATTTTCTTACTGTCCAACGAGAAGGATTGCAACGGACTATCTTCCTGTGCATCTGTCTGACAACAAGACGTCGCAGAAGCGTCAGGGCCAATCGGAAGACAGGAAAGTGCGTCGGCATATCCATGGCGAGTTGTGGGTCTGTACACAATCTCTTACTGATACTGTGATAAGAGTAATGCCCCTCGTGCGAGTAGGAATCAGTTTGGCTGGATGAAACAATGACTGTAAAGGCTTGTGGTCAGTTACTAAGTAAAATTTTCACCCATACAATACTGATGGAATTTCGTGACACCATACACTATTGTTAAAGCTTCCTTCTCAAATTGAGAATCATGGCACTGTGCGTTTCTAAGAGTTTGGAGGCAAACGCTATCGGACGGTCCATATCCCCATGTCTATGTGACAGTACTGCTCCAAGACCATACGATGTCGAGTCAACTTGCAAAAGAAGTGTTTTTTTTTTATTTTTTATTTTTATTTATTTATTTATTATTTTTTTTTTTTTTAATCGAAGTGCACCAAACATCCATCACTGAGCAATGCATCTTTTAACTGGTGAAATGCACGTTGGGATTCGTCTGTCCAAACAAATCGAACATTTTTACGGCGTAGCAATTTGTGCTGCGTTGGGATTAAACCTAATGTAGTAAGTTAATTTTCCCAAGACGTACTGTAATTCTTTCACATCTTTTGGTGCTGGCAGGTCGCGAATGGGAAGCAAATGTGATTGCATGGGGTGCATACCTGGACTGATTATCACGTGTCGTTTGCTACTGCTGTTCCGGTTTGAAAAGTCACACTTATCTAAGCAACACTTGAGATCTGCATCTGACAAAATTTGAAATAATTTTCTCAAATATGCAATGTGTTCTTCTTTAATACAACCTGTCACAACTATGTCATACAATTAGTTTGACCAACAAGGCACCCGAGCTGTAAGCTGTTCCAAATATCTTTGAAAAATTGCGGGCGCGGATTCACTGCCAAACGGTAGACGCAAATATTTAAACAAACCCAGATGAGTATTGACAACACAAATTTTCTGTGATTGTTCGTCGAATGGCAGCTGAAGGTAGACATTTCGCAAATATATATTTGAGAAATATTTTCCTGCACCCAATGTGTCCATTAAATCTTCTGGTCTCGTCAAAAGATAACTGTATACAACTGTTTGTGGATTTACTGTGACCTTGAAATCAACACAAACGTGGATGCTACCGGGAAAATTACAAGCGGACTTGCCCACTGGCTAGCTTGTATTGGTTCAATTGCACCATTTTCTTGCAATGTGCGAAGTTCTTGTACTACTTTGTCGCGAAAAGCGAGCGGTATATCACGAGCTTTGCAAAATTTTGGTGTGGCATTTTACTTTAGAGTAATGTGCGCAACAAAATCCTAGTCCTGCAGAAAATAAATTCGTAAAGTCTTTCAGCACCCTGTCTATACTGTCTTTAGCATCAAAAGTGTTTATAACTAAAACATTGTCGTGCACAGTAAAACCAGAAAGATCAACAGAATATAGACCCAAAATATTCTCTCCTTCGTAAGACTGAAGCACTAGAAATGCCACTGAGTGCATTTGCGAACGGTATTGTGCAGGTAGGGAACCCTGTCCTAGTACAGGAATTTCGTTGCCATTCTACGCTGTTAACCGTGTACTAGCGCGAGAAAGACGCGGCGATCCTAAGTGTTCGTAAGTTTTGCGATTGAGCAATGTGACTGATGCACTTGTGTCTAGTTGAAATTTTACAGAAATGTCATTCACACGCAAACTGATATACATTTTTCTAGTCTAGCGAACAACTTGTGCTACTTCCATGTCCGCGATGTTACGAAGAGCAGCCACAGGTTTTGAAAATACTGTATTTATTGAGTAAGTATTGTCTTGTCGCTGTTTGGGCCTGGAAGGCAAATTCCGTTTCTTTTGCTGTAAGTAGACTGTTTGGATATAACCTTTCTTG
Organism: Locusta migratoria; assembly: GCA_026315105.1. Classification (NCBI taxonomy): domain Eukaryota; kingdom Metazoa; phylum Arthropoda; class Insecta; order Orthoptera; family Acrididae; genus Locusta; species Locusta migratoria. Next base: position 473,274,765 of record CM048748.1, on the reverse strand, counting down.
TCGCAGGCATAGCATTCCACTCCTATACCTGAATCATAAGAAAGTTCAGAAGGCTCCGCAGTGGGAAACAGTTTTCTGATAGACAGAACGATGGGGGGCCTACACGTGATAAGAGAAAATGTGCCTTGTATCCTGTGCACTGTAGCGTAGGCTTCAAACTGTTGCAGCCATTCTGTCCATTCCTCTTGTGCTTCGTCATACTGGCGAAATGGCGGAGTTACTGGAGGTGGTGGCTGATGCAGTGGTACTTGCGTATTTTGTGACATGGATGCGTGTAGAAGTTATGTACAGCAAGGAGGCGATTTGTTGACTCTGAAACTGAAACATCTGCATCAATTGCTGTGCATCGAGCGCAGAGAGCTGCGGCGCAGTGGCAGGGATGCTTGTGTTAGTGGGGGTTGACGTTTTGCAAAAACAACAAGAAGAAACAATGCAAAAATATAGAAATTGAGCCGCCCGCGGTGGCCGAGGGGATTGAGGCGCTTCAATCACGGTCTGCACGGCCGCTACGGTCGGGGGTTCGAATCCCCCCTCGGGCATGGATATTTGTGCTGTCCTTAGGATAAAGTAGTTGATAAGTAGTTTGTAAGTTTAGGGACTGATAATCCCGCAGTTAAGTCCCGTAAGCTTAACAAACATTTGAATTTTATAGAAATTGACACGTATCCTGCAAGAGAAATGAAAAAATTATATGCTGCAATCTCTGAGTCCTGTAAGAAATTGATAAGCAAAATAATGTCGCAGCGTAGTGTCAGACATTTCGGCGTCCACTGAAATGTAACATCTCGTCGCCATGTGTTTTGTCCTCCTCGGCCTATATTTCGGGAAAGGATCGGCCCAGGATGTGTGGGATGCGTGGACAGCTAAAAAAACTATACAGATTAATAATACAAGTTTTATTTACTAAAGTATACAAAATATTCAACTTCTGTTCTTGTCTGTTCTCGAGGCGGTGTCTCCTTGCATGATGCTAGCTGTGCTGTGCTCTTCCAGACGCATGTCGGCCTACACACAGCCGCTTGCAGAGGGCGCGCTTCTCGGTCGCTCCCTCCAGGAGGCGCGGCGCCGGCATGTGATTGGCTGCCGGTCGTCCGCTGCCTTCTACACGATCGTTTTTGTGCAGCTGGCGTGTGGCGCTGACTTTATAGCCCAGTCAAATGGTGGTTTTTCCGTAACATAATTCCAAAGGTTTTTTTCTCAACGGTTCTGCATGTTTTTGGGGCGCTGAATTCGAATTTCAAGTTTGCTGCCTTGTAGGAAGTCGCCTTCACAACGAAAAACTCAAAAAACCTCAAAATTTTAGCACTTTTTTCAGTTTCTTGCTTATATCTCGAAAACTAAGCGTTTCTCGTAGATGTTCATTCTGAGCCAAATTAAAGCATTTTGTAGGATATTTCGTCTACTTTAATTTTGCTCAGAATGAACATCTTCGAGAAACGAATAGTTTTCGAGATATAAGCAAGAAACTGAAAAAAGTGCTAAAATTTTGAAGTTTTTTGAGTTTTTCGTTGTGAAGGCGACCTCCTACAAGGCAGCAAACTTGAAATTCGAATTTTTATCGTCTGTATAATGACTTAAAGTGACCAGTACGCGCATTTTTCTATTGCTGTCGGGAATGCAGTGCAGGGAAGATTTCGGCTAAGGTGAGAAACAGCGCTTTGTCTTGATGGGGGAGAGTGGAATTCCGGTGAAGGCGGCCGTTACGGCCCTCTCTACCTGCGACCGGAGGCTCGCCGTGGGGGCCGCGATAGCGAGGTGCCTCTGGCCACAGACAAATATATACAGACGGGAAACCTCCGTAGGGGCCCGGTCCTACGCTCCGGGGTGCGGGGAGGGGGGTTCCAGCAGTTCCGTAAGATGTCCCATGATGGCGCTGCGATCAGAAGCAGCTCTTTAAACTGGCCAGAGCAGGCGGCAGGTAGCGGCTGTCCCCACCACCACCTCCCCTCAAACGCCGGACACAGCCGTTGCCTCATGGCAGGCGGCATGAGCTCTCCCCTCAGCCTCCCCTCCACGCTACCCTCTGACGTGCGAGAGGCACCCTAAGCCAGCGAACCGCCTGACACCTGCTAGCATCTTACGGAACTACGAGGGGAGCGTAGGACAGTAGTTTAGGGAGGGCTGCTTCTCTGTATATGTTACTCTGTGCTCTGGCTGAGCGGCAGCTTGTAAATGTGTTAGCCTAGTGTCCCAAACTGAGGAGAAGGAGTATTGTCAGAGCTCTTAGAACTGCTCCTTCCGACTTCAGAAAAAGATAGCCGGCCCTTCCGTCGAGACAAGCGGCCAGAATATTGTCTGTGGCTGTTTTTTTCCAGAAGCTTGGTATTCGCTTTTACGGTGACGGTTTGGATTGTTCGTGGAGAATCGCGCCTAAATGTGTGTAGGGAAGGGATAGCCGACTCTGATTGGTTGATGTTCAAAGCGTCAATTTTTCGAAATCGGCCAGTCGTTTGGTGAAATTTTACTGGCCGTAGTTTGAGAACTCGATTCTGATTGGTTTTCCGTACAAACGGGGTTCTCGCGGGGTCTTGCATGGAAGACTCGATATGGGAACTTTTCGTGTTTCGCTCCGCTGGAGTGCGGACGTGACAGCTCGCGCACTGTTCTCCCAGTGAACGGACTTGGAGATTTTGCTTATATACTTGGATGGGAGAACCTGTATAAGTTTCAGGGTACCTCTGAGATTTGTACTTCAGTTGAAAGTCCTTGTATTGGGTTTCGATAAGGTCAGTCAGCCAATATTAGTGCACCGAGGCACTAGTTATGATATACTCAACTTCTGGAGTTATCTAGGTCTTTAGTACTTGTGCGTACTTGTCTACGCTAACTGAAGTGGCAGTGGCAGAACTGCTTGAGATCGTAGGCACTGAGTACTGCCGAGCACACAGAGGCTGATAGCAGGGAGTACAGCTTCCGAGTAACGGAGCGTGTTTTTATTTCGTGGTCGCGGAAATTTTTTGCTTACAGCCGCCCTGCGCCCACGCCACTGCAGCGCAGCAGCTCCTCACACAAGTCGTCAGTTTGGTAATGTACGGCAAAGCGCTCGCCAGCAAGAAATAGGGTTCTGCATAATAGTGAGATTGTGTAGTTAGGAAAATCAGCCCTCAACTGATATACTGGTTCAATTATTCCGTTACGAATATTGTGTCAATTCATGATAGGGTTTTTTGAGTTGTCGGTCGGTGTTAAATTCAAGTTTCATAGTGATCAGTGTAACGTCTTAATCTGTTAGATTATACTTTATTATTTGATGGTATTTGTGAACTTGGATGTTCAATCCAGTTTGTGTTTTGTATTTGTTTTTGATTGTGAGTTTTTGAGTCAGAAATACTTACCAGTAATAATAAACATAGTGTTAAATAAGGAAGGATGTTTTTCTAACATTAATAGTTGTTAGATCCCAGTTAGCTCTTTGGATTTTTTGTGGGGAGAAATTATTAATTAATTTTATGTCGCTTGCAGGAAGTGGAAGATTGTTAATTAGGATTGATTCAGGGCCATATTCAATGGATCAAATTTTAATATCAATCATTAATTATATTTCACAGTTATTAATTCAGGGTCAGCCGCTCCTGTTTATCATTCCAATTTAATTCACATCCCCACTTTACAATTTAGCGTTCCCTTCCAGCAGTTTCCGCAATGCACATATTATATATAAAACTTAGACTTTACAACGTTAGTGACCACATATGTGCGGAGCTCCAGGTGTTACCTGAAACAGTGACTGGGTTGAGTGTACGGGGACTGGCGCTTTCTGCCTGTCTGGTGTATTGTCTGAGGCTGGTCGCATTGATCGCTAAAAACCGTGAAGCACTATAAAGAAGGTCGACAGAACGTCTTGGTGATGAAATCAGATGAGCCTGACTGTAATGGATGAACTGCTATTTAAGCTGTATCTATTGTCCACCAACTGCTTATCCGTTGCATACATGGAAGTCGCTGGCTGCACATGCACTGACAGCAATCGATTTACTCAGATTGCTGACATTGGCGTAACGAGGACCTGACTGGTCGGCTGCCAGTGGCTGACTGCAGCATTACGCAGAGTCGTCGAGTGGCGAGTTCTGGTGATGGAAGTAGCCGGCCAGGTGCTTAGCCCAGGTGAGCCTGGCGGTGGCGGACTGCCTGGTGCTGGTGGCGTCGGTGCCCAACGAGATCGCCAGCTACTACCTGGTGGGCAACCAGTGGCTGTGGGGCGACGCGGGCTGCGCCGCCTTCGTGTTCAGCCCAGGTGGGACTCTGTCCAGTGACCGGCGCATTGTCCACAGGTGAGCCTGGCGGTGGCGGACTGCCTGGTGCTGGTGGCGTCGGTGCCCAACGAGATCGCCAGCTACTACCTGGTGGGCAACCAGTGGCTGTGGGGCGACGCGGGCTGCGCCGCCTTCGTGTTCAGCCCAGGTGGGACTCTGTCCAGTGACCGGCGCATTGTCCACAGGTGAGCCTGGCGGTGGCGGACTGCCTGGTGCTGGTGGCGTCGGTGCCCAACGAGATCGCCAGCTACTACCTGGTGGGCAACCAGTGGCTGTGGGGCGACGCGGGCTGCGCCGCCTTCGTCTTCAGCCAGAACCTCGGCATCAACGCCAGCGCGCTCAGCCTCGTCGCGTTCACTGTGGAGCGCTACGTCGCCATCTGCAGGTAGCTCATGTTCCCAGTCTAAGTCCTTTCAGACAATGTATTAGTTGCCATGTCGATACGAAGCTAAACAGCTGATTTATGCATCAAGTGCTGTGCCAGCAGATTACCTGTTTGTCCAGTATTTCGTTACATCTACATCTATTATGTGCAAACAACTGCCAAGTGATCCAACAGCTAAAGCTTCTCATCATTTCATTACCAAAGGAGGTTGTAATTAGTTTCTATATTCTGCACTTATTGTACGATGTAGAAATTTTCTAAGTATGTTTCCATTTGATGGTTTGCATCTGTCTGCAATTTAGTTTCTTCAACATCTGTGTGATAACTTGTCAGGTATAAAATAAAACTGTCATAACTGGGTCGCCTTCTTCCATATATGTTCATCAACCCATATTACTCCTAATAGATATGTGTCCCTAAACTGTAGTAGTATTCAACGATAAGTCGAACAAGTCTTTTGTCCACATTCTTCTTTATAGCCTTCTTGACATAAAATATTTTTCCTGACAGATTCGGCTGTCAGTCCTGTTGAAAGACGTCACGCATGTAAATGACGCTTTCATGCTTCATTTCTCTAATACTTCCACATAATTAATTCTGACTTCATTAATTAATGTGTTCAAATGTTTGTAAATCTTATGGGACCAAACTACGTTGGTCATCTGCCCCTAGAGTTACAAACTACATAAACTAAGTTAAACTAACCTAAGGACAGCACACACATCCATATCCGAGTAAGGATTCAAACCCCCGCAGACCGTAACGTGGCGCCCCACACCCCTTGGCTACTCCCGCGCGGCATTAATTAATCATGTCGCTGCGCGTATCAGCATTCAGTAATTAGAAATGTAGAATATGTAATCTCTTTCTTATCTAACATATTTAATTATTACAGTACTAATTCATTCATTAACACTGCTTATTGGGAAATAGTTTAAACACTCTAGAAATGAGAAGGCTCAGTCTTGGTGTGAAACGTTTTGCTCTGCGTGGAGGGTGCGAGAGGTGAGCTGCCGCAGAGCGCCAGCCGGTCGTGAAGTACAAAGGAACGCGGCCCCTCAGGCCGACAGACGGTGGCCTCTGCATTTAGGCGACTAACAGTTTTCTTCTCATTGGCAGAAGCGAAGTGACGTAGCAGAGAGAGGAAACTCTTGGACCCAAGCCTCCGCTATAACGAATCCTCCGTCTGGTCCGCATCCAACCTAAGCCCACCCACCATTGGAGAATTCATATCGCATGACTTAAAAAAAAAAAAAAAAAAAAAAAAAAAAAAAAAAAAAAAAAATTACGCCGCAGCGGCATTCATTCGCTCAACTGCGTTCGTGGGAGTCAGTCGCCTGCTCTTGTCTGTCTTGGGTGTGTGTCCTGACTGCACATCACACCGAGTTCGCTCGTACAGTGGGCAGACACTTTGTTTGTGCCACTTCAGGTATGATCACCTGTAAGTACAGTGCGACCGGCGTGAGATTTTTATTGAACCCTTTATCGGAGCCTCACTCCACTGCACAGAACGTTTAATCGAGCTTCACTCGGGATCACGCTTTCAAATTTCTTTAATATCATTTGTAGGTCCTTGCAATTTAGCTACAGTATCAAGATTGCTTGCTTCTGGATGCAAACCGTCGTCCGTATTAATTTAAATGTTTTTGGACTGGGTTATCGGTTAATTTTATTTCAGCATAGCACAGATTTTATATCGTACAACGATGGCATATGTTCTCCACTTCGATGGGCTTTGTCATATTTTGTAATCTCGTAGTAATCAGTAGGTCGGTAATGCAAATCCCGTTCCCGAGTAATATTTTGTGTATTTAACCAATGTGTCCGTTCACACTACTTTGCTGCCCCTGGCTCGCAATGACGGCGCGGATTCAAATTAGTTGCCTCGCATAGTAATTCTCCCTTTGCATGCCTTGTGTGAATGTGATAAATCATAGCGGGGAAACTGAGAATAGTCCTTGCTTCCATATACTTGCGAGTGACGACACAATTTGTTTTCTTTTATCTTTTTGAAAATTTGCTAGGAGGCCCATACGGATGTAGTACGAGATAATGGAAACTAAAGTTGCATTTAAATTCAGATGATAAAGCATTTATTTTAAAAGATTTGTTAATAAATAATGATTTTATCCCACACATGTGTCGAACCGATTTCTAAATTTTCATAGGACCCTATTCAGCATTAGTAATCCCATCCTTAAGCTCCTTGCTGTGGCCTGCAATGGTGCACTGGAGCATAAATATCAGAGTAACGTATCCGTTCCATTTCAGTACATATAGTGGATACGATTAATGTGTTCAGATGCTTTTCTAATGTTATCTGGTGCGCGGGTCAATCTTATGACTCTTAAATTTCATTGGTGCTGTCGGGCGTGCTTATTTCGCACGTGGCGGGAACCCATATGTGAACTCAAATTGGATAAGAACCTGTGTAGACAAGTCATTCCACATACAAACGTGTGGGAGCCATATTGCATTGCAATAGCTTGCGGTAGGCACCTTCAGTGCACAAGTTACTGGGCAAACAGGCAGATAGAATGTTAAATACACAGACCAGACACGAGGTTATAAAAGAAACGATGACCGGTATATTACAAGTGCTCTATCAAATTCTTGTCGCAGTATTATCTCATATTTCATCTTCATCTGCTTCCTCTTCCCTTCCTACAATATTGTCTGTCAGTTCATTTCTTATGCAGAGTCCCTCTATATACTATTTCCACTATTCACCTTTCCCTACTTTGCTGAGAACTGATTTTCCATCTGAGTTCTTGATATTCATACAGCTGCTTTTCTCGTCTCCAAATGTCTCTTTTATTTTCCGACAGGCAGTATCTATTTGTCCCCTAATTAAACATTCTTCTACTGACTTGCTTTTGCCTTCTAGCCACCCCTGCTTAGCTATTTGACGCTTCCTGTCAATCTCATTTCTTACTCGTTTGTACTCCATTTTGCCTGTTTCATTTACGACATTTTTATATTCTCTCCTTTCATCAATTAAATTTAGTATTCCCTGTGATCAAAGAATTTTTTATAGTTCTTGCCTTTCTACCTATTTTGTCCTCTGCCTGCTGCCTTCACTATTCCATCTCTCAATGCTACCCATTCCTCTTGTACTGTTTTATTCCCCCCCCCTTTCTGTCAATTGTTGCCTAAAGCTCCCTCTGAACTTGTCTAGGATTTCAGGTTCCTTCAATATTTATCCATATCTTATCTCCTTATTTGCCCAACTGCAGTTTTTTCAGTTTCAGCCTATAGTTCATGACCAATAAGATATGTTCAGAATCTATATCTGCCGTGGGTATGTTTTACAGTTTAAAACCTGGTTCCGAAATCTATGTCTTACAAACTATAAAATTTATCTGGTACCGACGGGTCTCTTCCACGTATACAACCTTTTTTCATGGTTCTTAAACCAGCTGTTTGTGATGATTAAATTACGTTCCATGCCAAATTCTACTTGGCGGCTTCCTCTTTCATTCCTTTTGCCATATTGTCCATATTCACCTACTATTTACCGTTCCCTTTGTTTTCCTCCTATGGAATTCCAGTCTCCCATCACGCCGGCCGCGTTGGCCAAGGGGACTGAGGCGCTCCAGTCACGGTCTGCTCGGCCGGTACGGTCTGGGGTTCGAATCCCCCCTCGGGCCTGAATATTTGTGCCGTCCTTAGCCTTAGCTAGTTCATAAGTAGTTTGTAAGCTTAGCGACTGATGACCCCATAGTTAAGTCCCATAAGTGCTACAAACATTTGAACATTTCTCCCATCACGATTAAGTTTTCCTCTCCCTTAATTGTTCGAATAAACTCCTTTACCTTCTCACACATTTCTTCGATCTTCTCATCATCAGCAGAGCTAGTTGACATATAAACCCAATAACGTTTATTGTTACAGGTCGCATATATTTCGACGTTTTACCAAAAGAGTCGCGATTTTGTGGGTAAGCGACTTTTGTACTCTTCTTTGTAACACATATTTTACTCTTTGAACAAATGTGGGGGAGAGCAGCCTTTGCGCACGTGTAAGGTCAAGAGGTAGTGCTGCTTACAGAGTCTTGTGACCCGAAGGTAGCTTGTCTCTTCACCGTAACAGATTCATTTTGTTACAGCCACTTAACACTGTAATCAGTTACTTACTGTTTGTTAGTGTTCAGGTGCATGTTCATATGTTCTTGGCGTTTACTATCAAGGCGCCACTCACATAAGTGCGTCAAATCGTCTTTTTGAACGCCGAGCGGCGACGGGATGGGGGCACGCCTAAATTTCGACGCGCCGAGAGGAGGGAGTGTGAGGGGCGGTGTCGCTGTCAAGGAACGGCAGTGAAGCCCCGGTCATCTGAAGCACCAGCCGCCACTCCCACAGAACAGGTGTCCAGGAGCCGAGCCTATAGAAAACGAAAGGTTTGGACATTCCAACTGGCACGATTAAGCGGGTATCGGGATTTACTAAACCGAACATCGCTCTGCCACTGTGTCACTGTCGAGTGACGGTGATCACTTTCCAGTTACAGACATAGTTGCTGATGTTGTGACGTTAACATTGCGCTGTCGGCTGCAGAGGCCTGTTGTTAGGAGGGCTGGGTGCGCTGTGCACCCGCCTGCCTGTTGATCGCCTGCCACGGCACGCCTCTTTCCCCTTTGACCAGTCCGTACAGACTGCGCCGCACGGCATCTTTAATGAGGGGTGGCCATCCGACACCTCCAAGTGTGGCTGGAGTACCTCTGACTTTTGTCATTTCTTGAACCCCTCTGCGGGTTCGGGAGTAAGAATATGCTGGCGGTGTTCCTGCCTGTAATAAGAGGCCACTGAAAGGAGTCTTCAAACGTTTTGGTCATACATGTACGGTCCCCTACGTGGGTTTGACCCTCATTTTCTAAATTGTTCCGAAGAGCGAACCATTTGGGGAAGGACACCATTAGTGGTGCAATATGTATTTATTGTACAGTGCCATCCCGTGCACCCAATATGTCCGGTACATGTAAGAATACTCTTAAAAAATGTTGAAAAAATATGTGTATTTTGAAAGTGGCCAGGTTAAAATATTGCCTTGGTATTTTTATATTATTTATTTAGTTTGACAGCTAGCTCTGTAAATGGATGAAACATAAACCTTCTCAGGGCCGTGATTATTCAGGTTAAGTTTTGGTTGAAGGTTTTCAACTGGTGCGAGTATTCTTACAAAGTAGTCCCACATAAAATGCTATAAAAATAATATTCAGTTGAAAACGGAGGCAACCTGGAACCTATTTTTTTATATTAAAATTCTGAATATTATTCCCAGTTACGTATATCATCGAAACTTTAATTGAATGTCCAACTCGAAGTAAAATCGCAAAGTCTGAATTGAGTGAAGCTAAATCAAAACTGTCTTTTAACTTTTAAAGATATGGCTATCAGGAAATTATTTAATGAAATATTCTTCACTTCTCACTCACAATAATAATAACAATAAATTTGAATATTTATGCACTTTGTATCTTTGTAAGATACCACATTTTACCATACATTACCACAGAAGTTGGCGTAATTTTTACATAAGTCCAGTTTGGTATTGCAAAGCTGAAACAGAAAATTATGTTTTTTATCAAATCTTCTTTTCCACCCGTCCTTGCTTTATCAGTTAGGAATTCTGTATTTGCCACGTAATGACGGCGGTTGATGCAATCTGTGTCGTTAGCTTCTTGCTGAAACAAATGCTAATGGCGTCCTTTAGCATTTCATATAAATGATCAGGATGTTTCTAACTAGTTCAAGTCCGTACACTTATTTGGTTTAATACATATATTTTAAGACTTTAAAAATGTTCAAACACATTTACAGACCTCATTACAATGTTTTCTTCATTTTCATTAAAAAAAAATCTCGTCACGATTATGAATCGACCAGCGCAGATAAGAGACAAGACACAACCAGATACAACAAGACACAACAAGCTACAACAAGATTACTTTTTAATATTACATACATTTATATATTTTAATTGTACAAAGATAATAACACACATCATCATCATCATCATCATTTATTGTACATAACAGGCCATTAAGACCCATAACAGAAAGCAAAAGAAATATTACAAAGATTAATTACTATATAAAGTTCACTGTCAAAATCAGTCACACAGGAAGGAGTACTGTCCCAATCACAGTCGCAGGTATCTATTGCAGATGTTGAGCCACTTTCTTCTGTCCATCGCATCTTCAAGGGATGCTGTTGGTTCTATCTGCTGCAACGTTCTCATCACCCTATCTTTCCATCTAGTCCTTGGACGACCTCTTGGACGTCTTCCGATCAGCTGAGAGTTAAACGCTCGGTTAGGAATAGATTCTCCAGCTCTTATGACATGTCCCAACCACTGAAGTCGTCGCCCTCTGATGTACCTACCAACGTCTACTTTTCCAAAACGTTGGTACAGGTCCTCTTTTTGTCTCCTTTCCCATCTTCCATTTTCTATATTAAATGTAGGCCCATAGATCTTTCTGAGCACTTTCCTCTCGAATGCACAAATGCGCTCTTCCAGTGTTTGTGAGGTTGCCCATGTCTCGCAACCACATAACAGAACAGGTCTTACAACTGCCATGTATAGTTTGATCTTCCTGTTTTGTGAGACCAAGCGTGACTTGAATAAATTATTGAGTCCAAAATATGCACGATTGGCATTAACAATCCTCTGTTGTATATCTTTCTCTATCTCGCTTTTACTAGATAGTATCGACCCCAGGTACTTAAATTTCTCCACTCGTTCAAAATTATGTCCGTCAATATTGATGGTGTTAGGGAAATCTTGTCGTCGTGAGATGATCATATATTTAGTTTTCTCGTCGTTAACCACTAATCCCACTTTGATTGCCTCTTTCATAAATCTAGCGGTGTCAGATGTTATCTGATCAAGTGATTCTCCCATAATCACCACGTCATCTGCAAAAGCCAAGACTGTGTCAAACCCCATGATCTCCATCTCCCTGCCATTGCCAATTTCGCGTCGTACAACACACATTAAAATAATTATTCTTTGTTACGAGTGTATACACAGAAACCTTTTGTTACATGATGCGTCTATATTAGTGGTACCACTGAACTTTTAGATCGTCGATTTCGGTAAAAATTGGAAGGACATTATATAAGCACCAGAAAGCCAGCACGGAAGCCAGTCCGTTGTGGTGGGGTCGTCGTGTACCCTCTCGGCAGTAGGCGCCTGACAACGAAGCGATCGCTCTGCCTATGCCAAAGCTGCAACCTCCTCGTGCAAGCCAAGGAGACGATGCTTTTCCATGTGGAGCATCTGGACTCCCGGCAACGGTCGTCCCGCATGGTGACGTTTGCTGCGGCTGGGTGGCGCCCTTGAGGAGAGTCCCGGATCGGAGTGGGCGAGATTCGGGCGGATGACCTGCAATGGAGAGATCAAAGTCAGGTTACGTTGGTGGACGTCCAACTCCCGTCTCGACGCGAGGAGAGTTTAATGCCTCAGTGGACGATCCCCAAACGTTCCCCTCCCTGGCAAAGCCATGGGAGCAACGTGGAGCCACGTATATCGTTTGCAGCAGGACTGATGGCATCCAAGCCTCATTTCTTTGTAGACCATCTGGAGGACAAGTTTCTGGAAGAGGAGTCGCTGTCAAAGATGCGAAACTGAGCCACACAGTACCCCCCGCCCAGTTACGGCCGCTACTTGCCTGTGACAGGCTGGGTCATTTATCGCTGGGTTCATAAAACCTTCCATTTTTGCGGTCAAGCGACTATATGCTGCCATGCATAATTTTTTTTTAAATGTCTTGGTCGCAATATACTTCATTTTACCAGTACGCGTTTCAACAATAACATCATCAGATCTGTGACATAAATAATAGAACATTACATTTCGGATGTTTAAAATTCATAATCACAACTTTCACAGGGAGAAATGTTCAAATGTTTGTAGAACTTGTGGGACTTAACTACGGGGTCATCAGCTTACAAACTACTTACGAACTAGCTAAGACTAAGGACGGCACAAATATCCATGCCCGAGGGGGGATTCGAACCCCCGACCGTAGTGGCCGTGCAGACCGTGACTGGAGCGCCTCAGTCCCATCGGCCACCGCGGCCGGCTCACAGGGAGAACAAACACATTATATACGCGTATAATTACAAACTCGCGCCTTTAAAAGTTATGCGATCGATCGCGGTTATAGCATTTTCTGACAGCCAAAGAAAAGTTTTTAATGTACATAATATATATAAATAAGTATTTCTAGTTGCGTTTATAAGAAAACACAAATATTTGATTATTTACAATTGGTAAAATGCCGATTGTTTTAAAATTACTGCGAGGAAAATGCTCACGCGCTAGTCATCAAGGGTTAAAACCGATGGAAATTAATGTACCGGACGATCAAAAAGTCCGTATAAATTTGGAAACTCACCATAACTCTCGACATGCTTTACAGTGCTGTTAACAACATTATTCCTCGACTACAGCTATTGCTGAGTAATGATGGTGAACATATTGAGCATTTCCTGTAAAGAACACCATCTTTGCTTTATCTTAATTTGTTATACTAATTATTGATTTTCTGTCAAATGAAGCGCCATCTGTCGGACATTTGTTGAAATATTTTGTTTTCCTAATAAAATCCCGTGTCATTCCAAAACGTGTGACAATTTCTTACCTCTCTGTCGACATTATTCCGTGATTTATTAAGTTTTCAAATTTATACTGACTTTTTTATCACCCGGTACATCTTAGTGGAGATGCATAACTAAAACATAAACTACTATCGTGGATGTCTAGTGAAGATGTTCAAATAGATTCACATGCCAGACTGTGGCGAGAGGAGGTGGGGGGGGGGGACACCGTAACAGGTACAGCAGGCCCAATAGCCGCCAGATGGCGCAGGGTTGAAATTAAAATGTATTTCTATGAAATTACAATAACATCATCTTGGGCCCTCTGACTTGCTATGAAAAGCTATGAAAAACATGGCTACAAGATGTGATAAGCTGTATGAAAAATATCAGATTCCATATTATAAGTACATTAAAACATACTACTGGGATTGGATGTGCGAAAAGGGAGGAGTGGGAGGGCAGAAGGATGGAATTGGGCGTGGCCAAATACAGCACAAAGTCCACACGAAAATAGCAAACAGCAAGCATGCTAGACCATTGTGACGCGACAGTCGCATAGCTGCTCACCTTACATTACAAGTCAATATTGTAATGGATTATTATCCACAGAATATATGACACAACTGCGATTGGGCAAAGCTGAAAAATGTGTACCCAGCCGGGATTCGAACCCGGGTCTCCTGCTTTTTAGGCAGTTGCGCTGACCCCTACACCACTGGGGACACAGTGATCACCGCACCCGCAAGGACTACCTAAGCACGCCTCCCGTCAGATACAAATTCGCAGCTTCACCCTGCCCACAGTACTCAAACTCGTAGTTATGAAACTAATTCCCGTAAGAGTAAGGGCTTCAAACTTGCCCACCCCTCCCCACTAACGATAGGATCATTGCCTGTCATCAGCATATCGGCTAATATGCAATATTCCCTCGCTGTGCCTGTCCACCTGCACACGAGACCCTTTTACTACTAGACTAAAAATGAACATAAAATGAAAATTAAACTTCTCTCCTTCAAACAGATAAGAACCAGAATGGAATTTTACTGCTTACATCAAATAGTAAGAACTATGAAAAGGACTGATTTCTCTTTATAATACAAATCATATATATATATATATATATATATATATATATATATATATATATATATACTATCAAATTGTTAAGTCGTCCTTACGGGCAGCATATATTACGGAAAGGAGCAAGGCATGGGCAGAAGCGTTACACAATATGTTACCCAAGTCTCTTCCTTGCCAAACACCGCAAGCAGACGAGCCAGTCGCAGAAAAGGGTATCACACTTTAGACACGGGGCTGAAACACTCCTATAAAGAGTACCGATTCGGGAGAATAAATAACGGAGTAGTAACAAGTACAATTAACGGGTCAGCACAGCTAAACAAATCTTGCGATCACCAACCACGATTAGCCTGTCCCTTCCTACAACCGTCTTCCGAAAATACACTGTCCCACAGCTTGACAGACTCTGGCAGTTACGTGACGCACGATCCAATAAGGAAGGAAAACGTACCCAGTGAATTGCCTCGATACGACCGACGTCCTTCGGAGTCCCAGCGACGTGTCGAAGCTATGATCCCGACGTCCGGAACGCCCCACTCGCCGCTCCTTGCCACTCCTCCAGCACGTACTGCCTTGGCCCCTTCGTTGCCCAAACCAGACTGCCCAGCCGTCCTCCGACCACCTACTTCCCCCCGGTACCACCAGACGGCGCCCGCAACAACCCCGGTACACACCCAGTGCGCGCAAATACAATCGATCGCAACCGAGAGCCGCGCCACGACTCAGCACCATCGTTGTAGGACGATGCACTGATTAAAAACACAAAGTCATTGTTGCACAGTACACTACAAGATGCTGTTTAAAAATTTCACTGAGACCCCCACAGGGATGTGGGTAGGAGAGGAAGGGGTTAAGGCATGCCGGCCGCGGTGGCCGAGGAGACTGAGGCGCTTCAGTCACGGTCTGCACGGCCACTACGGTCGGGGGTTCGAATCCCCCCTCGGGCATGGATATTTGTGCCGTCCTTAGTCTTAGCTAGTACATAAGTAGTTTGTAAGCTTAGGGACTGATGACCCCGTAGTTAAGTCCTATAAGTTCTACAAACATTTGAACATTTTGGTTAAGGCATTGTTTTCCTTTATTGTTATATTCACTCCGACGGGGTCGGCAGACAGGCAGCAGCATCAGGCACTGCTTTTCAGCCGAGCGTACATACAAATTACAATTAAGACATAAAAAACAATGAGGAATGGAAAACACGGCAGAACACTGGAGATAACAATGCAGACACATAGACAGTTAAAAACAGTCTGTGCCACAGCGGCAGTAAAATCACATTGACAACAGTCACTGGACAAACAAACAATTAACATGATGACACTGGTTAAAAATAGATGTTGTTGTTCATAAAAACTGTAAAAACTCATATGGAGACACTGGTGCACTGAACACCAGATGACAATGACACTGTGTCTAAAATTCTTCACTGAGGACCCCACTGGGGGATGGTACGGGAAGGTTAGGAAGTGCCATGGAGGTTGGGGAGATGAGAGAGGACAGGAGTTGTCGAGACTCCAGGATGGGGAAGGGGAAAATCCAAGAGCTGGGAGGGAAGAGGAGGGGATGGGGAGAGGGAGCACTGATGCTACAGGGAAAGGATCAGGGTTGATAGGATGCGTAAATTTCTGGACTATGGGTGTCATCAGGTAGGGGAAGAGTGTCGAAATTGCCTTGGGACAGGACATGTAGCGTGTGCAAGTGCAGAGAGGGAGGTGCACATTGGTGTAGGCGTGGCAGAGGCCCAGGGTTCGTTGAGTCGGATACGGTAGGTGAGGCGGAGCATGTGGCGTTCTAAGATTTGGAGGGTCTGATATAAGTTGGGAGGAGCGGAAATCCAGGCAGGGTGGAAGGAGCAGAGGATGGAACGCATGATGGATTTATTGGTGTGAAGGATGGTGGAGAGGCTTATTCCCCACATTCAGCTGCTTAGGAGTTTGAGGAGATTTACACAGGACATGCCTGTTTCACGGATGGTCTTGAGGTGGGTAGTCCAGGAAAGATGTCGATCAAGGATGAGGCCAAGGTACTTTAGAGTGTTAGAGTGGGGGTGTGACAGATGGGATGGCCTTTGGAGGGTCAGGTAGAAGTCAGGGAGGTGAAAGAAGGAGGTAGTACAACTTATTATGATTGCCTGGGATTTGTTGGGGCTGATGTAGAGGACCCACTGGTTGCACCATGCAGCGACCTTGGTGAGGTGAGATTGGAGCAAAAATTGGCATCGGGCAAGGGAGGGGGCAAGGGCTAGAAAGGTGGTGCTATCGGCATACTGCAGGAAATGGATGGGAGGCTAAGGTTGGGGCATGTCAGCAGAGTAGAAAAGGTAGAGGAAAGCAGGGAGGATGGAATCTTGGGGCACCCCGGCAGTGGGGTAAAACAATCATGAGTTGGAGTTGCAGACAGTGACATAGGATGGGAGATGGGCGATGAAGGAAGCAATGAGACGGACATAATTAATGGGCAGGGCATAAAGTTGGAGCTTGAAGAGGAGACCAGAATGCCATACTCAGTCATAGACTTTTTAAATGTCAAGGGGTACAAAAAGATTGTGGAGCAATGGGAATTGAGCTGGAGGAATAGGAGATGGGTGAGGTGGAGAAGTTGGTCATTGGCAGAGAAGGATGGTCAGAAGCCACATTGGGATACAGGTAGGAGCTGGTGTTGGTGGAGGTGTTGATGAATATGGCAGGAGAGAATGGTTTCCAGAACTTAGTGAACACAGAGGTAAGGCTGATGGGACGATAGGAGGAGGTTTGGGAGTGGTGTTGTTGGGTTTTAGGAACATGACAATATAGGAGATTTTCCACAGGCTTGGACAGAAACTGGTGTGTAGGATAACATTGTACAGGGTGGTGACGACGGTGTGGAATGAGAGGGGACAGGCCCAGAGGTGCCTGTAGGTTAGTTGGTCATGATCGAGAGCTGTGTTGTGTTTTGTGTGGAGTGTTGCAATAATTTTGTGTGCTGTAATAAGTGTGTTGAGTTCTGAGGGAGGAATGCATCTCAAGTACTGGAAGCTAGGGGCGAGCAGAGAGGAGGAGATGTTTGTGCGCTCATGGACATCAGGAAAAAGTGAGTAATCAAAGTGAGGATTGTCAGGGTTGGAGAAAACTTCGGACAAGTAAGTAGCAAAGTTAGGAAAAGAATGGTCATCATAGATGAGCGGGTAGGAGGGTGGGGAATGACGGCCAGTAAGGTGGTGGAAGGCTTTCCAGTACTTTGAGGAGTTGATGTGGAGAGATGAGTTAAGGCGGATGCATATCTGTCGACAGTCCCAGCGTTTTTTATTTGGACAAAAGGTTTATGATGTAACATTGGAGTTGCCGGTGGCGTGTGAGTGTGCCCAGTCTCGGGACTGGAAGTATGATCGGTAGAGGTGGCGGGATTCATGAAGAAGGAGGACGGCTTGTGGAGGAAGGGTACGACTGTATGGGTATATGGCCTTTGTGGGAATATGGACTGCAACTGCGTTAGAAATGGTCTGGAGGAGAAAGGATGAGGCATGGACAATGTCGTCGGGTGTGTGGGTGTTGCAGGTGGGAGGCAAGATTGGGACAATGTTTGTAGAGGTGAGGGGACGTGCAGTGAGGACATGTGGGGGAGTTGCGGGCAGTTCTGCGTCAGGTGGTCGTTATAGACGAGACACCAGGCACAGTAGTAGGATTGTGGTTGGAGAAGGCAGTAGAGGCATGATGCAGACTCCGTGAAGATCTGCATCAGGTGGGTTCGAACAGTGATATTGAAGATCTGCTTGGCAGAGCAGATGAATACGTCGAGTGTGGCGTTGAGCTGTCCCACACCTCTTCCTCTGGTATTAGAGGACTCAGCTTCATGATCACAGCAGTGAGGGTGGGTGGTCGGTGGACAGGAGGTGGTTGATGGGCTATGGAGGCGGTATAATAGGGAGTGAGGGTGGCGTTAGGACCAAAGTGGATTTGGGGCAGGTTGTAGGATGTCTGTGTGTAGGGTGGGGATGTGGGACTTAAGAAGGACAGAATCTCAGCTTGGGATGATCTGTAGAAGTGGGATGTCGGGGTAGTATTTGGTTGAGGTTGGGGCAGGGTCTGCACTTCCACGTTTTGATGGTTTCTTTGGTTTGGCGCCGGTGGAAGAGGAGGCAGGGGCGGAGGTGGAAGTAAAGGAAGGCCTGAAGGTAAGGGAGACAGGTTCTAGAGGGATGGCGTTTGGTTGCTGCGGGGGTAGAAGGGATGGCAGGGGCGATTGTGGGGTGTCGGCCACCATGACACGGCTATGTTGTTCGATACGAGAAGGTTGAAGTGCCAGGAATTCATTTGGAGATGTGAGAGGGGTATACACTGAGGGAGGGGAAAGGAACCTTAGAGGCGGTGGTTGCTGAAAGGAGGAAGGGTTTAGAAATTGTAGACTGGGGTTGGGATTTGCTCCAGGTGGTAGTGGTGGTTACTTGGGATGGGATGTGTAGTAGATGATGGAGGTGGTAGTGATTGGGTGACGATTACCATGTCGATGGAGCGGCGGCAGGACGCGGCGGCGGTGACAGGGCTGACTGGTGTGAAGTGAGAAGATAGGCAGAGATGGTGCGATGGCTTACGGCTGACAGGCAGGCTGCTAGATGTTGGGTTCCCTATAACCGACAACTGAAATTACTGCCAATCTCGGCTGCCAGCAAGCTTTCACCTCTAGGCCGCTGATGATGGGAATTAAGGCACTTTTTTTTTCCTTTATTATTTTTTAAAAACCCCAGAACGGGCAGGCTGGCAGCAGCAAACATTCTGCTCTTCAGTCGAGTGCATACAGATATGGAACAGAAGATTTAAAATAATAAAAACAGGTGACAATATGTAATGAATTTAAATAGACATGGTGAGATAAATGGGTGGGATGACAATAACTGTGAAAAGGATGACAAAATGTACATATTTAGAACTAAAAAGACCACAGCAGATAAAACATACATGTTGAGGAAATGGAGCGATAATGAAGAGACACATTTAAAACACATGGCTACACTATATTCTGCCTTTGTGGCGGTTGCTGATGTTTTAAAAACACACGTACACTTGAAGCACCAAGTCACAGCACACTTAAAATCACTGATACGCAATTAAAATCACTAAGCAGTCCTCCAGTGGAGAGGGAAGGGGAAGGAAAGTGCAGTGGGCAGAGAAGGAGGGGAGCGGGGAAGGGGGATGGAGTGGGGATGGGATGGGATGGGATGGGATAGGATGGAAGAACTCCAAGAGAGTGGGGGGGATGGGGATCCAAGTGGAGAAAGGGAAAAGGATGGGTGGACGGGGACATAGCACTAATCTACAAGGAATGCTAAAGTTGATAGGAAGGATACATGTCAGGACGGAGGGCATCATACAGGAGAGGAAAGCTGATGGAGTTACCCTCGGATAGGATGTGAAGAGTATGGAGGTGGAGAGAGGGAGGAACAAGTTGGTGAAGGCATGGCAGAGGCCGAGGGATTCAGGAGGGTAGGAGAGATCAGTGGGTGACAAGATTCTATTTTGCAGGAGGTGTATATGATGCGGAGATGTTCAAGGAATTTTAGAAGGTGAGGGAAAGGGATAAGATCATATAGGATCCGAGTACTCCCCACCCAGACATCCAAATCATATATTCATACAGACATGCTGCATGCCCTGGTCTGTAGTTTCCTCTCGCAGTAGCTGAGGCCGGCTCAGACAGTGGTAGGCCGCCCCCCTCCTGTCGCAGGCCGCTGCGCGCGCACGCGCTGCGCTCGGTGGCGCGCGCGCGGCGCGTGTCGCTGCTGGCGTGGGCGGCGGCGGCGGCGTACAGCGCGCCCTGGCTGCTGCTGGCGGCGACGCGCCCGCTGCGCTACCGCGGCCTGCCCGAGCTGCGCGCCTGCGCCTTCCGCCTGGAGCGCGCGCGCTACCTGCCCTACTTCCTGTGCGACCTGCTGCTCTTCTACGCGGCGCCGCTGCTGCTCTGCTGCGTGCTCTACGCGCTCATCGCGCGCGCCCTCTTCCGGCGGGCCGCCCTCGCCGCCTCCGGGGGCGCCGGCCTGTCGCCACACGCCTCCGCCGCCGGCGTCGACGCTCGGTGCCAGGTGACGTCACACGTACTCTCTCTCTCTCTCTCTCTCTCCCTTACACACACACACTCAGATATGCAGCATACAACGACAAATGTGGTACGTCAGTCCAATATTGTGAACGACCCGTGCGATCTCGAAGGAGTGCCACAACGTGACTTGGCGCTATCTCGGCTGAAGTCTCTAGTACTGGCAGAGGAATCTGCAGTGCTCTCTGTAAATCCGTAGGAATACTAGGGGTTGACTGCCTCTGAACAGCCTGTTGCATGGCATCCCAGACACACTCGATAAAGTGGATGTCGGCAAAGTCTGGTGGCCACCGGAGGTGTTTAAAGTAAGAACAGTGTTCGTGGAGCAACTCCGTAGCAATTCTGGAGTGTGAGGTGTCACATTGTCCTGTTCCCATTGCCCAAGTCTGTCGGTATACACAATGGACGAATGGATACATTTGGTCAGCCAGTGTCATCTACCAGATTCATTTCTAAACGTATCGAGGGTCCCATACCAGACCGACTGGTCAAAACACACACCATTACATTTCACCCAAATGACCATAAGTTCGATACAATTCGAAACGAGACTCATCAGATGGACAAACCTGTTCCCAATCATCGACGATCCTATACCCAGGTGAGGCACAAATCTTCATGTTATGCAGTCGGCAAGGATACCTGACCAAACCTTTAGCTACTCAAGTCCAAAAATGTTTGTAGAGCTTATGGAATTTAACTGCGGGGTCATCAGTCGCCAAACTACTTATGAACTAGCTAATACTAAGATCGGCACAAATATCGATGCCCGAGGGGGATTCGAACCCCCGACCATAGTGGCCGTGCAGAATTTGACTGGCGCGCTGCGGACCGCTCGGCCACCGCAGCCTGCGCTCAAGTCCATATTGATAATTTCTCATTCAATCGTTCGCATGCTGACACTGTTGGTTCAGCACTGAAATCTGTAGGAATTTTCGGAAGGATTCGAATTCTATGACAGTGAACGATTCTCTTCGGTAACTGTACATCAGATTCTTGCAGGATCTTTTTCCATCTGCAGCGATGACAGAGATTTGATGCTTTACTGGAATCCTATTCACGATGGTGTCTTAAATGGTCGTTTGGGAAAGACCCCACCTCATTCCTACCTAGGCGATGCTCTGTGTTCTGAGTACCACAAGGATGTCCAAAGACGGTTCTGTAATTGGTGCCAGCAAATTTCCTTTTTTCTTGCTTAAGAATGTACTTATTTTTATGGTAATGTTGTCTCTAATGGCAACCCTAAAAATTCAGCCGTATGTTTGGCCTATTACAGAAGCCCATGTCGACACTTCAAACTACATGTTGTATTAATAGTAGTGTATATTTCACCCAATACTCCAATGTGAGATTGTTGCTGTCGTAATCAAATCCAGCTCAGTCGTGTCCAAACATGGTCACACAACATCCCACAGGTGTGATGTAACATTTATGTGAATTGCGGTGCTATCTACCAGTTGAAATAATTAGTATTATTTAGTAATATACTCTTGGTATTGTACTCCTGTTATTTATGACCTCCTCTCACAGTCTGATGAAGGAAAAGTATCGCTTATTTATTATAAGGCATATATCCTGTAGATAATTATGCTGTACAACTAATTTTTGTGGAGATAAATCATTGTAGTCAGATAACGCATTAACATAGTCAATCCTTTATAAAATAAATTTCTCCTACATTTGTTCTTTTATGGACCTCAATGACTTCTGCAGTGACTCCATAGCGTGTGATTCATGTAGTTACAAGTCAGTATACGCTAGGTTGTGTTATTTTTAGGGAAGAAACTATTTTTTCGTACATTTATTACTATAATTTTTAAGTGTTACGGCATGGAACTAGCACTGCGGTTCTTACTTTAAGGATACTGGACTTTAGTTTACAATAGTATTACCAATTATAATATTTTTGGGTGAAAACAGTGTTCCCACAATACTAACTCCTGCGTTTTTGCAACTATTGCTTAATTTAGGCTCATGTAAGGTTTTAAGCTGTGCATTATAGATAAAACACACAAATTTCGACTTACTTTACTTGTCACACTAATAATGGGAAACGGTCAACACAGTCCGTGATGCATAAAGATAATATTAAAATTTATCTTGGTTTCACAGAGAAGACAATGTTTCCATAACCTAGTTCCTGTATTTTCACTACAAATTGTAGTTAATTTAGGGTCCAGTAGGGTTTTAAGCCGTGGACTCAAATTGTCGATTTGTTTCCCTTCTTGCACAAATATTGTGTTTTATGTATAAAAACGGTCCACAGCGCAAAATTGATTCTATATTTCAGATTAGTTTCGACTAAATGTTAGGCTATTTTCAGTAAGTTCTCTTTAATATGTAGTTTTCATTTATGAAAGATTTCTAGAAAGATACAACATTTGTAATTACATTAAACAAAACAAAAATGATATACGGTACTTGAGATGGTTTGGAGTGGCACAGGAGATGTTATTTTCACAGGTGCTTTCTCTGCTGGATGGATTAAGAAATCCTGCACTTAAATGGTACAACCTCCGCCCTATAAAACCCCCACCCATCATTAGTAGACAATGAAATGACTACTTACTTGTAACATGTTAAAATATTACATCTTTAATAAAAATAAAGTGGTTTGTCATGACTAGTTGTCAAAGTAACCACTGTCATGATTCTGACAAATAAAATAAAAGGCAAAGTATTAAAAGAGAAATTGGCGTGACTCTCAAGACCTGCAGCACTGACTTCAGTATGAGCACACGTCTGTCCCTGACTCTGCAAGTCACTTGTAACAAACTGCAACCGACATTTTAGAGAAATTCTCTAGCTGTTTCTGTGATATTACATGCTAGTAATACTGGCACCAAATAAGTAGCTTATATTATGTACTTAAATTCACATAAAACAGACAAATAGCTTACACTGTTATCAGAAAGAATATGCTGATTGTTTGTTAACTTCTGTACAAAACTACTCATTTCTTAGCAAGAGTAACATAACGATAGATTTTGCTAGGTGGCTTAATCTAAAATGGTTACCAGTAAGCTGATGATGAACAGAACCAGTAGAGAAAGCTGTTGCACAGTACAATTACGTTTTCTACGAATATTCTGCTAAATGGTAATAGAAGGCTGAAAATATCATGATATATCTGTGGTTTCTGGTTTTTCCTTTTAATTCAAATAGCACCCAAAAATTAATAATAGTTCAAATGGCGTCTGAGTATAATGGTCATATTCAAATAGGATACATAATTGTCAATGAAGAATAAAAAGAGTAAATTTAAGGAGTAAAATCGGTACCTGATTGTTGCTGATATGAAGTTAAATTACTGAACTTTACATTTGAATATGATGGACATGATTGTGATTATCAGTAATAACAATCAAATAAATTAACAAAGTATATGTATTGGTATAACATCGTTATTAACCATCTATAAATATTGGACATGTTTGTCAATAACTAATATTTCAAGCACATCTTGAAATAATTTTCTTCCTTAAAACCAAAGCACATATTTCTCTATTTATTCCAGTAGACTATTTTTATATGTAAAATTATAAGGGCTATGTTATACCTAAAGAAACAAAAATATTATAAGAAATATATAACTAAAATAGGGTTATAATCACCTTTACATTGCTAGGCCCAACTTAATCAGTAGGTAGGGATGTTTACTTTAGCATTATTTTATTGTTTGATGTAAATATTTTGTATTTCATCCTGGAAACCCTCTTTTGCAAAACATTAAACTGTTATGAGGCTTGCATATAGCTAGGGGATGGCTACTTTAGGAACGCTGGGCATAAATTGCATGACTTTTTTCAATATTTGATGTAACATCACAATTAATAAAGTATCAATTTTTAACGTAATATCGCTTTTTCTACATATTTTCTATACTGCTATGGAATTTGTGTTGGAAGAACTACTTAATTTGTTGTATTACTGGGTCTAAAACCATACATGGAAAATTGTATATGTATAAAAGAATCGTACATATACCGTACTCTACTAGTGAATTATTTTAATATTTTATTGATTTATTTATTTTGGCTACGTTAATATAGTGCTGAAAAGGAGGCAGCTGACATGATGGTAATGTAATAGTGACCTTTAATTTGCATCACAAGCCTGGGAAATAATTAATTAAGTGATGCATGTTCATAGATAACAAAATACCATTACTTTTACATACTAAGCCAGTGCTGCCATCTGTTGAAGCTACGATGAAACTTGACAGGAAATGTTTACAATACTAAGCCACTACTTACACCTACTATTAAGCTGGGTCATCACAAGATTATCAGAACAACGATTTATTTTCGGCCTGATTTGCTACATTTCTGCTGTTATACAGCTATAAATGGCATCAAGAGATTTTCCTTTATACAACTCATAGGCATGGAGATTTTTTAAAATAATCTGTGAGATTACAAAATTAGGCTTTCTGGTTACGTTTTTGATGGCAGCAATTTATTATTAGTCTACTTTGTAGATAGTTCAGCTGTTATTTAACTTGGAAATAGCATCTGACTACTTTTTTTTTTTTTTTTTGGAGTTTAATGTTACATTGACATTACAGTGTTTGGTATAACCATTTTGATAAAGGTGACATCTGTTGATAGGTGCTGTCACCTGCTGTTAGAGGTGAGCAAATGAGAGGTTACACTACAAAAGCAGTTTTTTCGCGTTTTTCAGTATTTGTACTATTAGATATAAAAGGAGTGGCAGGTCCCAAATAAGTGGCAGGTAAGAGGGGGATGAGAAAAACGCTCTTCACCCCACATGGAGAAGGGTGGAGAAATTCAACATATCTATCACACCATTCTGGAGGCTGGCAGCCAAATTCGTGGCAGCAGGGAAAAGCGACCCCACCCTATCACAGGCCAGCAGCAAAATTCAAGATTGCGTCCGTTTGAAGGCCTGCCCCAACGATGGGTCATGACTCGTCCCTTGTCTGCTACCTTCAAACATGATACTGCACTTAGCAGCAGTTACAAATTTAAAAAAAAAAAAAACAACTTAACGATAGGTGACCGCCCTCTTAGGCCACCTCCGCCCTCGCCCTTCCCAGAACCAGCCACAGGTCAGACCTCACCACTGCCACCCGATTGGACAGCCCTCAGGTCCACCTTCCAAGAACCAGCCAAGGTAAGCCCCCACCACTGCCACCCGATAGGTCCACCCTCGAGTCCTCCTTTGAAGCACCAGTCACAAGTCAGACCCCCACCACTGGCACCTGAAAGGACTGCCCTCAGGTTCACAATCCAAGAACCAGTCTCAAGTCAGTCACCTCCACTGAGACCCAATAGGTCCATAGTCAGGTCCACCTTCCCAGAACCAGAAACAAGCCAGCCCCCACCACTGCCACCTGATTGATCCGCCCTCTGATACAACTTCCAAGAACCAGCCACAAGTCAGCCCATAACACTTCCAACTGATAGGTCCGCCCTCAGGTCCACCTTCTCAGACCCAGACACAGGTCAGCCCACACCACTACCAGCTAAAAAGTCCGCCCTCAGGTCCCCATTCCAAGAACGAGCCTCGGATCAGCCACCACCACTGTCACCTAACAGGCCCTCCCTCAGGTATACCTTCCCTGAGCCGACCACATGACAACCCCCACCACTGTCAAAAGATAGGTGCGCCATCAGATCCACCTTACGAGAACCATCCACAAGTCAGCCCCCACCACTGCCACATGATAGGTTCGCCTTGAGTTGCACCTTCCCGATCCAGCCACAAGTGAGCCCCCACCACTGACACCCGATAGGACTGCCCTCAAGTCCACCATCCAAGAACCGTCCTCAAGTCAGCCATCTCCACTGCCACCCAATAAGATCGCACTCAGGTCCACCTTCCCAGAACCAGAAACAAATTAGCTCCCACCACAGCCAACAGATAGGTTGAAAGACAACCGTCTGTCATCTTGCATATATTTTTGTATGTTTCTGTAAAGTTATAATTTATTTACTGTTGCTAGATTATCATTTTGTCACAACTTGAATCCCACTTTTTTCAAGGCATGAGGCATAGCATTTTTATTTCATGTGTTAAAATATTAATTAATATTGCTAGGTTTTTCTTATTTTGTTATGTTGTTTTAATTTTAAGTGGGTGTGAGAATCTATGGCTGTCTGAATGTGGGGAGTGATAGCTCGCTTTGCATCGTTCTCTCTGGCTCAGTATCGATAGCTGCTGATACTACCAAATTGGTTTCTACACCCTTTGGTTACAGTCCAGTCAGCGAGCCTTCTTTTGCGCGAGTCTCGCTGTCTGTCCCCACCACCGCTGTTTCTTGGATTTTCAGGCTTCCGGTCGTTTCCCGCGTCCGGTGGCCGCTCGGTCTGGTCATTCTGGGCTGGTCGTCTAGTGAGGTAACGTTGGTTCTGCTCTTGTTTCTGGAGATAGTAGCGTTTCATTGACTAGCACGTTTAACATTGATTCGTGAACTTAGAGTCTCTTTCTTTGGAATATTTTCTCCGATCGTGTGCGGAAATGGGTTCTCGTTTTTCAGTTCAGTTATTTCCAATAAACGAACGCAGTGTGTGTGATTCTAGTTGCAGTTTGATAATGGCCTCATATGTTAAAATCTTTTGTGATCATGTGGTGGCATATGAACTCTGTGTAAATCTTTCTAGCTCTGTGAGGCCCGATTTCTAATAGGTAATATGTTCACTTTTGTGCAGTGCATGTAAAAATATTTTCATTCTTTCCTTCCATGAGTGAATCAGGCAAGTAACTTTGCGGATATCCTGATTTCTCTCACCGCCTATTTCAATTTTGCTGTCTCTTCTCCGACTGGTAGTATGCACTCTGTCTTTGTCAGTAATTCTCTCTGACCCATGTACAACCTCCTTCAATAGATTCCTTATGTAATTACAAACATTTCTATGGGTTGCATGCTGTAATTCTTATTTTTATTTTTCCGCCTTCGTAATTATTTCATTTTTGTGGTTTTCCTGAGACAGGACCTCATCCGTCTCTGTAATCGCCCCCTATCGCGCGTAGCTGTATTTCATTCGCTTCCTTAAATAATTCTAACCGTTTCTATGGGTTACATGCTGCAGTTAATTTTCTTTATTTTTCGGAAACGGAATTTATTCAATTTCATCGGTTTTCGGAACCACGTGGGTCCGAGTTTGTTTTGTATAGTCTATGGGACTTAACTACGGGGTCATCAGTCCCTAAACTTACAAACTACTTATGAACTACTTACGAACTAGGACGGCACAAATATCCATGCCCGAGGGGGGATTCGAACCCCCGACCGCAGTGGCCGTCTCATATAAAACCAGTACCTATATCGATTTCTAACAGACTGCAACTTAAGAATAATGAATCCGATTTTCAATCACTTTGCGTTCAGTAGGGTGCGTTCACGTAAAGTAGCCTTGTGTCACCGTTAGTGTGTTTTGCTCGCGGCCCAATTCAGATGTAATTTAACTTGGCTATACACGTGCACCAACTCAAAATAGGTACAACAGACCAGAGCCAGCTTCAAAGTGTTTTTGTATATTGTGTTTTGTGATACCTCCGACTTGCTGAAATTCGCCAACGACAGTGGCACCTGCTTCCGCCTCATCTCAGCACGCTGATTTTGGTGTGTTTAGCTGTGGGATTACGTGTGTGTGAGAGAATGAGTGTTGTATGTGAATCCTTCCCCACAGTAGCGTTAAATCATGTATATTTTAGGCTGGGCACTGTCCGCATTAATCCATGTAAAAGATGCATTTTTATTGTATTAACAAAATTGGTTCCCCATTTTGCTTCTTTCCTATCTCAATAAACAAGTCGAAGTTCAGCACAATCCGTAAGGTGCCTATAAATTGTAGTTTTAGAACACCTTCCCTCTTTTATTTAATACTGTTCTTCACAAGTGGTGAGAAGAAGATCAGATGAAAATTATGTCTAAATTCCGTTGCGCCATAAACTTTTTCTTAGCCACCTTTCTAAGATAACGTTAATTGTGGTAACTTCCGTATTAATGTCTGTATGTTATAACTGTGAGCTGCTATATATATTGGCCACTGTAGTGTAAACGTCCTGTTATTGAAGTAATTTGAAACGGGTCAGTTCTTAGTTTGGCCCAGGAAAAGGCTTTATAACAGGAAGTAACCAGTAGTTCTCATGGATATCATTTACTAATTTTAGTGATAAAAAAGGCTCTTGATTAATACAGTGGTCGACTTTTATCGTTCACCCTCAGTTCCACCTCCCTAGAACAAGCCACAGTTGCGCCCTCAGGTCCACCTTCCCAGAACCAGACAAGTCGACCCACATCACTGCCACCAGATTCGCTCGCCCTCAAGTCCACCTTCCCAGACCAAGCCACAGGTCAGCCTCCACCACTGCAACCCATAAGGTCCGCCCTCAGGTCCACTTTCCCAGAACCAGCCACAGGGCAGACCCCACCACAGCCACCCAATAGGTCCTCCCTCAGGACCACCTTCCCAGAACCAGCCAAATATCATCCCCCATCACTGCCAATCGATAGGTCCATACCCAGGTCCACCTTCCCCGAACCACCCACAAGTCAGCCCCCATCATGGCCGCCCCATTAGTCCACCCTCAGGTCCACCTTCCCAGAATCATCCACAAGTCAGCCCCCATCACTGCCAACCGATAGGTCCTCCCTCAGGTCCACCAACCCAGAATAAACCATACATACACCCCTACCACTGCCACCCGACCCGATAGGTCTGCCCTCGGGTATACAATCGCAGACCAGACGACAGGTTAGCCCCCAAAACTACCACCCATAGGTCCGCCCTTTGGTCCCCTTTCCCAGCACAATCCACAAGACGGCCCCCACCACTGCCACCCAATAGGTCCATCCTCAGGTCCAGCTTTCCAGAACCAGCCACAAGTCAGCCCCCATCACTGCCACCCAATAGCTCCATCCTCAGATCCATCTTCACAGAACCAGTTACAGGTCAGCCCCCACAACTGGCATCTGATAGTTCCACCATACGTCCACCTTCCCAGAACTAGCAACAAGTTAGCCCTACCACTGCCACACAATAGGTCCACCCTCAGGTCCACATTCACATATCCAGCCACAGGTCAGACCCCACCAGTGCCACCGGAAAGGTCCTCTCTCAGGTACACCTTCCCAGATCCATCCACAAGTCAGCCCCCACCACTGCCTCCTGATAGGATTGCCCTCAAGTCAACCTTCACATATCCAGCTACAATTCAGCCCCCACCACTCCCACACGGTAGGTCCACCCTAGGGGCCTCCTTCCCACAACCAGCCACAGGTCAGACCCCACCACAGCCACCTGATTGGTCCACAATCAGGTCCACCTTCCCAGAACAGGCCACTTGTAAGCCCTACCACTGACATCCAATACTTCCGCCCTCATGTCCACCTCCCCAGAACCAGCCACAAGTCAGCTATCACCACTGCCACACGATAGGTCCGCTCTCAGTTCCACCTTCCCAAAACAAGCCACAGGTTAGCCATTGCCACTGCCACACGATAGGTCGGCTCTCAGGTCTACCTTCCCAGACTAAGCCACAAGTCAGCCCCCACCATTGGCATCCGACCCAAGAGGTCTGCCGCAGATCCACCTTCTCAGACCCTGCCACAAGTTAGCCCACACCACTGCCATCCGATATGACTGCCCTCATGTACAGTATACCAGAAGCAGCCACAGGTCAGCCACCACAGCTGCCACCTGATAGGTCTGCCCTCAGGTCCACCTTCAGAGAACTGAGCCACAAGTTAGTCCCCATAACTACCACCAAGAGATCTGTGTTCAGGTGTACCTTCCCAAAACCAGCCACAGGACAGCCCCCACCACTGGCACCCGATAGGTTTGCCCTCAGGTCCGTCATCCCAGAACCAGCTTCAGGTCCCCCACTACTTCTGCCATCCTGATAGGTCCCCCCCTCAGATCCACCTTCTCAGAACCAGCCACAATTTAGCCCCCACCAATGCCACCTGATAGGTCTGCACTCAGGTTCACCTTCCAAGAACCAGCCACAGGTCAACGCCCAACACTGCAATCCAATAGGTCAGTCCTCAGGTTCACCTTCCCAGAACCAGCAACAGGCCAGACCTCACCACTGCCACCCCATACGTCGGCACTCAGGCAAACCATTCTGGAACCAGCTACAAGTCAGACCCCACCACTGACATCCGATAGGTCCGCACACAGGTCCACCTTTCTAGAACCATCCACAAGTCCCCCCCCCCCCGCACTGCTACCCGATAGGTCCGCTCTCAGTTCCACATCTGAGAACCATCCACAAGTCTGCTCTCACCGTTGCCACCTCATAGAAGTGCTCTCAGGTCTACCTACCCAGGACCAGCCACCCGATAGGCATGTACTCAGGGAAGATCTGCTACCTATTGAAAACTGGGATTTTAATCCCTTTAATAAAAGGACACGGATACTGGGCTCAGGAGGGTATCACTGATGGGCATTTTCATCAAAATACCAAGACAATGTAATGTAATAGTAAGGGCTAAATTTAACGTTGCGCTTAACTTCAGATAACAGCTGGCATGAATAGATGCACATACGGATGCACAGCACAATACAATAAGGAGATCCTCTTAATTTAAAGGAAGAAGAGAGCAATAATTTGCCTTTACAAAATAAAAGTTGAGATTGAAAAAAATATCAATATTATAACTAGGTTACCATTGAAAAAAAAAAACGGTGCAAAGAGTAGAAAAGGCAGTAACACTTTAACAGTGGGCGCTACAGGCCTGTCTTAGGCAAGTATTCAAACACCAGTAGTGTAACTGAACCGTGCTTCTAAACATTGTTCAGAGCACATTGTGCAATTTAGAATGAAACCTCACCAAATAACATAAATGACCATTTTCTGTAAATAAGACTACAGTTACAATCTACTGGCCCGAAAGATGCAAACGGTAACTCTTAACACATTAAAATAATGGGCCTGTTATGAATCTGTTTAGACAATTTAAAATTTTTCATATTCATTTCATTTCATAAACCGAATATTCCAGAGGGTGTGCAGGGGGTGGCCGAGGTACCTGGACTGTCGTGTTACCGAGTGCCGAGTTTTCGGGACTCTACTGAATAAAATTTTTCCCTTTAAAAAAGAGTATATATATGACAAGTCAATTCTAGTAGTTACACAATGAACAGGGTAATTAAATAGCGCCTTTTAAAATACTAGGAAGAGCACATTACACAAAGAGAGAAAGTTAGACCCTATTAACAGTGGCACCAACAAGTTTAGCTTAGGTAACTGAACCGTGCCCTCTTAAACGCTGGCCAGAGCACACTGCGCACATCAGGTAAAACCTCTGCTACGAGTTTGCTAAACTGATACAACAACAATCTCTAAATCAGTAATAATGACACATGAGCACCTTTACAGGGAGAGGACCGCCACGGCTGACATAGGGGAGGAGGCGTGAAACAGTTAAAACCAAACTTCCTCAAAGGTCGCGGGCTAGCGTCACTGCCACATGTTTGGATAGTCACCAGACCACTGAGAAAAGACACGAACAGAAGGCTGCAAACTACAACTCGCTGACGGCAGCAACGACAATGAGCGGGAAAAGGCCAAACCTTAAGTTCCGACTACGTCTGCGGGTTGCAACCAAAATACCAAATAAACTCCGCTCATTTCCCTCAATATACCAATTCAAGATCACGGTCGCATGGAAGGCGAGACATTTCAAAACACGTAACTAACGCAACAGGAAGTCAAACTTAACTCCAGAGCAGAAAACAGCCGGCGACGCCAGACACAAGACCAGCTCGGCGTCAACGCCCGAGCAGAGAACGTTCATGGACCTGGCCCGAGCGTCCGCATCGGCTGCCACAGACCCACTCGCCTGGCCGTCGCGTCCCGGAGGCCGACGGTAACAGCAACCGAGGTAGCGCCACCACAGTTAGGAGGAGAAACAGACACACATCGGGGCGCGGATTCCGAACAGATCGAGCTCATGGCTCACCAAAGAAAGTAGGTGCAGACAGGCGTGAAAATTACAGAACCATCAGTTTAAAAAGTCAAGGTTGCAAAATATTAACACGAATTATATACAGAAGGATGTAAAAGCTGGTAGAAGCCGACCTCGGGGAAGATCGTTTTGGATTTAGAAGAAAAGTAGGACCACGGGAGGCAAGCCCTACCTCTATCTTAGAAGATAGATTAAGGAAAGGCAAACCCGCATTTCTAGCTTTTGTAGCTTTGGAGAAAGCTTCTGAGAATGTTGATAGGAATACACTTTTTCAAATTCTGAAATCAGCAGGAGTAAAATATAGGAAACGGATGGTTATTTCCAACTTGTGTAAGTAACAGACAGCAGTTATCAGAGTTGAAGGGCATCAAAGAGATGCAAAGGTTTGGAAGCGCGTAAGACAATGTTGTAGCCTTTCCCAAATATTATTCAATTTATACACTGTGCAAGCTATAAAGGAAAGCAAAGAGGAATTTGGAGAAGGAATTAGAGTTCGGGATGAAGAAATAAAAACCTTACGTTTTCCTGTTGACATTGTCATTCTATCAGTGAAGGCAAAGGAAATGGAGGAGCAATTGAAGGGAATGGACAGTGTGTTGAAACGGGCATGTAAGATGAACATTAACAATATCAAAACAGCGGTAATGGAATGCAGTCTTAGAAAATCTGGCGATGCTGAAGGAATTAAATTAGGTAACAAATCAATAAAGGTGGTAAATGAGTTTTGTTACTTGGGAAGTAAAATAACACATGGTCGCAGCACAGACGGAATAAAATGCAGAGTGGCAATGGGAAGAAAAGCTATTTTGAAAAGGAGAAATTTGTTAACATCCAATATTAATTTAAGCATAAGAATGTCCTTTCTAAAGGTATTTGTGTGGAGTGTTGCCTTGTATGGGAATGAAACCTGGACGATAAACAGTGCGGACAGGTAGAGGATAGAGGCTTTGAAATGTGGTGTTAAAGAAGAATCGCCAAGATTAGATGGATGGATCGCGTAACTAATGAGGACGTACTGAACAGAATTGGGGAGAAAAGGAAATTCTGGCGTATCTTGATTAAAAGAAGGGATCGATTGGTAGGACACATTCTTAGACATCAAAGAATTGTTAATTTAATGTTGTAGGGATGTGTGTGGGGTAAAAATCGCGGAGGGAGACCACGAGATGAATATAGTAAGCAAATTCAAATGAAGGTAAGTTGTCAAGACTGAAGACCACAACACATTTGGGCTCGTCGTTTACGTGTCCCCCAGAACCCTGGGGTGATAAACACATATAACAGAAAAAAAGGTGGTAGCGTTGCAACCTCCCAACCCCAAAGTCGGTGGTTCGAATCCCGATGTAACAGAATTTCTTTTCATTTTCAAATTCAGTAATATGAAACATTTTTGGATCCGTAGTTTCACGTGTTATGTCAATTTTTGTTTATGTGTATGAAGACGAGCTGAACACGTCACCTTAAACGATGGTTGTGTAGTTTAGCTGCTTGGAAAGCTATGGAGATGACTTTCGAAAATCAGCGTCTTAGCTGTTCACAAACTGAACAAGCAAAGACTACCGTCGTCAGTAGTGAAGCCAAAACTGTAAAAAATATATAACTTACGTCTCTTGAATGAAATTACCATTATCAACGACGTTTTAAAAAAAAAATACGAATCAACGACAATAACGTACATTCTTTGTGAAAATTACCATTACATACTAAAATTGTCGAAGTATTAAAAACACGACGAACAGCGGTCAGTTCATCAGCGCACCTGATGATGGCAACGTGGTCTGTTGCCGAGATATTGTGCCCGTTGGACACTGGCATACGGCTGTACCCAAGCGAAATAATTCCTCTCAAAGAAAAATTAAAAATAGATATGCGAGGACAGGAGTCGAACCGGCGCTCCTACGGCTGCAGGGCCAGAGCGCCGATACTCGGCTGGTACTCACGTCTACGTGCGAAACTTGCAACACCATTTTCTCAAGAATTTTTCCGAGTTGCCTTGAATGGCTTTGGCTGATTGTTATTTAATTTCTGAACTTCACGTACCATAAATATAGAGAAATTCTAAATCCCGATACCCATTTGATCTCCTTGTAAGTCCATGGCAATGTTGTACGACTTTTTCGAGTAGTCATGTCTTTCGGTTTCAGAGGAAATCACATCGATAGACCAGATAGTTAGATCCCATACAACACAACGCATTAAACCTGTCGACCCATAGATAAGTACAATGCGCAATAGCTTCGCGGTAACTCACCCATCAATTCTCTCAAATTTAAGTCAGGGTTTGGAGGAAGAAGAGAATATAGAAATAGAATATAAAAGCTTATGATTACAGCGATATACTGTACTAACCATAGAATGGAACCAATCATCCACTACGTATTCCAGTTAGAAGGCGGTGCAAACGTTAACGATCACACAACATGGCTCTTAGAACCTGATAAAAACACACAACGGAGAGACAGAGCACCATCATCGGTATTCAACTCTTATTACATGTATCGTGTACACCACTATCACCTTATAAAATTTATCCATAGTAGCAACAGTCTACAGTATTACCAATAGAATACAAACTATTGCATATTTTAGGCAGTCATATAACGACTACAGCTGCATCAGAGCATATCGATAACACTGCATGTGTGGTACAAGACGCCAGTAGACGGCTGGCCTTCGTTTCATACCAGGCGAGCGTTGTGCTCATGTCACAGTGACCCACTAAACTACAGGCCTATTTCACTGACGACAATTCGCAACAGGATTTTGGAAAATAACCTGTATTCAAACATTACGAATTATCTCCAACAGAATGATCTATTGACCGAGGTCAACACGGATTTAGAAAATATCGTTCATGCAAAACACAACTAGCTCTTTACTCACACGATGTGATGACTGCTATCGATAAGGGATCCAAAATTGATTCCGTATTTCTTGATTACTAGAAGGCTTTTGACATCGTCCCTCAAAAACGGCTTTTAAATTGCGTGGTTATGGTATATCGCCACAAATTTGCGACTGGGTTGGGGGTTTCCTGTCAGAGAGGACACAGATCGTAGTAATCGATGGTAGGGCATCGACTAAAACAGAGGTGATATCGGGCGTTCCTCAGGGTAGTGTTATTGGTCCTCTGCTGTCCCTTGTTTACAGAAACGATTTGGGAGAAACTCTAAACAGCTCTCTTAGGTTGTTTGCAGTTGACGCCGTCATTTACCGTCTAGTAAAATCATCTGAAGATCAAAACCAACTGCAGAAGGATCTAAATAAGATATCACTATGGTGTAAAAATTGGCAACTGATTCGAAATAATGATGAGTGTGAAGTCGTTCGCATGAGTACGAAAAGAAATCCGTTAAACATTGTTTACAAGATAAAGCAATCAAAAGTGAAGGCCATAAACACCACAAAATACCTAGGAATTACTATTATTTCAGACTTAAACTTGAAACAACACGTATATATTGTCGTGGGAAAGGCGAACCAGAGACTGCGTTTTATTGACAGCACCCTTAAAAGATTCAACAGAACTACTAGAGAAACTGCATATACTACGATTGTCCGTCCATTTTTGGAGTGTTGCTGCCCAGTGTGGGATCCTTATCAGGTGGATTTGACGGAGGACATCGAAAGAGTCCAAAGAAGGGCAGCTCGTTTCGTATTGTCACGATACAGGGGAGAAACCGTTACGGAAATGATACAGGATCTGGGATGGGAATCATTACAAAAACGGCGCTTATCGCTGTGACGTGAGCTACTTACGAAACTCCAATCGCCATCATTCTCCTCCTAATGCGGAAATATATTGTTGACTCCCACTTACATTGCTAGATATAATCACCAGAATAAAATATGAGAAATCAGATCTCGGACGGAGAGATTCAGGTGTTCTTTCTTCGTTCGATGAACCATCTGCCAGGCACTTAAATGTGATTTGCAGAGTATCTCATGTAGATGTACATGTAGGTACAACTCGCAAATATTCTAGTCTGTGGTTACGACAAAGCCCTATCGATACTTTGACGATAGCAACGCCACCTCTGAATAAGACCGGAACACTGTACAGTTCGTTTCGTGTGCTAATCGTTCCGATAATTGAATGTATAATTCGAAGGAAGTGTTGTGTTTCTGCCTGCAAAGCCATCTGGACCTAAAGTTAGTATCTTCAGTTTCCCAACTGACAAAATATTATGTGTTGTCAGCACATGAATTAGCTCCATGCCGCGTAAGCAAGAATCGAACCTTCTACAAATTATGTGGTCAACCAGCATGTGAGTACCAGCCCAATGGTGCTCGCGGACGGTCGAGATAGGCGGTGTTGCAAAATGCACCGTACCACCTTGAAGAAGGAGATGAGGAAAATAGCCTCATTAACAGGGGCCAACCATTCTCTGGAGGAGGAGTCGAGGAGCAATCCTGAGAGCCTTGGAACAAGAACTGCAGCCCAGGAAGAAACAAAAGGTAAAGGTATCCTCTTGTATGTGCGGGTGTAGTGTCCTCAAGTCGCCTATGGAAGATTGTCTCCCTCCCCCTTCAAAGGCCCTAGTCTACGATTCGATCCGAGAAAAACAGTGTTTGTTTCTTAAAAAACAGTTTTGAGTGGACAACAATGACAAAAAGTGCGTCAATGCGTGTTAAAGTGGTGTGAGCAGTCAAAACAGTGGACGGTCTAAGAGTGCGAAATATAGCTCACCTGCTAAGATTCTCTTAATGAACGTATCAGTTTTGGTCACCCTCAGCAATTCCATGCAAACAAATTAGTCAATAAATTTTGATTTTTATGATTGTGCTATGCTATTACTGTAGATTTAACTATGTTTACTTGGTTCTAGAAACATTTCATATGTTTTGTTTGTTTGTTTAAGTGTCATTCTATGAATTTGTGTTTTTGAGCACATCTGACTTGTTGAAGTTTCACTTTGCCTTCAGCAACTTATCAAGTGATTTTTTTTCACGCTTGCTATTACTGTTTCATATGGAATGTTACGTGTGTTTTTATTTTCAATGTCTGTTATTTTCAATATTATGTATTTATGATTTGTCTAGCTTTTTTCTTTGTAATTTTGGATTGTTTATGTATGTTGTCTCAACCCTGTGGTCTCACCAGCCACACTTGCATCTGCGTTGACTTAGTATTTTAATGTGATCTCATTTGTGTATAATATGTAAATTTTGAGTGACATCCCCAAGCTTTTCTATTTTTTTGTCTTGCTCATGAGGAAACCAGATGTTAGATTAGAAAAGTTTTCTGTCAATGAGTCAGTTAAATTGCCTCATCCTCCACCAAAATTTTCAGTCCACAAGGGGACGGCTGTCTGCCGTCTTGCCTACGTTTTTAACTTCGTAATTTATCTAAGCTCACCAGATGGGCTTTTTTGCTAAACGAGAACCCCTTTCGTTCGGAGGGATGAGGAATAGCATTTCATTTCATGTTTTTTAATGTTAGTTTCTGTAATATTGCTGGGATTTTATTATGCTAATAATTTATCATTGTGTCTATGTTTTTTAAATGTTACTTTCTGTAATATTGCTGGGATTTTATTATACTAATAATTTAGCATTGTGTCAATGAATGTGGCAACATGAACGATTTTGTCCGTGACGCCACTGTCTCTGTGAGAATTCTGTATATGCATGTATGAGGATCTTCTAGCATGGCAGTCTGAGTGTATGTATGAGAAATTTCGTCGTCGACTGCTGGCTGCTCGCTACTAGTGTTTCACTGGCTTCGAGTCGATAGGTAGTCGTTACCAACCTCTGCATTTGATGCTACCAAAGAGGTTCCTCCACCCTTTGGTTACAAGTTGGGTTGGCAATGCCCGCTAGCGAGCCTCGGTAAGACGCGCAAGTTTAAGCTCTTCCCCACCTTTCGTTTTCTGGGTTTTGGCACTGTTACATGAGAACATTTATTGTGTTACGTAGTATGTTTATTACTCCTCCTAAAATGATTTGTTTGAAATTAGGCATTGGCGTAGCTTATACTCTGAACTGACACAAAGGCTGCCTGTTGCGTGGTGAAGGGTACTGTGCAGTACAAGTCCAGCACATTCGACTGACGACCATCAAAGCTCGGATCTGTATGTGTGATGTTGGAGGTTTTTATACTGTAGAAACCACCACTGGTGCATGGGTAGTTGTTCCTTGCAACATGCGTCAACTAATGTGATTGCTTACTAAATCGTCCCACTATATACGTAATATAATGTAGGATGATGGGGGATGTGGACAAGGGAAGGCAGGACTTCATCCGAGAGAGGGGGAGGAGTGGGTGAATAGAGAGGGGCGGGCGGGAGGAAACGAAGAAACTGACAGGGGAGAGAAAAGGTGATGGGCCGGTGAAAGCAGGAATGCACAGACTGAGGCAGCGGGAGAAGGAACGAGAGGTGGTGGAGGGGCCGATGAACACAGTGAGAGGAGTGAAGGGGAGATGTACGAGGAGGAGGAGGAAGTGGGAGGAGGGGGAGATGGACAGAGAGACTGGGAGGAGCGGATGGACAGAGTGAGGACTGCGATGAAGAGTAGTGTTAAAGTTGAGGTAAATGAATGTTAGCGTGTATTACATGTGCCACCGCTCATGGCAGAAGCAGAATGAGTAGCAGAGAAGATGTTTAGTGACAGAATTGTGCGGACAGAGGTAAGAGGAGGAGCAGGATGATTTGGGAGAGGACGAAGGCATGAGAGAGGGCTGAAGGTGCGGGGACTACTCAGGAGTATGTGATCATCAGGAAAGACAATACTGGCTTTCTACGGATCGGAGTGTGGAATGTTAGATCCCTTAATCGGGTAGGGACATTAGAAAATTTAAAAAGGAAAATTAATAGGCTGAAGTTAGATATAGTGGGGATTAGCGAAGTTCGGTGGAAAGAGGAAAAGGATATCTGGTTAGGTGAGTACAGGATTATAAATACAAAATCAGTTGGGGGTATTACAGGAGCAGGTCTGATAATGAATAAGAAAACAGGAATGCGGGTAAACTACTATGAGCAAGGCAGTGATCGCATTATCGTAGTCAAGATAGATAAAAAGCCAACACCGACCACAGTAGTACAGGTTTATATGCCAACTAGCTCTGCCGATGATGAGATCGAATAAATGTATGAGGAGGTAAAGGAAATTATTCAAGACAATTAAGGGAGAGGAAAACTTAATTGTGATGGGAGACTGGAATTCGGTGGTAGGAAAAGGAAGGGAAGGAAAAATAGTAGGTGAATATGGACTGGGCAAAAGGAATAAAAGAGGAGATCGCCTTGTAGGATTTTGCACGGAACATAATTTAATCGTAACAAACACTTGGTTTAAGAATCATGAAAGAAGGTTGTATACGTGGAAGAGACCAGCAGACACTGGAAGGTACCAGATCGATTTTATAATGGTAAGACATAGATTTCAGAACCAAGTTTTAAACTGTAATACATACCCATGGGCAGATATATGCTCCGACCATAACTTGTTGGTCATGAACTGAAGGATGAAAAAAAAAAAAAAAGAAGGAAAATAAGGAGATGAGACCTGGATAAATTGAAAGAACTTGAAGTTCTTGAGAATTTCAGAGGAAGCTTTAGGCAACAATTGACAGAAACGGGGGAAAATAAAACAGTACAAGAAGAAAGGGTAGCATTGAGAAATGAAATAGTGAAGGCAGCAGAGGAAAAAATTGGTATAAAGGCAAGCCTACAAAAAATCCTTGGATATCACAGTTAATACTAAATTTAACTCATGAAAGGAGAAAATATGAACATGAAGAAATGAAACAAGCAAAATGAAGTAAAGACGACTAAAATGTTTCAAATGTTTGTATTGCTTATGTGACTTAACTACGGGGTTATCAGTCCCTAAACTTACAAACTAGTTATGAACTAACTAATACTAAGGACGGCACAAATAGACATGCCCGAGGGGGAATTCGAACCCCCGACCGTAGTAGCCGTGCAAAACCGTGACTGGAGCGCCTCAGTCCCCTCGGCCACTGCGGCCGGCAAAGACGACTAAGAAATGAGATTGACAGGAAGTGTAAAATAGTTAAGAAGGAGTGGTTAGAAGGCAAATGAAAGTCTATAGAAGACTCTATAAATACGGGAAAAATAGATACCGCCTACAGGAAAATAAAAGAAACATTTAAAGACAAGAAAAGCAGCTGTATCAATATAAAGAACTCAGATGGGAAACCAGTTCTCAGCAAACAAGGGAAAGCTGAAAGGTGGAAATACTATATAGAGTGTCTCTACAAAGGAAATGAACTTAGAGACAATATTTTAGGAAAGGGAGAGGATGTAGATGAAGATGAAGTAGGAGATACTATACTAAGAGAAGAATTTGACAGAGCTCTGAAAGATCTAAGTCGAAAAAATGCCCCTGGAGTGGACGACATTCCCTCATAACTATTGAACTCTCTGGAAGAGCCATCCATGACAAAACTATTTCACCTGGTTCGTAAGATGTATGACACTGGGGAAATACCGTCAGATTTAAGCAGAAATGTAATAATCTCCATTACAAAAAAAGCAGATGCAGACAGATGTGAAAATTACAGAACCATCAGTCTAATAAGTCATGGTTGCAAAATTTTAACATGAATTATTTATAGAAGGATGGAAAGCTGGTAGAAGCCGACCTTGGGGAAGACCAATTTGGATTTGTGGAAGATGAGAGGGCATGCGCCTCTACGCTGTTGCCGGCCGCGGTAGCCGAGGAGACTGAGGCGCTCGTCACGGTCTGCACGGCCACTACGGTCGGGGGTTCGAATCCCCCCTCGGGCATGGATATTTGTGCCGTCCTAGTTCGTAAGTAGTTCATAAGTAGTTGGTAAGTTTAGGGACTGATGACCCCGTTGTTAAGTCCCATAAACTATACAAACTGAACTGATCTACGCTGTTAGTCAAGTTGGGGAAAACATGGCGGACGATTTAGCGTGGGTATTTAGGAGCTCTTGATCGGCCGGCTACGTCATTTTGACTTCACTTCCTTGACTCGTTCGGGTGCAAATAGCCTCTCCCGGACGCGACGGGCAGGCGAGTGGGTCTGTGACAGCCGATGCGGACGCTCGGGCCGGGTCCGAGCTGGTTTTGTGTCTGGCGTCGCCGGCTGTTTCCTGCTTTGGGGTTAAGTTTGACTTCGCTGTTGCGTTAGTTCCGTGTTTTGAAATGTCTCGCCCCCCATGCGAGGACGCTCTTGAATTGGTATATTGAGGGAAACGAGCGGAGTTTATTTGGCGTTTTGCCCTTCAGCGGCTTGGTCGCCATCCCCAGGCGTAGCCGGAATTTGGGGTTTGGCCCTTTACCCGCTCGTTGCTGCCGTCGGCGAGATGTAGTTTGCAGCCTTTCAGGCTCTGTCAAGCAGAGAGCGGGCCCTGTGGTGCACTCCGCCTTACCGCCTCAGTCAAACAGGGAGCGGGCGCCCGCGCTGGCCGCCGCGTGCAGCGGGCAGGCTGTGGTTTCCTACAGAGACCGGGCGGGCAAGCGGCAGCAGACAGACTGATCCATCTGGTGCGTCCAACGCCATTCCTCTATGTCATACGTGACCCAGATTACAAAAAATGCGTCTAAGAAGGCGGACAGTTGGAAGGAGATATGCAGAAGTTGGAATCAAACAGGTATTAATTCATTTTCCATAATTACAAACCAATGTATACCTACTTGTAAAATCCAAACTATTGCATGAAAATCAATTAAGCGAAATATTAAAAATTACAGAACATTTCTGGTTGTATTGTGCAAAATACAGTTAAAAACGCAAGAAAAACGATGTGGTTGGACAAAAATCAACGCAAATGGTGCAGAAGGTAGTTGTTGGCTGCCGGCCACGGTGGCCGAGGGGACTGAGGCGCTGCAGTCACGGTCTGCTCTGTTGGTGATTCTAAATCTGGGATATTGGTTTCGTCTTCTTTGGTGAATGCGTTTCTAAAGGCTATGTTTAGTAACTCTGCTTTAGTAGCGCTGTCATCGGCAGAATCGTGATTATTATCACACAGTGAGGGTGTTGTTTATGTTTTGCCCCTAGTACATTCAACATATGACCAAAATCTCTTAGGGCTTTCAGTCAAATTTCGAGAAAGAGTTTCGTTGTGATAAGTATTGTAGACATCTCGCATTGAAGTCCTCGCTAAATTTCGAGCTTATGAGTAGGATCGCCAATCCTGGGGATTTTGTGTTCCCCTACGGTCGGAGGTTCGAATCCCCCCTCGGGCATAGATATTTGTGCCGTCCTAGTTCGTAAGTAGTTCATAAGTAGTTTGTAAGTTTAGGGACTGATGACCCCGTAGTTAAGTCCCATAAGCTTAACGAACATTTGAACATTTGAGTTGTTGGCTGCCAAATTGGTTTCTGTTTTAGTCTTAGCGTATTCGAAAATGCATTAGCATGTAGGTTATAAATCTGCTCGTCTCGTTCAGTAGGCACGTACCTTTCATTGCTGCGGAGGAAATTATGTAGAAAGCACTCTGCTTCCAACTCTTTATTTAGAGCATCAGTTTGCACGCCTATTAACCCTAAAAAGACACCCCATTTTTCAACAAGAATTTGCACTTCATGCCGCCTTTTGCTGAGGCATTTATTGTAAATGGCCTTTTTAGGATTTTCCAAGGCTGCAGCTTTAGGAAACGGACATATTAAATATCTGCAATTGAAGCCATCACCTACTAACACGCGAGGCACACGAGTGCTTGTATCCTACAATCGCTTGCGAAGCAGAATATTTTCTCCTTGTTTAAATCCGTGGAGAAATGTAGTGTTTAAAAAAATAAAACTGTCACTGTGTCTGCTATAGCTGATCAACAACTCCAAACGAGACAACTGATCTTTTTTATAACAATAATAACTTGAGCCACTCTTTTCTTGGACATTTTATCCGTACATGCTTTCTATGTAGCTGCCAATGCAGTTAGCGAGACATTCGAAAATAATTGAAAAAACTGTCTTCACACAAAGCTCTTTGCACAGACGATGAGATTCACCATATTCTTCTCGTTTCGTATTAATTTA
This sequence comes from Locusta migratoria, assembly GCA_026315105.1. Lineage (NCBI taxonomy): Eukaryota > Metazoa > Arthropoda > Insecta > Orthoptera > Acrididae > Locusta > Locusta migratoria. The sequence goes on along the minus strand of CM048748.1, from coordinate 473,231,461 downwards.
ATGAACATATTTTCTTCGCTTCTTTGAAGCAAGCAAAGTGAGAAGTAGAAATTCACCCTCGTCTGAACCACTGTTCACGTTTATACGCTCTGCAGCTGACTCACACACTACATACAGGCGCCATTCGACAACCGGAACGCCTAGCGCTGTCCGCGCTGTGTTTGATGGAGCCTTTCTGTCCGTGTCTCTTCTGAGTGGTCTGGTGACTGTCCATACATGTGGCAGTGGCGCTAGACCGCGGCCTGTGAGGAAGTTTGGTTTTAACTGTTTTCCGCGTCCTCCTCTCTGTCAGCCGTGGCGGTCCTCTCCCTTTAAAGGTGCTCATGTGTTATGATTATTGATTTAGAGATTGTTGTTGTATCACTGTTTAGAAAACTCATAGCAGAGGCCTTACCTGATGTGCGCAACGAGCTCTGGCCAGTGTTTAAGGGGGCACGGTTCAGTTACGCTGTTGGTGTTTGCTTGCATAATTACCTAAGCTAGACTTGTCAGCGCCACTGTTAATAGGGTCTAAAATTTCTCTCTTTGCGTAACGTGCTCTGCCTAGTATTTTAAAAGGCGCTATTTAATTACCCTGCTCATTGTGAAACTACCAGAATTGACTTGTCATATATATACTCTTTTTTAAAGGGAAAAATTTCATACAGTAGAGTCCCGAAAACTCGGCAGTCGGGGTAACTCTGCCACCCCTGCACACCCTCTGGCATTACTCCGTGTTCGCAGAATGCGAGATAGAATTGAAATCGTAGCGTGTGGCAGTTACAGGCTATGGTATAAGTGGACCCAGACATCATGTTTTATTGTGCCACCTAGATCATCATCATTAGAGACTGATTATGCCTTTCAGCGTTCAGTCTAGAGCATAGTACCTCTAATAAAATTCCTCCATGATCCCCAGTTCTATGCTCTAACATTGATGTTTCGTCTGATGTTATGCCTTTTACTTCAAAATCATTCTGCACCGAATCTAAGTACTTTCTTCTTGGTCTACCTCGACTCCTCTTTCCCTCCACTGATGAGCTCATGAGTCTCTTAGGTAACCTTGCTTCGCCCATGCGTGTAACATGACCCCACCATCTCAGTCTGTTCGCTCTAACTGCTTCATCTATGGTGTTCATTCCCAGCTTTTCTTTGATTTCCTCATTACGGACACCCTCCTGCCACCTAGATTCTATGTAAAATTCTTTGAGTTCCATTAATGCAGTATGTATATGCGTTTTCATATTGAAAACAGTTGTGATGAAAATTATGGGAGTGCATGTTTTCATAGTGTCTTTTAAAATCAGTTTCGCCATGATGGTAATTTTACTGGAATATGTGTCATGAAGTAAATCACTATTGTCCACACGCTTCACTGTTGAAGGCTGTATGCCTTCTTAAAGTTTTCTAAATGTAAATTAAAGTACGTACTCGTAAGTAACGATATCATTACTTGGATATTTTCTTAAATTTATTTTATGTTACTGTATTCCATCTTTGTATTGTATTCTAAAGTTTGTTTTTTTAAACACCGTTCCCGAAAACACGACATTTTGACAATCTCGGCTAACCTTCGGTCCACATCAGACCGAGTTTTCGGGACTCTACTGCATTGTCCAAACAGAATCATAGCAGGCCCATTATTTTAATGTGTTCACACTTACTGGTTGCATCTTTTGGGCCAGTACATTGTAACTGTAGTCTTTATTATTGCAAATGGTCATTTATGTTATGTGGTGAGGTTTAATTCTAAATTGCACAGTGTGCTCTGGCTAATGTTTAGAAGCATGGTTCAGTTACACTGCTGGTGTTTGTATACTTGCCTAAGCAAAGCCTGTTGTAGTGCTCACTATTAATTATATCAAGTGTTACTGCATTTGCTATTCCTTGCTCTGTCTTTCTTTTAAAAATGGTATCCTTATTGTAGGATTTTTTTTAATTCACTTTTTATTTTGTAAAGGCAAATGATTGCTCCCTTCTTCCTTTGAATTTAGACTATCTCCTTATTGTATTGTGTTGAGCATCTGTATGTTCATCTATTCATGCCAGCTGTTATCTCATGTTAAGCGTAGTATTAAATTTTGCCCTTACTAATAAATTACTTTGTCTTGGTATTTTGATGAAAATGTCCATCAGTGATACCATCCTGTGCCCAGTATCCGTGTCCTTTTATGATGGGGGTTAAAAGCCCGGTTTTCAGATAATATTGGACCACTCCTTTGGGCCTCACCTCTCTTTGTGTTATGCGGTGTTCTGTTCCTCTGCCGGATTATAATGATGGCCCGCTCACGGGGGGTTGTAACACTTGCGGGGGAGTGACACTTGCGGGCGGCTAATGGCTTTTCCTGGGTACAGGCACACCAACAAGTCTAGCACTGCTGTTGTCAAGTTTCCACACTGTCAGCATAACACGAAACTCAGTGAAATTGCACAACCCTTTGCAAGCTGAAGAGCAATATAGTAACTTGTTCTAGCTACATATTAATTCGTTGAGTGTTCCTCCTGAAAACAAAAAGGTATTTTAATAGTGATAATGTTTGGAGAGTTATTAGGACATTCTCTGCTACTACAAGACGATGACTTTCCACAGTCATACCTCCTAAAAGCATATTATTCAGAACACTAAGCATATCAAGACACCTCCACAAGCAATAAATATATTAGGCATCCTGCACAGATACGTTGATGTAATTGACCGCTATGTAGTTAACCCCACTATCTCGCTATCTCGCAACTTCCGTCTCTTTAAAAATAGCTACCATGCTTTTTAATAGGAGACGCAATCTTAAACCTTCAATTAAAAAACGTTAATAATAAGTCAATGAGTATTTTACATACTTGAAGCGTTTATTTGTAGACCCCAAAAGGATTTGGCTGTATTCGAAATACAAATACATCTAAGAAATACGGAATGTGTAAGGGAATGTCACACACCCAAAAATGCTAAAGATAAATTTTCTATCACCGTCATATAGAACCATTTTTACTCCGAACTTGGCATAAACCAACAGGGAGAAACAAGTTGCAAGACTTCCAGGAAAAATGAAGCGAAATTGGCAGCCAATAGTTGGTTATAAATTACATTGCCTGTTAACTGTATAAATATAAATTACGGAATACAGTCAAGAAGGTCTACATCTACATCTACATACATACTCCGCAATTCACTGTAAGGTGCGTGGCGGAGGGTACACTGTACCACTACTAGGCATTTCCTTTCCTAATCCACTCCCAAATGGAACGGTGAAAACATGAATGCCTATATGCCTCCGTACGAGCCCTAATTTCTCTTATCTTGTCTTTGTGATCTTTACGCGAAATGTAAGTAGGCGGCAGCAAGATCGTACTACACTCAGCTTCAAATTCCGGCCCTCTAAATTTACTCACCAAAAATTCACGAAAAGAACGTCGTCTTTCTTCCAGCGATCCCCAATTGAGTTGCCGGAGCATTTCCGTGACACTCGCGCATTGGTCGAACCAACCGGTAACAAATCTAGCTGCTCGCCTCTGAACCGCCTCTATGTCTTCCTTTAAACTGATCTGCTGCAGGCCCCAAACACTTGAGCAATACTCAAGACGTGGTCGTACAAGCGTTTTATACGCGGTCTCCTTTACAGGTGAAGTACATCTTCCCAAAATTCTCCCAATAAACCGAAGTCCGCTGTCCGCCTTGCAACTGTCCTTACATGTTCGTTCCATTTCATATCGCTCTGCAATGTTACGACTAGATATTTGAACGAAGCGACAGCACCAAGAAGCTCACTACTAATGCTGTATTCGAACATTATAGGATTGTTTTACCTACTCATGCGCATCACCTTACATTTTTCTACATTGAGAGCTAGCTGCCATTCTTCGCACGAACTAGAAATTTTGTCTAAGTCATCCTGTATGCTATTACAATCAGTCATACACTACAGCATCATCAGCAAACAGCCGCAAATTATAACTTACTATGTCCATCAGATCATTTATATAGATAGAAAATGATAGCGGTCCTATCATCTCCCCTGGGGCACGCCTGACGATACACTCGTCTCTGATGAACACTAGCTGTCGAGAACAACGTACTGCGTTCTATTACTTAGGAAGTCTTCTAGCCAGTCACAAATCTGTGAACTTATTCCATAAGCTTCGTTAGCAGTCTGCAGTGAGGCACCGCGTCGAACGCCTTTTTGAAGTCGAGTAAAACTCAATCCGCCTGTTGCCCTTCATCCATGGCTCGCAAGATGTCATGTGAGAAAAGGGCAAGCTGAGTTTCACATGGATGATGTTTCCTAAATCCGTGCTGATTCATGGAAAGAAGCTTTTCCGTTTCAAGGAAATTTATTATATTCGAACTGAGAATATGCTCCAAAATCGTACATGAAACCGACGTCAACGATATTGGCCTGTAATTGTGTGGATCAGTTCTCTTTCCTTTCTTATAAACGTGAGTCAACTGCGCTTTTTTACAATCACTAGGAACTTTGCGCTGAATTAAAGATTCGCGATAAATGCAAGCTAAGTAGGGGGCCAATGCCGCAGAATAGTTTTTGTAAAACCGAACTGGTATTCCCTCTGGACCAGCAGACTTTTTCGTATTTAGCTCTCTCAGCTGCTTCTCTACACCGGAAATACCTATTGTTATGTCCCCCATTTCGGAATTAGTACGTTGATCAAATGATGGTACATTTGTGCGGTCCTCCTGCGTGAAAGATTTCTTAAAGGTTAAATTTAGAACTTCAGCTTTCCGTGTGTTTTCTTCTATTACTGCCCCGGAATGATCAACGAGTGACTGGACAGTGGGCTTTGACCCACTTATCGATTTTACATAGAACCAGAATTTTTTCGGGTTCTCGGAAAGATCTTTTGCTAAGGTATGGCTGTGATAATTATTGTATGCTTCGCGCATCGATCTTTTTATAGACGCACGAATCTCTACTAACTTTTGCCTGTCATCATTTGCGTGTTCTTCTTTGAATCGAGAGTGCAACAGCCTTTGCTTTCTCAGCAGCTTTCTAACATTATTATTATACCACGGTGGATCTTTTCCATCCTTAATCGTCTTTACTGGCACATATTTCTCTAGCCCTTTATTTACAATGCACTTAAATTTAGTCCACAATTCCTCTACATCCATAATCCCGGAATTAAACGATACCCATTCATTTTCTAAGTGCGATCGTAACATTTGCTTATCGGCTCTTCCCAATAAAAACACGCTCCTAGCCTTCTTGATTGGTTTATGAACTTTGGACACCATCGACGCTATGACAATATTATGATCACTAATTCCTGTCTCTACAAAGACATCGTTAATAAGGTCAGGCCTGTTTGTGGCTATAAGGTCTAGAATATTTCCATTGCGCGTGGGTTGCCGGTTTAACTGCTCAAGACAGTTTTCGGAGAATGTGTCCAAAAGTAGCTCGTAAGACTGCTTGTCTGTACCGCCTGAAATGTAACTAGCGAGGTCCCAATCTATATTCTCAAGGTTGAAGTCTCCTCCGACTAATATTACATGGCCCGGATACCTATGCACTACCTGGTTTAGACTTTCTTTTAATGATTCTGAAACTGCTACAGCAGCACTGGGGGGGGGGGGGGGGCGATAAAAACACTCAACTATTAACTTTATTTCTTTTAGACCTGTTATACGTGCCCATATAACTTCACAGTTACTTTCAACCTCGATCTCAGTAGAAACAATATCTTTGTCTAAGGTAAAAGGCAGTGGTTTACAATCAGATATCCGTATCACTCTACTCCCTAAGAAGTTTGTGTGAAGATTAATTTTCAGAACATTCAAGAAAAAGGGTACTGTGGTGTTGAAACTACAAGAAGCAGCTCATTTAATCAGGAAGGGAAAACGTTATGGTGCCCGTAAATTTGAATGGCTGTATCTCTTGTAGTAACATTCATTTTTTGATAAAATGTTAAAGTCCAATATACCAGAATTTTGTTTTTCTAAACTCAGTGGCAACTTTTTTGTCGAAATTTTTGCAGGAAGTAGTTTTGATGTGATTTCATACTTCTATGCATTAATATTATCAAACATGTAATTTCTGTTACAAATCGCGCGGCCGGTCCGGTCGGAGGTTGGAGTTCTCCCTCGGACATGGGTATGTTTGTTTGTACTTTGGCCAAGTTATTTTAAGTAAGATTAAGTAGTGTAACTCTAGCGACCGATGACCTAAGTAGTTTGGCCGCATAAGACTTATACACGTAATTTATTTATTTCATCACCACATTTAAATACTAATAATTAAAGAAACTTAAATGTAGAAATTTGAAATAAACACTGAAAACAAATGATTGATATTTCTCATAAGATGAATGCACAGAACCGTTGAATTATGTCTTGCGCATGTACCTTCAAAATCTGCCATATGAAAATTGTAGTGAGAGTCCCAAATTTGTTTTTTCTATAATAACATTAAAAACATATTAAAAATTCAGAACGCGAAAACCAGTGAAGTTATGGACTTGAAGCGTTTTGTGTTGCTAAATCTTTACATATTAGACACGATTTTAAAATTTGTTTGCTATCGCCAAAGTAGACGAAAAGTTAAATTTTTTGGTGTAATCTTCGCCGTGTAGACTGTATGTTGTAGAAGTCTACGCCGAACATAATTATAATCATAACTTTGAGGAGAGAACGTTGTTTACACTTCTCCTGCGTTTCTAGTCGGCTGTGCTGTGCTACGTAACGACATCGTACCGTTCCACTTTACCGAGATCTATATATGTATTGGTGTGATGTCTGTTCTTTCGAAATAAGACATCACACCAATATATGTATTATTTAGACGCAAGGATTCTGGGTTCTGTTTTCATCGCTAACGCGATTAACAACGTTAGACCTCGTGTGTAAGCAGTTAAAGATTGTGAGTGCCACTGGAGAAATGGATAAGTAACACCTATTGTTTGAGACTTGAAGATGACCTGAAATTAGCCGAAATCGATATCTCATAATAAACATAAGGTGTAGCTGTCTAGCTGTCCCGTTACTACTGCCCCGCCTCGCTCGGTGGGCCTTTCCCTGAATACGGCACAGGTAGCGGCTGGAGGGCGTACAGCAGGGGTGGTGTATCTCTATTTCTGGAACACCCTGTTCACTACCTGCAGCGTCCGGGTCTCCCCGCAAGTGTCTACACATTTCCTTTCCCCGCAAGTGTCACAAACTCGCTCAGGACGAGGCCCGGTCACAGCACAGCAGGTAGCCTGGCTTTGCCGGCAGGTGGTGCGCATGCTGGCGGCGGTGGTGGCGGCGTTCGCGGCGCTCTGGCTGCCGTACCGCGGCCTGCTCGTCTACAACTCGTTCGCCACGCTGCTCTCGGGCGACAAGTACATGGACCTCTGGTTCCTGCTGTTCGCCAAGACCTGCGTCTTCGTCAACAGGTGAGCCAGCGAGCACAACCCTAGCACACTCCGGCCCTTTTCTGACTCACGTTAGCCACTAATTCCTGGCCTCGCGAAGGCTTACCTATGTTGTAGCCTCAGTCGCAAATGTTATTACCCACACTTCCCAACTGTATTTCTTGGCAGTCAGTAGGTTGACGTTTAGAATTATTCGAGAAAACAATTGAGGGTGACATTCAGGTTTGTGTGGAAGCGTACAACGTTCGAAACAATTTTGACACCACATTCAGAATTCTTCCAGTAACTTACTCAAATAGCACATTACACATGGCTCATCAGACATGAAGAGGATACAGGTGTTGTAGTCTAAGAGTGCGATGACAGCTACTCTCATCAAGTTTTCAGTGACAGAAAATACATCAACAGAAAATACATCATTACGTGTTACGTTACTACGAATGGACACTTCGAGCTAGTTTCTCCGGACATTTGTGAACTTTATGTTGTTTCCATCTAATGCAATTCAAAGTTACTTGATGATTCGTGTAATATTTTCCTGTCGAAAGTGGAACGTTCACCTACGTCTAAAAGGAGTACGCTTTAGGGTCTGTTTTGTTCGTGCTCTTAACACCAAAAATTCTCGCAGGCATGATGTTTTTAGACGGATGGATGTGTTTGCACATTTTTAACTATTGATACATTTCAATACACCTCCAAGTAACATTTACGATCTGCATCACCTGGTGATGGTTATTACTCACAACCGAAACTCATCTCGCCTTCATTGTCTGACTACATTATGTGTACCTTGCAAAATATCCTTCTACAAATGTTTTTGACGATTATAAATTTACTCTGCGCCCGTGCCTCTCTTACAGATTATGTCAGGCATTCGGTGATCAGTGACAACGGTGTGAGCACCTGTGTTCCACCCCCTCACTACAGGCTGGTGATGGCGGGCGTCCCAACCGAGGCCACATCTTTATTCTGCCACGACTGGATACGCTTCTACCTGGGCTTCGTCACTTACTGAACACATTCACACAACACTTATCACACTTCCGAAAAGTTCCGAGCCTCTAGGCCACCAAATCTGTACCTTTCTCCTCCCATGCAGTATTTCCTCTCCCCAGCTGTCTACGAGAAATTACAAATGTTGTTGTTGTTATGGTCTTCAGGCCGGGCCGGCCGCGGTGGCCGAGGGGACTGAGGCGCTCCAGTCATGGTCTGCACGGCCACTACGGTCGGGGGTTCGAATACCCCTCGGGCATCGACATTTGTGCCGTCCTTAGTATAAGGTAGTAGATAAGTAGTTTGTAAGTTTAGGGACTGATGACCCCGTAGTTAAGTCCCATAAGCTTAACAAACATTTGAACATTTCTTCAGGCCGGAGACTGGTGTGATGCAGCTCTCCACAGTGCCCTATCCTGAGCAAGCCTCTTCAACTCCACAAAAGAACGGCAACCTACATCTGCCTGAATCTCACTATATCCATCTCTTGGTCTTCCTCTGCGGTTTTTATCCCACACACTTCCCTCCAACGCTAAATTCACAATTCCTTGATGTCTAAGAATGTGCCCTACAAACCGATCTCTTCTTTTAGTCAAGGTACGCCAGAAATTACTTTCCTCCCCAATTCTGTTCAGTACCTCCTCATTAGTTACGCGATCCACCCACCAATCTTCAGCATTCTTCTGTAGCGCCACATTTCAAAAGCCTCTATCTTCTTCCTGTCCGCACTGTTTATCGTCCGTGTTTCACTCCCATACACGGCAACACTCCATACAAATGCGTTCAGAAAGGACTTCCTTAGGCTTAAATCAATATTCATGTTCACAAATTTCTCTTTTTCAAGAACGTCTTTCTACCCATTGCCATTCTGCATTTAATATCCTCTGTACTGCGCCCGCCGCGGTGGAGTAGCCGAGCGGTCTAAAGCGTCTCGCTGAGGAGCGCACGGTTGCTCACCGTGCAGGTTGGATTCCATGGGTGTGTGTGTTTGTCCTTAGGTTAGTGTACCTAGGTTTACGTAGTTTGTAAGCTACGGACTGATGACCACACAGTTTGGTCCGATAGATTTACAACCATGTACTGCCACCGTCATTTGTTATTTTACTGCCCAAGTAACAAAACTCATCTACCTCCTTTATTGCTTCGTTACCCAATCTAATTCCTTCTGCATCACCTAATTTTCTTACACTGCACTCCATTACCCTAGTTTTGCTCTTGTTAATGTTCATCTTATATGCACCTTTCAGCATACTGTCCATCTGTTCAGCAGCTCTTCCAGGTCCTTTTCTCTGTCTGACAGAATTACTATGTCGTCGGCAAAACGCAATGTTTTTAATTCTCCACCCTGTACTTTAATTCCTTCTCCAAATTTCTCCTTGCTTTCCTTTATAGCTTGCTTTTGTGTCCCAGCCTCGTCGCCGCTTTTGTGTCTCGTTTCCGTCGTAGGTGTCGGTGGCCGAGTGGAATGAGACCGATACAGGAATAAAGATAGCACGCTGGTGCAGGTACGGAGGGGAGCAGCCAGAAACTAGAAACACTAGAGTAAATTAGAACGAGATATATATTGCACAGAATGTATACAATACTTAACTTTTACACAGATCAGTACTGCAGAATGTTGATACATAGTTGAGCTAGAGTCCTGCCTAGTGCCTGTCCGATAGCCAAGTCTTCACTGGTGTCTATCTGATTCCGAAGGTCTTAACTGGTTCCTATCTCAGTCACAAGTGCACGACGTCGTTCAGTGGTGGCCACGAGCGGAGTTGCAGCAGAGGGCGCTCGTGGCTGTCGTCGTAAGAACGCCGCGCCGTGCGTGCATGGCGGCGCGCGGCGAAAGTAGGTGGCGCGCACTTTGGACTTGTGCGACACCACACTTGCTCAGTGTACAAGTTGAATAACATAGGAGAAAGGCTACAATCCTGTCTTACTCCCTTTCCAAGCACTGTATCCCTTTCATGCCCTTCAACTCTCACAACCGCTGTCTGGTTTTTGTACAAGTGGTAAATAACCTTACGCTCTCAATATTTTACTCCTGCTTGCTTTAGAACTTGAAAGAGTTTATTTCAATTAACATTGTCAAAAGCGTTCTCCAAATCTACAAAAGCTAGATAGGTAGGTTTGCCTTTTCTTAATGTATCGTCTAGGATAAGCCGCAAAGTGAGTATTGCCTCCCGTGTTCCTACATTTCTCCTGAATCCAAACTGATCTTCCCCGAGGTCGGCTTTTACCAGCTGTTCCATCCTTCTGTAAATAATTCGTGTTAATATTTTGCAAATATTTTACAAATACCTTCCATGTTTTACGATGAGCGATGAAACGATGTCAAAACTCACTGCAAGTTACCCTGCGCCATGTTCGTGGGAACGTTTACGTGTGACCAGTTTCATGGTCATCAGGAAAACGGTGATGAATTCTAATTATCGGTCAAATGTCATCAAAGTCTACTACATACCACCATCCGCTATGCAAGAAAAAAGAAAATAAAATAGAAGAATATAAACACGTTTGATTTGATCGTTCAACGTCGTCCTTGTCGTCATCTATGTTAGAGAATGCAAATAAAATTTTGATTTTTGCTCTTCGTTCGAGTTTATTGACTTTTATAATTGCCGCCATTCTTTTTGAAAACTTTTTCAGGAACTTAACGATCAAAACGGCCCCTCCCTCATCATACATAGTTCGAATAGTGCATTATAGTGTTCAGTCAAAAAACGCATTAAAATGCATTTTCAGTTTTTCTCAAATTTTCCGGTAGATTTTCCAAAATTTTTGTTTTATACAAACTTCGGCATGAGAATTAAGAACGCAAAAATCAGAAGATCAGCCAAGTCGGTCGATCTGATCTGAGTTGATACCGCTAAATAAATGCGGCAATTGATTTGAATTGATTTACTGCTACTGTATGTTGCTCGCGTGTGCAGCCAACACTTAATATTCGAGAGGTAAGTTCACTGCCCTCTGGAAGAGAATGTTGATACGAGAAACATCACAGATGAAACAATCTCAGCGTCCTTGCAGGTTCCAACCAAAACGTTTCCGCTCCTTATCCTCTTCCCTCTACAGCCCAGACTCATAACAGAGCTATTGGCAGTAAAATTCCACAGGTTTCTGATTCATTTTCCACTCCTGACCAGCAGTGGCAGGAAATGGGAAATACCTTCAGCACACAACGCCTCATTCCGCTGCACCCCGTTATTCTCGTACAGTATGTGACTCACATCCCTGAACATTGTTTCCCAGCAATCTTCTTCTAAAACTCACAACATTCGCTCAGGATTCTACCAATGGAGCAGACTGTTATGTCACAAAGGTGCTAAATATCTAAGCTAAGCACTCAAAACGATACTTCATGTAAATTTGTCCATACATAAGTCCAAATTAACAGGATAGTCTAACACGTTCTCTACACAGTTCAGTACGTTGTTGAGAAGACAAACAAATTTATTTGAACCACAGTCAAAAACACAAAAGTTACTTGTACTTACAATTCTTTTACACTGTGTATACTCATACCATACATCCTACATAGTCTCTAGGTTTCACTGCTGCCACTACCACCGGTACTACCAATACAGCACACATTTTCCTTCTGCCTTTGGCATCTGCCAACAGGGTTTAAATACCATTCAATAAGGCGGCTACGTCACTTTTCGTCACGTCATGTGACATCACATGACGTTCAATTTTCACTTAAAAGTTTCTATTAAGATTATTTTAGATTTTTAAATAGAAAATATACTTCAAATTACAATATAAATTATCTTTTAATGTTTAGTAAAGATTTTTTATACAAATGAAATTGAAAGTAACAGTTACAACTGCTACGCACTTTTCTTTTAAAGGTACAAACAAATTTTAATTTTTGAATAACAGATATTCATGTAATTGCATTATTATTTGATTCTTTGCGCCTACTAATGGCTTTTATACAAAATAACATTTTAGTAGCAGGTTACAATCAGTACGTACAAATGCTGATAAGATCGTCTTCTATGTTTAAGATCTTTGGCACAGTTCTTATGACAAATCAAAACAGACATCAATCTCATACATGCCTTGCCTGTAATTTTCGAACACAAAAATATACTTAACATTTATGTCCGGTTTAAGGTAAGTTTAACCCATACAGATAACTGTGGTAGTTACATTTCACGTAAAACACGCGAATATTTGCGCGATTTTCTTACGTTACTAATATTGAAAGTTCCTTTGAATCGTAACAAGACTTTGTCGTCTGCTTTATGGCAGAACTGACTGTATGTTTTCAGTGCGTTAGATACCCAAACAGTTTGTTTCCCCATGTAGGGTCAATTTTTATGTGTTGCGTTATTTCAGTTGTGTCCTACTGATATTGTAGTCATAGTAAAATATTGTTTTCCGTTCTCTGAAATGAACGCTTTTACATATTTGGACCTTTAAATCAACTCAAGCTGAGTGAAGTGGCGCAGCCGTAAGATGCTACACAGAGCCATACCGGAAAACCAAGCCTCGCTGCCTCTACATCCGCTCACAGTTACAAATCTGTTGCAGGAGCAACATGCTGTACACCAACTAAACCCTGGAATAGGTCCCATAGTCATTCAACTGCCTCAAAATAGATATCTGCGAGTATTTCCCTCGGTGCCGCTTTGTCTTTTAGCAGTGACCCCTTAACAGGTGCCAGGCACTTAAATGTGATGTAGATGTAGAACATTAAGTAACACTGTTGGCCGCTGTGTTCGCAGATACTGTTATACGCCCATAATAACATCGTCTACTATTATCAAAACACATCAATCTGCCTCAACATTGACTTCTGCGGTTATTACCCTCAATGGTGCTTTGTCTGTTGGTAGTACCCTCTCACTGTCGGCCACTGTGTTCTTAGGCACTGTCCAACTGCGATAATCACTTGAGCTATTAATATCATAAGCTGCCAAACTGCCTCAACATTGATCACTGCACTTACTACCCTCAATGTTGCTATGTCAGTTGGCAGTGACTCTTTCAGTCATTAAATGCTACGTGTTGGCCACTGTCTTCTCAGTCGCTGTCGTAAGGCAATATTGACATAACTTATTTATTTATTTACAACCATACTGACCTACAAGTATACGTTAAATACTTAAGTTCCTTTTCTTTCTTTGTTGTTGTTTCCTATTTGTCCCGTAGTTCCTCATTTTCCCCCCATTCTTCCTTTCTTCTGAACATATTGTTATTGACTTTTTCTTTCTTCTGGTTGAATGCCTTAAACATTTAGTATTGCATTATCAGAACGATTTCTTTCTGCTATTTCTGATTCTTCGAGTTTGTTTCTTTGTAGATCTTTTCTTACTTCCGTAATCGATGTTATTGGCGATTTCTACTTGCAGTGGAGTGACTGACACTAGGGAGGTGGAAAGCTTGGCAGTGCTTGGAAGAATTCATGGGTAGTGAGTCGATAAGGCTGATGCATGACTGTTGTCATTGCTGGCCTCTTTTTGCGTTCAAGAAGTTTGATTTGGCGCTGGATTTGACGTCGGTGGAGGAGTGTATCACAGTCACAGGTCCGCAGCAAGGAGCGATAGAGATGATGCAAATCTCGAGGAGGTCTACAGCCTGTAGAGGGAGGGTGGGACAGTGTGGGTTTTTTTTTTGTGGTTTTTAGGGCGCACAACTTCTATGGTCATTAGCGCCCAGTCAAAAACATAGATTCGCTATGATCTCAAAAAAAAAAAAAAAAAAAAAAAAAAAAAAAAAAAAAAAAAAAATGGTGACTGTCAGAACATCAAGAAGAGGCTAAAAACGAAAGATAAAAGACAATTAAAAGGGTTAAATATCCTTGGATAAGTTGGCCAAGTTGATAAAACGCAAAACTCTAGCAGCTGCTCGTGTGTCATCAGCTAAAATTTCCTCCAGAGTGGACGGAAAGTGAACGGCTACACGGAGATAATTAAAAAGTACGCAAGACAGTAAAAACATGTCGCACGGTCAGCAGTTCACCGCAGGAGCACAGCGGTGCAGGGTAGGCGGACAGCAAGTGACGGTGGCTGAAACGGCAGTGACCGATCCGCAACCGGGCCAGGATGACCTCCTCCCGCCGAGAGGTGCGTGAGGAGGTCCTCCAAGCGGTCGGGATCGGTTTTACAGTTCGCAATTTGTTGTTGGACACTGAAAACCACGCACTGTGCCATTGCGACACGATACTCCGGCGGAGAGCCCGTTGAACATCGTCAGATGGGACGCAAAAGGTAGCCACGCGAGGTAAAAGAGCTGCGGCCTTGGCCGCTATGTCGGCGGTCTCATTCCCGGGCACACCTACGTGGCCAGGGACCCACAGGAAAGAAACGTGACAGCTGTCATCTGCTAGCAACTGGAGGGAGCGTTGGATCCGATACACGAGAAGATGGTGCGACAAAGGGTCCCTAAGACTCTGCAGAGCACTAAGGGAGTCCGAACAGATGGCATAGAAAGGTTGGCGGTGGCGGCAGGTGTACAAAACGGCCTGGTGGAGGGCAAAAAGCTCAGCCGTGAAGTTAGAGCTCCGGTCAGGGAGCTTGTATTGAAAACGGTTGTCCTCGACGACGAAGGCAGATCCGACACCGGCAGTGCTCTTGGAACCATCAGTGTAAATAAATATGGCGTTATCGAACCGCGAACGGAGTTCGACAAGCCTCGAGCGGTATACCAAATCCGGAGTGCTCTTCTTGGGGAGCGAACTAAGTTCGAGGTGAGTGTGAACCGGGGCCTTATGCCACGGTGGCAATGGGCTTTCGCTCAACCGAAAGGTGGAAGGAAGGGTAAAATCGAGCCGCTGTAGTAGGTGGCGAAACCGAACTCCAGGTGGAAGCAAGGCAATCGCAGACAACTGATATTGGCGATCGAGTGAGTCGTCAAAAAATAATCGGTAAGATGGATGGTTGGGCATCGACCGCAGGCGGCATGCGTACCGAGACAAAAGTATGTCACGCCGAGTGGTCAAGGGTAATACAGCAGCCTCGGCATACAGACTTTCAACAGGGCTAGTATAAAATGCACCGGTCGCCAGACGTAATCCCCGATGGAGGATAGAGTTGAGACGGCGGAGAATCGACGGCCGTGCAGAAGAGTATACAAGGCTTCCGTAGTCGAGATTCGACTGAACAATGGCCTGGTAAAGGTGAAGCAGGACGGTACGGTCCGCTCCCCATGACGTGCCACTGAGGACACGAAGGACGTTAAGGGATCGGGCACAACGGGCAGCCAGGTAGGACACGTGCGTGGACCAGCAAAGTTTACGATCCAACATGAGTCCCAAGAATTTCGTAGTCTCCATGAAAGGGAGAGCAACAGGGCCGAGATGTAGAGAGGGTGGAAGAAATTCCTTGTATCTCCAGAAGTTTATACACACAGTTTTCTCAGTGGAGAATCGGATGCCGTTTGCGATGCTCCAGGAATATAGACGGTCAAGACAGCGTTGAAGAGAACGCTCCAAGAGGCACGTCCGCTGGGCGCTACAATAAATTGCGAAATCGTCAACAAAAAGAGATCCGGAGACGTCGGCTGAAAGGCAATCCACGATCGGATTGATTGCAATGGCAAAGAGCGCCACACTCAAGACGGAGCCCTGTGGTACCCCATTCTCCTGGCAATAGGTATCTGACAAAACAGAACCCACCCGTACCCGGAACTTGCAATCCGCCAAAAACTCTTGAATGAAAAGAGGAAGGCGGCCCCGAAGGCCCCATCTGTGCAATGTGCGGAGAATGCCCGCTCTCCAACAGGTATCGTATGCCTTCTCCAAGTCGAAGAACACTGCTACTGTTTGACGCTTCCTTAGAAAGTTGTTCATAATGAAGGTCGACAACGTAACGAGGTGATCAGCAGCAGAGCGGTGTCGACGAAAACCGCATTGGATATTAGTCAGGAGGCGGCGAGATTCGAGGAGCCAGACCAACCGAGCGTTAACCATGCGTTCCATCACCTTACAGGCACAGCTCGTCAGAGAAATAGGACGATAGCTGGAAGGAAGATGTTTGTCCTTCCCTGGTTTGGGGATGGGGACAACAGTGGCTTCATGCCAACTTGTGGGTACATGACCTTCAGTCCATATGCGATTGTAGGTACTGAGAAGAAAGCACTTGCCCGCAGGAGAGAGGTTCTTCAGCATTTCAATGTGAATGGAATCGGGCCCGGGAGCAGAAGATCGGGACAGGGCGAGAGCACGGTCTAGCTCCTGCATGGTGAAGGCGACGTTATAATTTTCACGATTAGAAGAGTGGAAAGAAGGCGGCCGGGCCTCCTCTACCTGTTTGCGAGGGAGAAAGGCAGGGTGGTAATGGGCAGAGCTCGAAACCTCCGCAAAGAAACGGCCCAATGCGTTGGAAACGTCAGAGGGGTCCACAAGGACTGCGTTCTCCACGGTCAGGCCAGGAATCGGGGAGTGGACCTTGATGCCAGATAGACGGCGTAGGCCACGCCAAACAAACGTGGAGGGAGTAAAACGGTTAAAAGAACTAGTAAAAGCAGTCCAGCAAGCTTTCTTGCTGTCGTTCATGATACGACGACATTTCGCTCTCATACGTTTATAATGTATGCAATTCTCCAAAGTCGCGTGGCGGCGGAAGGTGCGTAAAGCACGGCGCCGGGCTCTAAGCGCGTCGCGGCAGGCTGCAGTCCACCAAAGGACCTGGACACGACGTGGAGAAGAGGAAGTACGAGGTATGGAACGTTCAGCAGCGGTGAGAATAACCTCTGTGAGATAGTCGACCTGACTGTCACAGGTGGGAAAATCCCGATCGTGAAAAACAGCCATCGTAGAATAAAGCCCCCAGTCGGCTTTAGAAATGTTCCAACTGGTGGGACGAGGAGATGGGGAATGATGCAGAATGTGGATGATACAGGGGAAATGGTCACTCGAGTACGTGTCAGAAAGTGCATACCACTCAAACCGACCGGCAAGCTGAGGAGTGCATATTGCGAGGTCTATATGGGAGTAAGTGTGTGTTGTGTCAGAAAGGAAGGTTGGTGCACCGGTGTTGATGCAGACAAGATCGAGGTGTTGGAGAAGGTCCACCAAAAGGGAGCCTCTCGGACAAGGTGCCGGAGAGCCCCATAAGGGGTGGTGGGCATTAAAGTCGCCTATCAACACGAAGGGTGAAGGGAGCTGATCAACAAGGTGTAGCACATCTGCCCTAGTAAGGGCAGATGACGATGGCGAA
Organism: Locusta migratoria; assembly: GCA_026315105.1. Lineage (NCBI taxonomy): Eukaryota > Metazoa > Arthropoda > Insecta > Orthoptera > Acrididae > Locusta > Locusta migratoria. Next base: position 473,213,972 of record CM048748.1, on the reverse strand, counting down.
TAAATATTACAGAGGGAAAAGGTAAATGTGGATAGGGTGATGCGGACGGCAACTGCCTGTAGGTGAGTATGCAATGAAATGGGATGGTAATAGACATCGTCTCGAAGGAGCATCAGAACCCCTCCATGGGCTGGGATACCTTCCATGGGTGGCAAGTGGAACCGCACAGAGGTGTAGTGTGGAAAGTCTGCACGATCACGGGGACGCAACTTAGTTTCCTGGAGGCAGACTAGAAGCGGGCAGTGCAATCGAAGGAGTAGTTTTAACTCCTCCCGATTAGAACGAATGCCGCGAATATTCCATTGATGGAGCGCCATGATAAAAATGAGAGAAGAAATAAGGATAAAAACCAACTAGCAAGCGGGGTCACCTCGACGGCCGCTGAGGACCCGATTTCGAGGGAGCACTGCTATCGCTGTCCAGGGGCAAAGGGTCGTGGTCCATAGGTTCGACCAACGCGCCTGCCACCTCCCTGAGTTGATCAGGAGGGGCAGTTTCCGCCGCCGGTAGAGGGCCGGGTGCCTGGCAGACGGAGCGACCCGGTGAAACAGAAGACGGCCGAGGCCGGCAACTGTTGGATGGCGTGACGGATGGGTCACGCCTCGGCGGGGAAGGAGAGCAACTCTTTTTCTTGTCAGCTCTTCTGGAAGAGTGACGGCGGGAAGAGGCAGTTGACGGTTGGGAAGCCTGAGAACGCAGAAAATCCTCACGGACGGGTTCCTTTTTCAAGGTCCGGGCATCTTGTTTAGGTGCTCGCGGTTTACTAGAGTTTGATGAAGACTGTACCCTAGAAGCAGCAGGAGGAAGCGGGGACGTGGAACGGGCAATCTTCGGGCTGGCGGATCGCACAACTGTGTCAGCGAAAGTGAAGTCACATGTCTGGGTACTGGAATCCTTGGTAGGTCGAGTTGAGGTGAGTACCTTACTGTATGTACCCGCTGGGAGGACAGTGGGCTTTCGACTCGCCAACAACTTACGAGCGGCAGATGTTGATACCTTCTCCGTAACCCGAATTTGCTGGATTACCTTCTCATCCTTGTATACAGGGCAGTCGCGAGAGGAAGCCGCATGGTCACCGTTGCAGTTTAGGCAGTGAGGGGACGGAGGTGGGCAATCCCCCTCATGGGCGTCCCTACGACAAGTGACACACTTTGCTGCATTTGGGCAATGTTCACGGGTATGGTTGTACCTGTGGCATTGAAAACAGCGCGTTGGGTTAGGCACATAAGGGCGGACAGAGATGACTTCATACCCTGCTTTGACCTTCGACGGGAGGTCAACTCTGTCGAACGTCAAAAACACAGTACGAGTCGGTGTCAATTGGTTATCGACCTTTTTCATCACCCTGTGGACGGCTGTCACACCCTGATCGGACATATACGATTGGATGTCTTCATCAGACAACCCGTCAAGGGATCTCGTAAAAACTACCCCCCGAGACGAGTTGAGTGTGCGATGCGCTTCTACCTTAACTGGAAACGTGTGCAACAACGTAGTACGTATCAGTTTTTGGGCTTGGAAGGCACTTTCCACTTCCAGCAAGAATGTGCCATTGCGCTGACGTGAACAGGTTTTAACAGGGCCAGCAATTGCATCTACACCTTTCTGTAGAACGAAAGGATTGACAGAATTGAAATTCTTTCCGTCGGTGCGAGAGACAACCAGAAATTTAGGTACATTAGGCAGAGTCTTTTTAGGCTGAGGCGAGTCTAACTTACGTTTCTGGGTCAACGTCACGAAAGAAGATAAGGAAGTCATCGCGGAAGTGTCCCCCGTGATTACCGGCGTCTCCGATGGCCCGCTCCTTCCTAGTGGGGGCCCTCTCCGAGGGCTTACCCGCCTTAGGTGATTGTTCACACCTCAGGTAACACCTCCCGAGAACTGACGGAGGGACCAATCGGCACGTTCGGAAGGTACCAGCTCGGGTAATCACCCCTCCCTGGGCCTGGCCTTTACCAGGGGGTACGTACGTGCCCTACTTGTCTACCCGGGGCGGGGAATTACACGTTACCCCGTCACCTGCTACACAAGATAATGCGTGGGTCGGCCTTCAGACACGCACAGGGAGGAAAGAAGAAGAGGATAGGAAATGAAGAGAAAGAAGGAAGAAGTGTCTCAAACGCCGAAGCGGAGACTAATGAGGTGAAGAAGGCTAGGAGAGTACAAGGAGAGAAAGACAGAAAACAAAGGGTAAGAAAGGAAGGAACGAAGGAAGAAAAACCACAACAAGAACCACCGTAGCTCACGAAATATGCCCGTCTCCGGGCGAAGGCATAAACCGGGAGGGAAAGTGAAGCAGCCTGGGGCAGAAGAAAGGCTGCTCCGGCTCGGGGCCCCGTGCGCGCCACACACGTACCCACAAAAGAACTGTGGGCCCCCTGGGGGGACAGTGTGGGTGGATAAGTTTGGTGGGAATGTTGGCTTGTACGGCATCATCAACGGTCAGGTGAAGGTAGGATGCAGCGTGGTAGATATCAGCACAGGTGAGGAGGGGAAGAGGGTGGCTGGCGACCAAGGTGTCAATGGATCGACGGTAGCATCCCAATCAGCAGAGGAGTAGACACGGAGAGTTTTAGGACGGGGTTCCGGACAGGGAGTGTGGTCTGGATGGCCACAGGGTTCTACGGTAAGGAGTACAGGGGCTCGGTCGCTACCAATAAGGTGGAGGACTTCCGCCTCTAGGCGGCCAGGAGTTTGGGTGAGGCGAAGACGAGGTGGGGAGGGGGTATTGCTCTCAGGCTGTAAGGGGGGTGGTGTCGCCCCTGAGCAGGGAGATAAAATGACGTCACCGCCGCATTTCGGCAGCAGAACGGGAAGAAAAGTTAAGGTCGGCAGCAACCACATAACAAGTTAAAAACAAAGTTAAAAACAAATATATTAAGAAAATAAAAGCCTGTGTCACAGTGACGTTATAACACACACACATTAAGACGAATCACTGGACATGAAGAAAGACATAAAACTGGTGATTGCAACATTTGTCTGGTGTGGCGGTGGGTGCACTATTAAAAACGCGCACGAACAACAAAGAGACACAACACTGAATGGAGCAGCAAAGTTTAAAACACTTCCCGATGATAGCACCCTTCCCAAGCACTGGTTATGTTGCAGGGGGCTCCCAGTAACTAGACAAGAATGAGTTCTGTGGGATGGTCTTGTTATTTGTGTATGAATTATTCTGCAGAAACATTTATAGATGTTATAGAACAAAAACTTACAAGGTTGAAAATAAATTGAATTTGTTAACCACAAGGAAATAATAATGGCTGGCGACGGATAACGCATCATGTGTAATTCGGAACTAGTATACACACTTTGCAAGAAAGGATACGTCCAGTTTATACCAACATTGTTCAACATTCAATAATGTTATTTCAGTCCCATCCAAAACAGGGGGAACAAGAGAGGCATATTTACCATTATGGTTCAAGTACGCTATGTCAATTAAATGTGGATTCTTATTCTAATTCAACAGAAATTTTTATTAACAGACACACATAGTTACTGAACAGACCGTTCCTGAATGTGTCATTTTTGAACCTTATGCACTGAATGAAGTTGGTATGAACAACCTGTACATCAGGCGTGGCCAACACTTGCGTGTGTCGCCAGTGCCCCACAGTGCGCGGGGCAGGGGCGCAAAGCAAAATGTCAACACGTTAACACTGAACACATCACATTTTTAAACCAAATTTACACCAACTGCGGTCGTTTAGAATTTACAAGACTCCTATTAGCAAGCTAATTGGTAGCAAATTGCATTCTATGTCACACAAGGGGACGGGATGGTAGGAAATTGTAAATAGAAACGTAATCAAACATTATTACATTCACGTGCCATTGTTTAGTGGCATGCAATTAACAAATCTAAATGCTTATTACGCAAAAGCTGGTGCCACTGGTCGGATATTTGACTGGCCGGTGTGACCAACGGGGAACATAGAGGAAATTAGAATTACTTTTGCTTCGTGCGATGCTCTGATAATAAAAAGCATTTTACGTATGCTACTGTATCAGTAATAAAGGAAAGACTAAACGGCCATCGAACGTGAACCAACCGTGAAGAAATACATTTGGATGGTGACCCATCTGCATAACACAACGAAATATACCTCAAAATCGTTTAAAAATTTAGAATAAAATTACACACGAGGCGACATTGATCTAAAACAAACTGAAATATGACTGTTGAGCGTAGGTACAGCCGATCACAAAGTCAAAGTACTACTCACAACGGGGCTAACCAAACTATATCACAAACAAAATTCTTGATAATTCCTTCTTGAAAGTAATACGAAACGAAAGCACACTTAATATCGTAACCATTACAGCCAACTGCAAGAGCATCGGGGATCATTTACGGTAACCAGATATTTTCTGAGACAGATTCCGGCAAAAAATAAAAACTAGGTCCGAAGTCACACTAAGAGTAAGTAGCAAAAATTTTAATATTTCAAAAAATAAAAATAAATAATTAAGAATAAAAGTAAATAAATGAAAACGTTGGCATGAAGGCAATGCAAAATCTCATCCAATAAGCAAGAAATGAAAGCCGTAACTGAAAAGGTAAAGACTTGGGAACGACTTGAGCTATATTACTTGTGCAACACTGTACTTTCCCCGTGAAACTGTTTTTAGACGAATTAAAGGATTAATTAAAAAGTATTCTGTCAACGTGTTTATGCGTTCTTTTCTAGTAAGAACTATCTGGGAGCACAGTGTTGCAATCTGCGGTCGCCTGCAGAGAGACTGGCAAGTTGTACTGGAAAAGGGTCGTATTGACGGAAGGCCCAAGCCCCAAGCAACGACATTTGCCAGTTTAAAGAATGATTTCTTTAAAGGACACCTGAATAGCTCCTTATTCTATAAAGAAATCTCGAAAATAGAGAATCAAGCAAAATAGACAGATGGGATAAATACGTAGATATATATATTACTGGAACGATGGGAACAATTTAAAAGAAAGTCATGATTGACACTTAAAAACAAGGAAAATGCTCGCGAGCACCCATTTTAACAACAAAAACAAGGAAATGAACTTACAAATGTAACTTAAGAAAACCAGTATTTACAGGACAAGAATTTAACTTAACTTGACGACGAACCGCAGTGGGCAAGAGCCCGTAAGGAGAAAGCTATCGTGAAACCAAATACAGATACTATGTTTCAACACTAAGTTCAGGAACCCGCACACCACTGGAATGGAAACCTAATCGGGCCCTGTCCGCTGGGTCCGGCCGCCAGACTACAAATCTTACCCTCAATGCACAACTGGAACATACAAATATGAAGGAAACAATTACTAAAATGTTCATAAATCAACAACAACTGAAATAAAAGTAATCAAATACACTACACTAAATTTATGAAATATTACGGGACAATAGATAATCGTTAATCCAAATGTGGAAGAAAATGCGCCAACATAGGCATTTGCACCCCGCGTTAGACAGTCCCCTACACTTAAGGACCACGGAAAGGTAGCGCAGAGTGCCAGTAATAAATAAATATCAAATATAAGCGCTCACAAAATCGGTGCACATAAAATATAAAATAGTATCACAGACAGAAATTAATGTTCTAGAGCGCTATTATCACCAAATAACCCTACAGATCTTGTGACAACGTACTGGAAATGATATTACCTCAAGTCCACCGAGCATAAGCTCACCAACTTGTAATCAGCTTGTTACCAAGTGCATCACCAACTAACTAGTGCCGTATTCACGTGAGGCGTCACGATTCTATGCCAGCCACACAATATCACATGGCAATAACAACAGTCATCTCCATCCACGACGTACAAATTATTTGCGAGACACTTGGCGACTTAAATAATACACAACACTTCTGAAACAGATGTTTTACAGTACAGCACTCAAACATCCCCTGGTAAGTGTCACACTCCGATACCAAACTTGACCTCCACATTCCCTTCCTAGAGAACCATGAGGCACAGAACCGCCAACTTGTGTAACCGTCGCCGAAATCCACCGTCTGCTGACACACTGCGCGAGCATGCCGACTCGCCCGGCCACGGAAGGTACTGCCCCCTGGTGCGTGCTACGTCTCCAACCGCCACACGCCTTCGCCCCGAAAAATCACCACACTTCCCACTCGGGGAAACAGAGATATATCGGCGGAAATGGCAACGATAATCACAATTCCAGGGAGCGGAACTCGAAAATCGAACCTCACGGTTCAGCTACCACCACCAAAGGACTATCCATTCTGTCACCCTACCATTGTAAAGATACGCAACCACTCACTCGCACACGCTGTGGAGGGAAACGAGGAGCCGGCCGCGGTGGCCGAGGAGACTGAGGCGCTTCAGTCACGGTCTGCACGGCCACTACGGTCGGGGGTTCGAATGTTCGAATCCCCCCTCGGGCATGGATATTTGTGCCGTCCTTAGTTGTAGCTAGTTCATAAGTAGTTTGTAAGTTTAGGGACTGATGACCCCGTAAGCTTAACAAACATTTGAACATTTTTGGAAATGAGGAGTGTGAGGAGAATAACAATGGCAGAAATAAAAAATGTTCAATTGTTTGAAAAAATTATGGGACTTAACTGCGGTGTCATCAGTAACTAAACTTACAAACTATTTATGAACTAGCTCATACTAAAGACGGCACAAACATCCATGCCCGAGGGGGGATTCGAACCCCCGACGGGGAACGACCTCGCGCATCATAGCATAGCGCCTCAATGCGCTAGGCTAGGCTAGGGAAAAATAAATGAAACACAAATTTGCCATTTCCACTATTACGTCTTTGGCTTCGCCAAATGGCACGAAAACCACTAAATAATGGTCAAATGCACTAAATAACACAATTTGTAAGTACGAATACTTGCTTATGCGGTCAGAACGAGAGCAAACGAATACGACAATTGGCAGTCAGAGCGGGTAGTGCACTGAGGTGATACAGCTGTTACGCCTCGTCGCCCTCTCCTCGTAGAAGTGCAAGTACGGTGGGGCTGTCATCGGGTCAGGACTGCAGTTCCAGTCGTTCTGACGCGACAGACTTGTGACGCCTCAGCGGCCTCAGTGAGGTCTTGTCCGCTGGCAGTGACGCATTGAGCCACGAGTGCACGCCACCCGCCACTGCCTCCTCACTGGCCATCGCATTCCTAGACTGACTCGGGCTATTAATATCACATCACGCCCGACTGCTCAGCACAGGTATCTCCGGTTACTTTCCCCACATAAAGCTTTGTTTGTTTGCAGCGACTCTTTCAGCAATTAATTGCAGGACGTCCACCATGTGCTCTCAGTTACCATCGTTCAGGCGTTAACGCGTTGGCTATTAATATCAGACGGCAGCGAACGTCCACAGTGTCTTCTGTCGCTTGGCAGCTAACGTCTCGCCTCTGAGTGCAGGCCGCCAGCCACTGCGTTCAGTCGTTAACGCGTTGGCTATTAATATCAGACGGCAGCGAACGTCCACAGTGTCTTCTGTCGCTTGGCAGCTAACGTCTCGCCTCTGAGTGCAGGCCGCCAGCCACTGCGTTCAGTCGTTAACGCGTTGGCTATTAATATCAGACGGCAGCGAACGTCCACAGTGTCTTCTGTCGCTTGGCAGCTAACGTCTCGCCTCTGAGTGCAGGCCGCCAGCCACTGCGTTCAGTCGTTAACGCGTTGGCTATTAATATCAGACGGCAGCGAACGTCCACAGTGTCTTCTGTCGCTTGGCAGCTAACGTCTCGCCTCTGAGTGCAGGCCGCCAGCCACTGCGTTCAGTCGTTAACGCGTTGGCTATTAATATCAGACGGCAGCGAACGTCCACAGTGTCTTCTGTCGCTTGGCAGCTAACGTCTCGCCTCTGAGTGCAGGCCGCCAGCCACTGCGTTCAGTCGTTAACGCGTTGGCTATTAATATCAGACGGCAGCGAACGTCCACAGTGTCTTCTGTCGCTTGGCAGCTAACGTCTCGCCTCTGAGTGCAGGCCGCCAGCCACTGCGTTCAGTCGTTAACGCGTTGGCTATTAATATCAGACGGCAGCGAACGTCCACAGTGTCTTCTGTCGCTTGGCAGCTAACGTCTCGCCTCTGAGTGCAGGCCGCCAGCCACTGCGTTCAGTCGTTAACGCGTTGGCTATTAATATCAGACGGCAGCGAACGTCCACAGTGTCTTCTGTCGCTTGGCAGCTAACGTCTCGCCTCTGAGTGCAGGCCGCCAGCCACTGCGTTCAGTCGTTAACGCGTTGGCTATTAATATCAGACGGCAGCGAACGTCCACAGTGTCTTCTGTCGCTTGGCAGCTAACGTCTCGCCTCTGAGTGCAGGCCCCCAGCCACTGCGTTCAGTCGTTAACGCGTTGGCTATTAATATCAGACGGCAGCGAACGTCCACAGTGTCTTCTGTCGCTTGGCAGCTAACGTCTCGCCTCTGAGTGCAGGCCGCCAGCCACTGCGTTCAGTCGTTAACGCGTTGGCTATTAATATCAGACGGCAGCGAACGTCCACAGTGTCTTCTGTCGCTTGGCAGCTAACGTCTCGCCTCTGAGTGCAGGCCGCCAGCCACTGCGTTCAGTCGTTAACGCGTTGGCTATTAATATCAGACGGCAGCGAACGTCCACAGTGTCTTCTGTCGCTTGGCAGCTAACGTCTCGCCTCTGAGTGCAGGCCCCCAGCCACTGCGTTCAGTCGTTAACGCGTTGGCTATTAATATCAGACGGCAGCGAACGTCCACAGTGTCTTCTGTCGCTTGGCAGCTAACGTCTCGCCTCTGAGTGCAGGCCGCCAGCCACTGCGTTCAGTCGTTAACGCGTTGGCTATTAATATCAGACGGCAGCGAACGTCCACAGTGTCTTCTGTCGCTTGGCAGCTAACGTCTCGCCTCTGAGTGCAGGCCGCCAGCCACTGCGTTCAGTCGTTAACGCGTTGGCTATTAATATCAGACGGCAGCGAACGTCCACAGTGTCTTCTGTCGCTTGGCAGCTAACGTCTCGCCTCTGAGTGCAGGCCGCCAGCCACTGCGTTCAGTCGTTAACGCGTTGGCTATTAATATCAGACGGCAGCGAACGTCCACAGTGTCTTCTGTCGCTTGGCAGCTAACGTCTCGCCTCTGAGTGCAGGCCGCCAGCCACTGCGTTCAGTCGTTAACGCGTTGGCTATTAATATCAGACGGCAGCGAACGTCCACAGTGTCTTCTGTCGCTTGGCAGCTAACGTCTCGCCTCTGAGTGCAGGCCGCCAGCCACTGCGTTCAGTCGTTAACGCGTTGGCTATTAATATCAGACGGCAGCGAACGTCCACAGTGTCTTCTGTCGCTTGGCAGCTAACGTCTCGCCTCTGAGTGCAGGCCCCCAGCCACTGCGTTCAGTCGTTAACGCGTTGGCTATTAATATCAGACGGCAGCGAACGTCCACAGTGTCTTCTGTCGCTTGGCAGCTAACGTCTCGCCTCTGAGTGCAGGCCGCCAGCCACTGCGTTCAGTCGTTAACGCGTTGGCTATTAATATCAGACGGCAGCGAACGTCCACAGTGTCTTCTGTCGCTTGGCAGCTAACGTCTCGCCTCTGAGTGCAGGCCGCCAGCCACTGCGTTCAGTCGTTAACGCGTTGGCTATTAATATCAGACGGCAGCGAACGTCCACAGTGTCTTCTGTCGCTTGGCAGCTAACGTCTCGCCTCTGAGTGCAGGCCGCCAGCCACTGCGTTCAGTCGTTAACGCGTTGGCTATTAATATCAGACGGCAGCGAACGTCCACAGTGTCTTCTGTCGCTTGGCAGCTAACGTCTCGCCTCTGAGTGCAGGCCGCCAGCCACTGCGTTCAGTCGTTAACGCGTTGGCTATTAATATCAGACGGCAGCGAACGTCCACAGTGTCTTCTGTCGCTTGGCAGCTAACGTCTCGCCTCTGAGTGCAGGCCGCCAGCCACTGCGTTCAGTCGTTAACGCGTTGGCTATTAATATCAGACGGCAGCGAACGTCCACAGTGTCTTCTGTCGCTTGGCAGCTAACGTCTCGCCTCTGAGTGCAGGCCGCCAGCCACTGCGTTCAGTCGTTAACGCGTTGGCTATTAATATCAGACGGCAGCGAACGTCCACAGTGTCTTCTGTCGCTTGGCAGCTAACGTCTCGCCTCTGAGTGCAGGCCCCCAGCCACTGCGTTCAGTCGTTAACGCGTTGGCTATTAATATCAGACGGCAGCGAACGTCCACAGTGTCTTCTGTCGCTTGGCAGCTAACGTCTCGCCTCTGAGTGCAGGCCGCCAGCCACTGCGTTCAGTCGTTAACGCGTTGGCTATTAATATCAGACGGCAGCGAACGTCCACAGTGTCTTCTGTCGCTTGGCAGCTAACTTCTCGCCTCTGAGTGCAGGCCGCCAGCCACTGCGTTCAGTCGTTAACGCGTTGGCTATTAATATCAGACGGCAGCGAACGTCCACAGTGTCTTCTGTCGCTTGGCAGCTAACGTCTCGCCTCTGAGTGCAGGCCGCCAGCCACTGCGTTCAGTCGTTAACGCGTTGGCTATTAATATCAGACGGCAGCGAACGTCCACAGTGTCTTCTGTCGCTTGGCAGCTAACGTCTCGCCTCTGAGTGCAGGCCGCCAGCCACTGCGTTCAGTCGTTAACGCGTTGGCTATTAATATCAGACGGCAGCGAACGTCCACAGTGTCTTCTGTCGCTTGGCAGCTAACGTCTCGCCTCTGAGTGCAGGCCGCCAGCCACTGCGTTCGCAGTCCTCTCGTGTAGCCACAATGTCACAGGCTGCGGCTGCTGTTGTTGTTGTTGTGGTCTTCAGTCCGGAGACTGGTTTGATGCAGCTCTCCAACCTACTCTATCCTGAGCAAGCCTCTTAATTTCCTCATAAGAACGACAACCCACATCCATTTGAATGTGCTTACTGTACTCATCTCATGGTCTCCCTTCTGCGATTTTTACTGCACGCCCTTACCTCCAACACTAAATTCACGATTCCTTGATGTTCAAGAATGTGTCGTCCCAATCCATCCCTTCTTTTAGTGAAGGTATGCAACAAATTCCTTTCCTCTCCAATTTTGTTCGGTACCTCCTCTTCAGTTACGCGCTCCACCCACCTAACCTTCAGCATTCTGTAGCACCACATTTCAAAAGCCTCTATCCTCTTCCTGTCCCAACTGTTTATCGTCAATTTTTCCCCTCCACACAAATGACTTCAGAAAAGACTTCCTGAATGCTTAAATTAGTATTCGATGTTATCAAATTTACCTTTTCAAAATAGCTTTTCTACCCATTGCCATCGTGCATTTTGTATCTTTTGCCCTGCGCCCTTCTTATGTTACTTTACTGCCCAAGTAACAAAACTCATCTACCACCTTTAGTGTTTCGTTACCTAATTTAATTCCTCCAGCATCGGCTTATTTTCTGTCCACGCACTCATTATCCTTGTTTTTATCTTGTTAATGTTCAACACACTATCCATTCCGTTCAATTGCTCCTACAGGTCCTTTGCTGTCACTGACAGAATTACAATGCCATCAGCAAAACGCTAGGTTTTTATTTCTTCACCCTGAACTTTAATTCCTTCTCCAAATTTCTTCTTGCTTTCCTTTATAGCTTGCTCAATGTACAAATTGAATAACGTTGTGGAAAGACTACAACCCTGTCTTACTCTCTTCCCAACCATTGCATCCCTTTCAAGCCCTTCAAGTCTAGTAACTACTGTCTGGTTTTGGAAATAGGTGTAAATGACTTTCCATTTCCTGTATTTTACTTCTGCTTGCTTCAGAATTTAAAAGAGTGTATTCCAATCGACATTGTCAAAAGCTTTCTCCAAATCTACAAAAACTAGAAATCCTTAATCTATTTCCTAAGATATGTGATAAAGTGAGTATTGTCTCCTGTGTTCCTACATTTCTCCAGAATCCAAACTTATTGTCCCCGAGGTTGGCTTCTATCAGCTTTTCCATTCATCTGTAAATAATTCGTGTTACAGTTTTGTAACCATGACAGATGGTTCTGTAATTTTCACTGCTGTTTGCGCCTGCTTTATTTGGAATGGGGATTATTACAGTTTTCTTAAGTCTGAGGGTATTTCTCCTGTCTCCTACGTCTTACGCACCAGGTGAAAAAGTTTTGTCATGGCTGGGTCTTGCAGAGACCTCAGTACTTCTGAAGGAATGTCGTCCACTCCAGAAGCCTTATTTCGACTTAGGTTTTTCAGTGCTATGTCAATTTATTCGCTCAGTATGGTATCTCCTATTTCATCTTCCTCTTCATCATTTTCTCTTCCTACAATATTGTCTGTAAGTACATTAATCTAAAGACTTGCACTTTCCTCATATCCACTCCTGCTTAGCCATTTTGTAGTTCCTGTCAGTCTCATTTTTCTGTGATATTCAAGGAGTTTTTGTAGATCTTGCCTTTCTACATATTTGGTCATCTGCTGCCTTGACTATTTCTACTGTTCTACTGTTTTATTTCCCCCCCCCCCCCATTTGTGTCTCTTGTTGCCTAAATATCCCTCTGAAATTCTTAAGAACTTAGGGTTCCTTCAATTTCTCCAGGTACCATCTCCTAATTTTCCTAACTTTCTGCAGTTTTTTTTTTTTCATTTTCAGCCTTTAGTCCGTAGCCAATAAGATATTGTCAGAGTCTATATCTGCCCCTCTTATTGTCTTACAGTTTGTAGTGCCTTACGATTATAAAATGTATTTTGTACATTCCATTGTCTCCTGGTCTCTTCCACGGATACAATCATCTTTTCTGATTCTTGAACCAAGTTTTTGTTATGATGAAATTACTTTCCATCCGAAAGTGTACCAGACGGCTTCCTCTATCATTCCTTTTGCCCAGTCCATATTCACCTACTATTTTTCCGTATTTTCGTTATCCTACAACATAATTCCAGTCTCCCATAACAAATAAGTTTTCCTCTTCCTTAATTTCCTTTACCTCATCATTCAATTCTGCAATCTCGTCATCATCGGCAGAGCTAATTGGCATATAATCCTGTACTACTGTGATCAGTGTTGGCTTCGTATCTGTCTTGACTACAAAAATGCTTACACTGCGCTGTACATTGCAGTTTACCCGTGTTCTTATTTTCTTATCCATTATCGGACCAACTGATTTTGTATTTATAATCCTGTACTCACCTGACCAGAAATCCTGCTCCTCTTTCCACCAAACTTCACTAATCTCCACTATATATATAGCTTCAACCTATCTATTCCTCTTTTTAAATTGTGCAACTTATCACACTCATTACGGAATTAGTAACAATACATTCACGCCGTACACTTCTCCCCCTTTACAAAGATCCACTTGACGTAATAATTTTGCTCAAATAGGGGCTTACAACTAAAGAGTGATTATTGAACATAATACAGACATTACAGTCATATTGAGTAATTTTCCAAGTCCACAAAACAACTTTAACAGTAACATTTGGTGACTGGGGAACGTGGTCTCACAACGGGGCCGTGACACTCAGTCCAACAGCCGACTCCAGCTAATTCTTTCATCTCTCTTTTATGTGTGACTGAAGTCAGTTATCTGCTACACGTTCCAAGTGCTTTATCAGGTTATAAAGTAACTGTGGCAAACTAGGCTAAGAAAACACGTGAGATTCAAGAGATTTTCTTTCAATATTTAGTAGTAAATTAAATATAGCTAATGATAATGTCTTATATACAGAACTTGAGTGATACAAAGAGGGTGGATTTGTTTACTATAGGTATTATAATAATAAGATACATTCATGGAACCACATAAGTCTTCAACTAGACTATGAAAATAAGAAACTAATAAAATATTTCTAGGTGGTTGCATGTTGACATTGACACATTACAGTAATAAAAATAATATACAGATAACATAATAATTCTCATTCATGAGGGAATTGATAGAATTACCTATTTAAATGCTAGCTAGACTTATTCCATACCGTGTTAGTTGTCTTAAGTGTAGAAATCAAACAATTGGATAAAATACATATTTTTAATGTCACTACTAATTTGCATGGACGAAACTGAAATATGGCGCCACACTTTACAACTACTAATTACAATATCATACATATCACATAACGCAACTGTATAACCAATTTACATGCACGGGAGCACAGAAATATTGGGTTCATCACACGTAGTTATAAACCAGTATCTGCTGATTCTGCAGTATGTATTACTTACTACAGCGGCCAAAGAAGGCATCCTTTATTCTACAAATATTGTTTTGATCATTAGACTTGCAATATTAAATGAGGTAAATTAGAGGGACTATTCTTGAGAGCGGCACTCCATAGAATGACAAATTGTTTCTGAGAGTGCCTCTCGGGTGTGCAGGTATTATCTCAGAAGGTACTAATTCCTTATCAGTAGAATTATACAGTTACAGCAACAGGTCAAGACATTCTAAACTGAACATGAAAGTGAGGAGTTATAACAAAATGTTGATTGGATAGTTTTAAATCATACTAAATGGTGTAAATTGTGGTTACTGGGGACCAAAATCATAGAAATATTGAAACCTATCTCTGATTTATTGACAAACATATTTCTTAGGCAGTAAGTAAACTGTAGGAAGGATACTACAAGGGTGTCGAAGCTATCCAATATCTAGTATATATGATGTGACAGACTAGGAAAATAGTTTCGCTGACCAGTCGGTCTGTTTTCCTTTCATCGAGAACAAGAAATCGCACTACAATGGAAACGATGAGGAGCTCATGATTCTGCGTCATTTTATCATACCTACAGGAATTTTGTGAAATCTTGTCTCAAGGAAACCTATTTATTTTTAAAAGGAAGTGGAAAACGGTGGAGGCAACAAAGTTATGTGTGAAGGAATAACTAGGACATAAAATGACTGTGTTATTATTACTCTCACAGCAGATAACCTCTATTAACAAATCACGGCCCAGTAAAGCTATTTTCCCTAATTACAATCAAAATAGTGAGTTTAGTATGCTCAATACTTTTCCAGGAATTGTATATTGTCAACTTCTTCTATCTGCTCTTTTTCATACTTTATGCACATATTGGATGGGAATCTCTTACATGTTCCTGAACTGCATGTAGTGAGTCTTTTCAGTGTTTAAAGTTAATCAGTTGGCTTTAAACCATTTATTAATGTCAATGAAAATATCTTCAGAAGAACTTTCTATAACTAAGCTCGACATGCTATTTACTGCAATACTTGTATCATCTGCAAACAAAACGAACTCTGCTTCTGACAGTGTAACTGATGAGATGTCATTAATGTACACAAGAAAAACCAATGGCCCTAAGACGAAGCCTTGTGGAAAACCACATGTAATTTTTTTCCCAATCTTATGATAACGGCTTAATTCACTAGTCCCTTGCGCTGCCACCCTTTGTTTTCTGTTACCAAGCTATGACTTGAACCATTTTACAGGAATTCTTGTAGCACCATAAAAACCTAATTCACTTAAAAGTATGTTATGGCTGACAGAATCAAATGCCTTTGATAAATCACAGAAAATACCTGCTGCTTGAATTGTATTATCTAATGAATTAAGTACATTCTCACAGTAGGTCCTCGATATCTGAACCTTTCAGATATTCTATCTGTGTTCTAGACAATATGTCATTTGAGGTTAGGTGGTTGAGAAGCTGCTTTATACATTACCTTTTATAGAATTTTTGAGAATACCGATAAAAGTGAAATCGGTCTGTAGTTTGATGGTATCTCTTTATCCCCTTTAACCTCTTGAATAGAGATTTAATACCCGCATATTTTAACCAATCAGGAAATGTTCCATTTATAATAAACGGGTTACACAAATAACTTCGAATTGTGCTAAATTCACAAGAGTATAGTTTAATTAAATTTGTTGATATTTTATTGTAACCACTGTAATGCTTTATTTTTTAAGATTTTTTTATGGAAGTTATTTCTTGTGGTGAAGTGAGTGACATATTCATGTCCCTGAAGTTATTTGTAAATGCTAGTTTCAAATATTCAAGGGCATTATTTACTGATCCTGACACTCCCATACTATCAGTAATAGGTATAAAGTACTTGTTGAATAGCTTTGACACACTATGCCAATCAGTTATTAATGTATCATCCAGTTTTAATACTATCTGTTCTTGTTCCTTTCTGTTTCTACCAGTCTCCTCTTTCACTATATCCCATATTGTTTTTATTTTGTTGTCTGGTTTTGCTATATTTTTCTCATAGTGCATTTATTTAGATGTCTAAATTAGTTTTTTTAAATATTTTACAGTATTCCTTATATTTAGCTAAGTCATCACTATTGAAACTACTCTTAGCTGATAGCTAAATTTCCCTTTTTGTCCAGCATGAAATCTTTATTCCTTGTGTAATCCATGGTTTTATTACAGAGTTCTATTTCAAATGTTTGTAGAGCGTATGGGACTTAACTACGGGGTCATCAGTCCCTAAACTTACAAACTACTTATGAACTAGCTAAGACTGAAGATGGGACAAATATCCATGCCCGAGGGGGGATTTGAATCCCCAACTGCAGCGTCTGTGCAGGCCGTGACTGGCACGTCGCAGATGGCTCGGCCATTGCCGCCGGCAACTTCTGTTTAATTTGAGTTACTTTTAGAGGAAAACAGTTTTCAAACAAAATACTGACATTATTAATGAATGTGTTATATTTTTCATTCATGCCATGAGCATTAAAAACATATTCCCAGTTCATATTTCTGAACAAATTTTGTAAAATTCTCAATTGTGGTGGATTGACTACTCACTTGTATACAGATTTAGCAGTCTTCATAATCTGCTTAGAATCCGTACCTGAAAGAAGGAGCTGCATATCATGATCTGATAGGCCATTAATTATTGGTTTTATGGTATGATTTTTTCTTTGATTTGTTTATAAATCATTATCAATGGCTGTCCTATATGATTTAGTTATCCCAGTTGGAAAGTTTATAGTATGAAATAGATTGAAAGACAATGTTACTGACTGCAATAAATGTTTACTGGAGGAATGAATAAGAAAATATGTATTAAATTCACCAACAACCAAGATGTCTTTGTTTCTTTCTGTTAACTAATACAATAGAGCTTCTAGATGATTTAGGAATGGATTGAAATTTGCTGCAGGTGCTTGGTAAATAGTTACTATTATATAGCGTCTGCTATGGAACTCATCTTCTTTTGCACAAGCTTCGACATGCTGCTTCAGGCAGAATTTGTTTATGTCAATAATCTTGAATTTATAGCAGTTTTTAATAAATGTGGCAACTCCTCCTTCCTCCATATCTACTGTACTGAAATATGAAGCTAAATGAAATCATGGAATATGATAGCAGTCTATAGCAGTGGCCACTTGGTGTTCAGAGGGACAAATTATGTCAATAGGGTTAGAGGAATCTATTTCATCAATACCAATGAGTAGTTCATCAAGTATATTTCTGAGTCCTGGAATGTTCTGATGTAACAAAGATAACTGATATTGCATACTAATGGTTGAACAAAGATTTGCTGGCAGATTCTGCGTACGTTCTGTTCAACATTGTTTGCTAAAACCTATCTCTTGTTTATCTGCTTTCTCAAACAGAGAGTATTTTCCAAATTCTCTCAGAACTGGTTTTCTCCCCCCCCCCTCATTCTAATAAAGGAATCCGTCTGACACCTGGTATTTTGACAAATGGTATTTTACCATTTCTGACAGTGTCTCCCTGTAAGTTACTTGTAATGAACCTGTTACATTCCGTGAAGAGATTGTGGTTTGTGAATTGCATACACTTGCTGCTGGAGAATTTGTTTGTATTTTCTCGTCCCCACAAGACCCTGCTGCCACCGCAACAGCCTGATTCAAACATTCCATCAGCTTATGTGTCTAACATGAGCGCAGCAATTTGCTGCTGTAACTGATCCATGTTTACCTCATTAACCATACAATTACTACTAATAATACCTTGTAATGTGGAAATTTCCAGTCTACAGGTATCTTTTTTCTGAGCTCTAGTTCCAACCATTCTTAGTACGAACCTATATTCTGTAAATTTTCTCATTCATCACACAAGTTTAAAGTAATTAAATGCGGAGCTTAGTGTCACACTTGAATTGAACATTGCAAAATTAATACTATAAGAAAACACTGCAAGCATTGGTTAATTTCAATTAAAAGCATTACTTCAGGTCTCATCTCATGACTAATTAATTATTATTCTGATGGTGAAAGCATCCGTTGGCATAAAATAATAAGTTTAACACTCACAGTCGACGTCTTCAAGATGTGTGTCATGAAGACCGTGTAGAAATACAGCCGACAAGCGATGGGACCTCGACGTGGACCAGGAGCGGGAGCCGAATCCACGGCGTCCAGCGGGGAGGAAATGCGGCAATCTTGCATCACCTCGAGACCGATCCGACGCCTGCCGCAGCTCGTAGCGCAGGGAGTGTCTCGTGGCTCCGCCGCCAGTGTGGAAGGCGCGCAGGGGCGCTCACTGTGGGCCGCGCCTCAGCAGCGGCTCCAAATTCTCATTCGTTACGGAATTAGTAACAATACATTCGCGCCGTACAATTAATTCCACGCTCCCTTCCATAGAATGCCAGTGTTTGTGCTGATAACAACATCCTCCTGGGTAGTCCCTGCCCACAGTTCCAAGTAAGGGAGTAAGTCTCCGGAATATTTTACCCGACTTTGTGCTGTCATTCATATAGTGGGGTTGCATCACCTCGGGAAAAGTAACGGCTGTTGTTTCCCCCTGATATCATCCGTTGGCAGAAAGCCTGTGGCAGAGCCACATTAACTGACGTTACAAGGCCAGCTCAGTCATCCTGACTAAAGCCCCTGTAAACTATTGGAAAGGCTGCTGCCCCTCTTCAGAAACCACTCGTTTGTCTGTTCTGTCCACAGATATCCATCCACTGTGGTTGGACCTACGGTACTGCTGTTTGTATCATTGAGCCATGCAATCTAGGCAATATGTGTGGTTTGTGGGCTATGTATACCAAATCACGTCGAAACGTCTCAACGAATTTTTATGTGGTTTGTTGGCTTTTAGTGCATGATGTCACTCACTGTTTTCGCAGTCGACATCTTACAGTCGTAATGAAATTTGCTACGAATATCAAATCGATACGAACGGTCTCGACTTTGATTCCTATGGGTATTTCTCAGTGTCGGTTTGTCAGCTGGCACTGACTCTTTCACACATTAAGCGCAGTCCGTCGGTTACTGTGTTCGCAGTCACCATAATAGAGTCGTCTGTCAAATAACGCCAAACTGCCACAACATTGATTTCTGTGGTAACGTCCCTGCATTTTCTGTGGTCTGTTCCCAACAAATCTTTCTGACATTAAGTGCATTCCGTCAGCTACTGTGCTCGCAGTCGCCGTCGTGTGAGCATTATGACATTGGCTATCAATACCAAATCACGCCAAATAGCTCAACATTGCTTTCAGCACAAGTTCCCTCAATGTCGCTTTGTCTGTTGGCAGTGACTTACTCTGTCATTAATTGCACATCGCCGGGCACTGTTTTCTCGGTCACCGTCGCATGTCTGTCGTCACATCGGCGTTGTGGTGAATGGGGGCGCCACAATATCTGTGAATATCATACTATACCAAACTGCCTCAACATTGATTCCTGCGGTTTTGTACCTTTCAGCACAAGTTCCCTCACTGTCGCTTTGTCTCTTGGCAGTGACTCTTTCAATCATTAATTGCACGTCGACAGCCACTGTGTTCTCAGTCAGCAACTAAATATTCAAATGTTTGTAAGGCTTATGGGACTTAACTGCGACGTCATCAGTCCCTAAACTTACAAACTACTTTTGAACCACCTTATACTAAAGAAAACACAAACATCCATGCCCGAAGAAGGATTCGAACCTCTGACGTGAGAGGCCACGGGATCCGCAACGTTGCGCTCCAGACCACTCGGTTACTCCCACGCCGCCAGTCGGCAACATATTCCCATAATAATGTCATCGTTGAATTATGCCAAAAACTCACCGACATTGAACTCTGTGCTTATTTCCTTAATGTTGCTTTGCCTGTTGGCAGTGGAACCTTCATTCATTGATTTCAGGTCGTTGGCAACTTTGCTATCAGTGAGCATACTACAGCCACAATGATGTCCGGTATTAATATTGCATCGTGCCAAACTGTCCAACATTGATTTCTGCAGTTATTTTCCTCAATGTTCCTCTGTCTGTTGGCAGTAACTATTTATGGCATTAATGGCAGGTCATAGGCCACTGTGATCCCTGTCGCGAACATACAGCCATACGGCATCGTATGGCAATATTTAATTGTGGCAAACTGCAATAACATTATTTTTGCGATTGTATCCTTCAGTGTTTCTTTGACGTTTAGTGTAGTTTGTCGGTCATTGTGTTCTCAGTCGCCATCGTATTAGCTATTAATAGTATATCTTGCTGTACTACCTCAACATTAATTTCTGCTGTTATTTCGCTGAATGACAAGTTGTACGTTAGCAGTGACTCTCTGTTCTTTACCTGAATGACTGTTTGTTTGTTGGCAGTGACTATTAGTCATTAACGGTAGGCTTTCAGTCACCATCATATTTCAATAATGGCATCTGGTTGTTGTTGTGGTCTTCAGTCCAGAGACTGGTTTGATGCAGCTCTCCACAATACCCTATCCTGAGCAAGCCTCTTCATCTCCACATAAGAGCGACAACCTACATCGGTCTGAATCTGCTTACTGTATCCATCTCTTGGTCTTCCCCTGCGATTTTTTCCCCATACACTTCCCTCCAACGCTAAATTCACAATTCCTTGATGTCTAAGAATGTGTCCTACCAATCTATCCCTTCTTTTAGTCAAGGTATGCCAGAAATTCCTTTTCTCCCCAATTCTGTTCAGTACCTCCTCATTAGTTACGCGATCCACCCACCTAATCTTTAGCATTCTTCTATAGCACCATATTTCAAAAGCCTCAATCCTCCTCCTGTCTGCACTGTTTATCGTCCATGTCTCACTCCCATACAAGGCAACACTCCATACAAATGCCTTCAGAAAGGACTTCCTTAGGTTTAAATCAATATCCGATGTTAACAAATTTCTCTTTTTCAAGAACGCTTTTCTACCTATTGCCATTCTGCATTTTATATCCTCTGTACTGCGACCATCATTTGTTATTTTACTGCCCAAGTAACAAAACTCATCTACCTCCTTTATTGCGACGTTTCCCAATCTAATTCCTTCAGCATCACCTGATTTTCTAAGACCGCATTCCATTACCCTAGTTTTGCTCTTGTTAATGTTCATCTTATATGCACCTTTCAGCACACTGTCCATTCCGTTCAATTGCTCTTCCAGGTCCTTTGCTGTATCTGACAGAATTACTATGTCGTCGGCAAAACGCAATGTTTTTAATTCTTCACCCTGAACTTTAATTCCTTCTCCAAATTTCTCCTTGCTTTCCTTTATAGCTTGCTCAATGTACAAATTGAACAACATTGGGGAAAGGCTACAACCCTGTCTTAATCCCTTTCGAACCACTGCATCCCTTTCATGCCCTTCAACTCTGACAACCGCTGTCTGGTTTTTGTACAAGTTGTAAATAAACTTACGTTCCCTATATTTTACTCCTGCTTGCTTCAGAACTTGAAAGAGTTTATTCCAATCAACATTGTCAAAAGCCTTCTCCAAATCTACAAAAGCTAGAAATGTAGGTTTGCCTTTTCTTAATCTATCTTCTAGGATAAGCCGTAAAGTGAGTATTGCCTCCCGTGTTCCTACATTTCTCCTGAACCCAAACTGATCTTCCCCGAGATCGGCTTCTACCAGCTTTTCCATCCTTCTGTATATAATTCGCGTTAATATTTTGCAACCATGACTGATGGTTCTGTAGTTTTCACACCTGTCTGCACCTGCTTTCTTAGGGATGGGGATTATAACATTTTTCTTAAAATCTGAGGGTATTTCACCTGTCTCATATATCTTACACACCAGGTGAAACAATTTTGTCATGGCTGCTTCTCCCAGAGACTTCAGTAGCTCTGAGGGAATATCATCTACTCCAGGGGCCTTATTTCGACTCAGGTCTTTCAGGGCTCTGTCAAATTCTTCTCTCAGTACAGTACCTCCTATTTCATCTTCATCTACATCCTCTTCCCTTCCTACAATATTGTCTCGAAGTTCATTTCCTTTGTAGAGCCCCTCTATACTCTTTCCACCTTTCAGCTTTCCCTTCTTTGCTGAGAACTGGTTTTCCATCAGTGTCTTTGATATTCATAGAGCTGTTTTTCTTATCTCCAAATGTTTCTTTTATTTTCCTGTACGCTGTATCTATTTTTCCCTTATTTATACATTCTTCTACATCCTTACATTTGCCTTCTAGCCACTCCTGCTTAGGCATTTTGCACTTCCTGTCAATCTCATTTCTTAGTCGTCTGTACTCCATTTTGCCTGTTTCATTTACTGCATTTTTATATTTTCTCCTTTCATCGATTAAATTTAGTATCTCCTGTGATATCCAAGGATTTTTTGTAGGTCTTTCCTTCCTACCTATTTTGTCCTCTGCTTCCTTTCTCTCAATTTTACCCATTCCTCCTCTACTGTTTTATTTTCCCCTGTTTCTGTCAATTGTTGCCTAAAGCTCCCTCTGAAATTCTTAAGAACCTCAGGTTCCTTCAATTTATCCAGGTCCCATCTCCTTATTTTCCTACGTTTTTGTAGTTTCTTTAGTTTCAGCCTACAGTTCATAACCAACAAGTTATGGTCAGAGTCTATATCTGCCCCTGGGTATGTCTTACATTGTAGAACCTGGTTCCGAAATCTATGTCTTACCTTTAAAAAATCTATCTGGTATCTTCCAGTGTCTCCTGGTCTCTTCCACGTATACAACCTTCTTTTGTGAATCTTGAACCAGGTGTTTGTTATAACTAAATTATGTTCTGTGCAAAATTCTATCAAGTGGCTTCCTCTTTCATTCCTTTTGCCCAGACCATATTCACCTACTATCCTCCCTTCCCTTCCTTGTCCTATTACCGAATTCCAGTCTCCCATAACAATTAAGTTTTCCTCTCCCTTAATTGTCTGAATAATTTCCTTTAGCTCCTCATATATTTCTTCGATTTCCTCATCATCGGCAGAGCTAGTTGGCATATAAACCTGTACTACTGTTGTCGATGTTGGCTTCGTATCTATCTTGACAATGATAATGCGATCACTGTGCTGCTCATAGTAGTTTACCCGCATTCCTATTTTCTTATTCATTATCAATCCTACTCCTGTGATACCCCCAATTGATTTTGTATTTATAATCCTGTACTCACCTGACCAGAAATCCTGTTCATCCTGCCACCGAACTTCACTAATCCCCACTATATCTAACTTCAATCTATCCATTTCCCTTTTTAAATTTTCTAATTTTCCTACTCGATTAAGGGATCTAACATTCCACACTCCGACCCGTAGAATGCCAGTATTGTCTGGCATCTGGTATGAATATGTAATGATGCACATTTGTCTAAGCACTGGCACAGTCCTGATAACAGTGGAGTTTTCAGTCATTAACTGCAGCCAACAGCTGACATGATCTCAGTCACCACCATATGGCGATTATCACATGGCCTCTTAATATCATATCAAGCCAAACTGCCTCGTTATTAATATTTGCAGTATTTTCCGTCATTATTGGTATGTCTGTTGGCCATGACTCTTTCACTCATCAAGTTCAGGTTGGCGGCAACTGCGTTCTCAGATGCTATCGTGTGGCGTCAATGACTTCAGCTATCAACAACATTTCATGCCGAACTGCACAACATTGACTTCTCCAATTATTGTCCTCAATTTTATCTGTTGGCAGTGACTCTTGAAGTCCTTAATTGCAGGTTGTCGAACCATAAAGACATTAGCTATAATATCAAATCACTCTGAAATGCATCAACATGGAATTATGAAGTTATTTCACTCAATCTTGCTTTGTCTGTTGGTAGTGACTCTTTCAGTCAATAATGGCTGGCTGTTACCTACTGTGTTGTGACTCACCACTGTTTGTCCATTTTCATATCGACTATTAACATCTAATAACAATGAATTTTCTCAACATTGATATCTGGCAACAGCATTGTATCATGATGCCGCGCCGTCATTATTACAGGAGGTGTACTATGTTGCATGTGTATAAGGCAAAGGCTAATTTGGATTTTCCAAAGTGATACTTTATCTCTCAGCCTTGAATTATTCAGTCAGTAAGTGCATACTGTTGGCAACTGTGTTCTCAGTCGTAATCGTATGGCCATAATCATATCAGCTGTTAGTATTGTGTCATTCTCAACTACCTCCATATTGATTTCTACAGTTAATTCTTTCAATGTTGCTTGGAATGTTGGCTGTGACTCTTTCATTCACTTTGTGACGCCAAACTGCCTTAAGAGTTATTTCTGTGGTTATTTTCTTCAATGTTGTTTTCTCTGTTGGCAATGACGTATTCGGTTATTAAAAGAATTCCGTCTGACACTGAGTTCTTAGCAGTCATGGTCGGCCATAACGAAATCGTCTATTAGTATCATTTGATTCCGAACTACATGAAATGTCTCCTGCGGTTGTTTTCCTCAATGTTGCGCTGTCTGTTGGCAATGAGTGTTTCAGTCATTAATAAAATTGAATTCCATCAGCCACTGTGTTTCCAATTGTGGTCGCACAGCCGTAATCACATCGGTTGTTAATACTACATCACGCCAAACTGCTTCAACATTGATTTATGGTGTTATTTCGTCTGTTGGCAGTGTCTATTTCTGTATATTGACGTCGGAAACTCTCTCACCGAATCGTAGGAGTAGAAGTAACAACTTTGCGAAAGCACCTTTCTGTTATATATTTTGCATGCCATACTGTCAGTATATACACCTGTGCATTTCGATTCCCGTGAATTTTGTCACGCCGCGGTGGAGTAGCCGAGCGGTCTAGGGCGCCTCACAGCAGAGTGCTTGGTTGCTTGCTGTCGGAGGTTTGAGTCCTCCCTGAGCACTTCTTGTCAGTCATTCTCGCTCGTGAGGGACAGTTTGCTCGTGAGGCACAGCGTAACTGTGTGACCTTGAAGGCGCTAACGAGCGCTGCCACATGGCGCGCCACTGTTTCTGGTGAGTGGAATATCTTTGCGAGTGATAAGTCAGCACTGGGCTTCTAGTTATAACTAAGTCCCCGAGGGCTTAAAATTCAAGTTCGGGGCGGAAGTGGCGTTCTAGATACCATGAGCGCCAGGCAGAAGGGCATTGCTGCAGGGAGGCATCGTGGCTCATTGTGTTTGAGGCAGCCGCGTGAGCAACAGCATTGTATCATGATGCCACGCCATCGTTATTACAGGAGGCGTATTATGTTGCCTGTGTATAAGGCAATAGCTAATTTGGATCTTTCACCTGGTGTTTCTGGTGTTGGGTCTACTGCTCAAGAAGAAGTTCTGCATGGGCCAATTACTTTTGTGTCTGCAAGATTTGATTTTACTGTAAAAACTACTGAAGTTTTTGGTGGTTTTGGATGGCTTACTGTCGCTTTTGTTCGTATCACTATGCTGCAATGCCTGGTATTGAGTCTTTTTGTGAGAGATGTTATTCCTTATCGAACTTGGAATATTTCTGAGTAACTAGAAGCCCCACACTGACTTATCACTCGCAAAGATATTCCACTCACAGAAACAGTGGCGCACCAGGTGGCAGTGCTCATAAGCGCCTTCAAGGTCACACAGTTACACTGTGCCTTACGAGCAAACTGTCTCTCTCTTGCGAGACTGACTGACACGAAGTGCCCAGAAATAATCTTTTTAAGGATAGGGATCTTTATTTAGTGATTATAATACACAGGAACATCACCAATCACATTAATTTTTTTTTCAAATGGTGCTGAAACTTTAAACCAAATATGTACTCCCTCTTCAGACAATACACGTCACTGACTCCTCGTTCTCAAACAAAATGGCTTATCAGAAACAATATAAGAAGTACCATAACTCTTGATGGCTACCTCAGAAATATTCCAAGTGCGATAAGCAATAATATCTGTCGCCTTAGTTTAAGTAGTTTGTAAGCTACGGACTGATGACCGAGCATTTGTGTCCGATAGATTTAGAACCATTTTGTCTCGTCAATACGTCTCTTGTACCAGCTGGGGAGTGACTGGTCCCGTGTGTCGGCAGCGCCATCAACCCCATCCTGTACAACGCCATGTCGGCCAAGTTCCGGCGGGCCTTCCGCAGGGCGCTGCTGCGGTGCGCGCGGCGGCCGCGCTGTGGAGGCGCGGGGGCGGCGGCTGGGGGCGGCGGGGGCGGCGGGGGCGGGGCCTCCGCCTCCAGCTCTGCGCGGCGCTCCAGGCGGACGACCGTCTCCAGCGACGGGCAGCCACAGCCGCAGCCGCAGCTCCAGCAGACGGCCCTTTGAGCGGCTCTGGAGGCACCCGCTTCATGGTCTGAGAGAAAGAGAAACACCGGACCTGATGGTAGATCGGGGGTTATCGTGTCACAAGGAAAATGTTGCTAGGAGTCATCTGGAGGAACCCAGCTCCTTTTTAAGTCTGCTTCAGTTAATGCCGTCCAGAGCACGATGGCAACCGCGAGCTCCATATTCAGCAGTTGCTTCTGTCAAGTAGAGTCCGCATCTCCTCAAAACTCTGATTCTGACCCACTGTTTTAACATGGACCACTGCCATCCTCTTATAACAACAGTGACAACCCTTCAGCACGACTCACAAATCATGCTGCGAGGTGCCACCAATTGGCCGTACGGTGGTGACGAGTTGCACCGCGGCAGAAGCCAGAGATGACTTTCTGCAGATCAATCACCTCCGGAAATGTTGACGACGGGAGGAGCAGTAAAGGTAGTACAGACACCGCGCACACACTGCCAAGTTTGTTTCAACAGGTCTACAGAATTTACGATAGAAATCCCTTCCACAACTCTACATTCTGTCACGATTCATCACCACGATATTTCCACATGTATGTAGCTCGGAAGAAACATGACTTTTCGACATCAGTTTGCTTTAAAAAGAAAGATAAAAATATTTGTTATCTTAAGGGACCAGATCTTCAGGATCAGCAGTACCTCAAGTAAGAATCTACTTAACCCTTTCCTGCCCGACTGGACTTAAAAGTCCCAGTGTATTTACAGCGTCACAAAAGAAAGTGGAAAATGATATGTGACGTGTATTCCTGACACGACGTCAGGGTCCTTCTGATGTATCGTATGAAACACTGCCTGGCCGATAATTGTTCAGTATCACTGCTCACAGACAGCAGTAAATAACGGACTGTTTTACATCTGTGTGCACGTTTTCTTCTGGCGAGTTTTGTTGTCCAAAAAAGACGCTGTTGTGTGTTCTCAAGTTGGTAATTTCGTTTTCTATTATTTTTCCTAATGGAAACTGATACTATTCAATGAATAGAGCTCTTTTTTATTTATACAGTATTTCAAAACAGTGCTGGAAGTTTTTGGTACTGTGTCAAAAGCATTTTGTGCATGATATTTTCGTTGTTGCTAGGAGTTAGTAATAAATGGTTGTAGTTTTCTTTTCTTTACGAATTACGAAATGTGAATACGATTCAGATCAATATCTAAAATGCCATTTCGATGTAAAAATTTTCTTATCTTTTTCTTGCTGGTAAATTCCTATATTAACAGTGATAAGCATTTCATAACTTCTGCAAATTAAATTATACTCTCTTGGACTTCGAAGTCCCATTTTTAATTTTTTTTAGTTTATATTTTTTGCATCAAAATGGAAAACAAAAATGTGTGAATAAACTACTGTGCTTTTTTGTAATCAGTCTGGTAACAAAATAGCCAAATATGAAGTTATGTGCTCGAATATTTGATAGTTTGGGCAGGAAAGGGCTGAAATATCCTAGACTAAATATCGGACACACACACACACACACACACACCAGTGACCAATGGAGGAGTCGTAATTCCGATGGGAGCGGCCGCGCAATATTTTCATATTACGACACAGACCCCACGGCCATTTCCATGCAGCAGTTTGCTCGAGATGAGAAGGTGTTCAGCGAGGTAAGATGATGGTCGCATCGTACAGAAGACTGCCGATGTTGACGTGTTTGTAAATCTAAGGGAATTAGCTGTAGCGGTAATGGGTCGCTACGCTTACAAACTATTTGCACGAACTATAACTTATACCAAGAACAACACACACTACCGTGCCGGAGGGAGGACTCGAACACCCGACGGCGAACGACTGCGCGCTCCGCGGCAAGGCGCCTTAGAGCGTGGGGCCACTCGACCGCGGCTGAGTGTTGAAGTGTTTGCTTGCAGTCGTTAACGGTTCTGTGAGACGCGCTGGGAAAGGCCGGGCGCTCAACACACGATGGTCTCCCTGCTGCCACAGAAGCGGGCGAGGAAGACTCGAGAGAAACGCGATCAAGTACTTGCTGAAGAAAAACTAACGACACATTGTAGGTACGTACTCAGATCAAATTCATTTTTGTTTCTCAGTTCTCTGATGATCAAGAGAGGCAAATGTCACTATAAATTAAATAACTGCGTGGTCATCAGTCCGTAGCTTACAAACTATTTAAACTAACCTAAGGACAAACACATACACACACACACACATACACACATACACGCGCACACACGCCCCTGGGAGGACTCGAACCTCCGACGGCGAGCAACCGTGCGCTCCGCAGCGAGGCGCCTTAGACCGCTCGGCTACTCCACCGCGGCGTTCATCTCGAGCTACGGTCGGTATCGCCAGCGCACGAAGAAGAGAAACAGGAAGCAGCTTCGGCGTCGCCACAACAGCCACTTGCACTGCACACGGCTGCCGACCACGTAGCGTTAAACTAGTATACCTCACGTGCTTTCTCAGGTGTGGCTCTCCTTCCACCTGTTAAAAAGAATTGCGGTATTTTAGGTATATTTGGTACATAATAATGCATGGTGTAAGGCCGGTATTACACTGTCATATTTCTTTGTAAAAAATTTACATAATATATTTACATCATAAAAATTTTATAGTGTAATAGGGAACTTTGACATATCTCTGCTTTCGTAAAAAAAATATATGATCATATCTAGTGCCTCGCAGTAGATTTGATCATAAAAAGTGGTTTGTATTTTGTTCACTGCAATGCGAATGCAACCGCTTGGAGCGCTAGCATCGCTGTAGCTCTTGGTCCGCGCTTATTTTTAAAACAAAGGTCTTTGTTTGAAAACATGACGTCGAAGTTTAGTTGGTGTGTGCCGTCTTCGACAAATCCCCCGTCGGGCATGGTTGCTTGTGCCGTTTCTATTATAAGCTAGTTGATAAGTAGTTTGTAGGCTTAGGGACTGGTGATCCCGTAGCCTGTACCGACACTCGCGCTGCGGGGCCATCGGGCTCGGCCGCTGTTTCCTCAGCACCACCTGCGACGACCAGCCAGGGCTGCTGATCTCCTAAAGACTGCAGCAGTCATTAAAAATGAAGCGTGCTGTTGGCCCTTGCATTTCGTCTATGTCTTCTATGAGAGTTGCATCTTAAACAGTGGTAACACTGTTGTGGAGACACTATGCAATGAGACCTGCTATTGTCGCTAATAGCAAACGTTGTTGACTTACGTAGCTTACCTCCGAGCAAATGGACTCGCCCGTCCCACGTCACCGGCGTGCGCGCAATCGGGGGAAGCATAGCCACTTGTGAGCGAGCGGTCTAACGTAGCGGTGTCAACATGTTTTACAAACACAAACAGCGGAGCTGGATTGAGACTGAGTATGCCAGAGGTCGTGCAGCACGACAGAGTCACCGAGGTCTTCAAGAGGCGTGCGGGGAAACGGCATTGCAGTGGCCTTCAACGAAGGTCGGCAAACTGTGGCAGGTCGTCCTAGCGTCTCTGGAGAAGAAGAAGTGCCTACTGTTGCTAGCTTTGCGGAAGAAGCGGAAACATTTCATGTGCAACCCGCCCATCACTTTGCACGACAATCCGGGGGCGCATACAGCGCAAACTGAGGCTGCTCTGTTCGGTCGATGGGTCCATCGTAGTCCCCGGAATTAAGCCGTTGTGAGTTCGATTTGATTCCGAAGACGAAGGAGCCACTTTGTGGCATTCGCTTCAGAACTGTTCCACACATTCGACGAGCGGTACATTGCTCCATTCCCACTGTCAACAGAATGGGCTCGCTAACGTTATACCACGCCTTCCACATCACTGCTATCGGGTTCTACAGTCGCTGGTGACTACTTCGAGGGAGCAGTAACAGATGCAAACATGTAACGCTTCCGTGTCTGTCGAGAACGAGTAGTTGTCACTACAGTTGTACCAACTGCACCTCGTGCGGTTCCCTCACTGGTGAGCAACACTCCACTGCCGGCCAAACGAGTCTTTTGCAACTTAAAACTGGTATGTTGTTTGGTGGGATAATGTAAGGCTGTTCTATTGATAGGAAAAATAGGGTCGCTACAAGGATTTGGCAATACTGAGCCAGCTAAAGGAGGTCTGTTTCAAAAGCTACTCATTCAAAACTGATCTGGTGTTAAGAATTGTCATCAGCTGGTACTTAACACTCACAATAACTTTTCAATCAAGCTCATTAAAGATTAGTTGAACACATCTACTATTTATTAACACTATAATTCTGTTCAGTTATGGCCGTAACATTAATACTTCGACAGTTAATTAGGAAACAGTGGGTGTATACTGATTGAAAGGGCAACGGATATTTGAACACAGCAAGAACAACAATACGTAGTCTACATAAGGCTCAATGACAACACTATAAATTTGACTACAAGAAAAATCTGAAAAAAACACAAACCACTTTTTAATAAAGCAACTGCAAGAATTAATTTCGCTAACTGACTGATTGCAGAAACTTAGTATCTTGTTCATCTGTGCAGTATTGCACAACAATCACTACTATAACTAAACGTCACATCAAGAACGAAATCTGTTAATCGAACTCAACTTGTTCAACACTATGCTTTGACTTTAATAGTCAATAACTTTCAATGAAAGGAAGAGGGTTAGCTTTCTAACTAGAAAGTTAAACAGGTAAAGAAGTCAACTTTCTCAATTATTATTACCAGAAATGATTACATTACCTTATGATTGGAGAACAACAAAAATCTTCTCAGATAGATACATATATGAATGATACAAAATCTTATAAAGACAGAACTGTGTCTATGAAAATCAAATTTCAAAATTATTCCATCAGCTCGTACAAAACTTGCTGCCTCAGCAGCTAACCAAAGCACGTCCGATCAATACCACAGCCACACACCGACTGTTTCCCTGTTCAGCTACTACTCACATACCTGACTTTCTTTCTTGCCGGACTGCCAGTCCTGACGAGTCTCCCGGTAAATCTCAGCCTGCTATTTTCCTTACGCACGACTCACTTTATATAATCTCTCAATTTCAAACCGTTTCTTCTGTCTACTGACTTCTTGCAGTGTTGGCACTCCTGTCGCGTGATTCGCCTGTGTTCCGTGTCGTCGTCCAGCGCCGAAACTCTCACCCCCTGCGCCGGTCCCGACCTCTCGGGTAGACTTGTGCATAATAGTTCGCGATCGGGAGCGCTCACTTTAGTTCGCGGCTCTGTCGCGAACTAGTCCGCTCTTTTAGTTCGTCCGCTCCCATTGACGGCTGAGCGGCGTGGTCTGCGCATGCAGGTGGAGGGGGAGAAGTTCCCCCACCTAGCTGCTTCATGCGCTTGCTGCGTGAGCCGCTAACGGTATCACGCAAATCAAAAGAAACATTTTGTGGATAATTACTCGCGTTTAAATTTAGAGCCGGCCGCGGTGTCCGAGGGGACTGAGGCGCTCCAGTCACGGTCTGCACGGCCACTACGGTCGGGGGTTCGAATCCCCCCTCGGGCATGGATATTTGTGCCGTCCTTAGGATAAGCTAGTTCATAAGTAGTTTGTAAGTTCAGGGACTGATGACCCCGTAGTTAAGTCCCATAAACTATACAAACATTTGAACATTTTTTAAATTTAGAGTTATCTCTATATATTCGCATTATTGAATTTATTAGTCAGATATTGCAGAGTGCAGAATACTTCAAAACAGAAATTTTGTAGCACTGAACTATGTAATCTAGCAGGCAGACACTCACCTCGAAATGGCTCTCTTCAGCAGAAGGCAAACACGTGATTTTTAATTCTGCTGCGCGCCCCCTCGCTATTGCCCGTCTTCGGAAAAGAATCCAACGAACTAAGAAGCGAGATACGTTTGGCATAATAGTTCGTGACCGGTAATGTATGGTTTAGTTTGCGACCGATCCCGCATATTTTAGTTCGCTACCGATCACGCATATTTTAGTTCGCGACCGATCGCGCATATTTTAGTTCGCGATCGTTAGCTCATCTTTTAGTTAACAACTCGGCCGCGAAGTAGGTCGCTCTTTTTAGTTCGCTCTTTCTGGCCTATAATACCGCTACTAAAAGAGCTCTTTCTTTTGTTATGACATCTTTATTTATATAATGATTAGTGTTGCCCAAGCGTGTGCTATTACCCATATTTTTGTCTTCGGTGCTGAGCGAGTCCAATATTTTGTTTCGGAGTGGCGGCCGTCTCAGTTGCATCGAATGTTAAGCCAGTCCGGTCAACCTCACACTTATTAACAGAAATTGATTTTGTATTAACAAATGAAATAGAAGAAATGTTTTATCTTCACACTAGCGACATTGATGACAATGGGTTTGGACGTTTACCTTCTGACGACAGGCGGTAAACTACAGTTATGTAGCTAATTAATTCTTTACGGGTTCGTTACTTTACGTCACTTATACGACGTTATCCTCAACATTATACCCCGCGAGCCCTCAACACTATCATTCAGGCGAGAGAAAATGGTTGATGCATAATTTATCACATATAAATGCAAACAATGTTAAGTTTTGAGTTCTCTTTACTTATTTACACTATGGAATGAGGGTTATATTTAGACACTGCTGAATACCTTAGAAAAGAAAATTTGTGGCAGTGAACTATGAAACTACAGCTGAGCTGCATCTCAGCTCGAAATGACAGTGACTGGCAGAAGGGAATCACGCGATTCTGCGCGCTCTCGCGTCCTCTCGCTGTTCCCCATCAGTCTTCGAAAAAGGAGCGGACGAACTAAGAGCCGAGGGATCTGTGAACTAGTTCGCGTATTTCGTCTGTGGGAGCGCTCTTCCGAACTAGTTCGTTCGCGAACTACACAAGACTACTCTCGGGAAAATAGTCGACTTTTAAGATTTAAGTGAGAAAAATACAGAAAAGTTAAATTACGTGACTTAGTATTCTGTAGTTGCCCGCGCACTGTTCCACAACTAGACTTGACTACAACAACAAAGACTTGCGAATGAACTGTAACTGTGTGACGAGCATCTTGTGGACCTACGGAGACTGTCAGACAGACGCGCTGCCGAGGGGACTGAGGCGCGTCAGTCACGGCCTGCACGGCCACTACGGTCGGGGGTTCGATTCCCCCCTCGGGCATGGATATTTCTGCCGTCCTTAGTATAAGGTAGTTCATAAGTAGTTTGTAAGTATAGGGACTGATGACCCAGTAGTTAAGTCCCATAAGCTCTACAAACATTTGAACAGACGCGGTGACACTTCGGAACGCCCACCAGTGGCTGGGCAGCGGGACCTTTAAATTTCACTCGGCACCACAAACATATTAGACATTGACACATTTACAGGTGGAATGATCACAGCCAGCACCTCGATGTGCAGGTGACTACCGCGCGGTCTGAGGACCGGCCGGCCGTTCCCGTCGGATGCTCGGATCCTCCCTCGGATTCGGATGTTGTCCTTAATGTAAGTTACTTTAAGTGATGTCTAAGTCTAGGAACTGAAGACCGTAGCAGTTTCGTACAATAAGTTTACACACATTTCAACATTTGTGTAGTTCATTTTCGCACAATTGTTGAATCTTTCTTCTACTACGACATGACAGTTCACCGAAAAATTTCATGGGATAATGTTATGACAGAGAAGTTTCTTCTCTATGACAGTTCATAGTTGTCATGATATGACTTGGGGTAAGAAAGTTCTCCTTTTCTGTTGTTTAACGTTTCCTAAATGTCTGTCGTGGTAATAGGGTAAGGTCGCCTGAATTGGGTCAAAATTTATTAAAATCGAAATAAAAGACAAATTTACACACGAACAAATTTTCATTGTATATCCACAAAAACTATGTTCTTTTGTTTATAAATTCAAATATATAACACTTCGTAAATATTGTTCATAGTTTCACATAATAAACCTGAAAACTGAGCTGCATGACCCTGTTTGCCTTCTTCAAGTAAGGGGAATCGGGTCATCAATTTGGCGAATAGGGTCAGAACAAATATGTATGCATCACTTTAAAACAGCAACCCATTTTCCACAAATAAATCTCTTCTTCCCTTCTACACCAACACAATTCTCACGCTACCATTTCCTGCCATTTCCTTGACATTGAATCCAGTCACCGAGTTTCACTGATATTGGATCGCTGTATTTAATGTTGCAAAGTTCACAAGATATGTCAACGTCATCTGTTTCTTCGGAGGATTCTTATGAACTAGACGCTGATGATTCATGCTGTAGGTCTTGTCTGTTCTCAACCTCCCGTTTCTGCAAACTTTTGGGCTGGAATTATATTTTTCTTTTATTTTCCAGTCTATTTTTTGTTGCATTTATATTTTCTGGGGATGTAAGAAGTAGTGCTTTCTGTTTTCTGACCACCTTTTTACCTTTGCTGGATAATCCTTTCCACTTTGCAGTCGCCGTTGTAGACAGGAATGCGGTACACCAAACAAATCCGCTGCATGACACT
This sequence comes from Locusta migratoria, assembly GCA_026315105.1. Taxonomy (NCBI): domain Eukaryota; kingdom Metazoa; phylum Arthropoda; class Insecta; order Orthoptera; family Acrididae; genus Locusta; species Locusta migratoria. Next base: position 473,179,325 of record CM048748.1, on the reverse strand, counting down.
GATTTCTACCCTCCCGGTAAACTTTAATTACATTTTGCATGTCATCCTCGCTCCACGAAGTAATGGTTTTTCTTTTATATTTCCCCATCTGCAATAAAAAGCCGAAAGCGAATTAATAAAAAACGAAACAATATAATAACTGCAGTGAATCGAAATAAAAGCATTGACCCTTTTCACCCGGATTGCAATGACTCGATTCGGCAAAAATGCAAATTATTTTTTCCTACGTTGGCATTCCTGCACAAGCATATCTATGCCACATTAACAACATATTCTTTTCTCCATTATATAAACTTACTTCTAAACGAATACTTAACAGAGAGATATATGAATTTTAATCCAAATACTGTTTTACAAAGGAGAAAATTTTAATAACCTACTGCAAACAGCGCAATCTTCCACAATTTTTTACACAACAACGAACACGCCTGACAACGCGTATCACTTTCCAACTCATACACAGAGTTCCAACAGTGACTGCTGTGTGGCAGCACTTCCCATACTACTTCGTACATGGCGATTAGGCGGGAATTTCTAAAACTGACCCGATTCATCTCCCGACTCGATTCGGCCGACCTTACCATATATATATATATATATCTCGATTCGGCCGAGGCCACAATCAAACGTGGCGTGCGGCGTGCGGCACCCCACCAAGTGTCGTCTGGCTGGACACAGGTGAGGTGCGTCCGGAAGCTGAAGACGCAACTCACGCTCCGTGTTTACTTGTGCTGGTGTCGTATATGTTCAACTGTTACTGATAGTAAACGGTGCTAACGGAACGTGTCTGCTAACAAGTATTTCAGATTTTTTCTTGACATTCAGCAACAATCGCAAGTTATCCGTAAAATGTATGAAACTGGTGTTGTTACACGTATGTGTCCATGAAACAGAGTAAATAGGTCAATATTTTATTGTGATTTTAACAGTTAAACATATTATAAAATGAATTTCCGAAGCAATAATATTGCAGTTGTTGATTACAGTACTCCAAGTGAGAGTATGGAATCCCAGTTTCCTCCGTCTGTTCTAGACTGACACTGATAAATGTAAGTTTTAAGTAAGAGCATAATTTGTCCCTCAAAGTGTGAATTAAGTTCCTAGCGGCAAAGCGACGTACAGGGCGCCTCAGGAGCGGCTGTTGAGCTGCTCGCTGTGCAATGCCCGCAGCTGTTGCCATCAGTTCCCTGCTCCAGTTCAGTGGCCGAACGAACAGACGGGGTATGCGGGAGGTAGCTCATTACTGGTGGCTGACTCCATCCGCTTGTGGAAAGCGATGTGAAGAGCCGAGAAGAGGTATTAAACGAATGTAGCACGTAAGATGCAGAAATGAAAATATGTGAAGCGTGTATCATGAACATATCTGATAGCAGTTTTTGCTGTTGTCTTAAGATTCAATACGTTAAAAATGTCCATATGAAGAAACAATTGCTGTTATTCTCCTTGTCTGATGTCTAAAACATATCCTTTTGTTTGGAATACATGAACGTTGCTAGCTCTGTAAATAAATAAAAAATACTGCTACAACCTATTGTTCTTTCATTCAAACTTTGATTTCTCTTTTATCTGTAAAATGTGAATCACAGTGTATAACAACAAACCTGGCGTCGTTTGCATCGTTTTCACCACTAACCAGACATCGATGGGAAACTTTTGGATTTGCGTCATATGGTAAGTAAAACAAATTTCTAAAACATGTCGGTATTTCAACTTTACCAAGTTCACTGTAGGCAACCGCAGGAGCTCAAAGGAAGCCCAGTCTAACCAATTACAATAAAAATGAATAAATAAAAATAAGAATGAAATTGAGTCGGAATGAAAGTACTGTGAATTTCAGTCTTCGTGAAAGTTATCTGTTTTAACATATTTATTAAATATAATTTATTTTTTGGATTGGTCGTGGAGATGGAACTGGGATTTGCTATCTGACCGTGTGAGTGTGTATGTGTGACTTTGTTTGTCTGACTAGCAGTGATTTCTGTTGATAACAAACGATAGGTTACGTAAAATTCAGATTTTCCACACATAAGAAAAGCACATCAAATTCTTTGTGACTGTTCCACACACTGGATCAAAAACTACGCCCTGATAGTAAATTATGTGAATAAATAATTAAAAAAAAAAAAAAAAAAACGTCAGGCCCACGCAACGGATAACTCAGGAGTGCATTGCTATGAAAAGAAGCTCTAACTGATCCGTTAATTGCTTCCACAAAGTGAATGCCTCACTTTAATGCCATGCTCTAAATTCTCAACATCAGTATCAAAATTGAAAACCCTGAACTATTGTGTATGGTGAAGTTAAGCTCTAGTTTCAGAAAAGCAACTGAGAGAGCACATAAATATTTTACTGTGAAGTAAAGTGAATCCGTGTGACACTTCAAAGATGCCAATACCTTTTGTGTCCCAGCCTCGTCTCCGCTTTTGTGTCTCGTTTCCGTCGTAGGTGTCTGTGGCCGAGTAGAAAGAGACCGACACAGGAATAAAGGATGCACGCTTGTGCAGGTAGGAGGTGACCAGCCAGCAGAAACTAAAAACACTACAGTAAATTAGAACGAGATATATATAGCACAGAATTTATACAATACTTAACTTTTACATAGCTCAGTACTGCAGAATGCTGATACATATTTGAGCTAGAGGCCTGCCTAGTGCCTATCCGATAGCCAAGTCTTCACTGGTGCCTATCTGATTCCGAAGTGCTAACTGGTTCCTATCTCAGTCCCAAGTGAACGATGTCGTTCAGTGGTGGCCACGAGCAGAGTTGTAGCAGAGGGCGCTCGTGGCTGACGTCGTAAGAACGCCGCGCCGTGCGTGCATGGCGGCGCGCGGCGAAAGACTTGTGCGACACCACAATACCTTTACTGAGAAGGAAATTGAATTTTTGTAACAGTTGAAACGTACTGTGGTTGCCTCATCACACTTAGTCAAATACTTCATTATCGAGCGGTTTTAATCACCTAATTACTTTATCAAAAAATGATCTCTTGAAATTCTCTACTCACAGTTAATGCAAGCACAGAAAATTTGAATTAACCCAGAGATAAGCACTCTACCTTTGATGTTTCACTCATTGTAACTGCCACATCATTATCGTATTCTCAACATAGTTTTCAACAATCCTAACCTGGACCCTAATTATTTTAATGAAAGTTACCTGTTAAAACATACACTCACAGAGCCACCACATGCAAGTACGTTTGAGATTAACACTTTTACTTCACTTCAAAACAACTTACATCAGTTAACTTGTCGTAAAACGTATTGGAGGGAAAATGGAAGTTTCTACACACTACAAAATAATGGAAGAGAAATTTCATGATCACACTTATATTGAAAATTAAAAAGCAACATCATTACAAAAACATATACCTATTACCTTATACATTCTTGGTCTGAACATCTTCATCCTATTCAGCAGTCGAGCTAACAGACATCTTCTGCCCACAGCTCACAGTTCAACCTCCTACTCCGCCCGCTACATTACAACAAGACACGACTGCCCATTCCCACCGTTGAACTGCGACACCCAGCGCACCACCATTAAAGAAGAGCAATAATGCTACCTCTCTGACCAAGGAAGCTAACTATACAGTATCTACTCTTTGACTTACAGGAATCTTATTCACAAAATAATAATTCCAACAGAATATTACAAAATATTAAAGCCAACTGGATATAGATCCCTCGCATTCTTTGCACGTAATGTGGACGTACTGAAAGGCACAGCGCCGAAAGCGGCCGCTGTTCATCTCAGAGCTGCCTCACAAATGGCTTTTAATCATAGTGCGTGGTTATGCTATACCGCCCCAAATTTGCGACTGCATAGGGGATTTCCTGTCAGAGAGGACACAGTTCGTAGAAATCGATGGTAAGGCATCGACTAAAACAGAGGTGATATAGGACGTTCCACAGGGTAGTGTTATTTGTCCTCTGCCGTTCCTTATTTACATAAACGATTTAGGGGAAAATCTAAGTAGCTCTCTTAGGTTCTTTGCAGATAACACCGTTATTTACCGTCTAGTAAAATCTTCCGAAAATAAAAACTAACTGCAGAATGATCTGAATAAGATATCACTATGGTGTAAAAATTGCCAATTGACTCTAAATAATGAGAAGTGTGAAGTCGTTCACATGAGTACGAAAAGAAATCCGTTAAACTTTGTTTACAAGATAAATCAATCAAAATTGAAGGCCGTAAACTCCACAAAATACCGAGGAATTACTATTACTTCAGACTTAAATTGGAAAGAACACGTAGATAATATCGTGGGAAAGGCGAACTAGAGACTGCGTTTTATTGGCAGAATCCTTAAAAGATGCAACAGAACTACTAAAGAAACTGCATACACTACGCTCGTCCATCCTTTTCTGGAGTATTGCTGCCCAGTGTGGGATCCATATCAGGTGGGTTTGACGGAGGTCATCGAAAGAGTCCAAAGAAAGGCACCTCGTCTCCTACTGTCACGATACAGGGGAGACAGCGTTACGGAAATGATACAGGATCTGGAATGGGAATCATTACAGCAACGGCGCTTATCGCTGTGGCGTGGGCTACTTACGAAACTCCAATCGCCAACATTCGACTCCGAATACGAAAATATATTAATGACTCCCACTTAGAAAGGTAGAAATGATCATCAGAATAAAATACGAGAAATAAGAGTTCAAACAGAGAGATTCAGGTCTTCTTTCTTCCCGAGCGCTATTAGAGAATGGAAGGGAAGATAAATAGTATAACGGTGGTTCGATGAACCCTCTGCCATGCACTTAAATGTGATTTGCAGAGTATCCCATGTAGATGTAGATACAGAGCTAACATCAACTACAAGTTAAATGATCCACAGTGAAATGTTTTACTATATTTTTGAGTAATCTACTGATACTCAACTTTTCAACATTTCGATGTATGGGGGTTCTGCTCGCTGCAACATTATTCTCCTGGGGCGTCGTGGTAGAAATAAATACTCGTAGGTACAATTTTCACTTCTTCTTTACTTTGAACCAAACTTCTTCTCCACCACACCATTACAAATTCAAACTTGCGAACAACAACATCAACACAGACTGACATAGATTCCAAAGCACTTTGCGAAAGCCAAAACTCGAACTCCCCCACGAAGGCGGCGAGGCAAATATATGACATCGACAATAATGGCATTACATTATCCATTGTTCATAACAATTGAATATACTGATTTACAATTACCGAACATACAAATAAAACATTTCATGTACACAAAAATAATCACAATATAAAATGAAAACTACACATACAATAATTTTAGATGGTGCATGTATTTTTCAGACGAAATTTCCGATCTTTCTGTTGACAACAAAGTGCGATGTTAAATGTCAATTAATTTGTTAATGAGTACATCATAAATGTTCCTAACATAAATTGGATTATCAAATATCTTGGTCATTCTCACAATAAGTTCAAAATCTCACGTCAGGCAATATATACAAAAGATCACAACATTGAAATTTCGTCTATTAATTAACACAATTAGCTGATCAACACAACTTGTCTCTGAGTCTGACATATATACAATGCTATTTATTTTCATTTCTTTATGTTTTACAAAAGTTTTTACCCTTCGTCTGTCTATTTATTGAAATAATGTACAATGACAAAAGTATTGTTTATAGAACTGTCTGGAAACGTCTTATACCAATCTCTTAATTAATGAAATCTATCACTTGTTTTGATCACAGTATCACCGAGACACTGTCCTACACTGATTCCTAGACTGGCTATTTCGTTTGTAACTTTACACGCAAAATATATCACTATTACACCACACGATTCCGGGTCCGACGCAGACGGTATCGTACAATAACATTGAGATGAGAGGTCCAGCAGTATCGTCACAATACCCCCTCCCCCCCATCAGCTCGACGATGCCCTAATATGTCGAGGTGATGTAAGAGTAGAGCACCTACTTTGGATGGCGTGGACCCGTTGGCTGGCTTGGCTGCATCAGTACCTCACTTAGTCCTCACAGCATCACCAGATCCTGAAAGTTCCAAGTGCAGTAAGTAGGTGACAAGGGTATGGCCTCCCAAGAGCAGAGGGCAGAATCGGGAACAGCTGACACTCAGGAATCTGCCACACTGAACTTGTCTGACCTTGTTAAGCATCAAAACAAAATACACAAGAAAACATATGACAAAAAACATCCACGTAACTATATTGTAAAATTTACTGTTCTGACAATCTGAACTGAGATTTTTTTTAAAACTTTGAGGAAATAAAACTTTGTATCTCACAAAATTATTAGACACTAACATTAATTAACTGATTCTATCATGATTTATATCAATATTTCAAGTACTTTAACTCTATAATACTCAGGCAACAATTTGAATTCAAATTTTAACTGTTACATAAATTAATACATTGAAAAGTCTAACTGAACAAACTATATTGAAATCAATATTCTTATTAACATAAAAAAATTACATACACACATTTCATACCTTAACACTAAAGAAGAAAGATCGAATGATAGATATGAGATAATTTGAACAGATTACAGAATGAGTACCAGATGCGGCACCAGAAACCGAAATCAGAAGTATGCTACCACATAGCTAGAAACCTAGTGCTGCCAACACGCTTAGCACACACAGAATCGACAATACAAACGTTAATATACAACATATTGAAAATACAAGTTTCCAGATATTTCATCGACTAATATATACATACAAAACACTTATAGCTAAAATAAATTTTACAAAATTAGCACCTGTACAGAGTCTTAATATTACCCACTACTGTCTGTATGGCTTGAGTTCAGACCAAATGGTTTTCCTGACTTAGGATACTCTAACCTGTAAGCATTAGAATGAGGGTTTCCCACAACTTTGAAAGGACCAATGTATATATATCAAAGAATTTCTTGAGTTCATGGTTGATAGCCTTAGATCTTTCTAGGGTTTTGACCAAAACCATTTGTCCGGTATCAAAACTGGTAGTTTTCAAATTTCTGTCATGTCTTCTCGTCCTGGCTTCAGCTTGTTCCTTCATAGTTCTACGTACGATCTCCTCTCTCTCTTGTTTGCTCAATTCTACTTTTGAATACCACAGTGGCCAAAACTTTCGTGAACATACTTTATTAATACATCAACACAGTTCTCGGGCCAACACAACTTCCATTTATCACTGTCGACACTCATACGTCTAAACAACATGCCCTTGTATGTCTTATAGTATTGCCCTACCTTGTCTTCCCCTTTTTTGCCTAACAAGCTCTTGACTAATCTCCAATTATCATCATGGGTTTGGTATCTCCTAATCTTGTTACAATTTTTTCTGATTTCTGCTTCTTCTTTAATACCTTTCAGGTACATGACTCTGAATTCTTTTTCACAGGCTCCACTGATATCTTCAAACACCCCCCCCCCCCCCACTGGCAAACGAGAGAGTGAATCCGCAACAAGATTGTCCCTGCCCTTAATGTATTCCACAGAGAAATCAAATTGTTGCAAGAACAGTGCCCATCTGGTAATCCGGTTATGGTAAAGTTTGCACTCCTGAATGTAGGTAAAAGCCTTATGGTCTGTGAATACAATAGTTTTGTGGCCTAACAAGTAGTTCCTGAATTTTTTGAAAGCCCACAAAATTGCTAAAAGTTCCTTTTCTGTAACGGTGTATACCTTCTCGTGTTTCTGTAATGTCCTGCTTGCAAATGCAATGGTCCGGTGTTCTGGCTGATTATTAATGGTTTTCACTTGAAACAAATGAGCACCAATTCCATAATCACTACTGTCAGTACTTAAACAAAACGGTAATGACAAGTCCGGTCTGTATAAAATATTGCTGTTACAAAGCTGCTTATTTTTATCTCTTCAAAGGCTTGTATGCATTCTTCTGACCAATTCCAAACAGTATTTTTCTTCAGAAGGTTGTTCAAACATGGGGCATTCAAGGCTTGAGTACTTATATATTTGCGGTAAAATCCATATATGCCAAAGAAATATTTGAGTTGTTTCTTGGTTTTGGGCACAGGAAACTTTGCTATTGCTTCAATTTTCTCATTGTCTGGGAGTATACCTTCTACAGTTACAATGTGACCAAGAAATTTTAACTGTTCCACAGCAAATTTACATTTTTCTAGCTTAAGAGACATCCCTCCTGCTCTTAATCTTCTGCACACTTCTTCTAGTAAGCTTGTGTGTTCTTCCCAGGTTTGACCAGTGACAAGGATATCATCCACATACACAATTAACTTTTCAAAAAGATCTTTGCCTAATACCAAATCCAAAGCTCTGATAAATTCAGCTACAGAAACATTTAATCCGAATGGGACCACACAGTACTGATATCTTCTTCCATTATACAAGAAAGCAGTGTACTTCCTTGAGTCTCTGGCAATTGGCACCTGATGAAAACCAGAAGTCAAGTCCAGGCTAGTCATATATTTTATATTTTCAAATTTATACAATAGTTCGTCGATGCTCTCTGGATGGTCAGTTTCCCTTTCTAAAAACTTGTTCAGATGTCTGGAGTCAAGTACAATTCTCACATCTCCATTATTCTTGGATATCACGATGATCGGATTGTTGTATTCACTAGTACTCTTCTCAATTATGTTCCAGTTTTCCATCTTTTCAAGTTCTTTCTCTACAGCTTACCTTTTTGCAATGGGGACACCGTATGGTTTGATGTAAAATGGTTCATGTGGTTTGATCCGCAAGGTACACTGGTAGTTTTTCACTCTCCCCGGTCTGTCATCGAACATGTCATGATAGTTCCACAAGACTCTTCTCAGCTCTTCTTTTTGTTCTTCATCTAATTTGTTGGCTTCCTGCACCTTGGTATTTACGGGTTCATGATAATTAATATCCTCTATGGCTTCTTCAGGCTCTTCATGCATGTCTTCTACATCTCTGTTATGATCTAATAAATCTAATTCTAGACTCTGCTTACTCAGACTATTCCCATTTTTCAATACCATAGCAGTACAATGTAAAACACCAGTCTTCGGGTCCACAAACATAACTTTTCTTCCTCCCCAGTCAAATGCAGCATTCACTTTCATGATCCAGTCAGTTCCTAGCAAGATATCCTCAGACAGATTAGGTATTACAAGACATCCTTGACATAGATTGACATCATTCACACTGAAGTTCAACACGGCTTGCCGGTTAACTAACGTGCTGTGTCTGCCGGTAGCACCCTTGATATATTTCCTACTACAGGTATCTCCATGTAGTCCGGTGCATGTATCACACAATCTCTAAATTGCTCAGAAATTCTACTGATTGGACTACCTGTATCAACTAACGCTTCCTTGCCTTTTCCATCAATAAACACAGTAATATATGGGCATCCAGTGACATCATATTGTATATCTTCCTCTTCTTCATGAGTAATATCTTCAATAATAACTTCATGTTTCATAGTACAGGTATCGTCATTAGCTTGTACATGATTCAGGGACACATTACTTTCAATAGGTTGACAAGCCATAGATCCATTAGCAACTCAATTGTCATTGGTAACACACTGCTCTAACCTAGGCACATTATCTTCAAGCTCATAATATTTATACAGTAACTTATCTAGAACATTGGCTTTCTCTTTCTTATCAATGTAGCTCTGTATGACACAATGCAAGATGTCTTTCCCTACCTCTTCTTGTCTGTTTCTGCTTCGACAACTTTTAGTGCTGCTCAATTTCACTGGTACGACTTGATTCTCACAAGACTTGACATCATCTACAACACACACTGTCTCACACTGGCCATCAGACACGATGCAACCTTCCTTGACTTCAACATAAATCATCCCATCAAGTTCCTTCTCCAAATCTTCAAACTCCATGACCTCCACGTCTTCTTCACTATCTTCAATACTATCATCCTCTGACTTCTCTGAACTCACACTAGACAAAACATTAAAATCTTCATTATTCTCAGTCTTCACAGTTTCATGAGCAGTAACATTCAGTCTGTCTTCAGCATCTTCAACCTTATCATTCAGCAAGTTACACAGTCCAAACACATCTTGTTCTTCACCTATTTTGGGTTCTTCTACAGCCATATCTTCACTTGCATTATACATATTGGTTATAGTATCATCATCTAGTACAACCTCTTCTGGTTCTATACACTTGTCCTCTTCTTTCCAAGCCTGGTTCTTAATGACTTCCCATAGTTCTTTGTCAAACTTGAGCCGATTTACCCTGTGTGTGTTACCTTTTGTCCCTGCCTATACTGCTCATTTTCCCATTTGTGTCCAAATCTGATCCTATTTGTGGTAGCCTGATTTCTTGTCCTATTTCTCACCCCAACCTGACAGGCTTCCATAGGGGCGACATTTAGTTTTCCTGCCCGTTTCCATTAGACTTGTAGTAACCTTGGTTCCTATCGTTTCTTCCTTGTCTGTTCCTATAATCCATAGCCCCACGTTGCTGTCTACTTAGGTTCTCATGACTATCTTCTTGGTGATTCTCTCTTCCGTCTCTTCCATGATGGTCTTCTTGGTAGCGGTTTCTCTCCCTTTCTCTCTCATAACTTCTGTCTAATCTTCCAACAAATCTTAAGAAGTCCTCAACTGAATCGTCAGGTCCACAATCAATCGCTTGCTGTATTCTTCCTGGTAATCTACGTAGGGTGTCCACCAATGTGATTTCTTCTAAAGGTGAGTCAAGATGCACTAATTTTTTTATTTCAGCCTCACAAAAGTCCCTCATATTGCCATAACTTTCCCTGTTCTTTCCCCCATGCAAGAAATCATTTCTTACTCTAGCCTGCTTGATTTTGGACCAGAATTTATTCAAAACGCACCTCTCAAACTCACTATATGACATGTCCTTTGTATCTAACTGATTGACCCAAGTATAAGCTTCATTGTTCAAAAATCTCTTCACAAATTTAATTTTGATTGCATCAGTCATTTCTACAGTGATGTTGTCAGAGCAATGATGTAAAAAGCCTTTAGGATGGATTTTCCCTTCCCCAGGGTATGTCTTAATTACTACATTTGCCCAATTAAAGCCACCATAGAACGACATTTTGCTATTTATTACACTCTCTTGCAATACGCTGACCCTTTGACTGAGGTTATACACATCTTTCTTAATAACACTTTCAGAAGTTGACACACTTTCACTAATTTTATTTTCTAATGACACTTTAACTTCCTGAATTTCAGTTTTTCTAATTTAATTTCGTGATCAAAATACTTTTCTACAGTACTAATTTTGTTATCCAGGTCAGACTCAACATTGCTGATTTTACTCTCTACTACAGTCACACGAGTGTCCAGCTGTTCATGACCGAACTTCATTGCCCTTTCAAGATCACATGTTTGTTTCCTGAATTCGTCAACTGCCCTGTTTGTTTCGCTCAACTGAGACTTTAAATCTGCTAAACCGTCATCTATCTTTTTGCTCAGATCATCCTTAACTGCCGTCACTTCCTTTTTAAGTTCATGATTTCCCTTGTCAATACCTTCAGTTAACTGTTCTTTTAATCGATTTAACAACTCTATAAGACCTTGTAATGCAATATTTATTTGTTCACTATTTTACACATTGCTACGAGGTGTACTGGCTGTCACATTCTGTTCTGACATGTCTACGCTAGATTTCCTATTCTCTGTTGACATCGTCTTTTACAGTGCTAAACAACCCAGATTAAAAATACAAATGAATAAGCGCTGCTGTACTTATCTTGTTATTCAGTGTCCAGCGATGCAACGATCCGGGCCCAAGCATCCAATTTCCAGGTTAAGTGCTCCGTTTTTCATTGCCGTATAATTCAAGATTCACGTCCTCCTTGGTTTTTTCAACATCGGTTATATACATCCAAACAAAAATAACAAATGATGGTCGCAGTACAGAGGATATAAAATGCAGAATGGCAATGGGTAGAAAAGCGTTTTTGAAAAAGAGAAATTTGGTAACATCGAATATTGACTTAAGCCTAAGGAAGTCGTTTCTGAAGGCATTTGTATGGAGTGTTGCCTTGTATGGGAGTGAAACATGGACGATAAACAGTGCGGACAGGAAGAGTATAGAGGCTTTTGAAATATGGTGCTACAGATGAATGCTGAAGATTAGGTGGGTGGATCGTGTAACTAATGAGGAGGTACTGAACAGAATAGGGGAGAAAAGAAATTTCTGGCATACCTTGACTAAAAGAAGGGATCGCTTGGTAGGACACATACTTAGACATCAAGGAATTGTGAATTTATCATTAGAGGGAAGTGTTTGGGGGCAGAGGAAGACCAAGAGATGGATACAGTAAGCTGATTCCGACAGATGTAGGTTGCCGTTCTTATGTGGAGATGAAGAGGCTTGCTCAGGATAGGGTATTGTGGAGAGCTGCATCAAACCAGTCCCCGGACTGAAGACCACAACAACAACAACATCCAAACATACTACTCCTGCAACATAAACACTCTGTAGACACTGTATATGACGCAATCTCAGCTATGCTCCACCATTTGAAATGTTTTACTATATTTTTGAGTAATTACAGTTTATTCTACTGATACTCAGCTTTTCAACATTTCGATGTATGGGGGTTCTGCTCGCTGCAATATTATTCTCCTGGGGCGTCGTGGTAGAAATATATACTCGTAGGTACAATTTTCACTTCTTCTTTAATTTGAACCAAACTTCTTCTCCACCAAAACATTACAAATTCAAACTTGCGTACAACAACAACAGCACAGACTGACATAGATTCCAAAGCACTTTGCGAAAGCCAGAACTCCAACTCCCCCACGCAAGGCGGTGAGGCAAATATATAACATCGACAATATTGGCATTACATTATCCATTGTTCATAAAAATTAAATATACCGATTTACAATTACCGAACATACAAATAAAACATTTCATGTACACAAAAATAATCACAATATAAAATGAAAACTATGCATACAATAATTTTAGATGGCGCATGTATTTTTCAGACGAAATTTCCGATCTTTCTGTTGACAACAAAGTGCGATGTTAAATGTCAATTAATTTGTTAATGAGTACATCATAAATGTTCCTAACATAAATTGGATTATCAAATATCTTGGTCATTCTCACAATAAGTTCAAAATCTCACGTCAGGCAATATATACAAAAGATCACAACATTGAAATTTCGTCTATTAATTAACACAATTAGCTGATCAACACAACTTGTCTATGAGTCTGACATATATACAATGCTATTTATTTTCGTTTCTTTATGTTTTACAAAAGTTTTTACCCTTCGTCTGTCTATTTATTGAAATAATGTACAATGACAAAAGTATTGTTTATAGAACTGTCTGGAAACGTCTTATACCAATCTCTTAATTAATGAAATCTATCACTTGTTTTGATCACAGTATCACCGAGACACTGTCCTACACTGATTCCTAGACTGGCTATTTCGTTTGTAACTTTACACGCAAAATATATCACTATTACACCACACGATTCCGGGTCCGACGCAGACGGTATCGTACAATAACATTGAGATGAGCGGTCCAGCAGTATCGTCACAACAGTGAGGCCAGCTGAAACGACAGTGGCTTTGGGTGGCAGTACTGCGGTGTGTGGCGCTGTCCTGAGAAGGAGGGGGGGTGCATCTCGTGCTGACGCCTCAGCCTACACGCAGCCCCATCGCAAGTGCTTGCATGGCGGCAGTTATGTGCAGGTTGTCTCCACTGTGGAGTTCTTCAGTTCGATGTGCGCTGTAAACTGCGCATGCGCAGAAACAACGATCGCATCTGATAACTCCCGCCGCGGCGGACTGGCCGAGCGCACTGAGGCGCTATGCTCCGTCGCACGAGGCCGTTACCTGTCGAGGGTTCCAATCCCCTCTCGGGCATGCATGTTTGTACTGCCTTTGGTATAAGCTAGTTTATAAGTAATGTGTTAGTTTAGGGACTGATGACCCCGCAATTTAGTCCCATAAGCTCGAAAGAAGTTGGCTGCGGTGCTTATAAATTGCAAGTTAGCTGTAACTATTTTTCTGACTGAACTCGTAGTAAAGAAATTAATAAAAATATTGTATCATGAAATAACCTGGCTGTGGCACCCAGATTCGTAATTCGACTGTAAATACGACTCAAATACACTATCAACCACAAACCGTCGAAATAAATTACTATAGCAGTCACCAGATAAAATCGTTCACAACACACAAAACATTAAACTCACTTGCTGGCAATGGCGACAACTTAATAATGGCTGCTCCGTGAACAGAAATTAAATTAGCCTCTGTTTCAGCGCAACAGAAATTTATCTACTTAACTCGTGAAGCGAGCAGCCAAATTTAGCAAAAACACAATAAAACCACAGATGTAATTAATAAGAAAAACGAGAGGTGTGAAATGACGAACACAGGGAGTAATTAATTTTAAATAAATTCTCTGTATTTTGTGAAAAACATAGGTGTGGGGAAGACCAGATAAATTATAAGAAATGCACCACCTCTACAATTTAGTTACACAACTTACTGTTACTATTGGCCATAATAAAACTTCAATCTGTCCGTATATGAACGGGGAGAACATTCTCATACACACAGTAATTTAACAAGAAAAACACACACATTCTCAAACTCAATCACACGCCAATGGTTAGCGACACTTACTCAAACTGCAATCTTACAACGGCGATGCTAGCAGCAGCAGAAGAGATGGCGGTCGTCTTGATTACACAAATAATATTAAACTGATTCCGTAGCGGATTCATGTTGGAGGAGGCATATGCAAAATCACTGAGTGACCACGTGCAGTACCGAACAAAGAAACTAACTGCACAACAGTACAAAAGTTATTACAAAATACACGTGTGGAATTAAATAGGAAAAAAAACTTCTCATGGAGAAGGAATTACTCAGAAAATTTCTAAGTACAAAATTAGCAATCTGGAAAGGTTTAAGTTCTAACTGGATGCACTCCTCTCAGCACGGTGCCAGACAAGTACTCAGTGCGGAGGCCCAGGGAAGAATGACGCCCCAGACCACGCGCAGGACGCTCCAGGGCCACACTTCCGCTGTTCACTGCCAACTTAAGCTACCGAGGAAACACTTTTACCTCCCCTACATAGCTCAGAGCTGCTTACTCAGGTAACCTCTCAGGTGTACAAAGGTTGGCACAACCTTACCAGAACAAGAACGACCGGCCATCTTCTCTACAAACGCTGTCTTTGCCTGCTGCAGAAGGCTGAGCAGACGGAGAATGAGGGCATGCATTACTTACTACAAGGCGAGGCTCTAAAGCTCGAAGCACTGACTGCTAGCCATGTCACAGCAATTATTAAATGTTAAAGCAACCTTCCACATTCATAAAAATATACAAATAATTACGAGAAATGCACCACCTGTACAATTTAGTTACACAAGTTACTATTACTATTGCCCATAATAAAACTTGAATCTGACCGTATATGTACGTGGATCTATGTGGAGAACATTCTCATACATACAGGAATTTAACGGGAGACGGAAGGCAATTTTCATCCCTATTCTGCTAATGCTATTTTACCCTTTGAATAGGTACACTTTTCAAAGGAACTATAAGTGATAACGAAATTTTTACGGTATATATATATAACGTATACGTCTCAATTTAAAAGTAAAATGAACATAATAACTCTAATAGTTTTGAAGAAATTTTTTTTATTCTTTCACCAATAAAATTTAACTTTTTTAGTACATTAATTATTATAAAGCAGTTGATGATTGTTTTGTGGTTCTCAATTTACTTGTAATGATTAATTACCATTTTCAGTATATAAAAACCAAATTTCATCTCTCTAACCCCATTAGTTTATCAAATAATGGTACCTGAAAGTAAAAAAAATGTATTTTTGAGAAAAATCAATTTAAAGTTTAATATTGCAATTCTAGTACAGGTGCTGATGAGAATTACTTACCACTAATATTTTCCTGTACCATATTGAACATCATCTGAATCATACTGATCTTTTCTAAAGAAATCAGAAAATAACAGCAACCAGTCACTTTTTGTATGTATTTATTTTCACAACCGGTTTCGAACTGCCTGGCAGTTCATCATCAGGCGGTGTACATGGTTTAGATGTTGCTTATAACATTGTGGAATACGTTTGGCTGTGGTGAGATAGAAAATTATTATATGTGAGCTATCTCATTGGCACTAAATTTCAATATTTGCAAGTTTAAATTGTATTCTAAATAGCTACTTACAGTTGGTTCACATTTCTGATTGATGGTCTGTGATTTTTCAAGCATTTTAGTGCTCAATGGATGCACACACAACACAACACTCGCTTTCCACATGTTTCACAAACGTAAACAATTCAGAGATATGTACAGCTAATTGTCAAAGATGACAGTTGATGCATAGATATTATTTTAAACTAATTTACCAGTTACAGTTTCAATGGTTTAAGTGTTCATACATATCTATTTACAATATTTTCTTACAGTGGTGGCTTCTTAATTTATTATTACTGTAATGGTAGCACTATTGTTACATGTGAAGAAAAATTCATAGATTGGATTTATAAGATTAAACATCTGTGGTTGGAGTAGTATTTGGGAATGTCAAAGAGGGAGGGGGGGAGGGTAGGTGTTATGTGATCTAATTATGTGTATGTATGTTTGGGTTCCTCAGGCTTAAAGAGTATTTAAAATTTTTGTAGAAAGAGTTGTTTGCCAGTTCTGTTTGTTCATTGAAGATGGTGTGTGGTGCTTTATTGTTATGGGTGAAAATTTCTAACTGTTCTAAAAGGTCCATCTTTATTCCTTTGTTGCAGTGTGTAGTATTTGGAGATTGGTTTTTACGTTTGTTATGGAATGGCTGTTTTCAACCAGATGGGCTGCAAAGCTTGACTTGTTTAAATTTTTTGAACGGAGTGCATCAATATGTTCTTCGTATCGTATTTCAAAATTCCTTCCTGTTTGTCCTATATAGTAGCACGAGCAGCTATCACACTTTAATTTGTATATGCCAGATTTTAGAAAAGGTGAGTTGGTTGATTTAGTGTTGTGAACTATTTTGTTTTGTATTTTATTGTTTATGTGAAAACATATTTTGACATTGTGTGGTTTAAAGAGTTTTGTAAGTTGATATGATATGTTTCCGACAAAGGGCATTGAGATATATTTGGATTTTTCTGCTTCTGATGGTTGGTTTATAGGCTCTGTATGGTTGGTTTGTAATTTTTATTTAATTTGTGAATTATGGTTGGGTCATAATCATTGTTGTAAGCTATGGTTTTTAGAATGTTAATTTCTTTTGTTTTTGTAGCAGGTTCAGCATGAGTTTTATTTATATGGTTCAATGCTGATTTAAAAAATGCAAGTTTGTGTTGTTGTGGATGGCAAGAGGAGTTATTTATAATTACATCTGAAGTTGTTGGTTTTCTGTAAATTTGGAATTTGTGTTTGTTGTTGTGATGTGTTATGTTTTCTTCTCTTGGTCCCTCTTCTTTTCTGTATAGCTTCTTTTGTGCATTTTAAATTAGCAATATCGGCTTTGCGGATTCTCTCTTTATGTATTTTGCAGTATTTCCAGTAGATTGTATGCTCAATAATTCCAAAACATCCAATTTTCTAGTTACACCATCATTTAAGCATAAAATAGCATCATAAACACCAGATTTGAGGGTTGTGATCTGAACAAATACTGTTTTTGGTAGCCGGGTCCAAATGACAGAATTTTCACATTCATTTAAATTTTGAGTTTTCCCTTGAAGACATTTCTTCAACAAGGTATTTTTACAAAGGTCTCTAAATATAGGTTTAATTTCATTCATTACTGCTGCAGGTAAAGAATGTTTGTGGTCATATGTGTCACTTCTCCTGTACTTGCACCAAGTGTCAGGATCATTTGGGCAAAGAGAGTGGTCAGGATTTCCCTTTGTGGATAGCTTATGGAGATAGATAGCCCATACAGTTTTTTCGTGTTTTCTAAATTCTATACATTTCTTTTTATGGTCAAGTCATAATAATTCTGTAATCACTCACAACAAACTTCACCAAGTTCAACCAATAACGTTCGAAAACAATAACAAACAACATCGGAACAAAAGGTATCGATAGTAGATACAGGGTAGGAAAAATTGAAGCAATAAAAACAATAGAAGCATGAAATAATATGCAATGAGTAAAAGAATGCTGTGTGCGTTTTCTCCGCATGGCGGAAAACGGAAGGCGTGGCCAGATAGCGCTGAGCGTCAGAAAAACCATCATAACTCACGAAAAAATGCCGGATTTATATAAAACGAAAACTGTTTCACGCTGGAAATACCATGCATTTCAAATACGTTAAAATCTAAAAATCGAATTTTTGAGTCCAGTTGCCTTCCGTCTCCCCTTAACTAGAAAAACAGACAAGCTTAAGAAGCATTTGAACTATTTTGATGACTTTCGAGGTTGATATGTTCTGTCCACGCTCATTCCTATTGCGTAAATGCTTTCGTATCTTTTTAAACTTTATTCTGTTGTTTTTACTTTGTTTTCTCATTACAATGAAAAGGTAGCTACGGAACCAGCAGTTTCCTAGTAGCATTGTCCTACAAAAGAAACGAAAACCTGCATGCCGAAATGTGTCTACGATTTAGAGAGAAATAAAATACTCCAATGTCAGTCTTTAGCTGGCTTATATTTCTTAAACTAAATTTAAGACAAGTTACTGTACAGTTGCACAGTAACTTGTCAGTTACTCAACATGATGTTACTCTGAACATCGGCAGTCAGCATCGTGTTAAGTGAGACACAAGCTACTCTGTAACTGTACAAAACTGATGTGAACAAGGACAGCTCGGTCGGAGCTGGTCATTTAACAGATTTGAGCTCGGCAGCAGAGTGCCAAGCAGATGACGCGGCTTCGGTTCCTGCCAGCTCCTAGGACTCTTATCTGTCACTTTGTGCTTCTTCCTCCTTGCTAAGATTGCTGATTTACTCGCGAACCTGTTCAGCGAATTACCAGACGAGCCGGGAGAGGGTCGAAGGGGGATCTTAAGTGGCAGGGGCTAACAATCGAGAGAAACCTTCAGAAAACCTACGCATTGGGACCAAGTCCATTTATTGGTAGTTGCTTCGTAGAGAACATTGTCCCGCTCAGAAAACTAGTTTTCGTGACAACCTGAATCAGGTCCCGACAGCCACACAAAGGTCGCCATATCTAGCGGCACAGCGAGCTACTCGCAGAGACCAGATCGACCAACTGCACCTTCAGAGCCCCTAGCGGCAGAAACCGCCTACAGGAACGAGGTATTACTGCAGGACGTTCAGCGAAAACATCGAGTATGTACTTTCCTTTACACTTTAATAAACTGCATTATCATTGCTAGCTCTTCCGTAACAAGTGCGCTCATAAACATAATTAATCGTTCAAATGCGAACTGCGCAGCAGAGAGTTCTACAGTTTGGGTTCTGAAGTTGGAAGGGGGTATTCGAAAAACATGAAAACGATGAATGTATAGAAAGTGGTGTCAGTTAAAGGCAACTGACCTGTGTAATTGTTAAAAGTGACACCGAGCGAGGTGGCGCAGTGGTATGACACTGGACTCGCATTCGGAAGGATGGTGGTTCAAAGCCACCTCCGGCCATCCAGATTTAGGTTTTCCGTGATTTTCCTAAATCGCTCCAGGCAAATGCTGGGATGGTTCCTTTCAAAGGGCACGGCCGATTTCCTCCCCCATCCTTCCCCAACAATCCGAGCGTAATCTCCGTCTCTAATGACCACGCTGTCGACGGGACGTTAATCCCTAAGTTTCCTTTTTCCTTTGTTAAAAATGATGTTTGTTTCTTATACGCACCTGACTACGAGAAATAATGTAGATAATGGACTATAATGTGTAAATGACTGAATCGATCTGTCCTGATTGGTACTCAAACATGGAATGGACACAATGGTCCTCATTAAATAATTAATCCCCCTATCCAAAAGCAGTTTATTTTAAACAGACGTTAAAACACATTCATTAACACCAAAGAAACATGAATGTAAATTATTACCAAACAATAAGCTTCAACAGAGAATTATTATGTCAGAAAACCCTTAAATGGCAAAGTGGGGAAATGAGGATGATGCGAAGCGGTCACGTTAAGCGATCGAGTAACTCGCTGTACCAAATTGTGAGAGTTGTTCCTGCAGTGCACGCGCCCGCTAGCTACCAGGCAGGCAACGAGCTGCGGGCACAGCGGTGGCTGCGGCGAGTGGTCGTTGCGAGGCAGCAAAGTTGTTAACGACGGGCACGACTTCCTCACGCTATGGAGAGGAGAGACAGCTTCCGCGAAGGCAAAGACAAGTTCACAATCGAGAATTAAGCTCGAGCGCCCAAGTCTAGCTTCCGGCACGAAGCCCACACGCTAACTGAACTGCTCCGTGCCCTGCCCACGAGCATCCGTGGCTGTCGCCGCCACATTCGGAGAGCCCAATCACAAGCTTGGGGCTGAAAACCGGCCAATCCCGACTCTTAAATGCGCTCCCTTGCGACTCGCAAGGAGCGATAATGTTTCCACGCCGTTTTCGGCAAATTAAATCACTGCCTCGCGTTTTGCAAAAAAATGTTCAAATGTTTGTTAAGCTTATGGGACTTAACTACGTGGTCACCAGTCCCTAAACTTACAAACTACTTACCAACTACCTTATCCTAAGGACGGCACAAATATCCATGCCCGAGGGGGGATTCGAACGCCCGACCGTAGTGGCCGTGCAGACCGTGACCGAAGCGCCTCAGTCCCCTCGGCCACCGCGGCCGGCTCGCGTTTTGCCCGAGAAGCGAGTGTTCTCGCCTACTTTTCCCACGTGCGTTAAACACCTGCGTGTAGGAAGTAACTGGCGGTTCCCCGAAGCGGCAGTCCTCGCTGAGGTAGCCACTCCTCTCACAAGTGTAAGCTACACCCGTCGCTAAAGCAGTCGACCTGTCACTCAGCCTCGAACGCGCAGTCTCTAGACACAGTGGGGAACCTGTGTGAAATTAAAAGTCGACGACTGTACGAAACAAGAGCCTTGTTTTATCACTAAAATTAGCAAATGAGGTCCTTGTGAACTACTGGTTGCTCCCTGCTACAAATCCTTCTTCCCTGGCCCAAACTGAGAACTAACTCGTTTCAAATTACTTCAATAACAGGAAGTTAATACTACGGTGGTCAATATACATACCAGCTCACACGTTATTACACACAGACATTAATAAGCAAGCCACCACAATTAAAGTTATCATAGAAAGGTGGCTAAGAAAACATTTATGGCGCAACGGAATTTACTCGTAAATCAATTGCATCTGAGTCTGCTCTCAGCACTTGTGAAGAACAATCTAGTATATAAAGTAGAGTGTCCGTATATTTGTACGTGTTGCATACAAATCTACAGTTTTGTTGCAATCTTTATGAAATTTTGTACACGTAAGCTTCAATCCGTCAGGGCGGTCGCCGTAAGTGTAAGAATCACATACGATATATAGTTCACGAGATATGACGTCATAAACAATGAGATGCGCGAAAAATTGCCGCATTTTGCGACAGTGCTGCTCATTTTCTCCTAAACCATTGGACCGATTTCAACCAAATTTGGTACACATATTGTTTACATGAGATAACAATTGCTGAAGGAGTACGAACCACATACGATACATGGTTCAGGAGACATAACGGCATAAACGATAGGAGTTGCAAGTAACTGCCAAATAATGCGACGAGAGTTTATAAATACACTATATGAGAACCACCATGAACCCCATGAACCACAGACATTGCCGAGGTGGGGTGGCTTGCGTGCCTCAACGATGCAGATAGCCGTACCGTAGGTGCAACCACAGCGGATGGGTATCTGTGGAGAGGCCAGACAAACGTGTGGTTCCTGAAGAGGGGCAGCAGCCTTTTCAGTAGTTACAGGGGCAACAGTCTGGATGATTGACTGAGCTGGCCTTGTAACATCAGCTAATGTGGCTTTGCCACACAGCTACTGCGAACGGCTGAAAGCAAGGGGAAACTACAGCCGTTACTTTTCCCGAGGACATGCAGCTTTACTGTATGAACATATGATGATGGCATCCTCTTGGGTAAAATATTCCGGAGGTAAAATAGTCCCCCATTCGGATCTCCGGGCGGGGACTACTCAGGAGGATGTTGTCATCAGGAAAGACAATACTGGCATTCTACGGATCGGAGCGTGGAATGTTACATCCCTTAATCGGGTAGGAAAATTAGAAAATTTAAAAAGGGAAATGGATAGGTTGAAGTTAGATATAGTGGGGATTAGTGAAGTTCGGTGGCAGGATGAACAGGATTTCTTGTCAGGTGAGTACAGAATTATAAATACAAAATCAGTTGGGGGTATCACAGAAGTAGGACTGATAATGAATAAGAAAATAGGAATGCGGGTAAACTACTATGAGCAGCACAATGATCGCGTTATCATTGTCAAGATAGATACAAAGCCAACACCGACAACAGTAGTACAGGTTTATATGCCAACTAGCTCTGCCGATGATGAGGAGATCGAAGAAATATATGAGGAGTTAGAGAAAATTATTCAGACAATTAAGGGAGAGGAAAACTTAATTGTTATGGGAGACTGGAATTCGGTAGTAGGAAAAGGAAGAGAAGGAAAAATAGTAGGTGAATATGGACTGGGCAGGAGGAATAAAAGAGGAAGTCGCCTGGTAGAATTTTGCACGGAACATGATTTAATCGTAACAAACACGTGGTTTAAGAATCACAAAAGAAGGTTGTATACGTGGAAGAGACCAGGAGACACCGGAAGGTATCAGATAGATTTTATAATGGTAAGACATAGATTCCGGAACCAGGTTATAAACTGCAAGACATACCCAGGGGCAGATATAGACTCTGATCATAACTTGTTAGTCATGAACTGTAGGCTGAAACTGAAAAAACTGCAGAAAGGTAGGAAAATAAGGAGATGGGACTTAGATAAATTGAAGGAAAGTGAATTTCTGGAGAATTTCAGAGGGAGCTTTAGGCAACAATTGACAGAAACAGGGGGAAATAAAACAGTAGAAGAGGAATAGGATGAAATAGTGAAGGTAGCAGAGGACAAAATAGGTAGAAAGGCAAGACCTACAAAAAATCCTTCGATATCACAGGAAATACTAAATTTAATTGATGAAAGGAGAAAATATAAAAATGCAGTTAATGAAACAGACAAAATGGAGTACAGACGACTAAAAAATGAGATTGACAGGAAGTGCAAAATGGGTAAGCAGGAGTGGCTAGAAGCCAAATGCAAATCTGTAGAAGAATGTATAAGAAGGGGAAAAGTAGATACCGCCTACCAAAAAAAAAAAAAAAAAAAAAAAATAAACATTTCAAAAAAAAAATGTTCAAATGTTTGTAGAGTCTATGGGACTTAACTACGGGATCATCAGTCCCTAAACTGACAAACTACGTATGAACTAGCTACAACTAAGGACGGCACAAATATCCATGCCCAAGGGGGGATTCGAACCCCCGACCGTAGTGGCCGTGCAGACCTTGACTGAAGCGCCTCAGTCCCCTCGGCCACCGCGGCCGGCAAAAAAGAGACATTTGGGGACAAGAAAAGCAACTCTACGAATATCAAGAACCCGGATGGGAAACCAGAAGAAGGGAAAGCTGAAAGGTGGAAAGAGTACATAGAGCAGCTCTACAAAGGAAATGAACTTAGAGACGATGTTGTAGGAAGGGAAGAGGAAGTAGATCAAGATGAAATAGGAGATACTATACTGAGAGATGAATTTGACAGAGCCTTGAATGACCTAGGTCGGAACAAGGCCCCAGGAGTAGATGACATACCCGCAGAGCTATTAAAGTCTCTGGGAGAGCCAGCCATGACAAGACTATTTGAACTGGTGTGTAGGATTTATGAGACAGCCGAAATACCCTCAGACTTTAAGAAAAATGTAATAATCCCCATTCCAAAGAAATCAGGCGTAGACAGGTGTAAAAATTACAGAACCATCAGTTTGATAAGTCATGGTTGCAAAATTTTAACACGAATTATCTACAGGAGAATGGAAAAGCTGGTAGAAGCTGACCTCGGGGAAGATCAGTTTGGATTCAGGAGGAACGTAGGAACCCGGGAAGTAATACTCACTTTACGTCTTATCTTAGAAGATAGATTAAGGAAAGGCAAACCTACATTTTTAGCTTTTGTAGGTTTGGAGAATGCTTTTGACAATGTTGACTGGAATACACTCTTTCAAATTCTGAAGTCAGCAGGGGTAAACTACAGGGAAAGGAGAGTTATTTACAACTTGTACAAAAGCCAGACCGCAGTTATTAGACTCGAAGGGCATGAAAGGGAAGCATCAGTTGGGAAGGGAGTAAGACAGGGTTGTAGCCTTTCTCCGATGTTATTCAATTTGTACATCGAGCAGGCGGTGAAGGAAAGCAAGGAAAAATTTGGAATAGGGATTAAAGTTCAGGGGGAAGAAATAAAAACATTGCGTTTTGCTGATGACATTGTAATTCTATCAGAGTCAGCAAAGGACCTGGAAGAGCAGTTGAATGGAATGGACAGTGTGTTGAAGAGAGCGTATAAAATGAACATTAACAAGAGCAAAACAAAATAATGGAATGCGGTCTTAGAAAATCAGGCGATGCTGAAGGAATTAGATTAGGTAACGAAACAGTGAAGGTGGTAGATGAGTTTTGTTACTTGGGTAGTAAAATAACATGCGATGGTCGCAGTACAGAGGATATAAAATGCAGAATGGCAATGGGAAGAAAAGCATTTTTGAAATAGAGAAATTTGCTAACATTGAATATTAATTTAAGTGTAAGGAAGTCTTTTCTGAAGGCATTTGTGTGGAGTGTTGCCTTGTACGGGAGTGAAACATGGACGATAAGCAGTACGGACAGGAAGAGAATAGAGGCTTTTGAAATGTGGTGCTACAGAAGAATGCTGAAGATTAGGTGGGTAAATCGCATAACTAATGAAGAGGTACTGAACAGAATTGGTGACTAAAAGAAGGGATCGCTTGGTAGGACACATTCTCAGACATCGGGGAATCGTAAATTTAGCATTGGAGGGAAGTGTGTGGGGTAAAAATCGCAGAGGGAGACCAAGAGACGCGTATAGTAAGCAGATTCAAATAGATGTGGGTTGTCGTTCTTATGAGGAGATGAAAAGGCTTGCTCAGGATAGAGTAGGGTGGAGAGCTGCATCAAACCAGTCTCCGGACTGAAGACCATAACAAACAACATGAGTATAACAGTACTTAGCGACTTGCAACAAACTTTAAACATAATTTCAAACCTTTATTAAACTTTTTCTCGCTGACAACCATAGCAAAATGATGGAAGGAAAAAAGTTTCTTGCTTACCACTTTTCCGCCGTTTATGGTTTAAAACTACGGCGTTCGGTATGACGTTACAATTTGTAATTTGTACACTACAAATTGTAGCAACAGGAAATTTTACAGACAGTATACACACATGTAAATGAATGTACCTTCTAAATTGTGTCACAGTACGATATGTGGTTCATCAGATATGGGCACATAAACAGTAACGTTCCGCTGTTCATGTACTAAAACAACGGCTTTAGGTATGACGTTACAATTTATAATTTCTACACTACAAATTGCAGCCGTAGGAAATTGTACAGACAGCATACACGCATATACTTGAGTGTACCTTCTAAATTGTATCACAGTACGACACGTAGTTCATGAGATATGAGCATATAAACAGTAACGTTCATGCAAAACCGCCCCATCACGCACCAAGTTTTAATCTATTACTTCTTTACTACTAATTGTATTCCCAGAGATTTTACAGACATACAGTCCTTATAAAAATTAATATATACCTGAAAAGTGGCAGGATTACATAAATAAATACCCGGGCACCGCCGGGTTTTCAGCTAGTATTAAATAAAAGAGGGAAGGTGCTCTAAAACTACAATTTATAGGCAACTTACAGATTATGCTGAACATAAACTTGTTTAGTCAGAAAACAAGCAAAATGGGGAACCAATTTCGTTAGCACAATAAAAATGCATCTCTTACATGGATTAATGCGGATGGTGCCCAGCCTAAATTATACATGATTTAACGTTACTGGAGGGAAGAATTCACAAACAACACTCATTCGCTCACACACATTTTTGGCGAAAGTCTCCCGACAATAGCAATAAAACTCCTCCCATTAGTCTGTTAACATTTTTGAGGCTGTTTGTGAATTGTGGATAATATGAATATCACTTGCAATAAGGTGCACTCCATACAATCAGGCAATGGTTATTGAAGAAAGAAACTACATAAATTTTCCTTGCAAAGAATTCTTATTAAATGAAAACATCGATAGACGCGAAGGAACGTCATTACGTTTAAATTCAAATGATACCCGTTGAGAGAAGCACTTTTACCTATCCATGGTTATTGCAAGGCATGCGGGATACAGCTAATTATTTTCTGTGTCCTACCTGGGTTAAAGTTTGCTTGTAGTTCCGGCAGTTTAGTGTGCTATCGTTGGCAACGAAATATTCGCTTTAGGAGGATCATTAATTTACTGACCGAAACAGCATTAATTATTTATTTCATCACCAACATATTGAATTATGCCCCTCATTCTACATGACTGATTTTTCAAAAAGCATTGAACGGCCGTCGCCAACAGCAGCACACTACGGCGATGCCGTAAGTAAAATTGTAGCCCTTGTTGTAGTGTATTACTCCACAGTTATGAGAATGAAAACACGAAGCATCGGCATCTGTTAGAAAAGCTAAAATAAAGAATACAAATAAATATGTTGATTACTCACCTAACTGAATGGTATTAATCTGTTAGTAATGTAATACTGTCCGCTAAACCAAAGTAACCTATGACTTACGAACTTTCCGCCACAGACATACATTAACGTATGTCTCCAGTCTGTGTATTGCAGTGAGCTCAAAGATAATATGGAGGTGGCACTATGTATTCTGAAACACTGACGCTCGACATATATTTGTCTCTCTAATCCAGTAGTCAGTATTTTGATCATAAGCACTACAGTTGTCTTTCCAGTGTTTATATTGAGATCATTTGTGTATTGCCAGTTAGTTAATGTTCAGTTAATGTATGTCTGTGTTTCCCAGTGTTTTATCTTTGAGTCTTTTTATCTTTGAGTATCTGTTGATCGTCGTATTGCTCCACATTTTACGGATTTTTGTTCGCCACACTCACCCACCGCCACACACCGCGACCAAAACAGCATAGTGCACACCGCGAACCTAAAGGCTTCTCTCATCCATAACCGCCATTGGTCTGCAGTGAATAATTTTGGCTACCAAGTCAAATATACGGCCACAGGTCCCACGTTCCATTTTTATATATGTATATTGATATAGTAGCCAAGCAGTGAATGTTGCGCGCGCAGTAAAAAAAAAAAAAAAAATAAAAATAAAAAAAAAAATAAAAAAAAAAAATAAAAAAAAAATAAAGGATATATATGTTAATTATTCATCTTTCATTTTCCAACAACTGCTTAAGGGCGAATGTATGTAATTCTGTGAGTGTAATATGACAACTTACTAAAAGCATTTTACTACAGTTTGGCTTAATTTAAAAGTGACCGCCATTAATTAGTGTTAAGGGGACATTTATGTTATTCATCTATCGTTTTCTAATAAACTGCTCAAGGACGAATCTATGTAATTCTGGGTGTGTTCAATATTGTCATTAAAAACAATTGTTGCAAACTCAGACGCTTACCACTTCAGGACCCTTGTGTCCAACCTAACCCGCTCAATGTTTTAATCTTGCTAAGGCAAGTTGGTAACAATATTTAGTTAAAACTCTTTTGCTGATTGTAACATGATGACTGTTGTGATAATTACTGTAGCTGTTCCTTATTAATTACAAGCTGTGAAAGTGTTCCAAGATTATATTTCATTTGTTGCATAAAAGTTAGTCTACCCTACTGTGGCAATTACTCATTGAATTAGTGACGTACAAGAAGGAATGATAATTCATTGACAATTACGAGCAATAAAATTTGGATATACGAACAGTTAATCTGTGGGTGTGAGTGCAGCTGTTACGAGCACAAAAAAAAAAAAAAAAAAAAAAAAAAAAAAAGATAGGAAAGGGGTCATGTTGGGCCCTGGGGGGCCTGTGTTCCTGAAGAACACCTGGATCGTCATCAACACGTCGCGTCGGCATCGATCGCCGAAACTGATGTGTTATGAGGGCACAGAGACACATTTTGCACATGTAGTTGTAGGAGCAGATGTCGGTCAACCTACACCACAACATAAAAGTAAAGGATCAAATGTCCCTGTACACACATGTAGAATATTTCTCTTGCAGCTTTTAAATAAATATGCAATGAAATAACTATTATCAGGTGATATTATGTCAAGAATGAGTTGTAGTCAATTTTAGGGTAAAAGTGCAGTTTATGCGGCAGCGACCAGCCGTCACGCTCGCTAGGTTAGGAAAGGCAGAGCAGCCAATCAGGAGTCGCGATGCCGCTACCAATAAGAAGGAGCGTTACAACTGTGCTATGTAAACAAATCGAAGCGACGTACGCAAAAGTTTTTAACGATCAACAAGTTACAGTTGTAATCAGTACGGATGTCACGTATTATAAATTAAATAAAACATGCTATACGTTCTCTCTCTCCAGCGTAGAACTGTAAATCGATTGAGCGTTTTTGAACCGGAGATTCAGGCGCTACGCGCCCTCACATACTAAAAAAAGAAAACTTCTCGTTTAATCTAGACCTAACTTAAATTTAACTTCAGATGATCACTGCTTCATACAGATCATAAAATAAATAAAACATGCTATATCTGCTCTATGGTTGACTGCTGTGGCCTATTAATAATAGGTCACTTATGACCGTAATACGACAATTATCTAAATTATCTAAAAGTCTCTTATAAATATCAATTACAATCACACAAATGCCGCACCGAATTTACTCGTCATGAAACACGCAATCTTATTGGCCGACATAACTCGACTCCTGACTGGCTGCTCTGTCGTTCCTAACCTAGCGAGCGCGACGGCTAGCCGCTGCCGCATAAACTGCACTTTAACCCAATTTTAGGCCTATAAAGTTTAGTTATAAGTGAAAAATATTTAACGTTTCATGTCATTTTGTTGTATGTATATAAAATAATGTAGATTTAAGATAGGTTCATGCGGCCTTGTTCTTAGGGAAACAAACTTTTTTTTTTTTTTTTTTTTTTTTTTAAAGCTATAGGGCCTTAGTGGTATCGCGATGTTGTGTTTGGGTGGAGATGGCGTTTGTTAACAAGTGAACAACCCTGTGTAACACTACATCGCGGTAGTAGTTGAGGATCGCCATTTTCCGTCATTTGTATTTCATTATTTTTTTTACGAGGCAGAAATTTTTTAATTTTCTAAAATTTAAACAAATCAATTTCCATGTGTGTGAATCAGAGTCATAAATGCCATAGAATAAGATAGTCAAAACACCTTAAACTACGGTAATCTTTTGTAAGAATATTAGTATAAAATAACCAACAGTTGGCTTACTCTCTCTCTCTCTCTGTAAGTTTAGCTTTCTATGAGTTCAGTTCTCTCTGTTAGTTTTGCCCTCTTTGCGTTTATTGTAAACTGTATTATTTTTAAGAATATAGAAACGAGTGAGATTTTAAATTGTTTTCAAATCACTCAGTAATTAGAACCCTCACGGCATAGATAATATCTATGATTTTCGATAGATCGCTAAATTTATGTGGAAGAATAATTTATCAGCTACGTAATGAAAGGAAATTTACCTAAAATCTAATCTGCAAGATCAATCCCATGATAAAATCAAACATAAACTATTTCTGTTGTAATTGGCTTCGACATAAATGAACTATCAGGATTTTAAAAAAGAAATACTTCAAATATTATCGTATCAAATTAGAAGCCCCTGAAAAGAGAATCCTCATGTTCGGTCATTAAGAAAGTCTTAAATTAACAAATAGGCTCGGAAGAAAGGTAAATACGACGCGATTATAAGGCATACAAAACCAGATTTCATAAAAGCAAGCCAAGTAAAATTTAGAGCCTTTTCATCCTCGACAAATTACCACCACACCAAAATCAGTACAAGGGGTTGGAGTCACAAGTGGCCATGAGGCTGCTGGCCAGTCGGTTATATTGTGCTGAGTTTACGCTTTCTGGTGATGCTCAGCTCTAAACATGGGGCTAGCTAGCATTTGTTCACTTTCGCGTCTAAGTTAAAATGCTCCTTCGCGTCTCTAGTTTTGCCTGTAATATGCACGCAATGCGCATCAATTTGCTATTTTCTTATCTGCTGTTATCCGAAGTTTGACTTCCCCTTCTCATTGGTGTTGGTTAACTGAAACGCTGCACTTCCAAACTGTAGAGTCATTCCTTCCAACACTTACATGTTCCTCATGTTCACTTGGTCGCTAAATTTGATGATTTACTGGAACTCTTCCGTACTTCCTGTGTGCACGCTTTTTTCATAGAATACGTGGACGAGATGATACAGCCTTCAGCTTACTCCATCCCTCTTTGCTCACTAGCTGTTAATGACAAACTTGCTTTAGGTGCCGTGGTTTCTATCATGTGCAACAGGTAACTTTCCCCGATTTGTGGTACTTCTGAACTTGTATCGTCAGTACTTCCTGGCCCACGCTTATTGCAAATAGCGTGTTCTATTCTGTTATTATTCTCAGTAGATAGACCCTTCACCCCGAGTAGAATGAACTGTTACACAACCTATCTCGTATTTTTATTTTTCCCGATAATGTCTTTTTTCACTTATCCATGATTTTGTGATCCGACCCTGTAGCATGTTGTATCATTCTGCATCCTTGCTTATTAGATAGATCTCACTTCCCTGAATAGAACGAATGGTTAAACTACTCTATCGTGACTTTATTTCTCCGAAATAGATTTTTTCACTTTGTTCAATTTTTATGGTCAGGCCCTGAAGAGTGGTTATTGACTTGCAAACTTTTCCATTCAGTAGTTGTCTTCCTCGTGCGTAGAACGGTTACGAGTACAACCTTTTTACGCATTAGTTTGCGAGTTAGAACATTTAAAGCTTTTCTGGAAACGTGAATCGGCGACTTTCTCGCACGCCGTGTGGTCTTCAACCACGTGCGTTTAAACCCGCTGATAGCTCCCCTGAGTTTAAGCCTCAAGACCATACGCCACGGAACCAAGTATTTGTTTTAATGGTGACCCAGAGAGAAAGCTTCGACCTCTTGTTCCTATCAGCCTTCTGTTGCTGGCGTTGCTGCTATTGTGAGTTCGGTGCTCGGTAAGTACCTGCATGGGTTGCCGCTTGAATTTGTGTGATAATGTGTATCAATTCCTCCCGTCACAGCTCTGGAAAAAAATCACGTTTATTGCGCAAGTACTACTTTTGTACGTGGGCAGTATTAGGACCGTATAATCCAGGTATACATTTTGACTTCTTCTGTAAGCTGTGTTCTTATTGTATTCCAATTGGTCTCCCCCCTTTTTGATCATCTCTTTGGACAATAAATCAGTTTGTTAAGGGTGAATCCGTTCTCCTAATCGATTCGCCCCACAGCATCTGTTTTATATTTAATGTTTGAGTCAAAGTCAAAATTTTAACGTGTTTCTCGCTCCCTTCTGGAGAACAGAAAACTAATAGCGTTTCCGTTGCCTATATTTCCCTTTTTTTAATTTTAAGATGAAAAACTGCTCGGAATCGTTATGTACTTAAATGCAGTTCTCTTTTACTTTACGATCCACTAACAGGATTGGTCAAACAGTGACTACAGGCATGTTTGCCTAGGCTATCTGAGCCACGATTAATCCTCGGTACTGCACACTAGTTTCTCTTGACTTATCTCAGCGATAATTAAATTTACAGTAACTGCAGTTCAGTTTCACATTGAATTACGTTACTTAAACAGAGTGTACCGAGTGGTAGTATGTAGTATCACCCAAGGAGTAGCTCACAAAAGCCGTATACAAAATTACTTTTTCAGAAATAATTAATAGAATAATAGCTCTACATTATTATAGTGTAGATATCAACATAAAGCAAGACATGAAAATTATCAGGACCAACAACCACAACAAACACCTCATACAAACACAAGAAAACTACCATATCCCGAAAGTCACAGCTGAGAACAAACAAGTAATAAATGAACAGACAAAAATTAATGAAAATTCATTGCTACATCTAGTCAGAGACATGAGACAGTAATTAAAGAGAAAGAAAATTGTCACACACACACACGAACACAAATTTAATAACAATAATAATGAGGGGAAAAAAACACACACTTCTCTCTCTTCCTTCCCCACCATCCCCATCTCTGTCTGTCTCTATCTCACTGTCTCTCTATATCTCTCTGCCTCTAACTCTGTTTCTCTCTTACTCTGTCCCTCCCTCCCCCCCTCTCTCTATCTCTTTATATTCATAATCAGGATCATTAAATAAATAAATAAAGTAATACATCAATATCTGATGCACATTTCTATGCAATCACATAGAAAACACACACACACTTAGACATAAAAGAAAGACAGGAGAAACACATACTCAGCAGTTGGCAACATCAACCAAAACAAAAATACAACACAAACGAAATGGCATATGCCTATTGGTGCTAGCTGTGAAGTGCTGGAAAAAGAAAAGAACGCATAATGAACATAACTGAAGCAGAACAGCCTGAAGCTACCAATGAGTATTAGATGTAAAGCAATATCCACGAAATATTGTAAGTAACATCCAAATACCAGTAATTATGTTTAAATAATGCACCAGAACTGTTTATAGAACGTAAATATTTTAAAACGTAATCATGTATATATTACAGGCCGCTGTTGATGCATTCCATATAAAGGCGAAATGCATATGGCAATAAAACATGTTATTAATTCAGTTGCGTAGACGGATAATCTAAATATCTACATTGTAATAATATAATACAGCAACTGTGGGATAAACAGGACAAAAAGGAACTAACAATGTTAGAATCGTAGTTCCTTCCGAAATGTTTGACGTCGGTAATAATCGTTGAAAGACAGTTGCATGTTGATAAACAATGATCTCGCATTTCAGAGGAGCGCTGCTGCAGGCGTCCGTCCACTGCCTCAAATTCAATATTGGAAGTTCACATTACACGCCATCTTGGGTAATGTTATAGTTTATGAGGGGAAGGGGAGGTGGTCCTGATATTTCCCGGGCGACCACTTTGTTCTGGTAGTGGTACATTGTCACTGTGACATTTTCTCATAGGTGTGTAGGTGGCCTAAGAGCGGGCAGGACATCTGGCAATACTGTACTGGCCATGGACGCCAACGACTCTTTTGGTAACACGAAGTCTCCACCATCATCGACGATGAAAAACATCCTGTGAGAAAGTGACCAGCCTCAACTGAAGAGAATCTTGCAACTTGAAGGACATGGAACTCTGTTGCCTATTGCTGCGAATTTCAGTGTTGGGTCATGAACAAGTGGCAGAACAAAAAAGCATCAGACAAAGATAATCAATATTGCTTTCAGAGCCAAAGGAAAACTCCTTTGCATTGGTGAGTCCACAGCACAAGGCTTTACACTTTGTCTGAGTCTGTCATCACTTGCATTGTACCATCGATAGTTAGGAACCTGTTGCCCGGTCTGACGATTATCATTTCAAATTGTATCGCGTTGATGGACATGTAGAGGTACAGAGACAACTTAATGGGTCCATGGACCGCGCATGTCATCAGGGACTGTTAAAAGTAATAGTGCTGGGCATGTGCAGTTGCAGTGATACGGCACCTCCGATACGTCTAGATGCGACTACCCCAGGTGACGTGTACTACATATGCATACTGGCCGATTAGCTACATCGATTCACGTCCATTGTACATTCTGGCGGACTCAGGCGATGCCAGCAGAAGAATGGGATACCGCACATGACCAGAATTGCTACAGACTGGCTTGAGAAACGCTCTTCTGGATGTAAATCACCTCCGCAGGTCACCACACTCTGCAGACACGAAGATTACTGGGCAAATAGGGGACGACTCGCAACTTGCTGCTCCAATGAAGTATCCACCCTCTCGTACTCTCACAGAATTCCCTTCAGACACGAGTGGAGCCGGCGCCGGACCATGTAGCGGCACTCGTGCGGGCTACAGCAGGTCCCGCACGGCTTACGCATGTGTACTGTTGCTTTGCCTCTTCACCTTAGTTATATAGTTGTCACCCTGTTGGTAATGTTGAAGCTGTAACACAAAAAATGCAGAAATCGTTACGACATAGCTACATTTTCCATTGTTCAATGTAGGAGGCCATTTACTCTTACTGTCCTCCCTAGAAAAGCCTGACTGCCACGTGGATTCGTTGGCTGAGCACCGCGCCGGCCTCACTACAGGAGGCCTTTGTGTCACACCTGCTGCACCCCGTGGGCAGTGCGGCACTGCAGACAAATATATACAGACGGAAAACCTCCACAAGGGCCCGGTCACAAGCTCAGGGGTGTGGGAAGGGAGGGTTTCCAGCAGTTCCGTAAGATGTCCCATGATGGTGCTGAGGTCAGAAGCAGCCCTTTAAAACTGGCCAGAGCAGGCGGCAGGTAGTGGCTGCCCACACCACCACCTCCCCTCAAACACCGGACAAAGCCGTGGCCTCTTGGCAGGCGGCACGAGCTCTCTCCTCAGCCTCCCCTCTACGCTACCATCAGAAGCGCCTCTAGTGTGGTCTACCGGTACTAAGCTGGGGAACAGCCTGACACCTGCTAGCATCTTATGAAACTGCAAGGGGAGTGTAGGACAGTGGTTTAGGGGGGGGGGCTTCGTCTCTGTATATCTTACTCTGTGGTGGCACCCTTCATCTGTGCACGCTGACTGGTAGTGTTGCCGGGGAAGGGGAAAGGCGCCAGAAGGGGAGCGACCAGCGACAATCCAAAATGAGGTCAACTTCTGGCGGCATCGATGGCTGTAACATCAGTTAAAAACGTAAAATCAAATAAGAAATTTTTTAAAAAAAGGAAAAAAGAACAGAGTGACGCGAGGCCACCAGGCATTCTGCCATTGTCCCATTGACAGCGCGGCACTCGCTCGCCGGTCGACCAGTCTGTTTACCGATCTCTCACACTCTTTCCTGTCTAGAGTTTTATTTACGTAATATCATTTGTATGGTAATACTTGGGAGATGGAAGATTCGTAAATTTGGCAGTAATTAAAAATGTTTAATTTACTGATCACATTTAATAAAAGAAATTGTACACTATTACTTAAACAATGACTGCAAATTGAGTAATGGAAAGTGTGAGGTCACTCATATGACTACTAGCAAAAAAATCCGTTACATTTCCGTTATGAGATGAATTACACCAAACTCAATTCTGTTAATTCAACTTAATATTTATGGATTAGAATTACGAGTAATTGCACCTGAAATGAGCACATAGATAAATATCTAGGGATGATGATTAAAAGGCTAGGTATTAGGGTGTCAGAACACTGGTAACGTGCAAGGACTGTCCACACTACACTACACCACACCTGCTCGTCCTCCTCTGGAGTATTTCTACGAAACAGCTTTACCATGTAGCATTGGCGGAGGACATCGAAAAAGGCTAACGAAGGGTACACAGTGTCATGGAAATGATACGTGAGTTACGATGAAGATCATTATAAGAGATTCGTTCCTCGTTACAGAAAGATCTTTTTACGAATTTAAAAGTAGCAATTTTGTCTTTGGAATGTGGCAATATTTCGTTGACAGCCACTCACATACGGAAAATGGTCATTGTAATTAAGTAAAAGAAATCAGTCTTCGCACGTAAATATTTAGGTGTTCATTTTTCTCATCAGTTGTTGGAGAATGGAAGAAGGGGTAATAGCAGAAAATGGTACGTTCAACCCTATGTCAGGCACTTAATTCTGACTTACAGAGTAGTAATGTAAATGTACCTGAAGAGAACCCTTTAGTTTCCCTTAACGATAACGTAGCGTGTAGATACCCTTTCTGTGCCTATTGCCTATTGCTTTCCATCTTGTTGGCATGTTCTCCGATGCCTGGTGGAGAGGAGACTGATCACCGGGCCGGGTATTGAAGGCGGGACTCGCGCCCGGCGCCAACAGGCCGCCACTCGGCTGTTCTGACGTTTACGTCACGTGACTGTCCCGTAGGTAAACACGAGGCTGCAGTCCTCCTCCTGACAGAGTTTGTTGTTGGAACTGTTGAAGGATTCAGTTTAGCGTACGAAGCGTAATTCCCATCTCATGTTCTAGTCGTTCACCTACAATAAAGGAAACAGAGTAAAAGTTACGCAGTAGGCTGTCACTGCAATTTACTTAGTTTGTATATTAGGGAAGCAACACAGAGGTTGTAGCAAAATACTGAACGGAGACGTATTTGTTTTCTTTTTCCCTATGATCATGTGGAAGTTTTAATTCCTATAATGAAATGTGATAAATATGTCAAAATAAATGTGGCGGAATCGTTGAGGCTATGCTACACTGCAGGTCAGTTTGCCACCACGACTTCTTTCGCATTTACATTTGTTGGCTTCGCCAACTTAAAATAGCTGTCACCGTTCAACATAACCGGCACTAGGGATGACAGTCAATACATTCAAGATTTTAGGTGTAAGCTGATCACTGTCACATTTAGCCAAAACTGGCAATATCCTCAAATGATTATCAAGTAATCGATTAACTATTTTTTGGTGTGTCTAAGGACATCTATTGCATGAAAAATGAGTAAATTACCATTTAAAAATTATGCTCTGTGTGTGATTTTTACGTAGCAAATTTAACAGTTAAACACTGAAAAATTCGAACATTTCATAAAGTTTTCCCTAACATGTCATCATTGAATTTTTCATATTACCTGTTCATGCACTACAGTAAAAACATGACAGAAAACCCCTCATTTTCTCATCTTTTATTCATTCAAACACTATACCGAAGCTATGTAGACAATTGAAACGATTTCCTTGTGTGATACACTTTTATGTTAAGTAATTTCATGTCATAGATTTATAGTATTGGAGGTTACTCCAATGGAGCGTAGTCGTACTGTGTTAACATTTTATGTCACTTTAATAAACTGCACCTTGATAATGAAATTTGGCACTGCGGTTACTGCTTTTTCCATTTTCCTAAACACGAACGTTTTCAATTTCTTGAACTTCTTTTGCATTATGAACTCGCAACTGCATTCCTCACACTTTTGGAGCGTTTTTTGCGAATCACTGATGTTCACCGAAAGACAGCAAACAACAGAAAACGGCGACAACGAATTAAAAATCGCATTGGCGGTTTTTACAGCCCACTTTATATTTGTCTGTAGTTTCATGATTTTTTTGCAAACATTTCGGACAAAATTAATAAAAATTAAATAATAAAAAAGTATGGGCGATACGATTACAACTCTACTGTTGTGATAATATCCATGCACTAAACACGTAAAATTCTTTCAGACTTTTTTTTTTAACAAACATAAAAAATTATTTGATATTTCAGTATAGCTGCGACAAACTTGCTCTTCTTTGGCACTTTACCTTTTTAAACTATTATTTTATTATATCTCCCACATTTTCATAATTTTTTCCGTTAAAATATAATTAACTGTCTTGTCCTGGAAGTTTTTTCTAATTCATTGTCCTTGCCTTTACTGGTGATGGATGACTATAGCCTGGAAGGAAAACAGCGTACATTTAGCTTTCGGAAATAAGTCATGTAATATTCCTCGCCCAAAATATTGCCCTAAACTCTGTTTTGCATACGCCATCTTGCTTTCTGAACTTGATGATTGTCTATTATAACTCAAGCGTTGTCTTTTCAAAGGAATGGCGTAATGTAAATTATGAAAAACACGTCGCTCTTGGGACATTGAATTATAATCTAATGTCTAAAAATGGCAAGTTACCAGATAACACCAGCCATCAATAGTACGAAAAATACAGATTACTGTCACAGCTGTTCACCACAGCGTAATGGCTGGCGAATTAGTTTGTGATGTACGCACATGATAGACGGTAGTTCGAAACTTGCTAGAATGCAGTGGCTCAGCGCACGTTTAGAGGGTTGCCGGCGTGGTAGCTCAGCGTGCTCTCTGTAAAGAAACAATTGAGTCAACACTGGAACATCAAAATAAAACAACACAAACCAAAGTCCACAAAGGGACGATCACATCCAAGAACCAATTAAAAGTTAGAAAAAGAGGGCTCAAAGACATCTGTAATAAAATGTTGAGCAATATTCTCAAAAAACAACCTGAAACGAACACGAAGAAACGAGTACAATGCATCGATATACCGGAAGAATATATATATAAGTAGTAGGGCAATGAGGGTTCAGGCCCACTGAGATTCTACCCATGATGCATTGCGCGAGTACCACTACCCCACCCCTCCCACCCCTCCACCCCCAGCAGGCATCCAATTGATTGGCCTCCA
Organism: Locusta migratoria; assembly: GCA_026315105.1. NCBI lineage: Eukaryota > Metazoa > Arthropoda > Insecta > Orthoptera > Acrididae > Locusta > Locusta migratoria. Next base: position 473,141,014 of record CM048748.1, on the reverse strand, counting down.
CCCCCAATTAATTCGATTAAATATGCATATCAATTTAATTGTAACAACCTATATTTTTAACAGTAACAAGGGAAACTGGCACCACGAGTAAGCACTTGCATGAAAACAGACCGCACCTATGCCCCCGCTACTGCCCCCACCTCCACTGCACCAACAGCCCTAAAGATTGCTGCCCCTGGCGACGATGCCCCCACCAGCACCCCCAGATCATCCACCACCACTCCCTATTACTTTCTGCATATCAATTTAATTTATACATTAACAATTAGAATATTCTGTATTAAATTTGCATATCAATATAACAGTATCTTAACGGCAGCCACCACCACTCACCCCCACACTCGTCACTGACATCACCCCCGCTGACAGGCCTAAAGATTGCAGCTTCTCTCACGACCCAGTCCGGGAATCGAACCTGCCCCCTAAAATAAAATAAACGGTTTTTTTTACAAAAGTTATTGCTCATTGACTTACACCAACATTGGAAAAAAGGGGCCAATTATTCCGAAGCTAAATGTTTAAACAAAAAAAATCATAACGTTTTATTATTTTAAGCATTATTTTTCCAAGCTCTTAGCATAGACTACGTATACCATAGCTGACAGACATGTTTAATAATAGTGCACGTTAGATAATAAACGGGTTGTAATGGTAATGAACGCCACAATCTTACTTATTCCTCTTAACAAATACTCTTTCGATGTCCAGATAATTTAGAAACAATTCTAACCAGAGTCAAACATTTGGGACTACCCAAAAGAAAAAAAATGTTCTGATTCGGAACTCGACCATCACCTTAGATCTATAAGCAAAATAAATGTATTTCTTCGTTTAGACTATATCTGCAACAGTGTTAAAAATAGAATGCATTAGATAATAAATGGAATGTAACGGTAACAAATGATACAAATTTGCATGTCAAACATTCTTTTGGTAACACAACAACAACAACAACAGCAGCAGCAGAAGACATATTGTTTATAAAAGAATCTAATTTACTGGTGGAAATAACGAAATCGGCAAAGACATCCGGCACAAAGTCTGTGTAAAAACTAAAGATTTCCAACACTGCAGCTTACACACTCGACATTTTACGAACATAGCGAAAGCTGCTCTGTCAGTTAGCCACCGTTATAAAAGCACCAAGCTGTCAGCAATGTATCTAAATATACATCTGCAAGCACCGTTAACATTCGTCCCAAACGGAGACCGAGGAGCAACACACACACACACACACACACACACACACACACACACACATAAACACACAGTGCTCTCTCGGTATGCTACATAAAATAATTTCATAAACATATGTTAAATGTTTAAACAAAATATCATAACAATTTAAGCATTCTCTCTAAAAAAAAGTTCCGAAATCAATACCCTCTCTTTAGCGATCTTGCCCTGTTACATTTCCTTAGATCAAGGTATAGCTGTTTCCCATCCAGTATTTCGACAGGTAAGTTTTCGGTCTTCCTGTAATCCACTTAATATCCAGATATGCTCCTTCAGGGAATTCAGGTTGTTTCCTTGATACAGCAGTACACATCTTCCTGCATATACCCATCTAAACATAGCACCATTTATCTGACATAGGTCAAATACCGATAATCGAGTGCCCCAGAGGACATTTAAACCCTATTATACAACAGAGACTAGAAATAAAACAATGCGTGTAATAATTTACCGATTTATGACCATCTACACTAAAACGTTACTTTCTCGAAAGCATTGACCTAACAAAACCCTTATATTATTAAAGTGTAGGTATTTCGGTTATTCATCTATGCAACTGATTTAATAAATATTTTATTGGCATATGCATTTCGCTTTTATTTGGAAGGCATCATCAGTGGCCTGTAATATATACATGATTATGTTTTACAATATTTGATATGTACATTTGTTAGTATTTTAGGTTATGAACAGTTCTGATGCATTATTTAAGTATAGTTACTGATATTTGGATGTTGTACTTACAATATTTCGTGGATATTGCTTTACAACTGTGGGAAGAACAGGACAAAAGGAACTAACAATGTAACAATACCCTTCTTCAAAAAGACATCTAACAAAGAAGCAACCACGGAACTGAGGTAGTATTTTACCCACCTGATAGCTAGGAAACAACACAAAACAGATTTTCAGTTCTGTAGAACAAGTTCGACCTGCCCTTTACCCAAAATATAGACAAGAATTCTTACTCCAAACACAAAACAAGCTCCTTTCCTGTGATATCTTTTTCATTCCACTAAACAGAATTCGGATCTACCTTTCCACCACCATGTTGCACGTAAACACCTACCTGTGTGCCACCCTTCTCTACAGGTGCACCACAAACAAAGAAGCCTAGAATGCTAACCTATACACCACAACACCAGAAAACTGTATAGCCATCGCCACAAAACAACAAACCTCACATATTTCAAAGTCCGATGTCAAAGTACAGACGATGACATGTTACATCCTAACAATAATAGTAGACAATGATGAAACACAACGAAATTTCGTAGACCCTCTAGAGGTAAAAAGATTCATCAACAAGGTCGTCTGAGCTATCATACTCTCTCAGAATAGTATTACACAAACAAACACGTTTAAACCAACAACTTACAGACGAAAGTAGTACACCTTAGGTCTCCAAAACGACAGCTCATAGTGTGAGAAGAGTATGGAAGACTGCAAACATCCTACTGGGCAGAGGAGTTCGCTAGATTTACAGAAACACCAGTCAATTTTCACTGTTCTTATTAACCAAGCAAACAATTTGCAAAAAATAACAACAAGACTGTTCTCTAAGGAATTTGTTAACCGAGGCCACAGGGATGGGATTGACACACAGTACAGGGCTGCACTTTGTAAATATTGGCTATCCTCAATTCCGATCCAGTCCGTAAATGTATATTGTAGCCCCCAGCCCGAAACGCCTGTTGTAAAATCGATAAGGTGACTATCTGTAATCTTATTGTAAGGTGTAGCCAAATGATTTGCTGGATGTTTCCTCCAGTGGTTCCTTGCCGAATTTCTCCAGTATTGCCGGCCGCGGTGGCCGAGGGGACTGAGACGCTCCAGTCACGGTCTGCACGGCAACGGTCGGGGGTTCGAATCCCTCCTCGGGCATGGATATTTGTGCCGTCCTTAGTATTAGCTAGTTTATAAGTAGTTTGTAAGTTTAGGGACTGATGACCCCGTAGTTAAGTCCCATAAGCTATACAAACATTTGAACATTTCTCCAGTATCCCGAGTGCTCTCACAACGCTGCCGCCAGGTAGGAGAAATGGTAACTTCGCCTTGTCTCCATGGCATGTAATGACGAACTTGTCGAATTTACTACGCATGTATAAGTTAAAAGATCAGCAATAATCCTAAATCGACTTCTTTAGAGGTCTATCGCAACACAACATGATCGACAACTAGAAACAGATACTGCAACGCATATTTCAAACACTTTTTACTCAAATTCTACCCCAACCAGCCTGTGACAATATGTAACAACAATCATCTCCAACCCAAATACCGAACTACAGCAAAAGGACTTGACCAACCCAGCAGTTTTCTACTTAAGGGGGGATGTAATGGATTTTGGTCCCAAAAATCGATTTTTCAAAAATATTATTTTCTTAATCTACATAGTTTAATCTATGTTGTGTGTGAATTTTATCGTAATAGCAGCTTTAGAAATGCCTTTAAATTGTTAAACTCGTTAACTCTGCACTGCCGGCCACTCCCACCGTTCCCGCCATTTGGGTAGCTGCTCTGCTCTCTTCAGCGGAATTTTTGTCAGTGTCAAGGCTTTCTCTTTTGATATCTTTGGCTGTCATCTATACCTTTGCCTGATAATTTTCTTGCATGTGGTATATTTACGTTTTGACAATAATAACACATATTATTAGGTGGAAAGTTGAAATCGCAAAACTTTACGTGGAAATTAATATTTATGCATAATGGATGGTGGAAAAACTGTGTTTAGAAAACGGAGGTTTATGGGAATCAGTATACCAACAAAATTGTGCAAGCAGTCCCAAATTAAGAGCATGAGTGCTCAGCTTCAGCCTCGAAAATTGCGAGAGGAGAATTGCACAGGTGCTTGAGTGATGTTGATATGGATTTCACTGGTTTCAGGCTTATTGATGTAGAACTTCTCTGTGAGGCTATAAAGTCTTCACATTCAGGTTTCTTGCAAACACTAATTTATTGAGTAAATATCTTCACGGAAAAACACAAAACGCGAATGAAAGCCTCAATAATTTAATTTTGATTAGATGCTCATAAAGGACATTCTGTGGACTTGAAGTACTCAAAATAGGAGTATAAGATGCAATTTTATGTGTCAATGAGGAAATAATGGCAGAATTGAAGTGCTAAAGAGAGTTGGTGTAGACCCTGGTGTGTTTACAAAAAAAGCATTTTACACCATCGACGACAGACGGGTCAAGAAAGCTGACAGATGACTATCTTATCTGCAAATACAGGACAGGCAGATTCGAGTGCGTCTCATTGCAGCCGGGCTCCGCACCAAGGCCGGATGCTGATTGGCTAACGTTCATGACGTCATAGAGCCTTACGAGAATGAAACTGCTGCCATCTGTTGACAGTAAACCGAAACTTGTCCTCTGCAACAAGTGACGTCACTCACTTGTAATCGTCGGCTGCGCTTTCAGGTGCGAGAGTGGACGCCATTTTTTTTACATTCAGTTCTAGCAGTGTATTATTGTTAATTTCGGAGAAGAATGTGAAAGCTAAGAAGTTGCAGTTAACTTAACGGTAAGTGTTACTTAACAACTAGTAAAAGTAGTTGTTGTATTTCTTTAACAATAAAAAGTATTTTTAAGTTTCCGTCATTGGTTACAGGTTATGTCGGAATTTCTTTAAAAAACAAATACTCTTGTAAATTATTTATATTTACATAATATCACCACTTTTGAACGCTTGTTTCAGATACTAAAAATTTCAAGCTGCTGTTGTGTGACCAAGAACTAAAGACAAAGTAGACGCGAAAAACACACCTGGCTGAAGCCTGCAATACAATGCATTTAATTAAAAGAGTGCTTAGTAAATCAGACCAGTTTATAGGCGATGGAGAAGTAGAACGTTTTTACGTTAACCACAAAGGGTACCAGATGCAGTTTCATTGATTTTCCATAACTTTCAACTATGGGCCTACTTGAGACAAGCCAGTGTTTCTTGCAGAAAGTGATCATTTGGAAGAAAAAAAAAAGTATGGTGAAATTACTATGAAGAGCCAAACGCTATTACTAAACAATTGATGCTGCAGTGTTTTATTGATAGTTGTTATGTGCTACAATTGCCTTCGCTGGCTTTAAAAAAGTATAAAATTCGCAAATATAAAGTGTCGAACGAAACTGCCAATGACGCGTGTGAATGTTTGAATATGTTAAATCAATAGTTTCCTCTTTCCCCAAAACAAAGAGTTTTATGGTTCAAGGTATAGGCCTATGACGATTTGTCATAGGTTTTTTAGATGACAGACATCCACAGCTGTAATTTATAGTTGAAGAAGTGCCACATAGAGTAATTGTTGTACTGTTACTTATCAGTAATAAAACGTGTGTAAATGACATGTCTGTTTCATTTATTCTCACCCACATTACCCTAAGAAAAGAATTTCATTGTTTAGTTTGAGGAATCTTCCAAACAAAAAAGGATATTCCAGTTTGTGTGTGTGTGTGTTTTAGAGAGAGAGAGAGGTAAGGGCCTATTATGCATGTGTGTTTATTTTTTTCTTTCCTTAAAAAAAAAGGAACTGGTGTATATTTTCATTTGTTATATCACGATCGCAGAATTTGACATAAAACTTGTGTTGCAAAGTAAAAGATGATCTGTAAGAGTGAATCATCCAGTGCTGTAACAACCTAGGTTGTACCTTTTGCCTAAAGAGTAAGACTAGTCCACATATTAGCTACTTCAACTAGCTTACTTAATATAGGCTTGTCCAATGTGAGTGGAAAGTGCACAATAAGCTGCCTGTGGACTACTAGCCAAGTAAATAATATACCACAAATAGCCTTAGCTACTTTATTTCACTTAGTAGCGCATATAAATACAGAACAGCTCATCTGAAAGTGACAATACCTTTGTCGGCTTTGGCATGGTGTCAAAGTTGATGGGTGGTATCCTGGTCTTCAGTTACTCCTATACACAATTCTGATTACCACAGTTGTTAAAATGTGGCTGACTCAATGTCAAAAGAATAAAATTTAAAACAAAGTCACATTATAAAATATTGGAGCATGTCCACACACAGGTCAAGTGAGCACTCAGTGCTCACTTGACCTGTGTGTGGACATGCTCCAAAATTTTATAATATGACTTTGTTTTAAATTTTATTCTATTGACATGGAGTCAGCCACATTTTAACAACTTTTTTAATGTGAGCTTTATTGTATCCTTCTGAAGAAGGCAAAATTAATTTTGCCGAAACCTGGGTAAAGGTTTATAGATGTAAACTATTTTATGCAACTGGTCCGCTGAAACTGGGTTGGCTCTTGGATATCTGGTAAATTATGCAAATAACTTAATACATTTCAGTAGCTTATATTGGACAAGTACCATTTTCCCCACCCAGTGAGCAATGCACAATGAAATTAGTAATTTTCAAGTGAAAGTGTCATTCTGACACACGACATCATGTGCAAACTTATATTGTTCAAAAATAACACTAAAGAAAATGTTCTCTGTATGTAAATTATCTACTGTTCTTAAAACTTTAAAACCAGGAAAGGCATCCTGGAAGTAATGAAATCCATTCTGAATTTCTTCCACATAGTAGCAACTAGACAAAAAGATGATTGGTAGATTTCTTGTCTGCATCTCATAATCTCACAGGTGGTTCTCGGTAACGTAGCTGAGTGCTAGACTATGAATCCAAAGGCTGCAGGTTTGATCCCTGCTCAGTTCTAAGATTTTTATATGTCACTTCACTTCTTTCACCTTCAGCAAAAATGCTGAGTAGCATCATGATTTGGAGCTCAGGTAAACTATAAGTTCCCCTTTAACTGACTGGGTAACACAATTCAAAGATTGGAGGAATGCAATGGCACACCAAGTCCAACAGGACCATGCCTAGTAAACCACTGTGGTATTCATACCAGTCTTCAGAGTATTGACTTCTTTACCTTTTACCAGTCCCTCAGCAAATAAATCAATAAGAAATCCTAGCAGTACACAAACCCAACATGGCATCATGTCAGCCAAAGAGCTATGATGTTCTGAAGAGTGCCCATATGATAATTTCTAAGGAAAGCCAAACGAGGGAGAAAAGTATTTATAAGTTTGCAAGGCAAGCAATTACTTTTAAATAGTCATAATGAAGTTCAAGTACCAACCTGTTACAAACTTAGTTCTTTTATTACAATGCATTCTTTAAAACAGTGTCCCCTTGTCATTTGGAATGGGTGCCCTTGGTAGTTTTCAATCCTTTTATTGAAATTACATTCAAAACCAAGATATTGTAATTCAAAACAGTGCAATGCATTAATCACTGTGGGTATTGTTTCTTATATGGCATTACTGATGGGTGACAGAGTTACAATACTTATCACAAACTTACACCATAACTAATGAGAATGTACTTAAGAAAAGTAGTCTTCCTTGCACACAAAAAATGCGACACTGCTCATAGACGTTGAAAGCTAGTATGCTATTTGTAATTTTTCCAACTACTGTACTTTAATATTTCATCTCATTTTATTTGATACTCTACATGTATAGAACATTGTTTAATACTATGAAATTCTGTTCAAATTTTAAAATGTTTGGAAATTATATATCAGATTAGATGTGGTAGCAACACTTTATTTTAGTGATTTTCAGATATTGTTGGATTAGCGCAGTTACCAGCATCTTTGAAATAGTTATTTGGTCACTTGTGAGAGCAGCAAAATTGGTTGTAGTACAGCATGATTTTTAAAGTACAACATTTGAAAGTAAAACAGTGTTATTAGCTAATAAACAAACAAGCTGTTCTGCCATTTTAGTTTCCCATCATTGCATGCTGGCATTATCAACATAGACAGTCCTCTCTAGAACTTTGGAAAATTTTCAGTGCCTAATCGTGACAAGGCTAATATTTTGGAAGAAATCAAAGACCTAAAATAGATTATAGGAATTTGTAGGGCACAAAAATTTAAAATGCCGCAGAAATGTAGACAGAAGTAATGCATGGCATGAAGACATAAAAATGCACATCCCTGTTTACACACTTTCTGATCTTAATTTGTTATTGTTTTAAGAATGTATTGCAAATGCTGTCAATTTTATTGAAATCTTGCACAAAGACAAAAATACAGTAAATGGTAATTAATTGCATTTTATTCAGTATAATTTATGACTACATGTTAATATTCCAGATGATTTACAACTTGTGTCCAGTTTACGTTCAAAACATACATACATACAAGAGACACTATTAAATCCTAAGTATGATACCATAATTAGTGAAAATTTTTATTCATTTTCAACTCTGTTTGAAATACACATGAGAGTACAATGCCAAACTCTGCTAGAACACATCACCCTTCAAAGACGAAACAAATTGTTACTTCTGTTCCATACATAACAATGATGTGCAAAAATAATATGATTCTTCATGTGCATTCCTTGGAAAGTAATCCGAACAGAAAAAAAGCTTACATGAAAAATCAGATGGCTGAAAGGAATAATACACAATACATTCTGTCATACTAGAAAAGAAACTAGAAGATAAATCTTCACAGGCTAAATCAATTATAACAGTAATCAACAAATTCTCAAGTTCTATAAATCATTTAGAATAACATTTGGAGAAGCCCTACATGTTTAATAATTCTGTTACTATCTGTTAGATCCTTCAGTAACATAATAAGTCAACAGATTTGGCTGTAGTTACTTTGTTTATTTTTGCCCTTGGAAGCAGGCCTCAGGGTCCAACAAACCAGATGGATTTTTTTTGACACTTTTCTGTCCTACCATAATACTAACTTAGTAACAATTTTATTTTACTAGTATCTTAATGCTGGTAAGAATTCCTCCTTTTTTTTCCCCTGCAAAGCAAATCCCTAACAACCATGACTAAATACACTGATTTTGTAGGAAACAGCAATTGATCAGGATATGCTGCAAGTGAAGGTAAATTAGTGAAGGAAAATAAAATTGATGATTGGTGGAAGTGCCTGTTATCAGAACTTGTACATAGGTTGATGGAGAAGTACATCTACTCTTCTTTTGCTATCAGACTGCATGACAAAGGGAACTACTGAGAAAGTATGGGACAGTGCGCTTGCTTGATACAACGTAAAAGACCATCAAGTGTGATAATCCACTACTCTTTGTAACAGTAAAGACAAATGTGTGCTATTTAGTGGTAGGTTCTTTTTACATTCAAATAGAAGACACATGGTCAATTTCAGAAGCATTAAATATTTTCAAGGAGTGGAACACAAACATGAATCCTGTATACTGGGTTACTGATTCCTCTGCGTCCAAAATAAATGCAATTCAGTCCTTATTTCCCTGTTTCAAAGTGTATCTGTGTTCATTTAACAGAGAAATGATTTGAGAAAGGTGGTTATGGTCACACACAAAAGAACAAAAAATGTGAGCTAGAATTTTTAATCTGTGGAACGGTATTGCAGAGTTGTCTTTCATGCACGAGTATATTGATTATTTACTAAAGTTGAGAATCCATGTTTTCGATAAACCAAATGATTCTGCTTTGCAGTACTTTGATAAACAATGGGTTCCAGTGCATAAAAGGTGGATGGAGGCTTTCAAGTACAAAAGTATGTTTGCTGTTTAAGTAATGAACAAATTGGTGAAACATTTACACCTAGAGCATAATACAAACAGAATTAACAGACCTCATTGCATTTTTAGTTAACAGTTACCTTCCTAGCCTCATTGAAAAGTATTGCAAGTATTTGGGACCCGCAGCAGATCGGTTTGAAGGAAGACATAGAGGCGGTTCAGAGGCGAGCAGCTAGATTTGTTACCGGTAGGTTCGACCAATGCGCGAGTGTCACGGAAATGCTCCGGCAACTCAATTGGGGATCGCTGGAAGAAAGACGACGTTCTTTTCGTGAATTTCTGTTAAGTAAATTTAGAGGGCCGGAATTTGAAGCTGAGTGTAGTACGATCTTGCTGCCGCCTACTTACATTTCGCGTAAAGATCACAAAGACAAGATAAGAGAAATTAGGGCTCGTACGGAGGCATATAGGCATTCTTTTTTTCCTCGTTCAATTTGGGAGTGGAATAGGAAAGGAAATGCCTAGTAGAGGTACAGTGTACCCTCCGCCACGCACCTTACGGTGAATTGCGGAGTATTTATGTAGATGTAGATGAAATTGTACAGCAAAGACATCTGTTTATTCCTGTATAGGAAGACACCAAAGTTTGTTAAGCATGTGATGATGTGATATGAAAAAATTGACTTAAGTGCAGAATCAGTAACTATGGTGGCTTCAGGACTGTTTCATATAACCAGTCCAGAAATTGAAGAATGTTTTTACAAAGTAGATTTTGCAAAACCTGATTGTCCATGTCCAGACTTCCTAAAGTGTAAGTTTCTGTGCAAATACTTTTGTGCCAGCTTCTGTTTCTTCTCTGAATGGGGATTTGACAAATTAAATTTCACTTATAGGATTAATCCTCAATTTGTTTAGATGGAACATGTGGGTTTGGTTCAAGAAACAGTTATAGTACACAAACACTGCAGCACAGGGGTTACAGAATACTAGCAGCAATCTATAGCAAACGCATGGCTCAACATTTCTGAAACATTAAGCACTAATTTCGCAGGATGTAACGGGCAAGAGAGATCTGTAAGAACTTAATAAATCTGACTTATAATTGCAGTACTGAAACAGTTGCAAAAATGACTGAACACCTTGAAATCTCGCATCATGATGTGAAGGTATCAAACCCTACAGGCAATGGACCTCCATTAGCAGTGGCGTCAAATTTTAAAAAGATAGAAACATATATTTCAGCAGTGATCCCACACCTCCATTGGGTATATGTAATTCTGCAAGAGCAATTAGTAGGTGCTAGGGGCAGACGTGGGGGGAGAGATTTGATCTGGTCTGCTTCTCAAGAAGTTATGAAAGGTTGATTGTTGATGATAATTAATACAATATTTTAAGTTATTCAGTTACGTTATCACTTTATCTAGTGATTCTTCATTGACTCAATCACAAGTCGCCCCAAACTTGCACCAGACAGGCCGAACACGATCCCACGATGGCCAGAAATTCCACGAAAAAAAAAAATCAGCATTGAGTCAATGTTTTGCTTCATGTTAAAATTATCTGCAACAGAATACAAAAGTTTCAATTATGCTAGTACAAATAGTTGCTCATGCAATATGCAAATAATTCAGGTAAATTTATGCTCACTATGTTTAATTTTTGTAACTAACACTTTAAAAATTTGTTGGTAAATAAATAGATCTTAAAACAAATTTTCATGCTACACAGATTATGAGCAACAACAATTTCTTATGATTTGATTTCATCATTAAAGTCAAAACCACCACCAACAACAAGAGAAATAATAAAAGTACTCAAAAACAATAACTCATCGGGAGAAGTTCATATATTTACTGAACTATGGAAGTACTCTGGTGAAACTGATACTATATCAGAAATATTCAATCAAATTTGGAAAACACAATTCACCATTAGTATGGACATCTGCACTAATACATCCAAGGTGTTTTGAAAAAGGTGCAGAAGAAATACTTGACACAGATAATGAGGAGAGTATAAGGCACAATTTAGAAAGGGAAATTAATTTACAGAGGAATAAAAGTAGCAACTTAATATAGACCTATATTTACTTTTATGGACTTCAAAATAGCGTAAGAGTCGATTAACAGAAATGCACTGATTTATATCAAACAAATTTTAATTTGATAGTAAAACAACTAAAATAATTAAAGCAACTCTAAGAAACAACTTCCAAAGAACAGTGTGGGGGAAGGGGGAGAGATTGCAAAAAAGTTTGAATTGAAGAAGTCACTTGTTGAGGGAGATGGTTTGTCGCCTCCCTTTTTCCCCGGTTTTTATAATAACAGAATTGCAGGACAGCATATACCCTGTCTTCAATTACGCCTTACTTTTCTTAGTTTACGCTGCAAACGAACACTTACTATTTACAGATGGATAAGAAATGAACCAGGTGATCTGCAACTGCCGCCTCCTTGTCTTTATAATACTTAGGTCCAAGAATACATTTACGGTGACTTGTGCTTACTATAGAAGATGGAAATCCGTAAAATCGGATCTCAGCGTTCCCTTTACTTTGGGTGAAGAAGAATTTTGGACAATCTGCAAATGTACAAATAAAATGGTTATAACGAAACGGCCAAAGAATCGGACATGACACTGTGAAAAATTATTTTCTCACAGACAATGAAGCAGAGGAACTTATTAAACAACTGAACACACATTATTTTATCGGCTACATACGTTACAATTACTTTTGTTTAGCTATGTACAACTGGTAGACCCTCCAAAATGCGTTTTCGTGATCACACAGAAAGATTAAAATAAAATTTAGCGATATACGAGCTACAGTAACGAAAACTAAAAAAAGACATTACCTTACTTCTGACTTCACTTGCTTATTTTAGATACTGTGTGCTATCTCTCACGGAGTAAGAGTAGCCGATGCACTTCAACTGCGTAAGAAGCATATCAACTTATTCTCGTATTTCGCAGTAGCCACACAATTTTCCGTCATTATTAACGCTGAAATGTTTCAGCTTTTCTCTCATTGTGCTCTCATAGTAAGTCGACATACTAAGAAAAGCGATTGAAAACAAGTTAACTAACAACGTCTGAAGTAAACGCAAAACGCTAGAACAACGAATTGAAGGAGGCGCTACTCAGTACGCAGTATCTCGAAATTCACAAAAATCGATACGTGGCATCTTCGATACAGCATGTACACGTCATAATGACGTCACGCTGGCTCCCAAAGCCGTGAACTTAAGGACAAGTTTCGGCTTACCGTCAACAGATGGCAGCAGTTCCATTCTCGTAAGGCTCTATGACGTCATGAACGTTAGCCAATCAGCATCAGACCTTGGTGCGGAGCCCGGCTGCAATGAGACGCACTCGGCAGATTCGAAGAGCAGGGAAGAGAAACCTGGAGGAGGAGGAGTATCAGTATGGAGGATTTAAAAACTGAGGTAAACTTATAACATGTGAAAGTATGAGACAAAATGTTTGGACCTCATTTTCTCGGTTTTACATTTTATACGCTAATAGAAGCCTTTTCTCAAAACGTATATGCACTAACACTATGAATTTTTCAGGATCTGTTCGCAAAGTGTTGGTGTCTTCCTGGAACTAAAAAATACGAGATCCTGGAATTACATTCAGAGTCTTAGATGATTTTATGTAGAAAAAACCTGAATTTTTGATGTGCAGAATTAAAAACTTTGTAAATGATACAGTTTGTATCATAAATTAATAACTATAGTTCAGTGGCCTTATAACCTTCTCAGGACACTACAATACATTTTTCAGATTAATTGCATGATTAGAATTTAAGTTTTGGCTTTTTATAAAAGAGACAATAAAAAAAGTTAAAATTAAAATTTTCGGCCAAAATATTTTCCCTGCATATTTTATTATATTTTTCCCTAAAAATATAGCTCTTTTGCTTAACACATACAAAATTTTAGTTCGGTAAATTAATAAATATGGCTATCATGAATTTAAAAAAAAATGTTTACATTTTCCATTACATCCCCCCTTAATTTTTAATATAACTAGCAAACGACAATCTCAGTAACTCTGTATTATTGGTGGGTCCCTCTCAAACATCTAGCATACTTTTGCAGTGCATACTCCACCAGACAGTATTTCTGAAACGCTTTCTATCAGTCACTAGACCACATCGTTACAACTAACAACGAAAAAGAAAGTCTAGACCATTTCGAACTAATACAACACTCGAAAATTGTATCGAACGCCAAGAGCATTCCTTTAGAGACAATACATACGATTGAACAAGCCCCCCAACGAAAGTAACTACCCAGCTTTGAATCACCTAACGGTAGGGTTTATTGAATTCGATGCATCTCGGCCGAAGAACAATAACTTACCACCGAAAGCATCTCCGCTACGCTATCGAGAGGCGTCCATTCGTAAAGTAAACACCACTAAAAGACGAGACAAATACACCACAAAACCATACTACTAAGGATCATATGCAGTCCACAAATGTAGAATACCTATATGCTGCAACGAACTGTTTGGCTACAACAGCCGTTATAACTTACATGATGAAAATAAACTTAGCGGTAATCTATATATATACAAACAAATAATCGGTTCAGAGCCAAAGACTGATGTAAAGTCAAACTCCAGTCCATATATAGTAACGTATCGCACAACACCGATTTAAACGAACGCTTGCTTAGCTACAGACTAAATCAGTACAGGAGCACATCACCGATAAGTGACCAACTAACACATACTCTTACCATTCAAAGCACTACTCCTCTGACACATAATCTGTCTTCCGGTATTTTCTCCTAGATCCATAGACATGTAAAACCGAAACATTCTACACGAACAGCTATAAGTCTTAACAAGAAATAGCTATAGCAGATGCAAACTATTACATATTTCAGGTAATCACATGTACATTGGAGTGCTCTTCAACACACTTAATCCCCCCTTACAGATCTTAGGATCTACAGCAAACACCTCGTAAAGTTGGTCTGTATACGCTGCAGAAGAGTAAAAAACTGTTTCCACAGAGGGAGGAAACCTAGAATGCGTCTAACTCGATTCCCACAACACATCAGATCCGACTCGAACTGTTTTTAGGGCAAAGCTACCCACAGATCGATGATTTTCACATCAAAATCATAGGATTACAACACATCCAACCTTGTTTTAGGACAAAACGAACCCCACCTAGTAAGACACATAAATGTTACTTGAAATGTTCTTTTTGTATGATCATTCTATATACATATTCTATATACATATAAACCATTTTATGCAACTGGTCGGCTGAAACTGTGTTGACTTTTGGATCGTGTTCCACCGTTGCTGAATTGCAGCCATGTTTAAAATTTTGAAGTTCCTGCCAGCCAAGGTATCAAAAGCTGCATCTAAATATTCGGACACCAAATTAAAAATCCTGAAAACAGGTATACTTCTGAAGAAGGCAAAATTAATTTTGCCGAAACCTAGGTAAAGGTTTATACATATTAACCATTTTATGCAACTGGTCGACTGAAACTGTGTTGATTTTTGGATCATTGTATATGAAGAACCATTTGTTCCACCAATCTTCGTACAAAACAGACCCAGTGTCATTCTTCTTATATTCTACAGCAAACAACAAGTTTGTGTATGTAATTTAAAAGCACAGAAGGTAAAGTTTAGCCCAACGCTCCATCTTGGTTGTTTACATGTCACATCCTGCATCGCGAAAAATGCACAGGGCTAAGGGAAAAAAAGCACAACAGTCCCACTTCTATCCCTTTTTAGGGTAAATAGACCCACAGATTAAAGAAATACTTATCACAACATTCGAATGCTTTTCTCTTGGTATAGAGACAGATTGACGCAACAGCAGAGTGCAGCACTGTACTATTCATTCTAAATAACTAACAGTCTTATGTTCAAATGTTTGTAGAACTTATGGGACTTAACCATGGGGTCATCAGTCCCTAAGCTTACAAACTACTTATGAACTAGCTAAGACTAAGGACGGCACAAATATCCATGCCCGAGGGGGGGATTCGAACCCCCGACCGTAGTGGCCGTGCAGACCGTGACTGGAGCGCCTCAATCCCCTCGGCCACCGCGGCCGGCCAGTCTGATGTAAGCAGCCGTACTCTGCGTCTGGTCAAGCTGTCTCTATACCACAAAACCCCGAAAAATGCACCTAGAATCGACGGAAGCGTTGTACCTCTCGCCTATATGGAGGTTATTTAGTCATTCACCGAGAAATAACAGTCAAAACCTTAATTTGGATAACGCCCTGGATATTTACAAGGGGAGAATGGTCTGTCTGTCGATTGTGTGTTTTTACTGGGTTCTTAGAGGTATATACCCTATAATTTATGATGCAGGTATTTATAAATAGTATTTCTTGTGGTAATATTGCAAGTTTTATTTAAGTTAAGCTTTGAAATATTTGCATTCGTTAATTGAAAAATACTGTTTCTGGTAAGATAGATTTTGGCAGTGGCAAGAACTGTTGAACTCAGCTTTCAGTCATTAAGTTATGCAATTAACAAAATTTTAATTGTTATTATTGTGACATAATGTTTGGTCAATATTAGTGATTATCAAAGCTTATCAGAATCCATTTATTGGTTATCAATTGGTATCATAAAAATGGCATCTGGCGTTCAAGTGCAGTTAAGTTAATTAACATTCACAGTCAAGGTAATTATTTATTACTGAACCTGCATTCAAGTTTCCTCTCTCTCTCTCTCTCTCTCTCTCTCTCTCTCTCTCTCTCTCTACAGAATTAATTATCTCAAAGTTTAGGCTTGATTATTCTACTATCATTGATGTGCTTTGTTTCTTAGATCAATGATGGGGTTACTACTCATTACAAATGGAGATGTTACACAATTTTATATTTGAAAATATTCAATGCAGCAAGCAAAGTTGCATCTAACATTAATTACAAATAGTTTGACATGCATATGCAGTTGCCACTTATCTCAGCTAATTCATCAGCGATGTCCACTTCAATTTCATTGACAATGGTTTCTCCCCAATAGAAACATCTGCTTACAACATTTCTCTTTTAGACAGAATATTCTTTTTGCACCTCCTTCTGCAGCTTAACAGAAGTATGATGATTTATTTATGCATACCGCATATTATTCGCGACCATTAGTGTCTGCGACGACGCTATACACATTCCTCATGCAACAATGGGAAACGAGTTAACACGCACGAATTCTGCCTTGAGCAGGACAAACGAATAACTTGTTTATTTAATATGTTTCACATGTAACACTCGTTATTGTAATACTTTTCTCTTTCAAAATAATACTGTTTCATTATCAACCTGGGCAGTCCATGAACCACGATACGTACAATCCGACAACTGTCACGGGGCGGAAGATACTTCTGTGCTACCACCAGCAAGCGTCACCGTCTGACATTGTCTTTGGTCTGAGATGAGCTGCTTTATGCAACTATCGATCCTCCGCCGCTGCTGGTGACTCTTGCGGAGCGCGGTTTAATCTCGACCCCCCTCCCCCCCCCCCCCCACTGAACTCCGGTGTCCGCTTCATCTCGTCTCCCCCACCCACCGCCATATTGGACGCAGAAGGCTATCAGCTTACTTGGGCCGTATCCAATAAGCGACCCTACGTTTTCCACACTCTTTTACTTGTACCTTCTACCCAACGGACGCCTAACGATGAGCGAGAGATGGCTGAGACGTGAAAAATTCATCGAAACACCACTCGTGACCTGCTAGCCTGAAAGGTCACCACTCCTACAAAACATTCCATTGTCTGCATTAAAGTTATCACATACACCGTACTAAACTGTGTTACATCACTGATAAAATCAGCAGTTTCATCCTCTTCTGTTTTTAACTATTTAACTACTTACGGTAATATCAGTCACAAAAATCAGACACTCGTTAAAGATATATGGTTTTCTTCTTATCTTTGTTTCACTATGTGTGTTGGCCTCTGCAACTTATAAAATAATAGGCGACGGGAAATTTTAATGCGGTAGGTCAACACAAGAAACGTTACACTTTCTGCGGAGCTATGAACATAGTTTATTGTGGTAATTATTCAGCAATCAGTCGTCATAAATATTTTAAGTTTTTTAATTTATTTTATGCATTGATAATGACCACACAGTGGTCGAAATCCGGATTTGCCAACAAATAAAGAATTTATATTTATGACGACTGATTGCTGAATAATTACCACAAGTCAAATACAGTCGTGGAGCACCCAGTCCAATATGGAATCAAGCCTGATAGTTTATTGTATCATTGTCCAAAGAGTTACACCACAAAGATATATTTTTTAAATGGAACAATGGTTTTTTCTATCGTGCATTGGATTCGTTGAGACCAGCTGCATACAAATCAATTTAAACTACATTCCTATCACTGTTAGTTTGGGAGCTACAACCCTTCAAAGTTCCAGGGGGCGGAGGCTGCGATAGCGTAGCTGACTGGCCGAGTGGCTATCCCCTGGGGCACGGCCCACTCTCACATGACCACCAGCCACTCAGCTACGCTGTCGTAGCCTCCGCCCCCTAACTATTGTTCCATTTAAAAAATTATATCTTTGTGGTGTAACTCTTTGGAAAATGATACAATAAACTATGGCCATAGCTCCGCAGAAAGTGTAACATTTCTTGTGTTGACCTACCGCATTAAAATTTCCCGTCACCTATTATTTTATAAGTTACAGAGGCAAACACACTTAATGAAACACCCTGTATATATACAGTGTGAATCACCTAACATTACTGCTGAATATATTTCGTAAAACACATGAAAGACCGAACGTGAGGAGAGGGGCTAGTGTACTTGGTTAATACAAACCATAAAAAAATGCACGGAAGTATGTTTTTTAACACAAACCTACTTTTTTTAATGGAACCCCGTTAGTTTTGTTAGCACATCTGAGCATATAAACAAATACGTAATTAGTGCCGTTTGTTGCATTGTAAAATGTTAATTACATCCGGAGATATTGTAACCTAAAGTTGACGCTTGAGTACCACTCTGCCGCTGTTCGATCATGTGTATCGGAGAGTGCCGAATTAAGTATGGATCCAAAGAGAACGGTGATGTATCTTGGGTACAGAAGAGACTAGAACAGCACATTATGTCCACATGCTAACACCTTTATTGGTCTTTTTCACGGATGCACATGTACCTTAGCATGAGGGGTGAGGTACACGTACACATGTATTTTCCGTTTTCAATTACGGAGTGGAATAGAGTGTGTCCCGAAATGTCAGGCCAATAGATGTTCAAAATGGTGGCCATCATTTGCTGCACACAATTGCAATCTATGGCGTAATGAATGTCATACATGCCGCAGTACACCTGGTGTAATGTCGCCGCAGGATGCCACAATACGTTGTTTCATATCCTCTGGGGTTGTAGGCACATCACGGTACACATTCTCCTTTAACGTACCCCACAGAAAGAAGTCCAGAGGTATAAGATCAGGAGAACGGACTGGCCAATTTATGCGTCCTCCACGTCCTATGAAAGTACCGAGGACATCCTGTCTAGCGTCAGCCTAGTGTTAATTGCGGAATGTGCAGGTAGACCATCATGCTGATACCACATACGCTGACACGTTTCCAGATGGACATATTCGAGCAACATTGGCAGATCATTCTGTAGAAATGCGATGTATGTTGCAGCTGTTTGGGCCCCTGCAATGAAGTTAGGACCAATGAGGTGGTCGCCAATGATCCTGCACCATACATTTACAGTCCACGGTCGCTGTCGCTCTACCTGTCGGAGCCAGCGAGGATTGTCCACGAAGCAGTAATTCATGTTCTGTAGATTCACTGCCCCGTGGTTTGCGAAACTTGCTTCATCGGTAAACAGGTAGAACAGCAACGCATTCTCTGTTAAAGCCCATTGACAGAATTGCACTCGATGATTAAAGTCATCACCATGTAATTGCTGATGTAGCGACACATGAAATGGGTGAAAGCGGTGACGGTGCAGTATGCGCATGACACTACTTTGACTCAGTCCACCGGCTCTCGCAATGTCCCGTGTACTCCTGCGTGGGTTTACGGCAACAGCAGCTAACAAAAATGTTCAAATGTTTGTATAGTCTATGGGACTTAACTACAGGGTCATCAGTCCCTAAACTTACTAACTACTTATGAACTACTTACGAACTAAGACGGCACAAATATCCATGCCCGAGGGGAGATTCGAAACCCCGACCATAGTGGCCGTGCAGACCGTGACTGGAGCGTCTTATTCCCCTCGGCCACCGCGGTCGGCAGCAGCTAACACACCAACTGCAGCCGCTTCTACTGTGATGGACCTTTATGGACCCGTTTGCGTGCTACGACCATACATGTTGCATACAGTTGGCGGTAGATGTTTTGAAATGTGCGGCACGTTGGATGCTCTCTGTCCGGGCACCGTTCTGCATACACCCTGCACGCTTCAGCTGCATTTTGTCGACACTCATCGTAGATGAGTATCATCTCTGCCATTTCTGAGTTGTAATACACCATGGTAACAGTTCCTACAACACTACATTATCACAAACGTCTGGTAACACAGTGTACTACAGTTAGATCGCGTGCAAAGACGAATGCAGAATAACAATAGCAGCAAGTGCTACATGCGGACACTGCGACAGCTAGATCAAACCACTACAGTGCATTACAACCACACTTGTAAACACGGACGTCATCGTAAACATGTTCCTGAAGATGCTGCTCGTCGACCGTGGCCCGTGTTTGTTACAATACGCAACTGAACGTCGGAAGTTTCAAGCGTCAACTTTAGGTTACAATATCTCCGGATGTAATTAACATTTTACAATGCAACAAACGGCACTGATTACGTATTTGTTTATATGTTCAGATGTGCTAACAAAACTAAAGGGGTTCCATTTACAAAAAAAAAAAGGAGGATTGTGTTAAAATACATACTTCCATGCATTTTTTTATGGTTTATATTAACCAATTACACTAGCCCCTCTCCTCGCGTTTGGTCTGTGGAATCGGTTCGTCAGTATTTGATGTGTTTTAAGAAATATATCCAGCGGTAATGTTAGGTGACTCACCATATATATATATATATTGTCTCTCTAAACTGTTTCACCCCATATATCTCTGAAACTACGAGAAGTATTGAAAAACGACTTTCACGATGAAAGACGACCATCTGTCGTCTTCCATATATTTTTTATAAAATTGTAGTTTATTTGATGTTGCTAGATTAGCATTTTGTTAAAACTAGAACCCCACTATTTTCAAGGCATGACGAAATGCACTTTGATTTCATGATTTAAAATATTAGTTTCTGAAATGTTAGTTAATATTGCTAGGATAATGTGGTTATGAATGTGGCAATAAGTACAGCTTCTCCGCTGCATTACTGTCACTGTGAGAATGTGTACTTGTTTTACTTTTAAGTGGATGTGCTAGGAGCTAATGGCTGTCTGTATGTGGATGGTAATAGCTCACTTTTCACTGATCTCTCTGGCTCAGAGTCGATAGTTAGTCGTTACCAACCCCATCTGCTGATATGACCAAAGAGGTTTCTACACACTTTGGTTACAAGCCAGTCGACGAGCCCTGCCCAGGGTGAGTCTCGGGATCTTCTCTCTCCACCACCGCTGTTTTCTTGGGTTTCCCAGTTTCATGTAGCTTTCCCGCCTCGTGACCGCTCGGACTTCACTTTGTGCTCAGATCGTAGTAAGGTAAGGTTTGTTCTGCTCTTGTGTCTGCGAAGATGGTAGTGATTCATTGTCTAGCATGTTTAACTTACCCTCTTAGATTAATTTTTCGGAATATTTTTTTTCCAATCGTGCACGGAATGTGTTCTAGTTTTTCAATCTAGTGATTTCCAACAGATAAACACGGTGTATGTGTTACTAGTTGCAGTTTGATAATGGCCTGATATATTCAAACCTTTTTTGATTATGTGGCGGTGTACGAACTCTGTTAAGTTCTTTCTAGCTTTGTGCGGCCCAATTTCTAACAGACAATATGTTCATTTTTGTACAGTGCATATAAAATCTTTCTTATCGTTTCCTCCCGTGAGTGATGTGTGTTCCACGTGGTTGGTTCTTAGAACAAAGCCTTCAGCTTCCACTATTGTTTGTCCCATGCCCATCAGGCAAGTAACTATGCACGTATTCTTCTAATTTCCACTAACATTTCGCGATCTTCTCTGCCCGCCTATTTTCATTTTGCTGTTTCTACTCCGAACTTGTAGTATGTGCTCATTCTTTGTCAGTAATTCTTTCTTTCAATAGCTTGCTCATGACGTTCTATGTATTTCTAAGGGTTGCATGTCGTAGTTAATTTTCTCTATTTACCGGAAATTGAAATTATACATTTTTATCGGTTTTTGGAACCATGTGGGTCCGATCTCCGACTTCAGGGGTTTGCAGCTAGTCACCTGAGTTCACGCCACATCTCATAAAACCAGTGCCTAGAAAGTTTACTCTGAGATTGCAGCTTAAGAGTCCGCCTTGATTTTGTGTAATGAATCCGATTTTTAACCACTTCACCATCAGTGTAGTGCGATCATGTAACGTAGCCGTGTGTCGCTGCGGTCTAATCTAAATACAACTTAAATTTGCTATACTCACGCACCACCTCAAACCAAGCACAACAGACCAGAGCCATCTTCGCAGTTTTATTACATATTGTGTTGTGTGGTACCTCCGGGTTTCCTGAATTTCGCCTACGATAGCGGCGCCTGCTTCTGCCTCGTTTCAGCACGCTAATTTTGGTGAGTTTCGCTGTTGTATTGCGTGCGTGTGAGTGAGTGAGTGTTGTTTGTATATGCTCCCCCCAGTAGCGTTAAGTTCTGTGTAATTTATGAAATTCGATGCTGGGCACGGTCAGTATTAGAACATGTATATGGGATGCCTTTTATTGTATTAAAGAAATTCGTTCTCCAATTTGCTTGCGTTCGACGTGAATAAACAAGTTGAGTTCAGTATAATTTTGACTTGCCTATAAATTGTAGTTTTCGAGCACCTTCCTCCTCTTATTTAATATTGTTTTTCACTAGTGCTGAGAACAAGCTCAGATGCAATTTTTTTATGTTTAAGTTCCGTTGCGCCATAAATGTTTTATAAAATAACTTTAATTGTGATAGCTTGTTTATTAATGTCTGTATGTAATTCCGTGTGAACTGCTACGTACATTGGCCACTGTACCATTAACTTACTGTTATTAGATTAATTTGAACCAAGTCAGTTCTCAATTAGGGCCAGCAACAAGGTTTTGCAGCAGGGAGTAGCCGGTAGCTCACACGGATCTTTTGCTAATTTTACTGCTAAAATTAATTTTTTTTATAACAGTAAATTCTTATCTGGGTACCCCCTACGAGAATTAAGCTTTTATTACGTACAGTGGCCTACTTTTAAAGGTAATGAACGTACGGCAGGGGCTTATGAAAACATATACTACAAGACACTATAAAACGTTAAGAAATCTTATATTCAACACAAACTTATGTTTCTCTAAATTGATAACCCATAATATTTTTAAGCAATCAATAGGATAAAAAAATCACAAAAAAGAATGGCTTTTTTTGCATCGTGATGCGTCAACTACATCCGTAGAAACTGTAAAGCGAAGTTGACGTCTGAAACACATGAGGCGCGCTGCTAGCGAGTGTCCGAGCCTCAAGCGAGACTCACGGTTGAGTCTCTGACACGCTGTAACAGATGTATATTCATATGTAATGGCCAAGTATGCTTGATCGCGATATATCAAATTAATCAAATATGCAAATGATATCAGATAGAATAAACTATATATATTTATAGATCTGATTAATTTGGGTCACCACTATGTTTTACAAAACATAGCAAATATAATCCTGAGCTAACTGAACAATGGCATACTAGAGCAGGGAAAAGAAATAATAATAAGAAGAATGAAATTCTATCATACTACCAACAGAAGCAAACTATTTTCCCTCCAAAGTGGTGACTGCGGTTAGAGAAATAAGGTACAAATAACATATATAGGCAACAATGTACAACCTAACGAAATACTACTGTATGTGACTAGGTGTCACACTCTGATTACAAAAATTTAATGAAAAGGGTTATTCAAATACCTCTAAAAATGAAATATACACTCGTACAAATAAAACTGAAAATTAATTCAAATGACTGGCTATATCGTTTCGTAGCTCAAAAATGTTCAAATGTTTGTAAATCTATCAGACCAAACTGCGTGGTCATCAGTCCGTAGCTTACAAACTACTTAAACTTAGGTAAACTATCGTTAGGACAAACACACACACCCATGCCTCAGGGAGGACTCGAACCTCCACAGCGAGCAACCGCGCGCTCCGCAGCAAGACGCTTTAGACCGCTCGGCTACTCCACCGCGGCGTTTCGTAGCCTATCATTGAAAGTTGATATTGAAATAGACCTCCTTATCTCATCCCACTCCAAGTGGAAAGAAAGAAGGTAGCTACAGCAAATGATCCCATTAGAAACGAAGGACTGGAGCAGCGCAAGCAAATACTATACCAAACACTTGGTGACGGTTGTGCGGCGGCGGCATTGATGTCGGAAGTCTGGTGCAGCAGCGAAAATACAGTCACTTCGCCAAGCAGGGATGCGGTGGTATTTAATCTAACATCAGATACTGTGTCCATGGACGAAGGGAACAGTCACAATCGACAGCATGAGAATATCAGAGGATATCAGAAGTACTAATACGGATCAGTAGCAGTATACAGCTGACTTATTTCTTGTGTTGAGCAACAGAAGAGGTAATACCGGAAAAGCGAGAAGCCTTCTTCTTTCTCCTACGCAAACACCACCTCCGCAACCTGAACACAGAAATAATAAGATATTGTGAGCTCACGAGAGCAGCACATTGCAGGCAAAATTCACGTTAATAATAAAGCAACAACAAACTGACGAGGTCTGGTCGCACCCAGCGAACCAACACTCTGAAAACACAGATACACGCAAACCGGAACTCCAAACTTGTCAACGGTATCATTCGCGCAAGAGCGGTGGCGACCGTTCTCCATGGTGATGCTTCACCGAGCCCCCAAAGACCTCTCGCATCTCCACAGCCCAGATCCACCTGAGCACGCGGCGACTACTTACTCGTCGAAGAGCCAATCTCATCAACCCGCTAATGGCCTTTCCAATCGGAATGCACGGCCGGAAGTTGCATAAAATGAAAATGATAAAAAGTAGCAACGATTGCCAATCGCGGAGTTTGCCGCCAACAGCCCTTCAACCTCCTCCCAACTCACACAGCTTCCTCACGCCAAGTCATGTATACCCGTGCAATACTAGGAAATTCTTTGCGAATTGTCACTAGTCGGCATCTTGACGCCTACTTTTTCTACTGTCCTGCTTTGCCAGAAAGATTTCACTTCGCAGAGACGTGAACTTGAAGCGTCCAGCCATTTATTAAATGGTAAACTATGTTACCTGCTACTGGCAGTTTAGGGACGGAAAGATAGCAGGGCGTCCAGCAGCCATCAAACTTTTTTTCCTCTCCTTCTCACACAGCCACAAACAAACATATACAGAAGGGAAACCTCCGTAAGAGCCTGGTCACACGCGCAGGGGTGTGGGGAGGGAAGGTTCCGTAAGATGTCCCATGATGGCGCTGAGGTCAGAACCAGCCCTTTAAAACCGGCCAGAACAGGCGGCGGTAGCGTCTGTCCCCACCACCACCTCCCCTCAAACGCCGGCACAACGGACACAGCCCTGGCCTTGTGGCAGGCGGAATGAACTCTCCCCTCAGCCTCCCCTCCACGCTACCCTCTGATATGCGAAAGGCGCTTCTAGTGTCGTCTACCAGTACTAAGCCAGGGAACTGCCTGACATCTGCTGGCATCTTACGCAACTACGAGGGGACTATAGGACACTGGTATGGGGGAGGTTTCTTCTCTGTATATGTTACTCTGTGCCACAGACAAAGAAACACCGAGGCGTCCAGACAGGTGCCGGCCGCTCTAAACAGCTGACTCATTGTGCGAGCTCGCCCCAGAAATGGCAGGTAGCCGGCCGTCAGTCACCTGGCCCTGCGAAACCGGCCAGCCCACCCCAATGCAGTCTAGGGAAACCTCAGGTGGCCAGATTTCTTCGAAACCCCGAAAGGAGCCGGCACCACACCGGATTCCTGTGACCTAGCCGACCCCCAAGAGCCCTGACCTACGCTGCTCTACAACGCCGACTCGACAGTAAGGAAAGAATTTCAAATCAGAAGCACTACATCAAAAAGAATAACTAAATAAACTAATATGCCTGAATCTTAATGCAATTCTCCCAACCCATAGCAGAATATAGAAGTGAGGAAACGTGTAAGAAATTAATTGGATGCAACAAAAATCAAAATTAAGCAATTAAATAATAAAGAGACACATGAAGTGAGAAATAAGGAAACTGAAAGACAAAAATGACCACCACCCTTCAACACCCCCAGCACGTAAAAATTTCGGAAGTGGAGTGTCTTGTCTAAAGTGGTGATGAGACAACGGAACTGGAGACATTTTGACAAATATATAGCAAATAGAACATATATGCAAAAATATTGATATATCCAGTCATTAAACCTGGAAATATAACATCCTATTCAAGATTTTAATTAAACAAGTAGAGTATCTAACTGAAACCATACTTAACTTGGGCACGCACTTATTCTCCCTATCATGAAGAATGAATTTAACTTATTAAAGTCTCTGGCTATTTAGGCCAAAACAATCCAAACACAATTTTTTAATCAACAAGATTACATGTTCATAATTTAATTTGATAAATTAGGGATTTACCAAAAATGCTACAGCCCTAGTGCACACATTCAGACTTATACAGTACTTCCATTCATTCATAAAAAGGAAAAGAAACATATCTTCACATCGAATTTTCCAAAAATTTTTTGTTATCGATTAGATTATTACAAGGAATGGACGAATTCTTTTTAATTATTTTAAAATAAACGTAGTTAAATCAAAAATAAAATTATAACGTAACCCTGACCAAAATAAAAATAGAAATAATAAGTCATCATGCCTAACAGTAACTAGAAAATATGAGATAACTAAATTTGCTTTACATAATGTTACAAGTATAAAACAATCCTGACGTTAAATATAACAATATAAATAATAATAATTCAAAGTAATTAATTGGAACTAGAAATCAGGACATAAAATTGCTTGACAAGCTGAAAGTTGTGGTAGTGGCTGTAAAGTCATAATGTGTGTGAAGTGTTTGTTAATTTCACCACTTGAAAGTCGTGGGAGGTACTGTGGTGTGTTGATGGAAAAGAAGTGTAGTGAAATCCTATCCCAAAGCGGACCAAATATGGACAAATTAAATATGAAGCGCATAGCTATACAAATGTAATTTGCAATAAATATATACCATCTGATGATGAGCTGCTAGGCAGCTTGAAACTGGTAATGGTTTAAATAAATCTTCATTAATAAGAAATAAAGGCGACTGGTTGCAGTAATTTCTGAAACCTATAAAATTTATAGTTTTACGTAATGATACAAGTGAGCATTACGACTTCTTATACTAAAACCCGAAAAGAAAAATTAAACATATATAAAAAATTTTGTTACATAAGAAAAAATATAAGTAAGGAAAGAAATTGAAATCAGAATCATTACATCAAAAACAATAAATAAACTAATACACTTGAATCCTAATGCAATTCTCCCAACTGATAGCAGAATATAGAAGTCAGGAAACGTGTAAAAAAATTAATTTCATGTAACGAAAATTAAAATTAAGCTATTAAAATAATGAAGAGACATATGAAGCGAAAAATAAGAAAATTGAAAGACAAAAATGACCACCACCTTTCACAGTGTTTCTTCGTTTTTTTCTTGACGTCATAGGAGGCGAATGCAGCCGGTTTCTAATGGACACGAACAGTGGTCCTATTAGTGTGTTTTGGCGCAAACAGTGACATGGCACGGGGAAGATTCAAGGGAGGGAGGAGTCTAGCGAGGAGAAGATATGGTTATCTCTGATGCCACTTTGCGAAATTTTGACATTTTTACATGTTAATGAAACGAGGGCATCGTTGGCAATCGTCAGCCCTCAGAATCAATCAGGTTGGCACTGGTTTTGAGAGACTGTAGGGCGTGGCCCACCACTCGATGGAGGAAGAGAGAGAGAGAGAGAGAGAGAGAGAGAGAAACAGTGAGAGAGAGGTGCTGTGAGACAGCGAGCCTGGGACTGGGTGCTTCGTCTCTGAGCACATGGGGTTGCTCCTTTGGCTCTCAGCAGAAAAGAAGTAACATCTACCACTGCTCCAGTTTTAAAGAACTTGCGGTCTTGGTGAGAGTTCTAGTTAAGCGAGAATAAGGTCAGCCAGCCTTATTAGTCATACTGAAGCTCCTAAAGTTCTAATTGCCACCTGCTCTTCATTCTGGAGCCACTTTGGCCTTCAGTGATTTACACTTACCAGTACACAGCGATTGGAGTGGCAGAATTCTTTCAGGTTGTTGGCACTGAGATCTGTCGAGAACGCAGTGCCTGAGTTATAAGAAGTAACAGCTTCTGATTTTCGGAGCAGGACATTAATTCGTGCCTGCGAATTTTAATCGCAGTGCCTCATTTCACAATCTAGTAGAAACAGGATTGCAGTGCCTCATTTCACAATCAAGTAGAAACAGGATTAAATTATAGTAGCTAACTAGAGCTTCGACAACTTTCAACCAAACTATTCTTATAAGGTAAATAACAGTTAACAGAATATAATGTTACAACGTATGATGAAATTCAGCTAAAGAGTCCTACCAATAAATTTAACTTTAAGAAAGCTCTAAAGGTTGAAAGACGACAGTCTGTCGTCTTCCATATATTTTTTTGTATATTTCTATAAAGTTATGATTTATTTAATGTCGCTAGATTATCATTTTGTTAAAAACTTGAACCCCACTTTTTTCAAGGCTGGAGGAATAGCATTTTTTTATTTAATGCGTTAAAATATTAGTTAATGTTGCTACGTTATTCTTATTTTGTTATGATAGTAGTTTTTATTCTATTAATTAATGTGGCATAAATACGGCTTCTCCACTACGCCACTGTCCCTGTGAGAATGTGCTGTTGTACATTTAAGTGTGTGCGAGAATCTGTAGCTGTTTGAATGTGGGGAGTGATAGCTCGCTTTGCATCGTTCTCTCTGGTTCAGTATCGATAGCTGCTGTTACTACCACAGAGGTTTCTACGCACTTTGGTTACGGTCCAGTCAGCGAGCTTTCTTTAGCGCGAGTCTGGCTGCCCGCCCTCACCACCGCTGTTTACGTGGATATTTCGGTTTCCGGTCTTTTTCCCGTGACCCAGTTGTCGCATGGCGATCCATTCTATGCTGGGCGTCTGGCGAGGTAAGGTTGGTACTTCTCTGGTATCTGCTAGATGGTAGCATTTCATTGCCTAGCACGTTTAACTTAGATTCGTGAACTTAGAATCAGTTTTTTAAATGTTTTCTCCGATCAAGTGCGGAAATGTGTTCTTGTTTTTCAATTCAGTGATTTCCAATAGATAAACACGGTGTGTGTGATTCTAGTTGCAGTTTGATAACGGATTGGGATGTTAAAACCTCTTGTGATCATTTGGCGGTGTATGTGTAAATACTTTCTAGTTTTGTGGGGCCCGATTTCTAATTGGTGATATGTTCATTTTATACAGTGCATGTAAAATTCTTCTCATCGTTTCCTTCCGTGAGTGATATGTGTTCCACATGGTTGGTTCATAGAACAAAGCCATCAGCTTCCACTCTTGTTTGTTCCATGCCCATCAGGCAAGTAACTATGCGGGTATCCTTCTGATTTCCACTAATATTTCGCGATCTTCTCTCCCCGCAAATTTTAATTTCGCTGTTTCTTCGCCGACTTGTTGTTCGCACTCTGATTTGTCAATAATTCTCTCTAAGTCTTGTACAACCTCCTTCAAGAGCTTCCTTTTATTAGTTGCATGCTGTAATTCTTAATTTTATTTTCCCGACTTTGTAATCATTTCACTTTTACGAGTTTTTTTGAGACTGGACTTCATACGTCTCTGTAATCGCCCCTTATCGCGTGTAGCTGTATATCTTTCACTTCCATATATTATTCTATGCATTTCTATGGGTTGCATGTTGTAGTTAATTTTCTTTATTTTTCGGAAACTGAATTTGTTCAATTTTATCGGTTTTCGGAACCACGTGGGTCCGAGTTCCGACTTCCGGGGTATGCAGTTAGTCGCCTGAGTTCACGCCACTTCTCTTATAAAACCAATACCTAGCTCGATTTCTAACAGACTGCAACTTAAGAATCGTGTATCGCCGTTAGCGTATTTGCTCGCGGTCCAATACAGATGAAATTTAACTTGCTATACAAACGCACCATCTTAAAAAAGGCACGGCAGACCAGAGCCAGCTTCAAAGAGTTTTTTGAATATTGTGTTTGGTGCTACCTCCGATGTGCTGAATTTCGCTCATCATAGCGGCGCATGCTTCCGCCTCGTCTCAGCACGCTGTTCTTGGTGAGTTTCGCTGTGGCATTGCGTGTGTGTGAGAGAGAATGAGTGTTGTTTGTGAATCCTTCCCCCCAGTAGCGTTAAATCATGTATAATTTAGGCTGGGCACCGTCCGCATTAATCCATGTAAGAGATGCATTTTATTGTGTTAACAAAATTGGTTCCCCATTTTGCTTGTTTTCTATAAACAAGTTTATGTTCAGCATAATCCGTAAGTTGCCTATAAATTGTGGTTTTAGAGCACCTTTCCTCTTTTATTTAATATTGTTCTTCACGAGTGCTGAGAACAAGCTCAGGTGCAATTTTTTCTTATATCTAAATTCCGTTGCGCCATAAATGTTTTTCTTAGCCACCTTTCTAAGATAACTTTAATTGTTGTGGCTTGCTTATTAATGTCTGTGTAATAACGTGTGAACTGCTATGTATATTGACCACTGTGGTATTAACTTCCTGTTATTGAAGTAATTTGAAACGAGTCAGTTCTCAGTTTGGGCCAGGGAACAAGGCTTTGTAGCAGGGAGTAACCAGTAGTTCACACGGACCTTATTTACTAATTTTAGTGACAAACGAAGGCTCTTGTTTCGTACAGTGGTCAACTTTTAAGTTTTTGTATTTAAAACCCAAATTTAACAGCAACAATCTAACATAATAACACAGAACGACACGCAATTTAATTAAAATGTACTTTTGCTACTTAATCTAGGACACAAGCAACAGAGTCGAGGGGTCTGTCGTAACGTGGAGAACCTTCGTAAGAGACCCGCCGCCTCAGCGGTTAAACAGCAGCGGGCGCACGAACACAGAGCGCGGCAGGGAGAGGATGAGGGACAAGTGGGAGGAAACCAAACAGCCGGCACATTACATTCAGGAGGTGGGCAGGAAGACACGCGTGAGAGGAACAGCACGTCGCCTGTACAAACGCCTGCACCCAGAAGAGAGAGCGAGGAACGAACGCACACTGGTCAGATCGAGACCTCGGACACACTCACTAATCAAATTTGAAAAATATATCGAAATAGTCTTACGGAAATTTTTACCAAAACTGGCGACGAGCACCAAAAAGGTTCATTTCTTCCATTTTGGCCACACAGGTCTTAACAACGCCAAGACGTATAGCCGCGGGGCTCAACTGTCGAGAACTAGTCACATTCAATCACAATAAACCAGATGCCCGTGAGGCAATGGAAGCAAAGAGGGGGATTGCAACAAGGATAACTGCCCATGAAACAGTTGCACCAGTAAAGACGCACTTAACTGAACGGTTGCCGGTGGCGACAGCGGCGCAAATGAATGCTCCTCCTCTGATAGTGGGTGTGCAACAGCTGTAGCTGGTGAGGCGAAAGTGTGTGAGCTGAGCCTCCAGTCTCACCAGCACAAACACAGCCAGAGTCGGCCAGTGTTGCATCCGAGCCTTGCTGAGGTACCAGCAAGTAGTATGCGACATAAACGGTGCACACCGGTAACACGCTCCGTTAACGCACGGTCATCCCTCTGTCTCAGACTGCTGGCCGCTACTCGATCCCCGACGACAGACTCTCCGCAGGTCGCGGAAGTAGCGTGGACGTGAATGAGGGCGCACTAGGTAGACAGAAGCACCGACACGGAGAAACCAGGGAGCACGTTCCATGGCGAGTGGAATAGACTGCGCGGGAATACTTGCGCCAACACCGCGCAAGGAATTACGAGGCAATGACGAGATGTAACTTAAAAGAAAAGAACAGTTGGACACGAGTGGTAAGAGTATAGAACGGGAAAGAGGAATATGAATGAGAAATAAACTCCAAAGAAAGGAGTTTACACGACTCACTAACAGACACAGTTCTGCGGTTTGATGCTGCAGCATCTGTCAGTAGTACTGTTCCGGCTTGTTGCTAAAGGTAGACTGCTG
The DNA here is from genome assembly GCA_026315105.1 of Locusta migratoria. Lineage (NCBI taxonomy): Eukaryota > Metazoa > Arthropoda > Insecta > Orthoptera > Acrididae > Locusta > Locusta migratoria. Next base: position 473,108,908 of record CM048748.1, on the reverse strand, counting down.
GAACTCCTCGACCGCGACTGTCCAAATGTTGAATTCCACGGAAGAGTCCTGTGCAACTGCGGTGCGGCAGAATCAATGCCAGATTAAGGAATCGTGGGGCCCGTAGAAAAATCTGACAAAGGTTCCGTTTTTTTTTTTTTTTTTTATTAGGACTTTAAGTCAGATGGTTTAGGTTATAAAATGAGACAAGATTATTACAAATAAACTTTTCTGGATTTAATTTCGGGAAATTTAGAAATTATACAAGTTCATCAATTTCTCTAAGGAAATCGAATTCAATGTTCATTATACTTTGGCCATTTAGACGTTCCTGTCTCATCGTATTTCTTAATTCATTCTTAATTCGCTTTAATGTTGAAATAGAACATTCTCCACTGTAGGTATTGATCATTAAAGATAAGTAAATAGGTAAGGCTATTTCAACATTTCGAAAACACGATCCTAATGAATTTTCCATTAACAATTTGTAATTCTTTGTTTAAACTTTGGGATATATATGAACAGACAAGTACCTTACCTTATGCTTCAGTGATTCCTTCTTTTCAGTCAGCAACTTTGAAATGACTATCTAAAATCCATGTCACCCACTTAATAATCATCTACTTCATAAAAGAAGTTGACGATTGGCCTCCAAGCAGCGACTGTTAAATTTCGGTACCTCTCGGGACTTGTGTTGACGGCCGTTTTTTAATCGCTGTCGCGGCAACACTCGGGCGCTTTTACAAGGCGCCGGTCGCGGTGGCCGAGAGGACTGAGGCGCTGCAGTCACGGTCTGCACGGCCACTACGGTCAGGGGTTCGAATCCCCCTCGGGCATGGATATTTGTGCCGTCCTTAGTAGTAGCTAGTTCGTAAGTAGTTTGTAAGTTTAGGGACTGATGACCCCGTAGTTACGTCCGATAAGCTATACAAACATTTGAACATTTTTACAAGGCCTCGTAACGCGGCCAGCGTTCCACAGTGCAAACAGATGGGGCGTCCACACACGCGGCGATTCATACGCCAGCGGCGAACTGTGCACGAGCGGCTGTTACCTTTCAAACCTTGCGTTTCGGTAGCGTATCGGCCGTTATCACAGCACCGTCAGTATTCATACCGCGCTATTTGGGACTCAAGATGCAGCGAATACAGCAACAGGATTGCATGAACTAAATGTCACTAAGAAGCTATTGCTGGCCATCGAGGTTAGCTCCGACATACCGATTACCCTGTTCTTCATCGTGACGCCAGATATATTATTAATCAGTTGGCAGAATTTTGAGAACTTAACCAAATAGTGAAATAATTCACCTTTTTCACAAGTCTACTTGCAAGAAATACATGCTATACTTGAAGTAACTAAAAAAAAAAAAATAAAGAAAAAACCGACATGAGTATTGGGCCCGTAGCATTTGCTAACTCTTGCTTTGCGCGCCGTCTAGACGCGAGGCCTCACCACAGGTCTGCGTCACGCAAGCCCCTAGCACGCCGTAGCGGAGAAGCGAGCCAACTGTCCCCGAAGTGAAGTGGCTGATCGCCGCTATTTGCAGGGAAGAGTCCTAGTACTGTGATTTGAAGTGTACGAGACGCAACAAGAGCGAAATAAAGCACAAAATAAACGCATGTTACTTAAAAGAAACTAATTATTGCAGTCTGTTTAAAAAGTATTCTTAAATAAATGACGTTTCCTAATTTTCGAAATAACGTCTGCATATAGACACGAAATTTAAGAATGTAAGGAAGGCTCTTTTCTGATAAGGTGGAACGACTTTTCATCGAGATATTTGCATAAGATGATGCCATGAAACTTGTAAAGTAGGAGAGAGTGCGATTATTTTTTAATTCACGTAATTTTCAGTCAGGTCCCGTTTACTTTTCGCCGACTACTCTGTATCCTTTGCCCCCTTATTTTTCTACATCACATTTTTGTCTATATTCCTTTCCATATTACATAGAATTTTTCTTTCAACTTCCTCAAAAAAAGTGATGCTCGTATATCTAGGCCTAATTTCACTGAACTGAAATACGAGGTACGTCCAGAAAGTAAGTTCCGTTTGGTTATATAAAAGAAACGTGTACAGATACAGAAAAATATTGATTGTACAAAAATCTACAACTGTTAAACTACTTTTCTACAAAGCTTCCGAAATTTTGTAGGCACTTGTCATAGCGTGGTAAAACTTTCTCTATATCTTATTCATAGAATGTTGTCGCCTGTGTATTCAGCCATGTGGTAACATGTTCTTTCAACTCGTCATCATCGTTGAAATGTTGACCACCAAGGACAGATTTTTAGGTGTAAGAAGAGGTGAAATTGGCTAAGAGCGAGACCCGGGTTGTACGGATGATGATCAAACACGACCCAGTGAAATTCCCGTAAGAGTTGTTTGGTCACATTCGCCACATGAGGTCGGACACTATCGTGTAAAAAAACACCACCTTTTGATGGAAATCCTATTCGTACACCTAAAATTTGTCCTGTCAACACTTCAACGATGACGAGCTGAAAAAAATATGGTACCACATGGCTGAATACACAGGTGGCAAACTTCTGTGAAGAAGGCATACAGAAACTTGTGCCACGCTATGACAAGTGCCTACTAAATTGCGGCGGCTATGTAGAAAAGTAGTTTAACAGTTGTAGATTTTTGTACAATAAATATTTTTTCTGTATCTGTACACGTTTGTTTTATATAACGAAACGGTACTTACTTTCTGGACGTACCTCGTAGTTATATTGTCTGATAACCTAAGCAAAATTCGACGCGAATGAACTTACAAAAACATTTTAGATGTATTGCACAGTAACTATAATTTTTTCAGAACAAAAATAAACAACCCCACTGATGATAGCACAAAATGTGATGAAAAGTGTTTGGGAAAAGTGATAAAAATCAGGTCTCTTGCATACGGCGGAAAATCCTCACCATTTATCCGAGCTAGCACGGAAGAAAGAATAGCCGCGACATCTCAAGATGATTATACTGTAGACTCTCGTGTCTGGCCTCGCCCTCGGTGTGACGTTTGTGAACTAAACTCGGCCCCAGTGGTGTCTCTTTTATTTTCTTTCACCTGGTGCCTTGCAGCAGTCGCTGTGCGGTGCCGACGCACACTGGGCAGCAGGCTGACCAGAGCTGGCCGGCCGTGCTTTATCAGAGCGCCAGCCAGCATTCAGCTCGCGCACCGCTGTGTGAAGGGCTTTCAATGCGGGATATCGACGTCGCCGGCAGCCAGTCAGCCAGTCTGCCCGTCCACCAGTGCCGTGCCGTGCGTGGTTCCAGCCTCACCACTGCCAAACGCATGTAACAAACACACACGCGTGTGTCCGCATTCATACTTACAAAAGGGGGGGGGGGGGCAGAGCCGAACACACAGGCAGGAGACGCTGAAGCTCTGCTATTGTTATTATTACTTTATGTATATACAGGGTGAGTCGCTAAGTGTGTTTGCCTCTACAACTTATAAAATAATAGGTGACGGGAAATTTTAATACGGTAGGTCAACACAAGAAATGTTACACTTTCTGCGGAGCTATGAACATAGTTTATTGTGTCATTTTCCAAAGAGTTACACCACAAAGATATAATGTTTTAAATGGAACACTAGTTTTTTATATCGTGCATTGGATTCGATGAAACCAGCTGCGTCTAAATCAATTTAAACTACATTCGTATCACTGCTAGTTTGGGAACTACAACCCTTCAAAGTTCCGGGGGCGGAGTCTGCGATAGCGTAGCTGACTGGCCGAGTGGTTATCCCCTGGGGCACGGCCCACTGCCTCATGACCACCAGCCAGTGAGCTACGCTGTCGTAGCCTCCACTCCCTAAACTTTGAATGGTTGTAGCTTCCAAACTAACAGTGATACGAATGTAGTTTAAATTCATTTAGACGCAGCTGGTTTCAACGAATCCAATGCACGATAGAAAAAAAACTATTGTTCCATTTAAAAAAATTAAATCTTTGTGCTGTAACTCTTTGGAAAATGATACAATAAACTGTTCATAGCTCCGCAGAAAGTGTAACATTTCTTGTGTTGACCTACCGCATTAAAATTTCCCGTCATCTATTATTTTATAAGTTACAGAGGTAAACACACTTAGTGAAACACCCTGGTGAGTCACCTAACATTATCGCTGGATATATATCAAATACTGACGAACCGGTTCCACAGACCGAACGTGAGGAGATGGGCTAGTGTAATTGGTTAGTACAAACCATAAAAAAATGCACGGAAGTATGTTTTTTTAACAAAAACCTATGCTTTTTAAATGGAACCCCGTTAGTTCTGTTATCAATTCTGAACATATAAACAAATACGTAATCAGTGCCGTTTGTTGCATTGTAAAATGTTAATTACATCCGGAGATATTGTAACCTAAAGTTGACGTTTGAGTACCACTCCTCCGCTGTTCGATCGTGAATTAAGTAGGGATCCAAAGGGAACGATGATGTACCTTAGGTACAGAAGAGACTAGAACAGCACATTACATCCACATGCTAACACCTCTATTGGTCTTTTTCACTGACGCACATGTACATTACCATGAGGCGTCAGGTACACGTACACACGTGGTTTCCGTTTTCAGTTACGGACTGGAATAGTGTGTATCCCGACATGTCAGGCCAATTGATGTTCAAAGTGGTGGCCATCATTTGCTGCACATAATTGCAATGTATGGCGTAATGAATGTCGTACATGGAGCAGTACATCTGGTGTAATGTCGCCGCAGGCTGCCACAATACGTTGTTTCATATCCTCTGGGGTTGTAGGCACATCACGGTACACATTCTCCTTTAACGTACCCCACTGAAAGAAGTCCAGAGGTGTAAGATTAGGAGAACGGGCTGGCTAATTTATCCGTCCTCCACGTCCTATGCGACGGCCGTCGAACATACTGTCGAGGGTGAGCCTAGTGTTAATTGCGGAATGTGCAGGTGCACCATCATGCTCATACCACATACGCTGACACGTTTCCAGATGGACATATTCGAGCAACATTGGCAGATCATTCTGTAGAAACGCGACGTATGTTGTAGCTGTTTGGGCCCCTGCAATGAAGTGAGGACCAATGAGGTGGTCGCCAATGATTCCGCACCATACATTTACAGTCCACGGTCGCTGTCGCTCTACCTGTCGGAGCCAGCAAAGATTGACCACCGACCAGTAATGCATGTTCTATAGATTCACTGCCCCGTCGTTTGTGAAACCCGCTTCATTGGTAAACAGGTACAACTGCAACACATTCTCTGTTAATGCCCATTTACAGAATTGCACTCGATGATTAAAGTCATCACCATGTAATTGTTGATGTACCGACACATGAAACAGGTGAAAGTGGTGACGATGCAGTATGCGCATGAAACTACTTTGACTCAGTCCACCGGGTCTCGCAATGTCCCGTGTACTCCTGCGTGGGTTTACGGCAACAGCAGTAACGCACCAACTGCACCCGCTTCTCCTGTGACGGGCCTGTTACATACAGTTGCATACAGTTGGCGGTAGATGTTTTGAAATGTGCAACACGTTGGATTCTCTCTGTCCAGGTACCGTTCTGCATACACCCTGCAGGCTTCAGCTGCATTTCGTCGACACTCGCCACGGATGAGTATCATCTCCGCCTTTTCAGAGTTCGAATACACCATGGTCACAGTTCTTACAACACTACACTATCACAGACGTCTGGTAACACAGTGTACTACAATTAGTCTGCGTGCAAAGACGAATGCAGAATAACAATAGCAGCAAGCGCTACATGCGGACACTGCGTCAGCTAGACCAAACCACAACAGTGCACTACAGCCACACTCGTAAACACGGTCGTCATCGTAAACATGTCCCTGCAAATGCTGCTCGCCGATCATGGTCCGTGTTTGTTACAACACGCAACTGAACGTCGGAGATTTCAAGCGTCAACTTTAGGTTACAATATCTCCGGATGTAACTAACATTTTACAATGTAACAAACGGCACTGATTACGTATTTGTTTATATGTTCAGATGTTCTAACAAAACTAACGGGGTTCCATTTTAAAAAACGTAGGTTTGTGTTAAGAAACATACTTCCGTGCATTTTTATGGTTTGTATTAACCAATTACAATAGCCCGTCTCCTCATGTTCGGTCTGTGGAATCGGTTTGTCAGTATTTGATGTGGTTTACGAAATATATGCAGCGGTAATGTTAGGTGACTCACCCTGTATAATATATTACTGCAAAACAGTAGGAGAGGCACTGTCCAGTCTAATAACTAGTCTGAAAAGAATAGCTTTCGAGGTATGAAGGCCCCAGCAGAACGAGATGCCAGTGCGCTCCGCCGCTGACTGCAGTATTGTTGCGCCACTTGTGGGGACTGACGGACGATATAGAAAACGTACAGAGAAGGGCAGCTCGTTTTGTATTATCTGTGTAGGGGAGAGAGCGCCACAGAAGTGATGCACGAGTTGGGGTGGAAATCATTAAACGAAAGGCGATATTCGTTGCGACGAGATCTGTTTGGGAAATTTCATTCACCAACTTACTCTTCCAATGCGAACATATTCTGCTAACATCCCCCCTAATAAGAAAGACATGATCATCAAAATAAATTAAGAGAAATCAGGTCAAAAATGGTAAGATCTAGGTGTTCCTTTCGTTCGCGAGTCATTAGAGAACAGACCTGTAGAGAAACATGACAAAAGCGGTTCGGAGAACCCTCTGCAATGCACCTGAATGTGACCTGCAGAGTATTTATGTAGATGTAGATGTATCCTCTGCACTACAACAGAGTGACATTCGGTCGGAAGGACGCCAGTTCAAACCTGAGGAACAATCCCCATCGAGAGATCCCAAATGTATATTTTATGCAATATAAGATGTACAGCAATTAAACGTGCTATAGTAGCCATGTCAGTACATAGCTGCTTTTAATTTGAAATTGTTTAATGAAATGTTTTTCAATATTTATGATAATCGTCTTTCTTTTTACAATGTATTTAAAATGTAGAATTTTTCTTATTTTTAATTCTTTTACTTTTTATTTATTTATTTATTTTTGCCAACACTAAGGTTTATCATTTCCTTTGCAGACGTGATCCAGTTTGACGAATGCCGTAATTATAATTTCAGTTACTGGATCCAAGAACGTTAGCGCCGGAGAGTTACGATTAGTCTACAGTACTGAAGTATTCTGCAACAGGGAAAGCCGCGAAACAAAGACGCGCGTCTGAGACAGTCTCCGAGTAGACGGGCAGAGGCGGGCTACCTCTTTCCGGAGTGCGGAAAGGCGAATGGACGACTGCGCATGCGCAGCGCGACCTGCCTCTGCCGCCCCCCCCCCCCCCCCCCCCCTAAATCACACCGCTGTTGATAGCACAATGTACATGCGACATGCGACAGTCAAAACCCAGTCGTTGACCGAGCGAGGTGGCGTACTGGTAACACACTGGACTCGTATTCGAAGCTATGATGGTCCAAATCCACCTAAGGCCATCCAGATTTAGGTTTTCCGTGATTTCCCTAAATCAGCCCAGGCAAATGGTTCCTTTCAAAGGGCACGGCTGATGTCCTTCCACATCGTTACCCAAAACCCTGAGCGTGAGCTCCGTCTCTAACGACCACGATGTCGACAGGACGTTAAACCCTAAGGCTGAGATCCCACTGAGTTCCCCCTTTTAGTTTATAAATGGACGCTGAAGAGGTAGCCACTCTGTTTGCACTATTGTAAGCGAAGTTTGTTCCGCTATATGGGCCAAAGTGACTGACATATGTTCACGGGAACGCACAGAGGAAGAATGGAAGAACACTGCAAAAGCACTTGACAAGCGCGCACAGTTCCCGAACTGTATAGGTGCTATCGATGGAAAGCACATAAGAATCAAGAGCGACCTCATATCTGATCTCTGTATTACAATTGTAAGAGATATTTTTCCATTGTGTTACTTGCTATTTGTTATGAGGGAGCCTACGGAAAGTGTTGTGATTTTTTAATATTCAAGGTTTCTGCAATCCACCAGTAACTTATAAATGGGGAACTGCAAACTGCAAATTCACCATAAGACTCCAATGTCCACAACCAATACTACACCTATGCCGTAAGTATTTGTTGCTGACGAGGCTTTCCCTCTTTCAGAGGAACTGAAAATTGAAAAGATTTTCAATTACAGGCTTAGCCGTGCTCAACGATACATCTAATATACTTTCGGGATTTTATCTAATAATTGGCATCGTCCACTAGATGTAAAAATTGATTTTGCCATTGATATTGTAGAGACTTGTTGTGTTTTACAAAATGTCATTAGTAACAAATTAATAAAATTCAGCAACCAGTTGTTTTAACAAGTAACTGGTTGCTGAATTTTATTAATGTATAACCTGAACAGTTGCTTAAATGGATAAAGTACTTCAAATGTCATTAGTATCAGAAATGGCATTAGAGACGATGACAGATTAAATTATTTTCAACCAACATGCAAGACGTCCTGCATCTTACCGAGATTTCTTTGCTACATATTTTAGTAATGAAGGCCAGGTTTCAAGGCAAAACAAATATATGTAACTATGTTAAATTTAGAAATCCATGTAGATATAAGTCTGAAAATACATAACTGTTTATACTCACAAAGCGCCTGTTTTTCTTCCACATCCTGTAGCTGGCCTCCAAATCTCTCCACTACTTCTTCCCACAAAGCTTTTCGTTTATTTTTGCCACTATATTCCTTTATAGTTGTAACGTGTTGTTACTAATGCAATCATCATCAATTACTTATTATTACAAATAAAACGTACTGACTAAAACGAATGTTAACATTAGAGGAAACTATTTTACCTACATAAATTTATTTGGAGGCTAATGATAAAAGCAATTAATGGTATTAATTAGTAAAGTGAAAACAAAGTTATCATCCTGTAAACGTCTATCACTTACTCATACACTTCACCAGAAGTAACACGCTCTTAATATAAGAAAAAATGACAAATAAATAATAAAAAGAAGGCCTACTTGTTATTCAAATGTTCAAATGTTTGTAATCCTATTGGACCAAACTACGTTGGTCATCAGTCCCTAGTCCTACAAACTACTCAAACTAAGTGGGTTGGTAACACGTTACGAGTATTTGCTCCAGTAAATAATTACAAAAATCGTTGTTTTTAAGCTATATTTAATCGTTTCCAGTTGGTATAAATAGAATATAAGTGTTGTTACCTTAGTTAAAGTGTTAGTGTAGTGTTAAATAAGGAAAAACTGTGTAAAAAGTTTATTTTTCTTCTCGCGCGTATATCACGTATTTGTAGGCCTAATTTAACGCGTGCGAATCGTTGTAAACAGTGACAAAAACTTATATCTAATTACCCATTCTTCTGTTTTTCTCTCGCTGTATAAAGTAGTTAGGATTTATAAAGTCTATCAGACACAAATAAAAAGTAAACAGCGTAAATTTTGTAATTTAGCAAAAGTGTGTATAGTAATCCGTGTTCATAGGCCTAAATTTTGTTTTCGTGAGCGTGTTTCTTTTTATGCAGTGCCCTTTCAGTGACTGATATTGGCGTGAACAGATTTTGGAGTCTCTTAGTGTAACTTTCACGTTTTAGCCAGTACTTAATCAAGTTTTTACGATTTCTTTTTTTACCATGGATGAGAAGTGTGTGACATGCGGTAGGATCGTTAGTTCCGGGGTGTGGTGTGATAGTTGTAGTGGTTTCTTTCATTGGTACGAATGTAGTGGCGTGGGAAATGGGGACATAAATGAGGCTCACCAGTGGTTTTGTAGGATCTGCAATAGAGATAGGAAAATAATGGAACAGGAAGGGTAAATTGCTGCTCTTCAAGCTGAATTAGATAAGGCAAGAGACACTCTGAGCAGGTTAAGGAGGGAGAAGGATGAACAGTGATGGGAAGTGGCAACAGGTAACAGGGGGAACAGACTTAGGACAGTTTCAGACAGCTTTGTCATCAATCTGAAAAATAGATTTGACCTGTTGCCTCAGTCAGTATCGGATGAGCCTCGAGTAGCTGAAGCTGTAGAAAGGACACAACAAACTTTCAAGAAGGATTTGAAAAAGGTAGGAAAACTGTGAAAAGTTTTGTTGTTAGGTAGGTGTTGGACAACTACTGCAGGAAGAGCTAGGATCAGAGTACCAGGTAACAAACTTTTTCAAACCAAATGCTCGTCTGGGTCAGGTAACAGAGGATATAGGTTCTTTATGTAAAGATTTCACAATGGAGGATACCGTGGTTATAGTGGGTGGTCCAGGAAATAGCATTGTCAGAAACTGTGAATATTCTATAGAGAGTGACCTGGTGAATATATCATCGGCAACGAAGCATACTAGTGTATGATCGGCCATGATCGGCCTCATTTGAACTCTTCTGTCAGGAGAGTAAACTTGAAGTTGGAACAGCTACTCATGTCAGAGGTGAGGTACCATATTGGTTTGATTCCTGTGGATGATATCTGTAGGTGGGACTACACTAGGCATGGCCTTCACCTCAACAGGAAAGGGAAGGGAAAACTGTCTGGGTTCATTGCAAGTAACTTACGGGGGAGGGGGGGGGGGCTCTGTCACAAATGGTAAAATACCGGTGGTTACAGGTGTCAGAGGGATGCCTTTTTTAGGATAGGAAGGGTGGAAAGAAAATCAGTTTTGACAGAGCTTCGAAGACACCCTCGGATTGAAAAAACACATAAACAGGAGATAGATTTTAGCAAACAATATTTAACAGAAAGCATTCAGAAACTGCCAGTAAATGTTAGTCAAACCATTAGTATACAACATTAGTAATCTTTATTACATCAAAATATTCCAGGACTCAGAAATAAACTTGATGAACTACTCATTTGTATTAATGAAATAGATTCCTCTAACCCAATTGACATAATTTGCCTCTCTGTGGCCACTGGTATAGATAGATATGTTAAACATTCCAGGATTTAATTTAGCTTCACACTTCTGCAGAGTAGATATGGAGGGAGGAGGAGTTGTCACATTCATTAAAAATTGCTATAAATTGAAGAATATTGATATAAATAAATTCTGTCTAGAGCAGAATTTAGTACTCGATTTTCTGCCCTTCTGGCCAGTTCGGAGGCAGAGAGTAATCGAATTGCTCTAGCCATGCACGCGGGTGTATCCCGCTTTCAGAGTTTCGGAAGACCTGGTACTTGTTTACAGTGAGAAAGTGGTTATAATCAAATGCCTGCACTGGCTCTCGCACAGGCACTCGACTCAGTCTTTCTCTTATTAGGCCAGTCAAATCGTACAAAAGAAGGGGCTAAAAATGCAAATCGTGATGTAGTTATAAATTTTTGATATGTTGTTAGGACCAGTTAGAGTAGTATGAAACCAAGTTTGCAGCTTCGAAAACCCAGTGCTTTCCAAGTTATAAGTGAAAAACTCCGAAATTTTCGGACATTTTTTAGATTTTGTCTTCTAACGCAAAAACTATGAGTTTTACGATGTTAGTAGTTTTTACTATTTCCAAAGTACATAGAATATGTAACAATTTAAGCCTAACCGCAGCGTTATACGTCCAATAGTTTTCTAGATTTTTACCAAAAATGAAAATTTTAAGTTTTTCATTGATTTCGAGCTGAATATTGGCATAACCGCTCATCCTGCGAGATTAGACATGACAATTGAAGTTGTAGTAAATTTTATTAGCTTTAAAATAAGCAAAAACGGAAAGTCAGGAAACTGATATTTTTGAAGAAATGAGCCTAAACACTAATGACAAATTGTGGGCATGCAAAGAAGTAAAATGTATACCACTGTCTTTAAGGAAATGCTATTGTGTAATAAAAAACATACATTTCAATAACTGAGTAACCTACAACACCGAATGGTCCTAGAGGAATTTACTGTTTTCACTAGAGGAGACTTCACGATTCGCAGATCTCATAAATTTTGGTCACGGCTGTGGACAGATTTAACTATCGAACAGGTTCTCATGAGATCAATGAAGAGCCAGGGAGGATTAACTCACGGCCGTGGTATATCCAGCAGTGTGGACAGGAGGAATGGTATAAACGTTAAAACTGTGCGAAGAGCTGGAACGTTTTTGGGACATTTCTTCTGTAACATCAGAACAACACATTGTCATGAGGTCAGCACAGATAATACGAGACATTGCTGACTTGGAAAAACTTAATGAATGGTTCAGTATCCATCATCCATTTCCATCTACGGACAAAATACTATCCATCGGCAACGGAATCGTGGGAGGTGCTGAAATAAATTGCCATCTAGCTCAGGAAAAAGGCATTGAAGGGGTCAAGAAAATAACTGGCAGCTCGTTTGGCAAAGTAACTTTCAAAAGAAAAGACAAAGTGGTAACTTTGTCGACAATCACGAACTCCATTAAAGTACACAAGAAGCGTGTCGACGTTAATCCACTCACCATTTTTCAAAGGATGTGTATCACAAAAAAGTCAGACAGTGAACTGAAAGAGCATTTTAAGTTCGAACTGGTCCCTTATTTACTGGCATTGTTCAACGAAGAGGGGATGCGTAAGGGAGCGAAGTCAACTTTTTATGCAGCTTTCGCACCACTTTCACAAAACATTTCTCTTCCAACCAAGATATTTGTAGTGGTCGACGGGGGATACCTTCTCCACAAGGCTATCTGGCACAAAAACGACTCGAAGGCTATAGTTGCTACCTACATTACCTACACTTTAAACAACTTTGATAGGAACGTCGCAGTGGTGTTTGATGGATATCCTGAAGATGGAGCCCTCAGGAGTACCAAAACTGCAGAACGATTGCGCCGCTGCGCTGCCCTTTCCTGCGATGAGATCGTATTTGACTCTTCAACTATCGTAAAATGCCCCAGGAGAAAGTGTTAGCCAACGACTCAAACAAAAGACCATTGACCAACTGTGCTCTGCGTTTCAACTCGAGGGCATTGAAACTAAGAGAGCAACAGAAGACGCAAACCGCGACATTATCTGCACTGCCCTCGATAAAAGCGTATCTTACGAGAACGTGATCGTGGTTGGGGAGGATGTGGACTTACTCGTTCTCCTTTGCGGTTTGGGCTCTACCGTCCGAAATGTTTATTTCCAGAAAAACAATAGAGGCGAGTCAAGTGGTACTCAGTTTTCCACTACTTCTTTCTGTCGAGGAGAAATAGAATTGCCCCCCGGATTTGAACTCTTCCTACATGCATTTAGCGGATGTGACACAACTTCCGCTCTTTTCTGGCAAGAAAAAACAAAATTTTGGAGTGTTCTTCAAAGGTACAAGTACCTGATTGACCTGACCGCTGCGTTTCTAATGCCAGACACTAGTCATGAAACTGTAGGTGATGTTGGAGAGAAGTGCCTTATCGCTCTGTGTGGAGGGGACACATCCTTCGACAACCTACATGGCCTTCGATTCCACCTGTTCGTCAAGTCAGCAGCCAATGCGAAGGTGGACGTGGGACGTTTGACCCCGACCAAAGAAGCTGCTTCCTTCCATTCCTACCGCACATATCACGAAGTGCAAACATGGTTGGCAGTGGCAAAGGACGCCACACAGTGCGGTTGGTCGAAGAGCTCCGTTGGTCTATTACCAGTAACAACATTATGCGAACCAGCCCCACCTAAACTTCTCAGATCGCTCTCATGTAAGTGCAAGAAGGGATGCATGGGATCGTGCAACTGCCGGAGAGCCGGGCTTCAGTGCTCAGCTTTGCGCACTCACTGCTCTGGTACCACTTGCTACAACGTCACTACGAGTCTGATCTACGAGGATGAAGACGATTACGATGATCTCCCGCCTTCGGACGAACAGCCAGGAATGGATGCAGCACCGCAGGAGCCTCCTTATGTCCTAGAACACGACTGTGAACAACCAGGACCTTCCAAGAAACCAAAACAGTGAGAGTTTTCAGTTATCGAAATGTATGTTTTTTATTACACAATTGCATTGTTTTAAAGACAGTGGTATACTTTTTTACTTCTTTGCATGCCCACAATTTGTCATTAGTGTTTAGGCTCATTTCTTCAAAAATTTCAGTTTCCTGACTTTCCGTTTTTGTACAATTTGAAGAGAACTACTCGCACCAGAGAGTTCATCTTGTGCTTATTTTAAAGCTAATAAAATTTACTACAACTTCAATTCTCATGTCTAATCTCGCAGGATGAGCGGTTATGCCAATATTCAGCTCGAAATCAGTGAAAAACTTAAAATTTTCATTTTTGGTAAAAATAAGCCCATTTTTGACGCTTCATATCTAGAAAACTATTGGACGTATAACGCTGCGGTTAGGCTTAAATTGTTACATATTCTATGTACTTTGGAAATGGTAAAAACTACTAACATCGTAAAACTCATAGTTATTGCGTTAGAAGGCAAAATCTAAAAAATGTCCGAAAATTTCGGAGTTTTTCACTTATAACTTGGGAAGCACAGGGTTTTCGAAGCTGCAAACTTGGTTTCATACTACTCTAACTGGTCCTAACAACATATCAAAAAATTAGAACTACATCACGATTTGCGTTTTCAATGTCTAATTTGACTGGCCTATATGGGAGGACTGGCAGCAGAGGTTCGACTTCCTCCTCCTCGAAAGCTGAATCATCTCAGCAGTCGGAACGACAGGGCCGACCTCCACACAAACTGTGGCAGGCGGTTTCTACTTGCGTGGGATGTGGGGGTGTTATAGAGACTTGCTCCAGACGCGGGACGCCTACGTTTAATTTTCCACTGTTGTTCCTTGAATCTGAGTAAGTGGCGAGCTTCCTCCGATTCATTTACAACAGTGGGAACTGCCATGTCTGCCGCTGTCTCCCCGGTCTGTAGAAATGTTAAAATGTTTGTAGAGTCTATGGGACTTAACTACGGGGTCATCAGTCCCTCAACTTACAAACTACTTATCAACTACTTACGAACGAGGACGGCACAAATATCCATGCCCGAGCGGGGATTCGAACCCCCGACCGTAGTGGCCGTGCAGACCGTGACTGGAGCGCCTATGTCCCCTCGGCTACCGCGGCCGGCACGGTCTGTAGAAGCTGCGGAATCAGACGAATGATATTGATACCCATTGAAAAAAGCTCTTTCAGTTTCCCACGAATTTTCAAATTTTCCGGGTAACTTTCCTAAATTTTTAGTTCATAAGGACATTCATCTTTCGTTGAACGTCAAATGATCAAAATTTTATCGCAATTGACTGGACGGTTCTCAAGTTAATAGTGTTGAGTAAATTTAGAAACACAATGAAAAAGGAAATTGGTTGGAATTTTTGTGACTTTCCTTTTTAAAAGCCCCTATTTTTTTACTGATAACTTTTCCAAGACCATAATGAACAATCCAGAAAAAGAATTACCCCTCTCCGTCGTGGGAATAGTCAGTTATAGTGCCGAATTCAGTCAAAAACACATTGAAAAACGCACTTTCAATTTTTCTCAAATTTTCTAATTTTCCGGTAGACTTTCCAAAAACAATTTTCATACATAAATTGTCCTGTCAAGCCGCACTCAAATGATGCTCTTACAACCATGTAGCATTTGATTTTTATTCATAAAAAAATAGCTTTCGGTTTTTCCTAAATTTTCCTACTTTCCGGGAGACTTTTCCAAATTTTTATTTGATGCAAACCTTCCTCTTGCTTTCAACATTAAATGTACAAAATTTTATCGCAACTGGACGAACGGTATTCATAGCACACTGCAAAATGCTGTTTCAGTTTTTCCCGATTTTCCTTCTTTCCGGACAACGTTTCGACACCGTTTAAACCTTCCCTGGACTTACACGAATATTTCAACACTAAAATTAGCCAAATCGGTCCAGCCGTTCTCGAGTTTTTGCGAGACTAACGAACAGCAATATATATATATATATATATATATATATATATATATATATATATATATATAAATGGATTGTTGTTCGTTAGTCTCGCAAAAACTATATATATATTACAAAAAGGTACGGCCAAACTTTCAGGAAACATTCCTCACACACAAAGAAAGAAAATATGTGAACATGTCTGGAAAAGCTTAATTTCCATGTTAGAGCTCATTTTATTACTTTCCTTCAAATCACATTAATCATGGAATGGAAACACACAGCAACAAAACGTACCAGCGTGACTTCAAACACTTTGTTACGAAATGTTCAAAATGTCCTCCGTTAGCGAGGATACATGCATCCACCCTCCGCCGCATGGAATTCCTGATGCGCTTATGCAGCCCTGCAGAATGGCGTATTGTATCACAGCCATTCACAATACGAGCACGAAGAGTCTCTACATTTGGTACCGGGGTTGCGTAGACAAGAGCTTTCAAATGCCCCCATAAATGAAAGTCAAGGGGGTTGAGGTTGGGAGAGCGTGGAGGCCATGGAATTGGTCCGCCTCTACCAATCCATCGGTCACCGAATCTGTTGTTGAGAAGCGTACGAACACGTTGACTGAAATGTGCAGGAGCTCCATCGTGCATGAACCACATGTTGTGTCGTACTTGTAAAGGCACATGTTCTAGCAGCACAGGTTGTGTATCCCGTATGAAATCATGATAAAGTGCTCCAGTGAGCGTAGGTGGAAGAACATGAGGCCCAATCAAGACATCACCAACAATTCCTGTTCAAACGTTCACAGAAAATCTGTGTTGATGATGTGATTGCACAATTGCTTGCGGATTCTCGTCAGCCCACACATGTTGACTGTGAAAAATTACAATTTGATCACGTTGGAATGAAGCCTCATCCGTAAATAGAACATTTGCACTGATATGAGGAGTGACACATTGTTGGATGAACCATTCGCAGAAGTGTACCCGTGGATGCCAATCAGCTGCTGATAGTGCCTGCACACGCTGTACATGATACGGAAACAACTGGTTCTCCCGTAGCACTCTCCATACAGTGACGTGGTCAACGTTGCCTTGTACAGCAGCAACTTCTCTGACGCTGGCATTAGGGTTGTCGTCAACTGCACGAAGAATTGCCTCGTCCATTGCAGGTGTCCTCGTCGTTCTAGGTCTTCCCCAGTCGCGAGTCCTAGGCTGGAATTTTCCGTGCTCCCTAAGACGCCGATCAATTGCTTCGAACGTTTTCCTGTCGGGACACCTTCGTTCTGGAAATCTGTCTCCATACAAACGTACCGCGACACGGCTATTGCCCCGTGCTAATCCATACATCAAATGGACATCTGCCAACTCCGCATTTGTAAACATTGCACTGACTACAAAACGACGTTCGTGATGAACACTAACCAGCTGATGTGCTCGATGCTAGTACTGTAGAGCAATGAGTCGCATGTCAACACAAGCAATGAACACAACATTACCTTCCTTCAATTGGACCAACTGGCGGTGAATCGAGGAAGTACAGTACATACTAACGAAACAGTTGGGTATTTTGACAATTATCTGCGCGAATTATTTCAATTTACATTTAAAGAGAAATACTAAAATGAGCTCTAACATGGAAATTAAGCGTTTACGGACACATGTCTACATAACATAATTTCTTTCTTTGTGTGTGAGGAATTTTTCCTGAAAGTTTGGCCATACCTTTTTGTAACCCCGTGTAGATTTGTCGTTATAGGTGCCCAACGACTGCTCTCTTCGACTAGACAAGCAGCGTAGTTCGTGAAATGCAAGATTTTGCCGAGATTTTACGAAGTAAACAGTGACACGCGTCTACGCGGAGTATTCCCAGTACTCTGTTTGGGTACGGCTACGTCTGTATATCGGCCGCAGAGTTATCCGACACCATCAGGCGGCGGCGAGAGCGGCCCTGCCCGCCTTTGATTCGTCGGCTGCCGCAGCCGCAGGCCTGCGCTAATGAGGCGAAGGGGTGAGCGCTGGGCGGCCATTAAAAGTGCTGCACCAAGGAGAAGTGCAGGTGTGAACGGGCATTATACTAGAACTGACATGTGATTACCATTTGGGTGGATAGATCTTGAGAAATCAGTTCCCAGAGCAACCACCTCTGGCCGTAATAACGGCCTTGATACGCCTGGGCATTGAATAAAACAGAGCTTGAATGGCGTGTACAGGTTCAGATGCATATGCAGCTTCAACACGATACCACAGTTCATCAAGATTAGTGACTGGCATTTTGTGACGAGCCAGTTGCTTGGCCACCATTGACCAGACGTTTCCAATTGGTGAGAGATCTGGAAAATGTGCTGGCCAGTGCAGCAGTCGAACATTTTCCGTATCCAGAAAGGCCCGTACAGGACCTGCAACATGCGGTCGTGCATTATCCTGCTGAAATGTAGGGTTTCGCAGGGATCGAATGAAGAGTAGAGCCACGGGTCGTAACACACCTGAAATGTAACAGCCACTGTTCAAAGTTTCGTCGATCGAACAAGAGGTGACCGAGACATGTAACCAACGGCACCCCGTACCATCAAGCCGGGTGATACGCCAGTATGGCGATGACGAATACACGCTTCCAATGTGCGTTCACTGCGACGTCGTCAAACACGGATGCGACCATCACGATGCTGCAAACAGAACCTGGATTCATCCGAAAAAATGACGTTTTGCCATTCGTGCATCGAGGTTCGGCGTTGCGTACACCATCGCAGGCGCTGCTGTCTGTGATGCAGCGTCAAGGGTAACCGCAGCCATGGCCTCCGAGCTGATAGTCCATGTTGCTGCAAACGTCATCGAACTGTTTGTTGTCTTTCAAACGTCCGCATCTGTTGTCTCAGGGATCGAGACGTGGCTACAAGAACCATTACAGCCATGTGAATAAGATGCCTGTTATCTCGACTGCCAGTGATACGAGACAGTTGGGATCCAGCACGGCATTCCGTATTGCCCTGCTGAACCCACTGATTCCAAATTCTGCTAACAGCGAGCAGCAATGTCGCGATTCGATAAACTGCAATCGCGATAGGCTACAATCAAAGTTGGAAACGTGATGGAGCCGGCCGCGGTGGCCGAGGGGACTGCGGCGCGCCAGTCACGGTCTTCACGGCTACTACTGTCGGGGATTCGAATCCCCCCTCGGGCATGTATATTTGTGCCGTCCTTAGTGTAAGCTAGTTCATAAGTAGTTTCTAAGTTTAGGGACTGATGACACCGTAGTTGGGTCCCATAAGCTACACAATCATTTGAACATTTGAAACCTGATGGTACGCATTTCTGCGAAGCATCACAACAACGTTTCATCAGGCAACGCCGGTCAACTGCTATTTGTGTATGCGAAATCGGTTGGAAACTTTCCTCGTGTCAGCACGTTGTAGGTGTCGCTAACCTTGTGAGAATGCTCTGAAAAGGTAATCATTTGCGTATCATAGCATTTTCTTCCTGTCGGTTAAATATCGCGTCTGTAGCACGACATCTTCGTGATGTAGCAATTTTAATGGCAAGGAGTGTAGTTCACACATATCTGCTGTAACGTGGGGTGGGCACCAGACTAGCCATCGTTCTCCAATCTGTGTGTGTAACCCAAAAAGCTGTCAGGAGTGTCACGCACACAATATAGGCCTACAAAAGTACGGTGCATTGGCATACCTACCTTTTGGACTGTGGTGACTGACTGGTGGTGAAAGGTTACGTCCGTACGACTACAGTACACACTGATAGTGGCAGCTACAAGCGTAGGACGTACCGATACAGTTTCCGATAGCGACGACCGTGTGATACGCAATTCGTCCACAACATCTGGAGGGCAGTCATACAGGTTCTGAGGTGGATACCGCGTTTCTCGAGTTCCACAAGGCGTTTGATACCATTCCACACCATCGCTGATGAACCATGTGCGAACATGTGAAATAGCGCACCAACAGCGTGACTGCATTGAGACGTTTCTAGCTGACAGAACAGAGCACGTCGTTCTCAGTGGAAGAAGTCTTCAGACAATAAGGTGATTTCGGGCGTGTCCCAGGGGAGTGTTACTGGTCCGTTGCTTTTCATGATAAACGAATGACCTCGTAGATAACATCGGAAGTATAAAGAGGCTTTTTGTGCAGTCGATGCTGTAATTTATTGACGATTCGCAATACTGGAAAAGGGCAGGTATTCCAGAAATTCCTTTTCTCACCAATTCTGTTCAGTACATTCTCATTAGTTACGTGATCCACCCACCTAATTTTCTGCATTCCTCTGTAGCACCACATTTCAGAAGCCTCTATCCTCTTTCTGCCCGCACTGATTATCGTCCATATTTCACTTCCATACAAGGCAACACTCCACACAAATGACTTCAGAAAGGAGTTCCTTAGACTTAAATCAATATTTGATGTTCACAAATTTCTCTTTTTCAAGAACGCTTTTCTTCCCATTGTCATTCTGCATTTTATACCCTCTGTACTGCAACCATCATTTGTTATTTTACTGCCCAAGTAACAAAACGCATCTACCTCCATTATTATTTCGTTACCTAATTCCTTCAGCATTATCTAATTTTCTTAGGCTGTACTCCACCATCCTTGTTATGCTTTTGTTAATGTTCATCTTATATGCACCTTTCAGCACACTGCCCATTCCATTCAACTGCTCGTCCAGGTCATTTGCTGTCTCTGACAGAATTACAATGTCATTGGCAAAGCGCAATGTTTTTATTTCTTCACCCTTAACTTTAATTCCTTCTCCACATTTCTCCTTGATTTCCTTTATAGGTTGCTCAATGTTAAAAAATCGAATAACATTGGAGAAAGACTACAACCCTGTCTTTACACCCTTCCCAACCACTGCATCCCTTTCATGCCCTTCAATTCTGACAACCGCTGTCTGGTTTTTGCAAAAGTTGTAAATAACCTTACGCTCCCTATATTTTACTCCTGCTTGCTTCAGAACTTGAGTTTATTCCAATCAACATTGTCAAAAGCCTTCTCAAAATCTACAAAAGCTAGAAATGTTGCTTTGTCTTTTCTCAATCTATCTTCTATGATAAGCCGTAAAGTGAGTATTGCCTCCCGTGTTCCTACATTTCTCCTGGACCCAAACTGATCTTTCCAAAAGTCGGTTTCTAGCAGCTTTTTCATGCTTCTGTAAATAATTCGTGTTAATATTTTGCAACCATGACTTATTAAACTGTAGTTTTCACGCTTGTCTGCGCACGCTTTCTTTGGAATGGATATTATAACATATTTCTTAAAGTCTGAGGGTACTTCGCCTGTCTCATACTTCTTACACATCAGGTGAAACAGTTTTGTCATGGCTGCTTCTCCCAGAGACTTTAGTAGCTCTGAGGGAATGTCATCTAATCCAGGGGCCTTGTTTCGACTTAGGTCTTTCAGTGCTCTGTCAAATTCATCTCTCAGTATAGTATCTCCTATTTTATCCTCATCTACTTCTTCTCCTCTTTCTACAATATTGCCGCTAAGTCCATTTCCTTCATAGAGCATCTCTATATACTCTTTCCACCTTTCAGCTTTCACTTCTTTGCTGAGAACTGGTTTTCCATCAGTGTCCTTGATATTCATAGAGTTGTTTTTCTTATCTCCAAATGTTACTTTTATTTTCCTTTAGGCCGTATCTTTTTTCCACCTATTTACACATTCTTCTACATCCTTGCATTTGCCTTCTAGCCACTCCTGCTTAGCCATTTTGCACTTCCTTTCAATCTCATTTCTTAGTCGTTTATACTCCATTTTGCCTGTTTCATTTACTGAATTTTTCAATTTTCTCCTTTCATCGATTAAGTTCAGTATTTCCTGTGATATCCAAGGATTTTTTGTACGTCTTGCCTTCCTACCTATTTTGTCCTCTGCTGCCTTCACTATTTCGTCTCTCACTGCTAACAATTCCTCCTCCACTGTTTTGTTTTCCCCCGTTCCTGTCAATTGTTGCCTAAAGCTCCCTCTGAAATTCTCAAGAACTTTAGGTTCCTTCAGATTATCCAGGTCCCATCTCTGTATTTTCCTACCTTTCTGCAGTTTTTTCAGTTTCAGCCTACAATTCATGACCAATAAGTTATGGTCAGAGTTTATATCTGCCTCTTGGTATGTCTTACAATTTAAAACCTGGTTCCGAAATCTATGTCTTACCATTAAAAATCTATCTGTTATCTCCCGGTTTCTCCTAGTCTTTTCCACAAATACAACCTTCTTTCGTGATTCTTAAACCAGGTGTTTGTTATAACTAAATTATGCTCCGTGCAAAATTCTACCAGGCAGCTTCCTCTTTCATTCCTTTTGCCCAGACCATATTCACCTATTTTCTTCCCTTCCCTTCCTTGTCCTACTACCGAATTCCAGTCTCCCATCACAATTAAGTTTTCCTCTCCCTTAACTGTCTGAATAATTTCCTTTAGCTTCTCATATATTTCTTCGATCTCATCGTCATCGGCACAGCTAGTTGGCATATAAACCTGTACTACTGTGGTCGGTGTTGGCTTTGTATCTATTTTGACTACGATAATGCGATTACTGTGTTGCTCATAGTAGTTTACCCGCATTCCTATTTTCTTATTCATTATCAGACCTACTCCTGTAATACCCCCAACTGATTTTGTATTTATAATCCTGTACTCCCCAGACCAGAAATCCTGTTCCTCTTTGCAAAGAACTTCACTAATCCCTACTATATCTAACTTCAATCTATCCATTCCTGCCGGCCGCAGTGGCCGAGGGGACTGAGGCGCTTCAGTCACGGTCTGCACGGCCACTACGGTCGGGGGGTTCGAATCCCCCCTCGGACATGGATATTTCTGCTGTCCTTAGTCTTAGCTAGTTCATAAGTATTTTGTAAACTTAGGGACTGATGACCCCGTAGTTAAGTCCCATAAGTTCTCCAAACATTTGAACATTTTTTTATCAATTCCTCTTTTTAAATTTTGTAACTTCCCTACCCGATTAAGGGATCTAACAGTCCATGCTCCGATCCATACAATGCCAGTGTTGTGTTTCCTGATGATCACATCCTCCTGAGTAGTCCCTGCCTGGAGATCTGGATGGGGGGTGTTTTACCTTTGAAATATTTTACCCGAGAGGATGCCATCATCATATGTTCATATGCTAAAGCTGCATGTCCTCGGGAAAAGTAACGGCTGTAGTTTCCCCTTGCTTTCAGCCGTTTGCAGTAACTGTGAGGCAAAGCGCCGGTCGCGGTGGCCGAGGGGACTGAGGCGCTCCAGTCATGGTCTGCACCACCACTACAGTCGGGGGTTCGAATCCCCCCTCGGGCATGGATATTTGTGCCGTGCTTAGTCTTAGTTAGTTCATAAGTAGTTTGTAAGTTTAGGGACTGATTACTCCGTAGTTAAGTCCCATAAGCTATACAAACATTTGAACATTTGAGGCAAAGCCACATTAGCTGATGTTACAAGGCCAGCTCAGTCAATCATCCAGTCTGTTGCCCCTGTAACTACTGAAAAGGCTTATACCCCTATTCAGGAACGACACATTTGTCTGGCATCTCCACAGATACCCGTACACTGTGGTTGCACCTAGGGTATAGATATCTGTATCATTGAGGCACACAAGCCACCCCATCTCGGCAATGTCTGTGGTTCATGGGAGTGGGAAGAATCCTTAGACCAATAATAAACAAAAAATACCAAGTAGCGGGATAGTGGCAAGTATTTCCTAACGAAGTTGTAAACCAACAAACTGAGTCAGTAATTAACACAATGCGGAAAAGGAGAGTTTCTTTTTTCTGCCACATTTCCAGACTACCAGGCTACTGAAACAACTTTTGTAAAAGTAAGACCAAGAACAGCTGGTTCAAAGGAGTTCAAGATGCTTTACATGAGTTAGGCTTGACAATGCAACAAATTGAACGCAGAGAAGAGAAGAAGATCTTGAAACTCAGTGACACTAGATTTAAATGAAAGACATTTACACGCAAAAAATACACTATAACTGATGAAGAAAGGTCAGCCAGGTCGGAAGTTTTGGGAGTAGAAGAGGAAAGCCAAATCTACAACTGGGATCAAGACTTAAATGTATAGGGATTGATTAAAGTGCTCCAATGTGGGCGTAAAATATGTAAATAAATAAATCCACACAAGTTAGTAGCTCTCGGCACAGTGGGTGGCGGCCGGCACTCGGCGCTTGTTCGGACCTGTCGGCGCTCACAACCGAGCGATGCTCCGGGCGTAACGGGGAAGTCAATGGGGAGCTGCTGGGCGTGACCCTGCCGCACTGCTGTAGCAGGCGACCTGGCAGGGCAGCCTCCGACGCCCGTTGTGGGCTCGTGGCCGTACCGCTTGGACCCTGACCGATTTCAGCTAGCAAGTGCTAGTGTAGTGTCTGACTCTGGTGGAGAAGCTACGAAACCATAGATCCGAGATATAGACAAGGCCTTATATTAGAAGGTGTCAGTTACTGTACGATACAGGTGTCTTACAAATGGACGAAGTGGGCCCTCTGATTGTATCAAACCAGTTACAGACTGCCAGTGATTATTTGTGGCCGCTTTCACTCAACTTCCATACATTCGTGGTCTATGTGTTTGTACGAGCCTCTGGTTACACGTACATTAAGCGAAAGCGTGTAAATGTGAGAGACTAGAATCTCCCCATCGTTTCCACCTTCTCAATAATGATCAACACGTAAACTGAATTGTAATATTCAAGCATTTATTAGTAACAGTTACACAAATGTTTCGCCAGCCGCGATTACTATGTTACAATATGAGGAGCCTACTAGCGGTAGCCCTCTGAGACGTCCGACATACGTCCGTTAGCGACGGAGCCTCGATACAGTCTGCCGTGCCGAGTGTCGCGCACCCAGCATGAGGGCTGGGGCGGCATCGGAACAAAGGCAGTATACCTGACGGCGGGCCCGCGGTGGTGGTCAAGCTGCCCTGGGGGTTCCTGCATTTCTCCCAGGGGGCAGACCTGACTAGGCGGCATCTCCGCCCAGCTACCAACCACCACCAGATGGCAACTGCGAGTCTAAACATCCTCCCACTCAAAATGAGGATACTCATTTTCAAAGTCACAATCATTGACACACGAAATTCAAATGAGCAAAACAAACAAGAAATGTCAAAACAAACAAGAACTGGCAAAACAAACAAGACATGGCAAAACAAACAAGATATTGCAAAACAAACAACAAATAGCACAATAGCAACAATGAGAGAAGTGGCCATAAACAGGCCTGGACCAACTTCAAGCAAGACACACAAAGTATACATCTAACACAATAAAAAATACACATATATACAAATTGACACAATGAAGAAATCACTGCTTGGGGAGGGGACACAACTTGGCTATGGGCCCTTTGAACTGGCCGTTAGCAGCCTTCATTAACATCACACGAACACACTTGTCAGGACCAGGAAACAGCTCGACGATGACACCCAGCTTCCACACGAGGGATGGTAAGTTGTTTTCCTTGATCAGCACGTGATCGGCGGTCTGGGGTTGCCAGGCTGCCTCCGATGTCCATTTGGTGCGCTGCTGCAGGTTGTGTATGTACTCTGTTGACGACCTCCTCCAGAATGAGTGTTACATTTGCTGGGTGAGTTGCCACCTGTGCAACCGGTTGGCAGGGATTTACAGGACAGAAGGTTCAGGATAAGTACAAAGGTGTTGTCCAATTAGGAAGTGACCAGAAGTGAGCGCAGCAGGAGAATCAAGATTGTCAGAGAGAGAACACAATGGCCTTGACTTCAAGCACGCTTCTATCAATACGGTGTGGTCATTCTTCAGATGTTAATATTGCATTGCCAGCAACACATTTGAAGTGTGAGTTCATCGACTTGACTCCTGCCTCCCAAAGTGGAGGGCATGAGGTGGAATGATCTCCCTACTAATCCCTCCTGAGGTCGAGAAGCTCACCAACAACCTCTGTAGAGTCACAGATCTCCATGTGCCCTAGTTCAGCACATTCGTGAATGAACGCAGAATATTCCTTCAACTGTGGTTGCCCCTTAAGTCTCCTCTCAAGGTGGTACAATCTACGAGGGGCCTGTTGTCGTGACTCACCCAATGGTTGGCAGTCCGGCTTCATTGGCAATCGAACTACAAACCTACCTTCTTTGGTACGAGTTGTGCGGCGCTGAAAGTGAGCCTCACACAATTTGTCCTGTTTGCTTAATGCCTTCGTATTCACTTCTTCTAGTTCCCAAAATCTTTGCAATTTGGCATCTAGACTATCACCCCTGACGAAGCATGATGTCACTGTGGAAACAGGCGTGTTATGTGGAGCCGCCGGTATCCTGCCACACAAAATCCAGCCAAATCTTGTTTCGACTAGTGAAGGATGATTCGGCTGCACTAGTCTTTCATTACACAACACATCGAAGAAGACTTCTGCTCCAAGCATCAAATCTATGGGGCCAGGTTTGTTGAATCCTGGATCAGCGAGTGGGAGTTGACATGGAATATTCCAGGAACTTGTATCTATATAGTTCGCTGGTAGGTTACTGGTAACATTATCCACAATAGCACAGTTTGTTTTCACATGAAAATCACTAAACCTAGAAGACAATTCGATGTTACATGTTTGTGACACCGATGCTGTGAAGGCATTATTCACACCATTTACTGAAAATGACTGCCTGATACGCTTCAATTTCAGTTTATCTGCCAAGCGCCTGGATATGAATGACAGCTGACGT
This sequence comes from Locusta migratoria, assembly GCA_026315105.1. Taxonomy (NCBI): domain Eukaryota; kingdom Metazoa; phylum Arthropoda; class Insecta; order Orthoptera; family Acrididae; genus Locusta; species Locusta migratoria. The sequence continues at coordinate 473,082,488 of CM048748.1, read as the reverse complement.
GCACTGTCGAGCAAAACTCTGCAAGAGTGCTGCCCACCTTGGCTGTCTTTGATGTTGACAACAGCTGTCGCCAACAAAGCATTGTGGTGGGTGTTTGTATTACCACTTACAGCTTGATGAGCTACATACTGATTCGTAGCTTCACCATTTCGACTATGCTTACAATCAGCTGCTTGATGGAGCAGTACATTGTGCCTGCCCTTACACAATTTGCAACAGGAAAGCTTGCAGCTACGCGCATAATGACCACTGCGGCAGCACAAGAAACAGAGCTTATTAGTAGTTACATAATCGCGCCTCTCACTGACATTTAAGGCAATAAATCCCTTGCAATCAGTGAGTGCGTGATGCTTTTTACAGTACTTACAAACTACTTCAACATCAGCACTGGCCAGATGAGCTCTCTTCACATTACTACTCTGCGTCTCTTTGGGAGTATAATCCCTAAATTTAATCAGTTCAAAGGCTAGGCATTTTGTCTCTAAGAACTGTATGAGTTGGTTCAATGTGGTGAACGTCGACCCAGACATTTTTTCCTCCCACTCCTGACGATCTGTGGGACGCATGCTAGTCAATATTTGTTCTGAAAGGAGAATTTCATGAAGTGGCACATCAGGCTTAAGAGCTTCTAGGGCCTTCAGATGGCTACATACATGGTTAATCAACTGCCGATAATTGGTTGACGTACCGTGGCTGACGCTAGGAGAATTTAATAAAGCCTTAGCATGTCTGGCCGCGACTATCTTTGGATTATTGTATCTTTGTGTAATGAGTCTCCAAGCTACTGGGAAGTTTTCTGAGGTTACTGGTAAATGTTTTAGAATGTCCCTTGCTTCACCTCGCAATGTTGAATTTAAATAATGAAACTTTTGAATATCGTCAATTGAGTCATTATTCATGACGAGACTCGAGAAAGCATCTCTGTAGGATGACCATTTGAGATAATCCCCTTCAAAGGTTGGCAAATTGATGGCAGGTAATTTCAAATTGCTAACATTGCTCGAATGATTAGAGTTGGCAGGCTCAGGCTTCTGAGCATGCCTCTTCAATAAACCCCGTATGGTACATTCAATGTGTTCACAAGGGACCTCGAAATCTGCCCTATCACTACTGTGATCTGTCAATTCATCGTCCATTTCGAGTTGGGATTGTGGGGACTCAAAATCCGCTTGAATTTGCGCCAATTTGCCTAATCTATATTCCAAGATTTCAATGCTAAGTGTCTCTGCACCTTGCATTGAATTACTCAAGCGTGAAAGAGCTGCCTTTGCAAGCCCTCTCTGCTTGACTAACCGAGCTCTTGCTGCTGGCTCCATTGCAGGGAAGAGCAGATTAGAAATAGGATGCCAAGCGGTAACACTCACCAAGGCTGTAGCGGCGCTGAGGCAGTGCAGAGGTGGCGGCTGCAGAGTCCCGTGATGCCGTCGGCAGACGTGGTGCGAGGCGCAGCTTCCGTTGGCGCCAAACTGCTGGTTGGTCGGAGATGATGCTGGTGCGTGATGCCGTCCGCAGTCGTGTTACGAGCGACAGCTTCCGTTGGCGCCAAACTGCGGGATGCTCGGAGATGATGCCGGTACCGTGTGCTCGCTTTAACGAGATCGCGCGTGATGCACTAGTCGGTCACAAGTACTGCACTCACACACCGTAATCAAGGCTGTTATTTGCGTTGTCCCGTACAGACCTTGAGACACACAGTGGCGCTTACAAGCCGCGAACATGTGCAGTACACACGTGATTTACAAAGTTCATTTCCGGAAAGTAACTGCGAATGCGCTTTCGCGTGAACACTAATCTTGCGGTCTACATTTTCGTGGTCACTGTATCCGGCCCGGAGGACCAATGTACGAGCCTCTGGTTACACATACATTAAGCGAAAGCGTGTAAATGTGAGAGACTAGAATCTCCCCATCGTTTCCACCTTCTCAATAATGATCAAGACGTAAACTGAATTGTAATATTCAAGCATTTATTAGTAACAGTTACACAAATGTTTCGCCAGCCGCGATTACTATGTTACAATATGAGGAGCCTACTAGCGGTAGCCCTCTGAGACGTCCGACATACGTCCGTTAGCGACGGAGCCTCGATACAGTCTGCCGTGCCGAGTGTCGCGCACCCAGCATGAGGGCTGGGGCGGCATCGGAACAAAGGCAGTATACCTGACGGCGGGCCCGCGGTGGTGGTCAAGCTGCCCTGGGGGTTCCAGCATTTCTCCCAGGGGGCAGACCTGACTAGGCGGCATCTCCGCCCAGCTACCAACCACCACCAGATGGCAACTGCGAGTCTAAACAGTGTTTCCCAAAAAACGACAGAATATTCATTGACGATTATGATTTGTGATTCGTTTGAACAACATTCTCACGAATTCCATGCAACGATATTGCCAACCAAATCTCCCAATACAAATCCCAAAGAATGATTTTTGGACATATTCAAGAGGTAACTTTGTACTCAGAATCCTTCAGCAGGAACGCACTCACAGCTGGGGACGGCTGTAGAGGCAGTGTGGCCGAGTGCTCTGCTCGGCCCTTGTTAGGTGAGTGCCGCGAGTTGTTCTTCGCTGAGTGACGTCAGGAGGTAGCCCTCCACTTATGATGCCTCCACATATGTAATGATGGCAGGCATCTTTACTTGCACTATTTTAACAGCGGTGATTACACATAGGATAGATATTGATAATGTTACAAGATATAGATGGAGCTATCGGTTGTAGATGTGCAGAGGTATTTGACAACTCTCTTTCTAACACAGTAGCCATTGCTGTGGCCTATCTTTCCTCCACCTGTGAAATGCGCAATGGATACTCTGACCTATAATGTACCCTAGGCTCCTGTAAGGAAGACATCACCAGCAAGGAACCGGAGAATTCAGAAAGATGATTTGCAAAGCGGCGGGCCGGCCGCGGTGGCCGAGGGGACTAAGGCGCTCCAGTCACGGTCTACACGGCCACTACGGTCGGGGGTTCGAATCCCCCCTCGGGCATGGATATTTGTGCCGTCCTAGTTCGTAAGTAGTTTGTAAGTTTAGGGACTGATGACCCCGTAGTTAAGTCCCATAGACTATACAAACATTTGAACATTTTGAACTTTTTTGCAAAGCGGCGGTGTATTCTCGGCGAAGATGAAGTTAGTTCGTCCAGCTGCGGCTGTTCTTGCTCTTCTTGTTTTCCATCTCCTGTGAGGTTTCTTAAGCCTATCACACAGATGTAACTAATAGGGTCAGTCAGGGTATGAAAGTGATCTATCAACTACAATGAAATATTAACACAAAATGAACGTTAATGTGGTTTATTGTTTCCATGAGGTTTAATTGAAATGTCAATAAAAACTTTAAAGATAAAAATGATATATTCAAGAATCATTTCAGGAATTAATAACACTGAATTGAAATAAAGGAAAACAGGATCACAAATTAGGTTTTCCAAGCAATGAAATTACTTAGAATAACTGAACACCGCGCCTACTTGAATTTACACAAAATGCTGGTCTTGTCAGTTTATGTACAAGTTTGTCGCTATTGTGCAATGTTGCAGAGTTATCTGTAATGCCAGGGGCGGGGAGCAAATTAGCCTAAGCGTGCTGCTCACAATACCTTTTACTGCGCCGTCGGCTGCGTTCGTTATACTCAAGCTATTCTTTTATATTCTTAATCGACTGAGGTCGATTCAACCTTACCTACGCCTCGATTACTCAAGGCGGCCCTCATCTTCCCTAGTCTGTCTATCTCGGCTCGGTACGTCGTATTACGACCCACCGTCCTGCCGCTCACAAAATGCGCTCACAGGCGTTAACTAATCTCTCTGTGACAGTTCCCGATCGGATAAGAAGTATCTCGATCAAAAACACTAGGAACAACTCCAACTGTACAATGTCTTCCCACTGCAGAAACACTGTAAGTCGCTCTATACACCACAGAGCTGCTCCGACCGCAACGGTCAGGAGCCCACGTCAAAGTGTTCACACCAGAGTGAGACTCATTCCTGCCTTCTCGCATTGTATATCCGCCAGGGTGCGCGTCTCTTTTGCTGAACCAATCAGGTGGCTTCTTACAAAAACGTGCCGGAACTGTCCAGCCAATGAGAAGGCGTGTCTCATCTGCACAAGGCGTATGCCCAGAGTGTGGCGAACCTGCTTTGAAAGTTTCATCAGACTGCATAGAATATTTGCTACGTGTCCTGCCACGTCACTGCCTCGCGCTGCCACGGTGGCCATTCTTTTTTTTTTTTTTTGACACGTCGGCTGGAGCCCGTCGCTCTGTCGTAAAACTGCGTCACGGCCTGCTCTCTTCCTACCATGAAAAATTCAGCCGTTCGCCCTGTTGTGTAATATGCGACAATGTCATATTTGCGTAGTCGCTAATTGCGACATGACTCCGTGTATTTGAAATTAATTTGTAATTAATGTCTGTTTATAACATTCTTACACCATTGACTGATGTCTGTAATTAATCATCTCAATTTGTACTATTCATTACTGGGTGGAGATATGTCGGAAAGCAATGTAAGTATAACCTGACTTCTTACATATCCCTCCCCTTCTGTTTTAATTTTTGGGTGTAGGTTTGTTAATGTTGAGGAAGACATTAACAAAATCAGGCCAAAATTACCAACTTAGTTTGTGTTCAGCTATTCTTTACAAAATTATAAAATATTTTCTATTTACTGTGGTATGCAATTTTTTTGTTGTGTTTATAAAGTGAAAGTTCTTATACAAAGGTTTATTTTAGAAACGTTGCCATTACGTGTATTTGTTTCTTAGAAAAGACTTTACATTGCATTTTTCATTAATTTCGTTAGTGTACATAATTTTTTTAGTATTTATTTTATTTAATTAACTCTGCATCAAGTCTGCAAGAGCTTGTTGTGTTATTTTTTTCTCTAGATTTAATTTACATGTTTTTTGTTATCAAAGAATGAGAAAGTTTCCTTATTCTATACGCGTCCAAAAATTTTAAAATTTAACTGTTTTTGTCAAATTACCACATAGCATAATAAATTTATATACCTTTACATGAAATTTAACACATAATAAAACTTTACATGAGAAAAATATTATACATAAATTATGAGAAGAAACTTTACATGAAATTATTATACAAACATATCTTAAAGATTTAAGACAGTCTTTTTTGTTGCACTGCACTATTTTTTGTTATGTTATTGTTTTATCACACGGTTTTTATTGTGTCGTAATCATTGTTCAAAACTGTTCATCGGTTCATTGCAGGCGTAGATAATCGGCTGCAATCGTCGGCTTCTTTCTTAGAGTGGTGTACGTTATAACATATTAATATAGATTTTAAGTAATTACAGTTTATTCTACCGATACTCAGCTTTTTAACGTTGTAGGGGGGCTTCTGCTCGCTGCAACATTATTCTCCTGGGGCGTCGTGTTAGAAATAAATACTCGAGATATACAATTTTACACTTCAAAACATATACAAATTACAAAGCATCAGAACGGTAGTACTTCCATTTCAAAACACATACTGACATAGATTCCAGTGCACTTGACAAACGATTGAAACACGAACTCCCAAACGCAAGGCGGTGAGGCAAATATTTAACATCGGCAATAATGACCTTACATTATCCATTGTTCATAACAATTGAATATAGTAATTTACAATTAACAATCACACAAAGAAAACATTTCATGTACACAAAAATAATAACAATATAAAATGAAAACTATACATACAATTATTTTAGATGGCACATGTATTTTTAAGACGAAATTTCCGATCTTTCTGTTAACAACAAAGTGTGATGTTAAATATCAATTAATTTGTTAATGAATACATTATACATGTTCCTAACATATATTGAACTATCAAATCTCATAGCCATTCTCTAAATAGGTTCAAAATCTCACCTAAGTCAATATATACAAAGAATTCAATATCGATAATTAATGTAATAGTCGAAATAACACAATTAGCTGATCAACACAACTTGTTTATGAGCCTAACATATATACAATGCTATTAATTTTCATTTCTTTTTGTTTTTTACAAAAGATTTTACAATTCGTCTGTTTAAGTCTTGAAATAACATACAATGACGCAACTATTGTTTATAGAACTGTCTGGAAAGAAAATATATGAAACTCTTAATTAATGAAATCTACCACTTTTTTTAATCACAGTATCACTGAGACACTGTCCTACACTGATTTCTAGACTGGTTATTTCGTTTGTAACTTCACACGCAAAATGTATCACTATTGAACCACACGATTCCGGATCCGAAGCAGATGGTATTGGACGGTAACATTGAGATGAGGGGGTCAGCAGTATCGTTACAACGTTCATGTGGCTAGTACCTTAACATACGATGCCGGGTTTTACTCGTTGGTGGAGCACAATATTGGCATTGTGCCTGTAGCTTGACAGCAATTGGCAACTGTCTATCATTGCTTTGCAGCAACGTAGTTCTTCTGTCACACTAGGATTAGTAGCGACACTATCTCGAAGTTGTTCTGAGGAAGAGGGTACGTTAAAACAGTGACTTATGTTGCTCATGTTGCATGATGGTAGATAGTTAGTACCAGGCTCGCTCAGTTTGTCCACGTAGATTTTCTTCAAATGTTGAAATAATATTTGAAGCATGTCATTGAGAAATCAATTTTACGTCAGCAATAAGATCAGTGGTAAGTTGCTCATTTAAAATAGGTCGAATGTTGTGCTTTATACCTGTTGATTACTAAACTGGATAGATATGAGATTGACCACATTATCGGCGAATGGGAAAAATTCATTGGTGTGTACTGCTTGGATCGAGACCATGATGCGTTGCGTGGTACTTTTTCCGTAATGTGATATCTTTTTGAAATGCCTTTCCTTTATGGGAGTGCAGCTCTCTCCTTCAAGGTTGCTGATAAGTTGGTCTAATTGGGTGTGGTCAAGCAGGCGAACAAGAGAAAAATATTATGATATGCCACACGGTTAAGTTTATCTTTAAGGGAGTGGAGACGCCTTATTTCAGAATTGAGCAGGACTCTGGCGCATTTGAAAAGTGCTTTAGAAGGGAAAGCATTTTCTTTGTATATTAAGGGAGCTGTGTAAAAACGTAGGGACGAGATTTTCTGAAATACACTGCTTGTTGAGGTCGAAGCTCATGGAAGTCCTCATTATCTTGAGTTTCAGTTTTCGAAAGGATTCGGCCACTAGTTTTGCCCGACAAGGTAAGCTTCTATACATTTCGTTCCATTCCATGATGGTGGTTGCGGCTGGAACGGTAACAGTGGAGAATAATCAAATAATCCGCAATCTCTGTTGTTTATTATATCCAGTAACGCGTTCCGCGCTGTTAGCGCATCATCAGACTGGAAACAGACAAACGTTTTATTACAGTCCGTGTACCTGGCGGGCAGAGAATCAATATGGCTAAGGTGAGTAAATTTTGATAAGTCAGAACTTACTTGGGTGGAGACAGAGCCACAAAACTATTTAAAAGCTGACGTTCCGCTGCAAAGAGGTAAACGTACAAAGGCCCTAAACTCCACAAAATATCTACGAATTACTATTACTTCAGACTTAAACTGGAAAGAAGACGTAGATAATGTCGTGTGAGAGGCGAACCAGAGACTGCGTTTTATTGGTAGAACCCTTAAAAGATGCAATGGAACTACAAAAGAAACTGCATACACTACGGTTGTTCGTCCATTTTGGAGTATTTCTGCCCAGTGTGGGAACCTTATCAGGTGGGTTTGACGGAGGACATCGAAAGAGTCTAAAGAAGAGCAGCTCGTTTCGTATTGTCACGATGCAGGGGGAGACAGCGTCACGGAAATGATACAGGATCTGGGATGGAAATCATTACAACAACGGCGCTTATCGCTGCGGCGTGGGCTACTTACGAAACTCCAAACGCCAACATTCTCCTCCGAATGCTGAAATATATCGTCGACTCCCACTTACATAGGTAGAAATCATCATCAGAATAAAATACGAGAAATCAGACATCGAACGGAGAGATTCAGGTGTTCTTTCATCCCGCGCGCTATTCGAGAATGGGAGATAAATAGTATAATGGTGGTTCGATGAACCCTCTGCCAGGCACTTAAATGTGATTTGCAGAGTATCCCATGTAGATGTAAATGAAGTACATAACGGCTGGTTGAAGTAGAATAACTAGGGACTAAAGGGGTACAGTATGGAAACAATAGAATGCTTTTTATATGATAAAACCGACCATAGCAGCAGAGGAGTCGCTGTCGCGGCAGGTCCACGTTAACAACTGGCAGTATTGTTAATAACTGCGGAACATAAATGCGACCGTTAAACAGAGCGGTATGGGCAGAATTACAGCCTGCGAGAATGAGCGGCTTGTCAAGCGGTAGCTTAGTAATGTCAGAGATGTATGTCACGTGCGGAAAATGAAAGGTGAGGCAAAGGAGGTGGAAGAATATGTCGGGCATCTGTTGAACCTTCAGAAATGATACATGGTGGTAGTGAAACAACAATAAATGGATGAAAACAAAGTTATTAGAGTTCTGGGGGAGGGGAGGAAGAAGGATGTTGTGAATTGTCAGAAGGGGGTATTTTGGAAAAAAGTGGATAACATGATATTGTAAAAAGTTTAATTTTTTGTAATGAGCTGTTCGTTGAGACTGTGTTCTGGGGACAGTTTAACAAACAGTGATTTCTAATTCTTCCAGATTTCTATTCTTATCATTCTTGTATTAAACTTCATGTATTGACTTGTTTCATAACTATGGAGTCTTACTCCTCAATTAGGTCCTGCATAACAGAAATCTATTATATTACTATTATTATTATGCACCCTTCTCTTCTCCGATTGTGACGGCACAAGCACAACGCGGTCTCTGATTCGGCGCTCTGCAAGTGGAGCACATTTGGGTACGCTAATGCCGATGGTATTTACTTTCAGGTTATTCTGTACTGAATAATTTCAAGGTCATTTCACGTTCACGAAAATTTCAGCAGCGCAGAAGGTTCAGAAACCACACAAGCTTTCCATTAACATGTTTCTTGATTTTGCTTCGTTCTCGAGATACGGTTGACCTGAAAAGAATTTCAAGGTCATTTTACGTTCACGCAAATTTCACCAGTGGACAGAGTTGAGAAACTACAAAAGTTTTTCATTGAAAATATTTCCCGATCTTGCTTCGTTCGTGACCTGGGAAAGTTACAATGAATAGCCAATTTTGGACAAACGATTGGTTTTTTTAGAAAAAAAATTTCCCTACAAAAGAAGGGTATTGTTTCATTTTGAATACGAATATCGAATAAAAAAAATAAGGCTTATCATTTGAAAAAATTAACTTGACCTAGTTTTACCTTTAAAACAGGGCTCAAGGTCATTTGGAGGTAACCATTCCATGACCCCCTCCAAACCTTACAACTTTCACTACAGAGATTTTTGCAGAACTGTGCCAGTCCAGAGATATCAGGCAGAGTAGATTAAAATGGGACACCATATATATATTCTTTCTCTCTCTTTTTTTCACGTGTTATTTTTTGAATTTATGTGACCTGACATAATGAGATATCAAGGATATGTAATCACAGGGTATGTAATCCTCTACCTAAACAAACTCATCGAGATTAGCAGAAAACATTATGGTAACAGACTACCGAAACCACTCGTCGAAGCAAAACTCAGCTTGAGATCTTGGCAAGGGATTAATCTGTTTTCTTTACCTCCAGTAACATCGAAAATCCTTATCATAAGACATCTTTTGATTTTATCTCTATTTTCAAGTAGCACGCGGGCGTAGCAGTAGAAACGATATTGTTGCGTGATTTAATACTACTGTATTTGCACCACAGTATAAGACACCTTAACTCTGCAAACAAAACTAAACTATGACAACAGATTACTTTGTAATGTAAATGAAAACTGGCTGACCAAAAAAATATTTTGAAATTACAAGTTATATACTCCAAGTATTAGAAAGGAAACTATTTTTTCTGTAGATAGTAACACCGAGCAACAAGGGAATGCACAAGCTGATAATTTGAAAGAGACATTTTAAGTCATGAATTTCTTCATTTTGCAACAATTTTTGAATATAAAAATAATTCTGAAATAGACATTTCCATGTTATAATTTTTTTTTGACAGATCCTTAGAAGTAATTATGCAGTAAGATCCAAAGGCTTTTCAGAAATAGACAATTTGTCACGTTTCTTAAAATCACCTTTTGAGGTTTCCCCTGTAGGAGAATGGACGGATGTGGCTGCGAGGATTGTTCCACAGGTCAAAGCCTTTACTCCAAATAGAGACAATAGACTTACAGAAAGACATTTCCTTGCAAACGTATCAAACTGAATCCACTGAAGAATTTTGGAGTCATCATGTCCCGGAAAAACATTAAAATGGCAAAAAAGTTAGCGATCTACGTGGCTGCTATGTTTGGCTCCACTTTATATTTGTGAAAATTCATCTTCAGAAATGAATTTCTTGGAGAATAATTATCGATCCAGACTAACGGCCGCCCACCTTGAAGACGGTATTCGCATAATCTGTTCAGCACGTGAACCTAACTATAACAAACTGGTTCCAGACAGTGAATATAAAATTTCCCATGGATTGTTAACTGATATACTCACATTTCATTGTATTTCATACTTTGTTAGTAGAACTTAAAATAAAAACATAGTATGTATAACGTATGACCTGTTTCTGGACTTTTCAGCAAAAGTTTGACTATACATTTTATTTTATACTTTTTGTGGGTGAAAATAAAAGTAAATAAATAGCAAATACGTTTTTTGGATGTTTCATACATTAATATTTTACATCTATAGTATTCATATCATTTTCAGAGTAAATATTAAAATATAAAATCATTAAGGAATATGACTTTTCTGGATTTTTGAGTACAAATATCCCTATCTGTTGTATTTCATATTATTTTGTGAGTGAAAATAAAAATAAAAAAATTAGTAAGGAACATGATGTTTTATTCTGGACCTCGATAAAATTTTTCAAAAGTATGAGGATCCCATTTAAGAGTCAAATGTTTGTTAAGCTTAAGGGACTTAACTGCAGGGTCATCAGCCATAAGCTTACAAACTACTTATGAACTACCTTATACTAAAGACGACACAAACATCCATGCCCGAGAGGGGATTCGAATCCCGGACCGTAGCGGCCGTGCAGACTGTGACTGGCATGCCGCAGACCGCTCGGCCACTACGGCTGGCGATGCAGTAGCCCTGGCGGCCGAGGTCTGTGCCTCTAAGTCGCACAGGTATGTGTTTGGAATCATGGTCGACATCAGTGGTGCCTTCGATAACCTGTTATGGCCCTCACTCTTCTCCTACTTGCGGCAGATTGAGTGTCCTGGGTTGCTATACGGTTGCTTGAGGAGCAACTGTGAAGACCGGGAGGTATGGCTGTCATCCCCCAGTGGACACGTCGGACAATGGATAACAAAGGGCTGCCCCAGGGCTCTGTTCTGGGGCCACTCTTTTGGGATCTTAATACGGAGCTTCTTCCGAGGGACCAGAAGAACTGCGATGACTTGCTGGAGGTGATAGTGGACGACCTCCTCCTGCTGGTGGGCGGCTGTAGTCGCTCGGACCTTGAGCCTAGAGTAGAGAGAGCAATGCAACTGCTCTCGGAATGGTGAAATTCAACTAAGCTCCATGTTGCTCCTGACAAGTCGGTTTACTTATTGCTGAAGGGACAACTCCAAAGGAACCCGCATTTGACATTTGATGGCGTGTCTATCATATGCCGCAGACGAGTAAGGTATCTAGGACTAGCCGTCGACGAAAAATGGAGTTTCGCGGCTCATGTCGACGCAGTTGCTGAAAGATCACTTACAGCACTCAATAGCTTAGCTGGGATCCAGCATCGGAGGTTTCACCTCCCTCATGATCTCTTCAAGTTATATCACAACAGCATACTTGTGTCCATCATGGGCTACGGATCACCAGTTTGGGACCACAGGCTCACGAGTGTTGCACCTGCCGTGTCTGTCAGGCGAGTGCAGAGACACATCGTGCTTTGCTCTGTTGGAGCTTACAGAATGACACCCGGTGGGGCTCTCCTGGACTTGATGGGGCTGGGCCCCCTGGATATGAAGATTAGGGAGCAAGACGCATGTCAATGGGCCAAGAAGGGTGAGCTAGACAGAGTAGAATCCATCATGGGCTGTAGAATTCCAGCAAGACAGTCATAAAGAGGAGGGGATTGGAGCTCTGGCAGGAGCTGTAAGTTGCTGATGACACTAGAAGGAGAACCCACCAGTTCGTGTCGGATATCCAAGAAAGGGTCTCCATGAGTTTCTTCAAACCCTCAAGAGGTCTACTGCACTTCCTGACTGGGCACGGGCCCTATCCAGCATATCTTTGCCATTTTAGGGTTCAGTCGACACCCGGGTGTGAATGTGGCTTCGAGGTCGGCACCCGGAACATGTAGTTTACGAGTGCCCCATCTTTGATGGCGTGGCGTGAGAGCTACAAGAACAATTACCCAGAGATGTCACCTAAGACCTATTAAGATCTGAGGAAACTTCAGACATCCTCAACTGTCTGACCGAGACAATATCAAACAAGATAAGACATGACTATGTACAACCTGGAAATTGACAGAATAACCAACCAAGACAACTTTCCTAATTGTGACTTCATTACACCGACTGTGACAACCACCAACTGTGACAGTCAAGTCTAGCCGTGCCGCCGGAGGATGGACTGCTCGCCATCACTAGGAGATATCTGCCATCCTCTGGATCTGGGGGAAGATTTGGCTTCACCGATTTTGACTAGGCATAGTTTTAGAGAGTAGATTTCAGTTAGTTTGTTTTCTTAAAAAACATTTTGGGGATTAGCTATGGGGGACTTCACAGCCATGTAAAAGTCTTTGGGCTGCCCAGTGCCAAGGGCACGGTCTTTGGTACTAGCTCGGTCAGCAGACCGTCAAGATCAGGTTTGTGAACACTGGTACACCTGTAACGCTGCAGAAAGTAGTAATTGTTGTTATTAAAGAGTTAGTAGTTATTAATAATTTGCCAGTGGATAGAAATAACTTATGTAAACAGCTGTAGCAATGTAAAGTAGAATAATACGACCCATTGTAATCTTAACATATTGGGATCTATGTGTCATATAATAATAAATATAAAAAAAACTGCCTTCCCAAGGTGCAAGGGGTGCAACCAGCTCCACCTGGACCATGTCAAGTCTGGGAAACGCTGACCATCGAAAGACTGAGCTGCGACCCAACCCAAGGCGAAAGCAAAGGGTGCATGGCACCAGGGGAGCTGCGTTGGGAACCAACCTTCAGTCCCCAGGGGGGTTGAGCGGTGCGTTGGCGGCCGGACGGCCGAGCGGCCGGGCTAACCATCATTGATGCACTCACCTGCTTCCTGTTGCTGCCGTCGCTGCTCCCCTCCCTACGCAGGGGAGTGCAACCATCTGCTCCTCTGCCTGCCGGCGACCTCGTTTGTCAGCATGGGACTCCGGCTTGTGTCGGCAAGTTCACTCCGCAATATCCCTGGATATCCTGAACATGTTTCGCCAAACTGTCGCTGTGGTGACCCAGCACGGCTAGGTTAGCTGCGTCCAGACCCCTGAACGACTGGGTGACTGGTCCACCACCTGAGTAGGAGTGGATCGTTGGCCTTCAGGTGGGAGCTCGGGCTAGTAGGGGGCGAAGGGCGAGGGGTGCATCTGCCTCTCTGGAGTGCAGGGAGTACTTGCTAGCATGTGCCAGATGAAATTGCCGATGACGAGACCACTGAAGGGGACCAGTACGTTGGCGATAGCGTGCTGAACCCAGAAGCTAAGAGGCACTGTACCCTTGGCCATGGGGCGAGGCCGGTACGTGAGCTGCAACGAGTTCCTCCCCCCTCCCCCTTCCATACCAGAGAGGCCGGTCTGGAGCAAGAGATGGGCTTCCAATCTCTTCACTTTCCTGGAAACATGGCTGAAAGAAAGAAAAGTGAGTCGCGAGCATTGCTGCCTATGGCTCCGCCTTTGGGTGGAAGCCAAAACGAAGTCATGAGTGCTGGATCTGCACCCCTGCCTGTACCCGTGTCAGCCCTCGGGTCTGCACAGGCAGGAGAGGAGGGCCCAATGGGCTCGGCGAAATCGACGTTGGAATTGTACTTCAAGATCAATGCTGTCTTGGACGCAGCCACAAGAATGGGAAAATAAATTCATCGAATATCAAGAACATCATGAGCTGGCTGGCCTACAAGGCCATTGTCTAGGCTCACATGGAGAGACTCCTGGTTGAACTTGAGCAAGAAAACGAGAGGTTGCGCAAGGAGCCTCCTCCGACCTACGCTGGGATGGCTGTGCAATCTGCACCCAAGCCACCCACGACAAAATAAAACATCGCAAAGGTGACACAGAAGCCTGGGTCTGTCGTCTTCCTTATGCTGTGTCCTGGGAAAGACATCAAGAAGGTCCAAGAAAGCTTCTCCACCAATGTTGGCCCCCTTGAAAGATAAGATTAACAAGGTTAACGCCACAAAGAATGTTGTCGCATCAGAGACAGACAAAGAAAAAATTCTAGCCAATGAGTCTGTATGCTCCAAGGTAAACTGTGAAGGTCCCCGTAAGTGCAATCCACTGGTCATCTTATACAATGTCCCTGTAGTCAGTGATGAAAAGACATTTGTTGAGAAAATAAGGTTACAGAACTTCGAGGAGACTGACCCTGATGCATTTGCACAAGAGTTCAAGTTGAAATTCAAGACGGGGCCTCAAGAACGCCACACCATGTGGCGGAAGTGTCCGGGGCCATGTGGAAAAAGCTCACAAACATGGGGAGACTATACGTCGGCTTTTGCGCCGTTAGTGTGAAGGACTATGTGGTGGTCCCAAGATGCCACAAGTGTGGAAACATTGACCACATTCACAAGTATTGTCGCTACAAGGTGGCTCCTGGCGTGGTTCAGAGGATGAGGTCTTCAAGGAATTCCTACAAAACTACAAAGCAGGACGAGTGCAGAACATAGCAAGGAAAAACGTGGGCACACAAACTGAGACCGCTGCACCTAAGGTGGCCTCATCCTCTGACCTGGGGGACCTCCAGCCAACAAGAACTAGGCAACAAATGGGGCACCCCTTGACTTTGCAGGACCAAAGTACCACGGATATACATACTCGAATCAACTCTGAGATACAATTCAATGATGTCACATCTTCTTCAGAGATGGTAAGCCAAGACATAAAGCCGGCAATCCAAATGGAGGATTCTGCTCCCAAGAGGTGGCTGGCAGTGGATCCTCAAAGAATTTATCCCAACTTAGAGATGGCATTACAACTCGCCAACCTGGAGCAGCCGACTGCGCTAACCACCGCATTACACCACGTCGTCCATGTGGGAGACAAGTACGGCAGAAAGGTCACATTCTCGACAATGGAGGCAGTGAATTCGTCTCAAGACAATGAGTCTGCCCGCGGACTTTGGAGCTCTTCAACATCTCATTGAAAAAGTGTATAAGAAGGAAGGGGGAGAAGTATGATTTGAATGAAATATACCACCAGGCCATACTGGCCTCTGGAAGGATTGTGTTGGGCCACACAAAAACATGGCCTGATTGTAAGACACATACTTACTTTCCCTGAAGACCATCAAAGTCGCGCATCTGAATGCACATAACTCCAGACTTATGCTACAATCGCTCAGAAAGGTCGTGGACGAGATGAGTCCAGATGTCCTTTGTCTTCAGGAGCCCTACACCGTCCCAAGTATAGATGATAGATTAAAAATGGGATACTTCCAGCAAAGGAGAGGGCTCATACAGTTTCTCACCGGCCATGGCCCGAAACCAACATACTTATATCGGTTCAGGAAACAGGCGACTCCAGAGCTCCGGAAGGAACTCCAGAACATCTCGTTTTCGAATGCCCTGCATACGGCCATCTTGCTTGTGATTTACGACAACTACCAAATATAGACACACAGCAACTCCTGAGAAACGAAACATATTTCTATATTCTGAATGAACGTGGAGACAAAATCTCCGGCCACGTCAGAAATGAATTTATGAACAGAATGTGAGACACTTTTCCAGATGTGAGTGCTGCACCAGGCCGTGCCGCCGGGGTACGGAACGGCCGTCAGCAATGGACGGCACCCGCCGGCCCTGGACCAGGGGGAATGCGTGCAGCCAAACCACCGAGCATGACGCTAGTTATAAGTTAGGTTAAACAAACACACACGAAACCAACTACAACAGCTGCAGTGCGAAACGGCCAGCCCAGTGCCAGGGGCACGCCCTCCGGATTTAGTTCGGGGCGCATCGGCGGACCTGTAGGTTTGTACTTCACTGGCACACCTGTGAGCAGGGGGGGAGGGACACAACACAAACATTGGGATTTAGCATGTAGCGACTTCCACACCACATAACAAAAACACAAGCACACCCTGCACGACACAGCACACACGCAACAAAACAACAACAAAATCATAGAAAAAGTAGCATAGCAACATAGGACTGTAAATATAGTAGCATTTAGGAGCCATTTTGTAATAAGTAATAGGTTATTGTATAAGTTTAAGAATAAAGAATTTTTTACATAAAAAAAGAAACAGCACTGCCACATACAGTAAATTGTAGTAAATCAAGACCCATTAAATAATTGGTGGTGGGTTATTGTATAACATGAGGGGGGAAAAAGGAAAAAAAAACAGAGATCTGTAAGACATCCGATACCTACTAACTACAAAAGCAGCAATTGGGACGGCAAACCTACCAACTGTAGAAGAAAAAACTACATTTGAGGACTATAACAACAAGTGTAACTTAGAACTCTAATGATTATAGAGAAATGTTATGTATACATTTCTTTTATTAAACCAAATACGAATTTTAGAATGTCTTAAAGTGTTTTGGAATAGTTTGTAAATAAGAGTATAAACGTTTATATTGAATGCATAGAGTTAAATTACGGGGGTCGGCGGATGGCAGTGGGTGTCTCTGGAAAGGCAGTTTCTGCTCTCACAGGGAGAGAGGTGCGAGAACAAAGCGTAGCGGACTGGCGAGCCGTGGCAGAAAGAATGTGCAATGTTTGAGTTGTTTCACAGTGCCACTAATTAAGGTGCAGTGTACGCCGCACAGAGAGACGACAGTTGCCAGCCCACCGGCAGAAGCGTCCGTACATCAAAGGTAATAAGGCACGGCGGCGGCGGCGGCGGCGGCGGCGGCGGCAGCGGTCGATACGCGTCCGGCCAGACACAGACTGCCGACTACCGACTCATTACCGCTCGCGGCGCTCCTGCTGTCGCCGCGTTGGCCTTCCCAGTGACGTCAAAATGACGAGGGGGGAGGGCGAGGTGGAGGGGGCGGGAGACACGGAAACCAATGACAGCTCCGAACCGAGAGACGAGGCAGGCCAAGCGAGAGGCGGCCGTCTGCAGTCTGTGGACGGAGTTCAGTCGCCGCCAAGGGAAGTGCCGCATGATCAGAAAGGCAGTATAAATTTGAAAGCTTAATAAGTCAAGCAATAATGTAGATAGAGAGAGAGGTAAAAGGAAGATGGAAGTACCAGCAATGAGGATGCTGAGGTGGATGTGAGCGGTAACTACAAAGGACAGAATTAGAAATGACTTTGTTAGAGGAGTTGTGAAAGTGGGACCCATGGGGAAAAAGATACAAGAGAGTAGACTAAGGTGGTATGGACTCGTCCCGGGCACGACGTTAAACTGCCCCCCAACCCAAGGTGTGGTGCGACCCGTGCTGAGGGGTGCGAGGCACGTGGGTGGATGTGTCTCGAACGGAGCCTCAGGGATACCGGGCGACCTCCCTGAGTAAGTAGCCTTGCACCGCGCGGGATTATCGTGGTGTGGACCATATAAATCCCCAAATCTCGTGGGACTAAAATGAACACAGGGAAAGAAAGTATTTTAAAAGAATCTGAGGGGCAATCTGAGACGTCAGATACTCAGACATCGGGATCAGGACCGATGGAGTGCATTCCTACTTCTGAATCAGGGTCTAGACCTGAGCAAGAAGTGGGAACTGTAACAGAGAAGTTGGACCAGATTAGGATTAAGGCCTTGTCTAGGGCTCAGAGGAGGAAACTTCTCAAGGAACAGAAGCAAAAGGAAGGAAAAGACAGGTGGCAAGAGGGTTAGGGAGGAATCTAAGACTCCCTCCTCTCTGGACAAGCGTGAGCCTAAAAGACTGAGGCAGGAAATAGGAAAACAGACCTATAGTACTGCAGTCTCGGTCTTCAGAATGGCGGTTGTCCAAGAAGGATACCCACTGGTGAGAATCACCTCACAGCAGGAGGAGCTCGTGCAGATGCCCCTCTTTGAAGAGATTCGGGGGGACGCTGGTCCAGGACCCAAATTCAGGAGGGTCTATCTAGATCACAGTGCCCTCATTTTTGTCTGTGAGGGGGAGCACTCAGCAAAATGGCTGAAGTACAAGGTGTCCATGATATCCCCGTGGGAGGATGCGAAGCTGCTGGTCAAGACAGCAGCCGAACTCCTGAAGACCGCAAAGGTATCAATATGGGTACCAAAGATCCTTAAGGATGTCTCTCCAAAGACTCTGTAAATATAGGAAAGGTTGGGGAAATGCCAGCCGACTATATTATAACCCCATACTGCTTCAACAAGCCTTTCAATATAACAATTGGAATTAGGGAGCAGTGGGAGAAAATAGTTCGACACCGTACAGGGGATATTGTCTGGTTCACTGACGGGTCAAAATCGGACCAAGGTGTTGGGGCCGGGGTATATGGGGTGCAGCCAAGACTGGAGGGCGTCATCTCTCTAGGAAAACTGGCCTCAGTATTCCAGGCCGAAATCACTGCCATCAGGGCGTGTGTGGAGGAGAATTTGCGTAGGTGCTACAAAGATCGTAGCATCTATATCTATTCAGACAGCCAGGCAGCCCTGAGATCACTGGCAGCTCCTGCAACAAGGTCTAAAATTGTTGCAGAATGTCACAGGGTTCTGGTGGAGCTAGGGGAGAGCAATAGAGTAAACCTATTGTGGGTCCCTGGCCACTCAGGGATCAGTGGCAAAGAACATGCCGACAGATTAGCCAGGATTGGGACAGAGACTCCATTTATTGGACTGGAACCTGTCCTGACAATCACCAAGGCAATGATCAAATTGGAGCTACGTAACTGGCTCAGAAGACAGCACGTAGAATATTGGACCAAAGTCCATCAACAAAAACATGGCAAGGTAATGATGCCTAAGCCATGTTTTAAAAGAAGCTATGCAATCATGGATCTGAACAGGAGAGAGATTAGACTCATGGTTGGATTGCTGACAGGCCATGGGAATTTCAAAAAACCGCACAATAAACTTAGTTTCGGTGTGGGCAGTGGCGGGTTGGTCCAAGACTGTTTTGGCTTCCCTGGAAAAATAAAAAAATAAAAAATGTTCAAATGTTTGTAATGCTTAAGGGACTTAACTACGGGGTCATCAGTCCCTAAACTTACAAACTACTTATGAACTAACTAATACTAAGGACGGCACACATATCCATGCCCGAGGGGGGGATTCGAACCCCCGACCGTAGTGGCCGTGCAGACCGTGACTGTAGCGCCTCAGTCCCCTCGGCCACCGCGGCCGTCTGGAAAAATCAATCAATCAAGGTGGTATGGACACTTGCAGAGAAAAGGGAAAGAGTATATTGCAAACAGAGTTGAAGATATAGAGATTGAAGGAGTGAGAAGGAGAGGAAGACCGAAGATGAGGTGGGAACTAAGTGAAAAAGAATGGAAGAAGAAAGAAGCGGTGAATAGAGTATTATGGAGAAGAAGGATCCAGAAGAGCAACGCCGACCCTACTTGACGTGGGACAAGGATACGATAAAGAAGGAGAAGAAAGAGAGGTAAAAATTGACACACATGCTAGGAATGACATGGGGTTTTATTAGAACTAAAAGAAAAGTATTGCTAGACGCATCAAAGATCTCTTGCGCGCGTCGTTTGGTGATGATAGTGTGGTCAGGCGCCACTTTCGTCATGCTTGGCCTCCCAGGTCCCCAGACCTCAGTCCGTGCGATTATTGGCTTTGGGGTTACCTGAAGTTGCAAGTGTATTGTGATCGACCGACATCTCTAGGGATGATGAAAGACAACATCCGACGCCAATGCCTCACCTTAACTCCGGACATGATGGTGAACTTATTGAGCATTTCCTGAAAAGAACATCATCTTTGCTTTGTATTAATTTGTTAAGCTAATTATTGGTTTTCTGATCAGATGAAGCGCCATCTGTCGGATATTTTTTAAACTTTTTTTTGTTCTAATAAAACCCCATGTCATTACAAGCATGTGCGTCAATTTTTACCTCTCTATTTACATTATTCTGCGATTTATTAGGTTTTCAAATTTATACTGACTTTTTGATCACCCGGTATACGTGCGCTGTGTTTGTTTGTCGTCGAATTCTTTGGAAATCATTTTTTTTCCTCGACGATTTTTCTTGTAAAAGGTAAGTCTTGTTACTATTTTGTTTGTACGATACATATTTATGAAAAATAGGTAGTTAGAATTGATATTTGAACATGGAAAATAATTACCAGTTTCTAAATACTTCAATTTAACATTGGAGACTTGCTTATGTGCAAGATGGAAATTTGTATTTAAGGGAAAGATGGAAAAGTTTCCGTTTCGCCTACATGGTACTACTTGCATAATTTGTGACGCTATCGATTAATAGTGGTATTGGTTTTGTATCTAGATGGTATCCACATACAAACGGAAGAGTACCAGGGGGTCTTGGAGTGAGAAGAGAATGCAGAAGGCGATGGATGAATGTAAAATCACAACAATAACTGCAGCATCGAAGAACTAAGGAATTCCGATTGGGACTTCGCATCGCCACATAAAAAAAGTGACTTATCAAAAAAGTTAAGAAGATTTCAGCCTTTTTTCTAAATAACTGGAGCAGAAGCTCTGTGATCTCGCAGTCGAATGCGATATGCTATTTTATGTACTAATAAAGGATAGCCTACAGACATTAGCTTATGAGTTGGCGACACAAAATAAAATTCCGCAACCGTTTGCACGTGAAAAGGCTGGTCAAGCGTGGGTCAAAGGCTGTATGGCAAGACATCCCCAACTAGCACTCCACGGCTCCAGCACGTTGTTCCACTTTTAACTGCACTGAGGTCGAACGCTTCTGTGATAATTTGTGGACTGTTTTCTCTAAGCTTCAGGCCTGATGACATACATAACATGGACGAGATCAGCGCCTTTTGACCTCCAAGTAATTTCTGTAAAAGGTAAACGACAAATACGAGTCGTCGCAACTGCAGAGAAGAGTCAGCTTACTACCATTATATGTGCTTGCAGTGCCACTGGTCGCTTCATTCCATCATTTTTTACATTTGCGCAAAGAAAAAGAATGAATGAGCGTCTCACGGATGGTGCTCCTAACGGATCTCGGTGTTCTAAATCTAGCTGGATAATAAATTAATAATTGGCTGCAGCTATTTATCGAAAACACGAGACCATCAGCTGACAGGCCCGTTTTATTGATTTTAGACAATCACAAAACCCATCAGAATCTGGAAGGTTTAAATATGGCAAGAACAAATAATGTAATCATGGTTAGCATTCCACCACACACAAACCACAGGCTTCAGCCACTAGATGTGTCAGTTTACCGCTCATTTAAAGTAGCCTTTGAACAAACCACAGACACTTTTCAAATAAACCATCCTGGAAGAGTGACACAGTTCGACGTTGCAAGACTTGTTTGCACCGCCTACGAAAAAAGCGCTACCTTGCAGAACGCCACAGGCGGTTTCAGAAAGACGGGTATTTTTCCGTATAACACACATTTCATCACAGATTTAGTTTTTGCACCAGCCACCGTTTATGGAAATGCTCCAGTGATGAGACGTGATCAGAAGGCCGCTGCGAGTAAGAAGGTGGACAACAATGCCGAGAATGGCATTACAGACGATTTGGCGGAAACCAGTCCGTTGGCTGAAGTCAATAACGAGGAAGATGTAATAGCCACAGAAAATAATCGCTCAGACAATGCAGCCACTGTTAATAACAGTTCTTCAGTGACTTAAGGTCATGACAATGCCGACATTGATATTGCTACTAATGAAGGCGAGAATCCTGACATCACTATTGATGAAAACAACGTCACGTTTGTTAATGAGAAGGACGTTGTTTTAAAAGAACAAGATATTCAGAAGAAAATTGTGGAAGACTGCAAAAATACATCTAGTGTAGATCCTGTTGACGTTTTGCACAACCATCTACGTCGTACACCATCCCTCCAAAGAAAATACTTCCGTCACCAAAAGTTACACCATCAACAAAAAAAGGAAAGTCAGTAGTAAAAAATCGGAGAATCTTAAAACGAGTTCTCCAGACAGATTGTAAGGAGCCAAGGTTTTCTGACTTCTTTTCATGACAATTTCATGTAAAAAATCATATTCTACTTGTCATTTCGATTCTTTTGATACCTCACACGTCATATTTGTATTGGTCATAAGTGTAATGAATATAAGTGTACGAGTATAATTGGTCAATTGCGTTTAATGTTTAACTAGAGAATTACGCACGCAGACAAGGGACACTTGACAACGTAGCCAGAGCGAGGCAACGATGGTGAGTCAGCAAGTGGAAAGAGAAGATCCGTGGCTAACACCACAGGCAAATATATACAGACGGGAAACCTGTAAGGGCCCGGTCCTACGCTCAGGGGTGCGGAGAGGGGGGTTTCCAGCAGTTCCGTAAGACGTCCCATGATGTCGCTGCGGTCAAAAGCAGCCCTTTAAACTGGCCAGAGCAGGCGGCAGGTAGCGGCTGTCCCCACCACCACCTCCCCTCAAACGCCAGAAAGCCGGACACAGCCGTGGCCTCGTGGCAGGCGGCACGAGCTCTACCCTCAGCCTCCCATCCACGCTACACTCAGAAGCGCCTCGTGTGGTCTACCGGTACTAAGCCAGGGAACCGTCTGACACCTGCTAGCATCTTACGGAACTACCAGGGGAGCTTAGGACAGTGGTTTAGAGAGGGCTGCTTCTCTGTATAAGTTACTCTGTGCTAACACACACAAGCCTTTTAAACAGCAGGCGGGCCGTGTCTAAAGAGCTTTTAGGTGGACAAAGGAGTGAAAGGAAGGAGGGGGAGGTTGCACTCCATAACTTTACGAGAGCGACGCGTTCTACAGCAAAACAAAAACTTTACGGAATGGCCTAAACTGTATGTAACACGTGCTGTTATTGGCGAATGCTGGCGGAAGGTGTGTTCTTACGATGACAATGATTGGCTGCTGAGGACAGATTTGGTAGCTGCTACTGAAGTAAACTGTCGACGGACACTTAGGCATCTTCTCCCACATTGTGTAGGCGAAGGGAATACGCGCTCTGTAAATTTGAAAGTGATTTGCTGTGGTTACGCCTGATTGTGTGTACAGTGGAGTTTGCGGTACCAAGTGTTGAGTTACATGCGTTACATGTAACTACGATACGATCACAGAGCAGTGGACATTTTGTCAGTCCATAATTGTGGTATTTAACACCATTCACCCTTCGAGTTAATAAGTCTTTAAAAAAATAAAAACACTGTTAAACTCAGGATTTAATAGTTTGTGGTACCCATCCAAGACATCGAGATAGATAGGTTAGCGGAGAGCGTATTGAGTTGTGTTGAGTCGGATTTTGGTTGATGAACAACAAGAATGGTTAACAGACAGAGCACGTTTGGTGTCCAGACATGGTGCTATAAATAACGAGTGTATGGGGCAGACATGTTAAATGTGGTGCCACTATACAGTAGTGAAGAAAAACGACGCTGTTGGTAAAAGTTGGTTGCCAGACGTGAATAAAGAGACAGAGATCTCACAAATACAACATATATAAGGCATACTGAAAAGACGGATCTGTATTCCTTTTTTTAAAATTATTTCACTTTTTCCCACCCAGAGAAGCAAGAAGATCAAGAAAGAAGAGAAGACTCAAGGAAAGAAGAGCGCAAGAGATGTCCAAAGTAAGAAGATTAGCGAAGAAACGCGAGAGTACCTTTCTTTTCCTTTCCCGAATATTTAACGTCTGTCTGGAAAATTAGCTTCATCACGTAAATTTTTGATGATCTAAAAACAAATAAATGCAACAACCAAATTAATCTACAAGAGAAGCCCAGTGCATACAAGACATCACCAATAACTGTGTGTAAACTGACGGCAACAACTTGCGATATTACGACGACTTCCAGACTACGAAATTTCATATTCTGCCAGGTCAACAATGACGACAGAAGAGAATTGCCATCTGGCATTCTTATGAACTGCAATGATAGTGACGACTATCAAATTTTGAGAAGGGGCTATTATTGAGTCTCAAATAATCCACGAGAACTGACGATTACCAATCTCACATATCCGCCATAACACCCAGTTTATTCGACCAGAGCATACAGGCACATTATACATGTGTAATATATCTTCTATACGGCGATAACATGTAACAAACAAACAAAAAAATAAACAAAAAATGAAACTATGAGTATTATTACTTTCCATCTTTTTATAAATAGTCTTGGGTGGAATGTGTTCATTTTATTATGTTCCTGAAAGGAGTTAAATTGGAATTTGTATATGTTAATTTATATTTATTGTATGTTCGTAATTACTAAGATTTCTATACGTTTCTTTGTTGTGAAGGGATTTTTTAAAGTATTTATTTACTGTAGATAAGGTAAATTGAGATACTTTGTTTAATTGAACTTAAATATTTAAATGGAGAATCATTATTTAATTTTAGAATATGTGAAGTTAATATAGACACGCTTCTTCATTGTGTACAAAGAAAACAAAAGAGGAAAACAGTGACATGAACAATAAAAATAAGAATAATATGTTGAAAACTTAAATAACAAACAAATTGACACTGAAATTGCAGTTCCGCAGACTTGAATGCGAAATTTAAATAAATAAGGAAGTGTATTATAATGTTTGACACTGCACACACATTGGACATTAAAAAAAAAGGGACATTAAAAGCAAACAAAGACATGTAATGGCAATGATTAAAAAAATTATATCGTAAGAGGAATTTTACTAACATATAAAGAGCACAAATTTTTGTAAAGAGAAAAAAAAAACTATACGAATCATAGAATAAGAACTTTTATTGTGAAAGGGTGCCTGAGGGGAAAATCAGTATATTAGAAAAAATGTTTGGCTGAATTTGCTAATGTTACTTCGCCATTAAGAAACTCAAGCAAAAATGTAGGCAGAAGGAGAGGGATATGTAAGGAGTCAAGGTTTTCTGACTTCCTTCCATGACAATTTCATGTAAAAAATCATATTCTACTCGTCATTGCGATTCATTTGATACCTCAGACGTCATATATGTATTGGTCATGGGTTTAATGAGCAATTACACATGAATTTGTCAATTGCGTTTAATGTTTAACGAGAGGATTCCGCACGCAGAAAAGGGACACTTGACAGCGTAGCCAGAGCGAGGCAAAGATGGTGAGTCAGCAAGAGGAAATAGAGGATCCGTGGCTAACACACACAAGCCTTTTAAACAGCAGGCCGGCTGCATCTAAAGAGCTTAAAAGGGGGAGGTGGGCGCTGCATAACTTTACTAAAGCGACACGTTCTAGAGCAAAACAAAAACTATACGGAACGACCTAATCTGTATGTAACACACTCTGTTATTGTCGAATGCTGATGGAAGGCGTGTTGTTACGACGACGCTGATTGGCTGCTGAGGACAGATACGTGGAATATGGGATTTGGTAGCTGCTACCAAAGTAAATTGTTGACGGACACTTAGGCGTCTTCTCCCGCCTTGTGTAGGCGAAGGGAACACGCGCTCTGTACATTTGAAAGCGACTTGCTGTGGTTACGTGTGATTGCATGTACAGCTTACGTGTAATTGCAACACCTCAGGCATTCTTAAAAAATATATTTCAGTGATATTATTTATGGCAGAACCTTAACTTGATTTATTTCTTCTGATAACTTATTACATTTATTTGATTATTTCATAATTCTATTTACATTTCAAGTTTAATTGTTTTAAATAATAAATTACGTTTTTACCTCTCAGCAATTAGTTAATTTTTTATTTACTGAGAAACTGCCAATACCACATTCCCGTAGCTGGTGAGGTCACTTAGCAGTAATTATTCATATTTTTCAACTTACAGGAGTGGTAGTTCTGATCTTTTTGTGTATCTTTAAGGACCCCTTATCTGACTTGAACTGAAATGAGCACTACTTTCTGATGTCTAAGCCTAGGAGTCACGTCAGATTTGTTCCATGTGCAGAGCCAAACGTTTAAGGGTACAAAAATATTACAGATCAGTCCTTGCGCGAATTACAAGGTGGAATAAGTCGCCCATCCAATTGAAGAGACGAAACGTGATGAGCAGAGCTTTAGAAGATCAATAACTGAAAAGAAGAATGAAGTGAGGGAAAAACCAAATTAGACTTAGTCCAGACCATTAAAGGACATTAATACAAACGAGAACACAACACAAGTTGACAGGATGTAAAAGGAAAGGGAAAGGAAAGGGAAAACAGACAAAGAAAGACGAAAAGATATCAGAAAATCAAGAGGCATCCAGTCATGTAGATGTGTTTTGCCTATTCTGCGGTGAACAGTACATCGATCCACCCACAGAAGCCTGGTTGGATTGTGCATTGTGCCATGGTTGGGCTGGTGAGTTGTGCATCAATACGGAAAGTTGTTTTCTGTGTGTCCATTGTGAAATATAATTCCACACATTCCATCTTGTCCGGAATTTTCTATAGTTTTGAGTCACATCACCTGATTTTTCAAATATTCATATTTGTTACAACGTTATGTACTATAATAGGACACATTTCATGACTGCTTAAAATAAAATGATAACATCTGCAAATTTTCGTATTATTGTGTCGTTAAATTAACCCTTCCATTTTGCCCTGTCTTTCCCTATGGCGTCCAAATTGCATACCTATCGACTGCAGTCGAGGTTTGTGGTCGAACACAGCTACGGTGCAAGGAAGGCTCATTTCTCACTTCCATATTGTCTGTTTCTCTTGCCTGTTGTCTTTTCAACTAGCTAACGATCGAAAATGTGCGAAGTTTACGAAAGTATATTTCGTGATTATTTTGTCAAATAGGCTCAACCACAGATATCGTGTAAAAATACCAAGATATGACGTGTTTCAAGGGTCAAGCCCTCATCATCAGATAATCTGTACAATAATCTTAAAACACGAGACAAGAAAGATTATTGTACAGTTTATTGTTTCATTTTTTATTGTCCCATGTTTTAAGATTCTTGTTCAGATTATCTGATGATGAGGGCTTGACCCTTGAAACGAGTCATATTTCAGTGTTGTGGTTGAGCCTACTTGACAAAATAATTAAGTAATACAACCACGACCTGACATCCATTATGGATATAATTAAGTCTATATTTCGTGAAATTCTAAAAGAGTTTAGCGCTTCAAAAGGAGGCCAGATTTGTAGTGACTGTGATTCGGTGGAGGAGGTAGTAATAGCTTTAGGTTAACTATTAGAAGTCGCTGGTGAATGCGGGTGCCTTTAGGCCTACAGACAATTGACTGATTAATCAGAACTTTTTTCTACTACAAATATTTATTTTTCTGTTGTACGACGCGTTCCGGGAACTTAAGTATTTTTCGTGTGTTCAGCACGTTTTTGTGGGTTATACTAATTTGTAAGAGGCTGTGAAAGCGTGTGTCTGTACAGGCCTAGGGACAATGGCCTGCTATATTAACTCTATTCTTTTGCTAACAATTTCTTTTTCGTGTTCTTTACTACGATGTTTTCTATGTGTGAGGTCCTACATTGTCATTCTGCTACGTTAATAGGCCTATATTTAAACACTATCGAATTCTTCTGTGGTCTGATAAACAGTACCGTACCGTATTTTACTTGCCTAATTTAAAATTTTGCAATGGGGAAACGCAACTAAACAGGGCAATGTAATACTAAGCTCATGTTCTGCACATAGTGTTTGAGTGTGGTG
This sequence comes from Locusta migratoria, assembly GCA_026315105.1. Classification (NCBI taxonomy): domain Eukaryota; kingdom Metazoa; phylum Arthropoda; class Insecta; order Orthoptera; family Acrididae; genus Locusta; species Locusta migratoria. The sequence continues at coordinate 473,054,563 of CM048748.1, read as the reverse complement.
TTTTTTCAGTCAATTGTCTATAGGCCTAAAGGCACCCACATTCACCAGCGACTTATAATAGTTAAACTAAAGCTATTATTACCTCATCCGACGAATCACAGTAGCCAGAAATCTGGCCTCCTTCTGAAACGCTTAACTCTTTCAGAATTTCACAAAATATACTTTCGTAAACTTGGCACATTTTCGATCGCTATCTAGTTCAAAAGACAACAAGCAAGAGAGACGGACAATATGGAAGTGAGAAATTAGCTCTGATGTTTACTAACATGAAAATTTTATCCGCCCTGTAACGACACTTCTATGAAAGAATTACTGAATTCTTTAAGAAAATTCTTTAAGAAAATAAATAAAAGTAAAACAATTGCACTATATAACCGACAATAATTGCGTTTAGTACGCAATGTCAGTTTCAACTCTTCTTATAGTACTACATATTCGTTTCTGGGGTGTATAAAGGCGACACTATATTTATTATTTAGCTTACGTAGAATATGCTTTATGCAACATATGTTACTTCAGTACACAAACCGATCAATCCAGTAGGGCAAAGAAAAAAGTAAAAATCGAATTACTACTTCAGCCACTGTGAGTAGTACCTGGTTTGCACTGTACTCAAAGTCTCCGCAAGTCTTTCCTAATAATAACACACGTACGACTGCCCGCTACGGTCAGTGTACGAGTGTAGTGACAGGTAAGCAGGAAGCATTTCGCACTCCTCACGGCTTACTCGACTCGAGCACAGAAACTCGCCAGCAGTCGATACGTATTCGACGTTGAGGCTTACGTCATTTTGACGTCACTGGGAAGGCCAACGCCGTGAAAGTAGAGAGAGCACGCCCATGCGAGTGTAGACTTACCGTATAGAACGAAAAGCAGAGCGCTCGCTGGTGCCAGGGCCGCGGCTGTCTGAATGTGGGTAGGAGTAGCCCGGTTTGCATCATTCCATCTGGCTCAGAGTCGATAGCTGCTCATGCTACCACAGAGGTTTCCACATCCTTTGGTTACAATCCAGTCGATGAGCCTTCTCTAGGTCGAATCTCTCCATCACCACCACCGCTGATCTTGGATTATCCGGCTTCCAGTGGCTTCCCACATCTCATGGCCACTCGGTCTGGTCATTCTGTGCTGGTCTTCTTGTGAGGTTGGTTTTGCTCTTGTATTTGGAGATGGTAGCGTTTCATTGTCTAGCACGTTTAACTTAGACTCGTGAACTTAAAATCATTTTTTGGAATATTTTCTCTGATCGTGTGCGGAAATGTGTTCTCGTTTTTCAATTCAGTGATTTCCAATAGATAAACGCGGTGTGTGAGATTCTAGTTGCAGTTTGATAATGGCCTGGTATGTTAAAACCTTTTCAGATCATGTGGCGGTGTACGAACTCTGTGTAAATACTTTCTAGCTTTGTGCAGCCCAGTTTCTAATAGGTGATATGTTCAATTTTGTACAGTGCATGTAAAAATCTTTGAATCGTTTCCTTCCGTGAGTGATACGTGTTCCACATGGTTGGTTCACAGAACAAAGCCTTCAGCTTCCACTCTTCTTTGTTCCATGCCCATCAGGCAAGTAACTATGTGGGTATCCTTCTGATTTCCACTAATATTTCATGATCTTCTCTCAATGCCTATTTCAATTTTGCTGTTTATTCTCCGACTGGTAGTACGCACTCTGTCTTTGTCAGTAATTCTCCCTGAGCCTTGTACAATCTCCTTCAACAGCTTCCTTATGTAATTCTAAACATTTCTATGGGTTGCATGCCGTAATTCTTATTTTTATTTTTCAGACTTTGTAATTATTTCATTTTTGTGGTTTTGCTGAGACAGGACCTTATCCGTCCCTGTAATCGCCCCCTATTGTGTGTAGTTGTCTTTCATTCGCTTTTGTATATAATTCTAAGCATCTCTATGGGTTGTATGCTGTAGTTAATTTTCTTTATTTTTCGGAAACTGAATTTATTCAGTTTTATCGGTTTTTGGAACCACGTGGGACTGAGTTCCGACTTTCGGGGTTTGCAGCTAGTCGCCTGATCTCACGCCACTTCTCATATAAAACCAGTACCTAGATCGATTTCTAACAGACTGCAACTTAAGAATCCACCGTGATTTTGTATAATCAATCCGATTTTATACTATTTCACATTCAGTGGAGTGCGTTCGTGAAACGTGGCCATGACTCGCCATTAGCCTGTTTGCTCGCGGTGCAACTAAGATGTAATTTAACTTGGCTATAAACATGCACCATCTTAAAACAGGCACGACAGACCAGAGCCAGCTTCAAAGTGTTTTTATATATTGTGTTTTGTGGTACCTCAGACTTGCTGAATTTCTCCTACGACAGAGGCGCCTGCTTCCGCCTCGTCTCAGCACGCTGATTTTGATGAGTTTCGCTCTGGCATTGCGTGTGTGAGACAGAATGAGTGTTGTTTGTGAATCCTCTTCCCCCCCCCCCCCCCACATTAGCGTTAAATCATGTGTAAGTAGGCTGGGCACTGTCCGCATTAATCCATGTAAGAGACGCATTTTTATTGTATTAACAAAATTGGTTCCCCATTTTGCTTGTTTTATATCTGAATAAACAAGTCTAACTTCAGCATAATCCGTAAGTTGCCTATAACACCTTCCCTCTTTTATTTAATATTGTTCTTCACAAGTGCTGGGAACAAGCTCAGATACAATTTCTCTTATGTCTAAATTCCGTTGCGCCATGAATCTTTTCTTAGCTTCCTTTCTAAGATAATAGTCCTGTGTAGTTCGAGAACTAACTAGTTCGGAAGAGCGCTCTCTCAGGCGAACTATGCGAACTAGTTCGTAGATCCCTCGCCTCTTAGTTCGTCCGCTCATTTTCCGAAGACTGACGGGGAACAGCGAGAGGACACGAGAGCACGCAGAATCGCGTGATTCCCTTCTGCCAGTTACTGTCATTTCGAGCTGAGATGCATCTCAACCGTAGTTTCATATTTCACTGCCACAAATTTTCTTTTCTAAGGTATGCTGTTGAATACCATTGTATCACCCATTCGTGTAAATAACTGGTTTATTTGATCAAGTATTTGGTGTCTAATCTCCCAAAACTACGGCTCATAGCACGCGCTTGGGCAACACTGATCATTATATAAAAAAGCTGTAATAACAAAAGAAAGAGCTCTTTTAGTAGCGGTTGCAAAAGCCAAAAAGAGCGGACGAACTAAAAAGTGCGACCTACTTCGCGGTCGGTCGCGAACTAAAATATGCGCGATGGGTCGCGAACTGAAGTATGTGCAATCGGTCGCGAACTAAAACACGCGTTCGCGGTCGCGAACTATTATGCAAACGTATCTCGCTTCTTAATTCGTTGGATTCTTTTCCGAAGACCGACGGGCAATAGCGAGAGGGGGCGCAGCAGAATTACAAATCACGTGTTTGCCTTCTGCTGGTGAGAGCCATTTCGAGGTGAGCGTCTGCCTGCTAGATTACATAGTTTCTGTTTTGATGTGTTCTGCACTCTGCAATATCTGACTAATAAATTTCATAATGCCAAGATATAGAGATAACTCAAAAATTAAACACGAGAAATTATCCACAAACTGTTTCTTTTGGTTTGCGTGATATCGTTAGCGGCTCAAGCAGCAAGCGCATGAAGCAGCTAGGTGGGGGAACTTCTCCCTCCACCTGCATGCGCAGACCACGCCACTCAGCCGTCACTGGGAGTGGACGAACCAAAAGAACGAACTAGTTCGCTGCTGACCCGCTCCCTATCGCGAACTATTATGCGCAAGTCTACACTGTAGGTGCGGCGTTAGCAGTTTTAGCGCCGGTAGGACCAGGCAACAGCGCGAGAATGAATCCGAGTCCAGCAAGAGCGCATCTCAGGAACTCCCAAATGGACTGGCCACGCCTGTCGTACTAGTCGACTGTCTTTTAAGGACTGAGTTAAGTGAATAATTTGCTTATGAAATTCGCTTTTATGAAGCACAGTTGTATCTTTTCAGAAAACTTAATTTATTTTTAAATAGCAAGGTTTCAGTTTATGGCAACGAATTATGGCAGACAAAAAGAAACCCAGTAGAGTGTTTTATAGAAAACGCAAAGCTGATATCGAGAAATAAGACCAAAGACAGGCAAAAGTATTAAGTAAATTTCTTTGCGAATCACACACTCTTAGTGCTGAAGTTGAATTTTCAACTGAATCACGAGACACTAAGTAGCATCAACAGCAGGTTAAGAATAATCTATTTACGACTATTTAGTTTTAGTTTGTAGTTGTTAAAAGTAGGCCACTGTACGAAATAAAAGCTTAATTTTGGTAGGACGTACCCAGATAAGAGTTTACTATTGTATTATATATATATATATATATATATATATATATATATATATATATATATATATATATATATATATATATATACTTGGTTCAAAATTACTCTAATAACAGGAAGTTAAGGAGACAGTAGCCAATATACGTAGCAGCTCACGCGAAATTACACACAGGCATTAATAAACAAGCCACCACAATTAAAGTTATTTCATAAAGGTAGAAAGAAAAACATTTATGTCGCAACAGAACTTAAACACAAAAAATTGAATCTGAGCTTGTTCTCAGCACTGGTGAAAAACTATATTAAATAAAAAGGGAGAAGGTGCTCGCAAACTACAATTTATAGGCAAGTCAAAATTATACTGAACTTAACTTGTTTATTCAGGTCGAACACAAGCAAAATGGGGAACCAATTTTTTTCGTACAATGACAAAATCAAATGTTCAAATGTTTGTATAGCTTGAAACACGTCCACATAACGTGTTCCATTTAATTGACTCCCCATGAACAAATGTTGACAAGCTTCAGACTTTTTTTTTTCCAGTGTAGCAAGACAATATACTCGCAATATGCGAGATACCAGGCATTATATATTAATTTAGTTTTATCTGTATGTAAAATTCTAAGTGTCTATATTATACATGAGGCCCCAAATATGTATTAGTGTGTACTATGATGTGCTCCCACTGGCCCTGGCTTTCACGGAATGAATGAAACTTTGTATGTAAGAACGTTTAACAAGTGCTAGGCATGCCTCGTCTGCTTTGTCATCGTTTCTTTCAAACACTGGGCGTTGAATGTCTCTGGGCGAGAAGTAGGTTTGCCAACTGCTGAGCAGAACCCAGTCTTAGCAAAGATTCCTAATGTAGCTTGCTCTTAACCTGCTTGGCTGGGAGTTGGTCAGGTTACCTCCCTGACGAACGGTGACGCTCTCTGGGCCCCCCTCCACTACCCCTCCTTGGTAACGGGTAAGCAGTGGTCAAGAGAGCGATTCATTCTCTTCATGGTTCCTGGTAGGGTAAGTCCCTCTAGGTTTGGTCCTGCTATGGCCTCGTGACTCGACTTAGTTCAGGCTCCATAGTCGTACTTATGCCTTTTCTGAGTTTAATTCTGGGAGTAGCAGCTACGCTATGTGTAGTAGTGAGGTTTTGCTTAATTTCGTACAGGATTGCTAATTTGATGTCGATTTTTCCTGGAATCTGATTCCGAGGCTCTTATGGCGTTTCATTCGCATAGTTCTTGCACTTTGTAACTTTTAAATAATTTCTTCACCTGTTTCAATATGTTCAATGTCTTTCGCGTTCTTTTCATAGTTGAATTCAAATATTTTCGGGGACTCACGGTGCCTATACTGTTCGTACTTTGTTGACAGAACACGTGGACGATATCAGAATAAGCCTTCAGCTTTTCCATCATTCAGTGCACATGAGTGGTTAATAATTGTATAGCTAATTTTCTAATGTATTTCCTAGTGAGTGTAGCGTGATAGTTTTCCCCGAAAATTGTCCATTCTAACTTGTAATCTGTGTACTTGTCGGCCCACGTAATTAGAGTGTTCCCTGTCGTGGTTATTACCATTAAATAGATCTTTTTTCTCTGATCAGAAAGAATGATTTCACGATATATTTCGCTATCTTATTCTCTTTGAAATTGGTTTAGTTAACTTTTTGCATATTTTGTGTTCCGACTTAGTAGAGTGCTGTATTGATGTAACAACTTTAACCTTCTGTAGTTATCTTCTCCCTGTGCTAAACGAACGCCAGAGCGACCCTCTTTGGACATTATTCAATGAAATATTGATTTAATGTATAGTTATAAGTTCTAGGGAAACTTTAACTTACATCTGTACACCACACTTTGTGGTCTTAAACCAAGTGCGTTTGTTTCTGATAGTTTATCATGAGCCCAAGCCAGTAGCTTGACTCGTTATGGAAGTGAAGTACTATTTCATTGTGCGAGAGTGAACCTTCGATCTGCATTCCGCACATTGCTTGGCTGTCGTCTTGCTGTATTGGTGTTGGGTACTTGGTAAGTACCTGCATGGCTTGGCGTATGAATCTGTGTGTGAATGTGCTGCAATTCCTCCGTTCCCCCCTGAAACGTGATCATAAATTAAGCTGTACTCAATCTTGCTTGTGGGCAATTTTAGGGCCATGTAATTGCGCATATTTTGAAAATTTTGTAAGGTGTGTTTTTTTATTTAAATTTGTAAAAAAAGTATCTTCCACCCTTGTTGTTCTTGTTTTAAACAATAAATTAATTTGTTAAACTATAATCCTTTTGTGCTAATTTACATTCTCCCCTCGTCATTTATTTTGGATTAATGTGGGGTAATTTGTTCATGTGTCTTGTGTCTTTGCTCCCTTCTGGAGGAGAGAATATTTTTGTTTCCGTTGCCAAAATTTATGATTTCTGATTTAGATCGATGACTGCGGATCATTATTTAATTGTGTGCAGTTTCCTCTAAAGATTACAGTAAAGGTAGAACTGTTTGCTTAACTTATAGAATCAGAGTTTTGCTTAAGGAAACTGTATACTTCCGCCGCTGTGTGAATATCGCCGTAATTAGATTTTGTGAGCAAGCGGTCAATTGTTAAATTCATAAACACGGCTAGTTAACAGTCAAAAGAACAGCGGGCGAGTTTCAAGCTTATAGGATTTAACTACAGTGTCATCAGTCCCTGAACTTACAAACTACTTATGAACTAGCTAACACTAAGGACGGCACAAATATCCATGCCCGAGGGGGGTTTGAACCCCCAACCGCAGTGGCCGTGCAGACCGTGACTGACGCGCCGAATATAATATCAGTGCATCTCCTTACATGAGCTAATACTGACAATGCCCATCATTGAATTTAACATAAATTACACAGAACTTAACGCTACTGGGGAGAGGATTTACAAACAACAATCACTCGCTCACACACACGCAGCCGGCTGCGGTGGCCGAGGGGACTGAGGCGCTCCAGTCACGATCTGCACGGCCTCTACGGTCGGGGGTTCGAATCCCCCCTCGGGCATGGATATTTGTGCCGTCCTAGTTCGTAAGTAGTTCATAAGTAGTTTGTAAGTTTAGGGACTGATGGCCCCTTAGTTAAGTCCCATAAGCTTTACAAACATTTGAACATCACACACACGCAATGCAACAGCAAAACTCACCAAAAACAGCGTGCTGAAACGAGGCAAAACCAGGTGCCGCCATCGTAGGCGAAATTCAGTAAACCCGGAGGTACCACACAACAAACTTAAGTTGCATTTAGATTAGACTGCGAGAATACACGCTAACGGCGACACATGGCTACGTTACATGATCGCACTCCATTGAAGGTGAAGTGGTTAAAATCGGATTCATTACACAAAATCACGGCAGACTCTAAAGTGGTTAAAATCGGATTCATTACACAAAATCATGGCAGACTCTTAAGTTGCAATCCGAGAGTAAACTATCTAGGCACTGGTTTTATGAGAAGTGGCGTGAATTCAGGTGACTAGCTGCAAACCCCTGAAGTCGGAGTTCGGACCCACGTGGTTCTGAAAAACCGATAAAAATGTATAAATTCAATTTCCGAAAAATAAAGAAAATTAACTACGGCATGCAACCCTTAGAAATACATAGAATTTCATGAGCAATCTATTGAAGGAGGTTGTACAAGGCTCGGACAGAATTACTTATAAAGACTGAGTGCATACTACAAGTTCGGAGAAGAAACAACAAAATTAAAATAGGCGGGAAGAGAAGACCACGAAATGTTAGTGGAAATCAGAAGGATACACGCATAGTTATTTGCCTGATGGGCGTGGAACAAACAATAGTAGAAGCTGAAGGCTTTGTTCTAAGAACCAACCACGTGCAACACATATCACTCACGGAAGGAAACGATAAGAAAGATTATACATGTACTGTACAAAAATAAACATATCGTCTGTTAGAAATTGGGTCCTACAAAGCTAGAAAAAATTTACACAGAGTTCTTACGCCACCACATAATCACAAGAGGTTTGAATATACCAGGCCATTATCAAACTGTAACTAGTAACACATACACTGCGTTTATCTGTTGGAAATCACAAGAGTGAAAAACTAGAACTCGTTTCACGCACAATCAGAAGAAATACTCCAAAAAATGAATTTCAGTTCAAGAGTCTAAGTTAAACATGCGAGACAATGAATCGCCACCATCTTCGCAGACTGAAGAGCAGAACCAACCTTACCTCACCACGATCCAGCACAAAGTGAAGACTGAACATCCATAAGGTGGGAAAGCTACCAGGAAGTGGGCAAAATCCAAGACACAGCAGTGGTGGGGACATGAGACTCGCCCTGGAGAAGGCTCGTCGACTAGCTTGTAACCGAAGGGTGTAGGAACCTCTTTGGTCGTATCAGCCTCAGGGGTTGGTAAAAAGTAACTATCGACTCTGAGCCAGTGATAACTATGCAAAGCGAGCTATCACTACCCACATTCAGACAGGCATTAGATTCTCGCACATACTCTTAAAAGTAAAATAAGTACACATTACACAGGGACAATAATAAATTATTAAAATAAGAAAATCGTAGCAATATTAACTAACATTTCAGAAACTAATATTTTAAAACATGAAATAAAAATGCTATTCCTCATGCCTTGAAAAGAGTGGAGTTCTAGTTTTAACAAAATGGTAATCTAGCGACGTCAAATTAGAATTGTATAAAGAATATATGGAAGACAACAGACGGTCGTCTTTCAGTGGGTAGGACTACTTAATACTGGAATCGCCCCATGGCACATTCCCTATGTACAGTTTTATCTACAAATGCTGTAAATCTATTTCCACGACCTTCCATTCTTCCATGAGCCTAAGTCTATAGCAGCAACGGTAAGCGCTTTGTATGAAGTGTCGACTACATCGAAGTATTCCAAGGCCAACTGCTGTCACCCTGTGACACACGATTGCTCCACTCGACCGACAACCAGACCAGACTAGACGACAAGGACAAGTCGGCCTTCTATGAAGATGGCGGCCCTTTTATAGACGACGATGCATCCGTCCCCGCAGCTTCTAGAAGCTTCCAGGCGAACACCATCCGGCGGTGTTTCTCACGCGGTAGCGCATGACTTCCGCCCAAACTTTCCATAGCGTATCTGCACCTCCGGGGTAAGAGGCTCCAACTCCAGGCTGGCCTGCCCTCGTGATGTCTGACAGTCTGCACTCTCGGACAGTGTACACGTTAAATAGTCTCCTCATCTGTCTGCTAAGAATTAATGTTCCACTAAACTTACGGAAATTAGCTTGATTCTAGGCATACGCCACAGCTTCATATTTTCGAAAAAGAATTCTCCTTTGGGGGTGTACTTTTTGTCGAACAGTCTACTATATTGTTCTCAAAGACGGAGGCAGAGAATAAAAAGAGGAGAGCGAGGTGAGGATGACGACATACGCGCTTTCGAGCACTCGTCTCTGAGGCCGGCTGATGAAGCTGGTGTGTGGGCGGCGAGAGCGGTTCTTTGCAGCTTTAAATTGCCTGCCGCGTCCGCCGTGGGGCCCATCTGGCGCAGATGGAACCTCACCCTCCCCCAGCCTGCTCTTTAAAGGGCCCCCAATCGGTGGACGGTTCAGCACGTTTTTGAACATGAGCGCCACGGGTAGAGCGAACAATATCAAGTCTGTAATCGATTTCGCGCCGTGTGTTGCCGAGCATCTGTTCTGTGACAGAGTTGACGACAATGCTTATACGCTGTTCCGAGTCTTGCAGGTCCTTTACTGCTGTAGCGTATACTCGGTAGTTACGCCGCAAACATTGTGACAGGCAAATGTGTTAAGATCTTGGTTTGCTGACTTTAGCAAGACGTCATAAGTCAGCAGCCTGTAGCAGAAAACGCTCACCCGCCTTGCGTGATGACGGCAGCCGCTGCGTCGGCAAGTTGGAAAGCCTACTGTCACCGAACTGTGTGTGAGTGATATGGCTGTCAGACAGAGATGCAGCTAGTAAACATTTCATAACTACACACAACTTTGTCACAAGAGTGAACAAGACCGCGGATGCGTCAGCGGCAAAGACACATCGGGCGAACACTGCATTTTCAAAGAGAACATATTCAAACCGTTTCATACGTCATAGCTTCAGCCAATTTTATGCATAAATACTCTCACATTTAGAAGTAGCAGTGGCCTGGTCTTCTGAATCGACGATGCCCAGGAGGTAGTCGTCAATTCACTGGCCTAATCGTTGTGCTCAATCTTTGTCACAGATATCAGTACATACGGGTAGCTGCTCGAGGCAACTAAGAGATGGAGTCTGGTCGATGCCATACTTCACACTAGACATCATCTGGGAAGATGGTGATCCGCTGTGCTGACGACTTCACACCTCTATGGTCGCTGCATGAGACCAGCGCAGTCTTCAGCGGTTGCTTACTAAAGGCCAATGTTCCTGTCGTCGAGTTAGTACTCTGGTGCTAATCCAGCCAGCCGGTGTCCCGAGTCGGGAACCAACACGACATCCGACTTCAGAGGGGTCCCTGCGTGGATCCACTGGACGCTGCATAGCCTGGTGAAGGGATAGAGCACTTCACAATAGCAGTCATTGTATCACTTGCAGGCATCGCGGCGCGGGCACTATCATCATACAAAACACCAAGGTTGCAGCTCGAATGCGATGCCACCTACAGCTCTAGCTCCTGTCGAGCTAGCGCCTACATCAACTTTTGTATGTTACGGAATAAAATGTGTCAACTATAATTCTGTTTCACTAGCGTCCCTTGACGCTCCACCAGGTTCCACGCCTCATCCTGGCCTATAGCTGGTAACACACCGCTCGGCCCCAGCACGGTCTCTCACATAACCCAAGAAGAACAAATCGTGGGGGCTTATGTCGGGCGGACGTGGCGGCCAAGGAATTGGACCTCCAAGGCCAATCCATCGTTGCGGGAATGTGACATTTAAAAATTTTCGGACATCAAGGCTCCAATAGGGTAGTGCACCGTCCTGTTGGAACATCACATTTGGCTGCAGGTCTGTTATCTGTGGCACGGCAAATTGTTCCAACATGTCCAGGTAGATGGCTCCATCCACAGTCGCCTCCTGAAAGAAAAACGGCCTAACAATGCGATTTATCATCAAACCACACGTTAACTTTCGAACCGTCGCACATGTGTTCCCTAAGTGCCTGTGGAGTTTCAAACCCCCAGATGTGCACATGGTGACGGTTGACAGCCCATGACTCATGAAGGGTTGCCTCGTCAGTAAACATCACGCGTGATAAAAATGTATTGTTCGCGGCAATGCGATCTACCATGACACATGCAAATTCTTCTCGTTTTGGTCGATCATCAGGCTTGATTTACTGCACAGCCTGTACTTTATATGCGTACAAACGTAATCGCTGATGAACCACTTTGTGCACGGTTGAACGTTTCATACGAAGTTCTATTTGCCTCCTGTCGCACGGACTTCTGTGGACTTCCAAAATACCGCCACATTTGTTCCACAAGATGTTCGCTGATCCCAGGCTTCCCACCACCATGCCCTTTCGCAACACTCCCAGTAGCCAAAAACTGATCACACCACTTCTTTATAGTCTTGAACGACGGGGGCACTTTGTTGTAAGCTCGACGAAAGTTTCTTTGCACTTGGGTCGCCGATTTTGTCTCTGCATACAACCAGACCACTTGTGCACGCTCCTTCATATCCGCCATTTTGCTAAAACAGTTAGTTGCAGATCCACTACGGCCACTTGGTGTATCATCTTTGCACATCACAAACTTGTTGAGTCGCTTTGTCTGCCCCTTCAGGATTCACAGGTTCACCATCTGAAATGAGAAGGATAAAGGACACTAAAATCTTGGAGTCTCACTGTGGACACCCTGTATTACTGCGTAAATTATCGGACATCATAATTGAACATTAACAAAGGTAAACGCGATTGTATGTTCTAAAAGCTGTTTAATTATTAAGTGGAATGATATGGACTGAAAAATTAGTAAAAAAAAAAAAAACAATCACTGCACGATATCTAGTATGCCGTAATGGCGTCGAAACCCACCACACAACTTCATTGCGCTGAATTATACGCCAGGACATTTACTGGGATGTTAAATGAAAGCCCGTCATATTAAATTTTTAAAATATTTCATGATGTATTTAGCAAATTAAAGCACTATACTTACATTCTGACTAAATGAAACAAAAGATGCCGCTATGATACGTCTGTTCTATTCGAAGGCCAAACACAGACAGAAGAATCGGAACGTTGTTCTTTCTCTCGTCAGAAGAAACGAGGGAAGGTAGCATAAGGTTCAGAGAGAGAAAAAGGTTCCATGATTAAAAATCATCTTAGGCTCGTTAATTTTTGATGTATCGTTGCAATGGATACTGGAACACGTCAACAACTACGTTGTGGCTACCGTGGCGGGTAGCAAAACCTCAAAAATCCCAGCTTCGGGTGTGACGTATTGTTTTATTATGATTGTTATTATAATTTGCAGATATTAGCCACAAATATCATAATTTGGGTGTTGTCACATAATAAATATTGACATGCGAGAAAATTCGCTTTCGCCGAAAATGGAAATCAACTTACCCAATATTCATCAAGCTTTTAACATTGAGAGCATTAGACGTCCATCAGCAAGCTTTAAACACAATTTTAAAGCACTTTTATTCTGGATTACATGTTTAAAGAAAAATATTTTCCACGTTAACTCATGTGTAATGTAGTCAGAGGTTTGAAAAAGTTCTTTGCATATCAATTGGATTGTTTATGAAGCCGTCGTTTCCACTAGTTCGTACTAATTGAGTAACGCCGGTGGCAAAGAAATCGGAATTGTTAAGGACGTACTGCACAGGATTTTCGGTTTTAATTTAAGTAAAAGCAATTTCTGTTTCCTGTATTTCTGAAAGTAGAGATCCGTCGGAAATTAATTAATCACAGGTTTTGCTGCTCTAAAATTTTCGTGACGAGCGCCGGCAACTTGAATGGCTGTCAGTAACCTCATTGGGACAAAGCCAGCGGCCCGCAGCGCTGGTGAACAGGGCGCAGCAAGGCCCTCTGCCACATTTACGGAATGTCAAGTTCATAACTCAGACGGCACTCAGCCAATCGATGCAACGCCGAACACGTCTACATATTTACTCTGCAAATCGCATGTACTGGCCTGGCAGTCGGTTCATCTTTCTACCGTTCCATTCTCTAATATCGCGCCGGAAAAGGGAAGACGTAAATAAAACTTTTATCCATTATGGATGAGGAACAAAATGTTCAAATGTTTGTACAGCTTATGGGACTTAACTACGGGGTCATCAGTCCCTAAACTTACAAACTACTTACGAACTAGGACGGCACAAATATCCATGCCCGAGGGGGGATTCGAACCCCCGACCGTAGTGGTCGTGCAGACCGTGACTGGAGCGCTTCAGTCTCCTCGGCCACCGCGGCCGTGGTGAAACACGGTATCTCGAATGACAGCAACCAGTCGCCTTTATCTCTCCCTACAGACACTAACTCCTCTTCTTATGCACTAGCCTGTACTATATTCCTAAAAGTTCAATCCTTATGTTAATTAATCTTTAAACTACTATTAAATTATTGACAAAGTTTCGCCCCGTTTCATTATGTTAACAAAAATAAAAACTGTAATACTTTAAAACTATTGTACCACAAATAATTAAAATTAACATATTATAAATTATGTAACTTTAGCTCATGAGATATTCTCCATTAAATACGTAATTACCAAATAATGCAATTGTCAACCAAATGGTGATGTATCTATGCAACTTCTTTGGCAAAGATCTTTGTTTTGTTTACATTTGTATAGCGTGTGGAAACTGTATAGTACAACATGTATAAAGTGTTTAGCAGCACAATAAATATGTGCATGCTACAAGTTATGCTGTATTATACGTGTGAAGTGCATAGCAGCACAATTAATGTGTGCATGCTACCAAATGTGACAATGAATTTGTTGGTAACACAAACTGTAAGATGCAACATTTAGTCCTACTAGTAAGTCAATATTATTATGTCATCTATGCTCGCCACATAGTTCACTCGTTTTGTTTATGTCAGTTATGCTCGCCACATATTGCACTTGTCTTGTTTTTTTTTGTAAGTATAACAGATGAACAAATCCCACTACACACCATCTGTAATATAAAAAACCGTTCCCCATCTGTTGATGATATGCTAGGCATATCGAAAGCAGTAATGGGAGAAATGTAATAAAAACATTTTTCATGAAAGGCGACTGGTTGCTGTCATGCAAGGTACCTTAAGGACGTAAATGTTTCAATTTTCGATATAATTTCTTTCCCGAATCTCGATTTTGTAGATTCTTCAGCCTGTAAATTAGTATAATATGAGGTATGTCCACAAAGTGAGTTCCGTTTGGATATACGAAACAAACGTGTACAGATACAGAAAATATATTTATTGTAAAAAAATACCCAACTGTTAAAATACTTTTCTACATAGATTCCGAAATTTTGTAGGAACTTCTTGTAGCCTGGCACAAGTTTTTGTTTGCCTTCTGGATAGAAGGTGCGTGTATTCAACCGTGTTGTATCATGTCCTTTCAGCTGGTAATCGTCTTTACAGTGTTGACCACTAAAGTCAGATTTTAGTTGTAAGAAGAGATGAAAGTCCCTAGTAGCGAGGTCCGGGCTGTACGGAGGATGATCAAACACGACCCAGTGCAAGTCCCGTAAGAAATGTTTAGTCACATTCGCCGTGTGAGGTCGGCCATTATCGTGGGAAAAAACACGTTTTGACAGTAATCCTCGCCGTTTGTTCTGCATGGCACGACGCAATTTATTAACTGTCTCGCAGTAGCCAAATGTTCAAACATTTGTAAATCTATCAGACTCAAAAGCTGGACTATTACTCCGTACCTTACAAAGTACTTAAACTAAGTTAAAGTAACCTAAGAACAACACAAACACCCATGCCCAAGGGGGGACTCGAAGCCCCGAGGGGTAACGGCCTCGCGCACCGCAGCGCGGTGTTCCGATGCGTACGGCTAGTCCGCCGCGGCTCGCAGTAACCGTGTACGATCGGTGACAATTCGCGAGACCCCTCGCCTAATCGCTATGCACAACTGCAAAGTTTTGCTGTTTGTTGAGAAGTATAAACAGCTAGGGGACACGATCGTACATACTGTCGATGACACGTGTGTCTGACACGAAATCTGAGAGGAAAACAGTTATCTTCCAGTATCGCAGCCAGTTGTAACAACACTTGCTCTCTCAGTGCGACGTGTTGGGGACTTGGCAAACGGATTTCAGAAACTGCTTTGCGTTTTTGCCTTAGTGTTATAAGCTATTCTCGACCGACACATTCCTTTCCACATATATTTTCTTTGTAGTTTCAGTGAACGAAGGCAACAATAAGAATTGAGATGCTGCAGTTCGTGAATATTGTCAGATGTTACTGACACATTAGAATGGAACGTGTGCATGCGTAACATAGAATTAATTAAATTACAAAATGGCAACCAAATTATCGACATTAGCCACTGCCTTATTTTTCCTCGTTTCCGCCGGTTCTTGTAGGTCTCGTTGGCCGAGAGAGAGACCGACACAAGAAAGTAGGATGCACGCGTGTGCGGGTATAAAGTCTGAGGTGACCAGCCAGTGGGAACTAGAAACACTAAGCTAGATTAGTACACTATATATATTTCGAAGAAATAGTACAATACTTAATTTTGTTAAGTGAAGACTAGTGGAATCCAGATACATAATTTATCTAGATAGAGGCCTGCCTACTGATGAGTCCTAGTGCCTGTCGTATCGCCAAGTGACCGATGCAGTTCAATGGTGGCCACGAGCGGAGTTGCAGCAGAGGGCGCTCGTGGCTGACGTCGTAAGAACGCCCCGCCGTGCTTGCAAGGCGGCGCGCGGCGAAAGTAGGTGGCGCGCACTTTGGACTTGTGTGACACCACAGTTTTGACTGGAATACTTTTCCACGATCAGATATCATCACACATGATGCTCCATGCGTCAAACTAATGTCTTCTACAAGGAATTTTGCGATCTCTGGAGCTTCTGCGCTCGGAGCAGGTTTTGTGACAATGTAGCGTGTGAGGTAGTCAGTGCAGATTATTATCCACCGGTTACCGGTTGTCGACTTCGGGAACCTCCCTAAAAGGTCGATTCCAATTCAGTGGAATGGAGCTGCTGCAAGTGGAATCGGTACGAGATGTCCTGGAGGTAATTGCGACACATGCTTCCGCCGCTGGCACTCTTTACAGTGACTCACATAGTGCTTGACAGATCGGTAGAGACCTTTCCAGTAATACCTGCGTCTGATTCTGTCTAGCGTCTTCACGAATCCCAGATGACCGGATATTGGAGCATCGTGGAAATACTTGAGAATAGCTGCCTGGAGATGAGCTGGAATGACCAGTAGCCATTTGGGGCCCAGAGGATCGTAGTTTCTCTTATACAATGTTCCGTTTGTAAGTTGGCACTCTCCATGTGTCGGTTCTCCTTTCTCCAAGGTCTCCGTAGTTTTTAATAGTGCTGGATCTTCGCTCTGTTCAGCTGTAACGTCACATAATTCAGTGAGGGTTGGAATTTAATTCAGGCTGTTGTGTTCCAGTAATAGATTCCTCGAAAGGCAGTCGGCATCCTTGTGTTTGCACCCATTCTTGAATACCACTGTGACATCGTACTCTTGGAGTCTTAGTGCCCATCTTGCTAGTCGACCTGATGTATCCTTGAAGCTAGTCAGTCAACACAAAGAATGGTGATCTGTCACGACGGTGAATGGTTTGCAGAGGAAATACGGCTGGAACTTGTTGATAGCCCAGATAACAGTGAGACATTCTTTCTCAGTTGTAGAGTAGTTTATATCGGACTTTGAGAGAACTCTTGATGCATAGGCTATCACCTTTTCAGCACCTTCCTGAATTTGAACAAGCACTGCATCAATCCCATACCCGCATTTTCGTCGTATAAGGTTATAACCGGTGCGGACGTTAGAGCCTCCTGAAATGCCCGGAAAGCTCTTTCTTTTGTCTCGTCCCAGTAGAACATTAGTCGTCTCCCTGCAGAAGTTCTTGCAGTTAACATGCTTGTTACAAAGTTCTTCTAAGAAACGTTGGTAATATGAGCAAAGCCCGAGAAAACTTCTCGAATCACGAATATGCTGAGGAGTTGGAAATTCTGTGACTGCCCTTACCTTATCTGCATCAGGACGGACACCATCATTGACTAGGTGCCGCGGGATTTTTATCTCTTTGGCGACGAAGAGACACGTCTTTGGATTGAGGCGGAGTCCAGCAGTGTGAACACACTTTAACACAATTGACAGGCGACTCATATGTTGTCAACGTGGGGAATCGGGTTTCTGCCAGTAATTAGCGTCGTACTAGCACGAAATTTCGATCGCGTTCCTCGTGATCTTCATCAGGTGCTTCCTGAAGCTGAATCCAGTGTGGAACGCGTCAGGTATTTATGACTGTCTGCGGTGGCTAGGCGCTCTGCCATTGGTCGACGCTGTGGGAGGCGCTCCACCCGACGTCCGCGCCGGCCACTAGCTGCAATGTTAGCATTCACTAGGTGTGGCTGTTCCGCCTGCTGAGTGCGTGCCTCTTGGATCTTGCAAGTTAAGCTACGTTCTGTTCCACCTCCAAGTTGTACTGGGCGTTCAGTCTGCTGATTGCTGCCATTCAATCTTTCTTGTGCATTATACTGTTCTGTCATCGTAGCCGGCCGGGTCAAGTGCTCCCGCTAGCAGCGCCTGCCGCATCGATCTCTGGCTCCTGGTGTTGTACTCTATGTTACCGTCTTCTGGTGCTTGATTTGCTGTCTGATAATGCACCATTTCTTTAGTCTGTGATATTTGTGCTGACTTATTCATTCTCTCATATGCAGAATTATTGCTCTCACAGGTGGGCTGTTGCCTCCATTGCGTCTTTAGGAGATCAAGTGCTGAATTTCAGGCGGAACTAAGCTGATATCCTACGTCACGGTTGATAAGATTTTGCGCGACGTTTATTTCAATGGATTCTTTGATAACACTATCCCAGTATCTGGGAGTTTGTGCCAGAATGTTGACATCATCGTAATTCATCAAATGATTTAATTACAAACAGAGCTCCGCTACAGCTGACTTGGATGCTTGTTTGAGTCTGGTGTGTCATTGATGCTCTTTACACACGATGTCGACAGTTCTGGTTGTTTGGCCACACTGGCATGGTATGTGGTAGATTCCCGGCTTCTGTAGGCCCAGATCATCCTTTACATTCCGTAAGAGAGCGTTAATCTTGAGTGGTGGGCAGAATACGCTTTTAAAATTATACTTGAGAAGTATTGTACTGATTTTCGCAGATATTGGTCCGGCATATGGCAAAAAGGCAACCGTCTTCGTTTCTTCTTGTACTTCTGCTGTCTTCTTTGGCGGAGAAACAGGGCGCAGCGCCTTCTCGATGTCTCTGGATGAATAACCATTCGTGTAAAAGACAGACTGAAGGTGTTCCAGCTCCTCTGTCAGGTTGCCTGGCTCCGAGAGACAGCGTGCCCGATGAACCAGAGTTTTGAGTGCCCCAATCTTTTACGCTGGGTGGTGGCAGCTACCGGCTTGCAGGTACAGATCGGCGTGAGTTGGTTTCCTGTAAATACTATGATCGAAAGTGCCACCTGCCTTCCTCTCGACAAGAACATGTAAGAATGATAGTTGTCCATTCTTTTCCATTTCTATAGGAAATTTTATGTTTGGGTGGCGAGAGTTTAGATGGTATAAAAATTCCAGGAGCTTCTCCTTAACATGGGACCAGAACACAACGGTAACATCCACGTATCTATAAAAGCACTTTGGTTGATCTGGGGCTAAAGCCAGTGCATCGTTCTCAAATTTTTCCATAAAGAGATTCGCCAATACCAGGGGGAGAGTGGGCTGCCCATAGCCACCCCTTCTGTTCTCTCGTAGAAAGGAAGTAAGCTGAGGTTAACACGTGCCTCAACAAGTCCAGGAGAGCACAATCGAACTTTTTTCTAATCAGCTCCAGAGATTCATTCAGTGGCACCTTGGTGAACAAGGAAACTAGGTCAAAACTATCCATAATGTCGGACTCTCTGATGTGCCGCTGCTTCAGACGATGTAAGAAAACCTCGGAGTTGCAGAACGTAGCATGACGAAATTATTAACTGACAGGAGCCAATAAGCACACTCTCAGCAGGCGGAACAGCCGCACCTATTATAGTAAATGCTGGTACTGCAGCTAGTGGCCGGCGCGGACGTCGGTTGGAGCGCCTCCCACAGCGCCGACCAATGGCAGAACGCCTAGCCAGTAGCCACCGCAGACAGGCATAGATACTGGACGCGTTCCACACTGGATTCCGCTTCAGGAAGCACCTGATGAAGATCGCGAGTAACGCGATCGAAATATCGTGCTAGTACGACGCGGATTATCGCCAGAAACCCGATTCTCCAAAATGACTACAGCCCGCCGGGAAAGCTTTAATATGGACTAAGATGTTCTTCAAATGTTTTTCAGAAAACGACAATGTCATATAAATAGCAAAGACATGTCGTCCACTTCAGGTGTCGAAGCAAGTTGTCCATCATGCGTTCGAATGTGGCCGGCGCATTACATCATCCAAATGGCATTACTTTGAATTCATAGAGGCCGTCAGGTGTAATAAAAGCCTTATTTTCCCTGTCAGTTTCGTCAACCTCGATTTGCCAGTAACCAGTCTGCATGTCCATAGTTGCGAAGTATACGTAGCTCCTTTCAAGCAGTCTAAGGTGTTGTCAATGCGCGGCAATGGGTAGACATCTTTCTTTGTGATTTTGTTCAGCCGCCGATAGTCGACACGGAATCGCCACGTGCCATCCTTCTTCTTTACGAAGACAACCGGAGACGACCAAGGACTGTCTGAAGGTTGAATAATGTCATATCGCAACATCTTCTCCACTTCCTCCCGAATTATCCGTCTTTCAGCTGGCGACCCTCTATACGAACGCTGGCTAATTGGCGGATGGTCCGCAGTATTGATACGGTGCTTTATCGTGGGCCGTTTCGTCTGACTTTTCCCCTGCTGAGGTGTGAATGCACCCGAAAATTGGCGTAGTATACCTAACACCCGCTGGCGTTGTTCCTTGGTCAGTCCAGGCCCTATTGGCAGTTCCACGTTGGTTTCCTCCAGCGTGTTGTCTGTACTAATAGCAGGGCATGGGTCTTCATTGATGGCGTTGAGCTCACCGTCCTGGATTGGTTCAGCAGTCCCGATACACATTCCTTTGGGAAAACGTTGTGACTGCTCGTGACAATTAGTGATCCAAATCTCTTCTAGACCAACGGTAATGGTTATGGTAGCCACTGGTATGTAAATTTATTTCTTTTCTGAGCCTAATAAACTTTTTACTATTGACAAACACTTCACAGTTTAAGCAGTCATCTGCGTTTGTGACTAGAACTCTTCTTATTGTCAACGGCGGGATCGTCACACAGTTAACGGCAAATAACATCTCAGAAAATACAGTATTATGTATACCCGTCGGAATGACTTCTTAAATTTGTTAAAATGTTCAAATGTGTGTGAGGTCTCATGCGACCAAACCTTGTAGTCATCAGTCGCTAGACTTACACACTAATTTCTTGACTAACTTAAACTAACTTACTCTAAGAACAACACAAACACCCACGCCCGAGGGAGGATTCGTAACCCCGACCGTAGCGGCCGTGCAGACTGCGGCTTGCGCGCCACCGACCGCTCGGCCACTGCGGCCGGTTTCAATTTGCAGCTCAGATCTCCCACAGTCAATGATAGCTTGGGATGCCTGAAGGAAGTCCCATCCGAGGATGACATTATGATTACATTAAAACGACAAATCCCAATGGCTGGCTTCTGTTGTTGACGGTTATTCTTGCGACACATGTTCCTGCTTGCTCCTGTATTACAGAACGTTGTCTTCTTTAGCGTTCGGCGGTAATTATCCGACAATACAGAGAAATAATCTCCTGAATCAACCACTGCCCGGACAGCTTCGACGTCGATTATGTCGTCGATGAGATTTCCCGACATCTTAGCGACTTTCGTCCATGGAGGATTTTCAGCTGCGGTGGCCTCACCTCCGTAGATGGTCGCCTCGCTTAGTTTTCCTGGGCGCGGCGGCTAGGGGAGCGGCTGGTACCTCTGTACGGCGACGGTGAACGGCAGCGGCGCGTCGGGGAGCGACCTCGTCCAGGGTACGGTGATGGGCTTCTTCCCATAGGTCGACTGAACTCATCAGCAGGTGATTGCCTGGGATAGAACTGCTCTGATGGCTGACGTCTTGCGGAAAAATAATCGTCGAATACTCGCCTTCTCTCTCTGCAATAGCGTACGACATGTCCAGGGCGCCCACAGTGGAAACACAGTGGTGTGTTGTCTTCATCCTCCAGACGTCTGTTCTTCTTCGGGGCGTCATAGCCGCAGGGGGAGTTGGTTGTGACCGCATCGGCCGGTTCCTATGCTGTTGTTTGGCGGCTGCAGCGTAAGTCATTGTAGGGCGACGCCGTTCTTCACGTCGGGTGCGACTGGCGGGGCAGACAGGAGCTAATGTCTGAAATACCTCTTCCTCAGCGGCGTCGGTTCCCTCGTGATTTACAGGGCTTACATCCATGGCCATGGCCATGGCCATGACGTAGCGACGTCTTTCATCAGAAAAGCCTGGTACATGGTACATGTCTTCTGCAATATCCTTCATCAGGTGCGTGATTTTGTCAGCCTCAGTCATGTTCGGATTGACTATGTTACACAGAGCCAAAACATTCTGTATGTACGAGTGTGTCGGCTCACCATGTCGTTGGGCCCGGTTCTTCAGTTGTTATTCCGCCGAGCGGATTTGTCGCTGGCGGTCACCAAACGTCTTCTTGAGTTCCGTCTGGAACATTTCCCAGTCATTCAGCTTCGTTAATTTCGAACCATTGCTGGGCTGTTCCGTTCAGGTAGAAATAAACGTTGGCCAAGCACATTGTATAATCCCAGAAATTGTATTTGGCTACTCGGTCGAACCCTTTAAGCCATTTGTTGGGGTCCTGTCCAGCGTCTCCAGAGAACACCGACGGGTGTCTGATGTGCAGCTGGCTTACCGCTGGTTTCGTGTCCATGGTTCTTCTGGAGAGGGGACAGGAGGGCTGCTAATGGTGGCCGGGGGCCCGGCACCAGCCGCCCCCACAATCCACAGGTACTATATACATGTCAACTTCTTTTTATCAAAGTAACAAAATTTTTATGTAATTAATTGAGGAATAAACAGCAAAGGCATTAAAACTGCAAATTCAAAGTTTTTGTAATGTACAGAAAGCCGTGTTTTTATTATTATTATTATTAGTGCCGGAAATAAACTGTCTTCCTTTCTAAGCTAAGAAATCTTCTTCTTGTTGGCATCATGATATTTTCAAAGTAAAACTGCACTCTGAATGCATTACATTTAACATAGGTTTATCGTTGTCTGGAATGAACAGGAACTTAAAACATCTAACATAAAGTCTTCACTTTGTAGCTTACATATATGTTGCAATGATCTCTATATTTATAACAACATCGAGTAATAAGTAATTTTATCATTCTGCACAGAACTCAGGTTTACGTGCACAATTAAAAAGAGTAAAGATCTGATTGGTAAATCATGAAATTGTAGTTGATGTGGTCTTAAGTCCGGAGACTAGGTTGATGCAGCTCTCCACGCTGCTCTATCCTGAGCAAGCCTCTTCATCTCCTCATACGAACTACAACCTAATCCACTTGAATCTGCTTCCTGTATTCATCTCTTGGTCTCCCTCTGCGATTTTTACCCCACACACGTCCCTCCAACGGTGAATTCACAATTCTTTGTTGTCTAAGAACGTGTCCTACCAATCGATCCCTTCTTTTAGTTAAGGTATGCCAGAAATTCCTTTTCTCCCCAACTCTGTTCAGTACCTCCTCATTAGTTACGCGATCCACCCACCTAATCTTCAGCATTCTTCTGTAGCACCACATTACAAAAGCCTCCATCCTCTTTCTGTCCACGCTTTTTATCGTCCAAGATTCACTCCCATATAAGTCAACACTCCACGCAAATTCCCCCAGAAAGGACTTCCTTACACTTAAATTAATATTAGATGTTAAAAAATTTCTCTTTTGCAAGAACGCTTTTCTACCCATTGCCATTCTGCATTTTATATCCTCTGTACTGCAACCATCATTTGTTATTATACTGCCCACGTAACAAAATTCATCTACCATCTCTATTGTTTCGTTTCCTAATATAATTCCTTCGGCATCGCCTGATTTTCTTGAACTGCACTCCATTACCCTTGTTTTTCTCTTGTTAATGTTCATTTTGTACACATCTCTCATCACACTGTCCATTCCGTTCAACTGCTCTTCCAGATCTTTCGCTGTCTCTGACAAAATTACAATGTCATCAGCAACATGCAATGTTTTTATTTCTTCCCCTTGAACTTTAATTCCTTCTCCAAATTTCTCCTTGCTTTCCTTTATACCTTGGTATTGATAGATCAGTTATTTGGTAACTCCAAGATCTGTAGTTCGCAGAACTAACGTCAAATTTGCTTCATATTTTACTATCATATTAACTGAATAATATGTGTCACTTTCCCTTAAGATGTGACATTGTGATATCAGATTTAGGATTTTTGAGTCCAAGAATGCCATTACACGGAGAAAATACAACTAATAGCGTCTTTTACGTAAATTATCTATATTAGCCATCACTGTGGAAATGAGAGAGAAAGCAAGATGGCAGCGGCTCGCTGGAGGACTGTAGAAGTGTGGCCTCCCTTTGCGGCGCTGGCTTTATTAGCCTGGGCTTCACAGCTGGCTGGTATGTAGAACTGCCATATTGCATTTCTTTTCCTATACTTTAAATTTCAAGCCCGATAATGGGCAAGGAAATGTTAAGATAATCTCTGCGTCATAAGTAACCCCATAAATATAATTCCATACGTTTTAGATCCGAAGGTGAAATTTATGAAATTTCTGATTTACACATTTGTTGATACCACAAGTTTTGTGCTATAGCCAACGTAATTTAATATTTGAGAATACGTAAGTGCAACTGACTGGCAATGGACAATTATTTGATTCGGTCACAACAGATTGGAACCTCGTCTTTGAAGTAGTAGACTATATTTCCAGACGATCGCACCATGTTCATAGATGTTCTTCAATTTGTGTTACGTAAACATCATTCTGTGTTTCATTTTAACACTCTGAGCGAGAGATGGAACTAAAGTGCTTAACTGTAGCTGAAAGAAATCGTTAGGTTTAAATCCACGCGAACACATGCATTGTTACAATTTCTCGATGTATTCGTAACACTTGGAAGAATTGGATGTTACTGTAAAGGCAGAACAATGCCATCAAATGTTCAGATGTTTGTGGAGCTTGAGGGACTTAACTGTGGGGTCATCAGTCCCTAAACTTACAAACTACATATGAACGACTCCGTTCGATGGCTGTTGCTTGCATCGTCTAAACGAAGAGATATATTTATAGATCTAAGGTTGCGGTCGAGTTCCGAAACGGACCATTTCTTTTCTTTTCGTTAATTGGCTCTGGATAGAATTGTTTTTGTATATCGAAAGAGTATATGTTAAGATGGATACGTAAGTTTGTGGCGTTCGTTACCTTAACCTGCACTATTATTATTAAACATGTCTGTCAGCTGTAGTCTATGCGAAGAGCATGTAGAGAGATGGGAGTGTTTGCGCATCGAAAAATTCTTACTTGCATATTTTGAATACGAGTTTTAATATTTTACTACAAGCTGTAGTATACGAGACTAACTAAGCATTCTGTTCTAAATTGTTTTTAGCATTACACCGAAATTCTTGTTAAAATACATACGAATAACACTGTGGTAACTTTATTTTTTCCGAGAATAATAATAAACAGCGGAAATTATTGTTACATAAATCGAGATCTGGCATACGGATCGCTGCGGCGCGCTATATAATAAATATGCAATTTAATTGGCTGCTGACCTGGCGGGGCGCGGTCGCCGTAAAAAGAGAGCAGGGGTTGGCAGGCGGGGGCGGTGTCGATGCGGTCAAGACAATCGTCGCGGTATTGTTTGTTCTCGCGGGTAGGGCGGGTGGCGGCGTCCTTTGAGAAGCGGTCGCAACCGTGGAGGAGGAGGGCGTAGCATCTGTCGGCGGTGGCGGTGGCGGCGGCGGCGGGGTGGCGGCGGCTGCGGTCCGGCAATCGGCCGAGCGAGTATGGGTCGCGGTTTCGGCCAGGTGTGTGGCGGAGGGTGCAAGTACAGACATGTCGAGGGGTCGACAGGTCTGCACCTGTCGGAGGTGCTGCTTGTCTGGCGGCGGCGCTGAGAGGTGGAGGGGGGGCGTCGTGTGTGGCCGAGGGAGGTGTTGTTTACTTGCAACCTGTCAATCATCCTTAAGTGCGTTATGGCGGCGTCCTTTGATTAGCGGTCGGAGAAGTAGCGAATCAAAAGGACCTAAATGTAATCATCCTGTCCTTCCGGGAAGACCTATCAATCATCCTGTGGCGGCATCCTTTGATCTGTGGTCCGGCAATTGGCTGAGGGAGGAGGGGTGGGGGTAGCAGTACCTTGCGCAATGCATTGTGGGTACCCTGGAGTGAGAGCGGCATAGCCCCACTACTGTAGTGACTCACTTAATCGAGAACAACATCATTGCTAAATTCATTGACTCCAATAAAACTGTGCTAATACCCCGCATAAACCTCATGCCTTTCAAAATGATACAAAGTCAATTACCAATAAAAATAGCCTTCGCTATGACAATAAATAAATAGTCCAGTCAAATTAGGCCCAATTTTGACGTTTACAGGAAAAAATAACGAATAAGCTGTATTTTTGTAAAGATGTTCCTTGTATGTTCAAATGTTTGTTAAGCTTAAGGGACTTAACTATGGGGTCATCAGTCCCTAAACTTACAAACTACTTATGAACTACCTACAGCTAAGAACGGCACAAATATCAATGACCGAGGAGGGATTCGAACCCTCCGACCGTAGTGGCCGTGCAGACCGTGACTGAAGCGCCTCAGTCTCCTCGGCCACCGCGGCCGGCGATGTTCGTTGTACCTTTATAAACAACATAGTAGAAGTCCCCACCGATCGGGCTAGAGCTTTGGCCGCCATATTGGAAAATGGCAGCAAAGAATCACATTTTCGCATTTTCCTGTTTTGCAGGAATTAAACCTAGAGTGATGATGAGCTAAGACATTGTGACGATTTTATTTCATTTTTAGGTGCTTCAGTACTGAACGTTTACTGTGAAATTGTTGTGGGTGAAATATAACAACATTTGAAATGGATAATCATGAAAAGTGTTTGATTTGTGGTGGACTACTTTCTGAAGGAACTACTTGTACAGTATCAGAAAACGGCCTTCTTACATTGATAAATGCCAGTGCGAGACGTGGTGAAGAAAAACTCGCTCTTAGTAGATCACCCAGTGTGAAATTACACGTACATTGCCGGAAAGATTATATAAGAGAGAAAAGCGTGAGAGACAAACTTCTGTTAGTACGAGCAAAACATAGCTACTCTTTTCACCAACCAAGGATTGATTGAGATCTGCCGAAGAATTAGGCCGTGTTCACACTGCCGGCCGAGCCGGGAGATTAAACACATTGTTTGTAATGGCGCTGTTCACACTGCCGGCCGGGCCGAGAGGACTCCGCTTCAGACGGCTCACGCCGAGCCGACGACATTCCGAATGTTTAACATTTCCGGCGCGAGCCGGCGACGGCGCGAGCCGATTGGGCTATGGTGTTGCTTCTGCAACACTAATATCTGACGTCTCCAGCTTGTTTCCAATACAAATGTCTCTGCTAAATAGACTCTTTTTTTTAATCACCTGTGAACATAAGTTTTGTTTATTTTTCCATTTATTAGGCTACTATTAATTCGGTAAAATGAATAAAAAAATAAATAAAAAAATTAGCTGTCCTCATAAGGAAAACCTCTCCTAAACTTCAGTTGAAATTCATGGGACAAGTCCATTACCGCCTGTTTCTTATGTGCTTAAAACTCGACGAGTCACTGCAGTGTGAGAACAATAGTAATAAAACTAGAAGACCCATACGAATACTTCGCACCGTTAGTGGAGAGACGAAAAAAGTTGGGTAAAAAGGGTAGTTGAATGTTAACGCATAGCTTTCTTCACAATCAATCAATGCAAGTGTTTAAAAGCGCAAATGAAAGAGCTTGATCCGCTGAGTGTTGTTAGGTAAAAAAAAACTGCGTACCTTAATTAGAACAGAATATATCGTAAAACAAACCGTTTAAAATATCCAATGCAAGGACAGAAGGATACCGCATTTGAATAAAAATAAAGGGTGGAGGCTCTTAAGTTAATTCTGATATTTAACGACAAATCTGCGAACGAATACCTTTCGTTTAAAGTCGGATAGAACGGTCTGACCGACTGACTTTAGTTTACAGCAAGGACATCCCCATAAGAAAACACACAGAAGGAAATCGCGTTTGAGTATAGAAAAAGAAAGGCATGAGTTATGTAAATTCTGATACTTGATGATAAATCTGTGGATGAATATCTTTCGTTTAAAACAAAAATGAAGGAAATCGGCCAGGTAGTTAGGCCTGGCCGACTGACTTTTGTTTTCGTAGATTCTTTTAATATATACGATAACCAAATCAATTAATTAGCTGGCTCGAAGTAGACGGCAATGAACCAGTATTGGTAACTTCCATATTTCCTTCGATCTTCTGCTGACAGTGGGTGATTCCTTGTTGCTGGGGACAAGCCCACCAAGGGAAAAAAACCATGAGACACGACGCTTCTATCCTTCACTAACCTGTCCTGCAGTGTCTGAGGCAAAAAATAAATCGGTATATGAAAATACCATCCCCTCAGACAGCTCCCCCCCCCCAAAGTAACAGTAATAATAATAACAATCATAATCTGAGAGCTGTGTAGTTCTTTCAACGTAGAGGTGAGCTGAAATATAGTACAGCATGACGCATATAAAACTGGCACACCTTACGTACGTCCGTAGCCACCACTTTTATCATTTCTTATAAGGAGGTAACTACGTGATTTTAATGTATTTGTTCCGTATTGTTTTTTACTTAATTCATTCTTAACTTAATGTCAGGCGCGAGGGTACCGCTTTAATTAGGGACACGCTGTAATCAGTTATTTTCAAGTTCTTGTACAACATTTTTCGAGAGCTACAGAAGCGAAAATGAAATTGGTATATATTTGGTATTAGGAGTAGATACATTTATAAATATAAGTATATTTTTGGACTACTATTTTATCAACTTCAACTAGAAAGCCATTAAGTGAAGTGTCAGAAAATTTTATTTCAGTCCATCAACAGTAAAGTCGCAGTTTATATTAATCTTTTCTTCTCTTATATTTCCAAACACGAAATATATATTCAATTAGTTGTTTGCTGTGGACAAAAAACCAGTTGTATGCCTGTTCATAAAGTCGAGTATGACCTGATGTAAAACCGTAGCAGATATTTTTCCATTATAGTCGGTGAGCACGCAAGAAAATTACTTCATACTGGTTTTGTGCTTATGGATCATTAACACGTCACGAGGGATCTACACACGTGGCCAGCAATTCAAATTTTTCGGCAATGCGATGCTTCACGCTACGCTCAACAGTCGCCGAGTTCGTAGGCTTGCGACATCGGAATAACGCCGCTCAGATAACTCGCAATTACTTGTGAGTGATAGGTGGTAGATATCAGTGCGGCTACCATTTCAAAATCGTTTCTGTACTTTTAGCTCACGTTCACTCGCTGTAATGTATGGTCTAAAATGCATAGAACAGTAAGCTGCCCGCCATCGAACTTTTTCAATACACAACTTGTAAATCAAGTGCGCATACTTGGCTAAAGCATCATTTGGAAACGACTGTTACGAATTTCGAAAAGGTGAATGTTTTATACGAAAGCTAAGATGTTGTCCCACCAGGTGTCCAAAAATCAGATTTTTTAACCGCATACGTTCATCAAAATCGAGTGAGGAGCGTTACAAAACTAAAAACCCACGCGGAATGAAAAGTAGACTTTTTATGTTTTCACAGGCAAGGCAAAGCTTTTAAGGAAAAACTAACTTCATAAAACGATGTGGCAAAATTTTTACAACTTGAAAATCGGAAAAGTTGATTTTCCTCCCTTAGCTAATGTTTGTTTCGCCTGGATGAAATAAACGAGGAAACATTTCAAAAGGAGAAAAAGAAACCAGTACAAAGACGACAGAAATTAACAAAAGTAGAAACTGTAACATGTAAAGATTCAATGATTGCAGCAGCTCAAACGAGCAACGATGATGGGGTAGAAGTATTAAGAAACGTCTTGATAACATCACTGACTTACTAGCTGCAAATGGAGTGTATCATCAGAGTTGTTTTGTTGAATAACTGGTGGAAACAAACGGCCAGGTCAGCCTCCTGATTGGGCAGTAGGCGAGGTGAGGAGAGAATCTTCAGTATAATCGAAAACATTGATGACGAGAGGCAGTTTGCAGTTAAATACTTAATTCAACAGGCTGGTATCTACGTTCCAAATGAGAAGACTGTGAGAACGCTGCTTAAGCAGAAATATTGGGAAGAGATCATCATGGTTGCCGCAATCATCGTTCATGCCTTCAGCGGATCTGACACCACATCGTCTGTATTCTTGACAGGAAAAACGGAAATCATGGAAGTGTTGAAGAAATGTGAATCTATAACGCCTGCTGCGTCAGTGTTCAAGGTCCCCAGTGCATCTCATAGCGCCAGATTTGAGGCTCTGTATGGGGCTTCTGTCAACGAAATCTCTCAACACGTTGTGTTACCACCGTTTCATAGCCTCAGCGACCAGAAATAAAGTGATCATTCTAGTGTAACAAGTGACACTACATTCCTGCTTACCGTCTCAAGAGAACCATATTTATTAATTTAAGCGATTTAGAATAGCAGGGGACAAAATTCTTCCTAGGGTTTTCTGTCTTTCTAGGTGAGAGTACCTGATGACACCTACTACGGTCAGAGGAGTGATTACGCAGGTTTACCAACCTGTGATGAATAAGTGGCACAGAGATGAGAGCATGGATTCCTTGGCTTCATAAGTGTTCCGTGCTAAAAAGTCAGAGAGAGACAGAAGAATGTGCTACTTCTATTATTGACATTATTGTAGTGTGAGAGAGAGACACTGATAGAGACTGTAACTGAACATATTTTGTAATATAAGTCTCTGTATAATCATAAAGTAAGTAAAGCAGTCAACAATCCGAAGATTGGTTTGAACACCACAGTGCTTTACTAGGCATGGTCCTGTCTGGAGGTGGTATGCCGTTGCCTTCCTCCGACCTTCGAACTGACTTCCCCAGCCAGTTATAGGGGGACCTACAGTTTAACGTGGGTTCCGAACCACGGTGCTACTCGGTATTTTTCACATGAGCAATACTTCCAGAGGAGAAAGAAGTGGAAAGTGACAGGTAAAAATCTTAGGACCTGGCGGGGATCGATCCCGCGGCCTTTGGATTTGTAGTCTGGCACTCTACCACTGTGCAACCGAATCGCACCTGTATAATCGTAAGTCGTTGATTATGGGATTGTATTCTGAAGTACAATAAATTAGTACTGTCATTTGTTAATGATTCACGACTTTAATTCATTAGAAGAAGATTAGTATAATATTGAAAAAGCATTTTGTGCTACTCTCTCGTCCTGAACAACTTTTGATATGAGTGTCTGATGCCTGTAAAATCAAGAAAAAGCTTCTAGGTTGAGGAACAGACTACCTGGGCCTCATTCTGACTAGGAGCAAACCCAATAACAGACATATACCAAGCAAGATATGAGGACCTAATATAAGTAATATATATTTTGTAGTGTCCTCAGCAGAAGAGATACACGGTCGTAACACTACAACCTCTCATCACTTCCGCCAACAGAGGAGGCCGCTAGGCAACACTCCCACAGAGTGTACCATCAGGTGCAGTTGTGGATGGGTGTTGCAAAGTCCCTGAGGAGTTGGGGCGGAAGAAATCTCCAACACGTTATTTCCCACTACTCCACTTCTTCCCGCCCCAGACTGCCTGTTGAAGCTGATAAGCTGCAAATGTGTAAAAGGATGTGGATCTACCTGTGCTTGTAGGAAGGCTGCCCTGCAGTGCTCCAAAATTGCAATTTCTGTCGAGGTATCGCTCGCCTCAAGAAATGCTTCGCACCTTCACTTCAAGAAGAAAATAGTGAAACACCTACAGCTGGAGGTACCGGTGGCAGTGTAACATCAGACCAGGATCCAGACGATCAGGGAGGTTTCATTAGTGAGTCAGAGGGCGATGACTGCTAAGAGGGCTGTGAATATATGTATCTAATATATGTTTAATTCATCAATGAATGTTAAATAAACTTGTGTGTGTCGTATCATACTTTTTCTAGAGCAATTAAACTGGCACCTGCAGTCAGAAATGGAATTCGTATTATTATACGGTCAATATAAACACACAATCATCGTTTTGAAGGTGAACCGTTAATCCTATGAAAAAAAGTACATACGACCTTTTTTGTAGATAATTTTGTCCTCTTTGGATTCCTGAGAAAATAGCTTCAGTACAAAATTAAACTTTTTCCTTAAAAATGCGAAAATGTGATTTTCTGCCGCCACTTTCCAATGTGGCTAACGAAGCTCTAGCCAAATCGGTGGGGACTTTCAGTATGTTGTTTACAACGGCGTAAGGACCATCTGTGCAAAAATCAAGCTTATTCGTAATTTTTTCCTCTAAAAATCCTAATTTGACTGGACTAAAAGCACAAGGTCACACGCTGCAAAGGGCAGGATTATATTTAGCAGAACCTGTTTTTTCACATGGATTTTTCACGAGTTCGCTCATTCAGTGATACTTATGTTTGTGCTAAAGACAGATACAGCGAAAAAGTAAACGATGATCAAATTATAACTACCAACATCGTTTTCAAAGAACTTTTGTAAAATAAACAAGTTTTCAAAAAATAAACATGAAAACTTCAATATGGAATCCGATTTTTTATGTTTCACAATTAATGATATTGTATTTAATTATATAAATTTTCTTACAATGAGACTAATATTTATTACTACAATACAAAGTTTATTATTTTTAATATTTATGTACTTGTATTTGCCATTACCATCTTACCTATCTATGACTGATCAGTATAGAGCGCAAATAGTAAAATATATATTCATTTTTGTGTATATTAAAGTTAAATGCTAAAGTTTAATAAAATATGTAATTGACTGGAAATCAGAATTTTGTTTTAATAATGTTATGAGTATGTTATTGTAATAAGTAACATCTCGTGGCTACAGGCAGGGATCTGTAGTGTAACTGCCGATTTGTGATTGCTCTGTGATTCAGTTTCCACCATGAGATGTTCCCAAGAGTAAAAAAGGGCTTCAGGTTAGTTAGCGGCCACATAAAGTGTACCGGTAGCACGTTTGCACAGGGCCGCAGCAGCAAAGAATTGCGAGTGGGCCGCGAAGCTGCTACTAGCTGCGCCAGTCGGGCAGACAAGAATTACTGCTCTGCCTTCACAAGATGATCCATGGAACAATGTGATATATATTCGATGTGTTGGGCAACTAGTTCTTTATGTTATGCAAAATATATTACATAAATGAGCTTATTGTTATTATTCTGTAAAGCAGCATTGGATTTTCCTTTTCCCTAAAAATAAGCCTGTTTACCAGATAATAATGATAACGATTTCTCATTATTATCTGGTGAACAGGCTTATTTTTAGGGAAAAGGAAAATCCCAGAAGATAGTGAGACGCAGGGGCGTAGATACGGGGGGGGGGGGGTGAGTGTGTTTCAACGTTTTTGTCACTCGTGGTAAAATAACAAAAGACAATAATTTGCATAAAGAATGAGACTGAAAAATTTTGCAACGAAAAGAGGTACCTGGGTGTCTTCTTACTTGTTGTTGGGACACTTTGTCTCGAATGTCTTAGGCAGGCCGCAAGATGAGACGCAGGTCCGTGACGTGACACAGGGTGACTCACGTCACGTTTCTCACCGAGCGTGAGTCACGGCGACAATCGCCGCAAGTTGGACCGCAGTTCCACGCGGCTGTTTCCTGCGGAACGTCAGCTGCGCTGCCTGAAAGTAGCGTGGGGTGGGGAGAAGACGCAGCTGACGTGCATGTGGCAGACATGGCCGCCCCTTCTACTGTGTTACTTGATAGAAGGTCAGAGTCGGATTCGGGTTCTGAGTTTTTGTTCGAAACAGTATGGTACATCACTCTGATGAAACAAAACACCTAATATTATTTATTAACCACAGGGATATAACTATATCCCTACGCACCTCAAACATAACAATACGCAGGCGATGTAAGTTATCCGTATAGAGTAAAATAATACAAAACTAGATTACTTCATATATTCAATAATCCTCATTTTCGATTATCCAATTTTTTATGACAGTAATTACTCTGGTTAATCGAGTTTTCACTCTATTCCGTTTTCGCTGGTACATGCTCAGGGTTACTCGCTAATAAGGAATGGTATTTTAATAAACGTAGGCATTTTTTTGATAAATATAAACATTTAAACTAGACAGAGCACATCACGAAAACAAAATGAAATGTATAGTTTTAACGATGTCCAAATGAAAGGTTAACAACGAATTACATGCAACTTACCACTTTTTATGTCCGTTTCCTTGGCTACTTCCTCCCACTTCTCAGCTTTCAGCTTCGTTTTCAAGTAATCTTCATGGTTTGTATCACACAGAACGCTGCGAAAACGTACGGCTTCAATTAGTTTTTCCTCCATTGCGTCACCTCCATGAGTCACCGTGACTCTGGCAGGAAACTGCGTACGGCAGACTGCGCTCCGCAGGCTCACCGCGCGCAGCATCTGCGTCACGTCACGCTGCGCTCCAACGTGCGCGGCTCCAATCAACTGTGTGATTCGCAGAAACTCACCGTGAGTCACCCTGCGTCACGTCACGGACCTGCGTCTCAACTTGCGGCCGGCCTTATGGGTGAGGCTTCGCGCAAGCGTCGCGCACCACTTTCACCACAGTAAATCTTTCCAAAAAAAAAAAAAAAAAAAGTAATAATAATAATAATAATAATAATAATAATAATAATTGCTCAGGTAATCACCACCTAACCATCAGTAACAATGAACAAATATTGTTGAATTACAGCCAGAAACACGCTCCACAAACTGTTTTAAAGTACCGTGGAAGGCTTGACTAGCGTGTAACGAAGGCCACCGTGTCTTACGTTTACTACTGCTACCAACTTCAGTGATCTACTAACGTTATTAGTACAAGAGGCGG
This sequence comes from Locusta migratoria, assembly GCA_026315105.1. Taxonomy (NCBI): domain Eukaryota; kingdom Metazoa; phylum Arthropoda; class Insecta; order Orthoptera; family Acrididae; genus Locusta; species Locusta migratoria. The sequence continues at coordinate 473,020,005 of CM048748.1, read as the reverse complement.
CGAACTAGTATGTGACAAACACGAATTTATTTTTTAACAAGTCATGTTCCCATCCTCTGCTTACAAAAGCAAGTTTACCTTCGTCCCACTGTTGTAAATGCACATAGATATCACGTTATGATCTCTAAAGTGTCATTTCACCAAAGTAGTATAGCAAAGAAGCGACGGATGTGTATCATAAGAGGCGACAGTGGACTTTGTTAATAACTGTCGCCTGTCAGCTTACTCATATTCGTCACCACTGGAGCTTCACTACGGTAACTTGGGTTTCCAAAGGCCGATGTGCAGGTGCTGAAACGTAGGGGAGACCAGGGTAACGGCGCCACCCTGGGTAATCGCGCCACCCCAGTTTTATGACCAACGGTTGGCAGTACGAGTACGCTTGCCAGTGTTCTATCTCCGTTACCTACCGCGGAACTAATTCCTGTGTTCGCCGTCCGTGATTGTTGACACGTATTAACCCTGTGAAATAATCAGTTACTTTCGACGATTTGGATCTAATTTTCGAGCCTGTATTTTATTGAAATAAGTACTCCTATAGGCTGCGAGTGCTTTTTAATACTCGTATTAACGTAATCTGTAGATATTTAGCTTAGATTTCGTGTCCCTAACTTAATTGTTTCGCAAATCTTAGACTTTAAATTGACGTTCTTAGCCATATTTTGCAACTGGGGCAATAACGCCATGGTGGAGAATTTACGCAAAATGAAGTGTAATACAGATGCATACATTTTGTGAAATAGGCACTTAGAGAACGCAATGAATTTAATAGTTTTGAAGTGCCAAAAACAAAATTTTTGACTTTTGCGGTGTCTGAATCAGGCCTACATTATAAAATGTATTTTTATTCCAACTTTACATCGACAAGTACTTCAGACCTTCTAAATTATGTGTAATACAGAAGAGTGATAAGTGTAAATTACAACAGTTTTAACACTCATTTACTACCAGTGGCGGCGTCAGGCGTCGGCAACCGCCGACGGCATCGCAAAACATATGAAGGGTCCAGGGAAAAAACCAGGTAAGTCCATTTTTCCCTCGAAATGAGTTAGAGATGCCATTCGATTTTCCATCAATAGAACTCTGTTAGCAGCTTGAAACAGGGCATGAACCAGCTTAGTCACAGCTTTATTTGCCCTTAAAGTTTTGGCGTACAGGAAAAGAAGCAGGTAAGTCCACAGTTTCAGCGAAAAAACCAGGTAAGTCCACTGTATCTCAACAGGTGGCCGTGCGATCACCAGACTTTCGCGCCATTATATCTTTGACATTTCATTGTTGCAGGTGTTCCTTTTCTTACATTTTGTTTCTGAGTGTGATTTGTTATTGCAGAACTGTTTAATAAATCAATCTGTGCTGTGCCGTGATATCGACATTAGGAACTGAAGACGATGGAATTCCACAAAATGAACCCAAGAAGAGGAGGAAAACTGGCTGAATTGCTGATGTTGGTAAGAAGTTAAGGCTAAGTTCACATGAAATCGGGGAGTCGTGCAAATGTTCCCATCTTAAATGCTTTGATGTCACCAATGAAGCAGAAAGAGCTGAAATACTACGCAAATTCAACAGTCTAAATGCGTATTTAGCAGGTTTAATAATAGTTCTCTGTGTTAAAAGAAGGCGACCGCGTCAGACAGAAGAAAACGCGAAATTAAGAGATGCTGCATTTGCATACAGCGTCAGAATTCCCGTAGGGTGTGACAATAAGTGTGATGTACCAGTTTGTGCAAAAGTGTTTTGTGCAATACATTCTATCACAAAAAACAAATTGGAATATATACAGAAGAGCTGGAAACTGACTGGTTCTGCACCGCAAGACAAGAGGGGTAATCACACACATCTTCACAGTAAGCTGGACGAATCCACAAGTTCGTTGGTATACAGTAATATAAGCAGTTTAATGGTCGACAAAGCCATTACAACTTAAAAGATTCAAGAAAGACTTATTTGCCTGAAGATTTGAATATCAAGAGAATGTTTGTGATATGAACACGAATTTCAACATATCCTTCGGAAACCCACGTAGTGACACGTGCACTCATTGTGATGAATTCTCAGCCAAACTTAAAGCACTCTTCCCAGAGAAAGATAAAGAAGAAATTAAGAAGTTAACAACCATGAATGTCCTTCACAGAAGAAAAGCCGAAACACTCTACCAACGCAAAAGGGATGCAAGGCATAAAGCTATGAAAACCAAGAAGATGGAAGCAATTTGTATGGATTTTGCTGAAAATGTGTCGTTACCAAAAATAACTACGAACGATGTGTATTATAAGCGTCAATTATCAATGTATTCTTTCAAAGTCGACATTGTCTCCACGGGGCAGTCAGTTTTCTATGAGTACCACGAAGGTATTACCAAGAAAGTTCCTAACGAGGCAGCTTCTTTCCTTTTTCATTTCGTTATGAACTACCTCGATAACAATGTTGAAGAGCTTCAAGTGTTCTGTGATTCTGCTGGAGGGCAAAACAAGAATTTCGCAATTTCTCGCTTCTTGCACTATCTCGTTCATAATAACATTCATGTATTGAGAAATATCAAGATCACATTTCCAGAACGAGTTCATTCCTACATGGAATGTGATAGGAATGTTGGTCTGTGAGATTTGAAACGAAGGATGGGAACCCCAGAGGATTTCATAACTATGATTGAAAATTCGAGAATGAAACCATCACCATTCATTGTGGAGAAAGTTTCTCAGGAAATGGCACATGATGGGCAATACTTCTTAAATCAGAAATATGTACCGAAATGTCTATTTAAGATCCAACCAGTGATGGAAATTGAGACTTCATTCACCCTCTCCTGATGGAGAGACACGTATAATGGTCGCATGGTATCCAGCATCACAAGGAAGCCTGACAGAGATCGATCAAATCATAAGGCTGGAGAGTTCGAGCTACCCTCTTTGTCCTACACAGGTAATTGCAACTTGACTTATTAATGGTACCCTTAAAACTTTTATTTAATGTTGCTTATGTGTAAAAATATGTAACAAAATTCTCCATTGTCTGCAGGTCACTTACGTATTTCTAGAGCAAAGTTCAATGATTTAATGAGCCTCATGAAGTTCTGTGGTCCAGCAGCAGTGGAATTTTTCCATTGATTGCCTCATGATTGATAACTTGGAACAGATCTGGGATTTTCCATAATAATAATAATAATAATAAAATTATAATTGATGATAATAGCATTAGAAATGATAATTATAATATTATAAACAATAAGAATAAAGTTAGAAATTACAATAATAATAATAAATGAAATGACGTTAAACCATTCGTTCATACAACGGAAAGGAATAGCTGACCTATATGCTCCCTTATCTTTCTGTTTAATGGACTGGTTTCTTTCCTGAAAAGTTCGTAGTCTGAGTAAATTTTTTAATTTATTTTCGTACTATCAATGTTGAACACCATAGAAACGGTCTCATTTTGTTCTCTATACTCAGGACTTCAATGTTTTATATGGTTTGAAAACATTAGTTTGTATGAGATGTACTTATTGCGTTTTAAAATTAAAAAACCGTTTTCTGGGTTTCATTAAAATTGTGACTTACCTGGTTCTTTCCCTGGACCCTTCATATGTAGTCACATATATTGGTAGTGGAAATGGCATGTTACATAAATTTTCAGGCACCCACAAAAATTCCTGTATTTTTCTGAAGTAACGTTTTCTCGCCCCAGGGTAAACATATGTGTTTCTTTTCAATCTTTCTTTCGTGGCTGTAAGAAGCTGCAGCGACTGTGACCATATAGTGTGAGACAGAGTGTATTGAGAGTGGTATAGAGTGTTTTTCTGCGTGCTTCACCATGCTGTTCTGCTAGCAGCGTGAACATCTGTGAAACTGAGCGCAGCAATGCCGGTTGTTCCTTCAGAGTAGCATGATCCATTAATAATCTCGCGATCCAACCGCATGAAACCACTGTTCAGTGTTAATCTGTATAAAGTCCATATCACACTATACGGTCACAGAGGTTGCAGATTCTTACAGGGACAGAAGAAAGATTAAAAATGAACACACTTTTCCATTTATGTTTCTCCTTGTCTAAGAAAATGTTACTTTAGAAAAATCACAATAACATTTGATTGAAAAATTCTATAACTTGACATTTACAACAGAGGCCTGCATCAGGCGTGCGCAGTAGTTTTATACTTCGCTCAGTATTTACCTACACAGCAATTTTACTTTCATATTATATTAAGCGATAACCTAAGGAACAAGACGATCCCTTAAATCTCCTCAGTTCTTGTAGCTGATAAATCTGTATTTTTATGTGCTTTACAACGACGTAAAAATAATTTTAATCTTGTTTTCCTATTTATTATCGAGTTAAACATTTCCCAAGGAAAATAATGGCTTTTTTTAAATAAACATTTTGTATTTACTACTTCCAGGAAGAAAGACTCACTGTTCAGTAAGAAGATAGCAGTTTCGGAAATAAGTTTAAACTTCAGTGCTTCGATACCCTTCATGTTTCTTACAGCGAAAATGTCAAAAACATAATTAAATAACTCTTGGAGGGACTTAAAGAAATTCGAAAGACTATTTTCTGATTCTGTCTACAATAATAGCAACTGGTTTTTCAATCTATTAAGATGGAGCAATAATTGTGGAATCCTCATGAACTGTAAATTAATACTAGCAGCTTCTGGAAACGTGCAGTAAATCAAGTGACACAACTCTTATAAACGTTTGTCATGGATAAGCCGTAACGTTTTCATGACATGCTTCATCGACATATTTCTGTGGAAAGGTTTTTTACTTCTAACACTGACGTACACTAGCTCTGAATGCTTCAACGTCTCGCGCTGAATTCTCTGTTCAGTGCTGCATTGCCGCGCCCTCAGCGCCGTCCCTCTCGCTGTTGCACCGAACCCTGTCGCGGGCTCGGGGCATCCGAGTATCCGGTCGAACCTCGGGCACATCGCGGCTCGCTCCGTCTGCTGGCGGTGCAGTTGGGCTGGAATACCCGCTGTACAGAGCTGCTGTCGGGCACAGGAGGCCTGGGCGGGCGCACGGCAGTGGCGGCTACTCCTTGAGGACTCTGGGGCGGCGCCCTCCCAAAAATATCCAACAAGGAATACGTACCATCGTTAATCACAAATCTACTTGAATAATTTTCGTGTAGCAGCAGCCCGTGTAAGTGTATGACCAATGTTATTAGTCTAGGTAGTCTGCCAGCCAGGCTCACCGAATGTTTTCAGAATGGACTGACTGTCGGACTCTACGCGATCCGTCCGCGCCGTGTAAAGGCTGGCTACGGGCGCTTGGAGTGAGTGGGGGTACTGGGGGTTGGGTGGGGGTAGTGTGCTGAATAGGGCCGCTTAGGACGGCGTCCGCGACAAGGGCGCGAAATACACAAAGGCGCACCGGCTCCGGTCAGGCAGTTTCTGACAGGTGCAGTGCGTGTGATACTAGTGTCGTTGGTGTCAAGGTGCGTGTTGTTGCCTTTTTTTCTAGTTCCGTATTTAGAATGAATAATATAAATAGCATTAACTACATTTTAACATTTGGTAGTGAAAAATTAACTTTTGAAGGAAAGTTGGAATTAAAAAGGTTAGGACCACCGAGACCAGATTTGAACATTGTACAGACACAAAATGCGTGCAAAAGCAAAAGTAGTTTCACTAGGAAATTTAATCCTGCTTTATATAAACACACCAATATATAAGAATACCAATGGTATTACTACATTTGTTGGTGACAGTCTTCTGATTTCAGTAACATATGTTTGTCACTGACGAAGCATTTGTGTTCTCTGAACACTTAAAAAATGTTCAAATGTTTGTATAGCTTATGGAACTTAACTACAGGGTCATCAGTCCCTAAACTCACAAACTACTTAGGAACGACCTAAGACTACGGACGGCACAAATATCCATGCCCGAGGGGGGATTCAAACCCCCGACCGTAGTGGCCGTGCAGACCGTGACTAGAGCGCCTCAGTCCCCTCGGCCACCGCGGTTGGCCTGAACACTTATATAGTTACACACACAACGAATTTACTTATTACTTTATATTATTTTAAGCTAACGTTTGGGTCTCTTGTGAAATCTAATAAAATGGAGTTACAGGGTTTTCATTACCTGCAAAACATAGTAAAAACTACATATTTGTGCGTAAATTTGTTCGTATTTTGGTATAGGAGGAAAAAGTCGTGTTAGATGAAGGGTTAAATTACGTAACTAGCTAATAAAATTAATGCTATATTCTCCCCGTTCAAGAAATGTTCTGGAAGGGCAATATGCCGTGTACAATTGAAGAGACATGCCGCCCCTTCTAATAAACAGTCCACCAGCCGCCACTGGTGCACGGTTCTGATTTACACTACCAATGGTGAAAATTTCATTAGAATATGACGAATACTTAGGAAGCTACATAGCTTTAAAGTGAGAAGACGGCACAATGCATACTACAATCTTATATATGAGGTGTGTTAGAAAAGTAATGAGATTGGCAACATTGCGGGAGATCTGGCAATGTTGTGTCTACCGGCAGATGCTAAATCTGATTGTTGATCCCTTCCATTTCCTTAGTCCGAGTTACTACTCCGTACAGTTAACACATTAGTTTTCACAACGCCAATAGTAAAGTTGTGTTTTCATTGTGCGTCACAGAAATGGAGCATCGGAATTTGGAGCACCGTTGTGCAATATAGTTTTGCGTTAAACTTAGTGACTCTGCGAGTGTGACTTTTGAAAAGTTGAAACCGACCTATGGGGAACAGTGCTTATCCAGAGCACAAGTTTTCCGCTGGCACAAATTATTTTTGGAAGGCCGAGAACACGTTGAAGATGAACCTCGCTCAGGGAGACCTTCGACTTCAAAAACTAACGAAAACATTGATCGTGTGAGGTCTCTCGTGAGATCAGATCGTCGTTTAACAATAAGGATGATCAGTGAACAGCTAAATTTAAACACTTTCACCGTGCATCAAATTGTGACAGATGATTTGAACATGCGAAAGGTTGGTGCCAAAAAATCTCACAACTGAACAGGACATTCGAAAAATCGTGTGCGTTGATCTTCTTGAGAGGATTGCTAATGACCAAGAATGCTTCAATTGTGTGATCACTGGTGATGAATCCTGGATATTTGAGTATGATCCTAAGACAAAGCGGCAAAGTAAAAAATGGCACACTCCATCATCTCCTCGGCCGAATAAATGTCGAATGAGCAAGTCAAAGATCAAGACCATGCTGATTTGTTTTTTTAACAGGAAGGGTATCGTGCACAAATAATTCCTTCCACCAGGACAAACTGTCAACCAAGTGTTTTATAAAAGTGTCATTGAAAAGTTGAGGAAAAGAGTGATCCGTGTGAGACCAGAAATTGCAGACAAGTGGATGCTTCACCATGACAACGTTCCGTGTCACATGGCCATTTGCATTCGTGAATTTTTGACCTCAAAACGTATTACTGTTGTTCCTCAACCCCCCTATTCACCTGATTTGAGTCCTTGTGACTTTTTCCTCTTCCCGGAATTGAAACATGTCCTAAAAGGACGTCATTTTGGAACTCTGGAGAACATTCAAAAGACAGTGACCGACCAGTTAAGAGCCATACCAATTGAAGACTTCCAGCGCTGCTACCAACAGTGGGAACGACAACTCCGCCGATGTGTAGCTGCCCCCAAGGGAACTACTTTGAAGGGGATAACATTGTTGTTTGAAAATAATAAAAACTTTGGTTAGTATGAAATCAGTCTCATTAGTTTTCTCGCTTTTCTATATACATATAGAAATCGTGAATTTGCAAAACGACTTAAGTCCATATTTCCATGGATTTGTATTACGGGCACAGCAATGTTCCAGCACCCAATACCAAATGGACTTTAGACCCCAAGTTCTGTAAGTACATTATTTCCAGTAACAGAACATTCGTGTTTACCGACAAAACAGCCTTAGTCCAGGACTTAAGCTGGCGTATGTCAGGTAATGATAATTGTTAACAGATTCATCTACAGCTTTAAGTAGGTAAAACGCCTATATTACTTTTGCGTGCAACCAAGTCATGCCCTAAGAGAGATGATTTTCTTTAACATTTGACTACATGCAAAATGTATGCTTGCCTAAGATACCAGTTCAGGACATGTACTATCCACGTATGAAAACTGCATCTACCATGAGTGGCAAGCTAAGAAAACTCCAAATGAGGTACACAGTTTTGTCCTCCATTATTTCAATACGTGTGTCTCATCAAGTGTTAAAGAACTTTGGTATTTTGTGACGGCTGTCCAGGCCAGAATAAGAACAACACCCTCATCAGATTTTTTTATGGCTTTAAGTGCTCAGAGGCATTTCTGAACATCAGATTTCCTTTCCATATGGGAGGACATTCCTTTCTGCCAAATGATAGGGACTTCGCAGTAGTGAAAAGACGACAGAGGCGAGTGCACAGACTATACACATTCAAGTACGTGTGTGGAGACATAGCCAGCTCTAGCACTAAAGGAAATTGTACAGTAACAATCGTTGAAACGAGAATGATTACAACTGGTGGCCATATTATTAAAAAAGAAATGTCAATTCCATAGAGACATCTGTTAAGGACCTTTCTAGATATAAAAAGGTATCTTTAAGTGTTTCAACTTTTATGGATTTCTGCAGAACATATCGGGATAGTTGTGGTAAAACCATTCACAGGAGAAATAATTCAACATCCTTTCACCCTTGGGCCAACATATCCACAAGTCCCAGAACTGTCACACAGATTAGCTTATCTAAATGACGTGTGCCTAATCAATGAAAACAAGGTACAGGCTGGTGTAACTCATTTTGGGATAGACCTACTAGTTCGCTTATAATAACTGAAGATTAAACTCTAGTCTCTATAATAAAAAAATCCTATAGTAGGAGTAAATGTGGAACACACACACACACACACACACACACACACACACACACACACACAAACATCCATTTTATAGTATGTATAGATTTCTTAAATAATTCTTATATTTTATTACTTGTTCTGGCATCATACATGGCACAATATAAAAAATATGCTGCCATGTATCACGATACCACGTCCAATTCTTTCTATACTACAACCCTGAGTACTTTTAAGCAACGTCAAATGGGGTAATTTAGCACAGTATGATATATTTGCTCTTTCACGTTGCATAGCAACAATTTGTCACTTTCTGTCACTTTCGTAAACTAATTACTTTAAGTCAGAAAGTGTGTTTTCTCATTCCGCGACTATTGTTTTGAGTCTTATGTAAACCTTGATAAACATCCAATTAACAGTCTCGAGTCTGAAATTTCACGGAATATCGTCAACTGGAAACTTCCTACTGTCCCGATAAACGGAAAAGCTTTCTAACTGCAGGTGTCATCCAGGTCATTAGCCACTTTATTTCTGTGTCTCAAGCAAATGCCGGCGCAAATCGACTTTTCTGTTTTTAGGATGTTTATTCGTTCTACGTACACCCTCCCACTTCACTGTCAAAGAATAAAACTATTACAACCTATTGAAGTTATGGTAAAAACAACCTCAAAACAGTCCGGAATCACCCCATTTATCAATGTACTTAACAAAAAATAATTTTTAGATCATCATGTCTGGAAGATCATCAAGAGAAAGAGACATGGGGGGGGGGGGATGAGAGTTCCGTTCAACAAAATAACCAGGGTCGAATGAATCAGTTACCCTTTCTGATACAGCCTCAGAATTGGGCTAAACTGTTGTTATCCAGAATTTTGAGCCGGATAAGGAGTTAAGAAGTGAAAATATTTGTGATCTAGAAAATCGAGAGGACATTGTTCATAAAACAGAATCATTTACAGAATTAGATCCGGGGAACTTGCTGTTTCTAGTAGGAGATTCAAGATGGTCCCAACAAAACCTCGAGAAACGTGATGAGAGTTACCCCAAAAACGCAAATAAAAGACATTTCACTAAATTTCATTTTACTAGTAAATGAATAACGGTGAAGAGCAACATCGCAGGTGGTTGGTTTACTCCACATCTTACCAATATTGCTTTCCATGTAGACTTTTTTCACATTTGCAGACACAGGTGGTAAAAGAAGGCTGTTGTGACTGCAAAGATCTAAGTAGCATTTTGCAAAAGCATGAACGAAGTCAAGTACACATGGAGGGTAAGATTAAATGGATAGAACTCTATTAAGGAATCAAATATGGGAAAACAATAGTTAAGCAAAGCGAGAGACTGATTAGGGAACCACAAAATTATTGGTATAACTTGTTTGAAAGATTGATCTATATTATCAACTTCTTAGCCTCACACAATCTGACATTTAGAGATCACCGCGAATCCCTTAACCTGAATGATACTGGAAACAGTGGAAATTTTATGGACCTATTTAAATTGTTATTCAAATATGATCTAACACTATAAGAGCATTTGCAATGTATTAATGAAACTTTCTCAGCCTTATCTGGGCCACGAGAGCCAAAATGAATTAATTTCATTAATGTCAAAATCTGTCATTAACGCAATCGTAAAAAGAGGCAAACAAGCAAAATATTAGGCCTTCATACTCGATTGTACCAGGAATGTGAGCCGTGTGGAACAAATATCAATAATATTAAGATTTTGCAATTCCTCAACTGGAGAAATAGAGGAAGACTTTATATATGAGTGCATGTTTTCGCGGCGATATCCATTAATGAAATCTTCTCGGATTACAAGCCGCGTCATGTGGTTTACTGCCCACGAGCTTTCGACAGAGAACTCCTTTGCCGTTGTCAAGTGGATGACTGTCGTTTCGCGGCCGCTGCCGTGCTTATATAGCCGCGCCACTGCCAGTGACGTCACTGGTGTCCAGTTCCTTGACCATATAAGGCAATGTTTTGGTCGCGCGTACGACGCGCCCGCTTCAACTCCGCAACTACGGGATCCCAAGCCGTACTGAGATGAAAACCGCCGTCTTTATTAAAGGTGTTGTCTGAAATTCTAATCTCTACTGCCTCGTTTATTACGCTGTCCCAGAAGCTGTTGGTCCGTTTAATAAAAGAAGTCTTGTCGAAAGCAATTCGGTGTCTGTTTTCTAAAACATGTTCCACCACAGCCGATTTTTCGGGATAGCGTAATCTAAAGCACCGTTCGTGTTCTATGCGTCGCTGTTTAATAGTGCGAACAGTCTGGCCGACATAAAACTGCCCACACTCACACGGAATTTTATAAATGCCAGGTGTTCTGAGACCTACATCATCTTCAAAAGGCTTCATTAATTGTCGGATCTTTGCTGGAGGCCTGAAGAATGTGTCAGTTTTATGTCTCTTCAGGAGCCGGCTAATTTTCCCTGTTGTGGAGCCACAAAACGGCAAAAATGCGGTCTTCTTGACTTCTTCTTCAGGTGTCTTCTGATTTCGTGCTTTAAGTGACACTGCTTGAGATATTTGTCTCTTGCTGTAGCCGTTATCCTTGAAAACTTTGCGTAAGTGGCTAAGCTCCTTTGACAGGTTATCAGCATCTGATACGGTTACGGCTCTATGTACTAAGGTCTTCAGAACAGATTGTTTCTGTGCTGGGTGATGGTAGCCGGTGGCGTGCAAATACCGGTCCGTGTGAGTGGGCTTGCGGTAAACGCTGTGACACAGACTTCCATCGGGCTTACGACGGACAAGAACGTCCAGGAATGGCAGGGAACCGTCCTTCTCTACTTCCATCGTGAATTTAATGTGTCCATGGATACTGTTGATGTGATCCATGAACTCTTCTAGTTTTTTTCTGTCCATGAGACCAGATGGCGAAGGTATCGTCGACGTAACGATAAAAGCAGCCAGGCTTTGCAGAGGCCGTGTCGAAGGCAATTTCTTCGAAATGCTCCATGAAGAGGTTGGCTACAACTGGAGCTAAAGGGCTTCCCATCGCAACGGCGTCTGTCTGGCTAAAATAATCTCCACCATATAAGAAATATGATGACGTCAGGGTGCGCTTAAATAAATCCACGATGGTGTCGTCAAACAACTGGGCCAGTAAGTCAATAGAGTCTGTGATGGGAACAGACGTGAAAAGGGAGACCACATCGAAGCTAACCATAATATCTTCTTCCCTTAGGCGCCGTCCTTTAATTCGGTCGATGAAGTCCATCGTATTCTTTATATGGTGTTCACGGTGTCCAACGTGCGTGGAGAGGAGTGTGGTCAGGTGTTTGGCAAGTCTATAGGTAGGAGAGCCGATGGTACACACTATCGGCCTTAACGGTCTACCCTTCTTGTGCACCTTTGGCAGACCGTAAAAAGTAAGTGGTCTTGGGACCTGAGGGAGAAGGTTCTTAATTGTACTCGCTTCCAGAGACGATCTATTCAGTTCTGACGTCTTCCTCACAATTCTGGATGTTGGGTCCCGAGGCAGCTTCTGGTACGTATCTTCTTCCAACATCTGTCGGATTTTCCCATCATAATCGGCTCGTTCCATCAAGACGGTAGCATTGCCCTTATCAGCTGGCAAAACGACAGAGAGAGGATCGTTGCGAAGAGCACGAAGGCCACAGAGTTCAGCTCTAGTCATGTTTGGTCCTGGAGGCTTCGATTTTACAAGAATGCGGCTCGTTTTCCTACGAATTTCTTCTGCTATTTCACCGGGAAACTTACGAACCGCTTGTTCAACCCCACTTAATATGTCAGCGAAGGGGATGCTTCGAGGCGAAGGAGCAAAGTTAAGGCCCTTCTGAAGTGCTGAGATGGCACCTGCGTCGAAGTTTCTTGCGGTGCGGAGTGTATTGACACAATCTTCAGGCCTCCAGCAAAGATCCGACAATTAATGAAGCCTTTTGAACATGATGTAGGTCTCAGAACACCAGGCATTTATAAAATCCGTGTGAGTGTGGGCAGTTTTATGTCGGCCAGACTGTTCGCACTATTGAACAGCGACGCATAGAACACGAGCGGTGCTTTCGATTACGCTATACCGAAAAATCAGCTGTGGTGGAACATGCTTTAGAAAACAGACACCGAATTGCTTTCGACAAGACTTCTTTTATTAAACGGACCAACAGCTTCTGGGACAGCGTAATAAACGAGGCAGTAGAGATTAGAATTTCAGACAACACCTTTAATAAAGACGGCGGTTTTCAGCTCAGTACGGCTTGGGATCCCGTAGTTGCGGAGTTGAAGCGGGCGCGTCGTACGCGCGACCAAAACATTACCTTATATGGTCAAGGAACTGGGCACCAGTGACGACACTGGCAGTGGCGCGGCTATATAAGCACGGTAGCGGCCGCGAAACGATAGTTATCCACTTGACAATGGCAGAGGAGTTCTATGTCGAAAGCTCGTGGGCAGTAAACCACATGATGCGGCTTGTAACCCGAGAGGATTTCATTAGAGGAACACTTTGTTGGGTTTATTGCCGTTGCAGCAACAGCGGGAATGTGTTTAACAAACGCAGTTTTAAAAGAACTATATAATGATCTAGATGTATAAAACACAAGCACAGGGATATGATAGCGGCGCCAATCTTGATGGCATTAATACAGGTATTAAGAATACTCAATATTGATCAACGAGCATTATTCATGCCATGCGGATTTCATTCTTGGAATTTGCTTCTCACAGATTAAGCTAAATCATCTGCAACATTTTTCCGCTTAATCAAAGAAATTTATGTGCTCTTTACAATGTCTATCAAGCGCCGGAAACTTATAAAAACTAAATTAAAAGTGCCTTTGAAACTTCTGTCTGAAGCAAGATGGGAAAGAAGAATGGGAGCACTAAAGCTATATTATCCCAATTTGATGATATCATCGGAAGCGTGAATGACCTGAAACGTAAAACTGATGATTCTGTAACTTTTAGTTACTGTGAAGCAATCTTGAACGAAACTTATGAGTTTATTGTTGCAATCACGTGTAGTACGAGATTTTACTACGTGTGAACAATATAAATAAAAAATGGCAGTCGGTTCAAGTAAACCTGAATGTAGCTGTTGACCCTTTACGTTCATTTTGTGACTGGATTCGAGAATTCCGTATTACAGGATTTGAAACATGCATTGCAGAAGCTTGATTGTTTGTAGAAAAAAAAGTAGTTACGAATTTGAGTTTGAATTTAAAAAGAAAAGAATAGCACAGAAAAAACGAATGTTCGATTACGAACCAACTGGTGAACCAATACAATCTGCTGAAATTCAGTACAGAGTTAATTTTTTTAACACAATGATAGAGGCTGTAATAGTCGACAGTGAATGACGATTCAAACCGCTCGAAGCATATTTTGGGTGATTTGGTTAAAAAATGTTCAAATGTTTGTTAAGCTTATCGGACATAACTACGGGGTCATCAGTCCCTAAACTTACAAACTACCTATGAACTACTTACGAACTAGGACGGCACAAATATCCATGCCCGAACCCCCGACCGTAGTGGCCGTGCTGACCGTGACTGGAGCGCCTCAGTCACCTCGGCCACCGCGGCCGGCGGTGATTTGGTTTTAGTTATAATATCAATTATTTAAAATTTCTATCCAAGGAGGACCTTCTCAAGTTCTGTAGTGATTTAGGTATGATACTCCAAGAAGGCGAAAATAGCAACATACAGCCTTTAGAACTTTACGACGAACTCCAATTTTTAAAATCCAACCCACTAGACTCAATCAAAGACACAAAACAACTTGTTCAGTAGATTTTAGAAAACAATTTAGAACAAGTATATCCAAACGTTTGTATAATAATCAGAATCGCGCTCACAGTTCCAGTCAGTACAGCTTCATCCGAGAGAAGCTTCACAAAGTTAAAATTGATTAAGACTTAGTGAGAAGCACAACGAGCTAAGAAAGACTACCTGTGTTGTCAGTACTATCAATTGAAGCCAAAATAGCGGTTAGTATTAATTATGATGAAATTCAGTGAGGGGAAAATCCGAAAAGTTTCTCTATTTTGTGTTTGTTTATTCTAATTTTTACATTGATATAATACTTTAATATTATACTAATAAAACTTTAGTATAATGATTATTGGTGTATAATTCAGCTCATTTTATTTATTTCCTTTCTTACTGAAAAATAAAAGGGGCCTCGCAAAGACAAGTTCGCCGACGCCCAGTTTTCGTTTAGCGCCGCCACTGTTTACTACAACTGATTCATCGTGTAGGTTTATCCTTGATTTTCAAATAATAATAATAATTTCGTATGGCTCATTGGCCTGGTGCAAGTCTTTCAACAGGACGCTGTAGCAATACATTAATATTTTTTTATTGAAAATTATGTCTGCGACGCTTGTCGCAAGCATCCGTTCTCTCTGCCAATAAATCTGTGATTATCCTTGTTTCAATTTATACCTACAACTATTTCAAACGATCTGGAGAGAAAACGGAATCGCTTGTCGTCTTTCGTTTTTCTACCTTTATACTGAGCGGACGTATGTTACTCGACCTCCATAATCATGTAAGTGTGAGCTCTGGTTAGCACCCTTTTCGTAATAAACTTTAACTTTCATTTGGAATTCCTATTTTATTTAAATAATGACTATTTCTCCCCATCTTTCATTTAATTGGACTTATTTTCAGCAATATTAGTAAATTGATGCTTGGTCATTGTTGCCTATTGTCTCATGGTGACAAAAGAACATTCTAGATGCAAAATTTATTTACTCTCATTTTATATTAAACATTGAATTCAATGCCTGCAGGAAATCTTCATTCTGTTAAAAGCGAAGTCCGATAATTTCTTTAACTTTCGATAACCATAGTGATCAAAATTGCACACGGTCTTGAAACTTTAATAATTAATAGTCATGAAACCAAGCATCAGTTTACGAGAACGAAGATATTAATCAATTCATACAGGTTCAACTACAGTGTCACGGCTTCCACAAATGAATGTATACCAGGTAACTGATTCCGCTATTTTCTTATGTAATGGTGCTTTCTGGTGTTGTCGTAATTTTTAACTTACATTGCTACTGAGAACTGACGGCGGAATCTTTTGTGGTCCTTTCAGTGTATGAACCATTTCAAAAATTAATATTCATTGCTGATCTTACGGTTAGTTAAATTTAAATTCCGGTTTTCAACTTTGATCTTGTGACAACACCAGCGATAAAATCCAGAAAAAAAAGTAACATTACTTAAGAATTGGCGTCCATTGTGACAGGACCTCGAATGGTTGTAAAAAAAATGTAATTTTATGTGAATTAATTATACCATTGTTTGAAATTTTTTAATATTTGTAATCATTCACCAATGTATGATTTCTAATCTGTATAATGTGTTTATTTTTCATGAACTTTCTACTTTCTCTTAGTCTTTCGCAAGTACGCAATATCCGATTCAGTACCTCATCCCATTAGCAAAAATCTATTTTCAAAATTTCTTTTGTAGTCAGATATTTATTTTAAATCACAAGTTGGAAAAATGGCCAACATGGCTGCTAAATCGATATGACAAAGCGATCCTCGCTTGTCTCTCACTCGAAGCGTCTCGTATGCGTGTGACGAATATTAATAGTGATTTAATTGTTTCATTGCTTAAACAGTTCTGATAAAAGACATTTTTTGCGTGTGAAGTGTGTAGGTTCGCCACACTATTCCAAATTTTTGATAATTTATTAGTATGGTTAAAACCCGTAGACAAATTACTACAATGGAGTCAGAACAAAACACTAATAAAGATGGGCGTACTCGGTTTCCACGCCAACCCGAGTAAACCGAGTTGAAGTTTCGCCTAACCCGAGTTAGGACAAAAATGTACGTTAACGGTCAGTTTCATTCGCCTTTCGGTTAACCAAATCGATCGGCAGAAAATTATTATACAGCAGTCGGTTGAATTAACGAGCCAAAAAAGTAAATAAAAACTTTCTTTTGCGTTTTGCGTCGTGGTTAGCAAATCGGAATCGGTACGAAGTGTGTGGATATTTGGGATATCAATGTGTTGACACACATTGTAGACTCGTTTTTTGCATAATGATAATTGAAACCATACAAAAGGCAAGGAATGAAGTATTTTTAATTACACTAGGCAAAAGCATGGAGTTATTAGAACACGCGAAGTTTGACTTCAAGTAATTACGAATAGCAAGTTATCTGGCGAATTTTTACCCTTCAAATACATTTGTCGTAATTGCCAAGACTAACCGAAACAAGCGATGTTTACTTTAATAATTAAAATTTCTGGTTTTTAAATTTTGTTTGTGAATCATAAGTGTCGTAGTACTGGTAAGTCAATCAGTCCACCCTGCTCGACACCATCACAGATTTGGGTGGAAATTCAAATGAACATTCGCACCGTCGCGATGGAGATAACATTCGTTGAAACAATTACTGTCACTGGTTTGAATCCATGCCCTACTTTGCAAAGAGCGAGCATGAATTTCTGTCGAATTTGAGTTGCTATAACTCAGGAAATTTGGCGGTCTGGTACAGCGTTATGCATCCTCCTGAAAGTAATAGTGAAACGAATTTTAAAAGGCACATTCATCCTGTAAATTTTAGGCAAATCGCCCGAATAAATAGGCATCCAAATTTTGGCTTCACATATCGCAGGGAGACCAGTTTGAAAAATTTTATAGACCATCGAAAATAAAAGAAATTATTCATTATTCAAATGTGGTACATTAATGAACCTTTATAATTGGAACTGTGTTGCTAGTTTATTACATGCCAAGGGATGTACAATCAAGATGCCGAAGTTTGAAACTTTCCCGAGTGCAGATTTTATCGGGCTATTTTGCCTAAAATTTACTGACTGCATATAGCTCGTAAATTGATTTTCATTATTATTCTTAAAAGAAACCATAAATTGTACAAGGTAGTCAAATATCATACATCACTCCAGTTCGTCTAGTGTTTTATTGTGCAATTATTGGCAAAGCCGGGAATAGGGGATGAAAGTCGGTTTGAATGTGTGTATGTCGCGCGACACTGTACGGGCCTACCGGGTTACAGCCACTGCAGCGTGCCACTGCCGACGGGTAAGGCCTCACTAGACCTAGTGTCGTGGCGGCCACTTCTTACTCGGGTTCTGTCGGCGCGACAACTCGGATAAACTCGGATTTCTACTGCGCAACGGTGACAGTACTCACGTACTTAACTCGAGTTGGTAGTAGTCTTACTCGAGTTGACCCGAAATAGTCTTAACCCGAGTTAACTCGGTTTGGTAACTCGAGTTGACCCATCCCTAAACACTAATGTTTCACAGCCCGCGCAAAATGTTGAAAATAATGTGGCTGCGAGAGCAATTGAAATGATTCCACACATAGTGGAGGAAAATCTTGCAACTACATCACACGTAACATATTTTCCCACACAGACAGTACACCAATCTGAAAATCTGCAAGAAGATTGGTTAAAATGATTTGAGATATAATTTGCTAACATGTCGCAACAGATGAACAATTTGCAAGCATCTACGAATGCTATACATGCGAACATGTCGCAACAAATTAACAATTTACAAACATCTACTAAAGACGAACTAAACAATTTGCAAGCATCTACACATGCTACAAACAATCAGATTTCAGGCTTGACCGAGCAAATTAATCATTTGCAGACAGCCGCGGTGGAGTAGCCCAGCGGTCTAAAGCGTCTCGCTGCGGAGCGCGCGGTTGCTCGCCGTGGAGGTTCGAGCCCTCCCTGGGGTTGGGTGTGTGTTTGTCCGTAGGATAGTTTACCTAGGTTTAAGTAGTTTGTAAGCTACGGACTGATGACCACGCAGTTTGGTCCGATAGATTTACAAACATTTGAACATTTTTTTCATTTGCAGACAACAACAAAAAATGAACTTACCACTTTACAGGCCACCACGAAAAATGATTTGGAGCAGTTGCAAAATTCCACCAAGCAACAATTAGACAGAGTAGAGGAACAGCAAAATCAAATCGCGGCTCACATGGTAACTCGGGATGAATTTGAGTCGAGATTTAAAAATCTAGAATCAGTACAACAAAATTTACCCTCAATTATTTCTGAGGAAGTAAACAAACAGATAGACGCACAGTTACTCAAAGTCGAACAGGCTATCAATGGTAAGTTTTCTGAAGTACAAAACAAAGTAGTGGATCAAATCATGGACACAGTAGATGCAAAAATCGCTTCCGTAGTCGATGATGTAACTAATTGCAAAGAAACCGTTAAAACATTACCAACAGCTATTGACAGTCTCACACAGAATCTTACACAGCTTAAAATTCAACAAGAAAACTTGGAAACAACTGTTACGAGAATTACGAGTCAGGCAGAAAACATAGTCAAAGAAAATCATGATAGGGTACAACAATTCTTATCTAATACAGAAGCGAAGTTGAATGAAAAGACAAACGCAGAATTAACCACTGTAATTCAAGACGTAGCTACTAAAGTATATGAAAAACATGGAAATACTGTTAAAGCTTTACAAAAAGATCTTACAGACGTGAAATCAATTTTAAATACACAGATGTCACAATCTAGGCCAAATGAACCCGTGACAAATGTGTTCCATGATTGGAAATCTCCCAGAATTGCAACAAATATTCCACACTCTCCATATAATCCGGGTACATCTAACAATTTGACGTCAGACAGGACGCAGACTGACTTTTGCTTGACGACCTCTAATGACCTTGACCGACTAGGTAGGGAAATGAAATCAAACATACCCCCCTCTTATTCACCACGAAATCATGCTACTGCCGAAGAACTTGACGAAAGTATGATAAAGCACTACCAATTTCAAATCTTTATTAATAAGAACCGTACTGTGCAACCAGTCATTTTCCTACCATCTTTTAGAGGTTTATTACCTGAATCGTGGTCCGAAAAAAGAAAGATAAGATTTGTTGTCGGATACATTCAAGGTGAAGCGGGAATCTGGGCTGCAGAAGCCCTACAGAGTTGTGAAACTTATGGTGAGTTCGAACGGGCATTTTAGCCACCTTTTGGTCGCCTGTTGTGCAAGAAAGGTTTCGAAATGAAGTTTATAATCCGCAACCTCTCAATGAACGAAACAGGAGTCTGCGGAGATATTTAGAGAAGTACATAAACGCAGCTAAATTCTTTGATGACCCCCTCCCGCACACGCGAATTAATAAACAAATTGCCTACAAAATTCAAATCAAATGTTTGTTAAGCTTATGGGACTTAACTACGGGGTCATCAGTCCCTAAACTTACAAACTACTTATGAACTACTTACAAACTAGGACGGCACAAATATCCATGCCCGAGGGGGGATTCGAACCCCCGACCGTAGTGAATTGCCTACACGGTTGCGGTTGCAACTAGCACACGTTTCAACACAAAACTTAGAAACTTTTCTCACTGAGGTGGATACACTAGATTCAATCTTAGAAGATGACCGAGCAAGAAATAATAGTTACAGGTACGATAACGCAAATTATTACTTTAACTATCCTAGTACTCAGCTGATTCATGTCAGCCAGCCGCAGCCTAATAATCAAAACATGTCACGCCCTCCTAGTCCAGTCAATGAACGCATTGTAGAGTGCATGGAATATGGGAGAATTTTTACTTCAGGATTTTGTTATGGGTAGTTAGGAGGTGAACATACTAAAAGTCCCCGCCCCTGGGGGGTGAGCTAAAGCGGGGAGGGGGGTTGAAAGGTACCCTTTTTTGGTTTTCTGCTTATATCTCGAAAACGGTCGGCTTTAGGAAAAAATTGTACCAAATAAAAATGAAAGATAATTGAATTTGCTATAAAATTGTTTGTATACATGTATGTCGAATTCCCAACGGTTTTCGAGATATACGTTATTGAAAATCAACAATTTCGGAAAAATTCATCTTTACCTTACTAATTTTGTCAAACCTTTACTTCTTGTGACTCACTCGATCGTTTCACAGAAAATTTGTCAGGAAGAAAGTTGTAGAGCATTAAATTTACTTCAATTTGATATGCATATTTGCTACCTTATCTTCAGCCAATCAGAAGTTACATCATTTATAAGATGTGCGTTCAGTTTCGCTGTCCCTCCAGAAATGAGTGTTCTGAGGGGTTGTAACGTTTTTACCTTATGAAACGTACTAGCATGGTAAATAACAACTTAGAATGACACGAAGGTACTTGCGATTGAAACAGAACACCTTTTTATAAATGTAACTTTTCTGATAATATTTTGAATCATACAATTAAAATATTTACAAACACTGAAAGTGATTCAGAATGAAGAAAAAAATTGCATTTTACGCAACATCTTCGTTTTTCTGAGGCGGAGTAGTAAAGGCTGCATTGGATATATCGTCAAGGTCGTCAGCACCTAACGCCCGGGGGAGGGTTAACGATGGGGAAGCCCCAAGACGAACATCACAGGCCTGTCACTGGCTAGGGGGTGGAATGGAGTGTTCTCACTCACTCCCTACGTCACTTCAAAAGTTCGCCAACCGTAGAAAAAGTTTGTGTGTCGGTATTGTGTGCCATCTTTTCGAGATATTTTTTATTTATTTATGAAAATGTTGATTTTGTAGTGCGCGCAATGGCTACTCGGTGTTCTGTATGTGATGAAACAGTAGATGGACCAGGTGTTTCCACAGTGACAAAAAAAGGAATACTATCATTCATCAAAGCTAGAATAGAAAGGGGAGACAGCAATAGCTCATCTTTAGAAGGTTTTGACATCTTTCTGATTCATACTGAATGTCGAAAAAATTACAACAGGTTACAATGGTTATGTTAGATTATTGAAGACCAATTGTGTTGGGAGAGGTTGTACAGTGGTTTTTAATGGGTACTCTGACACATCAGAGAGCGTAAAAGCAGCTGAACAATACGATATCGGCTCAGGAGGTGTGGGGAAACGAATGTCAGTCTAGAAACTTAAATTACAGTGGAGCAAGAGGATTTCCTCTCCAAATTTAACAATAAGAATCAGCTGGTGAACCTGTTGACGATGCAACTACAGAAAAATGGGATAATTGGCCTTCAAGATTCAGGTGATGCTGACGTTCATATTGTGGAGACAGCTATCAACAGATAACACAATTCCTCGATTGCCATTATTGGAAAGAATGTTGACTTAGCTATTCTCTTAATAGCAAAATATCCAACTGATCGTAACATTCTGCTTGTAGAACCAGGAAGAGAAAGGTTAAGACGTGTTTATGTTCTTCACAATAGCTGCAGCAGGAACTGAAAATGAAGGACAATGTCCATCTGTTATTCTTAGATGCATTTACAGGCTGGAACACAATATCCGTAGCGTATTGCAAGAGTAATGTGGGGTTTGTCAAAATGCACCAGAAGTCCAAAATCATACAATATGCTATTGAGATATTTGCCAACAGTTCTTCTTTCCCCAACTTCATTGAGACAGTGGGAATCACGAGTTCTCTATAATGGTATGGAACTCCAGCCACCACAAAATATCTCATCGAGTTCCGCAACAAATCATTTATAAAAGCACCTGGGAACATGAAGCCTAATCTCTCGTGACTCCCTCCAGCTCAAGGAGCTGTTAAGCAGCATGCATCCAGAACTTACCACCAAGTACGCCTTTGTTTAGGAGAGGAACGCCGAATTGGGGTTGGAATGGCCAACTAGTTCCGAAACTCTCAGACGTAGATGCTGCTTCTGACGAACCGTGAAGTTGATTTTATGTCGATGCACGAAAGAATGTGGCAGTGGTAGATGTGGTTGCAGAAAAGCGTTGTTATGCCGATCTGTTACATGCCTGAACTGCAAGGGCAACTGCAACAACGGAGTCGGAATATTAATTTAAGATCAAGAAGACGACAGTGACATCTAGTCTCCACCAATCTCGTTGGACGACGTGTCCACTACTGACGAAGATGAAAAAAAAAAAAAAAGTTCAAATGTTCGTTAAGCTTATGGGACTTAACTATGGGGTCATCAATCCCTAAAATTAGAAACTACTTATCAACTAGCTTATCCTAAGGACGGCACAAATATCCATGCCCGAGGGGGGATTCGAACCCCCGACCGTAGTGGCCGTGCAGACCGTGACTGGAGCGCCTCAGTCCCCTCGGCCACCGCGGCCGGCGACGAAGATGAATGAACCTTGACCATGCCTCCTCAGAAAAACAAACATGTTGCTTTGAATGCACTTATTTTTCATTCTGAATCACTATCAGTGTTTCCAAAAACGTTCATTGTATGATTCATACTATTGTTGAAGTGTTTTTATTTACCATCCTAGCACGTTTCATAAGGCAAAAAAGTTACTGGCTCTCAAAACACTCATTTCTAGAAGGACGTCGAAACTGAGCGCACATCTTATAAATGATGTAACTTCTGATTGGCTGAAGATAAGGTAGCAAATGTGGACATCAAATTGAAGTAAATTTAATGCTCTACAACTTTCATTTGACAAATTTTCTGAGAAACGATCGAATGAGTCACTAGAAGTAAAGGTTTGACAAAATTAGTAAGGTAAAGATGATTTTTTCCGAAATTGTCGATTTTCAATAACGTATATCTGGAAAACTGTTGGGAATTCGACATATATGTATACAAACAATTTTATAGCAAATTCAATTATCTTTCATTTTTATTTGGTACAATTTTTTCCTAAACCCGACCGTTTTCGAGATATAAGCAGAAAACCAAAAAATTGCACCTTTCAACCCCCTCCCCGCTTTAGCTCACCCCCCCCAGGGGCGGGGACTTTTAGTATGTTCACCTCCTAACTATCCCTAACAAAGTCCTGAAGTCAAAAATTCTCGCATATTCCATGCACTCTACACCCCTCTTTTGAGCACTCATTGATTGGACTATCCACAGATGTTACCGCAACAGTCATTTATTAGCAATACCGGACAGCCGCAAATGCAACAAGTGACTAGTGGAGTAAACAGTGGAAACGCAGTACGAAACGTACCTAACAGCGGTCAGTATTACCGACGCCGTCGTGACAACAAATTTAATCCCGGCTACTTCAATCACAATAATAATAATTTCAATAACAATGCAGCTACTTTCCCTAACCAATATAATGGTAACACACCACCGCTCTGGCGTAATGGAGACTACTACAATAATAATAACAGAAACATAAATTTTTTTCCAAACAATAACGGTAATCAACAAATTCTGAACTTTTCTACTACCCCCGCACAACAACCAAATGTCAATCAAATACCAGTAGCAACGATGACGACTGACAGTACAGATCAAACAAACTGGACACAAAATGAATCGACCGTGACTATAACTGACGTGACAGAGACTTTAAATCAACCTCAAAGACATTCTAACGGGACGCAGACGTCAAACTAAATCGGCTCGTGTCTGGCCCTCCAGTCGAAAGACTTGCACCAGGCCAATGAGCCACTCGAAATTATTATTAGGATAAACCTACACGTTGAATGAGTAGTAGTAAATAAGTGCTAAAACTGTTGTAATTTATCCTTATCACTCTTCTGTATTAGATATTTAGAAGGCTTCTAGTACCAGTACTTGTCATGGAAAATTGGAATAAAAATACATTTTATAATTTAGGCTTGATCAAGACACTGCAAAAGTCATGCCTATAGTTTTATTATCACCAGGAAACCAGGGTAACGGCGCCACTGCATATACTTTCACAATATATTTTGAACAATGAACCTTCACATGATACATGGCTGAAAACAGTTATAATAAAGTAGTATTAGCTGGTGAAGCTGAAGTATATTCTGTACGAAAAAGACACTTAAAAAACTGGTTTCCCTTAAGGCACTGTTTCTCTGGTCTCCCCTATATGCCATTTGTATGAATGCTTTCAGTTTTTTACGATTGATGACTACTGATGACTTGAGCCAGATGGGGTAGTGTGGAAGGTATTTCTAATTTACTATCCCTACAGCCATTACTTTTGCTCTGGAAATTGGGCTTATTCTGTATGTAATGTTCAAATAATTTACGGGAATATAACTGGGCAACGTTTTTGACAACAGCCTGTATTTCGACAGGTGAACGCCTGTCATTTTCAAGGAAAAGACTGCTCGTCATGTCTACAATCTTTCTTCATAATGCTTAATTCTCTTATCAACAATTCACAAAATTTTCCAAATTCATAGAAAAAAATCGCAAGTTTACTTTATAGTGGGGGGGGGGGTTTCACCGCTTCGGCACCTGCCAACTGTGCGATGGCACCTCAATATAGCTCCAGCTCTGACACCCCCCTTCCCCCCTCAAGTCAAAGACCCAACTAGCAGAGCCCTCTCACTCTTAGAAGTTTATTTGAAGGAGATTATGGAGGAGAGTGAATGGGAGAAGCTACACCAACATGAAGACATAATATTTTACTTATATGTAGTGCCTGGTTTTGAGGTAAGGGTAACATTGAACTTAGTAGTCAAGCAGCAACACTGCAGTAGTCAGAACTATAGAAAGGCTCTGATCCACTATTATGTTGTGAGGAAGAGTTAGCGGTCTGAAGGACCATAGCACAGTAATGAGAATGGCCTATACTTACCTCCTCCAGTATTTTGGAAGCAAGCTCTTCTGTTCAGTCCCAGTAGAGCTGTTCTGGTGACTGTTTATAGTACTCACCTTTTATATAAGTGTTCCATAATGGGAGACAGTTTTGGTATTTTCTTCGAAGCCTCATTTTGTTTCACTATGAAATGAATAACCCGTGTAGTATGGAATATGATATTAGTTTGTCAAAAAGGCATTTGACGTATTACGTGACAAATAAGAATTTGCTCAGTGCTTGATAAACTTTAAATTTTAACAGAGGATAGTATTATCAAGAGTTTAACACTGTCCTAGTAGAAATGAATTTGTTGTCATAATTTTTGTTGGGAAAAATATATATTAGTACTAAATCTTCAGTCAGAGAGATGATCTGTAGATTACTGACATAGTTGTCACTGCACTCAGCAGATCTTTCTGACAGAAGATATTTGTATCCTATAATTATATAAAAGGACAGAAGTTGTGCACTTGTAATATTGTCTACAGGGTACACACGAGAACACGCATCAAAGAGAATTTGCACTTATGCATGAAGAATAAGCAACTATAAGTTTGACTTCAAGATTAAGAAGAAACGGTTTTTTGTTAATAATACAAAAACAGTCTTGATCGCAAAAATTAACAGTTTATTTATTGACCGGTTTTGACCTGATGTAGGTGATCTTCGGAATAAAATGTAGTCCATGTGGCCAGTGCTGGGTTGTCCTGGCAGTTCTCCTGCCAGCTGGCCACATGGACTACATTTTATTCCGAAGATCACCTACATCAGGTCAAAACCGGTCAATAAATAAACTGTTAATTATTGCAATCAAGACTGTTTTTGTATTATCAATTATTCCAATTAAATTGCTGTTCTTCTCCATCAACAATGTTGTCCAAATTAATAGTTTTTTGTTAATTCAACAAGTAATGTTCTTAGAGTATGGTCTCTAATGAAGTCCATGTTGTATGTTTCTTACTGAGTGTAAAGTTTTATTACATGACACAGTTGAAAGTGTTTTCAATATATGTGTATTCAACAGTCTGGCATTATTCATTTGAGTAATCTTGGTAGTTTCTTCTATCCGAAATACTTCCCCTGCTGAGTAGGAAAAGAAGCTGATGCTGAGTTAAGCCCAAGCAGACTGATTAACGCGGCCCTCATTTTTTCAACAAAAGACTTAAAGTGGCACAGGAAGAAGAAACTGCATATTAAGGTAAAGTGACAACTTAGGGTGGTCACGGGAGTGTACTGCTACCAGTTTTTATAAATACATTGAGTATTATAGTATTACACCCTAGACAAACAATATACAGGTTACTTGATAGCGGAAGTTCCATGTGATAAACGCCCATCGTACTGTTACCTGTAACTACCTTAAGTTAATTTGTACTGTAAAAGTTGGTAAAGACGATAATGGAAGGTAAAATTGACCACTTGTGATTTTCTCTTTATTGAGTCAATTATTTTATTATAGGTGGCAACACTGATTCACTGTCATAATAGTAAATGCAAAAATATTACTGAAGAAATTTCGCAACAACAATGTATTTTCATGCTTAACATCCATCTGAATGAAAGGGGTTCTTTTAAGTTTCCTTCAGTAACATGAAATCAAACTGTGGCACATGGAGTGTTGTTTTCTTCAGGACGGAAAAGAAGAGAAAATACGTAAGTATGTTGTGTTAGGATCATATCCTGAAATGTGCTTTCCTCAAATCATGATTCTTAAGGTTGTTATTTATTACTGTAGGAAAATTTGTATCTTTGTAGGGTAAAATCGATCATGCCGTAAAATTACAATAAGAAGTTAGGACCTGCAGGAAAACGAAATTATTCTGCCAAGTACCTTGACCTGGCAGTCAAGGCTACCCATAGCGGCAGAATGAGTATTAGGTGAGTGTCAGTGGAGTACGTGCTGCCGTGCACAACACTTAATGATAGGATACACAACAGACATCCTCTGCATTGAGTGCTGAAGACGAAAATCGTTTGGTAAAAGGAATCACACCCTTTGCAGCATGCAAGAGACGTCGTGGTTATTGTTCAGAACTATCTTAATTGTGAGGGCAGGCACGAGAAGCGTTTTAAAGGTAATAGACCAGACCTTGGTAAGCTTGGATGAAAAACTTCCTCCAGCATCACAAGGAACGTCCACATAGAATGGCAGAGAATGTGAAACAATCAAGATGAGCCAGTACCAAAAGAGAAATGAAAATCTACTTTCAGAACCTTCAACAATCTATTGATGGTGTGCCCCAAGGTAACATTATGAACTACGGTATGATGAAACGAATTTTACTGATGATTCTGGGTCTACAAAAGTCTTAGTTAAGTGTGGTGTAAAGCATGTGTAAAGGATCATAGACTTCTCAAAGACTAGCACAAGTGTAATGATTGCTGCAGCTGCTGACGGAACACCACACCCTCCATATACAGTTTATAAAGCCAAACATTTATACCCTGGTTAGTGTGATGGAGGGATCCAAGGTTCAGCATTCAATAGAAATTCAAGTGGTTGGTTTGACATGACAATGTTCAATGACTGGTTTAACAAGTATGTCCTACCTCATGTAGTGAGAAAGGAAGGGCAAAAGGTCATTACTGATGATAATCTATCATGCCACGTGGACATTGATGTAATCCATTCTTGTGAAGAAAACAACATAAATTTTGTGCTAGGTCTACTTCCACCAAACACATTACATATTTGTCAGCCCCTTGATATGGCACTTTTTCAACCTTCAAAGGCTGCATGGCGGAAAGTCTTCACAGTTGGAAGATGAAGAATAGAGGTACAGTGCCAAAGACAGAGTTTCCTTGCATGCTGAATTTGGCTTTTGATGAAGTTGGTACCAGAATTCAAGAAGGTCCGGATTTCGAGGATCAGGTATAGTTCCCAGTGACAGACGGTGGGATTTTGTAAGGTGGTGCCAAAACAAAAAATTTAAATAAATAAGTAAGTAAGCAAATAAATAAAATAATAATAATAATAATAATGAAAATAAATCTTAAATGCACAGTTATGAACTTTGTGAAGTACGATCACACATATTAAGATATTAGCTATTTATATCTCTCATAATATCTGTACCAAACAAAAATAAAGGATAACAGAAATAAATAGCACTCTTCTTACATACTGTTTCAAGTGCTAAGAGTGAAATGAGCAGCTGTCAGTTTCTGACAAAGGGGACTTGTGGTGACACCATTATCACTACAGGCAAAACCAGACCACAATGCACATTTGTTTATGAATGCAAAACAAAAAAAGTGCAACATCATTGCCTATCTGCAGCTGACTCTTAATTGTCCACCTTCACTTCCCTTGATCCATGCACTGTTACCAATGTCCACATGTCAATCAGAAACTATTGACACTGCACTTTTGCTTCCTGAAGAATAGTAGGAATTGATTGTGTTCGATTCTGCAAAAGAAAGAGAGGGGGAAGATTACTTTAGCTGTCTTTTACTCTTATCTGCTTGATAAATACAACATTCAATTAATGATGAAAATTCTCCTCAGAGAGGATAAATATTGTTGAAACGAGATAGAATGGCTGGCCAGTACTTACCTTTGTGCTGTACCACCGATAGTAACACAAATGAAGAAACAGAAAAAAAGGGGGAAAAAAAGGACAAGCTTTCGGAACACAGTTCCTTCATCAGGTGGGAGAGAAGGGAAGAAGAAAGGATGAAGGAACTGTGTTCCAAAAGCTTGTCCTTTTTTCCCCCTTTTTTTCTGTTTCTTCATTTGTGTTACTATCGGCGGTACAGCACAAAGGTAAGTACTGGCCAGCCATTCTATCTCGTTTGAGAAATATAATAAGTATACGAAATAATAGAAAGTGAATAAATTAAATTCACTTCGCAAACTCAACATTACAGATTTTAATCACATTACCAACATATTAAATTAAAAGTGTTGTACTCACCAAAAGCAGAAACCTTATGACTTTGGGAAGAGAGCTTCAAAATAATCATCTAATGCAAACGGTATTAAAATCAGTTCGTCTCTACTTCTCATTTCAAAATTTCAATTCAAGGGCGATTGAATTATTTTCCATGCTGCATACAAATGACTTCTCACAGGATATCATCCCTTAGGCACTCAGACTTTTTCCTTTCATGGTATACCTTAGGAAAGTTCTAATTTTCCTCTTCACTGAGAAATACCGCTCAGCATCTGATGTCGAAACTGCTAATCACAATGCCTATCTAGACATTTTAACACTTTTTTCAAACGTTTCAGAAAGTTTGTCCTTTAGAATGAGCAAAAGAAACAAAAATGACAAATATGAACTCAGGCCTAGGATAGGAAACCTGAAGTTCTCCCTTCAACTTTCTTTTCGCACAAAATGTATGTGGGTCAGTGATTTAAACATATGTATAAAAATAATTCCAGAAAAATTTGTCGAACTGGTTCATAATGCATAAATTAGTTGCAGTGAAAAAGTTATACCACTAAGGATGGCATCGTACACTACCAAAGCATCTATTTTGTTTAGTCTTCAGTGATACATTGTCTCTTGGCAGGCATCATTCCGTTACCTACAAAATATCTGGTTAATGATTGAATCAATACCGTTTCTAATGTTTTCCATCCACTCCCATGAACCACAGACATTGCCGAGGTGGGGTGGCTTGCGTGCCTCAACGATACAGATAGCCGTACCGTAGGTGCAACCACAGCGGAGGGGTATCTGTGGAGAGGCCAGACAAACGTGTGGTTCCTGAAGAGGGGCAGCAGCCTTTTCAGTAGTTACAGGGGCAACAGTCTGGATGATTGACTGAGCTGGCCTTGTAACATCACCTAATGTGGCTTTGCCACACAGCTACTGCGAACGGCTGAAAGCAAGGGGAAACTACAGCCGTTATTTTTCCCGAGGACATGCAGCTCTACTGTATGAACATATGATGATGGCATCCTCTCGGGTAAAATATTCCGGAGGTAAAATAGTCCCCCATTCGGATCTCCGGGCGGGGACTACTCAGGAGGATGTGATCATCAGGAAAGACAATACTGGCATTCTACGGGTCGGAGCGTGGAATGTTAGATCCCTTAATCGAGTAGGAAAATTAGAAAATTTAAAAAGGGAAATGGATAGGTTGAAGTTAGATATAGTGGGGATTAGTGAAGTTCGGTGGCAGGATGAACAGGATTTCTGGTCAGGTGAGTACAGGATTATAAATACAAAATCAGTCGGGGGTATCACAGGAGTAGGATTGATAATGAATAAGAAAATAGGAATGCGGGTAAACTACTATGACCAGCACAGCGATCGCATTATCATTGTCAAGATAGATACGAAGCCAACACCTACAACAGTAGTACAGGTTTATATGCCAACTAGCTCTGCCGATGATGAGGAGATCGAAGAAATATACGAGGAGCTAAAGGAAATTATTCAGACAATTAAGGGAGAGGAAAACTTAATTGTTATGGGAGACTGGAATTCAGTAGTAGGACAAGGAAGGGAAGGGAAGGGAAGATAGTGGGTGAATATGGTCTGGGCAAAAGGAATGAAAGAGGAAGCCGCCTGGTAGAATTTTGCACGGAACATAATTTAGTTATAACAAACACCTGGTTTAAGAATCACAAAAGAAGGTTGTATACGTGGAAGAGACCAGGAGACACCGGGAGATACCAGATAGATTTTATAATGGTAAGACAGATTTCGGAACCAGGTTTTGAAGTGTAGGACATACCCAGGGGCAGACATAGACTCTGACCATAACTTGTTGGTTATGAACTGTAGGCTGAAACTGAAGAAACTACAGAAAGGTAGGAAAATAAGGAGATGGGACCTAGATAAATTGAAGGAACCTGAAGTTCTTAAGAATTTCAGAGGGAGCTTCAGGCAACAATTGACAGAAACAGGGGAAAATAAAACAGTTGAGGAGGAATGGGTAAAATTGAGAGATGAAATAGTGAAGGCAGCAGAGGACAAAATAGGTAGGAAGGCAAGACCTACAAAGAATCCTTGGATATCACAGGAGATACTAAATTTAATCAATGAAAGGAGAAAATATAAAAATGCAGTAAATGAAACAGGCAAAATGGAGTACAGACGACTAAGAAATGAGATTGACAGGAAGTGCAAAATGGCTAAGCAGGAATGGCTAGAAGGCAAATGCAAGGATGTAGAAGAATGTATAAATAGGGGAAAAATAGATCCAGCCTACCGGAAAATAAAAGAAACAATTGGCGATAAGAAAAACAGCTCTATGAATATCAAGTACACTGATGGAAAACCAGTTCTCAGCAAAGAAGGGAAAGCTGAAAGGTGGAAAGAGTATATAGAGGGGCTCTACAATGGAAATGAACTTCGAGACACTATTGTAGGAAGGGAAGAGGATGTAGATGATGATGAAATAGGAGATACTATACTGAGAGATGAATTTGACAGAGCACTGAAAGATCTAAGTTGAAACAAGGCCCCTGGAGTAGATGATATCCCGTCAGAGCTACTGAAGTCTCTGGGAGAACCAGCCATGACAAAATTGTTTCACATTGTGTGTAAGATGTATGAGACAGGTGAAGTACCCTCAGACTTTAAGAAAAATGTTATAATCCCTATTCCAAAGAAAGCGGGTGCAGACAGGTGTGAAAACTACAGAACTATCAGTTTAATAAATCATGGTTGCAAAATATTAACACGAATTATACACAGAAGGATGGAAAAGCTGGTAGAAGCCGACCTCGGGGAAGATCAATGTGGATTCACGAGAAATGTAAGAACACGGGAGGCAATATTCACTTTACAGCTTATCCTAGAAGATAGATTAAGAAAAGGCAAACCAACATTTCTAGCTTTTGTAGAATTGGAATAATGTTGATTGGAATAAACTCTTTCAAGTTCTGAAGCAAGCAGGAGTAAAATATAGGGAGCGTAAGGTTATTTACAACTTGTACAAAAACCAGACAGCGGTTGTCAGAGTTGAAGGGCATGAAAGGGATGCAGTGGTTGGAAAGGGAGTAAGACAAGGTTGTAGCCTTTCCCCAATGTTGTTCAATTTGTACATTGAGCAAGCTATAAAGGAAAGCAAGGAGAAATTTGGAGAAGGAATTAAAGTTCAGGGTGAAGAATTAAAAACATTGCGTTTTGCCGAC
Organism: Locusta migratoria; assembly: GCA_026315105.1. Lineage (NCBI taxonomy): Eukaryota > Metazoa > Arthropoda > Insecta > Orthoptera > Acrididae > Locusta > Locusta migratoria. The sequence goes on along the minus strand of CM048748.1, from coordinate 472,987,589 downwards.
GACATAGTAATTCTGTCAGATACAGCAAAGGACCTGGAAGAGCAATTGAACGGAATGGATAGTGTGCTAAAAGGTGCATATAAGATGAACATTAACAAGAGTAAAACTAGGGTAATGGAGTGCAGTGTAAGAAAATCAGGTGATGCTGAAGGAATTAGATTAGGTAACGAAACAATAAAGGAGGTAGATGAGTTTTGTTACTTGGGCAGTAAAATAACAAATGATGGTCGCAGTACAGATGATATAAAATGCAGAATGGCAATGGGTAGAAAGGCGTTTTTGAAAAAGAGAAATTTGTTTACATCGAATATTGATTTAAGCCTAAGGAAGTCCTTTCTGAAGGCATTTGTATGGAGTGTTGCCTTGTATGGGAGTGAAACATGGACGATAAGCAGTGTGGACAGAAAGAGGATAGAGGCTTTTGAAATGTGGTGCTACAGAAGAATGCTGAAGATTAGGTGGGTGGATCGCGTAACTAATGAGGAGGTACTGAACCGAATTGAGGAGAAAAGAAATTTCTGGCATACCTTGACTAAAAGAAGGGATAGAGTGGTAGGACACATTCTTAGACATCAAGGAATTGTGAATTTAGCGTTGGAGGGAAGTGTGTGGGGTAAAAATCGCAGAGGGAGACCAAGAGACGCGTATAGTAAGCAGATTCAAGTGGATGTGGGTTGTCGTTCTTATGCCGAGATGAAAAGGCTTGCTCGGGATAGAGTAGGGTGGAGAGCTGCATCAAACCAGTCTCTGGACTGAAGACCACAACAACAACAATGTTTTCCATTACCGCCCCAAAGTTGGCCAATGATGGCCAAATATCGCAGTGATCTTCTGAAATTGATTGAAAAGTGTGTGGCATTATCTTATAAAAATGACAATAGAAAATAATGTTAACGCATTTGGAAATGCAAATTAGAGTTTTAAATTGCAGGAAGATTGTGGTACTGGAAAAGAAAGTTTCAGCCTATCATCACCAGATGGCAGGTAGGATGCTCTTTCATTTCAAGGTCTTTCAGGTTCTGTTCTCTACTGCTCTCTAGCGGCCGACGCGCATAGCTGTGAATCAGGGTGATTTTGGCTCTACCCCCACTGTTAAGTGCCGTGCAGAAAGCTCCCCAGAGTTTTACCCATGGAAGTACGAAGAGGGGAGAAGGCATGACATCACAAACTTGAAGCTGACTAAACCTAGCTCCACCATTACAGTTTCTGCTGAGCTGCTGTGTTGAGTTGTCGAACACTGATAATGTGTGTGTGCGTTGTTTATGGTTGTACTAACCAATTTGACAGCACTAATAAGTTGAAGTGAATTACGTTCTGTTCGGCCCATGGATGCTGACCGGCTTCAAATAGCAGTGCAGCAGACGCCCGTAGTGACACTTCCCCTCCTTTTACCTCTATGGTTTTACCACAGCGCCTATGGGCGCAGTGGGTGTTGTGGTGTCGCACAAGTACAAAGTGCGCGCCACTTACTTTCGCCGCGCGCCGCCATGCACACACGGCGCGGCGTTCTTCCGACGACAGCCACGAGCGCCCTCTGCTGGAACCCCGCTCGTGGCCACCACGGAAAGATATAGCACTTCGGACGGAGATAGCAACCCGATAGGACCTTCGTAATCCGATAGGCACGAGGGAAGACTTTGCTATTTGTACAGGCACTAGGCAGGCCTCTAACAACTATGTATCAACATTCTGCAGTACAATGTAAAAGTTAAGTATTGTTACATTCTGTGCAATATATCTCTTTCTAATTTACTCGAGTGTTTATAGTTTCTGGCTGCTCCCCTCCGTACCTGCACCAGCGTGTCGGTCTCGTTCCACTCGGCCACCGACACCTACGACGCGGCTGGGACACAAAAGCGGCGACGAAGTTGGGACACAAAAGGTGTCAATCTGAGTTGACTCCGAGCTTCAGAAAACTGCCGTGCGAGCACTCATGACATAACACGCCTGTTCAAATCAAAGAACACGCACTCGGAAACAATGTTTCTGCACAGTTTGTATGGAATTCTCTTTCTTTCTCTTTCATACAAGTGGTGCCACGGCACAGTGGCACTACCTCAGCAGCCACACATGATAGTTCCCTTCAATCCATACAAGGTGATAAGTAAAATTCCTGACTTCAAGGAAAACGACAGCTCTGCGGACTCTTCCTGCATGGAAACCTTTACTGAATAACTGAAGAGGACCTGAACAGAAAACACATCCACAAGTGAAACAAAATGGGGGATAAGGTTAAATGTTGTTCCACGAAAAGGTGTCTCAGCTTCAGAAGCCAAAACAAAGAAGATGAAAGAATTGATAGCCCTTTTCCCTTCGAACCTGATGAAGATAATGAGTTTTCAGAAGTGACAGATGAAGGGAGCAAGAGTTTAAATTTCAGTGATACGAAAGGAAATAAAAAAACTGTGCATTACAAATAAGTATGATGTTAGCAACTTTCTTTTGGTCACACTAAAAACAAAAACAGGAGACAGAAGTAAATATTACATTGCCGAAATAATTTCAGTGACAGGAGATATCACAGTGAGTTTTCTGAGGAAGATCAGTCTTAAGGGAAATTATTTTGTCTACCCCACCTTAGTTAATGAATCAATTGTCAGCCCAAGTGATATTGTGACAAGAGTTGCAGCTAGGGACTTACAACGGGGAAGATTTGAACTCATTTCTAAGATTTATTTAAAAGAAATTAAATAATAAAAGCTTTCTTTGTGTTCGTTTTATTTCAGTTAATAGATATTATTTGTTTGTACATTGCATAACATATTAGGAACTAATTTATCTTTTGTTGAATAATAGTTGTAACAGTGTCCTCTGTATTAAAATAAAAATATCTAATTACATAATTAATAAAGTATAAATATATGAAAAAAGATAATTAATGTAAATTCTTTCCTTTTTTTCATTTTAACTAATCGACTTTAGCATTATAATACTCTAAAGTCAATTTCACATTAATCTTAATCAGTAATCAACATTACCCTACTTAAGCGGGTAACTTCAATAACAATTGAAAATAAAAAAAGAAAGAAAAGAGGCACTCTTTGAAAATAGCAATTCTATTTTCTTGCATCTGACGAAGAAAGGATTTTGTAATAAAATATTAAATTTTGGTGGTAAATTGAAATTTGTAACATGAAGTCAAAATCAGCAAAAAATCGTAAAATTGATTGACTTTCCCCACTTTTATGGTACTGACTATAAAACAATTTATGACTTAAGAATACAATTCACAGAATAATGGAAGCACTGTGCAACAGGCACATGGAAAGGAACATAATATTTCTATCATAGGATGATATATCATTCTTATTTTACATTTTGAAAGAACTTTTCACATCACATGGGTACTAAATATTATTCATTACAGAAGAACATTAAAAAAAATCATATAGGTGAGATACAACTGTTCAATGGGTCTGATTGCATTAGGAATAAATACTATGCAGATTTATGTAATACTTAGTTGAAAAATATTTACAGAAATCCTTATATTAATGTACTCAATCAGCAATTACTCCAATATTTGTACTATTTACTGAATTTACTTACATTGAGAGTTTTTAAATGTCATCAAAGTAATAAACCGCTCAATATCAAATGCATTTTCTTTGTATTCCTTCTGTGACAACAATGACTAACCGCCATAACATAATTTTTAACACAAGGCCCATGCTTCAAATATGACAAAAGTTCTAAGTAGCAATATGAATTTGATACAGGGATTATATTATGGTGTCAGTTTATTGCCACAGCTGAATAAAATGGCATATTTTCGAGATAATCATGGAGACTGTTTTCTTGAGTCTTCATAACAATAACATTCCCCTTCACATTATCTTCAATTGTTGTGCTGTCCAATTTTATTTCAGCAATACTGCAATAAAATGTCACAATTTGTATTTGTTTCTATGAAATAAAGATAAAAATATGTATAATTTTATAGAATAGATGAATTTTACTATACTACTACAGCTAATAATAATAATAATAATAATAATAATAATAATTGAGAGCAACACAAAAATAAATTAAGAGCTATACCTGATTAAAAGTTCTTCTGAACCAATTCTATAATCAGTGTTTATCAAGTCAGTAGTACCAACATCACATTTTAATCCATAATATTTGCAGTTTAGTACTGCTGAGTCATGTAAGTGCAATTTTGCCCCACTAAAGACCTGGAAATTAAAAATTTACAATAGTCCCCACAAACAATAGCATTTCTGGTTAGTCACACTTAAGTTAAACAGAAGGAATGTTTATAACATTGTTGGCATCTGTTAGAATATTGGTACAAATTAAGATTTGAAATATAATTTCTAATAAATGTTTTCCATACACTGTTTCATTAATACCTCATGAATATTTCAGCTTTTGACACTATTCACAATTGTCTTTGCCAAGGAAACAACTGAGTGGTAAAGAAGTACTAGAATGATACCGATGTAATCAATATTTTACTAGGGTTGCCACAAGTGAAATTCCCTGAAAATTTGCCAATACAATTTTGAAAGAACAGCACACTACAGTTTCCTTTACAGGATTTATGATCTCAGGGGCAACAGCGAAGTTGTGTAAATGATGATGTTGCTCTGCAGACTGGTTTGATGCATCTCTCCATGCTACCCTGTCCTGTACAAGCCTCTTCATCTGAAAAGACAAACAGCAACCTACATCCTTTTGTATCTGCTTACTGTATTCGTGCCTCGGTCTCCCTCTACGATTTTTACCCCACACACTTCCTTCTAATGCTAAGTTGACGATTTCTTGATGTCTCAGAATGTATCCCAGTAACCTCTCTATTCACTTAGTCAGGATATAACAGAAACACCTTTTGTCCCCAATTATGTTGAGCACCTCCTTATTAGTTATGACTGTGTAAATAAAAGACTGTTTAATAAGAGATTTTTGTGTTCATCAACATGTTAAGTCAAACTTAGAATGAATATGAAGTTCTTTCCCTTCTCTCACACAAGATTTATGAACTTTTCAGGAGAAACAATGAGAGAGACTGAACAAGAAACATAAGAATATATTACAAAATATAACATTCTTGTAATCACTTAGATTTTCCTTGTACAATAAATGTTGATCTTCACAGATTTGCAGCTGCATTTCATTGTTCTCATGACATGGTATTTCGGCAGATGGAAACATTCCTGGTAGGAAAAATATATATAAAAATACAGGTGGAACAAGCACATGTTCGTTGATGGCAAACAAGTCTGCTCCAGTCATGAATCCCTGAACCAGTACACCAGTAACCTGATAATAGTTTTCACATTCCACAACTACCGTCCTGATCTGGTACAGAAGCAAATTGCCAGGACCACTTCCACATCCCCCTAAACGCACAACCTTCCACAGAAGAACCTCAAAAGTGCCCTTCTTGTCACCGGATACTTTCCTCCAGGACTGGATTGGATTCTAAGTGTCGCTCTCCAGCAGGGGTATGATTTCCTTAAATCCTGCCCAGAAATGAGATCCGTCTTTCATGACATCCTTCACACTATGCTTAGACTATCTTTCCACCGCCTGCCTAACCTTCATAACCTCCTAGTTAATCCCTATGAAATATCCAAACCACCTTCCCTACCCTCACGCTCCTATCCATGTAACCACCTCAATGTAAAACCTGTACTATGCAACCTCCCACCACCACTTATTCCAGTCCTCTAACCTAGAAGTTGTACACGATTAAGGGCAGAGCCACTTGCAATAGCATGCACGTGATTTACTAACAGACATGCCTGCACTATGAAGACTTCTATAAGGAAATGACCAGCAAAAAACTGTCCATTTGCATGAAATGATAAAGGCAGACAGTGTTTGTTGGTAACGAGGATCACCCTGTGACTAAGCATACTTTGGTGTACATCCAACACATCTTGGCACAGTGTTACACCGTCCAGGTTATCTGGATACTTCGCACACAACTCCGGGAATGGGAACTAGCCCTTCAGCATATTCTCTCTTCCCATTGCTCACCTGGTCTCAACCTCCGGTAATTTCAAATTCCCGCTCACCATTACCAACATCTTTGCCTCTGATATCTGGACAGAGCCTCTGTCCAACTCATTTGCTTTTAACATGTGTCTGCCTTGGTGTGTGTGTGTGTTGTGTGTGTGTGTGTGTGTGTGTGTGTGTGTGTGTGTGTGTGTGTGTGTTTGTTTACCTGCCCTTTTCATCCTTAGGCAAGTCCTTCGACTCCTGGGATTGGAATGACTCCCTTAAAACCCGGATCCGTTCCTTTCCCCCCTTCCTTCATTCCTCATTTCTGATGACGCAATCTTGAGTTGTGAAACCTCAGCATATGTGTGTGTGTGTTTTATGTATATGTGTCTATCAACGGACCGGTGCTTTTCTGCCTGGTAGATTGAACCATTTCTATTATATATATATATATATATATATATATATATATATATATATATATATGTTTGGTTTCTACAAATGTCTGCCTAAGTGTGTTTGGATGTGGATATGTGTGAGTGTGTGTGTATTTGTTTACCTTCCTTTTTGTCCCCTAAGGTAAGTCCTTCCACTCCTGGGATTGGAATGGCTCCTTTTCCACTTCCTTAAAACCCGTATCCTTCCCTTTCTCCTCTCCTTCCTCCCTCTTTTTCCCGAAGAAGCCACCACTGGTGGCGAAAGCTCGAATGGTTGTGTGTTTTTGTGTGTGTTTAGTGTTCCTATCGACCAGCCTGTACTTTAGGTAAGTCAAAAATCTTTATTTTATACCATTTTCCTACCTGGAAGGTCTCCTTCTATATAAACCACCTTCCCTACCTTCTGGCTCCTACCCTTGTAACCGCCCCCGTTGTAAAACCTGCCCTATGCACCCTTCCACCACCACTTACTCCAGTCCCGTAACCCGGAAGGTGTACACGATCAAAGGCAGAGCCACTTGCGATAGTACCCACGTGATCTACCAACTGACATGCCTGCACTGTGAAGCGTTCTATGTGGGAATGACCAGCAACAAACTGTCCATTCGCATGAATGGACACAGGCAGACAGTGTTTGTTGGTAACGAGGATCACCCTGTGGCTAAACATGCCTTGGTGCATGGCCAGCACATCTTGGCACAGTGCTACACCGTCCGGGTTATCTGGATACTTCCCACTGACACCAATCCTTCAGAACTCCGGAGATGGGAACTAGCCCTTCAGCATATTCTCTCTTCCCGTTGCCCACCTGGTCTCAACCTCCGCTAAATTCGAATTCCCACCCACCATCTTAACATCTTTGCCTTGGTTCTCTGGACAGAGCCTCTGCCTCAAGTGGCATCTCTGTCTAACTTCTAACTTCTTTGCTTTCTACAGTTCTACAGTATGTCTGCCTAAGTGTACTTGTGTCTGTGTAAATGTGTGGGTGTATGTGCATTTATTTACCTTCCATTTTTTCCCCCAAGGTAAGTCTTTCCTGTCCCGGGATTGGAATGGCTCCTTACCCCCTTCCTTAAATCCTCATCATTTCCTTTTCCCTCTCCTTCCCTTCTGCCTGATGAAGCAACCAGGCTGCGAAAGCTAGCATTTTTGAGTGTGTGTGTGTGTCTGTGTGTTTATTTGTTACTATTACTGCCTGTGCCCCTTCGCCTGGTAAGTGTTCTTCATCTATTTTTTACGTATATATATATATATATATATATATATATATATATATATATATATATATATTCCTATCAGGAATGTTTCCCTCTATAATAATACATATAATCCCCATCCTTGATAACTTTTTACTTTTGCAGTACACATTAAGTAGTTCTTTTATTATTGTAGTGTCACTGACCTCTGAGATTAGATCCTTTAACTTTGCTTAAAAATTTCATTTCAGCCATGTCGGTCCTTAATTTTCCTATGTAATTGCTGTCAAATATTTGTTTCCACATTTTATAGGTAGTCGCCACTTTGTGTAATTTTAGCGTTGGTGCCTTCTGTATTGTGTTCCATATCATTGACCCTTTAACGTAGCAAGATTATAAATTTTTATGCTCTTCCAAATGTGATCACTTTGTAAGAAAACTTGTTTGTCATTTTTTATAATCTCAAATTCAATCAATTTTTATCATTCCACTACATGCCTTATACAACTCAAAATGAATGTTTATATTTCTTCTATTGCACTGTTATCATACTTTTCACTTTTATGTATTTTATCAAGAAGTGTATCATGTGCTGACTATCATGACACGATGTCGAAAGGAAATTGTTTTTTGACAATAAGTAAGGCCTTCACCATTTCAACTTTTATTTTATCTATCAAACACCAACTATGTTACTCACTATCTTTTGTTGCAGCTTATAAAAAAAAAATTTTCTTTCCTTTCCTGTGTTTACCATCAAAAATGATGTTGGTGTCTCCTGTAGAAATTGCAAATAACCTTTTCTTCAAATTCATACTTCTTTGAAGTCTCCAGCACATAATACTGAAGTAAATCTGAAGTTTCTCCAGTAGCTGACAAGGAGAGGAACCAACTTCAAATCAAGATGGTTAGATGAATTAATCATTACAGAAATGAATCTTGCACTTCTCAGTTCATTTAAGACATGCTGAACTGCATAAGGTGCAATACCATTTGAAATGATTGCATTAAATTTTGTATGTCCATGTGTGAATTTAGTACTGAAAAGTTTTTTAACAACTGATGTAGAATGAGGATTACCCTGTGGCTAAACACGCCTTGGTGCATGGCCAGCACATCCTTCAGAACTCCGGAGATGGGAACTGGCCCTTCAGCATATTCTCTCTTCTCGTTGCCCACCTGGTCTCAACCTCCGCTAAATTTGAATTCCCGCCTGCCACCTTTAACATCTTTGTCTCAGTTCTCTGGACAGAGCCTCTGCTCTGGTGGCATCTCCGTCTAACTTCTTAACTTCTTTGGTTTCTATAGTATGTCTGCCTAGGTGTATTTGCATCTGTGTAAATATGTGTGTGTGTGTGTGTGTGTGTGTGTGTGTGTGTGTGTGTGTGTGTGTGTGTTCTATTTATTTGTGCTACTATCACACCTGTGCTCCTTCGCCTGGTTGTTATGTAAATGCAAATGTAGTTCCTGTGCTGCAGACTGGTGTTTTTAATTTTGCAATATAGTCACTCAAACTTTTGTTTGCACTTCTCGTTTGAACACAGATGTGATGTTTCTTCATCTTAATTTGATACACAATGTTAGAATGTCCACTACGCTCCATAGCAAATTTTGATTTCCACTACGTACACTCTACAGTTTCTCCACTACTAGTGATAAAAGGAAACTCATTTTTTATATTGCTGTTAAAATTACACTTTCATTTTGGCATGATGAAACAGTGACTCCGCAGATTTACAACTGTCACGTATCCACTATCATGTCTTCAGACTGATTACCATAACCATTCGAAAGTAAAACTTAACATGAATTGACACTGTTCATGTGAACTAAATAGATGCTCTAAGCGGTGACTCGTGGGAACAATATTGTTGCGTTGTAATGGAAGCAGGATTGACTTCGAAGGCAACTGAACACAGCACTTATACTGAAAGCACGTTTATTACGAATTCAACATACAAGCAGCACTGACTCTGCTATTTATACACAGACAGAATTTACTAGAAATTAGAAGAACAGTTAACATAAGAAACAAGTAGAATTTACAAGTGAACATAAGAAAGACGTAGAAATTCTGGAATTGTTAATTACAAAGAAATAAATTTTGCCGGGGGGCGGGATTGAACCGGCGACCTTCAGCACCGCAGTACGTGACGCTATCCCCTGCGCCACGCCGGCAGTCGATGTACGTGTTCTCTCGCGGCATTACTCCCTCTCCTGGAAAAACAGCAACCCACTGTTACGTACCCTGTGGAGCTAGCTGCAATGTCCTGGATCTTGACCTTGTCATAGGTCCTCTGTATGGCAGTTGAAGGGAATCCTTCCTTTCTCCACGATTATCGACAATAGACCTTCCTGTCGTGGCTTCATCAGTAACATTACCGTCCTTGAACAAGAAGCCATTGTCATCTACCTGCTCTTCAGGATCGTAGTAAGGCTTCATGTGCAGGGTGTGAACAATGTCTCTTTGCTTTTGTCATTTCGACGACGGCTCATAATCCTCAACTTCGTATGTGACGTCTGACAGGCGGCGTATGACACGGTACGGACCAAAGTAGCGCTTCAATAACTTTTCTTACAGTCCAACCTTCCGTAGAGGGGTAAAAATCCATACAAGATATCCTGGGCTGTACACAACAGGTCGGTGCTTGTCGTTATACCGCTGACGATCCTTCTCCTGGGCGTCCAGTGTCCGTATGCGAGCCAGCTGTCTTGCTTCTTCGACCCTGGTGATGAGCTGTTTAACATAGTCATCCTGATTGTCGTCCGGTTGGAAAGGGAACAGCATATCCATTGTCGTCTCAGCTTCACGGCCATGGAGCAGGAAAAACGGCATGAAGCCTGTGGTGTCTTGTCTTGCGGTATTGTAAGCAAATGTCACGACTGGCAGAATTGTATCCCAATCGTTCTGCTCAACATCGACGTACATCGACAGCATATCGGCTAACATCTTGTTAAAACGTTTCGTACGACCATTTGTCTGAAAATGGTATGCAGTTGTCATTCTGTGGACAATGTCGCACCGTGACATTACCTCTGATATTAGTTTTGACTGGAATACTTTTCCACGATCAGATATCATCACACATGATGCTCCGTGCTTCAAAATAATGTCTTCTACAAGGAATTTTGCAATCTCTGGAGCCTCTGCAGTTGGCACAGGTTTGGTGACAGCGTAGCGTGTGAGGTAGTCAGTGCAGACTATTATCCATTGGTTACCGGTTGTCACCTTCGGGAACCTCCCTAAAAGACCGATCCCAACTCGGTGGAATGGAGCTGCTGCCGGCGGAATCGGTATGAGATGTCCTGGAGGTAATTGCGGCACATGCTTCCATCGCTGGCAGTCTTTACAGTGACTCACATAGTGCTTGACAGATCGGTAGAGACCTTTCCAGTAATATCTGCATCTGATTCTGTCTAGGGTCTTCACGAATCCCAGATGACCAGATATTGGAGCATCATGGAAATATTTGAGAATAGCTGGCTGGAGATGAGCTGGAACGACCAGCAGCCATTTGGGGCCCAGTGGATCGTAGTTGCTCTTACACAATGTCCCGTATTGGCCGGTTCTCCTTTCTCCAAGGCTTCTATCGTTTTTAATAGTGCTAGATCTTCCCTCTGTTCAGATGTAACATCATCTAATTCAGTGATAGCTGAAATTTCATTTATGCTGTTGTGTTCCACTAATGGATTCCTCGAAAGGCAGTCGGCATTCTTGTGTTTGTGCCCGTTCTTGAATACCACTGTGACATCGTACTCTTGGAGTCTTAGTGCCCATCTTGCTAGTCGACCTGATGGATCCTTCAAGTTAGTCAGCCATACAAAGAATGGTGGTCTGTCACGATGGTGAATGGTTTGCCAAATAAATACGGCCGGAACTTGTTGAAAGCCCAGATAACTGCGATACATTCTTTTTCAGTTGTAGAGTAGTTTGTCTCGGGCTTTGAGAGTACTCTTGATGCATAGGCTATCACTTTTTCAGCACTTTCCTGAACTTGTACAAGCACTGCACCAATCCCATAACCACTGTCATCTGTGTTAAGTTCCGTTTCTGCATTCCCATCGTACAAGGCTAGCACTGGTGCAGAAGTTAGAGCCTCGTTATGTGCGCTGCCTTTCATAGACACAGTACAGGGTTCTCACGCTAGATGACATTAGTAGAGACCTTCATGAAACAGCTGTGCAGACGGCGTCAGTGTAGAGCTGAACATGCAAGAATGGTATTGTGTTTCTCTGACTGTTGGTGGGTTACCCCTGCGAAGTCGTTACGGAACTTTAAAAGAACAAATAGTGTGTGTGAAATTTTGTTTCCTGGTTAGAAAAACTGCAACAGAGACACACCAAATGCTTCAGGAAGCTTACCAGGAGAACGCTATGAGCCGCACACAGGTTTTCAAGTGGTTTGGGCGCAACGAGGATTGTCGCCAAATGATTACCCAAATTTCAGCAGAGACAGGAATAAGTTGGAGCTCGTGACAGCAGATTTTGAGTGACAATTTGCACACGAGACGTGTTTCTGCTAAATTTGTTCCGCACCTTCTCACACAGGAGCAAAAAACCATCTGCATGAATGTGTGTCAGGACCTAAAAACAGAGATTGCATGTGATCCAAACTTCTTGAACAAAGATGAGGGGATGAGAGTTGGTGTTACGGGTATGACCCAGAAATCAAGCAAGCGTCAAGCCAGTGGAGGACTCCCAACTCTCCCAGACCAATAAAAGTAAGGCAAGTGAGGTCAAATGTGAAGAGGATGATCACTGTCTTTTTTGATGTTCGTGGAATTGTGCATCGGGAATTCATACCCCTGGCCAGACTGTTAACCAGCACTTTTATTTGGATGTTATAATGCGTCTGCGATAGGTTGTGAGGAGGAAATGCCCGGAACGTTGGCAATCAGATAAAGTAAAACCTCGTTTTTACATTCTCGGTTTTTACATTTTCCCGCCATTTACACCATTTTTTGTCGGTCCCGTCAAATTTCCTATGTTTACAATGTTAATTCGCCCTCGTTTTTGCATTAACATATTTACGCATTTCCCGCATTTTACACTTTTTGAAAGCATGTTCGTGAAGAAAAATGACGTAATGTACATAAATTGACACTAGCATGGCTTTCCCCTTAAAGTATAGTGCTTAAAAATTATTCACGTTCGAGTTTCTTGACACTTTGCGTTTATTCAAATGTATATTTCGCGTTTTGTTGTTGACTTAAAGCCGCGCCGTTTTGTGGCAATGTAGTTGTTCTTTTCACCAGCTTCTTTGGCAGAGTGCCTGGCATGTACTCAGTCAAACAGAACGGTTTGTTAACGAGAGAATAACGCTGATTTGTGGCAGTGTGGTTCATCTTTCCACTAGCTTCTTTGCCAGAGTGACTGGCGTGTACTCAAACAATCAGAACCAGTTGCTTTGTTGAAGTGAGAATAAATAGTTGCGTTGTTTTTGTGATACATATTTCTGATTAATAAAGAACTTTATCTATCAAAGTTGGGTATCATAATACCCACAACCTCAAAAAAGCGATAATAGTGAGAGATGCCGATCCTATGCAAAGATCACAAAAATACTTATTCATATGTTTGTACTTGAGAACGCGAATAAATTCTCTAATATTGTCGTGTGAAACATCGAAAAATACAAAAAGAACGGAACTGTAGGAGTTTTACTATGTAAATAATGAATTCCGGTAAAAGGCAGTAATTTTGAAGATGTGTTACATAGCCTGGCAGTGGCATAGCCCAGCAGTGGCGTCCTCGATTATAATGAATGAAATTACGTAAAATATTTCTACTTCCCATAAAATTACCAGTTTTGCCTGGTGCTTAAAATAGTGTAAATTTGGATATCCTTTATTGTATAATCAAGTCCCTGGTGAGTATTTAGATGTCTATTATGTACATATATCACACACAAACTACGAAAATGCAAGACTGAGCCAGTAAGCATATTTTACCATGTAAAACATTATTTCCTGCATTTTATACCATTTCATTGAAGCCCCCTGAAAAGCGTAAAAACGAGGTTCTACTGTAACTGGTTTCTACATCACGACAATGCTCCAGCACACAAGGCCTTACGAGTGACCCACTATTTGGCATCTCAGAGGTGGTCCGTCGCTTACCACGCTCTGTATTTTCTGGACCTAGCCCCGTGCGACTTTTTCCTATTTCCATGAATGAAAAAAATGCTAAAAGGGGAGCGTTATGATGACATGGAGGCGGTAAAACAGCTCCACAAAGGGCACTGGACAATACCAATCTTGAAGAGTTCCAAACATGCTTACAAGACTTGACAAGTGCATCACATGTAATGAAGAGAATTTTGAAGGTGACAAGTAATTTTGTAAAAACGTTCATCAATAAATTTTTTATGACAAAAATCCAGTTTCTTTTGGATCCCCCCTCGTATTTAGCACAGTTTCGGAGCCACTTACCAGCCCATAAAATACAAGGCACTGTGTTGCTTCCTTTATTTCTTGTAACAAGTAGGAGTGAACATTTATCAGCTCTGTGTCAAACTTTTCCCCACAACTTGCCATGAACAAGTTTTGAGAAATTAGTGCAGGCTATTACAAACTATTATGAACAGTGTATAAAGGTTGTGGCAGCTAGATTTCAGTTCTATATCTCTTGTAGGCAGGCTGAACAATCATATAGTCAGTGAGTTACAGAACTGCAAGGCTTAACTAGGAAGTGTAAATTTCATTGCCTCTTTGGCAAGGTGCTGGAGAACCCCATAGCGGGCGGTGGACATTGAAGTCGCCAAGCAAAACAAAAGGTGGAGGAAGCTGGGCAACAAGTTACAGCACATCTGCTCTAGTAAAGGCAGACGATGACGGGGTACAGATATTGCAGAGAGAAGGAAAGGGTAGGGAGAGTAATGCAGATGGCGATTGCCTGTATGTGAGTGTGCAGAGAGATGGGATGGGAATAGATGTCGTCCCAAGCGAGCAACATAACCCCTCCATGGGCTGCAATACCATCCACAGGAAGTAGGTCATAATGCACAGAGGTATATTGAGGGAAGGCTATATGATCCTGTGGGCGTAAATTGGTTTCTTTGAGGCTAACTATGAGCGGACATTGCAATCGAAGGAGTAATTTTAATTCCTCACGATTGGAGCGAATGCCTCAAATATTCCACTGAAGAAGCACAAGTGATAAGAATAAGGGGGGGGGGGGGGGGGAAGAACAACGAGGCAAAAAGGGAGTCACCTCGACGGCCGCTGAGAGCCTCACTTCAAGGGGGCACTGCTATCACAATCCAGTGGTGGAAAATCTTGTTCCATCAGTGTGAGTGGTATTTCTGCCACCTTCCTGAGTTGTTCGGTAGGGGCAGCATCCTCCGCTGTTAAAAAGCCGGTTGCCCGGCTAAAAGTAGTGTGTCCCAGCAAGACAGAGGATGACCGGGGTCGGCTACTGTCGGGCGACGTGACGGATGAGTCACGCCTCAGCGGGGAAGGAGAGGAACTCTTTTTTTTTGTTAGCTCTTTTGGAAGAGTGACGGCGAGAAGAAGAGGCAGTTGACGGTTGAGAAGCCTGAATACGTAGAAAATCTTCACAGACAGGTGCCTTTTTCGAAGTCCGGGCATCTTGTTTAGGTCCCTGCGGTTTATGAGAGGTTGACGAAGACTGAACTTTAGAAGGAGCAGAAGGGAGCGGGGACATGGAACGGGCAACATTCGGGCTGGCCGATCGCACAACTGTGTCAGAGAAAGTGAAATCACAGGTTTCTGTACCGGCATCCTTAGTAGGTCGGATAGAGGTGAGGACCTTAATGCATATGCCCGCTGGAAGGACAGTGGGCTTCCGACTCACTAATAACTTTCGAGCAGCAGATGTTGAGACCTTTTCCGTGACCCGAATGTGCTGAATGACCTTCTCGTCTTTATAAACAGGGCAGTCCCTAGAGGAAGCAGCATGGTCACCATTACAATTAAAGCAGTTAGGGGATGGAGATGGGCAGTCGCCCACATGGGCGTCCCTACCACAAAGGACACATTTTGCTATATTGAGTGTGGTTGAATGTATGGCATTGGAAACAGCATGTACGGTTTGGTACATAAGTGCAAATGGAGATAACTTCATATCGTGCTTTGACCTTGGATGGAAGATCAACTCTGTCGAACATCAAAAACACAGTATGAGTTGGTGTTAGCTGGTTATCGACCTTTTTCAACACCCTATGCACAGCTGTTACACTCTGATCAGACATATGTTTTTAATCTCTCCGTCTGATAACCCATCAAGGGATCTTGTGAAAACTACTCCCCCGTGATGAGTTGATGTCCTTCTACTTGGACAAGAAGTGTGTGTAGTAGCATAATCCTTATCAGTTTTTGCGCTTGGAAAGCACTGTCCGCTTCCAGCAACAATGTTCCATTGCACTGACAGGAACAGGGCCAACAATCGCATCAACACCCTTCTGAATTACGAAAGGATTAACGGAAGAGAAATCTTGAACATCAGTTCAAGAAACAACCAAAAATTTGGAAGATTAGGCAACGTTTTCTTACACTGGGGTGAATCTATCTTTCTTTTTTGGGTCGAACTAAGAGTAGAAGAGAATGAAGTCATTTCGGAAATGTCCCCCATGATTACCGGCTTCTCCGATGGCGCGCTCCTTCCTACTGGAGGCCCTCACTGAGGGCTTACCCGCCTTAGGTGATTGTTTACACCTCAGGTCGCACCTCCCGAGAACGGACGGAGGGACCAATCAGCATGTTCGGAAGGTACCAGCTTGGGTAATCACCCCTCCCTGGGCCTGGCCTTTACCGGGGGGTATGTACGTGCCCTACTTGTCTACCCGGGGCGGGGAATTACAAATTACCCCGTCACCTGCTACGGATGAGAATGCGTGGGTCAGCCTTCAGACACTTCAGACACACGCAGGCAGGAAAGAAGAAGAATAGAGGAAGCGAAGAGAAAGAAGTGTGACTCAAACGCTGAAGTGGAGACTAAATGAGGAGGTAAGGAAGGCTAGAAGAGTACAGCAAGGAGTGAAAGACAGAAGCAAAAGTTAGGAAAGGAAGAAACCAAGGAAAGAGAAAAACTAGGACAGGAAACCGCCTTGACTCACAATGGACGCCCGTCTCCGGGCTAAGGCATAAACCGGGAGGGAAAATGAAGCAGCCTGGGGCGGGAAGGAAGGCTGCTTCGGCTCGGGTCTCCGTGCGCTCCACACACGTACCCACAAAAGAGCTGTGGGCCCCCTGGGGGGAGAAATGTAAACATATGTAGGCTCTTCACACAGCATTTTATTGTAAATTTTTATGTTATTCTTCCGTTTATGTTTCATTACTGCAGTACTATTCTGCAGCAGCAGGCTCAAGTGAAGTTCTTACCAGCCAAAATTACAAAAACAATGGAAAACTTCACAAAAATCTAAAAATTTCCGAGTTTTTAGGATTCCCCGGATGAAAAAATTATCTGGTTTTTCCCAGATCTCCCGGTGGAAATACCAAGGAGAATTCAACAATATTTTGAAAATGATAGGTTGCAAATCACTATAGAGACATCTCCACGATTTGCAGAAAGGCACAATAAAAGACTACAGCTTTTGGCTGTTATGGTCTTCTTCAAAAATAAAAACACAATCTCTCTCACACAATCACTGTTATCTCTGGCCACAGTAGTGTGTGTGTGTGTGTGTGTGTGTGTGTGTGTGTGTGTGTGTGTATAAATAAAATAGATGAAGATTACTCACCATGCTAAGGAGCACAGGTGTGATAGTAGCACAAATAAAACACACACACACACACACACACACACACACACACACACACACACACACACACAAATGCAAGCTTTCGCAATCCAGTTGCTTTTTCAGGCAGAAGGGAAGGAGAGGGAAAATGAAATGATGAGGGTTTTAAGGAAGGAGGTAAGGAGCCACTCCAATTCCGGGAGAGGAAAGACTTACCTTGGGGGAAGAAAAGGAAGGTAAACAAATACACAAACACACACACACACACACACACACACACACACACACACACACACACACATTTACACAGACGCAAACACACCTAGGCAGACATATATAAATACAGAGAGAGAGAGAGAGAGAGAGAGAGAGAGAGAGAGAGAGAGAGAGATTTTTTTTCCTCAAAAAGATGGTAATGGATGAATATGGCTAAAAGCTGAGTATACTTGTAATCTTTTGTGTGTATGTTTCTGTGAATCACTGTAGCATCTGAGTAGATAGCTATCCTTTCAAAAACATTTTGTTAATGGGTATACTACATATTCATATGAAACACAAACATTTACTGGATAACAGTAAACAATGATTTACACACTGTTACTGACCTGTATTCCAATGTGGCATGAGCAGATGCGGGTTGATTTAAGTATAACTTCAGCTTCTGTGTTAATAAACATGGCTGTACCAAAACTGGAAATGATACAGTCTTCCAGTTCAACTTTTCCTTTGCCAAATACAACAATTCCTATGGACGTACTGCAATTCTCTCGGCCAAGAATGTGACAGTTGTGGATCTTCAGTGTTCCCGAGCGTACTAATATTGTAATATCAGTTTTACGACCATCTATTTTCAAATTTTCCAATGTTAAATCATTTCCTGTACAATCTATCAATACATTACCAGCATCTTGAGCAGCAATTAATATCTCTTCTGGAGTGCCAATACCTGAACAATTGAATTAAAAGTTTAGCCTGTCATATCCAAACTTCAAACTTAGTTCTGTCATTTTAGATGAATTAATGTGAAACACGAACTAAAGTTCTAAGAACAGTAAATTTAAATTTTCACTACAATATACTGAATATATCAAATGCATTCTTTTAATCACCTGTAATTTTACCACCATTCTCCAAGGATCTCACTCCTCGTATTCCATACACACCAGGACAAACAATGATAGTATCACCAGAAGATGCACTGTCCAGTGCCTCTTGAAACAGAGGAAATGGCCTAAAATTTATGAGATCAAATGTCAATGACAGATTAATAACAGAAATGTGCTTATAAGGAACAAATATGAAAATATATGAATTATAGCATCACAGATGGCGGTCATGTGTGCATGAGCTGTTCCTGAATGATTGCAATATGTTCTCTCTCAGATGAAGGCTGTGGACAAAAATTCATAGTTGTGTAAAAGTGGTTGTCTTATTTTTTACATGGCTGTCTGTGGCTCAACAAACACTACCCCTCAAATTCCCTAATCTACATTGTTCTGTTGCATAAAAATAATTTTGTTTTAACTTTAAGTCCCTTAATACATGACTCCCCCCCCCCCCCCCCCAATCAAAAACAGTGCTTACTTTGACTTATACAGTTATTTTAAGCTTAACATTTATTATATTAATACTACTGTTTTGTAAGCCCTTCACACCTTTACATCCACCTACTGCGTTTCTCCCATATTACACATGCTTCTCATCAGCTCTGTTTTCTCCTGTCAACTGTTGTCCAACCCTACATCTATCTCCCCTCCCTCCCCAAGCTTAAGTAAAAATATCTAACATTGCATCCTTCTGTGTATTATCCCTTGTTTCAACACCAATAAGATCAGAATGTGTCCAATCTTTCAGTTTTGATCTATTTCCTTATTTAACATGAGAACAAAATTTCTTAGGACTTTCTGCCAAGTGGAGCTTTAATTCAAAAACATTGCACTGTATTTCATCTTCTACATGATAGAACAGATGACAAAATGGTATGTATCAAAATAAATGACAGAAATTGAAATGTGCAGTAACCAGGCTCCCTTATAGCGGCAAAGTTACCATATGCCCCTCTAGCTAGTCCAGCGTAAGAGAAGGTGACAAGGTCTTTACAGAAGCAAAGCTTTCCAAATGATTAGAAGAATACAGGTCATTCTCACCTTAAAGAAGGCTCATGGAACATATGTGGAAAACTATAGGCATATGTCTCTGACGTCAGTTTGCTGCAGAATTTTGGAATGTGTTTGAGTATTATGAAGGGGCGTTGTCTTCACGTATGTGATACATGCGGTGCAAGCTTATCAGCTACAACCGTAGAAAAAAAAAATTATTTTCTTAGAGTAATCACAGCAAGTGCTATCCGCTCTGACCACTCTGCATGCGGAAGGAAGCGCCCCATCAGATCACCGCCCTCAACCCTAGTCCAGAGCTTTCAACATTTTGGTTGAACAAGAATAAATCATCAGTTGAATCAACAACTCAGAACTTCTATGCTTCTTCATAAAGAGGCTGTAACAAACAACAGGGAAATTTTAAAATCGCTTGTAGACTGTGTACACCCTCATGAACCACAGACATTGCCGAGGTGGAGTGGCTTACATACCTCAACGATACAGATAGCCGTACAATTGGTGCAACCACTGAGAAGGGGTATCTGTGGAGCGGTACGACAAATGTGTGGTTCCTGAACAGGGGGAACAGTCTGGATGATTGACTGAGCTGGCCTTGTAACATCAGGTAACATGGCTTTCCCATGCAGTTACTGTGAACAACTGACAGCAAGGGGAAATTACAGTTGTTACATTTCCGGAGGACATGGAGCTCTACTGTATGAACATATGACAATGGCATCCTCTCAGGTAAAATATTCCAGAGGCAAAATAGTCCCCAGTTTGGATTTCCAGGAGAGAATTACTCAGGGAGATGTTGTCATCAAGAAAAACAAAACAGGCTATCTACAGATCAAAGTGTAGAATGTTTTATCCCTCAATCGGGTACATAAGTTAGAAAATCTGTAAAGAGAAATGGCTAGATTAAAGTTAGATATAGTGGGGATTAGTGAAGTTCAGTGGCAGGATGAACAGGATTATTGGTCAGGTGATTACAGGGTTATAAATACAAAATCAGTTGGTGGTAATTAGATTAGTACTTGTTCCATAAATCATGAATACAACCCTCCGTGATGATGTGGAACATGAAAGCTTAATGAAAGGTTTCTTTATAAATTATTATGTTGTACTAAATATTACAAGACATAGTCCCCCCCCCCCTCCAATCTACTAATTTATATCTAAAAAATTCATCTACATTGTAGAAGGAGCTGCCATTCAGAAATTATTTAAATTTATTTTTAAATGCTAGTTGGCTATCTGCCTGGCTTTTGATGCTATTTGGTAGGTGACCAAAGACATTTGTGGCAGCATAATTCACACCTTTCTGTGCCAAAGCTAGATTTAACCTTGAATAGTGAAGATCATTCTTTCTTCTAGTGTTGTAGTTGTGTACACTGGTATTGCTTTTGAATTTGGTGGGATTGGTAATAACAAATTTCATAACTGAATATACATACTGTGAAGATCCCTAGCTCTTCAAATATGTATTGGCAGGATGGATGGGCTCCAGGAATTATTCTGACTACACACTTTTGTGCAGTGAATACCTTTTTACTCAATGATGCATTACCCCGAAAATGATGCCATAAGAAAGCAGAGAATGAAAATAGTAAGCTAATTTACTGAGATGTATATCACCAAAATTTGCAATTACCCTAATGGTATAAGTAGATGAACTAAAACATTTTAGCAGATCTTCAATCTGTTTCTTTCCGATAAAACTTTGTACATTTCATGTTGAAAGCAAGAGGAAGGTTCACATCAAATAAAAATTTGGAAATCCCATCCAGAAAGTAGGATAATTTAGGAAAAACCGAAAGCAATTTTTTTCAATTGCCACATGGTTGTAAGAGCATCACTTGAATACGGCTTGACAGGGCAAGGTTTGTACGAAATAAATTATTTGGAAAAAAGTTCAACCCTTCATCCCACCTCCGTGAACCACAGACATTGCCCAGATGGGGTGGCTTGCATGCCTCAATGATACAGATAGTTGAACCATAGGTACAACCACAGCGGAGGGGTATCTGTGGAGAGGGCAGACAAACGTGTGGTTTCTGAAGAGGGGCAGCAGCCTTTTCAGTAGTTACAGGGGCAACAGTCTGGATGATTGACTGAGCTGGCCTTGTAACATCAGCTAATATGGCTTTGCCATGCAGTTACTGCGAACAGCTAAAAGCAAGGGGAAACTACAGTTGTTACTTTTCCCAAGGACATGCAGCTCTACTGTATGACTATACAATGATGGCGTCTTCTCGGGTAAAATATTCAAGGTAAAATAGTCCCCCATTCGGATCTGCGGGCGGGGACTACTCAGGAGGATGTCGCCATCAAGAAAAACAAAACAGGCATTCTACGGATCGGAGCATGGAATGTTCTAACCCTTAATCGCTTAGGCAATGTAGAAAATTTTAAAAGAGAAATGGATAGGTTGAAGTTAGATATAGTGCGCATTAGTGAAGTTAGGTGGCAGGATGAACAAGATTATTGGTCAGTTGAGTACAGGGTTAAAGGTAAAGCAGTCAACAATCCAAAGATTGGTTTGAACACCACAGTGCTTTACTAGGCATGGTCCTGTTTGGAGGTGGTATGCTGTTGCCTTCCTCCGACCTTCGAACCGACTTACCAGCCAGTTATAGGGGGACCTAACGTTTAACGTGGTTTCCGAACCATGGTGCTACTCGGTATTTTTTTGACATGAGCAACACTGCAAGAGGTGAAAGAAGATAAATACAAAATCAGTTGGTGGTAACGCAGGAGTAGGTCTCATCTACATATATAAAATGAATTGCTGTTCGTTAGTCTCACTAAAACTCGAGAACGCCTGAACTGAATTGGCTAATTTTAGTACTGAAATATTCATGAAGTCCAGGAAAGGTCTACCCCCGGTTATAAAATATGGAAAAGTTGTCCGGAAAAGAGGAAAATCAGGAACAGCTTTTTCCAGTGAGTTATTAATACCGTTCGTGTAATTCCGATAAAACTTTGTACATTTCATGTTGAAAGCAAGAGGAAGGTTCACATCAAATAAAAATTTGGAAATCCCATCCAGAAAGTAGGATAATTTAGGAAAAACCGAAAGCAATTTTTTTCAATTGCCACATGGTTGTAAGAGCATCACTTGAATACGGCTTGACAGGGCAAGGTTTGTACGAAATAAATTATTTGGAAAATCTACCGGAAAATTTGAAGAAAAACTGAACGTATGTTTCTCAATGTGTTTTTGATTGAATTCAGCTCTATAACTGACTAATCGCACGACAGAGAGGAGTAATTCTTCTTTTGGTTTGTTCATTATAGTCTTAGAAAAGTTTTCAGTAAAAAAAAAAATTGGGACAGTTAAAAAGGAAAGCCATAAATGTAATAATCACGTACAACACTTAATTCGCTAGATATGACGTCATAATGAGATGCGCGCGAAACTGCTGCATGAAGCGACAATGCTGCTCGTTTTCTTC
The DNA here is from genome assembly GCA_026315105.1 of Locusta migratoria. Taxonomy (NCBI): domain Eukaryota; kingdom Metazoa; phylum Arthropoda; class Insecta; order Orthoptera; family Acrididae; genus Locusta; species Locusta migratoria. Next base: position 472,964,744 of record CM048748.1, on the reverse strand, counting down.
TAAACCACTGGACCGATTTCCACCAAAATTGGTATACATATTCCATACCGTGTGGTAACAATTGCTGCAGGGTTAAGAATCACATATGGCATGTACTTCAGAAGACACAAAAGGAATCGCAAAAAACTGGCCCATAATGTGGGTAGACTTTATAAATACACTGCATGAGAATGAGAGTACTTGGCGATTTTCAATAAACTTTATGCATAATTTCAAACCTTTATTACTTTTTATCACTGACAGCCATAGCAAAATGATGACAGGAAAAAAGTTTCTCGATTACTACTTTTCCGTTCTTTATGAAGTAAAACTAAGTCTCTCAGTATGACTTTACAATTTATAATTTGTACACTACTAATTGAAGCTACAGGAAATTTAACAGATAGTATACACACATACAGATGAATGTAACTTCTAAATTGTATCACAGTATGATACGTAGATCATGAGATATGATCACATAAATAGTAACTTTCATGGAAAACCACCCCATCAAGCACCAAGTTTTAATCTATTACTTCTTTACTACTAATTGTATTCCCAAGAGATTTTACAGGCATACAGTCCTTATACAAATGAATATATACCAGAGAAATGGCAGGAATAAATAAATGAATACCTGGGCAATGCAGAGTTTTCAGCTAGTAATGAATAAGAAAATAGGAATGCGGGTAAGTTACTATGAACAGCATAGTGAACGCATCATCATAGTAAAGATAGACACGAAGCCAACACCGACCACAGTGGTGCACCGACCACAGTGCGCAAGTTTATATGCCAACTAGCATGGCCGATGATGAGGATATCGAAGAAATGTATGAGGAGATAAAAAAAAAATCATTCAGAAAGTCAAGTAAGACGGAAACTATATTGTGATGGGGGACTGGAACTTGGTAGTAGGATTGGGAAGAGAAGGAAATGTAGTAGGTGAATATGGGCTGGGAAAAAGGAATGAAAGAGGAGATCGCTTGGTGGAATTTTGTGCAGAGCACAATTTAATGATCCCCCAACACTTGGTTCAAACATCATGAAAGAAGGCTGTATATGTGAAAGAGACCAGGAGACACTGGAAGGTACCAGATTGACTTTATAATGGTAAGAAATAGATTTAGAAATCAGGTTTTAAAGTGTAAGACATATCCAGGGGCAGATATAGACTTTGAATATAACTTGTTGGTTATGAACTGCAGATTAAAATTTAAAGAGACTACAGAATGGTAGAAAAGTTAGGAGATGGAACCTAGACAAATTGAAGGAACCGTAGGTGGTTGAGAGTTTCAGAGGGAGCATTAGGCAAGGATTGGCTGAAATGGGGGAAAGTAATGCAGTAGAAGAAGAATGGGTAGCTCTAAGAGATAGGGTAGTGAAAGCAGCAGAGGATCATACAGGCAAGAGGACAAGGCCTAATAGAAATCACTGGATAAAACAGGGTATACTGAACTTAATTGATGAGAGGAGAAAATATAAAAATTCAGCAATTGGAGCACAAAAAAGGGAGTACAAACGTCTGAAAAATGAGATTGACAGGAAGTGCAAACTCGCTAAGCAGGAGTGGCTACAGGACAAATGCAGAACCATAGAAGAATGCATAACTAGGGGAAAGATAGATACCACCTACACAAAAATTAAAAAAAATTTTTGGAGACAAGAAAAGCAGCTATATGAATATCCAGAACTCAGACGGAAAACCAGTGCTAAGCAAAGTGGGGAATGCTGTACTGTGGAAGGAATATATAGAGAGCCTATACAAAGGGAATAAACTTGAAGGCAATAATCTAGAAAGGGAAGACGAAGTGGAGGAAGATGAGATAGGAGATATGATACTGCTAGAAGAATTTGACAGAGCGCTGAAGGACATGAGTCGAAACAAGGGGAAATACCCTCCGACTTCAAGAAGAATATCGAAATTCCAATTCCAAAGAAAGCAAGTGCAGATAAGTGTGAAAATTACAGAACTATCAGTTTAATTAGTCATAGTTGCAAAATACTAACACGAATTATTTACAGACGAATGGAAAAACTTGTGGAAGCTGACCTCGGGGAAGATCAGTTTTGATTTCTGAAAAATGTAGGAACACGGGAGGCAATACTCACATTACAACTTATCTTAGAAGATAGGCTAAGGAAGGGCAAACCAACATTTTTGGCGTTAGTAGATTTGGATAAAGCATTTGACAATGTCGACTGGAATACACTCTTCCAAACTCTGAAGGTATCAGGCGTAAAATACAGGGAGCGAAGAGTTATATTCAACCTATACAAAAACCAGACAGTGGTTATTGGAGTCGAAGGGCGAGAAAGGGACGCAGAGATTGGGAAGGGAATAAGACAGGGTTGTAGCCTTTCCCCAATGTTGTTCAATCTATACATTGAGCAAGCCGTGAAGGAAAGGAAGGAGAAATTTGGAGAGGGATTTAATGTTCAGGGAGAAGAAATAAAAGTTTGCTGTTTGCCGATGACATAGTAATTTTGTCAGAGACTGCAAAGGATCTGGAAGAGCAATTGAATGGAATGGACAGTGTCTTGAAAGGAAGATATAAGATTAACATTAACAAGAATAAAACAAAGGTAATGGAATGCCGTGTCAGAAAATCAGACGATGATGAAGGAATTAGATTAGGTAATGAGACAATAAAAGCTGGAGATGAATTTTGTAATTTGGGTAGCAAGATAACTTCCTATGGCCGAAGTAAAGAAGATATAAAATGCATAATGGCTATGGGAAGAAAAGCGTTTCTAAAGAAGCGGAACTTGTTAACATCCAATATTAATTTAAATGTAAGGAAGTCCTTTCTGAAAGCATTTGTCTGGAGTGTAGCATTGTATGGCAGTGAAACATGGATGATAAGGAGTTCAGACAAAAAGATTATAGAAGCTTTTGAAATGTGGTGCTACAGATGAATGATGAAGATTAGATGGGTACATCAGGTGACTAATGAGGAGGTGCTTAACAGAATTGGGAAGAAAAGGAGTTTCTGGCATATCCTGACTAAGAGAAGGGATAGATTGGTAGGACACATTCTGAGACATCAAGGAATTGTCAACTTAGCATTAGAAGGAAGCGTGTGGGGTAAAAATCTTAGAGGGAGACAGAGGGACAAATACAGTAAGCAGATTCAAATGGATGTAGGTTGCCGAACATATTCTCAGATGAGGAGGCTTGCACGGGACAGGGTAGTGTGGAGAGCTGCATCAAACCAGTCTGTGGACTGAAGACCACAACAACAACAGCAACAACCCCCTCATGAATGCATGCACCTAAAAGTTTTTAATATTCTACCTTTGCTACGATTTCTGATCAAAGTCTATATTTATTAATGGTCTCATTCCATTTACTGTATGGCACTGTATGTACTGTGTTTTATCAAAATTTAATGATAGTCCACCAGCCTTTCAGAAAACCAAACTGACATTTTGTTAGAACTTTATTTCTACCTATGTGTGAAGCTACTCTAGAATATATTACTTTTTCAAGAATCCTGGATAAGGCTGTCAGAAGTGAGACTGGGCAGTAGTTGTTGACATCAGACATATCCCCTTTTTTGTGCAGCAGTGGTTTAACAATAGCATATTTCTGTCTATTAGGAAAAACATCCTGCTTCAGAGGACTATTACATATGTCGCTAAGAATCCTTATTTCTTGAGAACAAGCTTTTATTGCCGTGCAGGAAATACCACCAATTCCTTGTGAGTTTTTGCTCTTGAGTGTGTTTATTATGTTCTTAATTTCACAAGGAGAGGTGGGTGGAATTTCCGTAGTATGAAATTGTGTAGGATGGCCTGTTCCATTAACTGCCTAGCTTCTTCTAAGGAACATTTAGATCCTATTTTCTCCACAACATTTAAAAAGTGATCATTAAAAGTGTTTTCAACTTCTGGCTTGTTAGTTGTAAACTTTTCATTCACTTTGCTGGTAATGCTGTCTCCCTGTGATCTCTGTTGCCCTATTTCCCTGGTAATAATATTCCAAATTGTTTTAATTTTTTTTATCAGATGTACTAATCTCAGACATGATGCACATGCTTCTGGACATTTTAGTAACTTTTCTTAATGTAGCACAGTAGTTTTTATAATATTTGACTGTTTCTGGATCATTACTCTTTCTTGCTGTTAGATACATTTTCCTTTTTCAGTTACAAGATATTCTTATTCCTTCAGTAAGACATGGTTTCTAATGCAAGAGGAGGTCTGGTAATGAATAAGAAAATAGGAATGCGGGTAAGTTACTATGAAAATCATAGTGAACACATTATCGTAGCAAATATAGATACAAAGCCAACACTGACCACAGTAGTACAAGTTTATATTCCAACTAGCTGCCGATGATGAGGAAATGAAAAAAAAAAGTATGAGGAGATAAATGAAATTATTCAGACCATTAAATGAGAAGAAAACTTAATTGTAATTGGGAACTGGAACTCAGTAGTAGGAAAGGGAAGAGAAGGAAAAGTAGTAGGTGAATATGGACTGGGGAAAAGGAATGAAACAAAAGATCACTTAATAGAATTTTGTGCAGAGCACAATTTAATTATCATGAGAGTAGGTTGTACTCTTTGATGAGTCCAGGAGACACTGGAAGATACCAGATTGACTTTATAATGGTAAGGCAAAGGTTTAGAAACCAGTTTTTAAACTGTAAGACATATCCAGGGGCTGATATAGACTCTGACCATAACATATTGGTTATGAACTGTAGGTTAAAACTTAAAGAGACTGCAAAAAGGTAGAAAATTAAAGAGATGGAATCTGGACAAATTGAAGGAACCAGAGGTGGTTGAGAGTTTTAGAGGGAGCATTAGGCAAGGATTGTCTGAAATGAGGAGAGGAATAATACAGTAGAAGAAGAATGGATAGCTCAGAGAGAGAGAGAGAGAGAGAGAGAGAGAGAGAGAGAGAGAGAGAGAGAGAGAGAGAGAGAGAGAGAGAGAGAGAGAGAGTAGTGAAGGCCGCAGAGGATCATCTAGGCAAAAATGCATCAAGTAAAGCTGGCAAAAGGAAACACAGACGTCTGAAAAATGAGGTTGACAGGAAGCGCAGACTGGCTAGGCAAGAGTGGCTTGAGGAGAAATGCAAAGTCGTAGAAGAATGTATAACTAGGGAAAAGATAAATACTGCATAAAGGAAAAGCAGTAATATGAATATCAAGAACTCAGGCAGAAAACGAGTACTAATCACAGAAGGGAAAGTTGAAAGATTGAAGGAATATATAAAAGGCCTATACATAGGAAATAAACTTGAAGGCAGTATTCTAGAAATGGAAGTCGAAGTAGAGGAAGATGAGATAGGGGACACAATACTGCGATTAGAATTTGATAGAGTGCTGAAAGATTTGAGTAGAAAAAAGATCCCATGCTGGAATGTATCACTCGCCCAGAGACACTGGCACAAAGTTAATCCGAGGGAATTGAATACGTTGCAAACTGAGGGAGGAGAGCGGCATTCCTTGCAGCAGTATCCGCCATTTTCATACCCCAACACAGCAACATAGCCAGGGACCCACAGGAACTCCACATTGACACTATTAGAGAGCTTGTGTCACCTAATGTACTGATGAAGAGCAAAGAGTTCCACAGGACGACGATATTGGAAAGAATCATCGCCAAGTACAAAGGCATACCCAACACCCTGGTCAGTCTTGAAACCATCGGTGTAGACAAAGAAATTATTCCCTAGCTGGCTACACTACATTAAACCTGGGGTAGTGCCTTTGGGAAGTGAATGGAGTGCAAGGTTAACACAGACTTTTGGATGAAGCCAGGGAGGTGAAAGACCCACGCCTGTCACAAATGTGACAGGGACTGTACAGTCAAGATGCCGAAGCAGCAACTGAAAGTGAATTCCAAGAGATAGTAGGAAAGATGGACTAGCTGAATACTGATGGTCCTGGAAATTTTCAAAAAAGATAGTATATGACTGATGACCATGAATAGATGAAGACCAGCATGCATAACAACTACGGATGATCTCCTGCTAATAGTGCAGCAGCAATTCAACAGCTTTAGCATACAGGCTCTCAACAGGACTGGTATAAAATGTCTCTGTGGCTAGATGAATCACTTGATGGGGTATCGTGTTGAGACGAAGTAAAATGAACACATATGCAGATGAATAGACAATATACCCCCAAGTTTGAACAGACAAGGAATTGGTACAAGTGTGGAAGGTTCGTCTGATGTGCATTACAAGAAGTACCACACAGTGCATGTAGCACATTGAGAGAGCAGGTACAATGAGCTGCCAAATAAGAGACGTGGATGGATAAGCATAGTTTCCTATCAAACACTAGCGGGATGGAAGGGTAACTGGGCCAAGATGAAGGGATGGTGGAAGAAATCAGTAAGCCACCAGAAATTCATACACACTGTCTTGTCAGTGGAAAAACAGAAGCCATTACTGGTGCTCCTGAAAAGAGACGGTTGAGACAATATTGAAGACCCTGCTTAAGTAGGAAAGTTCGTTGAATGCTGCAGTAAATTGCAAAGTCATTAATGAAGAGAGAAGCCGAAATGTCCGGCACAAGACAGCCCATGATAGGGTTAATTGTGATGGCATAGATAAACTTAAACTGAGCCCTGAGTTACACTGTTCTCTTGAAATAAAGTGTTTGACAGGACTTAACACAAATGCACTTCAACAACACGAACTTGTAAAAATTCCAAAATAAAAATGGTTAGGCGACACTAGAACCCCCAAGCATGTAATAATGTTTGGAGGATACCAGTTCTCCAACAGGTATTGTGTGCCTTCTTCATATCAAAAAGGACAACCATTGTTTGGCACTTCCACAAAATACTGTTCATCATACGGGTTGAAAGGATGACCAGGTGGTCAACTGTGGAGCAGTGCCAACGAAAACCATATTGGGCATTTGATAGGAGGTACCGAGATAGCAGCCACCAAACCAACCAACCAACCATTAATCATTTGTTCCATCGCTTTGCTAGATGCTACTGAGGGAAATTGGACAGTAGATATGGGAATGACTATGGCTTCACACCAGCGGTTAGGGAAGATGGCATTTGTTAAGATGATTCATAGGTTCAAAAAAGAAAATGCAGACCCTCAGGAGAAAGACGTCTTAACATCTGTACATGAATTCCATCTGGCACCGGAGAGCTGGGCTGAGATGAAGAGAGTGACTGATGAAGCTCTCTCATAGTAAACTCGATTTTAGGACATTCACCATTCTGAGGGGAAAAAGATATCACACTCACTTCCACCATTTACAATGGATGAAAGCAGGAAGTGTTTATTGGAACTGGAAATCTCAGCAAATTGGCGTCCCCGAATGTTACGGGTGTCTACAGGGTCCAGTATGACTATTTGCCACAGTCAAACTGGAAACTGGAGAGTAAGCCGATGCATTGGAAAGTCATTGGAGGTTGCTCAAATGAACGGAAGATGTAGAAGAACTGTTGAAAGACGTAGCAAAGGCAAGCCAACTAACCTGTTTTACTCGGCAATGTGCACACAGCTTTTTAAACTGAATACAGTATTCCAATGGGGGATGGTGTTTAAAGACACACAGGGCAAGTTTCTAAGCTTTGAGGATATCATGGCAAGCCAGGGGTGGGGATACGTTGCAGCAATGAAGGAGTGCGAGGAATAGAACATTCTGTAGCAGTGAGGATTACAGCAATAACATAGTCAACCTGCTCATCAACACTGAAGAATTGGTGTTCACTGAAACAGTTGCGCAGGCGCACTGATGGAATAGGCATTAGCAAACTAATGATACATGGGAAGTGGTCGCTTGAGTGTGTATATGAGAGAAAAGACTACTCTAAACGTCCACCTAGCTGAGATATTCACTAGGAGTGCACCTCTCTGACGAGGCGTTGAGAGTCCCAAAGAGAATGTTGGGCATTGAAGTCGCCAACCACCAGAAACGGATGGGAAAGCTGATCAATAATGTGCAAAATGTCTGCCCTCGTGACAACGGACAAGAGGTTGTATAGATGTTGCTGAGGGAGAAGTTAAAAACAGGGAGGTAAGGACTCAGAGCAACAGCTTGGAGCTGTGTATGTAGGGGAATAGTGTGGATATGGATATTGTCTCATATGAACAGCACGACGCCCCCTATGTGCCGGAATCGCTGATATGGGGGAAGGTCAAAACAGACAGAGTTAGAGAGACAAGGTGAAAACAATTGTAAGGGTTTAATTTTAATTTATCTTCTTGGAGGCATCAAATTATTGATGAATAATTTCACATGAGAAGCTGCAATTCAGTCCTCTTGGACCTGATTGGAGAACTACCTAGGTTGAGATGGATCAAAAGAGTAACAGTAATCCAAATAACTGTTGACTACAACCAACACCATGTAGAAGACAAAGCCTCACAGCCGGCCGTGCCTATGTCACACAAAGGCTGCGGCCGTCAGCTCACTGGCTGTCCGCTGGGGCATGCCCACCGCTGCGTAGCGGCCAGTCAATGAGCTGGCAGCCGCGGCCTTTACATGTGACGTAGGCATGGCCAGTAGTGAGGCCTTTGCTTCTACGTGGTATTGCTACAACTGTGTGTATAATCACAAAGTATCTTGGTACATTAGTTCCACAGTGGTGGCCTCCTGAGTGACCATTCGTGGTACACTCCAGTGACACAGAGGACGTCTGGGAGAAAACATAGCTAGAATGCTGAGGAGGATATTTTCCCTTTATTCAACTTCTTCGAACCCTGACAGGTCACACCCAAATGGTTGTTGGGTAGGTGTGAGCCAAAAGTTGTTATGGAAGTAATCCTTTTTCGATTTCCGGCTCTTCGTTTGCAGGGCTTGTGATTTCATTGCAAGTGGAAGTTTGGAAGGTCAGTTTACATCCTTTGTTGATGAAGGTGACAGTGTTGTGTGGCTGGGGAAGACATGGCAGCAGCACTGAACTGTAGGTTGCAAGTCTGTGTGGCCATTTGTCTCGTTTGTTCAATTGGGGCAAGTTCCAGAAGGTGAGTTTGCTTCTAGCACACATTTTGTGGCTATTGGTGTCGGTAGTGATGTCCTGGATAACTCGTTTATCGAGATATACAGGACATTTACAGGGGAGGCTGCACGATTCCTCATACAGTTGACACAGCGAGGGTTTATGGCGGTGTAAAAACACCCACACGGGTATTCCTACAACAGGTGGCTCATTTCGCAGTATTTCTGCAGAACTAATGAGTATTATTATATGAGGGGGAGTTAGAAAATAAGTTTCCCCTGTCAATTGTGGTCATAGTTGCGAGTGAAAGTAAAAAAATAGAATGAGACATTAAAGATAAGACATATCTTTATTTTTCTACATAATTTCCAAGTTCTTTGAGACATTCTCATATAGTTTTATAAGCTTCAAAAAGCCTTACAGGAAAATATCAGGGTGTTGCATATGGACGAGGCGTTGAACAGCTCGTCTGATGTCAGCGTTGCTTCCAAAGTGCCTTCCGCCGAGAACCTTCTTCAAAGCTGGAAACAGATGGAAGTCACCTGGTGCGACATCAGGATTGTATGTGGGGATGGTGTGGGCACTCCCAATCAAGAGTTTCAATATGGTTCTGCGTTGCCATCACCGATTGTGGTCTCGCATTGTTATCCAACATCAGAACGACAGATCTGAGAAGGCCAGGCCACGTTTTCTGAATCACCTGTATCAATTTCGACAAATCGGCACAGTAACACGATGCACTGACGGTCACATCCTCCAAAAAGCCCAGCAACAAAACTCCTTGGATATCCCAGAAAATGGTGAATAGCACTTTACTTGCAGACGGAGTGCTTCTGAACTTCTTTCAGACAGATGAAGATGGATGTTACCACTCCATGGATGGGGCCTTTGATTTGAGCATGTAATGGTGAATCCAATTTTCATCCCCCATCACAATCAAAAACAGGAAGTCACTGCCATATACATGGTCGACCTCCACCCAATGGTGTATCGGGGTATTGCACATTCACCTGCTGTGTAGTCTTTCAAACATAGTCGTTCAACACTTCTTCGTATGCAATGCCCTGATGTTTTCCTGGACAGCTTTTGAAGCTTATAAAGCAGTTGGACAAATGTCTCAATGTACTTGGAAATTATGTAAAATAATAATAATAATAAATATAAAAAATAGAAAACGGATGACTTACCCAAAAGGACCGGCTCGTCGATAGACACAAATAAAAATCACACTCAAACACAACACATGTGTGTTTGAGTGTGATTTTTATTTTTATTTGTGTCTATCGACGAGCCGGTCCTTTTGGGTAAGTCATCCGTTTTCTATTTTTTATATTTGTTTATCCCACCAGGATAGTTTCCTTCTATACTTTTCGTTTCAATAATAATAATAACAATAAATAAATAAATAAATAAAAAATAAAGAAAGATGTGTCTTATCTTTAATCTCTCATTCAATTTTGTATTTTTTTAATATTTTTCCCTTCATACACAACTCTGCCAACAGTCGACAGGGGAAACTTACTTTCCAACTCCCCTTTATAGCATTGTCATTGGTAGCTTCATAACTAGCCTTGATCTTGGGTGGACAGACCACATGATCAAAGGTCAGAAAAACAGTAAGAGTTAGCACTAACTCCGTATCGATCTTTTTCATGACCTAAGGACTATAGTGACACCATCATCAGACAAATGGTCTTTAAATTCCTTATTATTCCATCCAGAAAGTTGCAGAACACTCACACAATCACACAACACCATCATACAACCATCACCTCCGGCTGCCGCATTTCGAATCATGCTCTGCAGCATGTAAATAGATTTGCACATTGCAGAGCTCGATTCGAAGTGTGGCAGCTGGAGGTGATGGATGTATGACTGTGTTGTGTGTGTGTGTGTGATTGCGCGAGTGTTCTATTTTCTGAAGAAGACCATGGCCGATACCTGAAAGTGTTGTTTGTGTGTGTCTTTTGAATGTGCCTGTCGAAGCTTGACACCACGTCTTTTCGGTGAGTTGTAAGATGTCCTTATTACTATATTGTTAAAGATGTATACTTTTGATCAAACGAGATAGAATGGCTGGCCAGTACTTACCTTTGTGCTGTACCGCCGATAGTAACACAAATGAAGAAACAGAAAAAAGGGGACAAAAAGGACAAGCTTTCGGAACACAGTTCCTTCATCAGATGGGAGAGATACTGCCAGTATCTGAGGTCCACACTCCCGAAACACCACCTTCATGACATAGGTCGTGAATTACCTTTCCCTTCTGTTCCCATCCTTTCTTCTTCCCTTCTCTCCCCCTGATGAATGAACTGTGTACTGAAAGCTTGTGTATATGAGTAATTGGTGGCTTGCTTATATATTGGACAACAATAAAGACCAAGATGAAGTAGAAGTTACCTTTCTTCAACTCAAAAGACCTTCTCCATCCTTTAGCTACCCAAAAATACGGGACTGTATCAGACACTGAATGTGGCTCTCCAACAAGTCCTTCATTAAATCCTGCCCCAAAATGAGATCCATTTTTAATGACGTCCTTCCCACTCCACTGAGAGTGTCTTTCCACTGCCCACCTAACCTTCGTAACCTCCTAGTTCATCCCCATGAAATCCCCAAACCACCTTCCCTACCCTCCGGCTCCTACCCATGTAACCACCCCCATTTCTAAATCCTGCCCTATACACCTTCCCACCACCACTTACTCCAGTCCCGTAACCCAGAAGGTGTACATGATTAAGGGCAGAGCCACTTGCGATAGCACCCACGTGATTTACCAACTGACATGCCTGCACTGTGAATCCTTCCATGTGGAAATGACCAGCAACAAACTGTCCATTCGCAAAAACGGACACAGGCAAACAGTGTTTGTTGGTGATCAGAATCAACCTGTGGCTAAGCATGCCTTGTGCACTTGGCACAGTGTTACACTATCCGGATTATCTGGCTACTTCCCACCGACACCAACCTTTCAGAACTCCGGAGATGGGAACTTGCCCTCCAGCATATTCTCTCTTCCCATTGCCCACCCGGTCTCAACCTCCAGTAAATTCCATTCTATAACATCTTTGCCTCTGTTCTCTGGACAGAGCCTCTGCCTCAACTGGCATCTCTGTCCAAACCCTTTGCTTTTTACAAATGTCTGACCTGGTGTGTTTGTTTATGTGTGTGTGTGTGTGTGTGTGTGTGTGTGTGTGTGTGTGTGTGTTTTACCATTCCTTTTTTCCCCTAAGGTAAGTCCTTCCACTCCTGGGATTGGAATGACTCCTCATCCACTCTCTTAAAACCCACAGCCTTCCCTTTTTTACCCTCCTTCCTCCTCTTTTTCTGATGAAGCGACCAACAATTGTGAAAACTTGAAACTTTGTGTTTGTGTGTTTTTGTGTATCAGTCAACAAGCATGTACTTTTGAGTAAGTTAAACAAGCTCTATTTTTATACATATTTTTCCCTACCAGGAAAGTTTCCATGTAAAACATTCCTGTTCGGAAAAATATTTATAAAAATTAAAGAAACTTCGACTTACCAGGCGAAAAGGCACCGGTTTGTTGATACACAAATAAAAATAGAAACACACACACACAAAACTGAGTTTTCACAACCTTACGTTGCTTCTTCAGAAAGAGCATGGAAGGAGAGGGAAAAGGAAAGGATGAGGGTTTTAAGGGAGTGGGTAAGGATACATTCCAATCCTGGGAGAGGAAAGACCTACCTTGGGGTAAAAAAGATAGGTAAACAAACACATACACCCACACACATATACATGCACACACACCATGCACAGACATATGCAGCCTGCATATAAGTTAGCTTTTATGTATAATAATACCAATTTATTTAAAAACCACCCTCTAGTTTTAAATTATTTTGACTATGAACCCATTGCAATCCCATAACCAAAATTGGTATACAAATTAGTGATGACATGACCTATGTTATACTTCTCTTTTTAATATTTTAAAGACAGTTTACAACTCACCGCAAAGACATGGTGACGAGCTGCGACAGGCACATACAAAAGACACAAACATACAACACATTCAGCTATCGGCTGAAATGTAAAATTTAAGCTCAATTTTGGTGTGATTAGAAGTACACATTTGCAGTTGTGTGTAGTAGTTTTCACATACCTATGCTGGGGCTTTACATTAAACTGATTCGATTACGTTGAGTGTTACTACATTACAAACTGATGTAGGTTTTTTTTTTGTCAAATCCTAACTTTTTATTGCCACAGACACCATATTGTCACGATCAGCAATAATAAAATCTGTTTATTCTGTGATAATTACAAGACAGACTATAAATGAGGAACAACCATTGTAAGCAAAGAAAAACATAGTTGTTTTTAGCAATACTGTACTGTATTTACAGTGTACCTGTTAATGTAGACAAGTGCTCATTACATTATTAAAGAAAGTTAATATACTATGCATTAACAGTGGACTGGAATGTCAATAATATGAGGATAGGATAAACTCCTCATAAAAATGATCACTAAGCTGCAAAAAACCATTCACACAATTTCAAGTTTTTCGTCAGAATCTTCATCAGAGAAAGAGAACATTCAATATAACTCAGGCACAACTCATGCACACATGACCACCATCTCTGGTCACTATGGCACAGCCTCATTTTAACAGTGAGTTGGGAGGCAGGGAGAAAGTGTGTAATGGAGGGGGAAGTACGTAAGGCAAGGATGGGGATAGAACATACTGGCCCCATCTGGCAATACCTAAAGGCATTGATTGGTAAGACACAAAAATGTTCAAATGTTTGTAATGCGTATGGGCCTCAACTGTGGGGTCATCAGTCCCTACACTTACAAACTACTTATGAAATAGCTTATACTAAAGACGGCACAAACATCTATGCCTAAGGGGGGATTCGAACCCCCGACGGGGAATGGTCTCACACATCATAGCAAAGCACCTCAATGCACTCGGCCGCTCTGCCGCGGCAACACAGCTTGGAAAGCAGTAAAGGGAAGGGGCAGAAAGATACAGATGGTATAAATTTTAAAAATAAGATAAATTATTAAAAACAATGATACAATAATGGTGGCTCACATTTGGAGAGGACCATCAACTGAGAGGCGACCTTCACATACAGGTATTCACCCCAGGCTTAAACGGCCAACAGATTTCCCATACCATAGCATCACACCACCAATACTCCTCCACCCCAATAACCAGCCATGAGGGAGATTCCTGTTTGTCACCCAACACCACCACATACTGGGACCTCTGTTAGCGTGCCCTGAAATGAGACACACCTACCCAAAATCCTTCTGACCCCTCCTAAAGTGATGTGCTATCACCCATCCAAACTTCACAACATTCTAGTCCATCCATGTGCCACTCTTGACCTCAAACCCTTAAAAAACTGGCCAAATGAAGATGGACTACCCTGTGGCATAGTGTACATATGAGCACGAAATGCTCCAGTTCAATACCTGCTTTACAACCCAGGCCATCTAGATCATACATCATCAACTCCTCTGATCTATGCAGATGGGAGTCATACTTAAAACACATTCTACGGTCTCACAACCACCCCTATACCAAACACCTAGCATTTCCTCTACCTTCTCCAAATTCACATTCCTCTCCAACTGGGCGCCACTATTTTTGTATTATAGTTAAATATTTTTTAATCATCTTCACCTTCCTTTCCCCCTCCTTTACTGCTTCCCTATTTTCTCACATTCCCACCTATCAGCGCCTTTATGTATTGCCAGATGGCACACAACTTTTTATTTCCACCCTTGCCCTACAACCTCCCCTCCAAGTCACTGTAAGATGCCAATTGGGCGATAGTGATCAGAGATGTGGTTCATGTGTGCAGGAGTTGTGCCTGAGTGATTGTTGAATGTTCTCTCTCTGATGAGTGTGGCTAAAAAATTTAAAATTGTGTGAATGTTATTGTCTTTTATGTAGCTGGCTGGGGCTTAGTGATCATGTCAAGGTGAGTGGCTCCTATCCTCATATCATAAACTTGGTATAAATCTCCAGATTTCGTCTACCTAAATATACTTACTTCAGCAGAGCATCAGTGTCAATATGATTTTTCACTTTTGACAGGATATCAATGTAATCACTCAATAAACCTCCATGCCAGACTAAAGAAACTTCTTTGTCCTGCCTTTTGCTCCGGATATCTGGATTTACTGGCTTGAGAGCTAACACACTCCTGGAATTGATAACATACTCTATTAATGATTTAATGAGAATAAAAAAATTTACAAAACATGTAACATGAGACACACAGATACTTCAATCTAGACAATGATTAGGAGACAGCATATTAGTCAACTCTATGTTGGAGTGGTGAATGATAAATGAAAGCCTAAGGTTGAAGATACCTCATACAAGGGCAAGAGAAACGGTAGTAAATAATTATAAAATGTAATAGGTTGTAGTGTAACGAGTTGCACTGCAAACCTATGACCCGACATAAGAATGTCAAATATATTTATTTAGGAAATATTAGTGTTCAGATATTTCTTTCCAATGTTTACTCTTCAGATAAATAATGGATGGGTTTCACTTGCTGTAGCGAGCTGAAATTTCCCTGGACTACTAAACAGAGACTTTATTTATTCCTTGTTGAAGTTAACATATGTTCTTTGTTTGATATTGTTAAAGAAAGATTATCTAAAAATGCGCTAGAAGATTGACAGACATTCATATTGTATAAGCTTCTGTGAAAACTATGGAAGTGCCTCTGTGTAGTTACCAGAGAGAATAAATATTTGTTAAACATTAAACCTCGAGTTCGAGACAATTATTTCAAAAGTAGCCGCCTCTCTCTATTCTCTCATGCTGAAACAATTTTTGGGGAAGAAAAATAAAATAATAATAAAAAAAAAAAACTCTCCCAGTAACACTACAAGAGTAGATGGCGACCAAAGAAACTGGGGCACGAATAGAAAAGAGAGGGAGAGAGAAATGAAATGAGTGAATTGAGTGAATGAAAAACGAAAAAAATTTCAAGATTTACAACATTACAGATTTGGCTGGTAATCATAGCAATCAGTCAATATTGACCTACAAATACTAAAATGGAAGTGAATATAGCAGTAACATAACCAAATCTTGGTGTTGCTGCATTTTGAACATAAGGCTACAAGTTGAGAAGAGCCGTTCGAATGTCGTGGGGTTCTGGCCGGCTTGTTTGAACAGCGTTCCTCATCCAGATCTGCAGTTGTAGCACTGCAGGGTACTACATGTCGCAATGCCAGCAATTCGCCGTAGCTCACCACACAGTCCCGGGGTGAGCGTACCCAGTTGAAACTTTTTTGTGAGTAGAGTAGGAACCAAAGTATGCCAGAAACAAAGAAATATGACACAATCAGAACAAAATTGTAATTTAGAGTTATTCATGAAAAGACTCTAATCTCGATTAGATAGTAACGGGGGGGGGGGGGGGGGGGGGGGGGGAATCAAAACCAGTGTAGCTGAAACAAATAAAGACCTAAAAAACTTATCGAAACAAATAGAGACAAAATTAGAAAATTGTAGTTCTCAACTCATGTGAAGCAGTGTAGGGACAAATTTGATTTATCTGATGATAGATTTAATGCGTGGTCCCAAAATTTTGTAACTAAAGAACAGGCTAAAGAACTTGCAGAACAGGTATTTGAACAGAACAATACTGTAAACAAACAATCTATACTAAAAGCTATGTCAAATACGTTAGAGGAAAGAGAGAAAAAAAAGAATCCCTTTTCCCTCAGGCTGATTAATATTCTTTGTTAATTAAAAGATTGACGACCTCTAGGTAAGCCAGTTATTGTTCTTTTACACACACAAAAAAGAAAACTTTCTCCCAGTAACACTACAAGGTGTAGTTGTCGCAGCAAGCCAACAGCATCCAGAGGCGCCTGGGTATGGCTCATTGCAGAGTGCTGACGGAACGCAATCCAAATTTGCGCTCCCTCAGCCACCCCACAGCTACAAGGCACTGGCAGTCTTCTTCTAGAGCCCATCTGAGAACATGCTCCGAGGAATACGCTGTTAACATGCATATAAGGAATAACTCCTTGTTTCACAATGTAGACATTATGGCATGCCAAATTATCCAAAAATGGATGTCAGACACAGTTATGACAGGTGCGCAGTGTCTGTAATAACTTTTTATTAAAACTCACTTCCCGATGTTCGAGTATTTCTACACTACTCGGACCTACATGTCTACGCATCCTGACAATTAACAAGGGGTCAGCAACAACCAACTGTCCCACTTACAGAAGTGGTGTCAGAAACTGGGATAAATTTAGGAAAACCTACAGTCCTGGAAAGTGCAGCGATGTGTGCACTTTGGATAACACTACAGAGTTTCTGCACGATAACCAGCAACAGCAGCCATGGACATTGTCAGACAATGCATGGACATCATCCGACAACGCAGTGACATCCAACACTGGAGTTCAGGTTAGTCAACTAAGATTGTCTTTAATAGAAAAGGAAGTGACGGATGGTAAATTCTTTCTGTATTGAGTAACTAATCTATGGCAGTCAAAATGTTAGAAATGGACACAAGAACACAATTGATCTTCAAACTATTATACACAAACTGCAGTTAAAATCAGACAGGAACGAGCTTATCCTTCAAAATGATTTGTCACATGATGGCTCACATACTTGCGCCCCAATACAGAATTTCTCATTGTTACCAACAGCTCAAGAATTCAACGGTAAACCAGAGGACTGATTCAGATAAGTTAGCAGTTACTAAATTAAGAATTCAATGTGCCACACAAGATTTCATTAGCGCTGAACTGACTGAAGTTTACAGTGAATTCAAAACGGTAGTTGTTCAGAGATTCAAACGCAAAAATGCACTCAGATTCTACAAGGATCAGCTCCATAGTTTGCACATGTGGCAAGACAATTCTATCGACAGAATTCTAAATATAAATGCTCAGAATTACAAGCTTGTAGAACACAAGAATGAGAACTGCATTCAGCTCTTCGGAGCCGATCAGAGAGCCCTTGACACATTCATACATGGGTCATATGGGGATGAAGTGAACAAAGCAGTCACACTTGTGCAAAGCGAAATGTGTCCAGAAGCCGTCGAAGCAACTGTTGGTTTTGTTGAAGCATTAAGACGCCCAAATGAAACACGAAGGGAAGAATGACACAAGTTTAACACTTTGGTGACAGAGCCCGAGCATAGGTCGGGTGGCTTTTGCACGCCACTCCCAGCATGTAAGCATGCCTGTGTGGGACAGCTGCGTATATGTCCCTTGAGTGCTGCTACTCTGTGTGTTATGGTTTTACAACTGCGTCGAAAGAAATGGCAAGGCACGCATAGCAGCTTTTGTGACATGCGTCATTGTGCATTTATGTAACCATGAGATTCAATTAATGATGAAAATTCTCCTCAGATATGATAAATATTGTTGAAACGAGATAGAATGGCTGGCCAGTACTTACCTTTGTGCTGTACCGCCGATAGTAACAGAAATGAAGACGCAGAAAAAAGGGAACAAAAAGGCCAAGTTTTCAGAACACAGTTCCTTCATCAGGTGGGAGAGAAGGGAAGGAGAAAGTCCACACTCCCGAAACACCACCTTCATGACCTAGGTCGTGAACTACCTTTCCCTTCTGTTCCCATCCATTCTTCTTCCCTTCTCTCCCACCTGATGAAGGAACTTGTCCTTCTTGCTCCCTTTTTTCTGTTTCTTCATTTGTGTTATTATCGGCAGTACAGCAGAAAGGTGTGGTGTCGCACAAGTACAAAGTGCGCGCCACCTACTTTAGCCGCGCGCCGCCATGCACACACGGCGCGGCGTTCTCACGACAGCCACGAGCGCCCTCTGCTGCAACCCCGCTCGTGGCCACCACGGAAAGACATTGGCCACTTGTTAGCCACTTGTTAGCAACCAGTTAGGACCTTCATAATCAGATAGGCACCAGTGAAGACTTTGCTATCGTACAGGCACTAG
This sequence comes from Locusta migratoria, assembly GCA_026315105.1. Classification (NCBI taxonomy): domain Eukaryota; kingdom Metazoa; phylum Arthropoda; class Insecta; order Orthoptera; family Acrididae; genus Locusta; species Locusta migratoria. The sequence goes on along the minus strand of CM048748.1, from coordinate 472,945,878 downwards.
GCAGGCCTCTAACAACTATGTATCAACATTCACTCTAGTGTTTATAGTTTCTGGCTGCTCCCCTCCGTACCAGCACCAGCGTGCTATCTTATTCCTGTGTCGGTCTCATCCACACGGTCACCGACACCTACGACGAGGCTGGGACACAAAAGCGGCGACGAAGTTGGGACACAAAAGTGGTGACGAGGAGTGATAGAACCTTGGATCAGCCCGCTTGCAGCAGCCAGACAGCAGCCGTCGAGCACGTAGAAATTGCTCCCGCCCACCCACCCTTATTATAAGAATTTTGGGGGAACATATTCAGTTGCGTGTTTTGTGGACTTTTTTGTTGCAGAGTGTCCTCTTTCATATTGCATTTGTGTTTTGTTATAATTTACTTGTATGCGCGGCGCCTAATCGGTCAGCATGGCCACTACCCCGAACCCAAACTTAATGGAAATTATTCAGTTACAGACGGCGCAAATCACTCAACTACTGCAGGCCGTGTCGCAGTTGACGGCACAGGCTGCTCACCAACAACAACAGCCGTCACATCAGCAGCCCACACCTGCGGCTGCACCGCTTCCTACATTTCGCCAGTACAACGAACGTGAGGAAGAATGGAGCGACTACTTCGTACAGTTTCAAGAACTCGTCGCGGCTCATCAAATTACAGGTCAGAGAGTGAAGAACCTTTTCTTATCGATTGTGGGCCCCCAGACCTTCGTACTATTGCAAAAACTTTTCCCTCTCTCATCTCCTCGTGATGTAGACTTTGACCAAATTGTAGATGCACTGAATGCTCATTATGAGAGAAAAGTTCTTGTAGCCGCTGCACGATACTGATTTTTCAGACTTAAAAAATTACCGCAGCAGTCACACCAAGAGTGGATTACGGAATTGAAGGGCTTAACCCGCAAATGTAAATTTACTTGCTCTTGTGGACTTTCATATAGTGACGTGATGTTGAGGGATGCGATTACGCAGAATATTCAGGACCCCAGAATTAGAGCAGCAATTCTGAAACAGTCTGACCCCTCATTAGACAGTGTACTGCAGCTTATAGAAGCACATGATACTTCTGACTTAGCAGATGTAGAAATGCAAAGCCACAGTGTTAATTCAGTGCGCCGCAACAGTTGCTTTCCTAGCCGTAGTTCTCAGTGTAGCACTAGTGATTCTTACAATAGTACAGGCCGTGCTGAACAGACAGTGAACAGTAGCCAGTGTAAAAGTGCGACACAAAGGTCGCCCCGTCGTGTTAGAAACAGTGATTTGAATAACGGGCGCCAACGCTCATTTCAGAAAAATGTACGTAAATCTTGCCCAGTGTGTGTCTCGCCACAAGCGTGCTCATTGCCCTAGTCGCAATGCAACCTGTTATCAATGTGGCAAATCGGGACATGTGCAGTCTGTGTGTATGCAAATTAAAAACTCAAAGAACAGTAACGTTGGAAACAGTGCTTCGCAAAGTGCGAGAGCAGTGCATACAGTCAATGTTATACACGCTGTGGACTTGAACAGTGCTTCTCTTGATTCTAAAATGCAAGACAATATTTCTGTGCCTACGGCAAAATTATATAGTGCACCACGTAGCAAGCGCCGACGAGCGCGTAAAACAGTGCAACGGAAACGGGTTTGGGACAAGCAAAATGACTATGAACAGTGCATTCCTGTAGTGAAAATAGTGCCTTCTGCAACTGCTCCTTGTAATAGTGCCCAGTACTGTGTAGCTAGTGACAGTAGACATCAAGTAGCTACTCAAAAGTGTAGTGCAGTAGTTAGTAAATCTGGAGTAGCTTCGCATGCTTGCGCGGACGCCGATCCGGCGGTAGTGTCATCTAGTGACAGTGTTGTTAATCCGCTGCGTGCCGAGTCTGCGCCGCTTACTTCGCTACGCGGCCCGCGCAAGCGCAGTGAACAAACCGTAGCAGACGTTGCCCACATTCGCGCACCTGTCGAGCGCCGCAAGCAAAAACTGTTTGTGAATCTCTCCATAGAAAATAAGACGGTGCAATTTCAGCTTGACACTGGTTCCGCTGTTACCTTAATAAATAGAGATACTTATGAACTTCTGGGTTCGCCAAAATTGTCGCCGTCACAGCAAGTGTTAACAGCTTATACAGGTCAAAATATTCCCGTGCTAGGAACGTAGCCTGCCTGCCTCTTTTCAAGGTGTAACAAAAACAGTTGCTTTTGTAGTTCTTCAGGCCAAATCGACACAGAACATTTTTGGACTAGATGCTTTTGACTTGTTTGGTTTATCAATTCAAAGAGATGTGCTTCAAATTTCGTCAATAGTGCCTCATGATAAAATCAATGCATTGTGTGACAAATATAGTGCCTTGTTTTCGCCGGAACTAGGTTGTGCAAAAGACTTCGTGGCACATGTAACTTTAAAAGAATCTGCAGTTCCCAAATTTCGTAAAGCTAGACCAGTGCCTATCGCAATGCGTGATACAGTTGCGAAGAACTTAAACGTTGGCAAGATAGTGGGGTGATTTCTCCTGTTTCTGCGAGTCAGTGGGCCTCGCCTATAGTAATTATACCCAAGCTGACAGGAAAACTTCGTCTCTGTGCGGACTTCAAATCTACAGAGAACAGTCAAACAATTGTCGACACTTATCCCCTGCCCAAACCTGAGGAACTGATGGACAAATTAGGACAGTCTCGTTTCTTTTCTAAGATTGATTTAGCAGAGGCATACTTACAGATTCCACTTGATGACGAGTCAAAAAAGTTTTTCGTCATTAATACTCACATGGGCCTTTTTCAATTTCAACGCCTACCCTTTGGCAGTTCTTCCGCCCCCGCTATTTTTCAGCGCTTTTTGGAACAGCTGACAGTTTCGGTACCTTGTTGCTCGAACTACTTAGATGATATTGTGGTATCCGGACGTACAGTTGAAGAACATTTAGCAAACCTGGAGTGCCTTTTCAAAGTTTTGACTGCAGCAGGTCTACGTTGCAATAAAGCAAAGTGTTCGTTTTTTCAAACTGAAATAGAGTACCTAGGCCATGTGATTAATGCCCAAGGAATCCATCCTTTACAGTCACATCTTAGAGCAATCAAAGACTTGCCTCCTCCTAAGAATGTGCATGAATTGCAAGCAGTAATGGGAAAGCTGAACTATTATTTCAGATTTATTCCCAATGCCTCTCAGATTGCAGCTCCACTGCATCACTTACGTAGGAAGAATGTTCCTTTTGTATGGTCTAAAGATTGTCAGGTTGCCTTTGACAAACTAAAGTCTGCACTACTCCAGTGATGCATGTTTGATTCCCTTTGACCCACAGAAGCCTGTAGTGTTAGCAGTTGATGCCTCGTCGTACGGTCTGGGTGCCGTTCTGTCGCATCGTATTGGATGTCACGATCGTCCTATTGCCTTTGCATCCAAGCTACTGACGCCGACGCAACAGAACTACAGTCAGATAGAAAAGGAGGCCTTAGCAATCATTTACGGCGTCACAAAGTTTCATCATTATCTCTATGGCAGAAAATTCTATTTGTTGACAGACCACAAGCCTCTCACGTTGTTGTTCTCACCCACAAAGCCAATTCCGCCACGAACGGCACAAAAGCTTCAGAGATGGTCCTTGATATTGTCAAATTATCAGTATGAGATTTTGTACCGACCTACCACTAAACATGCTAACGCGGACGCACTTTCCCGACTTCCGGTTGGCCAGGATGTATCATTTGATTCTTCAGAAATGGCATGTTGTCAGATAGACTCCAGAGATGCTTCCGCTGTCGCAGACTTTCCTTTGAACTCTCGTCGGGTTGCACAGGAAACAGCTGCGGATGCAGACCTAAGTGTGGTAGCACGTTTTGTTCGCTCAGGGTGGCTTGCCAGAGCAAAAGACATTGATCGGCCTCTGGTTCGACGTTATTTTGCACAACGTCATGCATTATCATTAAGTAAGGGTGTACTGTTGTTGCATACCGACAACGACCAAGCAAGAGTGATTGTTCCTCGTTCCCTGCAACGAGAAGTGTTACGCCTCCTGCATCAGGGACATTGGGGCATTGGTAGGACAAAGCAACTGGCCAGACGTCATTGTACCTGGGTTGGTATGGACGCTCAGATAGAGAGCATGACATCACAGTGTACAGTTTGTGCGGAGCATCAGGCGGCTCCTCCACAGCGTTTATCAGACTGGCCACGCCCCAAGGGACCATGGCAACGTTTACATATTGACTTTGCCGGACCTTTCTGGAATACGCGCTGGTTAATTGTTGTAGACGCTTTCAGCAAGTTTCCTTTTGTGATTGCCATGAACTCAACGACAGCTTCTAGTACAATCAGTGCCTTAACATCAGTGTTTTGCATCGAAGGCTTGCCTGAAACGATCGTCAGTGACAATGGACCTCAGTTTGTTAGTGCGGAATTTCAACAGTTTTGTCGTGTGAATGGCATTCAGCATATCACCACAGCACCTTTTCACCCTCAGTCCAATGGTGAAGCAGAACGTTTCGTTCGAACATTCAAGTCTCACATGGAAAAGATAAAAGGTCAGCACTCCAGGCAGCAAGCTCTTCAAATTTTCCTGTCTACGTATCGGTGCATGCCACGTGACGGCCCATCTCCTGCCGAGCTGCTACACGGCCGCCGTCACCGCACTCTCCTTCACCTGCTGCAGCCTCCCACGCACCGAGTCGGTTCGTATGGCGCTACGCGTTTTCAGGTTTCCACGCCGGTGCTGTACAGGGTGTTTGCTGGAAACAAGAAGAAACTATGGATGCCGGGCATCATTCAGCATGTGCTCGGTCGCAATATGTATGTTGTACGTTCTTCCACAGGGTCGGAGCTGCGGCGCCACGAAAAACCAATTGTGTCTGCATAGGCCGCGCGATCCTGTCTCCGGTTTCTTGATTCCAGACCCAGTTCACCGCCAGGGAGCACAACCACATCATTCGTCCCCGGACTACGAGATCGTCCCGATGGAGATCGACGCGCCGCCGCCGCAGATGACAGCGTCACCGAGATGGACTCCGGGACCGTGTGCCCCCCCCCCCCCCCCACGCTTGGGCCACGCACCTCAAAAGAAGATGACCTGCTCCCTCTGGGCGGGGGCGGGCGCCCTTCCCCAGGTTTCGGCGGGTTCCCTGGAGGATCGCAAGGCGGATGCCGGGGCATGGACGGCTTCTCGATCCCAGCCTCAGCTCCGACGCCCGTCCCACCAGTAACGCCCCCGCCCAGGCCCTCCTCCCAGTGCCGTCGCCGTGGCCCTCAGCCCTACGCCACGACGGCGCGGCGGTTTGGGGGGGATGGGTGTGGTGTCGCACAAGTACAAAGTGCGCGCCACCTACTTTCGACGCGCGCCGCCATGCACACACGGCGCGGCGTTCTCACGACAGCCATGAGCGCCCTCTGCTGCAACCCCGCTCGTGGCCACCACGGAAAGACATCGGCCACTTGGGACTGAGTTAGCAACCAGTTAGGACCTTCGTAATCAGATAGGCACCAGTGAAGACTTTGCTAACGTACAGGCACTAGGCAGGCCTCTAACAACTATGTATCAACATTCTGCAGTACTATGTAAAAGTTAAGTATTGTTACATTCTGTGCAATATATATCTCTTTCTAATTTACTCTAGTGTTTATAGTTTCTGGCTGCTCCCCTCCATACCAGCACCAGCGTGCTATCTTATTCCTGTGTCCGTCTCATCCACACGGCCACCGACACCTACGACGAGGCTGGGACACAAAAGCGGCGACGAAGTTGGGACACAAAAAAAGGTAAGTACTGGCCAGCCATTCTATATCTCGTTTCAACAATATTTAACCATGAGATTCAACAGTCATGTTACTGTTTGCCGTTTCTTGTTTATTGATCTGTCAAACATGTCACATTTTGTAAGTGAGAAAAAAAATTTTACAAGCCCACTCCCATGAACCACAGACATTGCCGAGGTGGGGTGGCTTGTGTGCCTAAACGATACATATAGATGTACCATAGGTGTAACCACAGCGGAGGTGTGGAGAGGCCAGACAAACATGTGGTTCCTGAAGAGGGGGCAGCAGCCTTTTCAGTAGTTACAGGGGCAACAGTCTGGATGATTGACTGAGCTGGCCTTGTAATATTAGCGAATGTGGCTTTTCCACACAGTTACTGTGAATGGCTGAAAGCAAGGGGAAACTACAGCTGTTGCTTTTACCGAGGACATGCAGCTCTACTGTATGAACATATGATGATGGCATTGTCTCAGGTAAAATATTCCGGAGGCAAAATAGTCCCCCATTCAAAACTCTGGGCAGGGACTTCTCAGGAGGATGTGATCATCAGGAAAAACAACACTGGCATTCTACGGATCTGAGCATGGAATGTTAAATCATTTAATCGGGTAGGGAAGCTAGAAAATTTAAAAAGAGAAATGGATAGGTTAAAGTTAGATATAGTGGGAATTAGTGAAATTCGGTGCAAAGAGGAAGAGGATTTCTGGTCAGGTGAGTACAGGATTATAAATACAAAATCAGTTGGGGTATTACAGGAGTAGGTCTGATAATGAGTAAGAAAATAGAAATGCGGATAAACTCCTATGAGCAACACAGTGGTCGCATTATCATAGTTAAGATAGATGCAAAGCCAACACTGACCACAGTGGTACAGGTTTATATGCCAACTATCTCTGCCGATGATGAGGAGATCGAAGAAATATATGAGGAGCTAAAGACTTAACGAAGATACGAGCTTATGGAATAATTTCACAGATTTGTGACTGGCTGGAAAACTTTCTGAGTAATGGAATGTAGTACATTGTTCTCGACGGTGAGTGTTCATCAGACGAGTGTATCTTCAGGTGTGCACCAGGTGAGTGTGATAGGACCGCTATTATTTTCTATCCATATAAATGACCTGATGGACAAAGTAACATGTAATTTGCGGCTGTATGCTAATGATGCTATGGTGTATAGAAGGGTGTCCCCTCTTCAATTGACTGTAATAGCATACAGGATGACTCAGACAAAATTTCTAGTTGGTGTGAGGAACGACACCAAGCTCTCAATGTAGAAAAATGTAAGGTGATGCGCATGAGTAGGAAAAACAATCCTATAATGTTCGAATACCTCATTAGCAGTGAGCTTCTTGATGCAGTCGCGTTGTTTAAATATCTAGGCATAACATTGCAGAGTGATATGAAATGGAACAAACATGTAAGGACAGTTGTGAGTAAAGCGAACAGCCGACTTCGGTTGATTGGGAGAATTTTGGAAAGATGTACTTCATCTGTAAAGGAGACCGCATATAAAACACTTGTATGACTACATCTTGAGTGTTGCTCAAGTGTTTGGTACCCGCAGCAGAACAGTTTAAAGTGAGACATAGAAGCAGTTCAGAGGCGAGCTGCTAGGTTTGTTGTTACCAGTGGGTTCGACCAATGTGTGAACATCACGGAAATGCTCTGGGAACTCAAATGGGGATTGCTGGAGGAAAGATTATGTTCATATCAAGTAATTCTGTTGAGGAAATTTAGAGGGACGGAATTTGAAGCTGAGTGTAGTACGATCTTCCTGCCACATACTTAATTTCGCGTAGTGACCACAAAGACAGGATAAGAGAAATTGGGGCTCGTATTAAGGCATATATGCATTCTTTTTCTTCTCATTCTATTTGGGAGTGGAATAGGAAAGGAAACGCCTGTTAGTGGTACAGTGTACCCTTCACCATGCACCTTAGGGTGGATTGCGGAGTATGTATGTAGATCTGTCAACGATCCTGTGCTTTGGGTAAGTGGAATGATCTCTATTTTTATACATATTTTTCCTACCAGGAAAGTTTACCTCCATAATATATGTACCCCTCTTTCATACAGCATCTCATTTTCCACCTGGCATCACCTCTGCTTGTTGTATCCCCACCCTTACCTTCCCTCTCCACTCCTTTCCCGTCCCCCTCCCATCCCTTCCCCTTGCTGTGAAGGCAGACTGTGCTGGGCGGCCAGAGATGGCTCATGTGTGTGGATAAATGTGCCTGAGTGATTGTGTGGATGAGTGTTCTCTTTGTGAAGAAGGCCACGGCCAAGAATTTAAAATTGTGTTTGTGTGTCTTTTATTTGTGTCTGTCAGCAGCTCAAAGTTTGTCTTTACAGCAAGTTGTTCCCTATCTGCATATTATTATTAACATTCCTTACTGGACCTTCCATTGTTGTTAAAGAAGGTTACAATTCATTATTGTTGCCTAAGTATGAAATTTTGTTCATGTTTGAAAGAAATAGTATTTAATTCTATGAAAAATAATGGACATACATGCAATTTTGTGAGGAAAAAAAGATCATGGAGACAGAGGACCTTATGCATTTAAGTGAGACAAATTTGAAAGCATATTGAATCTAACATGGACAGCAACAAGTGGTAAAGATGTCCAAATTGAAGACATCTTTGATGTAAAATTCGTATTTACTTATCTTTTAGTTCATGTGAGAAAGAAAAACATTATAAATATCGTGGTTAAATGTAAACATATTGGCAACCAATGAACACAAAAACAGTAGACGGAAGCTGTAGTTTCAATGATAGTGGACTGGAGAGAAAAGTAGACATTAATTTGCATTAAAGTACCTTGGAATCAGATAAAACACTGCCAAATGATACCCACAAGTGATTAATAATGGAGAAAACAACAGCTGACAATATGGGCAAGAACATAGTCAATGTGCAGCAGAAGGTTAGCAATTTACAATATCCTAAAAAGAAATTGAATAAAATGGATTAATTCTAACCGAAAGTGATAGACAATGAAAGTAATTTCGAGAAGGTAAAATACTCAATTTTCAAAAATTTGCATACTAAACACAAGAATGTTGAAAAACGTTCAGTATTTGAACAGACTAGAAAGTAGTGATAAGATAAGATTCTGTATATTAGGAGTAGAGGCTTTATAAAGTAATTTAAAAATTTATGTTACGGCATATCTAATGAACTCAAGAAATTAATTCAGGTTCATGAAACTACAATGATGAGAAATGTTTCTAACAGTAGTAATATTATGTGGACATTTTTACCAGTCTGAAGTTTCCTAAGTGCTAATTTGCACCCAGTAGATTTTTTTTTTTTTTTTTTTTTTTTTTTTTTTTTTTTTTTTTTTTTTTTTTTTTTTTTTTGCATCACTGCAAAGACCATTTTTTAGCAGACATGTCAGATAGTTTGAAGACAAAGTTTGTTAAAATATTTGTTGATGGGGAAGGCTTTGTGATGGACACAAGAATGCAGAGCATTTAATGATTTTGAAACAAAATTTTTAAACAAATTTTGAACAGATTCTGTGCAGGCTCATATCAAATATAAATTTCTTAATGGCACAAGTTAGAAAGAATTTTGGCTTGAAAGAATTTTGTAAAGAGCAATTAAGAAAGATAATTCCTTTAGACAGACCATTTGTTAAAATGACACAAACTGTCACTTTAAAAAGAAACCTGCCAGAAAGGTTACACTGGGACTTAGCTCATGGGACAGATGATTCATTAGACGAGTTTCTGAAATATTAATACAAGTTAGAGAGTGCACTGGAAACAGAGGTAATCAAAATTTTAATTTTGGGGATCAAATTTAAGGGGGAAGGGGCATGGAATTAGTATTTCTATGATTGAGGCAATGACAGGAGAAATTGTAGCAACAGAAATAATCAGCAAAGTGGCGGAGGGAGAAAATAGCATGAAAATTGGAAACATTATCAACAAGCCGGGGATGGTAGAAGAGGCGATAACAACAGAGAGAGAAACTGTAGTGGGACTCAAGATAACAGATATAGGACTAATCAGTTTAAAAACTCTGTATCACTCCATTGTGGGTCCACAGTTAGGGGTGAGAATGAGACATAAAAATTCAGTCCAAAAATTATGGTCAGGGTGTAGATAAAGGAACGAAGCATGTCATTTAAAAAGAAACTATGCATATAATAATCAAATTAGAGTTCAATGACACTTTCTTGAACACCATTAATGTGGGGTGTAAATCAACTATATGACAGAAACTAATAACGATTTTTATAAATCTGAATGATGATTGTGTTTCTGAATTTTTCAAATGAGCTAAACATAGCACTCTTGTGTCAAAGGTAAGAGCCCAAACAGAATTAAAAATGAATTTAAATGTTTATTTGAGGAACTTGTCCATGAAACAAATGAATGTGACCCTTTACACTTAACTGCAGTTAATGACATCAATCACCTTCAAGTGAGTACTACTGATGGTTGGTTGGTTGATGGAAGGAAGGGACCAAACAGATAGGTCATTAGTCCTGTTAGCTCAGATTGGAGTGCAATGAAAGATGCAGTACAGCTAAGGACATTCCACTAGCAAACTTGGGGAACGTAAGTGTAATTAAAAACAAATATACCAGCACACCTAAATCCTACATAAAATGTAGAATTCTGCTATGCACATCCCCACAGCTCTATGAATTGTATAACCCCAATTCATTAAAGACGAGCATGTACTGGTCAACAGATTATGTCCCTAAAGCAGGAGCCTAAAAATGGAAGAGAAAGATAATGATAAAAAACAAGCTAAAAAGTATAAATGGATGTCTTGGGGGCCGGGTGTGCTCCAAATCCCGCTGCTTACAGAGGGAGCCACAGACCCATCCAACTTGTCAAGACAACAGACATAAAATCTTATAGCCGAGAATAAAAATTGCTTTCACACAGAAACTGAAGGACACAATAACCATTTGTGAATCATTCACTAAAACTAAAGGCAAGGAATCCAAATTCCGTATTTGGGACAAAGGGGCAAGAGGAGTGGAGATTACACTAAGATATGACCCACAGATTGTAGGGTTCCACAACCACAATGTGGGAGAGGCTAAATGAGCATAATAAAACTACGAGTCAGCCTGGAATGTGTGATGCAGAGATGGCAAAGGACAGTGGATTCCCTCCAAGAAGGCCATAAGGAGGAACTCCAAGCTGCAGTGGTCGTCTTGATTGAGCGGAGTTTATTAGATGGGGCAGTAGCCTGCCAGTTGCTGTTCCATTTTGTATGAACAGAGATCTTATCTGTACCCGCAAATCTGCATCCTGTATTGTCAAGGGGAATGTGTAGCGAGTAACTGCTGCTCTAGCTAAATGGTCAGCCCATGAATTTCCTATGATACCCATTAGACTGGGGACCCAGCGAAAGGCAATAGAGCATGCAGCATGACACAAGTCGTCATGAATGCTACTCTTCTTAATAAAATGAAGGGCTCTACTAAAGACCATCAATTCTGCTGTAAACACACTACACAATTCTAGTAGAGAATGGCAATCCATACTAAGGGAAGTTAGAAAAGCATATCCTGTGTGACCAGTAGCTTTTGAACCCTTCCTGTACCCATAAGGTGACGTAAGTTCCCTTGATTTGAGAATTCTGCATAATCTGCAGGCAACCATCCTTTCAAACAATTTACAAGGTAAACTTGTCAGGCTAATTCATTATCAACTGTCCAGGTATAACGGATCCTTGCAAGGCTCAAGGAAAGGAACCACAATACTGTACCTCCACTGCAAGGGGAAAAACCCCTTGGAGACAAATACGGTTGAATACCTGGAGGAGATAGTGTTGGTTTGAAGAACTGAGATGTTGGAGCAATTGCTTATGGATGGTGCCAGGGCAAGATGCCAAATTGTGAGAAGAGGAAAGGGCCAGAAGTATTTTGCAGACAGTAAAGGGTTCTTTGTCAGGTTCCTCTCAGTGAGACGTAAAACATAAGTTCGAGGCTCCAGCTTGTTACGCCTTGGGAAGAAAGACCGCTTGGTGGAAGCCATAACCGAAGCCTTCGCAAAGTGAGTCACAAGATGCTCTATCAGAACAGATGGATCTATACAGACACCACCTGGTAGAGCACAAAAGATGGGTGCTGCAAACCTTGGACGTTGGGGAGCATAGACCACACAAGGGAACAGAAGTGCCCAAGGAAAAGACAAAACACTTATTGCTCCTTTCGATTATACAACTAGCTTTAACACAAAGACATTTAAAGTTGATAAGACCAGCATGGGGCAGGTGGTACTTAAGATAATGGTAGGCTTGACGGTAAGGCAATAGTTGCATTCCACCAAGGAACTGGATGGCGGCTAGGAACGCCTGTAGACCAGGGAACAGCAATGCTAGCAATACAAGCAATCTCATCGGACGTACCATGGACATCATGAATACAGTGAGATGGAGATGGTGTGAAAACAACCTGAGATGTATACAAAGGCAAATTAGCGCAATGGAAAACCCAACGGAATAACCTGTCCCTCATCGAGTTTGAGGGGAGTGAAAGAATTGGAAAACAGTCACTATCGCAGAGTTCATCATGATGACCTGTGAAATGAAGAGAAGCAAGGAGGAGGAGTAAGTGAAAGATCTATGGCAGAGAAAGTGCCATGAGTGGTACTAAAATGGGTTGGGAGAACCGTCATTGAGAAGGCACAGGTCATGGTTTGCAAGATACTGGTCTATGAGGTGGCCCTGACTAGATAAAGAGCACTGCCCCAAAAAGTACGATGGGCATTGCAGTCTCAAAGAATGAGAAAGTAATGGGAGTTGCTGAAGAAGGGTTGTTAGGGCAGCAGACATAGGTGGCCTGTGAGGTGGGCGGTAGAGATTACGAACTGTTAATGAAGTGTCCAAGTGAACCAGAACAACAACGACTTCTAGTGTAGTACAAAGAGGAATCCCAGTACAAACAGATTGCAACCTGACTGAACCTTTCACTCTGCAGAGGAGTGTGCGTCAACATGAAACTTTCTGGTAGATTAAAATTGTGTGCCAAAACCAGGATTCGAACCTGAGACCTCTGGCTTTCGCAGGCAAGCAATCTACCGTCTGAGCTATCCTGATACACTTCACAGTCCGTCCTCGCAACTTGACTGCTACCAGTGCCTCACATCCTACTTTCCAAACTTCACATAACTAGTTCTGCAAATGGAACAGCAGGTGAGGAACTGACAGAAGTAAATTTGCGAGGATGGATCATGAAACGTGCTGAGATAGCTCAGACAGTAGAGTGCTTGCTCACAAAATGCAAAGATCCCATGGACAAAAACGGGTTACACCATACAATGTTAGTCACGCCAATAGGTCAGCATTCATCAAATTGATGAGGAAGGTAAGACTGTAGATGAGATGCAAGGTAAGTGGTATTAGATTAGTGTGAGGACAAGGTTGGCACCTCATGCGGCGCCAGAGGGGCTTTGTCCTTTACCTTTGTTTCTAATCCTCTCTCTCTCTCTCTCTCTCTCTCTCTCTCTCTCTCTCTCTCTCTCTCTCTCTCTCTCTGAGGTCAGGGAGAACAGGTCCCAAAGACGGAGATAGAAAGCTGGTGTCAGAAAGGTTGGTATCCACGGAATGTGAGTCCATTGGCTGGCTTGATGCAGAATACCTCCGATCTGTTGAACGCTGGAAAGAGGGGCTATGGGAGGGGGCACCGTCACCAGCAGGTGTCAGAAAAGGAGAGCAGTTCTCCGGTTGGGATGGAGGAGGGGCATGCAGAGGGAGAAGCCAGGAAACTGCAAGAGAGTGTGTGGGAGTGGGATGATGAGGAGGAGGGGCAATGGGTAGAGAATGTAACAGAGGCAAACATAGTTATAATTTGCACTGGATGCTGACGCTCATATTTTTGACAGCCCTCAGTGTACATTAAACGATCAAGGGACTTTTACTCTTCCATGCCTTTCTCCTTCTTGTACACCAGACAGTCCGGTGAGTGTGAGAAATGGTGTTGGCAACAATTGACGCACACAGAGTATGGAACACAAGTGCTCCCCTCATGGAGTGGGTGTTTGCAATCGCCATATAGAGGGACAACTGTACAGTGGGAAGAAATGTGCCCAAACCGCATACACTTGAAGCATCTCATGGGAAATGGGATGTATGGCTTGACATCACATCTCTGGGAGTAGATCCCCCTCACAGGCAAAGATAAATGTGCTGGGGTCAATGTGATTATCCTTAGGGTTCTCTGAATATGACAAACACAATGGACACCTCATAGTTTCAGATTGGCCTGGAGTTCCTCGTCAGTTTAAAGGAGGAGGTACCGATGAAAAATGACTCACTGAACAAGATTCAAAGAGTCATGAGGGGTTATAGACACCAGGATGTCACCAACATCGTCAGAAGCGCACAGAGCAGGAGATTGGGTGGCAGACAGCGGCTTGTGGCAGTGAACATACCACTGTCTGGCCTGGGTCAGACCAGGTAGTGCAGAAAGGCTTTCACCCCAAACCGTCGTGCCTGCCCTTCCTCAGAAGCGATAGCTAGGGAGGAGAAGATTCTCATAATAGAAGAAGCAGCATAAAAATTTCCATTCCTGGCTCCAAAGACAGCCATTGAAGAGACATTTGCCTCTGTTCCACGACATTTTTCAATACATATGATAAATTTATCATGAGTATAACAAAAATATACAATCTCAGTCACGTTTTATTCCCTCCGTAAGGGATTACATTGAGCAAATGGAGACGTACCACAATCTTCATCACTCCTCCTGTTGTGTTCTAGTTCTAAGCTGCAGTCTGGTTCGAAGCACAGTTGGTATCAGTCGAAATACTGTCTACAGCTTCTCTTTCCCCTTAGGGATGGGAATATCGAAAAATCGCTTATGTCTACAATGTAAGATAAACAACATCTACAAGTTAATATTGTCTGTAGAGTCACTTTTCAGCACCGTTTTCTGCTTTTAGAAACAGATCGAGAACGCGAAATTTCTTTCTTATACTTTAGCATCTTTCTTGATGTTTTACTTTTCAAACTGTAATACGCACTTATTTTTATTTATTCGTATGCCTGTTGCAAAAAAACAACTGACGAACATGCAACACATTTCGCTGTATATAACCTCTTCGGTATTATAGTGTCAAAAGTCATTGCTGGTCTTCAGTCGGAATTTTCTATAAGCTAAAGACTTTCAACCACTATATCTTCCACCCTCTTAAAGCTATCGATACGGAACTGCTATTATGTACAACGGGAGACTTAGTACTACAACAACACAGAGAGAACATTCATCTCCATTGTGTAGTTTTTGCTGAAGAGCAAGATATTGACACCCACAAATATAATTTTATATTATTCAGTAACCTTCAACTCCCATATCTTCCACCCCCTTATTGTTATCAACCCTCTACAACCGTAGTGCACAATGAGAGACTGATACCTACTACCACATACAAACACTATTCATTTGCTATGCGTAGTTTTGGCTGTGACGTGTAGTTTTGGCTGCAACAGCAGACACAATAAAGGCTACACATAATGTGTAGCCATCAACAATGTGTATTTACTCAATAGCACACAAATGTCAAATCGGCAGTTCTTCGTGTATGTTATTTTTTCTCAAAACATATGCAATTGACAGCAGTTACTTTTATTGTAAAATAAACTAGGCTAAGAAATATTATAACTCGTGAACCCTCACTCACCTTTTAAAACAACCAAAGTGGGATAGAGGATAAAATTTTGGTATGGTGCAAAAATGCCCGTCTGCAGTTCTAGTGTTACTGTAAAAGGTAGCATCTAAGTCTACTCTCTTTCCCATGTGTACTTGTCAATGATTCAACGTCTCTATTATCCAGTGAGTGGTCTCTTTATCCCAAGTAGAATTTCTCGTGCTCCTTCTGCCACCCAACCTGAACTTTTCAATGTATCTTTTTCATTCTACTTTTCTTTAAATTAGTTCCTAATTATCTCACCCTCCCCTCCCCCATTTTTCCGCATCCTTTCCTACCTTGATTCTGTTTTCTATGTCTTGTGTCTACTGTTTGTGTAAGTTCATAGTTTCTAAAAATTAATTTCTATCTACAACATTACAGCAAATTTCCCTCCATAGATTCAATGTAATTTTGCTGCTATCTTGATATATGAAATTTTATAAGTATTTTAGCTCATTCATAGTATCAGTTATAGGCTTTTAAGAAATCCATTCTCCTCTCCAGGGCATTGGGGTGTAATCCAGGATCACCTGAGCTGGAAAGATGCAATGTCACTGTAAGCTGCTGTGCAGCTTCAATAGAATTTGTGCCCTTATTTATAGTGCTGTTTTCCAACTTGCTTCGACATAGCTAGTGACATGTAACATCCCAGAAAATTTTTCTTTATTTTTTTTATTATTTTTCCTTAAACTATTCAATTATATACCTGATAATCGTGTCATTAAATTAGTACTAGAGGATGATGGAAAACTTTTTAAGGTTGCAGGAAAGACTTTTTTTATATTGAACCAAAGCTGCTTTTATTTTAAATGCCGACTAGTTTCAGGTTTTGCCCATTTTCTGAAGCCACCTATTATAGAGAACAAAGTTTGTTTTAGAGGAAGATACATGAATATGGCAATGTTACATTGTTTGAACAAGTCATAATTACTTACATACATATATATTTTATTTGGATACTGCATAGTGATGCTGTTTGTTTTAATTATTTTGGTGTAATGTATTAAGCTTTTGACCCAAAGATGTTTTTGTAATGGAACTGTTTATGTCACGCTGCATATACCCAGTGATATTGCTACAAACAAAATAAAGCAGAGAATATTTAAAACTTAACAAAAACATCTTTGGATCAAAATCTTAATAAATTACACCAAAGTAATTAACATGATCAGTGAGACCTATGCAGTATCCAAGTAAAAAATATATGGATGTAAGTAATTACAATTTGTTCATACAATGTAACATTGCCATATTCATATCTCTTCCTCTAAAACAAACTTTGTTCTCTATAATAGGTGGCTTACGAAAATGGGCAAAGCCCAAAACTAAAATAAAAGCAGCTTTGGTGCAATATAAAAATGTCTTTCCCACAACATTTATGAGCTGCAAAATGCGACGTATCAAAAACTTCTGTTTTACTACCCATGGACAATTGACATCAGCCCCAATGGTAAGCCCATACGTACAGTTAGAAACCCTTCTTTATGAAACAATTATGGAATGACGGGTTGCAGTGAATCAGAAAAGTTACAAAACAACATTAGAGGCCGTCCATTACCTTACCATGGTACTTTGACTATAATTCTCTCCCTACCTCTAGAACAGTACAAAAATTTGGCTGGCTTAACCTTGCTAAACCCATGCCAAAATAGGTACACTTTGGTTACCTAACATAATAGTCCAGCCTCCCTCTAGGTATGGCTACTGCCTATATACTGACCTTAATCAATTAAAAATAAAACAAAATTAAAAGAAAATAAAAACAAGATGTGGAATGCCTATCAACTAATGCGAGCATTAACACTCTGTGCATGTTTCTTTAAGGTTTATCTAAAGGGATTTTCTATTCCTTTTTTGCCCCGTCCCCCTTCTAAGCACAGTGTAAGTGCCAGCATACCATCTTCACACTTAAAGGTAAAGTAAAAACAATTTACCTAAGAACACTTTTTTGACAATAATAGCATTTTCTTTATTTAAATCACTTATTTAAACCCCATATGTGTGTGTGTAAATTGTGTACTGTTGTTTTATGTGTGTTATTGTGTAATTTCGTGAATGATGAACATAAATGTGTGTTCAGTTAAAATTTCCGGGCTGATGGGCCGTGGTCCAGATGTAAAACCACCTCCCGACGTTTCGTCTCCAACTGCGGGAGACATCTTCAAGGGTCTTCCGGCTACTGCCACTGTGGGCCAAGGGGCTCTCGCATTTATAGAGGGCATAGAGGGCGCCACCATACGTCACGTGATGCTGACTTTGTAACTATCTCTGGATGACGTCGTCATTCTCGATTAAAAATAATCAATTGTCGTTTTGCTGGTGCAGTGTTGACATCCATATTTTATTTAACTTCAGACCTTCTTTTTTCCTATTAAAATTATTCTGGTGTTTGTGGCTCTCTATTGCTTCTCTATACATGCGTGCATGGTACTGAGGTGTTCTAGCTAAAACGCTCGTCTCGTCAAATTTTATTTCATGATTTCCTTTTTGAAAAACATGTTCAGCCACTGCTGATTTTTCCATGTGGCCGAGACGACAGTTCCTTTTATGTTCAGATATGCGAGTGTTGATGCTTCTTTTTGTTGTACCAATATATACTTTACCACAGCTGCAAGGAATTTTATAAACCCCAGGTGTTGCTAGGGGGTGACGTGCGTCTTTTGGTGATCTCAAATATTCTTTGATCTTTTTTGTGGGTCTGTAGATGGTTTCGACGCCATGCTTGGCCAATACTTTCCCGATTCGATCGGTTATCCTGCTAATGTACAGCATAAAAACTTTTCCAGATTGTTGTCGTTGTTGCTCAGAACTTTTGGATTCTTCTCTTCTTTGATGGAGAGCTCGATCAATTTCCTTGGCAACATATCCATTTTTCTTGAAGGCCTTCAGTTTCTCAATAAAATGCACAGAGTTTTTAATGTGGCTGTCCGTTTTTCCAATGTACGGCTGCAGCAGAGAAGAGAGATGTCTGGCCACCTCATGGGTGGGAGATCCTATGGCACTCACAATCGGTCTTAACGGGACCATGGGCTTATGCACTTTTGGTAGGCCATATAGTCTGGGTGGATAAGCTCCTGTTTTGCACAGTTGTTTTTTATCATCCTCACAGCAATTTGTCTCAAGTGGAAAGAAGAGCTCTAAGGGAGATCAATGCAAACAAAAATATCATTGTACTATCTGCTGACAAAGGAAATGCTACAGTTGTACTAAAGAGCGAAGATTATCACAAGAAGATCACTGATCTCTTGGATCCCACGACCTACAACAGACTTGAGAAGGATCCTACTCCAAAAATTTTGAAAACAACGAATCACCTGATAAAACAGTCTTCTCTCTCTTCGGATGATAAAAAACAACTGTGCAAAACAGGAGCTTATCCACCCAGACTATATGGCCTACCAAAGGTGCATAAGCCCATGGTCCTGTTAAGACCGATTGTGAGCGCCATAGGATCTCCCACCTATGAGGTGGCCAGACATCTCGCTTCTCTGCTGCAGCCGTACATTGGAAAAACGGACAGCCACATTAAAAACTCTGTGCATTTTATTGAGAAACTGAAGGAGATTAATGTCAGCCCGAGTGATATTCTGGTGAGTTTTGATGTAGTGTCCTTGTTTACTGTGGTTCCTGTAAACGAAGCTATTGCATATATAGCAGATATGTTTCCATCTGACATCGTGGCCTTGTTCAGACACTGCCTTACCACAACGTATTTCCAGTACAACGATGAGTTCTATGAACAAATTAACGGAGTAGCTATGGGCAGCCCTCTTAGTCCAGCTGTTGCCAACTTATTTATGGAGTTCTTCGAACAGCAGGCGCTGCAGACTGCCAGAAAGAAGCCAACTAATTGGTATCGATATGTTGACGACACCTTTGTAGTATGGAGCCATGGTGAAGAGGAGTTGGATGTCTTCTTATTGCATCTCAACAGCATTAATCAGAATATACAGTTCACGATGGAGAAAGAGAGCAATGGCCAACTTAATTTACTGGATGTAACGGTAATAAAACGAGAGGACGGAACTCTGGGCCATAAAGTATACAGAAAGATCTCACATACTGATCGATACCTCCACAAGGAGTCAAACCATCATCCGAGGCAAAAAAGAGGTATCATTAAAACCTTGGTGGATAGAGCCAACAAAATTTATGAGCCAGTTTACTTGGAGGAGAAATAAATCACTTACGGTCGGCCTTCAAGAAAAATGGATATGGTGCCAAGGAAATTGATCGAGCTCTCCATCAAAGAAGAGAAGAATCCAGAAGTTCTGAGCAACAACGACAACAATCTGGAAAAGTTTTTCTGCTGTACATTAGCAGGATAACCGATCAAATCGGGAAAGTATTGGCCAAGCATGGCGTCGAAACCATCTACAGACCCATAAAAAAGATCAAAGAATATTTGAGATCACCAAAAGACGCACGTCACCCCCTAGCAACACCTGGGGTTTATAAAATTTCCTTGCAGCTGTGGTAAAGTATATATTGGTACAACAAAAAGAAGCATCAACACTCGCATATCTGAACATAAAAGGAACTGTCGTCTCGGCCACATGGAAAAATCAGCAGTGGCTGAACATGTTTTTCAAAAGGAAATCATGAAATAAAATTTGACGAGACGAGCGTTTTAGCTAGAACACCTCAGTACCATGCACGCATGTATAGAGAAGCAATAGAGAGCCACAAACACCAGAATAATTTTAATAGGAAAAAAGAAGGTCTGAAGTTAAATAAAATATGGATGTCAACACTGCACCAGCAAAACGACAATTGATTATTTTTAATCGAGAATGACGACGTCATCCAGAGATAGTTACAAAGTCAGCATCACGTGACGTATGGTGGCGCCCTCTATGCCCTCTATAAATGCGAGAGCCCCTTGGCCCACAGTGGCAGTAGCCGGAAGACCCTTGAAGATGTCTCCCGCAGTTGGAGACGAAACGTCGGGAGGTAGTTTTACATCTGGACCACGGCCCATCAGCCCGGAAATTTTAACTGAAGACAACGCCGGCCGTGAAAGTTTGCATTGTATGATAAATGTGTGTATTAGTGTAAGTGTTAGCGTGTTAAACCTTTGGTGAACATCACAGGGTAAAAAACAACCTGACACAGAAAAAAAGAAGGGTCTTAACAATAAAATCTGTGTTGTGGATAGGGGACTGAAAGACAGGTGCTTTTAAAGAGTAGTATGAAAGGAAAAGAAAGAGTTAAAAATTGGAGCCAAAGAACAGAAGATAGCCCAGAAAGACAGAAAACACCTCCCCACCCTCCTTCCCCGGAAACCATTGGTCTCTTCAGTACTTCACTATGACACTGGAGCAAAGAGAGCAAAAGATGGCAGGCTATGTGCGAGCCGCTCCACTTCAGAATGGAACGCCATTTCTTCAAATCCAGGACCCCCTCGAAGAAAAGCTCCCATCCTCACTATGGGATGCCAATGATGAGTGATTAACAACACTTGTTTGTGAAGTGTGCACGTGTATAAAATGTGCTTGTTTAACTGTGTGTAGGTACCCTTAGTTTGTAGCAAATCAGACCACAAACTAAAACTAACCTCTCCTATAAAATTAAGTAATAACCCTTCCCCATTTTATTACTCATGAAATTGCATCAAAAAGT
Source organism: Locusta migratoria (assembly GCA_026315105.1). Taxonomy (NCBI): domain Eukaryota; kingdom Metazoa; phylum Arthropoda; class Insecta; order Orthoptera; family Acrididae; genus Locusta; species Locusta migratoria. The sequence goes on along the minus strand of CM048748.1, from coordinate 472,924,872 downwards.
ATCAAATTACCCTACAAAAAGTTATAACTATTATTTTACTTCATTGATGTATGCCTCTCCTAATGAGAGACAAATAATGATTCTCCTAGACAAATAATGATTCTGCTTCTTGCTAGGAAGAATTCGTCAAATTACATAAAATAACATGATATTTTCACATCATAAAGTGTCTAAACTTATGTTTTATGCAATTTATTTAACATATGTTAGATCATTATTAATACTGAATAGGTTCTGTGACTTTGGTCAACCACCATTAAATTTTACTTCTTGATGCATGCGAAATAGTTTGTAGTGCAATACATTAAGGTCTTTTCTTTTATTACGCCGTACATTTCATTTGTCTCCAGTTGGTGACTTAAGTCCCGTTCATGATTTATTTCTTAACTTTCAATATCTCCAATGTCAAAATTAGTATTTCTACTCACAATGTGTGAAAAAAATATTCTTAATTATTATAGAATAGTATAGTAGTCAGTTAAAATTAAAATTCTTCTGACACAGTCTGATAATAGATTTTCATTTTCTTTCATTTGCTTACTGCGAGCTGTTCTCTCTCAGGTTGTTTATAGCAGCTATACATTACACCTTTGTAGATGTTTATAAACAAACCTAGCTTTGCGACTGCATAGGACTCTGATTACCTTATTTGATCAAAATAAACAATTAAATAAATCAATAAAGAGAAAACTTGTGAATAGGAATACACAATAGTAGTGGTACAGTGTACCCTGCGCCACGCACCTTACGGTGAATTGCGGAGTATGTATGTAGATGTAGATGTATTAAGGTTATAGAATAGTTGAAGAGCAAAGGAAACATATCAGGGGAAAATTGATAGGGAAGAAGTGCAGGGTGTCAAGGGATTCTCTCTCTCTCTCTCTCTCTCTCTCTCTCTCTCTCTCTCTCTCTCTCTCTGTGTGTGTGTGTGTGTGTGTGTGTGTGTGTGTGTGTAAGGAAACATTTGCAAGCTTTCGCAACCCAGTTACTTCTTCAGGCAGAAGGGAAGGAGAGGGAAAGGAAATGATGAGGGTTTTAAGGGAGGGTGTAAGGAGCCATTCCAATCCCAGGAGAGAAAAGACTTACCTTGGGGGAAGAAAAGGAAGGTAAAAAAATAACACCCACCCACATATTTACACAGACGCAAACCAAATGTCTGTTAAATTCCTAGGTGTTACTATCAATAAGAACTTGTCATGGTCTGATCATGTCGATTGCTTAGTAAAGCAATTAAATAGCTTTGTCTATGCCATGAGGGTCTTAAATAAAATAACTGACATACCAGTCAAAGAAATGGTTTATTATGCATATTTTTTATCAGTGGTGAGATACGGCATAATATTTTGATGTGCTACAAAAACCAACCTCTTCAGTGTGTTGAAGCTGCTAAGAAAAGTCATTAGAGCCATGACAGGAGCAGACAACTGGCAATCATTCATAAGCCTAGTCTTAATGACAATTCCTTCTCAATTTATTTATGAGATATTTCTCTTTGAGGGAAAAAAAAAAAAAAAAAAAAAACCCCACAGCTTTTCGAAGGAAATTCTTTTACACACACAAACACAAGATGACATAAATCACACTGTATGTTACCTTGCCACAGGCTTAGATTATATGAAAATATATTATATGGCATTAAAGACTAGAAATAATATAGGAACTGTTATGGCCTAAGGGCCATTCATATCACACGCGCCTGTATTTTGTTCCGTGGCAGGCACGGGCCCGGCCATGATAGTTCCCGGCCGTGCCACAGGAGGGCACGGTCGGCCTAACAGCTGACGCGAGCTGTGCGCCGTCTGCTGGCAGGCCCTGTCAAACGGCCGACGTGACAGCCGTGACATTCGACAAATGTACGCGGAACGAACAATAGTGTGCATAGGACTAAGATTGTTTATTTCAGTGGCGACGAGGATTATGGTAGCGTGGTCTTCCTGCCGCAGTCATGGCAGAACAACTTAGCGCGTTGCTGACGAATCTTCAGTCGTTACCGGAAAGTTTGGCTCAACAGAATGCTTCTCTCACGGCGGCTATTGACACCTTGACTAGGGCTGTGACACAACAGGTCGGGTTGCGATCTTCTGTGCCCGTTCCTCCGTTTGACGACATTGCCGAGGATTGGTCCCACTACGAACTCCGTTTACGCCAACACTTCATAGCCTTCCAGGTGTGTGATGAAGGTAAGCAAAAAGCTTATTTCGTTTTGTGGCTCTCGCATCTTTTTCGTTTGCTGGGCGATTTAACGCCGCTTCAGACGCAGGCATCCCTGTCCTTTCAGGATATCTGTTCTTTTTTGCGGCGTATTTTCGCCGCCACTCACGGAAACAGCCGGGACAGTCGTACCGTGCGTGGGCCACGGACCTGCAGGGGCTGGCCCGTCGTTGTCTGTTTCGGTCCGAACTGCACAGTGATTCGTATGTGGACTCTATGGTCCGCGATGTTTTGATTTGTTTTGCTCCCGACCTGGACAAGCAGGCTCTTCAGTCTGACGGTCCCTCATTAGCGGAGGTTTTGCGTATCGCGTGCGCATTTGAAGTTTCTGAGGCTGTGGGGAGTCAACTTTCCGCTTGGGGGGAGGTATTCTCAGTTGCCGATTCGGCCCAGTTATCCGCGGCGCCAGTTTCTTCGGTGGCTGTTGTTGCGTCGCCCTCCCCTCCCTCCCTTCGGACGCCACAGCTCTCGCCTGTGTCGTATGGGCGGGGGGAAAGGCGGTGCGCGTCGCCCGCTTCACAGAGCGAGCCGATTTCATGTCTTTTGTGTGGGGCGTCCCATTCTTGGGAATCGTGCCCGCACAGATGGGCCACGTGTAATCATTGTGGCAAGTTCGGACACATCGCCCGAGTGTGCCGCTCCTGTCCTAAGGGCCGCAAAAGGTCCTCTCCCCCTCACGATTTCGGCGCATCGCCCACGGATATTAATAAGGTTGTTCCCGTCGGCGTTCAGCCGCCGAAGTTGTTTATAGACCTCTGCATTCTACGGAAAACTGTTACGCTTCAAGTGGACACTGGCGCGACGACATCGCTTCTAAGTGCTGCTACTCATCATGCATTAGGCTCCCCCACTTTAAGCCCGGCACCTCGCACGTTGGTTAGCTACGGCGGCCACCCTATTCCACTATTGGGGTCGTTTGTCGCCGAAACTACATATCAGAATGTTAGCCGCGCGGTACCCTTTGTGGTCGTAAACAGTGCAACGGCTACGAATATTTTCGGCCATGACGCTTTACATGCTTTTGGCTTTTCTATTACCGATTCTGTCTGCTTGGTTTCCGATCAAATTCCGTACGAGAGTCTCACGCAGCTTCGTACAGAGTTCTCGTCCTTGTTTGCGCTGGGTCTTGGGTGTGCTACGAATTTTTGGGCCACTATTACACTTAAAAATACAGCTCGCCCCATCTTCTGTCGGGCTCGGCCTCTCCCGATCGCCCTCCGTGGCGCTGTTAAATCGGAATTAGGTCACCTGACGGCGGGAGGTATTTTGCGTCCTGTCACAGCAAGCGAGTGGGCATCCCCACTAGTTGTCATACGCAAGCCCTCGGGTGCCCTGCGTTTATGTGGCAACTTTAAGAAAACTGTAAATTCTCAATCTGTCATTGATTCTTTTCCCATGCCTCGCCCAGCGGAGTCGATAGATCGGTTGTCAGGGGGCCAGTAGTTTTCGAAAATAGATCTGGCAGAGGCTTATCTCCAGTTGCCTTTAGATGATGCCTCCAAGCAGGTGCTGGTGATTTCTACGCCTTTTGGCCTGTATGAATATCAGAGATTGCCATTCGGGGTGGCCAGTGCCCCCGCAATCTTTCAGAGTTTTTTGGAGCAGTTGCTAGCACCGGTCCCCTGGTGTGTGAACTACATGGATGATATTGTGGTGACAGGATCCACAGCTGCTGACCATATTGCCAACCTCCGTTCATTGTTTTCCGTTCTGGAGGGGGCTGGCCTCCACTATAATTTCCAGAAATCATCTTTCTTCCAACTGACTATCGAGTACTTGGGCTACGAGGTATCCAGGTCGGGGGTACGTCCTGTGGCAGAGCACGTGCAGGTGGTCGCGGATCTTCCCCGTCCTCCTTCCGTCCACGAACTCCAAGTATTCCTGGGCAAGATTGCCTATTATCATCGCTTCCTCCCGCAGGCAGCCACAGTGGCTCACCCCCTGCATCAACTGCTACGTAAAGGCGTCCCGTTCCACTGGTCTCCTGCGTGCGAGCGGGCTTTTCAGTCACTGAAAAGGGCCCTCCTGGAGGCTCCATGCCTCACTGCATACACCCCGGGGGTGCCACTTGTGGTGGCAGCGGACGCCTCCCAGCATGGTGTGGGGGCGGTGCTGGCACATCGGTTCCCGATGGGTCAGAGCGCCCGTTAGCGTTTGCATCTAAAACTCTTACGGATGCGCAGCGCCGGTATTCCCAGGTGGACAAGGAGGCCCTAGCCATCGTTTTTGCTCTAAAAAATTTTTACGTTTATCTCTATGGGTCAAAGTTCACGCTTTACACGGACCACCGCCCATTGGTGTCGTCGTTCCACCCGTCAGCGGCTCTTCCGGACAAGGCAGCCCATCGTCTTCAATGCTGGGCCTTTTACCTCTCTCGTTTCCATTACGAGATACAGTACCGCTCGACGGCTCATCACGCCAATGCCGACGCCCTATTGCGCCTCCCGGTAGGCCCTGATCCAGTCTTTGATGCTGAAGAGCTTTTGTGTTTTGCAGTTGACGAGTCGGCTAACGATGTAGTCTCCGGTTTTCCTATCAATAGCTCACGGATCGCGGAGGCTACCGCTGCTGACCCTGTCCTCCGGGTCGTCCTTCAACGGGTGAGGCAAGGCTGGTCGGAAGGTCCTCCAGGTCGGGCATCAGACCCTCTCCGCAATTATTATGCTATTCAGCACCGCCTTAGCATCTACTTCTGTCCACGGAAGACAGCTCCCATCGAGTGGTGGTTCCAGTGTCATTGCGCCGCCAGATTCTCGATCTTCTACATCGGGACCACTGAGGTGTCTCTCACACGAAGATGCTGGCCCGCCAACATGTATATTGGCCGGGTATAGATAGGGACATCACTCACCTCATTGCAGGATGCTCTTCTTGTGCATCCCAACAAGCAGCTCCTCGCTCATCTCTCTCTCCATGGCCCACTCCGTCGGCTGTTGTTGTTGTTGGTTGTTTTGAGGGGACTAAACAGCTAGGTTATCAGTCCCCTGTTCCTAGCTGAGAGTCAACTGTCAATAAAGATAAAACAATGCCCTGAAAGTGACATCGCATAATAGGGCAGGTTAAGAATGGACGAGCCACTGACAATACAAAACGAAGACACACAGAATTAGTAAAAGAAAGTCACGAATAAAACTGGATAGCAGAGTACCTTGGCTGGCTGATCACAAAGAAAAAACAGGATGAGCCAGCCACACTGCACACAATAAGAACTCCTAAGGACGTGAAAAGGTAAAAAGCTGGGTTGCTGGTGGCCTAAGATATCAGGCCTCAACACCCACGGTTAGATAGATGCATAATAACCAGAAGCGCGGATAAAACTTAAAACTTTGTTAGCCATAGAGGCATCGTCACCTAAAACTAGGGGTAGTGCGTCAGGGAGATTAAAAGAATGCCGCAGATTGGCTAAAAGCGAACAGTCCATCAAGAGATGGGCCACTGTCATTGCGGCACCACATCGACACACGGGCGGGGACTCACGGCGAAGGAGATACCCATGGGTCAACCACGTGTGCCCAATACGGAGGCGGCAGAGGACAACCGCCTCTCGGCGGATCGGCCGCAGTGAAGACTTCCACAGGGTTGTGGATAGCTTCACTGCTCGGAGCTTGTTTGTTGCACTCGTGGTAGACCATTCAGCACTCCAAGCATCACGCACCTTCTTGTGCAATGATGTCCTGAGGTCTGATTCCATGACGCCAATGGTGAAGGGTGACGCAGTGGCGGCCTGTTTGGCCAACCGGTCAACACGTTCATTCCCCAAAATGCCGACGTGGCCAGGGGTCCATAGGAAGACCACACATCGGCCAGATTTGCCTAGAGAGTAAGTAGTGTCTTGAATGGACTGCACTAACGGGTGACTAGGGAAGAACTGGTCGAGTGCCTGCAAGCCACTCAGGGAGTCACTACAGATGACAAATGACCCCCTGGGGCAGGCTCGGAGGTGTTCTAGAGCCTTGAGGATAGCGACCAGCTCTGCAGTAAAGACACTACTTTCACGGGGCAATGAATGTTGTTCAACATGGTCACCATGGAGACATGCATACCCAGCACGACCATCAGCTAGGGACCCATCAGTATAGATGGCTTCAGCACCACGGAAAGAGTTGAAGAGATCCAGGAACTGGTGTCGGAGTTGCATTGGAGAAACGGAGTCCTTTGATCTATTGGCCAGATCCAAACAAAGCTGCAAACGAGGAATGGACCAAGGAGGGGTTTGAAAGGAATAGCGGAAAGTGGCAGGGAGTGGTTGGGATTCGAGAGACGAAAGTAGAGAACGAACGCGGACCGATAATGGGTAACCCGACCGAGGTCGTCTTGGAGGGATAGGGAGTGCAGTACTTGGAAAAAGAAGCCGGTGGTTCGGATGGTGTGGCAAGGCCTTAACATGGGCAACGTACGAAGCCAGCAGGTGCTGCCGGCGGAACCGCAGAGGAAGGACCTCAGCTTCAACTAGTAGGCTTGTCACAGGGCTCGTGCAGAAAGCCCCTGTCGCCAAACGAACTCCAGAGTGTAAGACTGGGTCTAATGTTTGCAGTGCTGAAGGTGCAGCCGAATCGTATACTACGCAGCCATAGTCTAGGCGCGACTGGATGAGCGCCTTATAAAGTTGCAGGAGCGTTGGGCGTGACGCTCCCCAAACAGTATGGCTTAGACAGCGTAGAATATTAAGGTGTCGCCAGCACTTTTGTTTGAGCTGGCGAAGGTGTGGCACCCAGGTGAGACGGTTGTCGAATAACATTCCTAAAAAACGGTGTGTCTCTTCGACACGCAGCAGGTCATCAGCGAGATACAGTTCGGGTTCTGGGTGTACTGCCCGACGTCGACAAAAATGCATCACACGGGTTTTGGATGCAGAAAATTGAAAACCGTGGGCAAACGCCCACAACTGTGCCTTTCGAATTGCGATCTGCAACCGACGTTCAGCTACGCTGATGCTGGAGGAGCTGTAATACATGCAGAAGTCATCGGCATACAAGGAAGTGGAAACCGATGACCCCGCAGCCGCAGCAAGGCCGTTTATGGCGATTAAGAACAAAGGAACACTAAGAACGGAACCTTGTGGGACTCCGTTCTCTTGACAATGAGGTGAGCTGAAACAAGAACCAACACGAACACGAAAAGAACGCAATGCCAGGAAGTTCTTAATGAATGTAGGAAGTGGACCCCGTAAGCCCCAATCGTACAGCGTAGACAAAATATGATAGCGCCAGGTGGTGTCGTACGCTTTCCGCAGGTCAAAGAAGATGGCAATCAGGTGTTCACGGCGAGAAAATGCTGTACGAATGGCCGACTCTAGTGACACGAGATTGTCGATAGCAGAGCGGCCTTGACGGAATCCACCCTGTTGAGGCGCCAAGAGTCCTCGGTCCTCGAGGATCCACATGAGCCTCCGACTCACCATCCGTTCGAGGAGTTTACACGGAACGTTGGTGAGGCTGATGGGGCGGTAACTATCAGCCACCTGTGGATCAGCCCCCGGCTTCATAACTGGGATGATGATGAGACGGGAAGACACCCTCAACCCAGAGACGATTCAGCAAGGAGAGAAGTTGGCGTTTAGAGTCTGATGACAGATGTCGGAGGAACTGACTATGAATGCGGTCGGGTCCAGATGACGTGGCTGGGCATGCGGCAAGGGCGCTTTCGAACTCCCATTCGCTGAAAGGGATGTTATAGATTTCCTGGCGTCGCGTTTGAAAGGATATCTGTTTTCGCTCGGTGCGCTCTTTAAGGGCGCGGAAATCCGCATCATATGCTGCGGTCGCTGAGGTGCGAGCATAGTGGTGTGCCAAATGCTCAGCTATTGTGACAGGGTCAGTGAAAATTGTACCCTGAATGTGGAGGCACGGAATTCCCACTGGTGGGCGGTGGCCAAAGAGGCGTCGAACTTGCGACCATACCCGTGAAGGTGATGCTCGGGATCCAATGGAGGCGACATAACGCTCCCAGGAGGCTCTCTTGCTGTGCTGGATCAATCGCCGTGCCCGTGCACGGAGACGCTTGAAGGCAACAAGATGTTCGACACAAGGGTGGCGTCGGTGGCGCTGTAGTGCTCGCCGACGTTCCCGGATGGCCTCAGCTATCTCCGGCGTCCACCAGGGCACTGACTTACGGTGGAGTGATCCCAGTGAGACGGGTACGGTTTTCTCAGCAGCAGAAATGATCGAATGAGTGACCTGCTGAACAGCGGTATCTATATCAGCCAGAAGAGGAGAGGGAAGCACAGCAGCTATGGAGTATGCTGGCCAGTCGGCCCTATGGAGGGACCAGCGAGGCAGACGGTCAGCCGGTGGACACTGTGGGAGCGACAGGAAGATAGGGAAATGGTCGCTGCCACACAGGTCATCGTGGACCCTCCAAGTGAAGTGCGGAAGCAGGCTTGGGCTACAGACAGACAGGTCTATGGCGGAGAATGTACCGTGTGCTATGCTAAAGTGCGTAGCAGCACCAGTATTCAGGAGGCAGATGTTCAGCTGGTTCAGTAGTGTCTCAACATCCCTACCCCGTGCCGAGGTCTGCATGCCACCCCACAAAGTGTGGTGGGCATTGAAGTCCCCCAAAAGAAGGAAGGGTGGGGGAAGTTGGGCGACCAAGGCAGCGAGGTCCACAGGAGAGACAGCTTCATCTGGTGGGAGATAGATTGAACAGATTGTAACATCTTGCACTGCCCGGAGCCGAACAGCAACCGCCTCTAGGGGCGTTTGAAGGGGCACGGCAGCGCTCGGGACAGTGGCTAGGACATAGATGCAAACTCCACCAGATACTCTGTCATACATAGGCCGATTTTTAAAATAGCCCCTGTAGCCTCGAAGGGCAGGGGACCGCGTCGCTGGGAACCAGGTCTCTTGAAGAGCGATACAAAAGGCAGGTGTTTGGCTGAGAAGTTGTCGTAGCTCAGGCAGGTGATGGAAAAAGCCGCTACAATTCCACTGGAGGATGATGTTTCCTTCTGGCTGTACCGCCATGACGAATAAAAAGCAGATCACTCCATCGGATCGTCTGCTGCCATGTGCTTGGAATCCATGGAACCAGAGATCTTATTTTCTGGGGAATCTGTAATTGCAAGATCCTCAGGAGATGCGAGGATCTCGACTTCATCCTCCGAAGAGGAGGATGTGGGTGGTTGTGGCCTTGAAGCCACTGAACATTCTTTCTTCTTATGTCTCTTCTTCTTGTCCTCTCGCTGGCCCTTTGGTTTGCAGGGCCGAGGGGGCTTCCCAGAAGTGGCATCCGGGACGGAGGAAGAGCGGGAAGCTCTTCGACCGGCAGGTTGGAGATCCTGAAGACTGCGGCCAGGATCCTCCGGAGCACTCTGGGAAGCTGCAGAAGGGGTTGTCTCTAAGGACCCCTTCCGAGCGAGAGGGGCCGGAGAAGGCTTCTCCTTCCCCGGCTTAGAGGTGGGGACTGGGGTCCCCGGTGTTGTAGCAGGTGATGCTCCCACTGTGAAAAGAGTGGGAGCCACCGAAGATGAGGTGCCCCCTGCTGGTAGGGGGGCCGGGTCAGTCGATTGGGCCTGGGGGCGCGCTAACGTTGACGGAACAGGTGGAACAGCAGGCACAGTGGACGAGGACGATGAGGCTACCGCGGCATAGGTAGTTACCAGGCGGACAGGATGGAGCTTCTGATATTTCCGTTTGGCCTCTGAATAAGTCAGTCGATCTCTGGTCTTGTATTCCATGATTCTCCTTTCTTGCTGCAGGACTGTACACATAGGCGAGCAAGGGGAGTGATTCTGGCCGCAGTTGACACATACTGGAGGCGGCGTGCAAGGGACGTTCGGATGAACTGCACGTCCACACTCCCGACATGTTGGGTTGGCATCACATCGGGAGCTCATATGGCCAAACTTCCAGCATTTAAAACAGCGCATAGGGGGAGGAACGTAGGGCTTTACGTCGATCCGGTAAACCATCACCTTGACCTTCTCGGGCAATGAATCACCCTCAAAAGCCAAGATGAAGGCACCGGTCGCGACCCTATTGTCCTTCGGACCCCTATGGACTCGCCGAATAAAATGTACTCCCCGCCGTTCTAGATTGGCACGCAATTCGTCATCTGACTGCAGCAAGAGGTCTTTGTGGAAGATGATACCCTGCACCATATTTAGGGTCTTGTGCGGCGTAATGGTAACGGAAACATCACCCAGCTTGTCACAGGCAAGTAGTGCCCGCGATTGAGCTGGGGATGACGTCGTTATTAATACTGATCCCGACCGCATCTTCGACATGCCTTCCACCTCTCCATACTTGTCCTCAAGGTTCTCAACAAAAAATAATGGTTTGGTATTCTTAAAAGATTCCCCATCACTACGGCTACAGACCAGATACTTAGGGGCATAAGCCTCACCCTTCTGTCTTCCCTGACGTTCTTCCCAAGGTGTAGCAAGAGAAGGAAACGTTTGGGGATCATAATCTGCAGCATTGTAGTCCCTTTTACCACGCTTAGAGACGGTGGTTGTACGTCCACCAACGTGTTCTTTTGCTCGTTTCATTGTGGTCCCACGAGCAGCTAGGGATCTAAACGTCCACCCAGGCAGAGCCCCGCTTGCCTGGGTAAGCCTTGTACAACTGAGGTGCGGCAGGTTCCTCAGAGGTTGCTCGCTAGCGGCTGTTCAACCTCAACAGCCATGCATCTCCTCGGCACGTAGCACACCTTGAGATTGAGGGTTTTTTTAGAGAGGTTTTTACCGTCCTCGTGACCCGGGCGATTAAGCCAAGATCCCCGGGCTCTGAAACGTACAACGTTCCACCGTCGCGCCGAACGGTGGTCGTTGAAGCATGCACAGAGCTTACGGTGTAGCGGACTGTTGGCGCGACACAGCCCACAGCTCAGGACCCCGGGTTCGCCAAGCCCGTACTCAGCAAATTAATGCTGAGCCCCTGAGGGGACTCCGTCGGCACCTTGGGAACGACTCCATATCGATTTTGCGGGGCCCTTCTTAGATAGCTACTGGCTTTGCGTCCTTGACGCATACTCCAACTTCCCGTTTGTTGTTCGCCTGACCTCCACGTCCGCGGAAGTTACCACATGTTCCCTGTTAAAGATATTTTCTATTGAGGGTCTCCCGGCCGCACTGGTGACAGATAACGGGCCACAGTTTACTTCACAACACTTTCACAATTTTTGTTATACCCTGGGATCCACCATGTCCTGGCCCCATCTTTCCACCCACAGTCCAATGGGGCAGCGGAGACGTTCGTCCGCACTTTCAACACGCAAACGCGCAAGTATGTGGCGCATCTTTCGGTGGAGGATGCCCTCCTTCGATTCCTGTCATCTTATCGGTCCACACCGGCAGGTCAGCGGAGCCCCTCGGAGCTTCTTCACGGCCGCCCTCATAGGACGCTGTTATCCCTCGTGCATCCAGGCCTTCCCACACCTCTTCTTCATCCTCGGTCATGTTTTCACCCAGGCTCGACTGTCTGGGCTCGAGGCTACGGCCGCCATCCTCGTTGGGTCCCGGCCGTGGTTGTTCGGGAGCGTCTCGGTGAGGTCCGTTCTCCTACCGGGGTCCTCACCCGCCACCACGATCAGCTGCGGGTCCGCCACCCTCCTCCCACACCTACGGTCCCTTCCTCCTCGTCCAGGTCCAGCCCCCCTCTGTTGCGGGTGCCATCAGGGGACAGTTCTCTACCGACTTCCGTTCCGAGGGCATTGGCGGGGGGCAAGGGCCACCAACGGGGTCCGGGGCCCGCTCCCCCGCGGCAGTCTCAGCGGCCAGCTACAAGGAGTGGACAGCTCCAGTCGCCGGCAGAGGGGGCACCTTGCAGCCTGACGACGGAGGCCCCGAGTTTCCAATGGAGGTGCCACAGGAGGGAGGAATGGAGGACCCACCGCCATCACCAGTGCTGGGAGCAGCAAGACATCGCTCGCGTGGGCGAACCCCTCGTCACTCAAAGGGGTTCCGCCCGTACGAGGTGGTTCCGGCTAGGGAGTGGATGGAGCCGCCAGACGATCGGATGGAGGTGGAAGAGTCCCAGCAGCCAGACCTCTGCCCCGCTGTTCAGGAGTCTGGCTCCTCACCCCAAGGGGGGAGGGATGTTATGGCCTAAGGGCCATTCATATCGTGTGCGCCTGTATTGTGTTCCGTGGCAGGCGCGGGCCCGGCCGTGATAGTTTCCAGCCTTGCCACAGGAGGGCACGGTCGGCCAATCAGCTGACGCGAGCTGCACGCCGTCTGCTGGCGGGCCCTGTCAAACGGCCGACGTGACAGCTGGGTCATTCAACTAGTGTACGCGGAACGAACAATAGTGTGCATAGGACTAAGAGTGTTTATTTCAGAAACAAAGTTCAAGGACTCCAAGACTGACATCACAGAAGGAAACATTGAAAAAAATTTAAATAGCAAATGTTATTACAGTCTGGATGATTTTATGGATGACAATTAAGATAATTTTAAATTTCTATACAGTTATTAATCTTGTATAGTATGCAAATTCAACTTGTTTACTCTTTTGTTCCTTTGGTACTACGGTACGTTCCTACACATAAGTTCTCTATTATGTAAGTTGTGTTTGTATATCTGCACACTTTCAAATTGTAAAATTAAACAGAAATACTTAAAAAGAAATCATTTAAATCAGTAACGTAAAAGTAAGAAAGTTAAGATATGTAATATATGAAGATATGTATTATGTGAAGATATGGTTAAAAATGCACTTATATATAAGCATATGTTGTTGTACTGTATACTTATGTAGGCATACAACTGCACTGACTGACGAGTCACCTATGTGACAGTAAAGACTGTCATGATATGGATCAAAGAGTTTTCTATAAACTTTATTCTCAAAAACTTTCAACTGATGATGATCTGTTTTTGTTAGGCCCCCTGCTTTTCCCCCATAAATTAGTAATGGTTTGATTACTGTATTATATAGCCTTATTTCAGCTTTCCTAGTCAGCAATATTTTGTATTCCATAGTAGGCTCAGATAGCATTCTGCAGTCTCACTTTTATTTCTACCTGTCTTTGATTTCGTTCATCCATCGCCGATCCCTGAAATTTGAACTGTTCACCATGCTAAAATTTGTGTTCACCAACTATTATATGCGATTGGTTATCCCGTTCATCTCTGCATCTTTGAACTATCATGTATTTTATCATCTGGTCATTTACTTTCAAGCCAAGTCTTGAAGCTTCAGCTCCCAGCTCCACAAATAATTGCCTAATCTCTATTTCACTGTTTCCAATGAGTACTATGTCATCAGCAAATGCGAACATGTTAATTTTGTTTTCTTGGAGGATTCCAGCAGGTAATAATTTGAGCTTCCTCACAACTCTTTCCAAAGCTATTTTGAAGAGAAGGGAAGACAAAGCATCTCCTTGCCTTAAACCAGTTTTATCTTTAAAATGGTCAGACTTTAATCCATCTAATAATACTGCTTCCATTATCATCCATGGATATTTTGCAGAGATTTATCAGTTTAATTGGGAATCCAAATTCAGTCATTACGTTCTACAAGCTTTGCCTATGGATGGAGTCGATGAACAGGTAATGTATTTTTTGTTTATATTCCCAAACTTTTTCATTTATTGATCTGATTGCAAATACAGTAAAACCACGTTTTTACATTCTCGGTTTTTACGTTTTGCCGCCATTTACACCATTTTTTGTCAGTCCCGTTAAATTTCCTGTGTTTACAATGTTAATTTGCCCTCGTTTTTGCATTAACATATTTACGCTTTTCCCGCGTTTTACACTTTTTGAAAGCAAGTTTGTGAAGAAAAATGATGTAATGTACATAAATTGACACTAGCATGGCTTTCCCCTTAAAGTATAGCGCTTAAAAATTATTTGCATTCGAGTTTCTTGACACTTGGCGTTTATTCTAGGGTTGTGTCCGAGTGGTTCGGCCGAATCCAGATTCGGCGAATCTAGCACACTGGGTTCGGATTCGAGATTCGATGCATAATGGCTGAATACTACCGAATCCCGAATCCAAAGTTTATATGGAAACCTTCAGTTGGGCGTGTTGTAGTTAACATTGCATAACAGTGCTCTTTCGTTTGCGTTATTTACATTATTGTTTCATAGATCCGCAGAAAGACGTGACGTCATAAAACGGGGTTAAATAGAGTACAAAACGAACGAAGATCTGAAAAATGGCACTAGGAGCCGCCACAAGTTTTCCGTCTCGTCTAAACAGTGCTACACACAACCCACTTACATGGGCTCCCAAAACCGGATTTCGTAAACAGATTTCCCAATTCCGCTTTTGGTTGGTCATGTAAACACTCCAAAAGCGGAAAATGGTTTACGAAAATCGGTTTTCGTTTTCCGGAAGATGTGTTACATGTAAACGTAGCGAGTGGCTTGCTTCATAGGCGCAAATGTAAATACTGGCGATAAAACTTTTGCACTCGTAAAAATTAAATAAATAAAAAGGAAGTCGAGTCTTATTTCCACTTTATTTTCGCCTATTGAATTTTAACACACCATTCAACGAAGGAAATAGAACTTTAGTATTGCTCAACTTCAAATGTAGCAGGTCACGTTGGTAACAGGTAATTTCCTAGGAACCGTATACATCGAATGAAACGGCAATACAATATATATATATATCTCAGACATTCAACTCTCGCTCCGCTAGCAGTAGCAAGAAACTTTATTTTTTTCGCTTTAAAATAGATGTCGATGTTTTGACATGTTTCAGTTCCCAGCACTTTACCACATTAAGTTAGCCCAAAACATACATTGTAAAGTTGATTTTGGCAATCAATAACATTTAGCGTCATCGTTTCTTCTATTACAGTATTATAATATGACTCATCGTTTCTTCTATTACAGTATTATAATATGATTATCTACATAACACGTCGCCACTCATAACCTCACTTTCAGCATGGAGTACTGGAAAAAGCGAATTATCGTGACGGACAGTGTGAATACAACTTGATGTGACGGATCCGTGACGTGACGGACAGTGTGAATAGGCCTTAATTCGTTGTCAATGGACTTTTCAGTCAAAGCTTTGGTCGTTAGACTAAACTATAGGTACCAGTATTCGAACAAGCGAATGTTATGATTTTTACGAATATGTCATGATTTTAAAGGATGTGGCTAGTCAGGAACCTAAGAGTACAACTTGTTCACTCACAAGTTACGTTGTACTCTTAGGTTCCTGACTAAACACATCCTTTAAAATCATGACATATTCGTAAAAATCTTAACATTCACTTCTTCGATACCTATCATTTCTATATGAAACACTATCCGATATATATCGATCACACTGCCGCTTCATTCGATGTACACGGCTCCTAGGACATCACCTATGATTCTTGCACGAGTTGTCTCATTCTAATTTCGCATATTCTTTCATCGAATTTTGTGAAGTGCTGGGGTATGTGAACCTTAGAGAAGCACTAAGATTTCAAGAAGAAAGTTATTTACTACCGTATGTGGAATAAAAGTTCTAATCGTGCGCCATTCAGGCTGGATAACGTCAATTCAATAAACATCTGACGTCTGTTTCAATAAATCTGGTTAAATTGTATGACGCTTCTCGCCGGGCTGCAGTGGTTATGTTGGCACCAATGGTAATGACGGCAACTCAGATGACCAATAAGTGTTTTTTCGTGACACCTTCAATTAAAACAATATTTTTATTTTTTTATTTTTTTTACACTTCATTCGGTAAAATTTTACGACGCTTCTCGCCGGGCTTCAGTTCTTATGTTGGCAACAGATGAACAATGAAGTGTAGAATTGCGTTAATATTTTCCACGAGGAGAGTAAGTGTTATTGCTGCTCGTTTCACTCACAGCTAAATTAGTACTGTACCTGCTCTATAGTTGACAGGTTCTTGTATGTGAAGTTGCTACGAAAAAAACATTTATTGGTCATCTGAGTTGCCGTCATTACCATTGGTGCCATCATAACCACTGCAGCCCGGCGAGAAGCGTCTTACAATTTAACCAACAAAATAAATTAGCTTTGGATGTACAATAAATTTTATAACGGCTTATATAAGTGACTATAAAATCATTAAACATTTACACATCCTATTTTTTAAGAACCTATTTTTCAAACTTCAAAATATCTACTCACATTTTCAGGTTTTATTTTTGATTCTTCACCTTTGGAAAAAAAAGTAATTCTTTTCTTTGTAAGACTTCATTATGCAATTATTTTTTATTTCATCAAAATGAAACAGTTGGTAATAGAGCGAAGAAAGTTTCTTATTGTCATTTAGAGCATCTAAACAACATATATCTCAAAATGTTCCATAAAAATTTCTTTTAAGAAAATAAGGGGTATTAAAAAATTCTTAAAATTTAAAATAAAAAAATCAAATGAAATTTTAATTTCTTAAATTTTACTGTAATATTGTCATTTGAGATCCATCACCTAAGGCTTTATCTTCATCACTGGCTGTTATAGGGTAGTAATTCTTTTTAAATACATATACTTGAGTTGGGTTCGAGATTCGATTCAGGTTCGGTATTCGGCGCATGTTATATTTAAGATTTGGTATTCGGATTTGATTCGGTAAAATTGGGATTCGACCCATCCCTAGTTTATTCAAACATATATTTTGCGTTTCGTTGTTGACTTTAAGTCGCGCCAATTTGTGGCAATGTAGTTCTTCTTTTCACCAGCTTCTTTGGCAGAGCGCCTGGCATGTACTCAGACAAACAGAATGGTTTGTTAATGAGAGAATAACACTGATTTGTGGCGGTGTAGTTCGTCTTTCCACTAGCTTCTTTGCCAGAGCGTGTACTCAATCAGAACCAGTTGCTTTGTTGAAGTGAGAATAAATAGTTGCGTTGTTTTTGTGATACATATTTCTGATTAATAAAGAACTTTATCTGTCAACGTTGGGTATCGTAATACCCACAACCTCAAAAAAGCATTAATAGTGAGAGATGCCGATCCTATGCAAACGTTACAAAAATACTTATGCATATGTTTGTACTCGAGATCGCGAATAAATTCTCTAATATTGTCATGTGAAACATCGAAAAATACAAAAATAACGGAACTGTAGGAGTTTTACTACGTAAATAATTAATTCCGGTAAAAGGCAGTAATTTTGAAGATGTGTTACATAGCCTGGCAGCAGAGTCCAAATGATATCTATCGAATAGGTTCAGGTAATTTTGAAGATGTGTTATAGCCCAGCAGTGGCATCCTCGATTATAATGAATGAAATTACATCAATTTCCACTTCCCATAAAATTACAAGTTCTGCCTGACGCTTAAAATAGTGGTGTCCTCGATTATAATGAATGAAATTATGTCAAAGATTTCTACTTCCCATAAAATTACCAGTTTTGCCTGGCGCTTAAAATAGTAAAAAATTGGATAACCTTTATTGTATAATCAACTCCCTGGCGAGTATTTAGATGTCTATTATGTACATATATCACACATAAACTACAAAAATGCAAGGCTGATCCAGTAAGCATATTTTACCATTTAAAACATTATTTCCTATATTTTACACCATTTCACTGAAGTCCCCTGAAAAGCGTAAAAACAAGGTTCTACTATATGTTGTCAATGGTGGATCTGTTTCTGCAGAAGCCATTTTGATAATCCCCAATCACATTTCTGCTTATGGTTTTAAGCGGTTTAGCAAGAAACAAGATAAAATGTTATAACGTGTATTAACTAGTGATATTCCTCTATAGTTTCTGAGATCTTCCCTGTCTCTTTTATGTGTAGGGCTATTAATGATTCTCTCCGCTGTTGGAATGGTCTTTGTTTTCCAGATAATCTGTATGATTTGAAATAAACTTCTGTGCAATGGTTCTCTTCCATATTAAAGTACCTCATCTGGGATGCTGTCACTGCCAGTTGCTTTGCCATTTTTTTAAGTGTTTGAAACACACCACCTCTTCATATGTGTGTCCGGAATTTCCTCACAATTTTGACTGTTACTGGACCTAAAAATTGGTGCTTCTGGATCAGAAGAGTTCAGTATGTTATCAAAATATTCCTTGCATGTCGCTAGAATTTTTTGTGGTTTAATCATCATATTGCCATTTAAATCCTTCATTACCTTAATTTTGTAATTAAAACCTTTTCTGGTTTTGTTAACTGTACCCTACATCTTACAGATGTTATTTTGATGATACTCGTAAACAGATTCAATCTATTGTTTTAGGAATTGTTTCTTTTTCTTCTGGTTGATTTTATTAGCCTGAATTTGAGCCTGCTGATAAGCAAGTTCTATTTCATGATTCTTATTTGTTTACAACCATTTTTTTCCATAGTTTTATAACCTTGTCTTCAGCATCTTCACATTATTCATTGGACCATTTCTTCTTGCCATTCTTAGCTCTTTGCATTCATCACTGGTCATTTCAACGGTTTCATCCATGTTACTTGTAGTCTCAAACCAGTTTGAAACTTCAATTTTGTGCTTCAATATTCCTTCTGTCCCTATCACATTTCGCAAATCAAGTCTGTGAATATTTTCTAGTTTGACTTTCACTTTTGGTGCTGCCTTGAGCCTGATTTTCATTGTGTTAATTACTAGATTGTGATCTGACCCCATTTCAGCTCCTCGGAAGAATCGTACATCACTAATTGTTTTCCCGTCTTTTCTATCTATGAGAATATGATCAATCTGATTTGTTATTTTCTTATCACTTGAGTACTATGTTTCTTTATGTATTCTTTTATGAGGGAAGATTGTACTGTTGATGATCATATTTGTTGATGCAGCAAAATTTAACAGCCTAATGACATTGTCATTACTTTCCTCATGCAGGCTTCCTTTTCCAATAGTTGATTAATGATGAAAATTCTCCTCAGAGATGGGAAATCATTTTTTCAAGAGAGACAGGTTGACTGGCCAGTACATACCTTTGTGCTGTATCACCAACAATGGCACAAATGAAGAAAAAGGACAAGCTTTCGGAACACAGTTCCTTCTTCAGGTAGGAGAGAAGGGAAAAAAGGGGGAAGAAAAAAGTCAGGTCACGAATTACCTTCCCCTTCCATTCCCATCCTTTTTTCTTCCCTACTCTCCTACCTGAAGAAGAAACTGTGTTCTGAAAGCTTGTCCCTTTTCCTTTTTCATCATTTGTGTCACTATAAGTGGTACAGCACAAAGGTATGTACTGGCCTGCTAATCTACCACTTTTGAAAAATAATTTTTCTAATAGTTGGTCTGAAAATAACCTCTTTCCCTATTTTTGCATTAAAATTGCCTATTACTACCTTGATGTGATGTTTTGGTAGTTTGATCCACAGGTCTGACAAGTTTTCATAGAGGCTATCCTTTGTTGCATCATCTTTGTCATTAGTTGGTGCATGACAGTTTGTGACAAGTTAAACCACTTGGACCTGATTCTAAGATAGCTTAGTCTTTCATCAATGGATTCAAACTTTATTACTGTACGTAGAATATCATTTCGTACACATAAGGCTGTTCCAAATTCATGGGAGCCAGTATCTTTACCACTGTTGAATACCGTGTACTTATCCATATCTTGTATATTTCAGCCTAACAGTCTGTTTCCCGTATTGCTGCTATTGCTACATTGTTAATGTGTAGTTGTTTGCCGAGTCTTCAGAAGAATCCTGTTTTAAACATACTCCGTACATTCCATGTCCCAACTTTCAAGTTTTATTTCCATTGCAAGGCCATCATATTTTGGGGCCATTTTTTATTCAAGGCATATGTGAGATATTCGTAATATTAGAGTTTTCCATAGGTGTGTTATTGGCCCTGCGTACAACCCCCAACCTGAAGGACCGGGTATTTTTCTGTAGGGATCTCCCTCCCTTAGCCTTTGTAGATCCCTCTACCAACTGCAAGGCAACAGTGCAGTTACAATTCTGAATGCCATTCAGAAAGGTGATAATGAGAGATGAAGGGATATGTTATATGTCTGTGAGGTAGATTAGAGACAAAGAGGATCAGGCCTCAAAACCTAATACTGTTGGGGTCGAAAAAGCAAGTGTTGTCCAAGGGAGGCCGATAGGACAGAACATAAAAGGAGCCTGACACCAGTAATGAAAGCAATCTCAGGCTCAGTTTGGGATCCCACAGTTGCCATCCGCATACTCCAAAGATTGGAGCCCCTGGGAAACAAAGTACTAGGTAAAAGTAAAATAGAAAACTACAAAATTTTCAAAATTTCTTTGGCGATTCCAACAACAAAATGCTGTATAGGTGAAAAATTAACAACAAAACAAGATGGGGTAAGTGTACGGTTCTTTTGAAATGTGGGCTTACTGCTCAATGACTATTTCAGAAACTTTTTTTTTTGACACTAGTACAATCTAGATTCCCGAAATTATGGAAAATATATGTGTATATAAGGAAAAGATCTTTTGTCTTCTGCCCTTTTGAGTTAAGTTTTCTGTACCCAAATTGCCACGAAAGTACCATCTCTGTATCTATATACTGTATTTGCAAAATATGTCGAATTAAAGGAGGTTGCCAAACTTGAAAATATTCACAGTATTTACAGGCTTACTGAATTACTTAAGGAAGATCTTACAACTACGTTTTTATTAATGAAATGCTACCATATCATCAGCGGTTTTCATGGTTAACATTAGCTTATGAATATTTCAAATACTAACTCTTTCATATCATATTGAACCCCGACAATGAGATGCAGGTGTGAAAAACTGTATTAATTTGTGAGATACCCATCAGGAAAAATGTATCCTTGGTGGCTACCAAGTGTCTTAAGACTGCTGACCAATGAGAAATCACACAGCAGAATAGCCTACCTATAGGTTCATTATTAGCATTTACCTTACTTAAATCTGTAAAATAACCTACAATATATGTTTTAACATTTTACCATGTGAAACACACACACACACACACACACACACACACACAATCTACTTCAGAAGCCAAGATGTTCATTATGAAACAACAAACTTATTTTCACATGTACATTAACAAGTCACAGAATATATTGCTTTTCTTATCAGTATTTATTGTTCTGTTTAGCGGATTTTTCCTCACTACACTCACCCACTAACACACACCTCAAAGAATAATACACCTATACGTACCTCATGAATAACACCGTACATTGGTGAAAGTCGTATGAAAATCTGATTAGTAGTTTTTGGTTGTGTCAGGGACAGACAAAAAGACACAGCAGAACTTTGTTTAATAATATGTATAGATGCAAACATTTTAATAAATAACTGTTTTAAGAGATTTCTGAGTAATGAGGTATTCTTCCATCTTATGAGAAACTGAAGTGTTAAACCATAAACAAAAATTTTTATAAGATACTTGGGCCGATTAATAAGCACATAAACAAGGTTAAATATTATGAATTGTACCTTATGGAAGAGTTTTCCAACACTTGAACTTCCTTCTTGATTTTATGGAAGCGAATTCCAAGTTCTATCAGGCTGCACATTTTATTTTCATCCAAATCATCTTCGTTGTCAATATTGTCTATATTTTCTTCCAAATCAGAAATTCTATTTTGTATTGCACGAGCCTCAGCTAAAAGTGACATTATCTTCTCAACCATTTCACATGGTATTCTTCCTGACTTCATATCATAGTACCTACATATGTTGAAAGTGGAGATATGTGCTATTAATATCCACACATCATACTGCAATATAACATGAAGCTACACAAAACAAATTTTAGAAAAGTTACATGATGTCATTTTGTATCAAAACACCTGTCTTAAATTTATTTATAATGAAAATCTTAACTTGGCAATGAAGTTTCCATATTTTCATTCAATACAGTGTAACTTTCAAAACTGTATATCATGGATACTGTAATAATGCTCCACCTACTAGCCAGCATAAAAAATGAATAAATAAATAACAAGTGTAAGATGGTGTCAGGTAAAAATATAGGGAATAACGATCCCGATATTCAAGCAAAATTTGATTATAACGTCTGTAAATTATGCGTGAAAAAGTGATAAGAGGTGTCTTATGCGTCGAATGCACCTACTGGTATCACGACAAATGTGTGAAGGTAAATCTCAAATACTTAGGTAAAGAAGAAAAGTGGACATACTGCCAATGTTCTATATATGTTACAGAAACTAAGGGGAATGAGCTGATACAAATAGTACAAAAAAGGAAAACAAAATAGTTTCTTTAAAACTAGAATTAGAACAACACAAAAACAATTACGAGAAACTTTCCACCAAATATCAAGAACTACAAATGGTGTGTACTCTTACAGAACAAGAAAAGAACAGTGATCTCTATGGTGTAGATCTACATGCAAGCAGGTGCAATAAAACATACTGTTCATCGAAACAGAGAACTGTGAGTAGAAATAATGATGTAAATGGTGCCCAAAACGTAGTGCTGATCGCTAACTACAATGAAATTAAGTTGCGTGTTATGCGCAATCATAAAGCGAAACTGCGATCCATGTGTAAACAAACAGAGTTTCTACAAAAAAGAGATGACTCACACCATGAAACAGCAGCAGTGTTGATGTGTGCTAAACAAAAAAGTGCTGCAAGTAAAAGAGTAAAAGGTGACAACGAATTAATGATGGAAATTAATGATCAAAATAGTTTTGGTGCCCAGACATATAGTGTAAAGAAAAACATTGCACAAACGGATGTCATATGCTGCCAAGGTGGCTATGAAACCAATCAGAGTTAAACATCTCCGAGCTGAAGACGTCTTCTCCTACACCCAGGAAGCTGATAAAATCTGCAAGAATGAGAGGAAAAGAATTCTTCTACTAACGGACAGTCAAGGAAGGTATTTACAAAATAAGATAAGTTCCGAAGTAGATGAATCATATATTGTGCAAATTACAATTAAACCAGGTGCATCATTTAATTAGATGACAGAAAATGTGGGCAAGCTGACAGGATTTCAGTCAAAATGATGAAGTAATTATTTTGGCAGGTCCAAATGATATTGAAGACAACTCTGACTGTAACAAGACCATAAACAATGCAATTACAGTTCTTGCTCCAATCAGCCACATGACAAATGTGATATTAAGTGCAGTTCCTGACAGGCATGACAAACTACAGCTGAATGAGAGCATTAAATTATTAAATAAATTATTTTTCAAAATAGCTAGATTAGCTTGCCAGTACTTACCTTTTTGCTGTACTGCCGATAGACACAGAAAGAAAAAGGACGAAAATAAAACAAGCTTTCGGAACTGTGTTCCTTCTTCAGGTTTCAGAAAGGAAGAAAAGAAGAAAAAAGGAATGGAAAAGTAACGAGTAAGTAATTCACGACCTAGGTCATGAAGTGGTGTTAGAGGATTGTGGAAGTCAGAGACACTGTGTAGTGGTACTGAGCCATGCCAATGAGGATGTAATATAGAGAGAAACAATCCTGTTCGGGGAAAAAAAAATATTTATAAAAAGTAAAGAAAGTTGGACTTGCAAGGCGAAAAGGCATCGGTTCGTTGATACACAAATAAAAACACACAAAACTGAGCTTTCGCAACATAAGGTTGCTTCTTCAGAAAGAGCGGGGAAGGAGAGGGAATAGGAAAGATTGAGGATTTTAAGGCAGTGGGTAAGGAGTAATTCCAATCCCGGGAGAGGAAAGACTTACCTTGGGGGAAAAAGGATAGGTAAAAAAACACACAAACACCCACACTCATATACACGCACACACACACAACAAGGCAGACATGTGCAAAATGCAAATGGGTTGGACAGTGATGCCCATCGAGGCAGAGGCTCTGTCCAGAGATTGGAGGCAAAGATGTTGTAGAATGCTGGGCGGGAATTTCAAACTAACGAAGGTTGAGACCTGGTGGGCAACGGGAAGAGAAAAAAAGTTGAAGGGGAAGTTCCCATCTCCAGAGTTTTGAAAGGGTGGTGTCAGTGGGAAGTATACATATAACCTGGTAGTGTGCGGCCAAAAACAAAAATAGTATGTAACACACACTCCCTAAGCTCACAAATTATTTCAATTTGATTTAGTCAAAAACGCTAGTCTTCGCGATAAAAGTTTAGTGTGTGTCGCGAGAGAGATTATACCATGACGTTTACCTTGGTACGGTAACTCCTACCGCGAGCAGTGTTGGGAGGTTAAGATAGCGGAACAACTGATTTGTGTAGCTAATGCTGATGTTGAGTTCCAATGCTATGTTTTAAAATAGCATATTTTACTACGATCAGATTCACCACATTCATTGAGGGTTATTTCCATGAAACGATGAACATGGAACTCGGGGCTATTTTGCAGTCTTGCAACTGAATCGTTTCTGTTGTAACAGCAGAACCACAGTTCCTGTTTCGAATTATGAAGTCAAGCAAACATGTGCATATTTACATTTTACCCCTTGAAATGCACAACGACTCTTCGAAAATTTTAATAGTTTGTCCTCACTTACACACTAGCGTCGAACTTTTTTTTTGTCAGCGTCAAAGGTACGTCAAACTTTCTGTTTTCCAGGTCTGTTACTTGACTAGGCAACCTGAAGCTTACATTCAGCAGTGTAACTCATACGTTCGTTTCCCGCTACAAACTAACAAGCCAAAACATCCCCCCCCCCCCCCTCTCTCTCTCTCTCTCTCTCTCTCTCTCTCTCTCTCTCTCTCTCTCTCTCTCTCTCTCTCTCTCTCACACACACACACACACACACACACACACACACACACACCGAAAAAACTATATTTTTGAATATATATACATGTGGTGTCTGTTCCGAAAGAACAGACATCACTTCTGATCCTGTAGTTGTTATTATTTAACATTCATAGAATATATGACATCAACTGTGATTGGGCAGAGCTTAAAATGAGTACCCAGCCGGGATTCGAACCCGGGTCTCCTGCTTTCTAGGCAGTTGCGCTGACCCCTACACCACTGGGGACACAGTGATCACCGTACCTGCAAGCACTACCTAAGCACGCCTCCCGTCAGATACAAATTCCCAGGCGTACTTAGGTAGTCCTTGCAGGTGCAGTGATCACTGTGTCCCCAGTGGTGTAGGGGTCAGCGCAACTGCCTAGAAAGCAGGAGACCCAGGTTCGAATCCCGGCTGGGTACACTTTTGCAGCTTTGCCCAATCGCAGTTGATGTCACATATTCTATGAATATTATATTTCTGAAGCACATGCCTATGCTATAAAACACTTTAATCGCCCGGTAACACGCCTTGGTTCGGCATCCCCACACTTAGGGCGTTCGGATCGGCCTGTTGTCTCGCTTTCTTTTTCGTCGATTTACAGTTTTGCATATTTATTTGAGTTTATTGAAAAGAGAACATTATTTCTTTAACATTGTAATTCTGATTACTCAAAAGTTCGATTATACAAAAAATATTAAAAATAAATAAAATAAAAATTAAAACACCTGCGGCCTACACTCGAGACTTTTTTTCCTTCTATAATCTCGTGTCAAAAGTTTAGGTGCGGCCTATATTTGCACGTGGCCTATATTCGTGCAAGTACGGTATATTTGCAGTCAACAAATTTCATGAATACATTTATGGCAAAAGGCTGATCATTGAAACTGACCACAAACCACTGGAGACAATTTTTAAAAAAACCATTAGATGCACCTGCTAGATGCACCTGCTAGATTAAAGCGTATAATATTTGAAATTTTACCTTCCCCTTATACTAAAGGGTCAACATACCAATATCTGATGTTTTAAGTAGAGACTACAAGGAACATGAAGATAATACAGAAATGAAGGAGCTTGAAGTACTTATGGTTTTACCTGTCAGTGAAGAATTCCTGAGTCAATTGAAAGAAGCCACTATTAAGGATGAAGAGTTACTGTTACTACTACCTTCTGTACTTCAAGGATTCCCTGATAATATTAAAGAAATGCCAAAAGAATTGTCACATTATTGGACTTTCAAAGAGATGATCAGTTATGCTGAAGGAATATTTTTCAAAGGTCAAAAGATAATTATACCTAAACAGCTAATTGAAAGAACACTAAAATCAATACATGAAGGACATCTTGGTATTGAAAGCTGTTGCAAAAGGCCTCGAGAACATGTTTATTGGAAAAATATGACACTAGATATCAAAAATTACATATTGAGATGTAACATATGTCAAAGCCATTCAAGAAATTAAATGACAAGACAAACTGTAAATAATACTGAAGACCCAACAACTGTCATAAGAAGATTTGGCAGAGTTGTCAAGAAGCCAAATTGATTAAATCTGTGACATTGCATGAATTTCTATTAAACAGTGTTCTGAATTTCTCATTGTATTAAGAAAGGGAGATGTAATATATGTAATATTCTTTTATGTCAAGATGTTCCGTGATAGAGTTTCCATGCCATCCTGATGCAGTAGTTAGTCCATATTATTCAACAAGCTAGTTCTTGTTACAATAGTCATCAATAAAAGTGAGACACTTGTCTTATTGTGGGATCAACTTTTCCATTCCTGTGTCACTCAAGTCTGCTGCCTGTGAATGGATCCAGCAGCTGACAATCATCTTCAGCTTTTCCTCACTGTTGAAACTGTGGTTGGAGGACAGGAATTTCTTGTGGTGCACAAAAGATAGACATTGCTGGGAACAAGATCGGGAATATACACTGGTGGATAATGAAACTTCTGCAAAACAGTTGCTTTGTGCCAAGCTCTATGGAAATGTGCATTGTAATGGATCAATATAATACTTGTAGTAAGTATCCTACACTTTTGGCCCATCGTAGTTTCCACATACTGTACAACCTCGATTTCACATTCTCGGTTTTTACGTTTTCCCGCCATTTACACCATTTTTTGTTGGTCCCGTCAAATTTCCTATGTTTACAATGTTAATTTGCCCTCGTTTTTGCGTTAACATTCATAAACTTTTCCCCTTTTTATGCTTTTCGAAAGAATTTTCGTGAAGAAAAATGACACTGTACATAAATTGACGCAAGCATGGCTTTCCTCATAAAGTATAGCGCTTAAAAATTATTTGCAGTCAAGTTTCTTGACACTTTGCATTTATTCAAACGTATATTTCACCTTTCGTTGTTGACTTACGACGCGCCGATTTGTGGCGATGTAGTTCCTCTTTCCACCAGCTTCTTTGCCAGAGTGCTTGGCATGAGAATAATGCTGATTTGTGGCGGTGTAGTTCCTCTTTCCGCTAGCTTCTTTGCCAGAGCGGCTGGCGTTTACTCAAACAATCAGAACCAGTTGCTTTGTTGAGTGAGAATAAAGAGTTGCATTGTTTTTGTGATACATATTTCTGATTAATAAAGAACTTTATCTGTCAAAGTTGGGTATCATAATACCCACAGCCTCGAAAAAGCGATAATAGTGAGAGGTCACAAAAATACTTATGCATATGTTTGTACTCGAGAACGCGAATAACTTCTCTAATATCGTCGTGTGAAACATCTAAAAATACAAAAAAACGGAACTTTGAGTTTTACTACATAAATAATTACGTAATGCCGGAAAAAGGCATTAATTTTGAAGACGTGTTACATAGCCTGGCAGCAGCGTCCAAACGATATTGAAGATGTGTTACATAGCCCAGCAGTGGCGTCCTCTATTATAATGAATGAAATTACGTCAAAAATTTCTACCTTCCATAAAATTACCAATTTTGCCTGGCGCTTAAAATAGCGGCGTCCTCGATTATAATGAACGAAATTACGTCAAAAAATTCTACTTCCCATAAAATTACGTTTTGCCTGGCGCTTAAAATAGTAAAAATTTGGATAACCTTTATTGTATAATAAACTTCCTGGTGAGTATTTAAATGCCTATTATGTACATATATCACAAAAACTACGAAAATGCATGGCTGATGTGGTAAGCATATTTTACCATATAAAACGTTATTTCCTGCATTTTACATTTTCCTGCTTTTTACACCATTTTACTTGAGTCCCTTGAAAAGCGTAAAAACGAGGTTCTACTGTAGTTTGACAGTAAGAGTAAAGACAACTTTTACATGCTGGTACTCTCACTCAGGTGGCAAAAGAAGGAAAACATATGCACCTCGTACAATGATCTCATTGGTTTTCAAAAAGATTTTTACATTTTTTTTATTATTGTTATTTATTTGTTTAAATATAAAAAATACGGAACGGATGACTTACCCAAAGGACAGGCTCCTCTATAGACACAAATAAAATCACACACAAACACGCATACGAGCTTTCGCAACCGTTGGTCGCTTATTGGGGAAAAGAGCAAGAAAGGAGAGGAGAAAAGGAAGGATATGGGTTTTAAGGAAGTGGAAAAGGAGTCACTCCAATCCCAGGAGTGGAAGGACCCACCCTAGGGGAAAAAAAGGAAGGAGTGGAAGGACCCACCCTAGGGGGAAAAAAGGAAGTCAAACAAACACACACACATCCAAACGCAAACAGACAGACATTTGTAAAAAAGGAAGGTAAAGAAATACACACACACATATCCACACGCAAAAACACCTAGGCCAGATGTCTGCCTAGGTATGTTTGCGTGTGGATATGTGTGAGTGTATGTGTGTATTTGTTTACCTTCCTTTTTGTCCCCTAAGGTAAGTCCTTCCACTCCTGGGATTGGAATTACTCCTTTTCCACTTCCTTAAAACCCGTATCCTTCCCTTTCTCCTCTCCTTTCTTCCTCTTTTTCCTGAAGAAGCTGCCAGTGGTGGCGAAAGCTTGAATGTTTGTGTGTTTTTATTTGTGTTTTATGTTTCTATCGGCGAGCCTGTACTTTGGGTAAGTCAAACAATCTTTATTTTATACATACATACATATATTAAAACAGGAAGCACACAATAGGGAAAAGAGCATGATACAGAAGGAAACATAGGATGTCAGGGGGAGGGGGACTGTGAGGCATGGAATGTAGGATGTTAGGTTATCTGAGGTTGAGGCCATGATGGTTCAGGACCATAGGATGTGCTGTAGGGATAACTTCCATCTCCGCAGTTCAGGAAAGCTGGTAGAGGAGGGGAGGATCCAGATGGCTCAGGTGATGAAGCAGCTGTTAAAGTCCAAGGTGTTGTGCTCCGCTGCATGCTGCGCCACAGGATAGTCCGTATTGCTCTTGGCCAATTTTCTCCACCCTTAAACCCATTTTGATTGCAAATACTACTACCAAACCATTGGACACTATGATTGTGACTAACTAAAGGTGACCACAGTATCAACAACAAACTTTCTTGAACAACTTTTTCTATTTCTTTTCTTTTTTTCATATCTCAATTCCTTTTGATGTCTGTTCACTTTTACCACTCTTTATTTCATTGCAATCTGTTACATAGCACATATTTCTAACTTTTCCATCTTCCATATACTATGTCTCCATCACAACTTCCCTACAATGACCCCATCAAGTTTCCTTTACATTCCCTTGTTAAACAGGCTTTCTCCCCAGCCAGATGACATTACCACATTTTATTTACTCAGGCTTGTCTGACATTTGGCATTACGCCCAAGGGCCTCACACTAAAAGTTCCTGTCTCTGTTTGTACATATTTGTTTTTACATGTATGTCTGTATCTCCCATACTTTCATCCTGCCCTATACCAACTCCAAACTGAACAATCCACAGCCCTCACCCGCCTAATCCTTAACCTACACATCAACTCCGCCAATGAAGACACCTGTCGACTTCAATCCCTAATCAAAATCCTCAACCTTTCCGCTTCCACATCCACACCTGCAGTTCAGAACATCCTCCTTCAGACCAACCGCAAATTAGAACAGCATGCCACCCTCCACCTTAAAAAATTAACCAATCTCCCACCTCCGGAAAGGCAATACACTCTCCCTCAACAACCTCTCCAACAAACCTCAAACTCCTCTTATTGCACACAAACCCAGTATCTCCCATCTGCTCAATCTTCCACTCCTACTGCCAGCTCCACCCCCCCCCCCTTCCCAAAATTGTAGTCCACACAATCTGAAACCATAACATCCCATTCAGTAGTCAACCTCTTTCCCAGTCGGAAACCTCTGTCCTTTCCAAAGGCCTCACCTTTAGCCCTACTCCCAAATTCAACCAAACAGCTCTTGTTAAAGGTTTACTGTCCTATACTCATAGTCCTTGCTGGAGATATCACTTTGCCACTAAAAAAAAAAAAAAAAAAAAAAAAAAAAAAAAAAAAAAAAATCCTACTCCTAATGATCCAGCTCCCCAAGACACCATTCAAATTGAACCCTGCCTGGAACAGTTCCTTCCTCCATCACAGTGAGACCCACCTCCTCTTCTTCAAAATCACACTCTTCAAACATTCCAGGAATTTCTCACTTCCAGCCCTGCCTCTGAGTCTTTCCTGAAAAAACTTTAATCAAACTCCCAACATCACTGCAGCTGAAGCCTGGGCTATCCGTGATCTGAAGACTTGCCGTTCCATTGTCATTCTACTGGGCAATGAGGGATGCATGGCGAGGTACTTGATCGGCAGGAGTATTTGGCTGAGGGACCTTGTCAGCTTTCAGACAAAACCACATACAAAGTTTGTCAAGGCAAACCCATTCCTGATGTTCAGGCAGAGCTTCAAGGAATTGTCAGAACCCCTACAAAACCTTTCACCTGAGTCAATCGACCTCGTGACCCCTCCGACACCCCGCACGCCTGTCTTCTACCTACTTCCTAAAACTCACAAACCTAATCATCAAGGCAGCCCCATTGTGGCCGGTTACCAAGCCCACACAGAAAAAAGCTCTGTCTACGTAGACCAATACCTTATTACCCTATCCAGCTTCATTATAACCCACAACTTCTTCACCTTTGAGTACCAGACATACCAACAACTAAAGGGAACAGCCATGTGAACCAGGATGGCGCCCCTCATACGCCAACTTATTCATGGGACGCCTGGAGGAAGCCTTCTTGGATACCCAAGCACACACACCAAGGCAGATGTATGTAAAAAGCAAAGATATACTACTATACAAATTGTCCAGAGACTGGGACTGTTCTTAATGAGCATAATTCACTTTTGAGTCTTGCCTGAAAGGAAAAAAAGGAGAAAGAAAAAAGTTGGAAATCATATAAAAATACGATAATGTGTTCCAGTCCGAAAAATACACAAAATCGTTCAAGAATTTAAAACGAAGTTGCAGCAGAATAAACATTAAATTTGTTTCCTTTAAGATGACATAGTTTTCTTAACAGTTTGCGAGGAGGGGACATCGCCAGAATATTTTTGTTTGGAAGAGGGTCAAAAGTAAATTTTTATTTGGAATATGATCACATATTTCAAAAGGATGAAAACCAGTGCTTTAAGCCATCCAATCCATTATTGTATTTTTTTGGGATCAGTAACCTGCTCCTATGGAAAGAGGAAGAATGTGCATGGTGGACTGACAGGTTGCATAGAATTGTTTTTATTTTTATTTATTTATTTAATTTTAAGTTAATTATTGATTTTTCAATAATAGAGGATAGGTAACAACTCACTATATCCGGCCACTCCAACGCCACAAGCATCTAGACTGTGAGTGAGGTGGGAAGTGTAGAGGGAAGGATGCCAGGTATATGTGGGGATAAGCTGCTCCGCAGTGCATGGTGGATTGTAAAGGCTCTGATAGGAGGGAATTTGAATTGTGGCAATGAATACAGCGAAGGGAAGGGGTAGGAAAGGATAAAAGTGAGGTGTAGAGTAGTGTGGGGATTTGAAACAATAAAAGTAAGGAAGAATAAAAATAGGAAAAAAGAGGAAAAAGATATAAATAAATAAAAAACAATTAATTGATGGAACATTGTAAGGGGCAACATAAAGTTGCAAGGAAGACATGAATTGGAGAGATGCAGGATAATGAATGGGGAAGGAAGAAGGGGAGAAGATGTTAGGCATAGGGTGTAGGGAACGAGATGTTATGCATAGGGTATAGGTTTGGGACGTTACCTTAGGCTAAGTCCAGGATGGTTACGGGACTGTAGAATGCGTTGAAGAGACAACTCCCATCTGTGCAGATCAGAAGAGCTGGTGGTGGAGGGGAGGATCCAGACGGCCAGGACTGTGAAGCAGCCATTGAAATCCAGAGTGCTGTGTTCAGCTACATGTTGTGCCACAGGGTGGTCCAACTTGCTTTTCGTCACAGTTTGGAAGTAGCCATTCATCCTGACGGACAGATGTTAGTCGTCATACCAATACAAAATGCTGTGTAATGATTGCAGCAGATTTGTTATATCACATAGCTGCTTTCACAGGTGGCCCAATCTCTGATAGGGTAAGCCTGTATAAGCCTGACAGAACTGGAATAGGAAGTGCTGGGTATGTGGATAGGACAGGTTTTGCAGTGGGTTCTCCCACAGGGGTATGATTGCTGTGATAGTGGGCTGGGTTTGGAGGGTGGCATAGGGATCGACTAGGATGTTGTGGAGGTTGGGCGGGCGACGGAACACCACTTTAGGAGTGGTCGGAAGGATCATGGGTAGTTGTTGTTGTTGTGGTCTTCAGTCCGGAGACTGGTTTGATGCAGCTCTCCACAACACCCTATCCTGAGCAAGCCTCTTCATCTTCACATAAGAACAGCAACCTACATCTGTCTGAATCTGCTTACTGTATCCATCTCTTGGTCTTCCTCTGCGATTTTTTCCCCACACACTTCCCTCCAGCGCTAAATTCACAATTCCTTGATGTCTAAGAATGTGTCCTACCGATCTCTCCCTTCTTTTAGTCAAGGTATGCCAGAAATTTCTCCCCAATTCTGTTCAGTACCTCCTCATTAGTTACGCGATCCACCCACCTAATCTTCAGCATTCTTCTGTAGTACCACATTTCAAAAGCCTCTATCCTCTTCCTGTCCGCACTGTTTATCGTCCATGTCTCACTCCCATACAAGGCAACACCCCACACAAATGCGTTCAGAAAGGACTTCCTTAGGCTTAAATCAATATTCGAGGTTAACAAATTTCTCTTTTTCAAGAACGCTTTTCAACCCATTGCCATACTGCATTTTATATCCTCTGTACTGCGACCATCATTTGTTATTTTACTGCCCAAGTAACAAAACTCATCTACCTCCTTTATTGCTTCGTTTCCCAATCTAACTCCTTCAGCATCACCTGATTTTCTTACACTGCACTCCATTACCCTAGTTTTGCTCTTGTTAATGTTCATCTTATATGCACCTTTCAGCACACTGTCCATTCCGTTCAATTGCTCTTCCAGGTCCTTTGCTGTATCTGACAGAATTACTATGTCGTCGGCAAAACGCAATGTTTTTAATTCTTCACCCTGAACTTTAATTCCTTATCCAAATTTCTCCTTGCTTTCCTTTATAGCTTGCTCAATATACAAACTGAATAACAATGGAGAAAGACTACAACCCTGTCTTACTCCCTTTCCAACCACTGCATCCCTTTCATGTCCGTCAACTCTGACAACCGCTGTCTGGTTTTTGTACAAGTTGTAAATAACCTTACGCTCCCTATATTTTACTCCTGCTTGCTTCAGAACTTGAAAGAGTTTATTCCAATCAACATTATTCCAATTCTACAAAAGCTAGAAATGTTGGTTTGCCTTTTCTTAATCTATCTTCTAGGATAAGCTGTAAAGTGAATATTGCCTCCCGTGTTCCTACATTTCTCCTGAACCCAAACTGATCTTCCCCGAGGTCAGCTTCTACCAGCTTTTCCATCCTTCTGTATATAATTCGTGTTAATATTTTGCAACCATGACTTATTAAACTGATGGTTCTGTAGTTTTCACACCTGTCTGCACCTGCTTTCTTTGGAATGGGGATTATAACATTTTTCTTAAAGTCTGAGGGTACTTCGCCTGTCTCATACATCTTACACACCAGGTGAAACAGGTTTGTCATGGCTGGTTCTCCAAGAGACTTCAGTAGCTCTGAGGGAATATCATCTACTCCAGGGGCCTTGTTTCGACTTAGGTCTTTCAGGGCTCTGTCAAATTCTTCTCTCGGCACAGTAGCTCCTATTTCATCTTCATCTACATCCTCTTCCCTTCCTGCAATATTGTCTCGAAGTTCATTTCCTTTGTAGAGCCCCTCTATATACTCTTTCCACCTTTCAGCTTTCCCTTCTTTGCTGAGAACTGGTTTTCCATGTGTCCTTGATATTCATAGAGCTGTTTTTCTTATCTCCAAATGTTTCTTTTATTTTCCTGTAGGCTGTATCTATTTTTCCCCTATTTATACATTCTTCTACATCCTTGCATTTACCTTCTAGCCACTCCTGATTAGCCATTTTGCACTTCCTGTCAATCTCATTTCTTAGTCGTCTGTACTCCATTTTGCCTGTTTCATTTACTGCATTTTTATATTTTCTCCTTTCATCGATTAAATTTAGTATCTCCTGTGATATCCAAGTATTTTTTGTAGGTCTTGCCTTCCTACCTATTTTGTCCTCTGCTGCCTTCACTATTTAATCTCTCAATGCTACCCATTCCTCCTCTACTGTTCTATTTTCCCCCATTTCTGTCAATTGCTGCCTAAAGCTCCCTCTGAAATTCTTAAGAACCTCAGGTTCCTTCAATTTATCCAGGTCCCATCTCCTTATTTTCCTACCTTTTTGTAGTTTCTTTAGTTTCAACCTACAGTTCATAACCAACAAGTTATGGTCAGAGTCTATATCTGCCCCTTACACTGTAAAACCTGGTTCCGAAATCTATGTCTTACAATTATAAAATCTATCTGGTATCTCCCGGTGACTCCTGGTCTCTTCCATGTATACAACCTTCTTTTGTGATTCTTGAACAGGTGTTTGTTATAACTAAATTATGTTCTGTGCAAAATTCTACCAGGCGGCTTCCTCTTTCATTCCTTTTGCCCAGACCATATTCACCTACTATCTTCCCTTCCCTTCCTTGTCCGACTACCGAATTCCAGTCTCCCATAACAATTAAGTTTTCCCCTCCTTTAATTGTCTGAATAATTTCCTTTAGCTCCTCATATATTTCTTCGATTTCCTCATCATCGACAGAGCTAGTTGGCATATAAACCTGTACTACTGTTGTCGGTGTTGGCTTCGTATCTATCTTGACAATGATAATGCGATCACTGTGCTGGTCATAGTAGTTTACCCGCATTCCTATTTTCTTATTCATTATCAATCCAACTCCTGTGATACTCCCAATTGATTTTGTATTTATAATCCTGTACTCACCTGACCAGAAATCCTGTTCATCCTGCCACCGAACTTCACTAATCCCCACTATATCTAATTTCAACCTATCCATTTCCCTTTTTAAATTTTTTAATTTTCCTACTCGATTAAGGGATCTAACATTCCACCCTCCGACCCGTAGAATTCCAGTATTGTCTTTCCTGATGATCACATCCTCCTGAGTAGTCCCCGCCCGGAGATCCGAATGGGGGACTATTTTACCTCCGGAATATTTTACCCGAGAGGATGCCATCATCATATGTTCATACAGT
The DNA here is from genome assembly GCA_026315105.1 of Locusta migratoria. Lineage (NCBI taxonomy): Eukaryota > Metazoa > Arthropoda > Insecta > Orthoptera > Acrididae > Locusta > Locusta migratoria. The sequence continues at coordinate 472,889,436 of CM048748.1, read as the reverse complement.
AGAGCTGCATGTCCTCGGGATAGGTAACGGCTGTAGTTTCCCCTTGCTTTCAGCCGTTCACAGTAGCTGTGCGACAAAGCCATATTACCTGATGTTACAAGGCCAGCTCAGTCAATCATCCAGACTGTTGCCCCTGTAACTACTGAAAAGGCTGCTGGCCCTCTTCAGGAACCACACGTTTGTCTGGCCTCTCCACAGATACCCCTCCGTTATGGTTGCACCTACAGTACAGCTATCTGTAACGTTGAGGCACGCAAGCCACCCCACCTCGGCAATGTCTGTGGTTCATCGGAGTTCATGGGTACTATGTTTTTCATTTCAAGGCACGATAACAGATAATCAAAGCCCTGACATAGGATGTGATTTAGTTGTTCCAGTCTGGTATGGTATTGGGTGACAAGAAGTACACTCCTTTATGATTGGTTACTGGGTTTGGAGGGAGGATTGGTGGTGTGTGGAGATATGGCACAAGAAATCTGTTTACGGACCAGGTCAGGAGTGTAATGTCTGTCTGTGAAGGCCTTTGTGATACCTTCAGCATAATGGATAAGGGACTGATCACTGCAAATTCACCATCACATTAATTAATTTCTTTTTTATTTTATTTTATTTTATTTTTTCCTATCTTTTTCCTGCTTTTAATATTTTTATTCTTTCTTATTTCTATCGGTTCAAATCCCCACACTCCTCTTCACTTCCCTTTTATCCTTCCCCACCCCTTCCCTTCACTCTAGTATTCTTTCGTATGATGAAGCCAAGGCCAAAAATTTAAGTTGTGTGCATGTGATTATCTATTTTCGTGCCTGTCAGCATCTCAGTGAGCCCTTTACGCTGAGTTGTTACCTGTACTCCATTATTGAGATTCCAATTGGATTTTCCATTTTTAGCTGTAACACATCTAAAGCAGTCACAGAGGCATTTCTTGACAGATGTGCACCAGAATCCACCAGTGAGCACCATCTACCCATGCCACATTCACGTGCTTGCCAACACATAGTCAATTTCGCTTTCCACCCTTGCACCACAAAGTTTTAACTAACCCTCTAGTCTAAACAGAAGGTGGGGAGTGGCCACACGACATGTGTAGCACGGCCCAGCGAGAGGCTCTTGGCAGAACTGGTCACTCTCTTTCTGGCCAGCCTTCGTTCTGAACGGACAGAACCTCTTCCTTCTCCTTGGACATTCACCAAGTCCGCCTTCTTCTTGGACATTCACTATGTCCACAATTAGTTGGTGTTCTCCCAGGCATAAACTTCTCTAATGGTATACTCTAGTACCTGCACCTGCTAAAAGCCTCTTCCTGTCTGCAAAGCCAGTTTCCTATGAGGCCCATGTATCCTCAGTATTAGAGACCCCATAAACATCATTTTATTCCAAGTAAAAGTGTCAGTCAAACCACAATTGATCAACAGATGGAAAGAATTCAGAAACATTTTGTGGAATGACTACACAGGCCATCATTTGTTTTGGTGTAGGAGTATATAGAGCTCATTTCATACGAGTTTGATGCCTTGAATTAAGAAATGGCAGTAGTTTCTGCCAAGGAATTTAGAAATGTGAGGTTAGGGGATTTTCAAGTACATTATACTAACTGTCACAAGTTAAAATACAAAACAAGCTGACACAAAACTTACAGTTTTAGACGTTCATCGAGATGTGAGTCAATCCAGTTCTGGGTGTTCTCCTCGATGTCCCAAGGAAACCATAAGTGATTATAAAAAAACCTGTAACATGAAAACTCATTAATAAATAATTAAAAGACACCCATAATTATAGACTTTCCTATGGTACTACTAACATTACCAATATAAAATACAAATATTATTACTTGAGTTATTTGTAAGGCACTATTTATTAAATATGATCCAACTGAACATATGATGCTTATTTTACTCAAGATACGAGGACATTTTGGACAGTAAAGATAAACTGTAAGCCAGAGGAACAGAAGAGTTTTGGCGAGCAAGTTGGCAACACTGGTGTTAACAGTGAACCATTAGCTTTCTCCTCGCAGTTATTCAACAGTTGAATGTTGCTTCTGGTTGGAGTAGGTCGTGTTTAAAACGGCTGCGCCGATTCAGAATCCCGCAAAATGCAAAGTGAACTCCGTCATACGTTTCCTTCATGCAAAAGGTCAACGATCAGTAGATATACACAAAGAAATTGTTTCTGTTTATGGGAACATTATGAATAGACAAAATGTAACAAAATGGTGTTGTCATTTTTCTGAAGGTAGGACCGATATTCATGACGAACAAAGAACAGGTTGGCCAGCTGTGCACTCTGACATCCTCCTTCGGAAAACGGAGGAAGCAATTTGTGCAAACATACGTCTCAAATTGAAAGAATTGCATCAGATCATATTGGACGTGTCAATGACAACTCTTTATGACGTTGTGACTGTCAAGTTATGGTACAGAAAGTTGTGTGCACACTGGGTTCCAAAAATGTTAACGGAAGAACACAAAAAGAAAATGATGGGCTTTGCACTCCACTTCCTCACAAGCTATGCTGAAGCAGGTGATGAGTTCCTTGACGCAGGAGGAGTTGGCCGTGGTTCACGAACAGGTGAGCGTGCTGTTGTCTATGGTCAGCCGTCTTCAGGCTGCTGTTTCGGGGTGCAGCGATGGTGGGGAGTCTGGTGCGTCGAGTGGGACACCTCAGGTGTCTCACGCTTCGCTCTCTGTCCCTGCTACCAAGGCACCTTCAGGTGTACCGCACGTCATCGAACCGCCTTCTCCGCAAGGGGAGTTGCGGGTTGTACGGCGTTCGCGTCGCTCGAGGCAGAAGGCCAATGTGGAGGTTGGACGTCCGTCCGCGCCCGTTCGTCCTGTGAGCGAGCGTGTGGCCACTCCTTCAGCAGGATCCGAGCAGGTGCAAGGGGGGGAGGGGATTATTAGTTATTGGGAGCTCCAATGTTAGGCGTGTGATGGAGCCCCTTAGGCAGATAGTGTCCAGATCCGGAAGGAATTCCAACGTGCACTCGGTGTGTCTGCCGGGGGGCCTCATCCAAGATGTGGAGGCGGCCTTGCCGGCGGCTATCGAGCGTGCGGGGTGCAGTCGACTGCAAGTCGTGGCTCACATCAGTACCAATGACGCTTGTCGCTTGGGTTCTGAGGACATCCTCAGGTCCTACGAGCGGCTGGCGGAATTGGTGAAGGCTGCAGCCTTCGCATGCGGGGTGCAAGCAGAGCTGTCGATTTGTAGCATTGTTCCCAGGGTTGATCGGGGTCCTTTTGGTTTGGAGCCGAGTGGAGGGTCTGAACCAGAGGCTTCGCCGACTCTGTGACAGTCAAGGCTGCAGATTTCTGGCTCTGCGTTATCAGGTGGGGAATTGTAGGGTGCCCCAAGATAGATCAGGGGTACACTACACTAAGGAAGCGGCTACTCGGGTAGCAGAGTACTTGTGGAATGCACATGGGGGTTTTTTAGGCTAGGCGCTAACTCTGATGAGCCCTCGCCTGTCAGCATTCAAACAGCGAATTCAGGCCACGTCCGGAACAAAAATTCGAACATAAAAATATTAGCCGCGAACTTACAGAGTATTAGAAACAAAGTTCCCGAATTTGCCGCACTGCATGGAAATTATTGCGCTCAGATAGTTTTAGGCACCGAAAGCTGGCTAAATCATGATGTGACATATTCAGAAATATTTAGCGAAGCGTGGAATGTATATCGGAAAGATAGATCGGATACAACTGGAGGAGGAGTGTTCATCGCTGTGGATAAGGATATTGTTTCTACTGAGATCGATGTTGAAAGTAACTGAAGTTATCTGGGCACGCATAACAGGTCTAAAAGAAGTAAAGTTAATAGTTGGGTGTTTTTACTGACCCCCCCAGTTCTGCTGTAGAAGTTTTAGAATCATTCAAAGAAAGTCTACACCAGGAAGTGCATAGGTAGCTTTGTAATATTAGTCATGGACGAAGGGCAACAGGCGGATTGTGTTTTTCTCGACTTCAAAAAGGCGTTCGATACGGTGCCACACTGCAGACTGCTAACGAAGATACGGGCTTATGGAATAGGTTCACAGATTTGTGACTGGCTGGAAGACTTCCTAAGTAATAGCATGCAGTACGTTGTTCTCGATGGCGAGTGTTCATCAGAGACGAGTGTATCGTCAGGCGTGCCCCAGGGGAATGTGATAGGACCGCTATTATTTTCTATCTATACAAATGATCTGATGGATAGAGTAAGTTGTAATTTGTGGCTGTTTGCTGATGATGCTGTGGTGTATGGGAGGGTGTCGTCTGTAACTGACTGTAATAGCATACAGGATGACTTAGACAAAATTTCTAGTTGGTGCGAAGATTGGCAGCTAGCTCTCAATGTAGAAAAATGTAAGGTGATGCACATGAGTAGAAAAAACAATCCCATAATGTTCGAATACAGCATTAGTAGTGAGCTTCTAGATGCTGTCGCGTGTTTACGGCCTTCACTTTTGATTGATTTATCTTGTAAAAGTTTAACGGATTTCTTTTAGTACTCATGTGGCCGACTTCACACTTATTATTTAGAGTCAATTGCCAATTTTCACACCATAGTGATATCTTATTCAGATCGTTCTGCCGTTTCTTTTCATCTTCAGATGATTTTACTAGATGATCTCATCTGCGAACAACCGAAGACAGCTCATCTGATAGTCCAGACAAGAACATAGATTCGCTAGATCTAAAAAAAAAAATTGGTGACTGTCAGAACATCAAGAAGAGGCTAAAAACGAAAGATAAAAGACAAAAGGGTTAAATATCCTTCGATAAGTTGGCCAAGTTGATAAAACGCAAAACTTGAGCAGCTGCTCGTGTGTCATCAGCTAAAATTTCCTCCAGTGTAGACGGAAAGTGAAGGGCTACACGGAGATGATTAAAACTTACACAAGACAGTAAAATTTACGCAAGACAATAAAACATGTCGCACCGTCAGCAATTCACCAGAGGAGTACAGCGGTGGAGGATCGGCGGTTAGCAAATGACGGTGGCTGAAACGGCAGTGACCGATCCGCAACGGGGCCAGGATGACCTCCTCCCGCCGAGAGGGGTGTGAGGAGATCCTCCAAGCGGTCGAGATTGGTTTGACAGTTCGCAGTTTATTGTCGCACAGTGAAAGCCACACAATGTGCCATGACGACACGATACTCCGGCGAAGAGCCCGTTAAACATCGTCCGGTGGGATGCAAAAGGTAGCCATGCGAGGCAAAAGAGCTGCGGCCTTGGCTTCTATGTCGGCGGCCTCATTTCCGGGCACACCCACGTGGCCAGGGACCCACAGGAAAGAAACGTGACAGCTGTCATCTGCTAGCAACTGGAGGGAGCGTTGGATCTGATACACAAGAGGATGGTTCGAGAAAGGGTCCTTAAGACTCTGCAGGGCACTAAGGGAGTCCGAACATATGGCATAGAAAGGTTCGCGGTGGCGGCAGGTATACAAAACGGCCTGGTGGAGGGCAAAAAGCTCAGCCTTGAAGTTCGAGCACGGGTCAGGGAGCTTGTATTTGAAACGGTTGTCCCCGACGACGAAGGCAGATCTGACACCGGCAGTGCTCTTGGAACCATCAGTGTAAATAAATATGGCATTATCAAACCGCGAACGGAGATCGACAAGCCTCGAGCGGTATACCAAATCCGGAGTGCTCTCCTTGGGGAGCGAACTAAGTTCAAGGTGAGTGTGAACTAGGGGCTGATGCCACGGTGGCAATGGGCTTTCGCTCAATCGAAAGGTGGAAGGAAGGGTAAAATTGAGCCGCTGTAGCAGGCAACGAAACCGAACTCCAGGTGGAAGCAAGGCAATCGCAGACAACTGATATTGGCGATCGAGTGAGTCGTCAAAAAACAATTGGTAAGATGGATGGTTGGGCATCGACCGCAGGCGGCATGCGTACCGACACAAGAGAATGTCACGTCGAGTGGTCAAGGGTATTACAGCAGCCTCGGCATACAGACTTTGAACAGGACTGGTATAAAATGCACCGGTCGCGAGACGTAATCCCCGATGGTGAATAGAGTTGAGACGGCGGAGAATCAACAGCCGTGCAGAAGAGTATACAAGGCTTCCGTAGTCGAGCTTCGACTGAACAGTGGCCTGGTAAAGGTGAAGCAGGACGGTGCGATCCGCTCCCCATGACGTGCCACTGAGGACACGAATAACGTTAAGGGTCGGGCACAACGGGCAGCCAGGTAGGAAACGTGTGTGGACCAGCAAAGTTTACGATCCAACATGAGTCCCAAGAACTTCGTTGTCTCCACAAAAGGGAGAGCAACAGGGCCGAGATGTAGAGAAGGTGGAAGAAATTCCTTGTATCTCCAGAAGTTAAGACACTCCGTTTTCTCAGTGGAGAATCGGAAGCCGTTTGCGATGCTCCAGGAATATAGATGGTCAAGACAGCGTTGAAGAGAACGCTCCAAGAGACACGTCCGCTGGGCGCTGCAATAAATTGCGAAATCATCTACAAAAAGGGATCCGGAAACGTCGAGTGAAAGGCAATCTACAATTGGATTGATTGCAATGGCAAAGAGAGCCACACTCAAGACGGAGCCCTGCGGTACCCCATTCTCCTGGCGAAAGATATCGGACAAAACAGAGCCCACCCGATCCCAGAACTTGCGATCCGCCAAAATCGCTTGTATGAAAAGAGGAAGGCGGCCCCGAAGGCCCCATGTGTGCAATGTGCGGAGAATGCCCGCTCTCCAACAGGTATCGTATGCCTCTCCAAGTCGAAGAACACTGCTACTGTTTGACGCTTCTTTAGAAAGTTATTCATAATGAACGTCGACAACGTAATGAGGTGATCAGCAGCAGAGCGGTGTCGACAAAAACCTCATTGGATATTAGTCAGGAGGCGGCGAGATTCGAGGAGCCAGACCAACCGAGCGTAACCATGTGTTCCATCACCTTACAGACGCAGCTCGTCAGAGAAATAGGACGATAACTGGAAGGAAGATGTTTGTCCTTCCCTGGTTTGGGGATGGGGACAACAATGGCTTCATGCCAACTTGTGGGAACATGACCTTCAGTCCATATGGGATTGTAGGTACTAAGAAGAAAGCACTTGCCCGCAGGAGAGAGGTTCTTCAGCATCTCAGTATGGATTAAATTGGGCCCGGGAGCAGAAGATCGGGACAGGGCGAGAGCACGGTCTAGCTCCTGCATGCTGAAGGCGACATTATAATTTTCACGATTAAAAGAGTGGAAAGAAGGCGGCCGTGCCTCCTGTACCTGTTTGTGAGGGAGAAAGGCAGGGTGGTAATGGGCAGAGCTCAAAACCTCCGCAAAGAAACGGCCCAATGCGTTGGAAACAGCAGCGGGGTCCACGAGGACTGCATTCTCCATCGTCAGGCCAGGAATCAGGGAGTAGACCTTGACGCCAGATAAACGGCGTAGGCCACCCCAAACAACCGTGGAGGGAGTAAAACGGTTAAAAGAACTAGTAAAAGCAGTCCAGCAAGCTTTTTTGCTGTCGTTTATGTTACGACAACGTTGCGCTCGCAATGGTTTACAAATTATGCAATTCTCGAAAGTTTGGTGGCGGCGGAAGGTGCGTAAAGCACGGCGCCGGGCTCTAAGCGCGTCGCGGCAGGCTGCTGTCGACCAAGGGACCGGGACACGACGTGGAGAAGAGGATGTACGAGGTATGGAACGTTCAGCAGCGGTGAGAATAATCTCTGTGAAGTAGTCGACCTGACTGTCAAAGCTGGAAAAGTCCTGATTGTGAAAAACAGCCATGGAAGAATAAAGCCCCCAGTCGGCTTTAGAAATATTCCAACTGGTGGGACGAGGAGATGGGGAATGATGCAGGAAGTGGATGATACAAGGGAAATGGTCACTTGAGTACGTGTCAGAAAGTTTTTTTTTTTTTTTTTTTTTTTTTTTTTTTGTGGTTTTAGGACGCACAACTTCTATGGTCATTAGCGCCCAGCCAAGAACGTAGATTTGCTATGATCTCAAAAAAATGGTGACTGTCAGAACATCAACAAGAGGCTAAAAACGAAAGATAAAAGACAATTAAAAGAGTTAAATATCCTTGGATAAGTTGGCCAAGTTGATAAAACGCAAAACTCGAGCAGCTGCTCGTGTGTCATCAGCTAAAATTTCCTCCAGAGTAGACGGAAAGTGAAGGGCTACACGGAGATGATTAAAATTAACACAAGTCAGTATAACATGTCGCACTGTCAGCAGTTCACCGCAGGAGCATAGCGGTGCAGGTTCGGCGGATAGCAAGTGACGGTGGCTGAAACGGCAATGACCGATCCGCAACCGAGCCAGAATGACCTCCTCCCGCCGAGAGGGGCGTGAGGATGTCCTCCAAGTGGTCGGGTTCGGTTTGACAGTTCGCAATTTATTGTTGTACAGTGTAAGCCACACACTGTGCCATTGCGACACGATACTCCGGCGAAGAGCCCGTTGAACATCGTCCGATGGGACGCAAAAGGTAGCCATGCGAGGCAAAACAGCTGCTGCCTTGGCTGCTGTGTCGGCGGCCTCATTCCCAGGCACACCCACATGGCCAGGGACCCACAGGAAAGAAACGTGACAGCTGTCATCCGCCAGCAACTGGAGGGAGCGTTGGATCCGATACACGAGAGGATGGTTCGAGAAAGGGTCCTTAAGACTCTGCAGGGCACTAAGGGAGTCAGAACATATGGCATAGAAAGGGTGGCGGTGGCGGCAGGTATACAAAACGGCCTGGTGGAGGGCGAAAAGCTCAGCCGTGAAGTTCGAGCACCGGTCAGGGAGCTTCTATTGGAAACGGTTGTCCCCGACGACGAAGGCAGATCCGACACCGGCAGTGCTCTTGGAACCATCAGTGTAAATAAATACGGCATTATCGAACCGCGAACGGAGTTCGACAAGCCTCGAGCGGAATACCAAATCCGGAGTGCTCTCCTTGGGGAGCGAACTAAGTTCGAGGTGTGTGTGAACCTGGGCCTGATGCCACGGTGGCAATGGGCTTTCGCTCAACCGAAGGGTGGAAGGAAGGGTAAAATCGAGCCGCTGTAGCAGGCGGCGAAACCGAACTCCCGGTGTAAGCAAGGCAATCGCAGACAACTGATATTGTCGATCGAGTGAGTCGTCAAAAAATAATCTGTAAGATGGATGGTTGGGCATCGACCGTAGGCGGCATGCGTACCGACACAAGAGTATGTCACGTCGATTGGTCAAGGGTAATACAGCAGCCTCGGCATACAGACTTTGAACAGGACTGGTATAAAATGCACCGGTCGCCAGACGTAATCCACGATGGTGGATAGAGTTGAGACGGCGGAGAATCGACGGCCGTGCTGAAGAGTATAGAAGGCTTCCATAGTCGAGCTTCGACTGAACAATGGCCTGGTAAAGGTGAAGCAGGACGGTACGATCCGCTCCCCATGACATGCCACTGAGGACACGAAGAACGTTAAGGGATCGGGCACAACGGGCAGCGAGGTAGGACACATGTGTGGACCAGCAAAGTTTCCGATCCAACATGAGTCCCAAGAATTTTGTAGTCTCCACGAAAGGGAGAGAAACAGGGCCGAGACGTAGAGAAGGTGGAAGAAATTCCTTGTATCTCCAGAAATTGATACACACAGTTTTCTCAGTGGAGAATCTGAAGCCGTTTGCGATGTTCCAGGAATATAGACGGTCAAGACAGCGTTGGAGAGAACGCTCCAAGAGACACGTCCGCTGGGCGCTACAATAAATTGAGAAATCGTCAACAAAAAGAGATCCGGAGACGTCGGCTGAAAGGCAATCTACGATCGGATTGATTGCAATGGCAAAGAGCGCCACACTCAAGACGGAGCCCTGTGGTACCCCATTCTCCTGGCAAAAGGTATCTGACAAAACAGAGCCCACCCGTACCCGGAACTTGCGATCCGCCAAAAACGCTTGAATGAAAAGAGGAAGGCGGCCCCGAAGGCCCCATGTGTGCAATGTGCGGAGAATGCCCGCTCTCCAACAAAGTTCTTCTCCAAGTCGAAGAACACTGCTACTGTTTGACGCTTCTTTAGAAAGTTGTTCATAATGAAGGTCGACAACGTAACGAGGTGGTCAGCAGCAGAGCGGTGTCGACGAAAATCTCATTGGATATTAGTCAGGAGGCGGCGAGATTCGAGGAGCCAGACCAACCGAGCGTTAACCATGCGTTCCATCACCTTACAGACGCAGCTCGTCAGAGAAATGGGGCGATAACTGGAAGGAAGGTGTTTGTCCTTCCCTGGTTTGGGGATGGGGACAACAATGGCTTCACGCCAACTTGTGGGAACATGACCTTCAGTCCATATGCGATTGTAGGTACTAAGAAGAAAGCACTTGCCCGCAGCAGAGAGGTTCTTCAGCATCTCAATATGAATGGAATCGGGCCCGGGAGCAGAAGACCGGGACAGGGCGAGAGCACGATCTAGATCCTGCATGGTGAAGGCGACGTTATAATTTTCACGATTAAAAGAGCGGAAAGAAGGCGGCCGTGCCTCCTCTACCTGTTTGCGAGGGAGAAAGGCAGGGTGGTAATGGGCAGAGCTCGAAACCTCCGCAAAGAAACGACCCAATGCGTTTGAAACATCAGCTGGGTCCACGAGGACTGCGTTCTCCACGGTCAGGCCAGGAATCGGGGAGTGGACCTTGATGCCGGACAAACGGCGTAGGCCACCCCAGACAACCGTGGAGGGAGTAAAACGGTTAAAAGAACTAGTAAAAGCAGTCCAGCAAGCTTTCTTGCTGTCGTTTATGATACGACGGCACTGCGCTCTCATACGTTTGTAATTGATGCAATTCTCCAAAGTTGGATGGCGGCGGAAGGTGCGTAAAGCACGGTGCCGGGCTCGAAGCGCGTCGCGGCAGGCTGCAGTCCACCAAGGGACCTGGACACGACATGGAGAAGAGGATGTACGAGGTATGGAACGTTCAGCAGCAGTGAGAATAACCTCTGTGAGGTATTCGACCTGACTGTCACAGTTGGGAAAATTCTGATTGTGAAAAACAGCCATGGAAGAATAAAGCCCCCAGTCGGCTGTAGAAATGTTCCAACTGGTGGGACGTGGAGATGGGGAATGATGTAGGAAGTGGATGATACAAGGGAAATGGTCACTCGAGTACGTGTCAGAAAGTGCATACCACTCAAACCGACCGGCAAGCTGAGGAGTGCATATTGTGAGGTCTATATGGGAATAAGTGTGTGTTGTGTCAGAAAGGAAGGTCGGTGCACCGGTGTTGAGGCAGACAAGATCGAGGTGGTGGAGAATGTCCACCAAAAGGGAGCCTCTCGGACAAGGTGCCGGAGAGTCCCATAGGGGGTGGTGGGCATTAAAGTCGCCTACCAACACGAAAGGTGAAGGGAGCTGGTCAACAAGGTTTAGCACATCTGCCCTAGTAAGGGCAGATGACGATGGCAAATATATATTACAGAGGGAAAAGGTAAATGTGGATAGGGTGATGCGGACGGCAACTGCCTGTAGGTGAGTGTGCAAGGAAATGGGATGGAAATAGACATCGTCTCGAAGGAGCATCAGAACCCCTCCATGAGCTGGGACACCTTCCACGGGTGGCAGGTCGAACCGCACAGAGGTGTAGTGTGGAAAGTCTGCACGATCACGTGGACGCAACTTAGTTTCCTGGAGGCAGACTAGAAGCGGGCAGTGCAATCGAAGAAGTAGTTTTAACTCCTCCCGATTAGAACGAATGCCGCGAATATTCCATTGAAGGAGCGCCATGATAAAAATGAGAGAAGAAATAAGGACGGCCGCTGAGGACCGGATTTCGAGGGAGCACTGCTATCGCTGTCTGGGGGCAAAGGGTCATGTTCCATTGGTTCGACCGACGCGCCTGCCACCTCCCTGAGTTGATCAGGAGGGGCAGTTTCCACCGCCGGTAAAGGGCCGGGCACCCGGCAAACTGAGCGTCCCGGTGAAACAGAAGACGGCCGAGGCCGGCAACTGTTAGACGGCGTGACAGATGGGTCACGCATCGGCGGGGAAGGAGAGGAACTCTTTTTCTTGTCAGCTCTTCTGGAAGAGTGACGGCGGGAAGAGGCAGTTGACGGTTGGGAAGCCTGAGAACGCAGAAAATCCTCACGGACGGGTTCCTTTTTCAAGGTCCGGGCATCTTGTTTAGGTGCCCGCGGTTTACTAGAGTTTGACGAAGACTGTACCCTAGAAGCAGCAGGAGGGAGCGGGGAAGTGGAACGGGCAATCTCCGTAACCCGAATTTGCTGGATTACCTTCTCATCCTTGTATACAGGGCAGTCGCGAGAGGAAGCCGCATGGTCACCGTTGCAGTTTAGGCAGTGAGGGGACGGAGGTGGGCAATCCCCCTCATGGGCGTCCCTACCACAAGTGACACACTTTGCTGCATTTGGGCAATGTTCACGGGTATGGTTGTACCTGTGGCACTGAAAACAGCGCGTTGGGTTAGGTACATAGGGGCGGACGGAGATGACTTCATACCCTGCTTTGACTTTCGACGGGAGGTCAACTTTGTCAAACGTCAAAAACACAGTACGAGTCGGTGTCAGATGGTTATCGACCTTTTTCATGACCCTGTGGACGGCTGTCACACCCTGATCGGACATATATGATTGGATATCTTCATCAGACAACCCGTCAAGGGATCTCGTGAAGACTACCCCCCGTGACGAGTTGAGTGTGCGGTGCGCTTCGACCTTAACTGGAAAAGTGTGCAACAACGTAGTACGTATCAGTTTTTGGGCTTGGAAGGCACTTTCCACTTCCAGCAACAATGTGCCATTGCGCTGACGTGAACAGGTTTTAACAGGGCCAGCAATTGCATCTACACCTTTCTGTATAACGAAAGGATTGACAGAATTGAAATCCTTTCCGTCGGTGCGAGAGACAACCAGAAATTTAGGTACATTAGGCAGAGTCTTTTTAGGCTGAGGCGAGTCTAACTTACGTTTATGGGTCAACGTCACGAAAGAAGATAAGGAAGTCATCGCGGAAGTGTCCCCCGTGATTACCGGGGTCTCCGATGGCGCGCTCCTTCCTAGTGGGGGCCCTCTCCGAGGGCTTACCCGCCTTAGGTGATTGTTCACACCCTCAGGTCACACCTCCCTAGAACTGACGGAGGGACCAATCGGCACGTTCGGAAGGTACCAGCTCGGGTAATCACCCCTCCCTGGGCCTGGCCTTTACCAGGGGGTACGTACGTGCCTTACTTGTCTACCCGGGGCGGGGAATTACGCGTTACCCCGTCACCTGCTATGCACGATAATGCGTGGGTCGGCCTTCAGACACGCACAGGGAGGAAAGAAGAAGAGGATAGGAAAGGAAGAGAAAGAAGGAAAGAAGTGTCTCAAACGCCGAGGCGGAGACTAATGAGGAGAAGAAGGCTAGGAGAGTACAAGGAGAGAAAGACAGAAAACGAAGGGTAAGAAAGGAAGGAACGAAGGAAGAAAAACCACAACAAGAACCACCGTATCCCACGAAATATGCCCGTCTCCGGGCGAAGGCATAAACCGGGAGGGAAAGTGAAGCAGCCTGGGGCAGAAGAAAGGCTGCTCCGGCTCGGGGCCCCGTGCGCGCCACACACGTACCCACAAAAGAACTGTGGGCCCCCTGGGGGGACGTGTCAGAAAGTGCATACCACTCAAACCGACCGGCAAGCTGAGGAGTGCATATTGCGAGGTCTATATGGGAATAAGTGTGTGTTGTGTCTGAAAGGAAGGTCGGTGCACCGGTGTTGAGGCAGACAAGATCGAGGTGTTGGAGAAGGTCCACCAAAAGGGAGCCTGTCGGACAAGGTGGCGGAGAGCCCCATAGGGGGTGGTGGGCATTAAAGTCGCCTACCAACACGAAAGGTGAAGGGAGCTGGTCAACAAGGTGTAGCACATCTGCCCTAGTAAGGGCAGATGACGATGGCAAGTAGATATTACAGAGGGAAAAGGTAAATGTGGATAAAGTGATGCGGACGGCAACTGCCTGTAGGTGAGTATGCAATGAAATGGGATGGTAATAGACGTCGTCTCTAAGGAGCATCAGAATCCCTCCATGGGCTGGGATACCTTCCACGGGCGGCAGGTCGAAACGAACAGAAGTGTAGTGGGGAAAGTCTGCACGATCACTTGGACGCAACTTAGTTTCTTGGAGACAGACTAGAAGCGGGCAGTGCAACCGAAGGAGTAGTTTTAGCTCCTCCCGACTGGAACGAATGCCGCGAATATTCCATTGAAGGAGCGCCATGATAAAAATGACAGAAGAAATAAGGATAAAAACCAACTAGCAAGCGGGGTCACCTCAACGGCCGCCGAGGACCGGATTTTGAGGGAACACTGCTATCGCTGTCTAGGGGCAAAGAGTCGTGGTCCATAGGTTCGACCGACGCGCCTGCCACCTCCCTGAGTTTATCAGGAGGGGCAGTTTCCACCGCTGGTAACGGCCCGGGTGCCCGGCAGACGGAGCGTCCCGGTGAAACAGAAGACAGCCGAGGTCGGCAACTGTTGGATGGTGTGACGAATGGGTCACGCCTCGGTGGGAAAGTAGAGGAACTCTTTTTCTTGTTGGCTCTTCTCGAAGAGTGACGGTGAGAAGAGGCAGTCGACGGTTGGGAAGCCTGAGAATGCAGAAAATCCTCCCGGGGGGGGGGGCGGTTCCTTTTTCAAAGTCCGGGCATCTTGTTTAGGTGCCCGCGATTTACTAGAGATTGACAAAGACTGTACTTTAGGAGCAGCAGGAGGAAGCGGGGACGTGGAATGGGCAATCTTCGGGCTGGCGGATCGCACAACTGTGGCAGCGAAAGTGAAATCACAAGTCTGGGTACTTGAATCCTTAGTAGGTCGAGTTGAGGTGAGGACCTTACTGTATGTGCCCGCTGGGAAGACAGTGGGCTTTCGACTCGCCAACAACTTTCGAGCGGCAGATGTTGATACCTTCTCCGTAACCTGAATTTGCTGGATGATTTTTTCATCCTTATATACAGGGCAGTCTCGAGAGGAAGCCACATGGTCGCCGTTGCAGTTAAGGCAGTGAGGGGACGGAGGTGGGCAATCCCCCTCATGGGCGTCCCTACCATAAGTGACACATTTTACTGCGTTAGGACAAGATTGACGGGTGTGGTTGTATTTGTGGCATTGAAAACAGCACGTTGGGTTAGGCACATAAGGGCAGACAGACGACTTCATACCCTGCTTTGACCTTCGACGGGAGTTCAACTCTGTCGAACGTCAAAAACACAGTACGAGTAGGTGTCAGCTGGTTATCTACCGTTTTCATCACCCTATGCACTGCTGTCACACCCTGATCTGACATCTAGGATTGGATGTCTTCATCAGACAACCCGTCAAGGGATCTCGTAAGAACTGCCCCCCGTGACGAGTTGAGTGTGCGGTGCGCTTCTACCTTGACTGGAAACGTGTGTAACAATGTAGTCGGGATTAGCTTTTGGGCTTGGAATGCACTGTCCGCTTCCAGCAACAATGTACCAGTGCGCTGACGCGAACAGGTTTTAACAGGGCCAGCAATTGCATCTACACCTTTCTGTATAACGAACGGATTGACAGAATTGAAATCCTTTCCGTCGGTGCGAGACACAACAAGAAATTTCGGTAGATTAGGCAGAGTCTTTTTTTGCTGAGGCGAATCTATCTTTCTTTTCTGGGTCAACGTCACTGAAGAAGAGAAGGAAGTAATTGCGGAAGTGTCCTCCGTGATTACCGGCGTCTCCGATGGCGCGCTCCTTCCTAGTGGGGGCCCTCTCTGAGGGCTTACCCGCCTTAGGTGATTGTTCACACCTCAGGTCACACCTCCCAAGAACTGACGGAGGGACCAATCGGCATGTTCGGAAGGTACCAGCTCGGGAATCACCCCTCCATGGGCCTGGCCTTTACCAGGGGGTACGTACGTGCCCTACTTGTCTACCCGGGGCGGGGAATTATGCGTTACCCCGTCACCTGCTACGCATGATAATGCGTGGGTCGGCCTTCAGACACGCACAGGGATGAAAGAAGAAGAATAGAGGAAGTGAAGAGAAAGGAGGAAAGAAGTGTCTCAAACGCCGAAGGGGAGACTAATGAGGAGGAGAAGAAGGCTAAGAGAGTACAGCAAGAAGAGGAAGACAGAAACAAAGCTAAGGAAAGGAAGGAACCAAGGAATAAGAGAAACTAACACAAGAAGCCACCGTAACACGCGAAAGACGCCCGTCTCCGGGCGAAGGCATAAACCGGGAGGGAAAGTGAAGCAGCCTGGGGCAGAAGAAAGGCTGCTTCGGCTCGGGGCCCCGTGCGCGCCACACACGTTCCTACAAAAGAGCTGTGGGTTCCCTGGGGGGTTTATGTAGATAAGGAACAGCAGAGGAGCAATAACACTACCCTGTGGAATGTCCAATATCACCTCTGTTTTATTCAATGCTTTACCATCGACTACTACAAACTGTGACGTCTTTGACAGGAAATCACCTATCCAAGCCCAAATTTGGGTGATATACCATAACCACGTAATTTGATTAAAAGCAGTTTGGAGGTACGGTGTCAAAAGCCTTCTTGACATCTCTAAATACGGAATCAATTTGCGAACCCTTGTCGATAGCACCCATCACTTCGTGTGAATAAAGAGCTATGTTTTGCATGAATGATATTTTCTAAATACGTGTTGACCTTGGGTTAATAGATCATTCTGTTCAAGATGATAATATTTGAACACAGGATTTGTTCCAAAACCCTGCTGCAAATTGACATAAATGAAATCGGCCTGTAGTTTAGTGGGTTACTCCTACTGCCTTTTTTTAATACAAGTGTAGCCTGTGCAACTTTCCCATCTTTTGGTACAGATTCATCTTTGAGAGAGCGGTTGTATATGGCTGTTAAGTAAGGAGCTATCGCTTCAGCACAATCAGATATAAATCTAATGGGTATACAGTCTGGACCAGAAGACTCGCTCTTGTGAAGTGATTTTAGTTGCTTCACTACTCCGATGATATCAACTTCTACGTTACTCACTATGGCCTCTGTTCGAAATCCGAAATCTGGAAAACTGGTTTCATTTTCTTTGGTGAATGAGTTTTGAAAAGTTGTGTTTAGTAACTCTGCTTTAGTAGTGATATCACTGGCGGGATCGCCATTTCTGTCACATATTATTTCTATTTTGCCTCTAGTATATTTGACTTATGCCCAAAATGTCTCTGGGTTCTCAGTCAGATTTCGAGAAAGAGTTTCGTTGTGGAAGGAATTGTAAGCATCTCGCATTGAAGTCCTCGCTAGATTTCAAGCTTCTGTGTAGGATCGCCAATCCTGGGGACTTTGTATTCGTTTAAATTTTGCATGCCTTTTTTGTTGTTTTTTTAACAGTGTCCTGACCTGTTTTGTATATCAAGGGGGATCACAACCTTCTTTTATTAATTCATTTGGTATCAAACTGTCAATTGCTGTCGAACCTACAGCTTTTCATCCAATAAGCTGTTTTCGTAGAATGTTTATCTTTCACAGTTGCTGTCTCAACAGCCCTGTTTAAAATTGTAAGATGTCTGTCTTCTCAGGCTTCTAAGGCTGTCTCTAAATATAAGGACCTTAGGAAAAGACTCATATATACAGGTACGGCTATTCATTTTAGTAAACATTGTAGAAATGGGGCTTGTACCTAGTTATGTGAAATCTTTTCTGAATGTTAAGCAGTGTAAAAAAGATTCGAAGAAATTCAGTGTATTAGTGAAAAGTATATCTGAACACATCAGCCCTCTTTATAAGAAAAAAGCACTTTAAATGCAGAAGCGTACTGTTTGTACTTTGAACTTATCAAAATGTTTCGTAACCGTTACAATTTTCAAATCGACAATTTTTGGTGTCAGATCATGAGAGCCTAGAAATACATAGACAAGTCATTTGTAACGGACATATACAGAAACTGAGTAATCTTCGCCTTTTACCTGTTAAAAATTGACAGTGTACAACTATTTTTTTATGTCCATAAGATTTTTTAATAGAATATATAAAAAAATGTTTGAAGTACAATGTCAACTGACTTACATGACAATACTGTTATAGAAAATCTTGTTGTTGACCTTAAAACTGGTCTATATAGCATTAATGTTGAAAAATCACAGCAGACCAGAATAGCACATGATGCTTGTAATATTCTCAACAAGAATGTAGCTCATTCTCAAAATAATGTTAATTAAGATAAAAATTAATTAATGCTATTAATGTAAAACTGAGAGAAAATGGTGGTCTAATAACCAAATCCGATGAAGGTAGCTCTTCTGTTATCACCACAAAAAAAAGAATATGTAACAAAAACACTATAATTTTTTAAGGAAAACAATATTTCTGAGCTAGAGGTTGATCCCACCCCAGGTTTACAAAAAGAAATAAGATCTCCTCTCAACAAGGCACATTTCTTGCTTAAGTCATTTCATAAAAAGCAGTTTATCAACATTGAATCCTCAACCACCAAAGCTGAGGTCCAAGTTTAAGGTCCACAAAATAAACCACCCAATCCATCCTATTTCAAATATTATGAATTCTGCTTACCATGACTTAGCTGCAAGTCATAAATTTTTCAAAATATTTATTTGGTAGCGAATAGTAGAAGCCACATAAACAAAGCGGAAGACATACATTGTGATGAAAACATTAAGATGCTTTCATTTGACATTAAAAACCTTTATACTAACGTGCTTGTGCTTGTTTTATCTATCGGACCAAACTGCGTGGTCATCAGACCGTAGCTTACAAACTACTTAAACCTAGGTAAACTAACCTAAGGACAAACACACACACCCATGCCCCAGGGAGGACTTGAACCTCCACGGCCAGCAACCGTGCGCTCCGCAGCGAGACACTTTGGACCGCTCGGCTATCCCACCACAGCAAGGTGCCGTGCTCATGCAAAAGACTTCAGAGATCGTAGCAAAGAACTTAGATTTCCTATGAGGATATCACGGACTTCATGAACCTAATTCAGATTGTAACAAACTACAATTACTTTGAATTTAAAGGACAACTATACCAGCAACCTGATGGCCTAACAATGGGTAACCCGCTAGCTGGCGTCCTTGCAGACATCTTCATCAACTCCCTTGGAGAGACCTTCTTCAAAAAATTCTCCACAGCTGCCTTAGGAATTGTTTCATATGCCAAGTAGGTCGATGACATTTTAATTATTTACAATGTAATGAACAATGGCACTGACCAACTGTTCAAGATCTTCAACGGACTACATGAAAAATTACTTTCACCTGTGCATTTGTAATGATTCCTGTCAGTTAAATTATCTAGACTTAATTTTCACAATAGTTGATGACAAAATCTCCAACATTTTTTGTAAAGATTTTTATTCTGACCAAACAGTACCAGCCTGTTCTACACACCCACAATCTCACAAAAAAGCATTTTTTAACTCTATGGCCATAGAGCAATTTCTACCCCTTTATCCTCTGAAAACTTACAACTGAATTGAATCTCATTAAAACTATTGCAGTTAATAATGGCTATGAACCAAGTATAGTAGACGATGTTTTCAAACAAAAAAAACAATAACAACAATAATGGAAGGTCCAGTAAGGAACGTTAATAATAGGGTTGTGTCCGAGTGGTTCGGCCGAATCCAGATTCGCCGAATCTAGCACACTGGGTTCGGATTCGATGCATAATGGCCGAATACTACCGAATCCCGAATCCAAAGTTTATATGGAAAATTTCAGTTACGAATGTTGTAGTTAACTTTGCATAACAGTGCGCTTTCGTTTGCGTTATTTACATTATTGTTTCATAGATCCGCTGAAAGACGTGACGTCATAAAACGGGGTTAAATCGAGTACAAAACGAACGAAGTTCTGAAAAATGGCACTAGGAGCCACCACAAGTTTTCCGTCTCGTCTAAGCAGTGCTACACACACCCCGTTTACATGGGCTCCTAAAACCGGATTTCGTAAACGATTTCCCAATTCCGCTGTTGGTTGGTTATGTAAACACTCCAAAAGCAAAAAACGGTATACGAAAATCCGTTTTCGTCTTCCGGAAGATGTGTTACATGTAAACGTAGTGAGTGGCTTGCTTCGTAGGCGCAAATGTAAATACTGACGCTAAAACTTTTGCACTCGTAAAAATAGAAAAAAGGAAGTCGAGTCTAATTTCCACTTTATTTTCGACTATTGAATTTTAACACACCATTCAACGAAGGAAATAGTTCTTCAGTATTGCTCAACTTCAAATGTAGCAGGTCACGTTGGTAACAGGTAATTTCCTAGGTACCGTATACATCGAATGAAACGGCAATACAATCGATAAATATCAGACATTGAACTCTCGCTCCGCTAGCAGTAGCAAGGAACTTTTTTTCTCTTTAAAATAGATGTTGATGTTTTGACATGTTTCAGTTCCCAGCACATTACCACATTAAGTTAGCCCAAAACATACATTGTAAAGTTGATTTTGGCAATAAATAACATTTAGCGTTGTTGTTTCTTCAATTGCAGTATTATAATATGACTTTCTACATAACATGTCGCCACTCATAACCTCACTTTCAACATGGAGTACTGGAAAAAGCGAATTGACGTGACGGACAGTGTGAATACAACTTGATGTGACGGATCCGTGACATGACGTGACATGACGTTGACGTGACGGACAGTGTGAATCGGTGTTAATTCGTTGTCAATGGACTTTTCAGTCAAAGCTATGGTCGTTAGACTATAGGTACCAGTATTTGAACAAGCGAATGTTATGATTTTTACGAATAGGTCATGATTTTAAAGGATGTGGCCAGGCAGGAACCTAAGAGTACAACTTGTTCACTCACAAGTTACGTTGTACTCTTAGGTTCCTGACTAAACACATCCTTTAAAATCATGACATATTCGTAAAAAACATAACATTCACTTCTTCAATACCTATCGCACAGACCTATCGTTCCTATATGAAACACTATCCGATATATATCGATCGCACTGCCGCTTCATTCGGTATACACGGCTCCTAGAACATCACCTACGATTCTAGCATGAGTTGTCTCATTCTAATTTTGCGTATTCTTTCATCGAATTTTGTGAAGTGCTGGGGTATGTGAACCTTAGAGAAGCACTAGGATTTCAAGAAGAAAGTTATTTACTACCGTATGTGGATAAAAAGTTTTAATCGTGCGCCATTCAGGCGTGATAACATCAATTCAACAAACATCTGACATCTGTTTCAATAAATTCGGTTAAATTGTATGATGCTTCTCGCCGGGCTGCAGTGGTTATGTTGGCACCAGTGGTAATGACGGCAACTCAGATGACCAATAAATGTTTTTTCGTGACAACTTCAATTAAAACAAAATTTATTTTTTCTTTACGGACAAGGGTACATACAAAGAACATGTCAACCATAGAGCAGGTACAGTATTCATTTAACTGCAAGTGAAACGAGCAGCAATAACACTCTGTACCTCGTGAAAAATATTAACGCAATTCTACACTCCATTCGGTAAAATTTTACGACGCTTCTCACCGGGCTCCAGTTCTTATGTTGGCAACAGATGAACAATCAAGTGTAGAATTGCGTTAATATTTTTCTCGATGTAGAGAGTAAGTGTTATTGCTGCTCGTTTCACTCGCAGCTAAATTAATACTGTACCTGCTCTATGGTTGACAGGTTCTTGTATGTACCCTTGCCCGTTCAGAAAAAAAAAAAAAAAAAAAAAATTGTTTTACTTGAAGTTGCCACGAAAGAACATTTATTGGTCACCTGAGTTGCCGTCATTACGATTGGTACCAACATAACCACTGCAGCCCGGCGAGGAGCGTCGTATAATTTAACCAACAAAATATATTAGCTTTGGATGTATAATAAATTATTTTATAATGGCTTATATAAGTGACTATAAAATCATTAAACATTTACACATCCTATGTTTTAAGAACCTATTTTTCAAACTTCCAAAATATCTACTTACATTTTCAGGTTTTATTTTTCATTCTTCGCCTTTGAAAAAGGGAAAAAAAAGTAATTCTTTCCTTTGTAAGACTTCATTATGCAATTATTTTGTATTTCATCAAAATGAAATAGTTGGTAATAGAGTGAAGAAAGTTTCTTATTATCTTTTAGTGCATCTAAACAACATATACCTCAAAATGTTTCATAAAAATTTCTTTTAAAAGGATAAGGGGATATTAAAAAATTCTTAAAATTTAAAATATAAACCCAAATTTCTTAAATTTTACTGTACCATTGTCATTTGAGATCCATCACAGAAGGCTTTATCTTCATCACTGGCTGTGATAGGGTAGTAATGCTTTTTAAATACATACACTTGAGTTGACAGATTATTTGGGTTCGAGATTCAATTCGGGTTCGAGATTCGGCGCACGTTACATTTAAGATTTGGTAAAATTGGGATTCGACCCATCCCTAGTGAATAATAATAATAATAATAATAATATATGTGTAGGGAACAACTCATCATAAAGACTAAAGTTGAGCTGCCGACACACACACACACACACACACACACACACACATTTCTAAATTTTCGGCCGCGGCCTTCCTTAGACAGACAACACTCATCCACACAATCATTCAGACACACTCATCCACACACATCAGCCATCTCTGGCTGCCCAATACAGTCCAAGTGTTCTCTGTCTGAGGAAGGCCGCTGCCGAAAATTTCGAATTTTGTGTGTGTGTGTGTGTGTGTGTGTGTGTGTGTGTGTGTGTGTGTGTGTGTCTGTTGGTGGCTCAACGTTCGTCTTTACGGTGCGTTGTTCCCTACACATAATAATAATAATTATTATTATTATAAAAATAGAAAACAGATGACTTACCAAAAGGACCGGCTCGTCGATAGAAACAAATAAAATTGTTGTTGTTGTTGGTTGTTTAAGGGGGACAAAACTGCAATGCTCATCAGTCCCCCATTCCACCTCTAGGCGACAAAAGGAAAACCATACACGTGAAAGATATCACGCACAGAGTTTAAAGTTACGGTGTGGGAGAGGAGTCCCACTGAGTCAATAAAACATCATCAAGAATAACAAGACAAAACGAAAAGACGGATACACAGAGACAACTTACAACAAAGAAACCGATGGCCGTGGTTGACCGACCATAAGAATAAAAAAGGAAAAGTCAACCACTCGGTTTCACAAAGAAATCTCCAGTTAGAGAGAACGATAAAATCCCCCTGCTCGAATAAAACGTAAAACGGTATCTGCCATTGTGGCATCGTCAACAAATAAAATAAATAAAATCACACACAAACACACATACAAGCTTTCGCAGCCTAGATGCTTCGTCAGGCAGAAGGGAAGGAGAGGGAAAAGGAAATGATGAGGGTTTCAAGGGAGTGGATAAGGAGTCATTCCAATCCCGGGACAGGAAAGACTTACCTTGGGGGGGAAAAAGAGGGTAAACAAAAACACACACACCCACACATTTACACAGACGCAAGTACACTTAGGCAGACACACTGTAGAACTATTATTATTATAAATCAATAACAGAATTACCACTCTTGGCACTACAATTAATAAGCATAATCTTAAAAAAAAAAAAAAAACTTTTCTGTACCATATGTAGGGCCACTATCCTACAGAATACAAATTCTTCTTAAAAACAAATATGATTGCAATATAGTATTTTCTACTAATAGCTGTCTAAAATATACGCTTATCCATAACTTAAAATCAAGACATTCGCCTTTGCAAAGCTCAGTCATTTATAAAATCGTCTGTAATACTCGCCCAGCCTATTGTACAGGACAGTCTTGACGAGCCTTTTCTGTCAGATATAAAGAGCATCTTTTAGGGAGAAAAAGGTACAAACGTACATAACTCGTCCTTTGCTGACCATATTTTAATTACAGGCCACTGCCTAAAGATGTTCACAACATTGGTATCTTGCACACTCGATATGCTTGAGCAGTTGGAAATTTTCAAACATTTTTCTCGTAATAACCATTTCATTCTTAATGAGCAATTACAATTGCGCAATAGAAACTTTTTTGTTGGCATAAAGCCCTTACTTATAATCACTTAATGTGAAATATTCACATACTGTTTCCTGCACAGTAGTCTCAGATATTGTTTTTGTAGTATATCCAGTGTGTGAAAACAAATGTTCCGCCACGCCTGTTGGCCAGGTGGTGGCAGAAGGACTGAAAGCAGTATGCGGAATGGCAGTTCAGATACAAATTTGTAAGTGTGATTCTCATCTTCATAGTGTCGTGTGTTGATTATTGAGTGTTCGTGTTGTCACAACATTTGGCGACGAGGGTGGGATTTTTTTGTAATTATTAAGTTACAAACAACATTCGAGATGTCAATGCTCGAGCAAATTCTGCAAATCCTCATTGAACCTCACCGAACATCAGAAGTTTGTCATAACGGCTCTACAACAGCTCCTCACGGCAACACACAACGATTGCACATGAACGTTGTCCATACCCACTTTTCCACCATACGAGGAGACGACAGAAGATTGGACTGACTATGAGAAGCGACTTCGACAACACTTCGTAGCTTTTGGGGTTGTTGATAAATCTCTCTAAGTCACTGTTTCTTTTATGGATCTCTCCAAAGTTCTACCAACTTTTGTCTTAATTAGTGCTCCTCAAAGAACCCCCTTCACAGTCATTTGACGAAATGTGCTCACTTCTCACCTCATATTATAAGAAGCAAACACGTCGTTGCATCACGTGTAGCACTTTATCAGTGTAAACTCTCAACCATACCGAGCATGGGCTACAGAACTGCAAGGCATTAGTGAAAAGTGCAAATTCATTACTACTGTTAGTAAAGAATCTTACGCCAATCCAATGGTCAGGGATGCAATATTGAGGTCCACTCCTGATAATGAAGTGAAGGCTCCTCAATTAAATGACCCATCCTCATCTGAAGTATTGGCCATAGCAGAATCTTTTAAGATTATTCGCACTGCAGGTGTGCAATTGGATGCTTGGGGTGACGTAGGGGAAGTCACAGCGGATAGGGCATTCGTTGATGCGGCAGGCCGTGTTGTGAACAACGAAGGAACTGCGGTGTACTCTTGCACACAACCCAAGCAAAGCAAGCAGCACACTAGTTCTAAACAGAAGCAATCTCTTGCTGCCTCACCTTCTTGTCCCCACTGTTTTTCCCAACGTTCACGAATTGATTGTCCGTAATGTTGGGCAACATGTCACAAATGTAAGTGCTCACATCTCTTCTGTTTGCCGATCTAACCAAGTGCAGGCTATACACAATACTGACTTAGGTACAGGCTCCATTCCACATGTCAACTCCACAAACTCTGGAGACAAACTTCACGCCAAGGTGCAGATGTTTGGAAAAGACGTACAGATGCAAATGGATACTGGTTCGGCAGCCACAATAATTACGTCACAAACTTATCTTCACCTGGGTGCACTGCCCCTTTTCACCAGTCTTGCGCCGTTTACGCACATATAATCAGCAACAACTCTCCCTTTTGGGACAAATAGATGTCCAAATCACATATAATTCTGTTGTATGTATGGTCACTGTGAATGTTGTTGACCACATGGGGACAGCTGACTTGTTCGGCTATGATGCCTTCAGCATATTTGGATTCTCTGTCGACGATACTGTGAAAGTTGTATCCAACAGCATTCCTTACTCTCAGATACCTTGTCTACAGACTTTTCTGCTCTTTTTTCGCCCGGTCTTGGGTATGACACAGCTTTTACTGCTCAAACCGGGAGCCAGACCATGGTTTTTTCGAGCCTGACCCCTTCCTGTTGCATTCCATGACGCTGTAAAATGGAAGTTAGATTGGCTTATGACCTTAGGAGTTTTGCTTCTTGTTCCTTCCAGCAAATGGGCCACTCCGATTGTCATTGCAAACAAACCTAATGGCAGCTCAGGCTTTGCGGCGACTGATACTTATCCTATGCCAAAACCGGAAGGACTGTTTTCCAAACTTGCTGGAGGAAAATACTTTTCTAAAATCAACCTCTCTGAGGCTTATCAGTTACCACGTTATGAGTCATCGCATCAATTTCTTGTTCTCAATCAGTGGGGACTAAGGCTGTTGGAGGCCTGGGGCAGAGGCAGAAAAAATGAGGCCCCCTGTCCACTTGCAAATACAATTACAATAAAAAAGTAATTTTTGAGATTTGGATGTCCCAAGGATGAGAGGAACAGGCCAATCTATGAAAAAAAAAAAAAAAAAAAAAAAAAAAAAATTGGAGGCCCCACAACAAGAGGCCGAAGGCGTTAAAAAAACATTCTTTCGAAATATTTGGAGAGCCTGGAAGACGAGAGGCGCAGGGCGGTCCGCTCCCTCCACCCCCCCCCCCCCCCCCCCCGCCTTAGTCCACCACTGTTCGCAATACGCCTTTTGGCATTTATCATTACCAACGGTTGCCATTTGGTGTGGCCAGTGCGCCAGCCATATTTTAAAAGTTTCTAGAACAAATTTTTATCGCCGTTCCTGGATGTATTAACTATCAGGATGAAATTGTCATTACCGTGGCTACCACGGAGGAGCATCAAAAAAATCTATGTACCCTTTTCTCCGTCCTACAACACGCTGGTCTAAAGTGCAATTTTCACAAATCTCAATTCTTTCAGCCCTCTATAGTGTACCTGGGTTTTCACCTTTCCAAGGATGGGATCTTCATGACAACACTCCCGCGATCAACGTCCTTCTGCGTCCTTCGTTGGTCAAAGAACTGCAAGCTTTTCTTGGATAAATAGCATACTATCACAAGTTTAGCCCCTCGGTAGCAGAGATATCTAACCAACTCAGTCGCTTACTCAAGAAAAATGTTTTACGTGGTCTGACGAATGTGATGCTATTTTTCACCGCCTCAAAGCTCATCTCCAAAAAGAACCTTGTTAACCTTGTTTGGCCACTTACTGACCTGGGCAACAGCTTATTTTAGCTACTGATACATCACAACATGGTTTTGGTGCTGTTTTAAATCACAAATATTATGATGGTACAGAACGTCGTATTGCTTATGCCTTCAAAACATTAAATTACTAGCAGTTGTGGTATTCACAAATTGAAATAGAGGCTCCAGCCATTGTTTATGCTCTCAAGAATAGTTTGGAGAGTATCATAGGCTTCATTTCATCAAAATCGGATCAGGGGAAGGAAAGATATCGTAATTTGAATTTTTATGTGTGTACTATAGGTCAATCCAAATGAAGTGGTAAAAATAAAAATAAAAATTAAGTTGGTTGCTTGACCATTTTTAAATATTTTAATTTTTTTATATGTGATTGCCCTATATTTGAGAAGTTCAAAACAGTTTTTTAAAGTAATTTATCTTGCACCTTTACTCAATGGCGGCCATTTTTATTTGACGGCGCGCGCCAATTTTTCAGTCTGGAGACATTACCGAAAATTTGAATATCTCTGTACTGGGTTAAGTTACAACATTGCAATTGACATGATTGTTTTTAGAAAAGTGTCCTCTACAACATTGTCTATTACACAAAATACCTTAAATTCAAAAATAACCAGTCAAAATGATCTTCAAAATTTGGTATCCAAATTTTCAAAAATCCACTTTTTAGGCCCAATAATAACATACACGGAGTGACTTATGAGAGTCTATTTTTTTTCCTGTAGTTAGATATCATACACTACTAGCCTCATATAGAGCATGAACTCTTACAAATGTTTCCTTTTCATTTTTTGTAAAGTTTGAAGCTAGTTATCTCAGATGGGACTGAATATAAAAATATGATTTTTGCAGTTTGTACACCTATATGATAGCAACATGCTGTAAAAATTTCAACACTGATATCTGAGTGTGAACAAAGATATGAATTTTTGAAAATGAGGAAATAATTCACATTACTATACAACTGATCAAATGGCTGTTACCTATACATGTGTGATATTGGTGGAATATAATCAATTATTATTGAAGCAAGGTACTGAATTATATACAAAAAGTGGAAACATCACTGAAATTAACATTTATGTTATTTTGACATACGATATTTAAAATAAATTAATTGAGAAATTAACATCTTTAGAGATGCGACTATTCCTGAACCTGGTGGTGAATGTTAAGAACACTTATTTCTTCTGACAGCTTCTGTGATGTAGAATAATACCTCCCAGTTGCTGTGGTAAGTTCAAGCACTGAAAGTGTCCTTAAAACATTTTTTATTGGTATCCAAACTTTGTTACTATTCGATTTCTTGAACGATGATCTTGGGCCAGCAGGAAGTTTTTTGTAACTGAACCATAAACTGTTTTGTGACACACTTGTTATCTGTCCAACAGAGCACTGTTCATCCATGTTATTGCATTCCAGTTAATCTCTTAAAATTAATTACAAATTACACACAAAACAAAGCACATAACACATTCTACACTCTCGAAGTACGTACACCCACTCTAACAGAGGTTTCAGAACAGACTGACTACAACAATGCCACACCCAGCAGTAATGTACTTCTACAATGCCACACCCAGCAATAATTTAATTCTTTATTGACAATAAACCTAAACGTAAATGGGCATTTTTATTACAATAGAACACAACCGAAAGCACCTGTTGTTTAATACTGTATTATTAAAAATAAATAAACTAAATGAATATATTGTGATATATTTAGTTAACACTATGTCACAATTAAATTTTATTACAATGAAACAATAAACCATTTGAATAGGCAACAGTCATAATAACTGCTGTAGTGTCATATGAATTATTTCCTCATTTTTAAAATTCATATCTTTGTTCACACTCAGATATCAGTGTTGAAATTTTTACAGCATGTTGCTATCATATAGGTGTACAAACTGTGCAAAAATCATATTTTTATGTTCAGTCCCATCTGAGATAACTAGCCTCAAACTTTACAAAAAATGAAAATTTTCAAATTTCAAAAATTCATAAAAAATTAAGGAAACATTTGTAAGTGTTCTTGCTCTATATGATGCTAATAGTGTACGATATCTAACTACAGGAAAAAATAGACTCCTTGTTTGTTATTTTTGGGCCTAAAAAGTGGATTTTAAACAATTTGGATACCAAACTTTGGAGGTGATTTTGACTGGTTATTTTTGAATTTAGGGCATTTGTGTAATAGACAATGTTGTAGAGGACACTTTTCTAAAAACAATCATGTCAATTGCAATGTTGTAACTTAACCCAGTGCAGAGATATTCAAATTTTCGCTAATGTCTCCAGACTGAAAAATCGGCACGTTTCAACAAATAAAACTGGCCACCATTCAGTAAAGTTGCAAGATAAATTACTTTAAAAAACTGTTTTGAACTTCTCAAATATAGGGCAATCACATATAAAAAAATTAAAATATTTAAAAATGGTCAAGCAACCATCCCTGTACCACTTCATATGGATTGACCCCTATGCTTATAAGTATGGTGTAGTACAGCAAATCTCCAAGAGTACTATACGAACTTTCAGGGGGTTTCATAGTTCAACTGAGAGTATCTTG
This sequence comes from Locusta migratoria, assembly GCA_026315105.1. Lineage (NCBI taxonomy): Eukaryota > Metazoa > Arthropoda > Insecta > Orthoptera > Acrididae > Locusta > Locusta migratoria. The sequence goes on along the minus strand of CM048748.1, from coordinate 472,860,091 downwards.
GTACAACATGTAAACTCCATTTCGTCAAAATCAGATCGGGGGAAGAAAATATATCTTAATTTGTTGTTTCTGGTGTATGCTACACTTTAATTGCATCGTAGTAGAGCAAAGATCCGATAGAGGCGCTGTTACATAGTATACGAAATAACTAATAGATAGTGATGCTGCGTTAGAATCATTTCTGAAAAATCAGTCACGTACAATGAGGGGATTTTTTTTTTTTTTTTTTTTTTTTTTTTTTTTTTTTTTTTTTTGGAGAATGAAATAAATAATTAATGTTGTTTTGATCAGTACATTAATGAGCCCCCTAAAGCGAATATTTCGTTGCCAACGTTAACATACTAAACCACTGCCACTGCAAGTAGAATTTAACCCTGGTATGACAAAAAATAATTATTTTAGTAGCTGTATCCCTCATGTCTTGCAATGCCATGGAAAGGAAAAATGTGCTTTTTTTCTGCAGGTATAATTTGAATTTAAAACATAACGACATTCCTTCTAGTCTATCAATGTTTTCATTTACTGAGAATTCTTTGCAAGGAAATACGAATTTATATAGTTCCCTTTCTGATTTCGGTTATCCTCATTACATTTTGAGTGTGTTCTGTTGATGAATACCTTGAATACGTCATAGTACAGGAAAGGATAAAGTGAGGCGACATTAGTTAAATAGTACACCAAAAAACTAATTCTTGAATAAACAACGTCTTGATTGCAAATAAATTTTTTTGTTACAATGACGTGTTTAGCCCGGTTAGGGCATCTTCAGATATCTAACAAAGAAGAAAAGATTGAAACAGAACATAGTTATAATCAAAAAACTAATTATGGCATTCCTTCGGGCCCCCCCCCCCTTCATAGCTTCATAACGATGGTATAACGCACTATAATACGGGGTACAATTTACTTGCGGCAGCAGCATTGTGCGTTGATGTTGGCAACGACCGTTGAATGCTTTTTCAAAAATCAGTCATATAGAATGAGGGGAATAATTCTATATGTTCAAACTGAAATAAATAATTTATGCTGTTCTGGACAGTAAATTAATCATCCTCCTAAAGCGAATAGTTTGTTGCCAACGATAGCAAACTAAACCGCTGCCACTGCAAGTAAAATTTAACACAGGTAGCACACAATTTTTATTCTTCCTAGCTGTATCCCATATGCTTTGCAATGTCATGGAAAGAAAAGTGCATCTTTACACTAATATGACCACTGAATGGAGTGAGCATTGCGTTCTGTGAATTTTCTCAACATTAAGCTTGAATTAGCATGTGATATTGAGACAAATTCACTCTTTCCACGCATTTATTTGGTCTTCAGATTTTTTTTTTTTTTTTTTTTTTTTTTTCTGCTGCATTGGCTGCAAATAAGCTCCACCTCCTTTTCTCAGATCAACCACATAACCTGAAATAACATCTAAATAAATATGTCACAGAAGCAACAAGATAGCTGAGCAAACGTCGCTAAAAGGGCCATTTACACAGAGTCATCCATCTTAACCGAACACAAAAAGGACCAAGATAAAGTCAGCGATTAGTAGATTTTTCCCAATATCATGCGACATTTTCATCTTGATGTTGAGGACACAAAATCAGTTTTGCGCATCTGAATGCTCAATCCAGATATATTTCTACTCACTGCCTGCTACTACAGATAATATATACACGCGAGCCACAAAATCAACAGAAACCTCTCTGTTTTCATAATTGTTCAGTACAATATTGTGATTAAAATGTGTAATTACTTACATTTGGATCGGACAACATCAAGATAGAGACATCTTTTGCAGAGGCAACTGTATTTAAGAGTTATAATCAGACTTCTGAATATATAGTTCTATTATACAAGGTTGGTTAACTTTGTTCTTCGCGAAGTAATCATTGCAGGACGTAGGGACATGTATTAGCTGAAAGAGTGGCCAATGCTGCTAACACAGTCAAGACAATACACTGGAAATACTATATTTAATGGAACTTTCTATAGAGACAATCAGCTAACGCCATTGCTTCAACGTTTACTCAGACTTACTTTATCGCACACTGGCACCACCATGACGTCTTACTTAAACAGCTATGAACTGCTCTGTTGAATTAATTACCAGACTTTCAGCATTTGTCGAGTTTCCGATAATAGGGAGCACTGCATACAGAATAACTACATTATCCCCATTGCAACACTGCAACATACTAATAATTCAGCATGCACTGTGAGAGAAACAGTTGAGTATTATACCATAGAACCAACACATGGCGCTGTTATTATTACTACTACTATTTCTCATCTCATCAGTAGAAGTGTTTTCTGAAGTTTACACCAAACATACAATTACACACAGCAGTCCTATCTTTATTAACACAACCTAACACTGAATTTACATAATTCCGGAGTACGGACTTAATTAATTTCACTTTTTGAATGCAAAACTTCATGAACATTCATTGTTTACGACAATGACTTCTACTTACATTTGACATATTGGCTAGGAGAACTGAGTTTATTGTCAGTAATTGTCACGTCTTAATGTGGCATGCCTCTACATTTTATTGTTCTATATCCTGTCAAATTATACCAATATTCAGCTCTTATGATTACTATTACTAGTTGCCCCATTTAAGATGAACACATTTTACTTTGCAACTAATAAAGAAAATTGTGAACCACTTTTACTGCAGACTATGAAACAGTCAGAAGACAACAATATAATTAAGGACAGTTCACAAAAATGTATGACGAATTGTGATAGATACATAAAAAAATTGACACATATACAACACTTAAGCTATCGGCCACTGGCCTTCCTCAGAATAGAGAGCATTCACACAACCACACCGGCACACGTCACAGTCACATAACTTTATGTGCCTTTAAAAGCTTGTTGTACATCTCTGCGATTTTTTTTTTTTTTGTGTGGTTTCAGGGCGCACAACTTCTACGGTCATTAGTGCCCAGACAAGAACATAGATTCGCTAGATCTCAAAAAATAAAACAATAAAACATGGTGACTGTCAGAACATCAAGAAGAGGCTAAAAACAAAAGATAAAAAACAATTAAAAGGGTTAAATATCCTTCGATAAGTTGGCCAAGTTGATAAAACGCAAAAATTGAGCAGCTGCTCGTGTATCATCAGCTAAAATTTCCTCCAGAGTAGACGGAAAGTGAAGGGCTACACGGAGATGATTAAAACTTACACAAGACAGTAAAACATGTCGCACTGTCAGCAGTGCACCGCAGGAGCACAGCGGTGCAGGGTCGGCGGATAGCAAGTGACGGTGACTGAAACAGCAGTGACCGATCCGCAACCGGGCCAGGATGACCTCCTCCCGCCGAAAGGGGCGTGATGAGGTCCTCCAAGCAGTTGGGATCGGTTTTACAGTTCTCAATTTATTGTTGTACAGTGAAAACCACGCACTGTGTCAGGACGACACGATACTCCGACGAAGAGCCCGTTGAACATCGTCCGATGGGACGCAAAAGGTAGCTATGCGACACAAAAGGGCTGCGGCCTTGGCTGCTATGTCGGCGGTCTCATTATTGGGCACACCCATGTGCCCAGGGACCCACAGGAAAGAAACATGACAGCCGTCATCTGCTAGCAACTGGAGGGAACGTTGGATCCGATACACGAGAGGATGGTTCGAGAAAGGGTCCTTAAGACTCTGCAGGGCGCTAAGGGAGTCTGAACATATGGCATAGAAAGGTTGGCGGTGGTGGCAGGTGTACAAAACGGCCTGGTGGAGGGCAAAAAGCTCAGCCATGAAATTAGAGCATGGGTCAGGGAGCTTGTATTTGAAATGGTTGTCCCCGACGACGAAGGCAGAATCCGACACTAGCAGTGCTCTTGGAACCATCAGTGTAAATAAATATGGCATTATCGAACCGCGAACGGAGTTCGACAAGCCTCGAGCGGTATACCAAATCCGGAGTGCTCTCCTTGGGGAGCGAACTAAGTTCAAGGTGAGTGTGAACCTGGGCCTGATGCCACGGTGGCAATGGGCTTTCGCTCAATCGAAAGGTGGAAGGAAGGGTAAAATTGAGCCGCTGTAGCAGGCAACGAAACCGAACTCCAGGTGGAAGCAAGGCAATCGCAGACAACTGATATTGGCGATCGAGTGAGTCGTCAAAAAATAATCTGTAAGATGGATGGTTGGGCATCGACCGCAGGTGGCATGCGTACCGACACAAGAGTATGTCACGTCGAGTGGTCAAGGGTATTACAGCAGGTGAAGCAGGATGGTACGATACGCTCCCCATGACGTGCCACTGAGAACACGAAGAACATTAAGGGATCGGGCACAACGGGCAGCCAGGTAGAACACGTGTGTGGACCAGCAAAGTTTACGATCCAACATGAGTCCCAAGAATTTCGTAGTCTCCACAAAAGGGAGAGCAACAGGGCCGAGATGTAGAGAAGGTGGAACAAATTCCTTGTATCTCCAGAAGTTTATACACACAGTTTTCTCAGTAGAGAATATGAAGCCGTTTGCGATGCTCCAGGAATATAGACGGTCAAGACAGCGTTGAAGACAACACTCCAAGAGACACATCCGCTGGGCACTGCAATAAATTGCGAAATCGTTAACAAAAAGGGATCCAGAGACGTCGGCTGAAAGGCAATCTACGATGGGATTGATTGCAATGGCAAAGAGAGCCACACTCAAGACGGAGCCCTGTGGTACCCCATTCTCCTGGCAAAAGGTATCGGACAAAACAGAGCCCACCCGTACCCGGAACTTGCGATCCGCTAAAAACGCTTGAATGAAAAGAGGGAGGCGGCCCCGAAGGCCTCATGTGTGCAATGTGCGGAGAATGCCCGCTTTCCAACAGATGTCGTATGCCTTCTCCAAGTCGAAGAACACTGCTACTGTTTGACGCTTCTTTAGAAAGTTATTCATAATGAACGTCGACAACGTTATGAGGTGATCAGCAGCAGAGCGGTGTCGACGAAAACCGCATTGGATATTAGTCAGGAGGCGGCGAGATTCGAGGAGCCAGACCAACCGAGCGTTAACCATGCGTTCCATCACCTTACAGACGCAGCTCGTCAGAGAAATGGGGCGATAACTGGAAGGAAGATGTTTGTCCTTCCCTGGTTTGGGGATGGGAACAACAATGGCTTCACGCCAACTTGTGGGAACATGACCTTCAGTCCATATGGTATTGTTGGTACTAAGAAGAAAGCACTTGCCCGCAGGAGAGAGGTTCTTCAGCATCTCAATATGGATTGAATCGGGCCCGGGAGCAGAAGATCGGGACAGGGCGAGAGCACGGTCAAGCTCCTGCATGGTGAAGGCGACATTATAATTTTCACGATTAAAAGAGTGGAAAGAAGGCGGCCGTGCCTCCTCTACCTGTTTGTGAGGGAGAAAGGCAGGGTGGTAATGGGCAGAGCTCAAAACCTACACAAAGAAACGGCCCAATGCATTGGAAACATCAGCGGGGTCCATGAGGACTGCATTCTCCACGGTCAGGCCAGGAATCGGGGATTGGACCTTGACGCCGGATAAACGGCGTAGGCCACCCCAAACAACCATGGAGGGAGTTAAACAGTTAAAAGAACTAGTAAAAGCAGTCCAGGAAGCTTTCTTGCTGTCGTTTATGATACGACGACATTGAGCTCGCAATCGTTTATAAATTATGCAATTCTCCAAAGTTGGGTGGCGGCGGAAGGAGCATAAAGCACGGCGCCGGGCTCTAAGCGCGTCGCGGCAGACTGCAGTCCACCAAGGGACCTGGACACGACGTGGAGAAGATGATGTACGAGGTATGGAATGTACAGCAGCAGTGAGAATAACCTCTGTGAGGTATTCGACCTGACTGTCACAGCAGGGAAAATTCTGATCGTGAAAAACAGCCATGGAAGAATAAAGCCCCCAGTCGGCTTTAGAAATGTTCCAACTGGTGGGACGAGGAGATGGGGAATGATGCAGGAAGTGGATGATACAAGGGAAATGGTCACTCGAGTACATGTCAGAAAGTGCATACCACTCAAACCGACGCACAAGCTGAGGAGTGCATATCGCAAGATCTATGTGGGAGTAAGTATGAGTTGTGTCAGAAAGGAAGGTCGGTGCACCTGTGTTGAGGCAGACAAGATTGACGTGTTGGAGAAGGTCCACCAAAAGGGAGCCTCTCGGACAAGGCGCCGGAGAGCCCCATAGAGGGTGGTGGGCATTAAAGTCGCCTACCAACACGAAAGGTGAAGGGAGCTGGTTGACGAGGTGTAACCACATCTGCCCTAGTAAGGGCAGATGACGATGGCAAATAGATATTACAGAGGGAAAAGGTAAATGTGGATAAAGTGATGCGGACGGCAACTGCCTGTAGGTGAGTATGCAATGTAATGGGATGGTAATAGACGTCGTCTCGAATGAACAGTAGAACCCCTCCATGGGCTGGGGTACCTTCCACGGGCGGCAGGTCGGAACGAACAGAAGTGTAGTGGGGAATGTCTGCACGATCACTTGGACGCAACTTTGTTTCTTGGAGACAGACTAGAAGCGGGCAGTCCAATCGAAGGAGAATTTTTAACTCCTCCCGATTAGAACGAATGCCGCGAATATTCCATTGAAGGAGCGCCATGATAAAAAATGAGAAGAAATGAGGATAAAAACGAACAAGCAAACGGGGTCACCTCGACGGCCGCTGAGGACCGGATTTCGAGGGAGCACTGCTATTGCTGTCTAGGGGCAAAGGGTCGTGGTCCATAGGTTCCACCTCCTTGAGTTGATCAGTAGGGGCAGTTTCCACCACCGGTAAAGGGCCGGGTGCCCGGCAGACGGAGCGTCCCGGTGAAACAGAAGACGGCCGAGGCCGGCAACTGTTGGGCGGCATGACGGATGGGTCACGCCTCAGCGGGGAAGGAGAGGAACACTCTTTATTGTTGGCTCTTCTCGAAGAGTGACGGTGAGAAGAGGCAGTCGACGGTTGGGAAGCCTGAGAACGCAGAAAATCCTCACGGACGGGCTCCTTTTTCAAAGTCCGGGCATCTTGTTTAGGTGCCCGCGGTTTACCAGAGGTTGACGAAGACTGTACTTTAGAAGCAGCAGGAGGAAGCTGGGACGTGGAACGGGCAATCTTCGAGCTGGCGGATCGCACAACTGTGTCAGCGAAGGTAAAATCACACATCTGGGTACTTGAACCCTTAGTAGGTCGAGTGGAGGTGAGGACCTTACTGTATGTGCCCGCTGGGAGGACAGCGGGCTTTCGACTCGCCAACAACTTTTGAGCGGCAGATGTCGATACCTTTTCCATAACCCGAATTTGCTGGATGACCTTCTCATCCATGTATAAAGGGCAGTCGCGAGAGGAAGCCGCATGGTCACCATTGCAGTTAAGGCAGTGAGGGGACGGAGGTGGGCAATCCCCCTCATGGGCGTCCCTGCCACAAGTGATACACTTTGCTGCATTTGGGCAAGATTCAAAGGTATGGTTGTACCTGTGGCATTGGAAGCAGCGCGTTGGGTTTGGAATATAAGGGCCGACAGAGATAACTTCGTACCCTTGCTTTGACCTTCGACGGGAGTTCAACCCTGTCGAATGTCAAAAACACAGTACAAGTCGGTGTCAGCTGGTTATCTACCTTTTTCAAAACCCTATGCAAGGCTGTGACACCCTGATCGGACATGTAGGTTAGTATGTCTTCATCAGACAACCCGTCAAGGGATCTCGTGAAGACTACCCCCCCGTGATTAGTTGAGTGTGCGATGCGCTTCTACCTTGACAGGAAACGTGCGTAACAATGTAGTCCGGATTAGTTACTGAGCTTTGAAGGCACTGTCCATTTCCAGCAAAAATGTGCCATTGTGCTGACGCGAACAGGTTTTAACAGGGCCAGCAATTGCATCAACACCTTTGTGGATGACGAAAGGATTTACAGACGTGAAATCTTTTCCATCGGTGCGAGAGACAACAAGAAATCTCGGTAGATTAGGCAGAGTCTTCTTTTGCTGAGGCGAATCTATCTTTCGTTTCTGGGTCAACGTCACTGAAGAAGAGAAGGAAGTCATCACGGAAGTGTCCCCCGTGATTACCGGCGTCTCTGATGGCGCGCTCCTTCCTAGTGGGGGCCCTCTTCGAGGGCTTACCCGCCTTAGGTGATTGTTCACACCTTAGGTCACACCTCCCAAGAACTGATGGAGGGACCAATCGGCATGTTCGGAAGGTACCAGCTCGGGAATCACCCCTCCATGGGCCTGGCCTTTACCAGGGGGTACGTACGTGCCCTACTTGTCTACCCGGGGCGGGGAATTACGCATTACCCCGTCACCTGCTACGCATGATAATGCGTGGGTCGGCCTTCAGACACGCACAGGAAGGAAAGAAGAAGAATAGAGAAAGTGAAGAGGAAGGAAAGAAGTGTCTCAAACGCCGAGGCGGAGACTAATGAGGAGAAGAAGGCTAGGAGAGTACAGGGAGAGAAAGGCAGAAAACAAAGGGTAAGAAAGGAAGGAACCAAGGAATAAGAGAAACAACAAAAAGAACCACCGTAACTCACGAAATACGCCCGTCTACAGGCGAAGGCATAAACCGGGAGGGAAAGTGAAGCAGCCTGGGGCAGAAGGAAGGCTGCGCGCCACACACGTACCCACAAAAGAACTGTGGGGCCCCTGGGGAGGGGGGGGGGGGGGTACATCTCTGCAGTTAGTTATACACTGTCCTTATTGTGTTGTTGAATTCCAAACTTAACTTTTCATTATTAGTCTGATGGAAAGTTATTTACATTTTTCTCCTTTGTAACTTACCTAATCTGATCCAAGCATTTGGCTGTCTGTTCCACATAAAGGGTGTCATGAACCTGATTTACAGTTGGATACAGTTGTAATAAGGATGTAGATAATTTTTCATGGATGTTCATGTTGGCTGGCATTTTTAGAACAGTAACAGTTGCAGAAAAGCTGTCAAAGTCCACACTTTCAACCTGAAATTGAAACTTTTAAATTATTATTTACCTAACATAAATGTTCAACAAAATAATATCACTGTGGCTTGCACTTAAGCAATCCTAAACAAAAGAAGCAGAACCACTAACAATACTGACATTGTTATAAACGAGAAAAAAAAATCAGCAGTCCAGTGGACTCTTAAAAACATCACTGTTAACCATGCGAAACATCTTAAACAGGTAAAATTCAAACGCCTATTTCAATTTTACCTGTCAGCTGTTTCTAGCAGTTAACAGTTATTGCATGTTCTCAACGAGTTCTCAAGCTTTTTCGTGTTTCAACATTAAATAATCAAAATCAATTTTCTGGATAGTAAAAAGTACACAATTTATAGGTGATGATGGTTTTTCCCCTGTATACAATTACTGTATTTGGTGGATTTGGCACACAGCACAATCATCCTGAAAATGGAATAAAATCTGAAGTACTGACATGTTCACCATTTAAAACAAGTAAAATCAAACAATGAATTACAAGAAATCATCCAAACATATCGATAAAATTAAACTTTTATCTCCTCCATTTCAGTTATATAACTCTAACAACATTATAACAAGGGTGGAGTAGTCCTGTAATGGGATGGGCATGTATTACTGTGGACCCCTTTTTATTTATGAGGGTGCTTAGTCATCAAGTTCAGGGACTGCAAAAACAGATGAACACCAAGAAGTGAGTTTCACTAGTTTATTTAATCAAGATAGTACAAATACCACCCACGCCAAGTAAACCAATCACTACAGTGTCCAACATCTAATAGTCAAAACTGTTCGGATTTCGCAAAGACTGTGTTAACACACACACACACACACACACACACACACACACACACTTAACAGCGTATTACTCAAAGATAGCCATGATAATTCTATAATCTGTCCATCATGTTACTGACAACTGTCACTTTCCTCACTGTTGCTACAAAATTATTCTGAGTATCAAATAAATCACCAAGATGTTGTTATAGGAATGGAGATAATCTCTGGATTGTTCACAAGCACAAATATCTACACACAGTTTCATACACAGGCCAGCACACAAGCACCAAAAGCTCATATTGGGGTAACTGACCTGATTTGAGGATGATGTTCTAATGAGTTCAGAACAAATGGCATCTGAGTTTAGTTTGAACTGAAAAGAGGTCTCTGTTGTGAATTATAATATTTATTACATTTAACGCACTTCGTGCTTTTGGCACATCATCAGAACACTTGGAAACAGCTGGATGGCAGTAGTAGGCATAAAAGCACACGATGCTCAGCATTTTGGACTGGATGAATTTACATCAGCAGCATTGTGATGGATAGGTCCGCATTCACAAAATGAATATCGATCAACTTGACTATAGCTGCCCGCACAGTAACATTTGCTCGTGTAATGTATCGTTATTCATTCTGTGAAAATGGACCTAGCGATCACAATGCTGATGATGTGAATTCATCCAGTCCAAAATGCTGAGCATTGTGTGCTTTTATGCCAACCAATGCCATCCAGCTGTTACCAAGTGTTCTAATGATGTGCCAAAAGCGCGAAATGCATTAAAAGTAATAAATATTATAATTCGAACCGAGACTGCTTTTCAATTCAAATATGGATTCACTGTGGCTACACCGGGCCAACAAACTTTGGAGTGAGTCATTAGCTTGTCATTAGCTTAGACTTGTAAAATATCATTGAGCGAGGAGCCACAGTGCTAACACACCAGAGACTCATTCGGGAGAACAGCAGTTGAAATCCATCTCCGGCCCTCTAGATTTAGGTCTTCCACGATTACCCTAAATAACTTCATGCGAAAGTCAGAATGGTTCCTTTAAGGGGGAATGGCCAATTTCCTTCCCAACACTGTACCTACAATCCGAGCATGAGATCCATATCTATTGACCATGCGGTAAAATCTCAATTTCAATACATTACATATAAATTATGACATACAATAATGGGACACACATTTTTGTAAGTTACCTACTTCCATTAGCGAAAACTTTTGAATGGTGTTCCTAGTACAAAACTAATACACAGCTGACCTGATTTGAAGAGACATTTCTCCAAGAACACAGTAAGAGTGGATTAGTGAAAACCCCGAGTCTAACCAGCACTGAATATGTGACATGTGGCATCTCATGGCAAAACGAAAATAAGCAGAAAAGGTTACATTAGGTTTATGAAATCTTTCTTACCACAACAAATACTGCCAATGGAAATGGCAGAGAGAGAGCTTCACATTCCTTCAGTGACAATTTCCACACTGCTTGCCAACCTAATGGTTCCAATACTGCTTCAATATAGTAGTGCCATTCGCGTTCAATCTGAGATGACGAAATTGGCCCAGGATCATTACACAGAATATTAATATATTCTGAGCGTCGATCTTCTGCAGTTTTTTCAAATCGTATTATATCAGGTAGCATCGTCCAGAAATGAAATACCTGAAAGAAAATATTTCCAATTGTTACATGTCCTAAAAAAATTACTGTGTTAATGAACAGCTCATATTTTAATACAGTGCACAACACTACACAGTATTAAGATACATGTGATTGTAGGCTTTTTTGGCGTATTTCTGCTATGAAATCTTCATGGATTATCAGCAGAATGGCGTCACCATCTAGTTGAAATGTTTCAATGGATTGCATATCCATCATCTGAAAATGATCAATACACAATTCAATGAAATGACGCCTCTCGGCTGATAACCTGTAAATATTTCATAGCAGTTTTAACACTTTCACTGTGGCTGACGCTTATAAGCGTCCGCGCTCAATGTAGGATAGTGTGAGCCGCAGTGAAAGTGTTAATACAATTCAAAAAAAAATGTGCAAAAATGGTATTCTTATGAGGTCAATTTTCCGAGTTCTATCGATCGTATCACTTGTTTTATTGTGCACAGAGATAAGTGGTGAAGTGTTTTAAATAAACTTAGGCTGAGCAATTATTTTTATACCTATCAGAAAAATTTGTTTACTGTAGCTATCCTCTGGCTCAGGTTCAAAATTTAAACATTAAACACTTTGGTGCAACTCAGCCAAATTGAGCAAATCATATTTGTGCATTTACATGTGGTCTAGGAAAAGCTTCATACAGCTTATAAAAGAATTATTTGCTCAAGGCTGGTACCAAAAAATTATTTTTGGGTTCCAAAACTGCGAATTGTGCAGATGCCAATTTCTATGCTATTTATTCATGGTAAATTATTTAAAATTTGAGTGTATCTTCTTAAGATGATAGTCTCAAAATACTTCCTAAATTATTTCAATTTCCTGAGCTGTTACCGAAAGTCAGAGGTTCTAAGTTAATATACGTGTGCACAAAATTACAAAAACCAGTGAGCCGAAAATATTTAAGTAGCTAATTATAACAAATAGGTCAATATCAACAATGTATTTTGTATACATTTATCTATAAATGTCATTTTTCCCACTTTTAAAAACTTTATCCATTATTAAAATACATATGAAAGTTCATGATGTTGAGGTACAAAGAGTGGCAATACTACTAAAAGATGGTGATCCAGCTGCTCTAAAACTTGCATCCTGATTTTAAGAAAACTGCTTGAAGCAAAAATTTAATTTTTGCACATTTTACAGTTTCATATCTTTGCTCAGTGAAAGATTGGTTATATTTTTGTTACTCTTCAAAGTTCTTGTGCAGCCTCAGTTCAATAATTGACTAATTAAATTTTAAAGAGTTTGCAGAGGTAAAAACATATTTGTAGACTTTGGGTATGGTTGATTTTAGCACATACATAGCAGCATATGAAATTTTACTAAAGATTTAGAGCCTAACAACATGTTGTCACATTCTTGACATACTGGTTTCAGGCCTAGCAGATGAGCCTGCATGGTGTGCCCACTTCTGTCCAAGACGATTTTTCTTCATTGTTCTAAGTTTTTAAGAAAACTATCCTGCAAATAAATTCAATTTTCGAGATTGTACAGTCTGATAGATTCTCTCAACATCCAATTATTTTTGTTTTTCCATGATTTATTTATTTGTCCATATACAATAAAAATTCCTGTACATAAATGTGACAAAACATATAAGAGATTAAAATTGTTACTGCTCTATAGAATTTGTCTAATATAAGCAGGAGACCTTGCTGTAGCAAGGGAACACTGGTGACCAGCTGCAAAACACTCCTGTCAAAGCATGAAAAGGCAAATGTATTCCTATTTAACAGATTGTGACAGAAAATTGAGAAATTAGCTGCTACAATCCTTCTCTCTCTCTCTCTCTCTCTCTCTCTCTCTCTCTCTCTCTCTCTCTCTCTCTCTCTCTCTCTCTCTCTCTCTCCCCCCCCCCCCCCCCACACACACACACACAGCACACACACCAACTTTATTGATAATTGATATATTTTTCTTAAAGAAAAGGAGCAAACAATAATAAAGATAAGGAGAGAGAGAGAGATATATGAAAATGAGTAACTAGGGAGACCATACATATTATCAGGCAGACCTCATACCCAGAACCATACATAAAATTTGGCATTTGGATGCTCCAGACCAGTGTCTTTCAACCTGTGGGTCGCAACCCCCAGAGGGGTCACCAAGTCTTGCTAGGGATTCTGTAATACAAAAACATATGCCTAAGTAAAATTTATTAAATATGTATCAAAAATAGAAATCTGATAACTCACCCAAAGCACAGGTTCATCGACAGATACAAATAAAAACACACACAAACACACATACAAACTTTCGTAACCATTGGTCTCCTCTTCAGGAAAAGAGGAAGGAAGGAGGGGAGAAAGGGAAGGATACGGGTTTTAAGGATGTGGAAAAGGAGTCATTCCAATCCCAGGAGTGGAAGAACTTACCTTAAGGGTAAAAAAGGAAAGGTAAACAAGCGCACACATACCAACACACAAACACAACAAGGTAGACACTCTTAGAGTCTGCATTGTTGTATTTGTGCTTGTTTACCTTTCCTTTTTTCCCCCTTAAGGTAAGTCATTACACTCCTGGGATTGGAATCACTCCTTTTCTACTTCCTTAAAACCCGTATCCTTCCCTTTCTCCCCTCCTTCCTACCTCTTTTCCTGTAAAAGCAACCAACGGTTGCGAAAGCTTGTATGTGTGTTTTTATTTTCATCTGTCGGCAAGCCTGTGCTTTGGGTAAGTTATCCGATTTCTATTTTTTATACATATTTCCACCAGGAAAGTTTCCTTCTATAATATTCGTTTCATCAATTTGAAATTTATTTAAATGATTACATGATGGGAGTCTCTTGTGTAACATTAATTATACACTGAATAGGTCAGTATAATAGTGTGTTAATGATGAATAAGCCTGAAAACTGTTTTCAGAAACCAATCAATAGGTAAATGACCATGCATGATACAATAAGCAATTTGGAAAAATTCAGCAGAATGTTTATCTCTTTACAGGTTGTGTACATGGTCAGGACGTTTCAAAGCTTCCGAGTCTTGCCTAACATTCGAAACACTTGTTAAGCAATATATATTTTTCTATCAGTAATCATGTAAAAATAGGATAATGTGTACCGTTCCTAAAAATAAAATTTAAAAAACTTCTGCCAACAATTTAAAAGAAGGCTATAGCAAAACAAAGAAGATCAAATTTGAAACTTCCTGGCAGATTAAAATTGTGTGCCGGAACTGGGACTCGAACCTGGGACCTTTGCCTTTCGCGGGCAAGCACACTACAGACTGTGCTATCCCGACACGACTCACGATGCTGCCTCACAACTTTACTTCCGGCAGTACCTCGCCTCCTACCTTCCAAACTTCACAGAAGCTCTCCTGCGAACCATGCAAGACTAGCACTCCTGGAAGAAACCGCCTGTGGTTTCAATCAAGTACAAAGCAAACAAAGTTCTGAAAAATGACACTAGGAGCCGCCACAAGTGACTTTTCCCATCTAATATAAGCAGTGCTATACAGACTTGCTTTGCAGGAGCAAATATAAATACTGGCACTAAAACATTTGCATTCTTAAAAAATAAAAGAAAATGATGGAAGATGAGTCTAATTTCCTTTGTATTTTCAACTACTGAATTTTAATACATCATCCAACGAAGGAAATAGAACTTTAGTATTGCTCGACTTCAAACGTAACAGCCTTCCAAATATTAGCAGCAACAAAAATAAATTTCTTTACATAGATACCAACAATACATAAGGCTTTAGGATTCTTGCAAAAGTTGCCTGATTCTGATTTCACATATTGTTTCATTGAATTTTGTGAAGTGATGGGATGTGTGAACTGTAATGAAGCACTAAGATTTCAAGAAGAAAGTTATTTCTTATTTGGAAAAAAAAGTTCTAACCATAAGCCATTCAGGCGGGATGCGTCAATTCAGCAACTTGTCTGCGCTAGCATCTGCTGGAGGGCCAGAGACAAGCTTGCTTGGACGTGTTGTTAGTGTGGTACCAACCTAATCTTCGACAAAAGAGGTGACAGGAGACCTCTCTGAACGCACTCTGTGTCACTTTTAGAGCGCTCTACATTCAGTGTATGGCAGGGGTAGGTGTTTCCGTGGCCTTAAGAGTTACACTCTTCATTCTGGCTCTAACGACTCTGGTAGTAAGTACTCTGCAGAATCATGCTGAGGGAAAGGCTATTAGGTCTTTGCTTTCTTTGTGATCATACAGTCTTGGCTTTTCAGTGATAGCTCTCTTGAGTAATTCTTTTGCTATGTGAGGCGAAGTGTTTCTTAATTTACAGAACTGGAGTAAAATCAGTGTAAATTTATTATTTGCATTTTCATTCCAGTGATGACTGTGTCCAGTGTTTGCTCAAGTTAGAATACATGTGTGTGGTCTTCAGCTTTTGTGTAAATTTAGTGTTTTTTGAATTTGCTTGCTGTTTTCAACTAACATTTTCACGTCGCATATGTATCTGCGAGTATGCTAAATATTTCTCAGATTTTCTGATTTGATTCAGTCTTTCCTGCCTTGTATGACCGACTGCACCACGTGCTTTCGTAAAGTCGTTACTTCAGCCTTCAGCCATGCTTTTGTTAATACTAGACTTCTTCTATACAAATTCTCATGTGTGCTTTACTCGCTTATTCTACATTAATTTCTGTTTGTAAATGTTATGAAATTCGGTGTGGTCACACACCACGTGATAATAAAGAATAGTGAGCCACTGCCTCCCCGAGCATGAGTTCGTTTAGTGCACAGTGTACATAAAATTAGTGATCAAGACACCTGCCATCTCTCCAAGGTGCCGCCGATGCCTCGTTTCCTCGCTGCTTTCAAGTGTTCCCGGAAAGTAATGTGCTGCTAAGCAATATGCGCGTGTCTGTGAATGAATGAATGAATGAATAAGCTTTCAGCTACAAATTGTATTTTAGGAATTTTCCTCTCACGTTACCTCCATATTCATAAAGGGCAAAAACAATTTTATTATGGGCAGAAATTATATGATTTAATTCACTTTTGAACAAGGTGTGAGCTTAATTTGGATTCCCCACATTTATTTTGCTTGTTTACTTTACTGAATAGATTATGATTTTAAAGTATCAAACCTCTGCTTTATGATTTCATGCTCCCCATCCATGTTTAATTATCTATTTATTTATTTTTAACATTGATTTTGTGTTTGTTAAAACGTTAGCTGCTCCCTTAAGGAGTGAGCAATCAGATAAATTTCCGTTGTGCAAGTGCTGTGGGCACCCATGAAGTAATTTAGAGCAGCAGTGAGTGTTTTAACTTACATTTGCAGATCTCAATTGCCCGAGATCTTGGTATTTTAACAACAAGCTACTTTTACTTGGCTTACCGCTGCCAGGATTCGTCCTTCTGGCATCTCCTGATTTTATTTTTAATTTTTGCTCCTTTCTCTAGATGCCCTCCTGTCCTTTGAATGTGTGTGCGTGCGTGTGTGAATGAGTAGAAATCGCAAGTGCTAGTGTACCTTTGTAGTGTTTTCAACGTGCATTGCCAGTGCATTTGTTTTCTCTTTCAGTAGTGATCATTTTACTATGTGCATTTTTGGAGGAAATTAATCGAGTTTACGCAGAGTGAAACGCAGATGCAATTACGACTGTGTTGTGTATGAAAACAAATTTTGCATGTGACACTCTACAGAGGCACCATATGTTCTAACCACATGGGTTGCTAGAAACTTGTTGCTTTGGTATTTCATTGTGAATATTTTAACGTGCATGTGAATATTTATCATGATTTCAAAAATGGATAGCATTTCAATTCCTGCAATTGAAACCCATAGATGAACCGCTCTTAAGGGGCAGGAAAAGGTAAAACGTGATAGGTCGCAGGAATTAGACTCAATTGCTACAGAAACTCAGCATGTAGTCATTAATGACGCTGCAAATGCAGGAGATGTTTCTCATACAGAAAATAATCTTTCCTTTGAAAACTGCTTACAATGTGCAGGTAATGGGTCAGTTAAAGAGATGGGCAGCCCTCCAGAAGCCGCTTTGAACCAGGCACCTCTTGTGTTACTTGTGGATTATGGGGATGTCCCAGAGGGCAGTCCTTGTCTGCCAGTGCCAGTAGCCGCGTTACCTGACAAGCTCACCACCCTTTTCAAACAAATGACCATGCAGATTAACTAACAGCTTTGCGAAATAAAAGAACAAATGAAGGAGCCTACCAATCAAATAAAAGAACAGTCGAAACAAGTCACTGAACAAATAAAAGAGCAGTCGAAAGAGGTGACAGAATGCTTTGCTAAAATAGAGCAACGCTCTAATGATTAGTTCTGCGAAATAAAAGAACAGGTCACGAATCAAGAGGAGCAGGTATTACAAGAAATGCCTAGCCTCCGCAAGCAACTGTCTGAGGAAGTCAGCAGGAACAGTGCGGAGATAGAAACTGTTAAATCTTGCGTTGAAAGTGTGGAGGCAAGGGTCGGCAGTCTTGCCAAACACTTCAAAACTGTTGATTCGCGTGTTGTTGACGGGCTCATGCAGGTGAAAACTGTGCGTAAACACGTAGAAATGGTTCAAACCACTATCGGAACGGTTTCTGGCCGCGTCAATGTTGTGACCACTGCAGTTACTAGTGTGCATACCACACTAGAAGATGTCGTACAATGGATTGCACGGGTCGAATTAAACCCTGTGCAGCCCTTAAACGACAACTGCAATCACGCTGATGAACCACGTGTGCGTATTACTCGGCGGCAAGAGGTGCCCGCGTGCAATAACAGCCACCCGACACGCGGCACTTGTAGCAGCCATGACAGGAGCGTGATTTCGATTCTGCTTTTGAGGACAGGAGTGAGCCTCCCCGGGCAAGCTCGAGCCGTGCTGAAAACAGGGCCACGCATTGTAATCGGGACCCAGCTACGGGCTTCGATTACAACTACTTTCTAATGGTGAGCAAATTTGAAGTATTCCGGCACGCGCCCAGTGGAATACATCCACAGGTGTGGGTAGACCAATTTGACTTCTCACTTCCACAGAACTGGCCTGAAGGGTATAAAATAGTGTTTGTGCGCGGACATTTGGAAGGTTATTTCCACGGTATGGCGAAAGCTATGAGAGCTTCCGCCAATACTTTTTAGCTTCGTACTGCTCAGAAAATCAGCAGGACTGCCAGCGCCACAACATACAAATAATGTTGCCCTACTGACAGTCAAACTTTGCCAGTCCAGCAGTTTTCCAGGACATGTTAAATAAGAACTAATCAGTCAGGTTCTGGAGAAGAAACAGAATAATAGTTCTGGGGAAACGGCCAATGAACCCAGAAAACGAGAAATGGCGCAATCAAAATGAGTGCGGGTACAAAAGTGACTTCTGCAGAAAGAAAAAGTGCAAGTGGGGGAACGGTAATAACTGGCACGCCGATAACAAAGAACCACATGAGGAAAATTCTAATCGCGTCTAACGGGAACGGCCGAACACGCCGACACAGGGTGTCAAAGTGCATTCGCCTGACCCGAAGCATAATAAAAAAAACCAATGTGCAACCCGGACCATCGACATCAAAACAATGACGTTCTCACTCTGTTCCTTCTTGCTCGGAGTCTGACGGCGAACAGTGGGCGGAACAAGTCAGACTGATAGGGTTTGACGATTTAAGGGAAGTCCTCTTAGAAGAGGAACCCAAGCCGAGCAATAATGTAATACAACCCGTCCTAACGATTTGAGAGATATGGAGCTATGATGCATTCTCGACACAGGCAGTCTCATATCCATTATAAGTGAGGCGGCATACGATCACCGCGAAACAGTAGCATCTTGGCCGGAACTCCCCCTGCAACACACCAAGGTTAAGGGCACCTTGGTTGGGCATAGCGGAGAGGTACGAAGGCAGGCCAAGATTGAATTATCGTGTCAAAGACATGTTCTTGTGGCCAACTTTATCATTGTGCCGTCACTAGTTATAGATGTGTAGCTCAGTGTGGAATTTTTTGTGGCACATCATACTACTTTGCACTTTGGCGAAGGCGAAGAGCGCCTTTGGCTGAATCAGACAGAAATTAGGTTAAAATTCAGCCATAAGGCCGAGTTCTGTGGGTCTATGTTGTCACTTTTTATCAGATTACCGAGCGATATACTCGCCAGATCCAGTGCTTTCTGAGTATGATGACCAGTATGTACTTCTCATTTATTGTGAGAAGGTAAATGTCATGGCTGAGATCGACCGAAAAATGAGTTCATTGGACGATGCCCCACCCCAAGCGAAAATGAATTTAGATTCCATTTTGCAGAAACACGCAACGGGTTTCTCCGATGCCCCGGGCACAATCAAAGGCTTTCAATATAAGTTTAAAATACGGCCACACAACACTTTCTTTGTGAAGCCATACCAAATTCCATGGGTATACAAGTGGGAAGTTGAGCAGGAGATTGTGCGGATGTTAGCGGACAGTGTCATAGAATGCACTGCGAGTTCATATAAAAGTCCATTGTTGATCATCCCCAAGAAGGATAAATCGATAAGGCTTGTCTTGGATTCAAGGCAAATAAACACAACAATTGAGCCAGAGACTGATCAACCGAAGACGTTAGATGCACTCTTGCAGAAATTCCACAGCATTCGTGTACTCTCCTCAATTGAGGAGTCAGCTACTGGCAAATACAACTGGACCCCGCTTGTTGGCCTTACACGACCTTCCTTTGCATCGGAACCTGTTATCAATTCCGAAAGCATCCTTTTGGCCTTAACGTCAGTTCTGCCACCTTTTCATGGTTTTCACTCTATTTTACCGGAGGAATTGCGGTGACACATCACCACCTACGTGGATGATGTGCTGATCACAGAAAATTTATGGGAAAGCAACAAGCAAGTTTTAGATCAACTACTGCACGTTTTCCAGCAATCAGGGGTAACGGTTAATCTGAGGAAATCAGAATTCGGTCGGCCGCAGGTCAACTTTCTCACACACATCATTACGAGAGAGGGTATTCTTTCGGACACTAGTAAACTAGATGCAATCCGAGACTTTCCCATTCTGACAAAGAAGCAAGTGCGTGCCTACTTGGGTCTCGTAAATTTTTATATGAAGTTCCTACCTCTTCAAATCATGGATATGCCTTCCCTCTGCGCACTCACAAGTAAAAACAACCCTTGGAAGTGGGACGTGGACATGCAATCTGAGTTTGAAAGTGTTAAGCATGCCCTTCTGGCTTCACCTTTGCTAGCACATCTCGATCTTTCCAAGGATTTCTGCCTTGAAACGGACAGTTTGAAAACCGGAATTGCTGCAGAGTTGTTCCAAGAGTGAAGAAGACAGGGTCGTGCACAGGAAGACAATTGCGTTCGCGAGTCGTATTCTCACTAAATGCGAGAGGAATTTGTCTTTGGATTTACCAAGTTCCACGGATTTCTTTTCGGCCGAACGATGAGGGTATATACTGATCACCATGCATTGCAGTTCCTCATGTCGGCAACACACAGGCGGTTGGCCAGGTGGGCGCTCTATCTCCAGAAATTTCGTTTCACAGTTGTACACATACTCGGGAAAGAGAATGTGGTGGCTGACACCCTTTCTCGTTCCTCGGTGGGTTTGACTCAAAGATCCAATGATGAGCCTAATGAAAATAATTACAGCCTGTTCTATTTGCATAGCATAGCTTTTGAAAATTTTGTTTCTGCTTCCCTCCACCACATAGAGCGGGAACAAGAAAAGGACACAGTTTTGAAAGACATGAAGCCTTTATAGCGTGACAAAACCAATCTGTTGATTAGGAACAATTAGGAATAATGTCTTGTTCTGCCATAGCAACCCTGGGAAGTCCAACTGGGTTGTGTGTATACCGGACGAGTTGGTGAACAAACTCATTTGGTACACACACCTTAGTTAAGCGCACTATGGGCCACATAAATGTTTTGTTAAGCTCCGTGGTACCTGCTACTTTCCAAACTTGGAAAAGAGGATCCAGAAAGTTCTTGCTGTTGGTAAAGCATGTCAGAAGTCCAAAGCTCCCACAGTGTCTCACCTTGCTCCTCTGTTTCCCTTTATCACATCTCGTTTATGAGAAATTC
Source organism: Locusta migratoria (assembly GCA_026315105.1). Classification (NCBI taxonomy): domain Eukaryota; kingdom Metazoa; phylum Arthropoda; class Insecta; order Orthoptera; family Acrididae; genus Locusta; species Locusta migratoria. The sequence continues at coordinate 472,838,720 of CM048748.1, read as the reverse complement.
CTGCCATGGATCTGTTTGGTCCCCTACCACGGACAGCTGGTGGACACAGTTACATATTCGTTGCTGTCGAGTCGATCTCGAAATATGTAACTCTAACACCTTTAAAAAGAGCCACGAGCAGGTCTATATCACATGCATTTGTGAAAGACTTCCTGTCCCAAGTTGGGTACATCAAGGAGGCATTATCTGACAACAGTCCTCAGTTTCGCTGTCCTGCCTGGAAGATGATGCTCCAGCAGAGGCGCATAAAACTTATTTTCATTTCCATTTATCAGCCGGAGTCAAATCCGTGCAAGCGCATAATGAAAGAACTGGAGAAATTGTGCCGCTTGTAGTGTTACCGACATCATCGCGCCTGGGATCATTATATACAGGGGTTCCAGCATGTCATCAACAAGTTGCCAAGTGATTCTATCTCTATGCCACCGAGGTTCGTTTTGAAAAATGAATGTGCAGAGGACAAAGTACGGGGGATAGTACCTCTTGATCCACCGGTCAAATTGAGGCACAGCAAGGTGGTTAAACGTGCCATTGAACATATCAAACAGGCCGCTGAGATAAGGCGCCAGTATGACAAGAAGCAGCATGTAGTCCGCTACTTTGAAGTCAGGGGAAAGTCTTGGTTCATTCCCATCATCGGTCCATCAAGCGTCTTGCTCTGATGTGACAGTTATTACCAGTTTTTGTTGGTCCCTTCCACATAAGGCAGATTGTTCATGATAACACAGTTTAACTGGAAACAATACAGACCCGAAAGTTTCATGGTGTGCACCATTTTAAAGAATGATTGTGTATTTCCTATAGGTTACAGGTTCCATATTTTATTGTGTATTTTGGGTGTATTTACACTGCTCTTCGGCGTTAAAGGACGCACTGACAACGTGTTGCGTAGAAGACGCATTTGTAATATTTGTTATTCTGCATATGAGTATATGCAGCACTGGATGAGTTGTTACCTGTACAATAGGCTGACACATGAGGCATGCTGACTTGGTGCACGCATTTAAATGTTGTGGGACCATCAGTAATGTCCGCTCCACTAAACACCCGTTTGATTGCTACTTTCCCGTGGAGCGCCTGTGTAGTGGGTAAATATAGTTTAAATTTTCAGTCATTCGTGTGTGTTATTCAACTGCCATACCAGGTATGCAAGCTAAGTACAAATAGTACCAAGACAAAGTGTAATCTTTTAGGGTGTACCTTTATTTTCAGCTGCACTACGTAAATTTAATGTTTTTAGGTCGTACTGATGTCCAGTACTGCCAGTGAGTGAATGGAAAAGGTATGTTCCTCCAGAGCAGGGAAGTCGGTACTTAGTACTGCCACAGCTAGTATGTGTGGGCCCTGTGTCCTTGAAATTGTCAACTCGCCGTAACGGTGCCGCCTCCCGGACAGAAACGGGTTAGCATTTTGTGAAGCATAGGTGTTTTGGAAGATGTGGCGTATAGTTGTGACAAGGGTTTGTAATGCCAACTGGGTGATGTGTCAAATTTACTACTTAATCAATAAACTGTAACACAAGCTTTAACATGAGGAACTTAACTTTATGCATCGCTAATGGAATTTCCCGCTGCCTTTTTACAGGCAACTGTGTTTGACGCATACTATAGATGAGAACGACGTACTGAAGGATATACCTTACCAGTTCCATTAGAATTTTGTAGGCGAGAAAAAGTACACAGTGCGAGACGAAGGCCCGAATTTGGAAAACTATGAGCAGTACAAATTAGGAATATGTACAATAATCATTTTCTTTTGTAAATTTTAGATGGAACCTAGGTAACATGTTTAATTTTTATGATATTCTTTTTTTTATGATGAAACTTGAACTAGCGTATCTAATAACTAGTGTATGTTTTGGTTAATGTTTTTCAGGCGACTTTGTAGTTTAGATGTCTGACTTATCAGCTGTGTTTTATTTTCTTTAGTGTTACAGGTGTTTATGTATTTTCATGTCTTTTAGTGTTTCAGTGTTTCTCAGATTAGGATGTTAATTTATCCATTTGTTTATTTTGACATTTTGAAGAGAGAATGTTCATAGGAATTGAGGGACTGGTGGAGCAGTCATAGCATTCTGATGCTGCTCCCAATGGGCAGTAAGCGGGTGGAGTGCCACCAATTATAATAAATTGTCTGTTGGTTATATTAAGATTCTAAAGGTACTCGCCGGAGAGACAAGAAGAATCCAGTGATCTGCAAGGGGTCGGTAACTAAATTGTAGTCAGTAGATGCAAGCATTGAGCTCAACATGTAGTTTGCATAGAAGATTACAGTAGCGCAAGCTTAGGCTGGTGGCAGGTGAATTTAATTTGATATTGTGAATAAGTATTGCAGCACTGTGCCGCAGCAATTTGCGTCTGCTATCTGCTCATTGCCAATGTTTTTGTTTCCTGCTGGTGCCCCCTTGTGAGTGTGACTATGGGTGTGTGTCTGTCCAACTGTGGCCACAGCATTAGCACTATTAAATTAGCTTTGTTTAAGTCCCTGTGACAGTATTAGGAAATTTCTTAAACATTTATCATCTATATATATAAAAGAAAGTCGTGTTAATTACACTATTTATAATTAACCAATTTGGCTCAAAATTGGTGGGGAAGTAGCTTAGAAGCAGGAGACTGAAATAGGATACTTTTTGTCCCGTTCGACCGCATTCCCATGTGATGTGACATAAAACATCTATCTATATTAATAAAAATGAATTGCCACATGTATAAAAGCGTATCACTTGAGAATAGCTTCACAGATTTTGCTGATCTTTCCTTTGTTCTCTTCGTAATTCACAGGACAAGGTTTGTATGAAAGAAAATTTTTGGAAAATCTACTGGAAAATATTAAAATTTGAGAAAACCTGAAAGTACACTTCCAGCTCAAATCAGTTTCTACATTCTCCAACAGTCAGCTTATTCATTTGTTCATTTGTTACTAGCCTAGCAACCAAATACGTTATAACGGAGCGAACAAATACGCCAGGATATAACATTAAACTTTGTTTCTTTAGAAGTCCCTCCGTATTATTAATACCTCCATGGTCTTACAGGCGTGATCATATCTTTGGGGCGTTGCAAAGATAGAATCAATGTCAGTTCCTGGTATTTTTGAGTGTTAAACAAACAAATGAAGTACAGATTGTGGTTAATTTTTTTTAGAACAATGCCTTCCTTGCAGCGGCGTAATATCTGTTGGCGAATGCACAACGACATGACGATTAAAATAGCACAAGGCCTGTTGTTGGAAGTTTGTGGAATAAATCTTGAATTGCTGTGCTTTTCCCATGGCTAGTTGTATGTGGCATGTTAAGAGTGTTGGTAAACCATCTGCTCGGTTCGTTTTCCCTCCGGACTGAAAGATAAAAAATACCGTTCATCAACAAGTGTTACAATTAACGCAACACAAAGACTTTCAAAATCTTGTATTTCCATTCCACTTATCGTATTTCAATTAACTGTTTTATGTGATATGCAATTTCTATCATTAAAGTATGATCATGCTACATTTATTCTGTTTTCAATTCAAATGTTTGTAAAGCTTAAGGGACTTAACTGTCGGGTCATCAGTCCCTAAACTTACAAACCACTTATGAACTACCTTCCATTAAAGTCGGCACAAACATCCATGACCGAGGGAGGATTCGAACCCCTAACGGAGAACGGCCTCGCGCATCGTAGCATAGCGCCTCAATGCGCTCGGCCGCTGCTTTTGTATACGGTTCAAAAACTCTCAAGAAGATATAAACATGTTTAAAAAGCATTTCTATTCTTCTCACTGCAAGAGAAACATGCTAAGCTATATTGTAAATACGTGCGGTTTTGTTTTCCTTTTCCCAGTGATTTTTAACGTGAAACAGAAAAGCTGTTTTTTGGAATGAAACAGATTTAAAAAGGGGAGGGGGGTTGATAAAGACGCATAAAGGGAGGGGGAGGAGATGGATATGGTGTGGGATAAGAGGGAGTGGCGTGAAGGTATGGGGGGGAGGGGAGGACAAGGGACGGAGGGATAGACTTAGGGAGAAGAAGAGAAAAAGATATATATCCCATACACATTAGCTACTGTGAAGTGTTGCCAGGTTTGCTAGTACTGTATATAATGTAATAGTTATTTGGCTGATAACACAAGCATTGCTGCATGGATCCCCTTTTACCCTTATTTTTAATGTTACTCGTGTCTTCTGCTTAAAAATGTTTTCATGAAAACAGAAATTCTGAACAACAAGGCTTATCCTGGTATTTTTTCTAAGATTTTAATTACTACATAGACATTTTTAAGTGCAAGTATCCACTAAGCTTTTTGTTCTGATTAGGGCAGAAACCATTATCTTACGTGGGGTGTAGCCACGGGAGTGGTTTCGTGGGTTCAAACCATAGATTTTTTTTAAATTTTTTTTTTAATTCTATCGAATGCAATCAGGTACAGCAGAGATTCAGAGATTGCTGCTGTATACAGTGGTGTCTGCTCTATAGTGTTTCTGTAGGCCCAAACTTTCAAAATTATACATTTTATTTTATTTTGCAGGCTAGAATGTTATAACTTTTATTTGGTAAGTGTGCGTCATGATTTGTAAAGACTAACTGACCCAGATAATGTAGTTTATTTGTGATTGCGTAATTTACTTTACTGTTTTCACTTATTTGATTATAAATTATGTGTGTAATTTTTGTATTTGTATGTTGTGACGATTGTGAGTGTTAGCTTGCACCAGCGTAATGAACATCACAGGGCAACGAATATGTGACAAAAGGTGTTTTCTAAGAGCCTTGGGAAACAATTCGCCCATGCCACACTATTACGAGTAACATGGGGCGGCGTCCTCCGCGGCTGCCAACACCGCATCGCCGCGAGAACCGGGGGTGACCCTTCCGCCTCCGGAGGCACGTGAGAGCTCACCAAGCCGTCCTGGCCAGCCAGCGGGTAGCAGTCTGCTGTGGCGGAGCCGGCAGACCAGCCCAGTGGGCGGCCACATTCCAGGCCGCTGCCTTCACGTGTCTCACTGGACCACCCCACGATGCTTCTGTGCGCCCGCGAGACAATGTTGCTCGCCGCCGGCAGATGGCAGGGCGCCCTGCCCCCACCACACCTACAAACAGCTGACAGCGACTGTCACCGACCGCGCTGCCCGATGGCGGACCTGCCGGAGCAGGGGTGGGCGTGTCCTGCGGGCCTCGCCAAGCACGCGCTGCTGGCGGTCGGCCTCCCCGATGACGCGCGCAGCTGTCAGTGCGACGGGCAGCAGCCGTCGCCTGCAGCCAGCAAACTCTGAAAGGCGCTGGTCCAACTGTCGACACGCACTCTGCTTCACTGCACTCAATGAGAGCAGCAGGGGCATAAATACAGATATGTGGTGTCTGTCATGACCAGACCAGATGCTACGCGTGCCAGAACAACGAAAGACTTGTGAACCTCCTTGCTTAACACACTTCTGTGCTTCGGCACTTAGGCATTCCAAATCGTTGGTTCCTGCTCGGATGTCGGAACCCCGCAAATACTGTGCAACGAAGGCATGGCACTGCCTCTTGTGATCGCTCATCTTCGAGGATGAGCACAAAGTTTGTCTTCCCCTGTGCTAAATGCAAGACAATCTCTGATCCAAACATTGGCACTCACACAGAGAGGAAGAGATGTCGGCAAGGGGAGATGCACTTGGAGCTGGAAAGAGGGACAATCAACTACGACTATGGACATTAAACAACAACTTGACAGTGGTAAAGTGTTAAATAAGTGGGGGTTGTAGTCTCCACTCAGTTATCCCGAAACGTACCTCCCTCCATTGATGCCCCTAAGTTTTATCGATGTGTACACTCACCATAATAAAGCGAAGTTGATTTTTATTTAAAGACAATCCCAGGAGTGAAAAACTTATCCAGTATCATTTCTTTTGTGTTAATTTGTAAATTTTTTGTTTATGCATGTATTGTTTCCCTCCCATATGACTGACCAATCCTTTTGCAAACCACCTTCTTTTCTACTTTTAAATGTTTAAATAATTTAAAATCTTTGTTCATATAGTGTTAATTTATTTTTTTATTTAAAATGCCCATAACTTCATTTTTCTTTGCCATTGTGTTTGTGTGACTAATTTCAATCTGGATCCAATCCAGTACGACAGGATTGATTCCAGACACTTTATCGCTCCTAAGCGGAGGGTGACAAAACACGTTCACTGAATGTGTGGTCGAGTTCCATTTTGATTTATTCTTTAACCTAACGTGTTTCTGAACCATTAATGTTATCTGTGTCTTAATTATTTTATTATTTTTATCAACGATAAATGCCCCTTGTTTATATATGTTTGCCCCACATTTATATATGTTTCCACAAGTGTGATTGAACTTGTGTATTCATGTAAAATGCGAATGTGTGCTCCTAATATTGACTGACTGACGTGCCATGGCTTACAGTAACCGTCTCGTTTTGCTGTAGTTAAGAAAGCATGGCTTTGTTTGTCGTCTGCGCCGGCGTCTGCTGGATTGCCAGAGACAAGCTTGCTTGGCAACGTGGTGAGGCGGCCGTGTTGTTAGTGTAGTAAGAACCTAATTTTGTATGAAACAGGTGACAAGAGACCTTTCTGGGAGGGGTTGTAGAGGGAATTGTCTTGGAAAGGTAGCAAGGGTTGGTAAACACTCGTCTCTGAATGCACTCTGCATCGCTTTTAGCGCGCTCTACATCCGATCTATGGCAGAGGGAGGTTTTTTCCGTGGCCTTAGAGCTACACTCTTCATTCTGGCTCCGACGACTGTGGAAGTAAGTACTCCGCCGAATCATGCTGTTAGGTCTTAGCTTTCTTTGTGACCAGGCAGTCTTGGTTTTTCAGTGACAGCTCTCTTGAGTAATTCTTTCACTATGCGAGGCAAAGTGTTTCTTAATTTACAGAACTCAAGTAAATTCAGTGTACATTTATTATTTGCATTTTCATTCCAGTGATAATTTTGTGTACAGTTTTGCTCAAGTTAGAATACACGTGTGTGGCCTTCAGCCTTTGTGTAAATGTAGTTTGTTTGAATTTCCTTGCTGCTTTTAACTAATGTTTTCAATTTAAATGATACAAACGAAATAACTGAACCAAAACAACCTGCTTCCCCTCCAACAACAATGTTATTAAGAAATAGTAGTAATCAATATAAAAAGAAATGCATTATCCACTATTTACAATTTCAATACACACAATGTAAGGCCTGCAGAAAAATGAGCTTTTCCAGTTTGCTACACTTGTGTGTTTTTATCCATTCCACCTGCCTTCGAAAAGTCTTTCAGATGGAATTGAAATGATCATAAGTGGTAAGCATTTGAGTGCTAACTTTGATAAATTGGGAAACCCTATTGCCTCACTTTTCCAAAACCACATGGATTGCTAGAGTTCAATATTATACAAAGGACTGAGTATAATTTCAATTGACCTACCATTTCTCCATCTAGAGAACAAGCAACTCAAGATGGCAACAAACTCAAGATGAGGCACAGTTACTGCTTAAACTTATCAGTGTTACCAGAAGTCTGTGTGAATTCTTTGAGAATATTAATACGTATCCCTAGCTCATCCTTTTTCCTTTCCATTTCCACTTAACTGGTACTGCTGGTTAAACCACATATAGGGCCGCAGAGGAAATTCCAAGCCCACGTGCCGAACATCTGGTAAATCGTCAATGCCTGGGTGACAAGGTGGCAGACTCACCAAGGCAATCGGAAGCAGTGGTCCAATCACCCACCCTTCTTAAAAAATTTAATTACTGAAACCTAGACGAGAATAAAAAACCAGATAGATAAACTGGTGACGACCTATGGCAAGAAAAGGAAAACGAAAATTGACTTTTGGTATATACAAACTTTGAGGGAGACTAGCAAGCTGAAACACATGACCAAGGAAATAAATAATTATAAGATAGATATCCTGGGATTGAGTGAAGTGAGGTGGCCAGAGTTTGGTGAAATGCAGACATCAGACAGAATTGTGGTTTTAAACTCAGGGTGTGAAGAGGAACAGTGGGATAGAGCTGGACTACTGTTGAACAAGACAGCAAAGAAGAGCCTTCTAGTGTCCAGTAGGATCACAACTGACCAATTTAAGACAAGGGATCTAAACAGCCAATGATATGCCCCACAGAGACTTCAGATTTTGAGGAGGACGAGTTCTATTACCTGCTCCAAGAGACCGCAGAGAAAGCTGGACCATCCTGTTGCAGAGCATGCAGCACTGCATGATGTGCTTCACTCCAATGACTGCTACACAGCCTGTGCCATATGGATCCTCCCCACAAACACCAACTTGTCTGAATTGCACAGATGGGAACTCTCCCTACAATATATCTTACACTTCCGCTACCATTCTCCTCTCCCCTTCCTTTCTGTACCCACACTCCAGCTTACGAACATCCCCCTTTCCGCTACATACTGCTATCTGTCAGGCAGTACTGACGTATTGCTCCATCCCCACCAGCATCCCTTCCATCACTTCCTGTTTCCCTCTCTATGCCACTTCCTCACCCCCCTCACCCCCACCAGTGGTTGCTCTCCCCTCAGCTGTGTTGCAGTTCAGCGTGTGTGTGTGGGGAGGGGGGGAGGGGGGGGAGGTGCATGCACGGTCTCATGTTCTGTGTGGAGGATGAAGGCTTAAAAGCCGAAAGCTTCATTTTTTGTCTATTCTGTTATGCCTGCCTTTCTGTGGCTCATCGGGCATCTCTGTGGTGAGTTGCAACCTATCCTTTCCTAAACATTGTTAGATACATACATTACGAATTTTACAAAATTGGGTTACTTAAATTTGAATACATGACTTGGCGATTGCTTTCAAACAAATCCTTTGTACAAAGAGTTCTTAAAATGTTGATTGTTTGTAATTGCAACAATGGCAGAAGTAAGTTTCATTTTAGGAGTATTGTTTTGAGTTTTGCAAAGTTTTATTTCACAGTTTTCTCCAGTTAGTATGTCCCCCACCCATTATGTCGTGGGTCAAAGCAGACGAGTGGTATCGGGTCCTTCAGTATTGCCAAAAAGTGGTGGTGTTGAGAGATCATAGAGGAATTCATGTTCAGTTGTACAGATTTTTTGTTTTGTATTATTAATAATGCTTTCTTTAGATAAGACAAAATTAAGGGCATAATTTAAGTTAGGAATAGAACACATCATCTTTGACCAATGGTGTCATAAACATAGTGGCAATGACGTATAGACTCATAGCCAATGGGCCATATGAATAAAAGAGAGCACATGCTCCAGGGAAGATTGTCAGAGCAAAAGCACGTTCTCAATTTTGTATGAGTAAAAACTTCAAAGCATATGCTCTGAGCAGGAATTTCATTCTGGCTATCTACCCTCCTTCTTGAGTAAGTTCTCCACGTGTCATGTCCAGCATAGAACAGTTGTTCAATCGTGTAATTCTTTAAACTAGCCCAATCAGGCAAATTATTAAGTGTACAAATATGGAGTAAGCATCTACATGTTCAGGAAGAACTATACCATGTTTAGATATTAGTTTGTTGTGAAGGAGCATATTATTCAGACTAAATATGCACTCTTTACAAAAATGTATTCTTTTGACGATACAAAATTTTCGTCACGCGAGAAACTTTTTTGTGACTGAAGTTGGGTTAGCACAATTTGCGAACAAAATTTTAACATGCACTCTGCACTCCGAAGTTGAACTTCAAGCTAGTGCCCAAAGAATTCCGGAAATAGTAGACTTCTACAACAATACAAGATATGATGTTCATGTTGTGCACCTAATTGCAAGAAAATACACTGTTAGAACTGGTACATGAAGATAACCAGTTCCTGTATTTTATAATATCATTGAGTTGGCAGTTATCAATTCCTGGATCATTTTCAAGAAAGTAACAGAGAAGAAGATCACTCGCCGAAACTACATACTGAAGCTAGCAGAATAGCTTCGTATAGGGTTCTTGGGCTCAAAATCTAAGGTTGCGAGAACAGAAGGAGAATTTGGAGAGACTGTGGAAGCAAATAAAACGAGGAGGCAATGCCGAATGAAGAAATGCAGGAACAAGACGAGTTGTTCATGCAAAGAGTGCAAACAGCAAGTATGTGCTTCTTGCTCAAAGGACATAAAAAAGGAAGTCATCTGTAGTTCCTTTTACTAAATGTCAACATGTCGAAATACTCCGAATAAAAGGTAAGACAGTGTTTTACAAATGTGTTGTGGTACCTAGGTTTGGCAAAGTCGCTCATGACTAATTCCACAAAATAAAGTGTTACAGAAATATATTTTATGATAATGTGAAATTATAAACTCTCACCTTTAGTGATGAAATAATCTTAATAAAAGGTTTGTTTAATAGTTGGATAACTTTGTTTCTAAAAAAAACCCTCTTATGTATTTGTAATAAAAATTAAAAATAGTAAATTTGTGATAAAATTATGTAATTTTCTTCATTTTAGTGCTAGATTCCACAATTATTTTTTTCTAAATGTAGAAATACATATATGAAATCATGATAATGAGACTGAAAAAAATTCGAATATGGTGGTCGAAATGACCTCAACGGTGGTACTAGGTATACAGTATGCTTTGGTGGATTTAGTGTTAAGAATGCATCACATATTCATCTGTTTCAACGTGGAATGCCATCTGAGCTTTCTAGCACGAGATACTTGTTAAATACGACACCCAATGGTCTGCTCATAAGTGTTAGGCCACGCGATTTTGTTACAAGAAACAGGCTGCTAGGTATGTAATTAATCAGTTATTAATTTTCCTGTCGTGTCTACTCACTTCTAACATAACAGAAGTTACTATTACGAAGTCAGAAAACACATTTTAAATAGGCCAACCGCTTTGGATAGTATGTCTACCTGGTATTGCAGCAATATTTATTTTGAGATAGAAACCGTAAAGTCCTGGGATGCACTTTACTAGGAACTAACATCATAATGTCTTACTAATAGACCCTATTTAAGAAAACAATATTATTTTGCTATGTAGCTGTTTACAACAACTGTAAATATACACTCCAAACAAATAGGTAAAGCACACAGCTGAAACCAGCTATGTTAGTAATGAAAACATTCCTTTTACATTACTCTCATCACTATATAAAATGCTTTAAGTGTCACACTCACAATTTTTCTGAAGGATGCTATGCGTCTACAATTTTTTTTTTTTAATTTGAATTAACTATCAAGATCCACTCGTATTTCTTAAGGACTATGTATAAAGGAACTTTCTTTTCTTTCTTTCTTTCTTTCTTTTTTACTTCTCACAAATATTGTCATTTTTATTATAAACCACAGTAAAACATAATATTAATAGTAGTTACTCAGCACGAAGTATGCTAAAGAGCTCACTTCAGAAATCGGAGAACGTTATCCGGTCGTGAGTAACTTCTCTAGTTTTATTCATACAAAATTGGAGAATGTTCTCTGTTGTGAGCAACTTTCCCCACCCTGTTACTCACACTGAGAACGTACTCAGCTGAAGTATATTCTCTGACTCCCTTTATTTATGCAAACCTCAGTATGTTGTCTGGAATTCAAAGTATGAAGTAAATACCCCATTTTATTCATACAGCCCATTATGGTGACAAAACCAATCACAAAAACACTGAAAACACATGTATAAATGCAAAAATTAATATAAAACCAAAAAAATGACATTAACAGGACAAGTGCCGAAATATGGGGATTCGAGTGAGGACATTTTATGTGCGAATAAATTACAAAATCCAACAAAAAACGCAAAAAAAATATAATTTAAAAAGCAGACAAAATGTACAAAATTAAAACGAAAATGACCCAAACACTATACATGGAATCAAATAGTTCAACTGACCTAAAAGACACTTCAAATGAAGACAGTGACATCAATGAACACCCTTGTACAAAACCAGTAGCATAAAAATAATATTGAATACTTCAATTAACCTATAGGCCCTACTACACCTAAAATCAAGAAAACGAACCCGACCCACCAACATTATAATAGTATTGAATACTTAAACTGGCCTACAATACACCTCAAATGAAGACAGCAGTAACAATTCAAGGATCATTCACAGCACACGATTCCACCTGTCTACTTTGACTTGTGACGTCGGCATGTTGTGTTGTATGACGTCATCACATGTGGAGTAGTTTTGAGATGTGGTTATTTATAGGTGATGTGTGTACGAAACGAGTGGCAGGTTATTCCATGTCAAATCAACACATTTATAATATTAAGTTTACCTCATCATCTCAGATTTTGATGAAACTTGACACAGAGGTAGCCTACATACAGATTAAGAAAAATACCCAATTTTGTTGAAATCCAAGAGTCCATTTTGGAAACCCCATGATCTGAAGTTGTTAAAAATCACAAAAAAGCATGCCACTCCCAAAATCCACTGGCTCAGCAGATAGTATAATAAAAGAATCCACTGAAATAAGACTACATGACAATCTCTTCAACAGGGACGAGGGCTACCAGCTAAGCTGAGCCTGGAACTCAGCATTAGCAGACATACGCCGAGACTGTGCCCAGCAGCTGACCTTCCGGGAGTCTGTGCCAGACTGAAGATGCCGTAAGACGAACCAACGGCCTGTGGTGCTGCGCAACCCCCACCCTCCCACCTCCAGCCCCTGAGTTGAGGGCAGGGGTAGGGAAGGAGGTGGCCGCCCCCTCTCCACCCCAGCTATATAAAGGCAACGCCTGCCCGTCCTCGACACTTCACCAGAAGACCATGAGAATGACTCATCAACACAGCTACCCGGATGGAAACCCGAGAAGATTTCATCAGTACCATACACCGGGAAAAACTTCATTGACATTTGAAGCACCTCTACGGTGCTACAGGAAGGAAGTGCTCTGCAAATTCAAACAATAGCAGAAAGATCGTCTCAGGAAGGCCAAGCTACTCGACATGCTTGCCTTTCTCCAATGGTGTCGAGACAAGGTCGTTTTGCCACGCTTTGCAGAACTAAGGCACCCAGTTAAAACCAAGAAGACGGACTGCATTATACGCCAAGTGAGTGAGGCAATAGTGAGAGAACACATCTGCTTTGCACGGAGGGAACCAGACAAGAATGCACATACTCTACTCTCTTGCCTTTTAGTTGTCGGTGATTTATTACTGGAACAGGGCTGGGAATGGGCAGATTCTAGCTCACTTGCTGACAGTGAAGTTAAAAGACTGCACACAAATACTAGCCAGTGTGGGAAATACGAGACACTGTCAGTAACTCAGATCAAGACACATCATGTCAATGACTGCAAAACCATCATCAACATGAAGCAGAAAGAACCGGATAATGCCACATCGGCTCTCTCCAAATGGCTGAATTTCGCTCCTGTTCCCACCACAATACTGAAACAGGACTTTATGTGTGGTGTTGAAGAAGCAATTCGTGGCCTGCCAAGACAAAAAGGCTGAAGGAAGCAGGTGGGAAACATGCAGGATAATTGACAAATCCCTTCCTCCAAGACCAAATGTCACAATGGCAGAAAGAAAAGCAGTAAGACAGCTGAAAGAAGATGAAAACGTCTTAGTTCTTACCGGTGACAAAGGAAAGGCCACTGTCCTGCTCTTGTGCTGATGACTACCGCAAAAAGATAGACAACCTGCTGCAAGATCCAGCCTATAAGAAGCTGGGGAAAGACCCAACACCAAAGGTAATGGGGTCATTCCGTGTCAATTCAATGCACCTCTCAACCTGACCCTCTTATATTTCTTTCAAATTTGGCACTTTCAATGACCCAGATAAAAGATGTTAAAGTACCAATTTGCAGGGCTGTATTACAATTGTGAAGAAAGTTAAAGATCTGGAAAGTTTGGAATTTGCGTGAAATTTATGTTGAGACAGATGCATGTAAAAGACTAATTCTGGTTCCAATTAAGTTACAGCAATGAAAATGGTACCATTGGAAAACTAATGAATAGACTTTACACTGACTGCCACATGGCAGATTTCTGAATATTTTATTCTTGACCTGGAATATCTCAAAAGCACCCTATCTTCAAATTTTCTGGAAAAAATATATTTTGTTGTTCCATTATGTTACCAAAAATATGGTAAATATCAAGATGGTACACCAAAGGCATCAATCACAAAAAATTATTTTGTCAACTTAAGTACACCATCAACATAGTGTAAGCAGCTATTAGCCTAGATCCATTTTTTTGTAACACAGCGCTGCGGCGATGTGTTATCAAAAAAATTAATCAATTTGACTGTGGTTGCCCGTTGAATAACATATTGTGTTCCATTTTTCTCCTAGAAAACCAGCCAATAGCAGTTACTTTTATTCTGACCAATTCTGTAAATTTCTATCTGTGAACAGCTAATCAACGTTAGCCTGTTTTAGTGAACAGCCAATCAGAGAGACTTATTTAATCACCATTAGACTGTTTTATGGCTGTGGGTTGTTTAATCAAAGTGCTGTGTACATGTATTGTAAAGAAACATTTAGTAAAAAACAGATTTCAAGTCAAATCTGTATTGTAAGTCATGCAAGAGTGCAGAAGAATTTAAGGAATGTTCAAGAGTGGATGTTAAATAAATGTCTTAATGTATTTTTAGGTTGTGAAATTTGTAGTGAATGTAAAAAGAAAATATCAGCACTGCAGATGTTGCCAGAGTTAAGCCAGGTACTTACAGATTTAAGTGAAGATGAAGTAGCTTGAGATCTGGCACTTGATTCTTTAAACAGCAACCTTCAGTATTTAGGTGAATATTCCGTGAAGAAAGAGGCTTCAGCATGAGAAAAAGTACCCAAAGCAAAAACTGAGAAAAAAATAGCTTATGTGTTGGAGCATACTTATGTGGCACACTGGAAAAAGAAGAGTGTGGAAATAGAGAAAGTGAAATCATCACCCAGCCAAAAGATAAGTTTCACAATTCGGGCCGGATGTGCGACAAAATACAAATTCTAATTGTACTTCCAAAGAACTGCATTGACAAAATTATATATAAGCGTTGGTTAACTATGGGCAGGGTAATTCTAGAGGCTATAACAAAATCAACAAATGGTTTCATCGAGGTGTTTACATCAAGCTTACAACAGCTCCTTGCACACTCATTTATCTCCCAGCAGCATTCACATTTCTGCAAAATCACTAAAGACAGTCTCAAAGTAAATGAGTATCTAGTTCTTTATGACTTTGCAGAAAATTACTCCTTCACCATTCAGGATGAGGTACAAGGATTCCACTGGAATAATTCACAGGTTACAATTCACCCATTTGTAGCTTACTAAAGACATGGAAATATCCGACTGCCTTCAGCTTGATACAGTATGGGTTTATTCTTTCCAGGAAAATTCCAGCAATTTCTTAAAATGTCAGTTTTCAAATCCAAAGCACATTTATTACTTTTCAGAGGGATGTGCTGCCCAAATACAAAAACAGAAAGAACTTTATGACTCTGTTATACCATCAAGAAGGTTTTAATGTTACAGCAGAATTGGTACAGCACATGGTAAAGAGATCTTGTGGTGGAGTAGCAGGGACTGTAAAGAGATTAGCAAGACTTGCCAGCCTCAAGCAACAAAATGATAATCATATTCCGACATCAAGACAGTTGTTTGAGTGGTGCAAGGAAAATATCCCTTCACTGTATCTTCCATTGTACATCGGTTTCCCATCATAATGAAGATTTGGCCAAGCTGAAACAATTTTTCAAAAATACAAGGACAATTCCAGGTACCCATAAGCTTTGTTGTGTAACACCTGTTAATAAAGGTTTGGTAAGGAAGAAGACATATTCTGCTTTTTCAATGAGTAGAGAAGAGTCAGTGATTGCTATGGCAAATCGTATGCTGTTAACAGATATACATGGATTTGTTGCCTGTATGAATCACACTCATTTGTGGGTTGCATATCTCTTACAAAATTGTGAAGAAACAGATGAAGCAAAGGTCAACTTCTTGCATCCACATGGACCGTTTCCATCAGTTGTGTTTCCTACCATACCAGACACTTGTTTCAGCACAAAATGTGCCATTATCACAAGAGTTGATCCAGTGACACCAACTGGAAGGACATACAATTTCCCTGCATCAGATCTGGCGAAAATTAACAATTTAGTTGGAGAATTGTGAGGAGTGATCTAATCACTTTTCATTGCCTCTTCATTAAAATTGTAATGTAAACAGTAGGGTTAAATTGTACGACGCTTCTCGCTGGGCTGCAGTGGTTATGTTGGCACCAATGTTAATGGTGGCAACTCAGATGACCAATAAATGTTTTTTTCATGACAACTGCAATTAAATTGAATTTCTTTTTTTCCTGAACGGACAAGGGGACATACAAGAACCTGTCAACCATAGAGCAGGTACAGTATTAAATTTGCTGCAAGTGAAACGAGCAGCAATAACATTTACTCTGTAGCTCGTGAAAAATATTAACGCAATTCTACACTTCATTGTTCATCTGTTGCCAACAAACACTGGAGCCCGGTGATAAGTGTAAAATTTTACCAAACAGTAGTGCTGGTCTGCAGATGCAGTTAACTCACAGTTAAATCAAAGGTGTGACTAATGTGCCACATCAGATGATCTCTGGTTCTACTGTAGGAGGCACCAGGCTAATCGGAGGCTGGCCGGAGGAAACGGAGGCGCGACGGAATATCGCTGGTCAGAAGGCGCATCTGACGAGTGTGCTCCACATGGGCATTTCTGCTACCGCATAGGCAAAACTAATGAGGTGGTTGTTTTGAATTTGCGGAAACGTGTCCTTTCATATTTTTGAATTACACAAAGAAGCAGGTATTTTGAAGATTATTAATGATCGCAAATTTTTCTTGTGTGACAAGTCTTTACTTGAGTAAAAGTTTCATTTTTAATCATAAGATAATGTTTCTAGATATGTTAAAACATAGACCCGATGTGCGGTAGCTCTTTGAGAGCACGGATGACGATGCCAAAAGGCTACATACAAGTTGTGTGGACGACTGTATGCCGCAGGTAGAGGAACATCTAATTTTCAAGACTATTTAAAAAAGATTTCATGAAGATTCCTACAGTACCAAGGGTAAAACTATATGAAAGTGGTTAAGAATGGTAAAGAATGTGTCAACAAAAAGAAGAAAAGATTCACATATTTCATTATTTCCACAATTAAACCATTTGCAATTGTGGAAGACACGCCGAGGTAGCTCCAAAACTTTCCTTCGATGTTTTATATTAAAACTAGCACAAGCAAAGACAAAAAACAACGATAAAACAGAACACTAATAACATTTTGTTCTTTACCGCTTATATACAGTTTTCGAATTATTTTTGTGGACAGACTATTCGACAACATAAGAGGTCTAAACTAGCTTGCAATGTGATACTTTCACTTTTAAATTAATAAAATTCAGCAACCAGTTGCTTGTAATTATTTATTTTAGACAATCGGTTTCGGACGCTTGAGTGCCCTTCTTCTGGTCTATTTTAGTATTGTTGCTTAATGAATGTAGCTACATGCTATTAGGAGAATCAATACTGAGTCACCAACTGGCGACAGTGTTGATTCTCCTAATAGCATGTAGCTACATTCATTAAGCAAGATGGTCACCTTCATGACCTAGATCGTGAATTACCTTTCCCTTCCGTTCCCATCCTTTCTTCTTCCCTTCTCTCCCACCTGATGAAGGAACTGTGTTCCGAAAACTTGTCCTTTTTGTCCCCTTTTTTTCTGTTTCTTCATTTGTGTTACTATCGGCGGTACAGCACAAAGGTAAGTACTGGCCGGGCATTCTATCTCTTTTGAACTTTATTGCGTTTAATTGACATGGAATGACCCAATGAGATGAACACTTGCCTTGCTTCAAGAGTCAGACCTAGAGAAAGAGGAGGGCTCCGGTATCCCCCCCCCCCCCCACACTTGTATGGATTGCCTAAGGTCCACAAGGAAGGGGTACCACTACAATCATGCACCAACTTATGGAGTGGCCAAATATCTAGCCATAATCCTGAAACCAATAGTGGTCCACTGTAGCCACCACGTGAAGAACTCTACTGAATTCCTAACCTTGTTGAAGCAGATGCAGAATGGAGACCTACTTGTGAGTTTTGATGTGACTCCCCTTTTTACACATGTACCACTTCAGGATACTGTGGCCCTCCTGGAAATTCAATCTGAATCAGAAACGGTCAATCTGAACATGTTCTCACCACAACCTACTTCAAATATGATGAGCAATTTTATGAGCAGCCGGATGGTATATCCACGAGCACACCACTTGCGCCAGGGATTGCCAAACTAAGTGGAACACTTCAAGGTGGTGGTAACAAAAACTGCACAAGTCAAACCTAAACACTTCTACCGCTACGTTTATGATACTTTCATTCTGTGGGAACATGGCAGAGAAGCTCTGAATGAATTCTGGAACCATCTGAACAATATCCATCCAAACATATACAATTCACAGAGAATTGATGTCTCCCATTTTTAGATATTCTTATAAAAAGAAAAGCAGACGGCACTCTGGATCATGCAGTTTACAGGAAGAAGACTCAGACAGTATCTTCACGCATCCAGCTCTCATCAAACATCACAGCAGAACACAGTTCTTTCCACGCTGGTTCATAGAATGCATGCTATTTGTGACCGAGACAGCCTTCCAACTAAGCTGCAGAACCTCAGAGATGTGTTATGGAAAAATGGTTATACTGAGGCACATATTAGACATGCACTGAATAAAAAGACTGACACAGCCATGTGGCAGGAAAAGGGAGACGAAAAGGAAGTGAAACTTGCTACTCAAGAGGTACTCAAGGTACCCTCCGCCACACCGTCGGGTGGCTTGCAGAATATGGTTGTAGATGTAGATATCCCCTACATTGGGCCTCCTTCAGCTCAAATTGTGAGAATCCTGGGGAAAAACGACATTAGAATAATATTTCTACTACCACCAAAAACGACAGATTTGCTTGGCTCAGTAAAAGATAACCTACAACTGCAGACGCCTAGCGTTTACAGCATCCACTGTGATTGTGGCCTTCAGTACATCGGGCAAACACAGCACTGCATAGAACACATCAGATAAGTACATCTGGACCATAAAGACAAATCTGAAGTCGCAGCATATAGCCTTCATGAGGGACACACTTTCGAATTTGATAAAACAAAAATGCTATGCTGAGCCAATGGCTGTTGGGAGAGCATAATAAAAGAATCCACTGAAATAAGACTACATGACAATCCCATCAAAAGGAACAAGGGCTACCAGCTAAGCTCAACCTGAAATCCAGCAATAGCAGCCATACACCGAGACTGCACCCAGCAGCTGATCCTTCATGAGTCTGGGCCAGACTGAAGATGCCTTAAGACAAACCAACAGCCAGTGGTGCCACGCAACACCCATTCTACCACCTGCAGCTCTCGCATCGGGGACAGGGGTGGGGAGGGAGAGCCCCCCCCCCACCCCAGCTATATAAAGACGACGCCCGCCTGTCATCAACTCTTTGCCAGAAGATGATTAGAATGACTCATCGAAATGTTGCGGAATATCAACGCAGTTACGCGGTAGGAAATCCAAAAAGATTTCATCAAGTATTGACCAATTCAACCTCCCCCATTCCCCAAACAACAACGAAATAGTATCAAATACTTAAGTAATTTCAAATATTACATTCTAAGAAAATCTTCTACAGCATAACCACTCTTGTAATTTCACATTCCTGGCTTCACCAACTCACAAATAAACTGTTGCCACCGTACAGAACGTCGCCCTTGGCTATGCCACATATCAGTTTGTCATCAAAACCAGTTTCTCACTTTGCACATTCGTTGGCTTTGCCTTAAGTAATAATCACATCATTGAACTGACATGCAACATGGTATGATGCAGACCCATACACACTATTGGAATGCTGCTGAAAATCGCCCTTACACCGACCAGAATCTTACGCACAAATATGTTACACACCACATGGGCATTACAACAAAAAACGACTGAACAATTTAATTTCCACCACAGCCACTACCTATAAACACAGACAACTCCAATTTATCACACAATGACGACATCCCAACACAACAAATCGATGTTACAGGCTAAAGCTGACCGGATGGTACCCCAGTCTTCAATTGACCCAAATTAAGTTCATTTGGATTGGTTAAAAAAAACCTTCATGTAGCTTCTGGTATAATATTAACTACATGCCTATGTTACCTGCACTGGTCACATAAATGGGATTATTTATAAATAACTGCTACCAATCACAATTTTGTTTCAAGAAATTAGTCCAATTTTCAAGTGCACCGTTATGTGTGCTATGGTATTTTCTCATGATGTCGCATAGCACAGAGTACAATGCACTTATAAAAAGGATTAATTTCCCAAAACAAGTTATGCAAAATATAAATAAAAAATACAACTGTGACTTGTATCAGTTATTTTTAAACATACTCAATATTTTCAGAGTCAGAGGCTGTTGCAAACCATTTGTAACAGAGCAAGTCAAATTGGTCATATAGCCCTTAATTACTTAGGTGTATCATTGAGGATTTCTGTGAAATATAATTAATACTTATGCGATTTTTGTAAAGGCAACTGACTGATTATAGCTTGTTGGGAAATTTCTGGGAATTATACCACAGAGTACACCCCAATCAATCATTTATCATTACCGTACATAACTGTGAATAGGCATATTCAGGGAGTGCCTTTGGTCTTCCAAGAAGTATTCAATAGCCTATTTCAAAATCTGAAAATAATCATCTTGTAGCAATGTAAAGTGTCCAAGAGTAGACCTAGACTGTGCATCTGAACTGGCAAGATGAGTAGGCTTTCAGTCTTTTATGCAACAGAAAATTAATCCTTACATAAAAAAATTACTGTTTAACTGACAATTGTGAAATAATACAGCAAGGGTACATGAATTTAAATAAACAAGCATTACCTATTTACATGTGGATCTTTTTGTTTATTATTACGGTAATCAAAGTTAATAAAAAAAAACACTAATCACTTGAAACATTGATCGCCAACTACTTGACTGAGCACTGTGGTGAAGAAAAGTTTCTTTGTGCATAATGGAAAGCTGTAATTTAAGGATTTTATATTACATTTCAGAATGTTGTTTTTCGCGTTTTTAATCAAATTATGGTGTCAGCTAGATGGTTAGGGCAAGTACACTCACTGCCATTTCACTTAATTCAATCCATCTGACAACATTTGCAACAAGAGCATCATATGGTGGGCTCATAATAAAGTCTAGGCAATTCAAATAGACCTACACGTTTCAATGCTGTTAACAAATGAATTACATTAACATGCGGCTATATTTTCGAATATGACAAGAAATTTCTGTGAAAATATATGCAAAAGAGGATTATATAAAATGATACATTTAAAATGCATAATTAATGGTTCATAAATTCAGCTGTCTGTTAGCTGCATAGAAAGGTACTAGAGAGGAATTAGCATGCAAAGGTTCATCATAGACTACAATGATTACATTGAACTACTCACTTGAAAAAAAAAAAAAAAATCTCAATGAAATGTCTAACTAAACAAAACTACCCCTGGCAATAACATGTGATGTTTCTTTAAGTTATTTAAATAGTACATTCATGGGGCAAGCCCTTCAGATGGTGCAATAATGTAAATAGCTGCGTAATGACATTACTATTGACCCTTAACTTGTGAGGCCTGACCTCCCGGACCGATAGGTAATTTTAAAGTTTGATATTGGCACCTAGTTCTGCGTTTGCTGACTCCTACTTCTGACTACCTTATGCAATAATTTCGTTGAGCATTGTTGAGGTCTCAATTTACCTCGACTTGTTACTGAATTATTATTAACAAGTGCAGTCTGTGTCAAGTAACTAATAAAATTGTAAAAAAATAAATATAAATAAATTATCTTATATCCACTTATAATGTATCAAACAGCACCCATTTACCTTTAAGCACGCAATTAATAAATATTTTTCCTCGTCCACATAAAAGGAAGACTGGAAAATACATTAATGATTTTCTCTTAAATTTTAGGCTGATTTAAAATAAGTCGCATAAATCATACATTAGCCTAATACTGTCTGGTCAACATATAGTATTTATTAGTAGCTGTTAGTCACAAAACACCTTCTGTACACAGCGGTCTGGTAGATGTCATCTCGCAAACTGTCTCAATAAGAGCACCTCGCAAGTTAAGGCCTAAGATGCAAACAATGGTAGTGAATCACAATCCCTGTAAACATTATAAATGACATTGTCAAATTAATTCATTTTACTTCACCTAAATGGCTCTAAATGTTTCATACTACAATAACTATTGAAAAGTTTTATCTTAACCAACGCTGAGCAAAACCATGTATCTATTTCACGAAATACTGCTACACAGACAGTGTTTTACATTGAACACTAAGCGAAACTTACCTCAGAAAAAATATAAGCTACCTAACTTTCCTGCTGAACTTCAGTCAATTTAACAATCGAGGTGACAGAAATTTCATTCACAATGTCATAAATTCGCGCGGTTATTTTCAAAAGTTACAATCTCTGCTCAAAGATCTAAGAGTTGTTTGTTTGTTTCTTTGACTTCGATTTCAAACGCGAAAACGGAAACGACCAGGGCTTTGGCAGTCTCCCCACCACATCGTTTCAGCTCCAACCAAGCGACCAATGATATGGCGCTCTGGGAAAGCCAATGGGAAGGCGATGTGTTTCACGGGCGTGCATATGAACTAGGTTAATATGTAAGGTGTAGTGCAGTAGTATTCTACTTTTCTGTTCGCTTGTGTAGCTTCTAGATTGGAAACAGCGAATTGTACTTATTTTTTGAAAGATATGTTTCAACATACTTTACGATTATGACGTCCATTGTTTTTGTCGTACTGCTGTTTTACGCAGTAAACACACAATCAGATGAACTAAGCGCATAGAACTCGAAAGTGCAAAACGAAAATTCTCTCCACAATATCTGCACTAAAGTCAAGTGATAACGGCAACGGCGCTGCAAGCCATATAGTGCTAAGCGTATTTCAAGCGTTGTTAATTCGTTATTACATGCAGATATCTTTCAGAACTATGGTAAAACTGTGTATACATTTTAATAGACGGGGGCGAAGTTGTTCGCGTCCGGAAGCAATCCTCAAAGCTCCACGTGCCCCCTGGGTGGTTCTAAACGGACAACAATCTTTGGTAGCTGGTCCTGTCACCACGGTGATCTCCCAGCTATGTCAGCTACAAAAACAATCCAGAATGGCTCTTGTCAGGGCCAACAAAATTGTCAACAAAACGATCTGAACAGAGCAATAGGTCCAGTCCTAAACGTGTGCCGTTTGAATATTGAAGGG
The DNA here is from genome assembly GCA_026315105.1 of Locusta migratoria. Classification (NCBI taxonomy): domain Eukaryota; kingdom Metazoa; phylum Arthropoda; class Insecta; order Orthoptera; family Acrididae; genus Locusta; species Locusta migratoria. Next base: position 472,815,510 of record CM048748.1, on the reverse strand, counting down.
ATAAATAGGTCAAAATGTGACTTCCTCAGTAAAAATCTTCTGAGTAACAATACTGACGTCCTTGCTCTACAAGAAACCCATGCAGAAGATCTTAAAAGTTGTTCAAGAGGCAATATCCATGGCTACAGACTTGTGGGAGAGATAGGCCATAGAACATATGGCGTGGCTACATATGCTAGACAGGACTTGGATGATGTATCTATAATTCATGAAAGCTGTGATGATGATATATTTGTTTTGGCAGTGAAAGTGTCTGGAACTACCATAGTTAATGTCTAGAAGCCTCCCAACATCCAGTGGTAAGATACGGTTCTCCCAGTTTTCGAACACCCTTCCCTATACGTCGGCGATTTCAACAGCCACAGTAGCCATTGGGGGTACTCGTCTGATAATGAAAATGGAATAGCCTTAGCTGAATGGGCTGAAAATAATAACCTTTCCTTGGTTTTTGACGCAAAAGACTCCAGCACATTTCTCTCAGCCCTCTGGAAGCGTGGATATTCACCTGATCTGTGTTTTTGTTCCTGTGATCAGACATTAAGATCTCTATCAGTTACGAGAAAGGTACTTGGCACATTCCCACGGTCGCAGCACAGGCCAGTGCTGATATCAGTTGGGATTAAGATTCCCCTAATAAGATCTTTTCCGAGACCCAGGTGGAATTTTAATAAAGCAGACTGGGAGGCATTTACTTCCAAATTAGAGGACAACATTAGATTCATTCCTCCTACAATAGAAAATTATGACAGATTCGCTGGACTCCTTAAAGCTATAGCTAAAGCCTGTATACCTCGAGGCTACAGAAAGACATATATTCCGGGATGGAGCCAAGAGTGTGAAGACCTGTATAACGAATTTATCAGCACTGAAGATTCAAACACTGCCGACATCCTACTGAACTCCCTTGATAATGCCAGAAGAGAGAAATGGGTGAAAAAAGTTCAGAGTTTAGATTTCACTCACAGCAGCAGAAAGGCTTGGTCACTTCTGAGGAAATTGTCTACCAGTGTATCCGAGGAAAAACTGCCTCCCACACACCCTGATCCTTCCGACATCGCCAAACGAATCGTAGCACTATCCAAGTCAAAACGGCAACAGTCTGACAGATTAATATCATATAAACTAAATGAAATTAAGAAATGCCAGCAGGCTCCCCTGGAAGTATCAAAACCTTTTTGCTTAGACGAACTGCATGTGGCTATCTCTGATGTGAAGACTGGGAAAGCTGCCGGTATAGATGATATTTTCCCAGAATTTATTAAACATGCTGGACTCAAGACCCGATTGTGGCTTCTAAATTTATTCAATAACATTCTTAAAGACGGCTCTCTACCAAAAGCTTTCAAGAGATCTAAAGTAATAGCTGTTTTGAAGCCTGGTAAACCAGCCGAACGTGCAGATAGCTACTGCCCAATTGCACTTCTCAGTGTATGTCACAAGCTGCTCGAGACACTCATCTACAATCGTATCCCTGTTGAACAAGCTGGTTTCAAACAAGGCCGTAATTGCTGTGACCAGGTCCTAGCACTGACATCTTTAATTGAGACTGGTTTCGAAAAGAAGTGTATCACTTCCGTTGCTTTCCTGGATCTCTCGGCAGCTTATGATACCGTGTGGAAGAAGGGCCTCCTAGTGAAGCTTTACAATCTCATTCCTTGTCCTATTTTATTGCGACTTGTGAACTCAATGCTAAGTGGCCGTCTGATCAAGATCTATCTCGGCAACACAGAAAGTGGGTTTAGACAGCTTCACGATGGCCTCCCCCAGGGTTCGGTTCTTGCTCCCATTCTTTTTAATGTTTACACCGCTGATATTCCAGCTACGCAATCTAGAAAATTCATTTATGCCGATGATATTGCCATAGCGTCACAACACAGAGACATCCATGTGACGGAAACTACTTTAACATCTGACCTAACTCTCCTCAGAAATTACTTCGCAATGTGGAAACCAAAGCCAAACCCAAATAAAACGGAAGTAGCTTGTTTCCATCTCAATAATAGGATGGCCGACTATAAACTTAATATCTCGTTTGATGGTGTTGAACTTGAACATAATGAACATCCAAAATACCTGAGAGTCATCTTGTATAGATCTCTTACTTTTATGTACCACCTTCATAAAACAGCAGACAAAGTTAAAACTAGGAATAACATATTGCAGCACTTAGCAGGATCATCTTGGGAAGCCAGTGCTAAGGTTTTGCGTACAACAGCTTTGTCCCTAGAATACTCTGCAGCTGAATACTGTTCTCCTGTCTGGCTCAACAGTGCTCATGTGAGAGACATTGATGTACAATTAAATAGAGCAATGAGATTGATCAGTGGCACTCTGATGGCTACACCACTTCAATGGCTCCCAATATTATGCAACATCGTTCCCCCAGATCTAAGACGGAAGGAAGCCTTAATGAGAGAGTATTATAAGATCTTGTCCACTCCTGAGCTTCCTATCCTGCAAGACCTTCCACCACCGGTAAGCCGGCTGAAATCACGTAAACCACCTCTTAAAACAGCTGTGCAACTACATGAGAGTGGCTTCTCGCCTAAATCAAAATGGGCAAGAATTTGGGATTCGTTTAATGGAAAAAAAGCATCTGGATAGACGATCCCTCTAAGCAGCTCCAAGGAATGGACCTTCCCAGGAGGGAATGGTCTTTGATCAACCGTTTCCGAACTGGTGTTGGTCGCTGTAACTATTGGAAATTCAAATGGGGACAGACAGACGACCAGTCATGTGACTGTGGAGCAGACATACAAACGATGACCCACATAATTACTAATTGCCCATTACGATCATTCTCAGGAGGGATGACCGAACTCCATATAGTCAGTCAGGAAGCTGTCCAGTGGTTAAAGGAGTTGGACTTGGCTCTGTGACAGAGATACGTTTTATCTTATTAATTAGACACTAGTATATCTTACTAAAGTATTATATGTAGCTGACATTATACCATACGAATATATATATATATATATATATATATATATATATATATATATATATATATATATATATATATATATATATATATATATAAGATCGAGTGTGTGATGCTTTTTTATGAGAACTGAAATTTTAGTTGTTTTTTTTTTCCCCATGACGGAATGGAACTTGACAGACAACTATATGCTTTTTGTTTTCTACGGCTGTTATACGAATGTCTGCTGCAATTAATTATGTTTTGAAGACACCCATAGCCACGGGAAAAGTAAAGAAATTCTTAAAGCAAATGACAACCATCCACAACTATCTTCAGCCTTTGCTTATCCTTTTGATTTTTTAAATGCAATGAGGCAGTTAGTACAGCGTTTTTCATAACCTTCATTGGTAAGTTCAAAGGCTAAATAGGGAGCATTAATTAAAATGGAATGAATCAACTTTGTAATGGTTTGAAAAATACGTTACTGTACAGACAGCTTCTCTTTTGGTTCTAAGTTCACTCTTTTGCTGAATTTTGTGTCAATTAGGAAGACAGGGGACTGATGACCTGCTGTTTAGTCCCCTTAAAAGACCCCAAAATAGCAAGAACAGACATCAGGTAGCTTTTGTCCTAGGAAGTATTGATCCACCCACTAATGAAAGCCAATATCCTATGCCACCAACAAACATAAAAACTATCTGGAGGAAAGTAAGGACATTTGGGCAAACAATCTTGGAAATTATACAAACCTCACTCATTCATGTGAACATTCACTCATGACGAAATAAAGCATAGCCAACTTTTATGTTTTTGATCCTCTTAAATTACATCCTGTATAAAGTTTTGCCATTGTGTAAATCTAGTCACAATAGTACACAAGGAAAATTAAGAAAAACGAACAATACCAGAATCGAAATAGTGTTATGTATCAACAGATGTAGAGCTAAATCAGTATAGCACCATGTTACACGTCAGCAAACACTGGAGCAAATAGACAGAAACTCAACCTTTATTTTCTTTATATGAAACAAGACTTATTTTAATATTCTCTTATGAATATTAGGCGATCTACATAAACTCAGATGTTATGTAGCTAAAGCTGGTGGTGATGAAACATATGTGTCCATACTTGCAAAAAATACTATGTGTGATTTTCCTACAGAACCCAACAACATGATACTGTTGTACAACAGGTAAGAACACACACACACACAAAAAAAGTGAAATCAGCAGCACCCCCTCCTTTAGAATAAACAGAGTTGCAGGTTAAATCTGTTTACTAGTTTTTATCCAACTAACTACTGTGACTTGGCTAAAGCCACAGATAAGAAATAATATACATTTAGAATCTTCCAGCATACTATTAGAAGCTTAATTTAAAAAATACTAACATTTCCATTCATGAAAATAAAAGGAAGGTGGCATTTCAGTAGATGCATGTACACCAAAACATCCCGTGAAAATTACTGGAATAGAACAGATTCATCTTGATTGATACAAGCTGATAAATTGCTGATAACTAATAAAAAGGAAGATGAAGTGGCTGGCTGCCAAAATCTAGCTGTGTTATTTTCTACAACAAAATTCCCTACAAGGACCAGGGTCATCAAATGTTAACACTTGACAGTAAAATCTTATACGAACATGAAACAATTATAGGAACAATACTTGGAAAAATTCTGCATATGCCAATTAATGTATGTCCAATGGGGTTAAATTTTTGATTAATTTATCGATTTCTTTATTAATCCAAGTAACAATTTAGATTGGACTTTTAAATAAATCACTCAATCAAAAATTTAACTCCAGAAGTAGACACACACAAAATGAAGAACAGAGCGTAAAATTCCTTGGGGCACAGCAGTTACTTTAAGTGTCTCTCAGTGAGATTAAAACTTTAACCAGTAGGTGTGAACGACTTATACACCCCTCCAACTATTTTATAATTATATCTGCTCAAGTTTAATCAGGTCTCTTTGGTTAGTATGTTTGTGTTGTCAATAAGTCTTGGTTGTTTTTTATAGGGCACATACACAGAGACTGAATTGAATGTCAAGATAAAAATAGCTGTGTTATGACTCTGCTGAAAAATGCATGTTCATTTGCATACCTACCACTGAACACTTCCACTGTACTGTAAATGATTGTTTTTGCACTCTACATGCCCAAGACTAGTCTGCTAGTGAGGTCCCCTATTGCGGAGGAAGGCCATTCATGCCCTGAAATTTTACTTTGTTAAGTAAGAATAATTTCATGTTTTGCACAGTTAAAGGCTCTGACAAGGTCACAGAACATACCTCTATCAATACTTCATTTTTGAGATCATGTGTAACTCATTATATTACATGCCATGATAATGTCAAAAGATGGTTAAATAGTCTATATTTCGGAAATTTAATGTGATGAGGTCAGATACTATGTGTGAAATCCTGTTTTTGCAGGTGTATGAAATCATGGAGAAAGACACTAACATCACCTAGAAGAATCAATGTAAAATCTACATATCTGACTACAGTTTTTCTGTCTTGTTAAAATATTGTACATTTGAATTCTGACTTGGCTGTGCAGTAGATATGTACTCAGGAGAGGTGAAGCCTTTTAATACATCATTAGTAGAAGGATAGTTTTGTAGAAATTTCAAGACACTCCAGAGCAAGAAGTTACTCAAAATATAACAGACAAAGTCCAATGTCACATTGTTAAGATATTTGCCAGTTAGTGGGAACTGACTAGCAGGGCCCAGACTTCTGAAGGACCATAAAATATTCCAGAAGTATTCAAACAATATATGACATCAACTGCGAATGGGCAAAGCTGAAAATGTGCACCCAGCTGGGATTCGAACCCGGGTCTCTTTCTAGGCAGTTGCACTGACCACTACCACTGAGGAAACAGTGATCACTGCACCTGCAGGGTCTACCTAAGCTTGCCTCCCGTCAGACACAAATCCCCATCTCTACCACAGTGGTGTCATATATTCTGTGAATATGAAAGAATAATAACTTCAAGATCAGAAGTGACGTCTGTTCTTCCGGAACAGACACCACATGTATATATATTCCAGAAGCTTTCAGTGTAGGTTTATTTCTTACAATGGAGCATTTTATGTTGTGGTGTAATCCAGCTACATGGTCACATACCAAGTATTTCTCTTAGTGCAGAGAACCCTTTATGAAATCTAAACTGAGAAGTGATCAAAAATTTCAGATTGAGTCAATTAGCATGGCCACTTCTTTAAATACTTTTCACTGACAAGAATATGTATAAGGAAGAGTTAAATTTCTTACAGTTTGTTAATTTTTCCAACTATTGTTCCTATAATGGTTTTATGTCAGTATAAGATTTTACTGTTGACTACCCTGGGTCCTGTAGAAAGAAACACAGCTAGATTTTGGCAACCAGCCACTTCATCTTCCTTTTTATTAGTTATGCAGTAATTTATCAGCTTGTAACAATCAAGATGAATCTGTTCTATTCCAGTAATTTTCACATGATGTTTTGGTGCACACACATCTACTGAAATTCCACCTTCCTTTTATTTTGATGAATGGAATGTTAGTATTTTTTAAGTTCTTCTTCTAATAGTATGCTGGAAGATTCTAAATGTATATTATTTCTTATCTGTGGCTTTAGCCAAGTCACAGTAGTTATTTGGATAAGCAATAGCAAATAGATTAACCTGCAACTCTGTTTATTTTATTTATTTATTTATTTATTATTATTATTTTTTGTATTCTTACCTGTTATACAACAGTATCATATTGTTAGGTTTTGTAGGCAAATCATGCACAGTATAATTTTTTTAAGTATGAACACATGTTAGGCCAGTACCTTAAGTTTCATCACCACCAGCTTTAGCAACGTAACATCTCACTTTATGTAGATCGTCTAATGTTTATAAGAGAATAAAGGTTGAGTTTCTATCTATTTGCTCCAGTGTTAAATAGTGACGTTAACAAGATGTTATGCTGATTTAGTTTCACTTCTGATGATACCTTGGTTTATTTTTATTCCAGTATTGTTCATTTCCCTTAATTTTGCTCTTGTACTATTGTGTCTAGCCTTATATAATGGCAAAAAGTTTATACAAAATGTAATTAAAAGGATAAAGAAAATCAAAGTTGCTGTGCTTTATTTGGTTATGAGTGAATGTTCTCAAGAATGAGTGAGGTTTGTATAATTTCCAAGAATGTTTGCCCAAATGTCCTTACTTTCCTCCAGATAGTTTTTATGTTTGTTGGTGGTATATGAACATGGAATTTCATTACAGTCTGGATCAAAACTTCCTATTACAGAAGCTACCTAATGTCATTTGTTTCGGGACTTTTAATGGGACTAAACAGAAGGGTCATAAGTCTCCTGTTCCTAATTGAGACACAACAGCAAAAGACTGAACTCAGCACCTAAAGGAGAAACTATCTGTACAGTAACTTATTTTTCAAACCATTACAAGTTTGATTCATTCCATGCTAATTACTGCTTCCTATTTAGCCTTTGAACTTACCCAATGAAGATTATGAAAACGCTGTAGGTAACTGCCTCCTTGCAGTGGAAAAAGCAAAACGATAACCAAAGACTGCAAATAGTTGTGGAAGGTTGTCATTTTCTGCAAGATTATTCTCTTTTTCTGTGTCTATGTACGTCTTCGAAACATAATTCGTACAGACATTCGTTTAACAGCTGCAGAAAACAGAAAGAATATGGTTGGCTGTCAATTCTGTCCTGGGAAAAAAAAAAGTTCAGTCCTCATAAAAAACCATCAGACACTCGATCTTCGCGTGTGTAAACCATCTTCATCCAATGAATATAATTTTTAAGATGACTATTGAAATGTGTATATAGTTTTACGACACTTCTGAAAGTTATCTGCATGCAATAACGAGTTAATAATGCTTGAAATACGCTTGGCGCTATGTGGCATGCAGCGCTGTTCCCATATCACTTGACTTGAGTGCAGATATTTCAGAATTCTAGTTCTGTGCATTCGAATGCTATGCACTTAGTTCATCTGATTATGAGGTTACTGAATAAAACAGCAATATGAAAAAACAAACACTGGACGTCATAATCATATGTTAAAACACATCTTTCGGGAAAGAAGTACAATTGGCCGTTTCCAATCTAGAGGCAACACAAGCGAACACGTAAGTAGAATATTATTGCAATACACTTCACAAGTGTTCATATGCACGCGCGTGAAATAAAAGTCTTCCCATTGGCTTTTCTGGAGCGCCATATCATTGGTCGCTTGGTTACAGCTGCGACGATGTGGTGGGGAGATTGCTAAACCCCTGGTGGTTTCCGTATTCGCCTTTCAAATCATTCAGTCATTTCTTTGTTAAAATCAATGCCATATAATACTATTATTTCCTTCCTTTATTTTATATAGTCCTTTTATGCCCATATTGGTTTAGTAATGACCATTATATTTTAACCTTTCCGTTACATATAAACTCGATTATGGCTTCGTAGACTTTTGTGTTGGATTCGTATAGTAAGGATTTGATTGTCTTTGGTTGTGGCACTTTATTTTTGATGGCAGATGATAAAAAACCTTTCCTCGCTTCTTGATATTTTGGGCACTGAAAAAATAAATGGTTCGTATCTCCTTACAAGCCGGTGTTTGATTTATATTCAATCGGTATAAGTGTTCAGGGAATGAGCCATGGTTAAATCTTATTCTACTTAATGTACTCGATGTTTGTCGGGGTCCGTTGACTATATCAAACCATGGTCTTTTAGGTATTCTATCGTGTATATGAGCATAGTTGCGTCCTTTGTAGCGTGAGCTATGTGTCCATTCTTCTTGCCAAGAGTCAAATGCCCTTTTGCGAATTATATGTCCATATTCAGTGTAAGGAAGTTTTAGCTATAGTTTTGTCCCATTACTTGTTGCCTGCTTTGCCAGCTGATCCACTTTCTCGTTGCCTGGTATGCCACAATGTGCCTTCAGCCACATGAATATGATCTCTGTCTTCTCAGACTTTCATGATACCATAGGCGGATTTGTATCAGGTTTTCATTTCTGGATTTAGAGAGTTTTATATTAGACATTGCTTGTAGTACACTCTTACAGTCAGATAATATTACAAAGTGTGAGTATTTCTGATTTATAGTGTACTATATCGCCTGTAGAACTGCATATGTCTCAGCCAAGTAAATCGAAGCATTCTCTGGTAATTTAAATTTTTGCTCCATTTGCAGCTGTGGACTGTAAATGGCACATCCAATGCTGTTTCCGTCAGCTGACTTTGATCCATCTGTGTATATGTGAATTATCTTGTTTCCTGATACCTGCAGTTGTCTTTGCATGGCTGAGATCGTCTCCAAAAACTGAGTCTTTCCCTCTATTATTTGGAACGGGATGTGGTCCCTGAGCACGAAATAGTCATATTTATAAATAGGCAACTGTGTGTTCGATAAACTATCTCTGCTGATGTTGTAAGTTGTAGCTATATCATACAGCTTTTTGCCCTGATTTCCAGTGGATGAATGGAACAGACGTACTATTTCATGTATTGGGTTTTGTGAATATGACAGCTTCTCTACAATGAATCTCTCCATGAGCATCTTCCTCCTTATATGAAGGGACATCTCACGAGCCTCCACCAGTAGTGCAATTGTTGAGTAGATTTCATTGCACCTAGGCAAGTGCGAATACATCGGTACTGGAATCGGTCTAGCTTCTCTAACTACTTGTTTGTTGCATGGTTGTAGTACATGCTGCCACAGTCTAGTCTGGATCGGATGAGGCACGATACAAGAGCAGCATCACTGACGGATGTGCCCCCCACCATGTCCTGGTGAGGGATCTAATGACGTTCAGTATTTGTTCACTTTTTCCAATTACTGTATTAATATGTGCTATCCAAGAGAGTTTACTGTCCAAAGTCCTAGAAATCGAACACTCGTCTTTACTGGTATTCTTTTGTCATCCATATGTATTAAACAATCCCTTGGTACTTTAGTCTTTCTAGTGAATATAACTATTGGAGATTTCTCTGGTGCAATCGTGAGTCCATTGCCACAAAGCCACTGATTTAAGTTTTTTTTTTATAGATGAAGTAAGTTTATTTATTGCCTCTTGTAATATTTTGTGAGAGGTGAACACATATATGTCGTCTGCAAACTGAATAATATGAACTGCTTGAATTAATGTTTTTTTCTATGTCGAATGTATAAATTGCATAAAGCAGTGGGCTGAGTACTGATCCCTGTGGTACTCCAGTGTCCACTATCTGGGAACCCTCATGTTCATGATTCACTCTAATATACATAATTCTTTCACTTATTAATGTCGATATTGCTAAACAAATTGAGGTGGTGCTCCTAATTGTATCAATTTATCCAACAATATGCTGATCTGCACACTATCATATGCTTTTGTAATGTCAGAAAACAGGGCTGTTGTGTATTTATTCTCACCAAAGCCAGATAGAACTGAGTAGATCAATACAGATAAGTTGTCCATGCAATTTCTACCTCTGCGAAATCCAAATTGGGAACCAGATAGTAAGGATGAGGATTCTAACCACCAGTCCAATCGCCTTTTTATTAGTTTTTCCATCGTTTTAGCAATACAAAATGGTAGTACGATCGGTCTGTAAGATGTGGCTACCCATGGGTCTTTCCCTTTTTTGTGTATATGAACTATGATCTGTGTCTTCCATTCTTGGACCAATTCGTAATGCATCCAGATTTCGTTATAAATTCGGAGGAGTAGATCTAGAGCATTTCTAGGCATATTTAAGTATTCTGGTCCATTCCTGGAGCTGTATTTGTGCTTTCTTTGATGACAGATATCAGATCCTCGATATTGAGTATATGCTGTTCTCCTGAAGTCCAATTTTTCTTCCTAGGTGGCTTGTTGCATACACTTGGAGGAGCGATAAGGTCGCAGAATTCTTCTACCCAATCAAATGTCTGTATATGGTTGGGTGCAGGCGCTACATTCCTGAACCTGTTAACTTTGTGCCATCTCTGACAAGTTGGTGTTCTTACTTAGGCTGTTACAATAATTTATCCAGCTGTTCTTTTTGGCTGATTTCAATATTTTCTTCGTTTTGGCTGCTGCTTGTTTATATTTACAAAGGCTGTTCATGTTAGGTTGTTTGATATAATCATTTAGTGTTTCTGTCTTGTACTGCTCTATCACATTCTTCATTCCACCATGGATTTCCCAATCTTCTTGCTTTTGTTATTACCGTTCTTTTTGGGATAGCTTCATCTGCCACATGATATATACTATTTCGAAGCTGTGTATAAACTCTGTGTGGATGATCGTTGATTTCTATTGAGTCTACCTCTGCTACCAAAATTTGTCTATATTTAATCCAGTCCGCTTTGTTCGTGTTCCAGCTTGAATTATTAGAAAAATACATTTGTTTATTTTTTTCCAAATTGTATGCTCATAGTTATAGGGAAATGATTTGATCCCATGGTATCTTGTATAACAGACCATGTCACAATTTGGGTCATACATGGGGAGGCCAATGTTAGATCCACTGCAGATGGCCTCATCCAAGGTCCTTGGTTTAATGTTGGGGATCCATCGTTTTAAATTATGATATTGTGGTCATCTATACACGACATTATCTATTCTCCTTCCTTATCGTTCACCTGACATCCCCATGCTGTGTGGTGTGCGTTGAAATCATCGCAGATTAGGAATGGTTTTGTTATGTTTTCTAGTAATGTATTCATGTGATGTTCTAAATTTCGACATTTTGGCGGTCGGTATATGGATGCAATTGAAAATCTGTATTTGTTAGTGTATATTTGTGCTGCTATTGCTTGAAAATCCAGGTTGGCTAGTGTGATTGCAATTTGCTTGTAGGCAAGTTTTGTATTAATCAATAAGGCTACGCCGCCTTTGCCATCCTCCCGATCTGATCTTATTACATGGTATCCTCGGCATTTAAATGTCATATTTGGTTTAAACCAAGTCTCACTGACTACAGCTATACCGTATTCTTTGGAATAAAGTTCATGCATGAATGACTCTCTATTGGCATATAATGATCTTGCATTCCACTGAAGAATTTTTATGTCCATTATTTTTTTAGGGAGTGTAAAGGTTACTTTTGAGCTGTGTCTGTCTTGCTGTATTTTTATTGTCTGGATGCTATATGGTCAATCATATTGTATATATCTGTCTGTTCCAAATTGTTCTTGTTTGACAAGGTAAGCTGTGTTATTAGGTTTGTAAAAGCAGTCACCAACTCTTCAATCAATATTTTCTTCTTGTCTACCCCTCCTGATGGAACTGACTGTTGAGACTCAGGTGTCTGTGGTCGTGGTGCATACGGGTTTTCCTTAATAGGAGATATGGGTAAATTTATAATAGCAAGGAGATGATTAGGAATAGGTGCATTCTTTATTGTTGTAGGTCTACTATGATATACTGTTTTAGTGAATCTATGTTGAGAGCTTTTTGGGAGTGGAAAATCGTTCTCCCAATCCACTTTCCCACCACTGCTGCATAGGACCTTCTGTTCACGTATTCCTCAGCTTCCTTAAATGATATATTGTGTGTTGCTGATGCAGATTTTATCTCCTTTCGTTTGAGGTACATAGGGCAAGATTTATCTCTAACTGTCTGGTTCCCCTTGCAGTGTACACAGCATATTGTTTGGCTTGTGCACTGTGTGTCCTCATGATTCCCTCCACATTTATTGCATCTAAATTGTGATTGACATTTGTTGCTAAGATGACCATATCAGAGACATCGAAAGCACTGTCTCAGAAGAGGTATGTATGGCCTAACACTGCATCTCATACCATAAATTGTCACAAATTCTGGTAAGCATTGTGATGTAAATGTGATTACACATGTTTGTCGTGGTATATTTCTCTCTACACCTTGGTTGAGTATTTTCTTTGTCATTCTTCAAAAGTGGCTTACCGGTATTGTAGACTGAATAGCTTCTTTTAGTTCTAGCTCTGTCAATTCTATATAAACATTTCTAATGACTCCCTGATGGTGTGTTCGGTGATTAGGTATGTATGCTACCATTTGCTTTGGTTTTAGTGGGTTGTCGTTCACAAACTTATTTGCAGCTTCCCTAGTTGAAAAGTCAATTTTAATTCTGTTTTTCCCTACCACTTTGAGATTCAGTATTTCATGTTTGTAATCGCAGTATGTAGTAAAAAGTGCCTTTCCCAATGCCATTGGATGATATTTGCCCACATTACCGGGAGACCCTCAACGAATACATAAAATGGGCCAACAGCGTCACTTTGGTACCTATTTCCTTTGTTTTGTTCATATATGAACTTCACATTTGCTACTGAAGCACTGCCCCACTGTGTATTACAGGTATCTTGTAAATGTTGGTTAATATTTGAATTACCAGCAGTTGGTGTCTTTGGATTTTCCAAGTGGTGAGGGAGTTTTGTCCTTTCAATTGTAACAGACTTGCCACACCTACCTGAGTCATCTGCTGTCGAACTCATTACCTCATTTACAATTCTTAGTTGATGTTGCTGGGAGTTAATTGCTCGTCGCTTTTCCTGTACTCCTTCAGTCCCTTCCGGTGGTGCACGTTTTACTGTAGAATTCGTCGGTGGATCAAGCTCCATGCCCACGTTCAATAGAACTTCTGCACTTAGTAGTTCAAGGGCATACAGATCCGAATCAGGTGAGATGCTTCCTCCCTCCCCGTATGGGCCGCTATCCATATTTGTTGTGTCTCAGGCTCTTTCGAGTATATAAAGTTTTGGTCCTGCCTTACATATTTGATTCCTACCACTTATAGATTGATCTACGCGCTTTTTCCTTCATTTATTGACAAAAAAACTCGAGATCTTCTAACTAATATTTTCACAATACACAAGTCAAAGATCACTACTATCTATGAGTTGTCGTTCCCAAACAAAGAAGTTAGAATCAGAGTCTAACATAAAGAGTCACTAAACTCCCGGTAGTTTTCTGCAACCTGGCAACTGCAGCGCTGCCAAGTGGCCGAGTCGTAAGAACATACAGAGAGGCGAGAAACCATTGTGGATTAGATATGGAGTCGAACGACACGTTTAAAATGCGACTGCATTTCGGAGCTTATTGCGGCGCGATAAATTGTAGTTAGACGAAAACAGAGAAACTGTACATCTTCTCAAATATGAAAAGCTCTTACAATGTAGGATAGAATAAAATGTGTTAAATTTTAAGGGTGTATGGAATCTGTAACACAGAGAGAGAGGCATGGGGGTAATTTTCTTCAAAGTTGTTTTTGATAGTCTACTGATAGGTTTGTGGAAGTCAAAACAAATTTTTGGACAGTAGTCTACTATTGGTGATGCAGCAACGGTAGTCGAAAGTTAACAGGGAGTTGTCTGTACAAAATGTAAAATAAAACGTAACTAACTGTAGTTTAACGTGTACAGACAAACTGAGATTTTAACAGGAAAGGATTCTTAAAGATTTACAGTACCTTTACATTCCTGGGGAGTAGGTACGATGAAAACATGACAGGAACGGCACATGGTAACCATCTGAGCAAGAATAAAGCGAAAAGGGCTTTTATAAGACGTAACACTTAGTCTCTAAAGAATGTATAAATCGTGTCTAGTACCAGTATCAAATGTATTAAAATGTTCAAAATCTGCAGAAAAAATACATGTGGGACGTGTAACTACGTACCAGTAGATTATATAACTATAAATCAGTTGCTTTTGAACTTAAACACACCAGGTTACAATCGTCGTAAATCGTTTTTGGATGTTATGTTTACGACCGTGCTAGTGTGAGGCGTATGTATTACAATAAACTGGCATGTTATTATCACAAACTGACATCAACAGGAAACGGGATTTTCGTTTAATAATGTTTTCGTATTTGTGTCACGATATACGGTACCACGTATAATGCCTACAAAATATATAAACAACAGCAATAATAAATTCTACGTTTCGGTAGTGCCATTTTCTACTACTGAGCTTGCTACCCAGCCGCTTGGAACGCTAGTATCGCATCAACTGTCAAATGGTTGCATTTTTTCCCTACTGAGTTTCGCGACTGTCTGTTTTAGACTGTGGTTAGAATCTACTTGTTTTCAAATAATATCATGGAGATGATCTTTGGTTTGCTTTCGAATTGGAGCTCGAGCTTTAAATTGCCGACTGTTTTCTAAAATAAAATCGGAAACGTGAGTAGTACACCCCAAAAAGGAATAGGTGTTAATTATACAAAGCAGAGCGGTAATTTCGTAGGACCCATGTACATAGCAGGAAATGGCGATGCGATCGATATATATTTGTCCATCACGTCACCGTCCGTCAGAACATTCTGCAGTGTATTTCTAATGGCGGCATTCACACTGTCCGTCACCAAAAGAACAATAAATGATGAGAACATTAGAAACCTTACCCATGTGTTACAAAGTGCAACATGGGATGAAACAAATTGTTACTCTTATGAAAATTTTGCCAGTGATTTCTTTTACTATTTTGACATGCCATGCCCAACAAAATCAGTTATTGTTAATAATAACCAAAAAATGTAGAAAAGTACTTGGTTAGATGCTGAAGTGACACAAGCAAGAAATATGTTGACTCTTTTCCAATGCAAAATGCTTGAAAACTCTGAGAACACAATGCTGAAAGAGGCTTTCAATAAATATCATGAATATTATAAGAACTTAATAGGAGACAAAGAAGTGAGCATGTTGTTCACATTCTAAATAGTGGAAATAAAACTGCAGCTTGCCTTTGGAATGCTATAAATAGTTTTAGAGCTGGCAAGGATAATGTAATCAATGACCTAGTAATAAGCTATAATGGATCTGTAATTGAATGTCAACAGGATATTGCAAATATCTTTAATGAATATTTCTCTTCCGTTGGGAAATCTATCAGTGATAGGTTGCATAACAATAAATATGCCTTTAAGGGTAAGGCTTCATCATACAGCATATATTTCACCCCAACAAACAGTAATGAAATTAGAAACATAGTAAAGACTTTACGAAATTCAAAATTGCAGGATATGATGGGCTAAATACAAACATAGTAAAATCCTGCATTGACAGCATATCAGGACCTCTATCCACTGCAATTAACAACATCCTGACATCAGGAAGTTTCCCAGACTCATTGAAAATAGCACAGATCACACCAATTTACAAAAAAGGTGACAGATTAAAAATTGAAAACTATAGACCTATCTCTATCTTGCCTGTCCTCTCAAAGATCATAGAAAAGTGATGTACAACAGAATTGTCACATTCTTAAATAAGCATAATATAATTTTTGAATACCAAAACGGCTTCATTAAAAACAAATCAACTGCTACAGCTGATGCACAGTATATTGATGAAGTAATAACTGTTATTGAGAACAAGGAATATGTGACAGGCATTTTCCTTGATCTTGAAAAGGCATTCGACTGTGTAAATATACCAATACTCCTATACAGTTATGGAATATTGGTGTCAGAGGCATAGCGCATGATCTAATTAAATCTTATCTAACCAACAGAAAACAATTTGTAGTTATAAGGGCATCAAGTGGCACATACAGATCTACTGTTACTGATATGAAATATGGGGTACCCCAGGGCTCGGTGATGGGACCCCTTCTCTTCTTGATATATGTTAATGACATAAAATACTGTACCCAAAATTCAAAGGTAATTCTGTATGCTGATGACACATCTATTGTGTGCAAGCATAAGGAACTAGACCAATTAGAAATATTGTCCAACTGCCTCACAAATAAAATTGTTCAGTATTTCAATGAAAGTCATCTTGGTGTCAGCACTGCAAAAACAGCAGTAATGGATTTCAACCCATCAAGGCAAACAGACTTTGAAATTCAGTTGTGCATTGGAAAAGATATTGCCTACAAAGAAAATTGTGTTAAATTTCTGGAAATAACTATACAAGACACACTTGAATGGGATGTTCACGTTGACACACTGGCAAGCAAACTTGCTAAAAATATATTTGCAATAAATATGCTGAGTAAACACTGCACCGATACTCAAGTTCTTCGAACTGCTTATCATGCATTGATGTCATCCAATATTATCTATGGAATAGAAGTTTGGGGCACAACAACACAAGCCAACCTAAACAAAATTTTAAAATTACAGAAAAAGGCTGTAAGAATAATTTGTGGTGCAAAACCCAGATTCATGCCGTAGTCTATTCCCTAAAGCTGGCATACTGACTGTTGTTAATATGTATATTTATAAATCAATTATTCTGATCCGTAAATTGAACCTAAACTTGAACTCTGATACACACAACTACAACACTAGAAATAAAGATAAGTTTCATCTCTTAAGTCATAGGACTGCACTTCATGAAAGAAACCCACTGTATGCAGGAGAAAGACTTGCTAATACTATACCAAGCTGCATAACATTACTTCCCACTGAAAAATTTAAAGTCACACTTAAAAGAATATTAATCACTATCCCACATTACTCTCTAGATGAATATTTCTGTTTTGCACAGAATAAAGAAAATTTTATTCCAGATTTATTAACTTCAGTCTGATGTTACTTATATATCTAATCAAAATTGAGAATATAAGTTTTGTTGCAAACATTGTACTTTATACCTCATAAGTTCATAAGTATTCCCCCTATAAATATTGTGCTATGTATTCCTTGTTTTGTTGTAAACATTGTACTATATACCATACCTCATAAGTTCATAAGTATTCCCCTTATAAATATTATGCTATGTATCCCTTGTAACCAACTGAAGTATTCAGAAAAATTATACTTGTATCATTTGATGTTGAATAAAGTATATCTATTTATTTACGTTATGTCGACGTCACCTCAAACTTTCATGAGAAGAATGTTTTGACAGAACGGCCGTCTGCTAACATCAGAAGTTAACCTATTTGCGTCACGTGAATTACATGTTGCAGTCGACGATTGCACTGTTCATATGCGAATGTGACTTATTCATCTTTATTTTGTTGTTATGCTTCGTTTTAGGGGTAAATCTCAAATGTTTCATGACTACTTAAATATTTTTGTCAATTGAGTGTCCCCCTAAAATCGATGTCGGATATCTGAAACCAAAAAATGGTTTATGTTACGTAACATTGTAATGGAAAAGACTGAAGCAAACTGTTTATTTGAATAAGATTGTAATTTGATTACGCATTTTTCATTAAATAACATTTTAAATGAAAAAGTTCTAATGAAAGACAAAAATTCAGTTGTTTACGAAGGTATTAACAATGTCAGGGGGCAAGTCGTAATGGATAAAGTACACAGGCGCTATTTATGCTCTTACAAGTATTGTTTGATGTCTTCATATGTTTATTTTTTCAATTGAAAATAGATGTCAATGTTTTGAAATGTTGTTTCAGTTCCCAGTAAGTTGGCCAAAAGCGCACACTGTAAAGTTTTCTTTGGCCTTCAATAACATTTAGCGTTGTTGTTCCCCCTTTCTAGTATTAAACTATGACTTTCTACATAACAGATCGCCACTCATAACCTCACTCAAAAATTTTGAGGTTGGCGAACTGACGTGACGGACACTGGCGTACAATGTGAATACAACTCGATGTGACGGTTCCGTGACGTGATGCTGATGTGACGGACAGTGTGAATTGGCCTTTAGTTGTATATTAACAATCTTGTTGAAGATATCTTAACTATATTTACATTTTGAACATAAAAAAGCTGTGATATATTGTAAAATGGATTGTCATCCAACCAGCGGTACAGTTTTCTTTGAAATTGTTTCAAAGGCATTGTAACTGCAGACGGTGGTAATTTGTTAAATATTTTATGGAGCTGACTATAGGTAAGAGGGCTATTTTCACCAGTCTGCGTCTGGGAACATCTAATTTAATTTTCCCTCTATTATTGTGATAGTGTATGTCTCCTCTTATTTGAAATACATTTATGTTTTGTTTAATGAATGATGCTGAGAGGTATATGGAGAGGTTGACAATTGCATGTTCAGTTTTATTAAAAGAGGTTGGCAATGATCTCGCGGTCCAGCTCTGCACATTTCCCTTATGACATGTACGTGGGCATCAAAATAATCTGCGAGGCTAGCCTTGATTGTCCCGTAGGAGAGATTCTCCGGACTCTCGTCGGGATGGAGGTGCTTTATCAATTGAAAAACTGATAGTTCTGCTTGAGCTAATAAAAAGGCGCCCGGCTATGACTCATCTGTTACAGCATAGGCCTGGAAATGTTACTCGAAGCGGGCGATGTAACAAGACCATGGCTCCACCTGTTTGTCGAAGGGCGCAAACGGCGGAAGTGGCTGCGCGTTTCTGCACCTGAGGGATCCTGACGTCGGACCAGCGGGAGTTGTTCTATGTGCTCCAGCAACTTCTCATTCGCTGACTGCATACACCGTAGCAGCATTATCATTTGTTGTGTAAGGTCTACAGAATCTGGCATCCTGAAATAATAAAGTCAAAGCATTTTCCTCGTCGCCAAAACTGAAGTGTCTTGCAAACAAAGTCATGATTGTTCTATCAATTTATTGACTGAATTAGTGCAGCTAAGCCACACAACAACCAAAACAATAATTCTTCTTAGAATTATAAAATAAACAGTTTCTTCAATATGACTGTCATGAAAATATTGCAATATATGTGACAACCAAAATTCACAAAACAATGCAGCTGCTCCTAAAGCAGAGTAAAGAAAGGTAGAAATTATTACGAATCTTCGGTTCCTGCGTTCCTGGCATAGCCTACCGTGGAGAGCAGAAGTGGCCGGGCGGAGACCGGGAGTTGGGCAGTGTGGCGTGGCGAGACGACGGCCGAGAGACTCCAGCAGCTTCCAGCGGCAACTTCCTTCCTCGACGGCGGCATGGTCCAGGACGCCTTGACGTGGCTGTAGGGCCGGCATTTAAAGCAGTGCAGAAGGAGACACTCGAAGCTCATTGGCGGCCTGCGGTGTGCTCTGATAGGCCGCTTTTGTGTCTACTTCCCTCACATCAAGTAGTCCGTGGTGTCGCTGATACTGCGCCGGCGTCTGGCGGGAACGGCCTAGCGACATCTCTCGGCCACGGCTGGCCTGTGTGGCTCGTGACGTAGCTGAGTCGCGGTGAGGCACGGGGTTTAAGCAAGGTGCGCTTGGTGACACTATTGTGCCGTGGCACGTGTACTGGCGCACTTTTGTCTGTTGCCATTGCACAACACGGCAAGAGAGCAGGATCCTAAACGGAATTTAAGCAGAAGTCTCCATCCCTATTCATAAGGTTGTCACCTAATTTTATTTCTATCGCTACCAGTCCCACTACTAGGACTGTGTTATCAAGGAAGCGAGAGAAATAAAATTAGGCGACAACCTTATGAATAGGGATGGAGCCTTCTGCTTAAATCCCTCTTGGGATCCTGCTCTCTCACTTGTCAAAAAACAGAGGGACAAAACTAATCCGACCTCTTCCGTCGAGAACTGATGTTTGTTATTGATATTCTGACCGGTTTCATCTTTGTTTGTGTCGGCGCTGTGCGCTTGCTTGCTCAGTGTGTTTTGTCTTTCCTGTTTACTCACTGAAAACCGAGGTTTTAAAGATCATGGCACATTGCTTCCTCACTGCAGTATCGCCTTGAAAATTGCAGGGTGTTCTCCTGCCGAAATATCGGCCGTCGACGATTTCATGTTTCATGACGATTTCAATATTTTTGTCAATTGAGTGTCCCCCTAAAATCGAGGTCAGATATCTGAAACCAAACAATGGTTTATGTTATGTAACATTGTAATAGAAAAGACTTAAGCAAGCCGTTTATTTGAGTAAGATTGTAATTTGATTACGCATTTTTCATTAAATAACATTTTAAATGAAAAATTCAGTTCTAAAGAAAGACAAAAATTCAGTTGTTTACGACGGTATTAACAGTATCAGCGGGCAAATCGTAATGGATAAAGTAAACAGGCGCTATTTATGCTGTTATAAGTATTGTTTGATGTTTTCATATGTTTATTTTTTCGCTTGAAAATAGACGTCGATGTTTTAACATGTTGTTTCAGTTCCCAGTAAGTTGGCCAAAAACATACACTGTAAAGTTTTGTTTGGCTGTCAATAACACTTAGCTATGTTGTTCCCTCAATATTGGTATTAAACTACGACTTTCTACATAATAGATCGCCACTCATAACCTCACTTTTAACATCGCGTAATGAGATGGTCGAATTGATGTTGAAACAGGTCATTCAGCCTATCGTGAAGTACAGCTATCGTGACTAACTATACTTTAATTATGGGTAGCCTATGACACCTATACTTGGCGATACCAGTCGGGAACTGTTATAATATCTCTGAGTAATTCTGCTCATTGGGACAAGATGATATACAATATTATTTTTATTACCAGGTATAAAATCACTATTACTATAATATCTACACCCGGTAACTTTTACTGACGGCTTTGTTTGGTACCCTCAGTAACAATCCAGTCTATAGCCAGTAATTTGTAATTTGTAGCCCTGTGGTCGCCACTCCCTCAATCAGAATGAGTAACCGCAGAGATATAATTTACAACGACACTTGGATACAACAACATTAGCGAAAAAATCTGACTGCGTCTATCAGTAAGTTCCTGTTCGGGTAAAGTGTCGTAGCTGGCCAAAGATATCACAGTTTGAATAAACACAGCATTTGGCAGTTGACTATATGCTTAATCATTAATTGTGAGTACACCTTTCGCTGTAAGTCTGAGATCTCAATAACACTTTCCCACTCGTGATGAAAAATAATCTCTGGTAAATTACTTTCTCCAATTCAGAGTAAATATGAAATGTATTGGAAGCTATCACTATCGATTGAAAGTAATCGATCGTGGTAACTGCCGCAAATTCAAGTCTCTTAGCCTTTAGATTATACGATCGCTAATGCTATTTGCTATATCATGAGCGGTCGTGATTCAAAATTTACCACAAACTACTAATGAAAAGGTTAGTCAAATTTTTTTTATCCAGGATTCGTGGCTCCTATTTATTTATATACTCAATCAGTAACTCAATCAACAAAATTATTTATGGCAGACTCGTCCTATCAGATAATTATACTCCCCAAAAACTCTTGAATTAAAAAAAAATAAAAAATAAAATCTACTGTTGCTACCACCACTTGGCTGTCACCTCTATGAATAACTTTATATAAAAATAAAGTGAGGCCGCATTTCAGGTGTTAGCTGCTAACCTATCTATCTTCATGTTATTAAATCTCATTTTAACTTAGAGTCTTGCCAATACAAGAACAGCCTAGGGTAAGAATTGAATTTAGTAATTCCCATACGAAGTTTTTTCTTTTACAGCCACCTCAATTGTTTCATACCAACTTCACCTTCAAAGAAATTCCTTTAGAGTAGCGAACACAGGGTAATTTTATTAAGCAACTTTCTGCACCAGATATTGCAATCCGGTCATGAAGGTAATTCAACAATTATTTTCTTTCAAGATCACTGAGTTAATTACCATGCCTGTGAGATATTTGCCTTCTCTACCTTCAAAATTAAAAGGTACATAGCTCAGGTCAGTCTCTACTATACCAACACCAATCACAATAAAAGAGTGGACCCCCAGTCACACTCCCGGATACCTCAGATCTCCCGCAGAGTCCGACAATATCCTTTATCACCACAAACCTCTCTTCCTCTCTCCTCTTGAAAATTACGACTGCCTGTTACGTACAATTATTCTATATTTACTTTAAATATACCAAAAAAAAAAAAAATACAGCTGTGTGTAATTTTCCCATCAGGCTGAATCTAATTAAACAGCAAACTACAAGTCCTACATTTTCGTAAGAAAAACTCTTCCCTTCATGACAAGATCACCATCAACACATACGTACGAGTAATAAACTTGAAAAAAAATTACCATTTACTTGGAAACCAACTTATACCAAAAAAATTAAGACCCATCTACCATGTGTATAGCTACAGTATTATTTTACTCACATGCTATAAATTCCCGCACTCCGAAATCAGTCATACAATCGCGCCTTCCTTTCCATTATATGAATGTGGCTGATATCCATACATAAAGCTCACATATAGTATTTTCTAGTGCATTACACGAATTCTGTCTTGGCAAAAAAATCTCGTAAGGTTGTACCATATTCAACTCTTTGCCCTACAACAACCTAAAAAACTTTTCTCTGGTCGTAGTCTGCTTCGAAGGAACGTCATTTATTCTGTGCCTTCACCATATCAGGTAGACCAGTGGAGTGGACGCCATCTTGCGTTCACCAGCTGCCACTGACGCTCGCCCGAGCGACGTATTTACATGAAACATTAGTCACAGCGTCTAAATACCAAATAATGGAAAAATGTTTACCATGTAATATGATTCATCTAAATAATTAATTTTTTTTATACTGATGTGCTTTAGTTTGAAACATAATATGCTCACTACGGTCGGGGGTTCGAATCCCCCCTCGGGCATGGATATTTGTGCCATCCTAGTTCATAAGTAGTTTGTAAGTTTAGGGATTGATGACCCCGTAGTTAAGTCCCATAAGCTTAACAAACATTTGAACATTTGAACATAAGATGCTGCGGCTATCTCATTTGCGAAAGCCCTGAAACACGACAGAATCATTCTGTCCCGCTTCAACGTGACGGACAGTGTGAATACAACTTGACGTGATGGTGCCGTGACGTGACACTGACGTGACAGACAGTGTGAATTGGCCTTTATAGTAGGAAAACTTGAATGACAAGAAATAGGGACAGTGCCAGTCCCAGCATGGATTTGCAGAACGGTGAATTACAAACTGCAAAAAATTCTTGAACATGGGTATGGACACTGATATAAGTGGAAGCTACATAGCGAGAGTGCTGGAAGTAGAGTACCAGAAGGTCCGTTGTATTATATCCGTGGTCACTTGGAGCAGCAGTGTCTATGGTCTCTGCTTTGCAGACGACATATGAAATGCAAATCATGACAATAAACCATTTTAAGGCGATAGTACATTGAAGACTTATCATAGATGCTTCACCTTACTTCATTAAATGTCAATGAAGAACAAATATCTATCAATGATGCAATAATGAAGAACCCAAAAGCAAGACATATGAATAGAAATACTGCCACTCCAGATATGATAACAGTCTGGTCTTGTGGTTAGATGCATTAGGTCATAATCAACACAACGGGAAATTTGCAGTTAGAGTCCTGTAAGAAGTGAAATATCCTTTTCTTTTGTAACAGAATCGGGGACCATAATCTGAATGTATTACATAGTATGCTACACAGTATTCGGCTGTTTTCGTCCGAACACTTTGCGATATATCCAATTGTCTTGTTATACAGGAACCTAACAGTACATGATAACTTTGTGCGAATGAAACGAATGTTTACATTCTTCCTTCTCACACAGACGTTGCTGGTGACCTGTTTCAGAATATGTTGCGATTTCCTAGTTTACATTAAGGAAGGAACCTATGTAAAAAGTTTACATCACTGCAGCTGAAATGAGTAACTTGCAAGTGACATTTAAATTCTGCCTTTTCACAAACAGTTAGTTGTTTATAACCGAATATGTGCCGATTTCCGAGTGCGTAATCAGGCAGAAACATTAGAAAACAACTTTAGTTACTGTCAGTGAAATGAGTACAGTACCATTGACATGTATATTATTCCTTGTAGCTAATAGGTCTCTACTTGGTCATTTTCATTTGTAGAAGATACGTCAAATATAATTTTTTTAAGGACATTAGATTGTCATCAACTATTTGTAATTCACAGCTACGTTTTCTGTCGTAAAGTCCGTGTACATGTGCTACATAACAATTTTATATTGTCAGACATGCCTGAGAAACATGTCATCGTCACATCAATGTACATTTAGTTTCACAGAACATGTTGTCAGGTTTCATAATGGAGCACATATAGAAAATTTACTGCGTCAGTGCACGGAAACAAGACATTACAGAAAAGTAAAACCTATTCTGTAGTCAACATACTAATATGATCTGTGTTTACTTTACACGTCATATACAGTAATTCACGCTGGAACCATAAATGAGAATTTAAAAACAACTGGTGGCAGGTACCTGGCATTCCCTTAAAAGAAAAATTTCGCATTTTATTTCCGAATAAGCAGCGATTTAAGAGTTTGTGATTAGGTATGAACCTAACATCATCTGCGAGTAAAACGAGTTGCAACAAAATTCATATTTGTGAATGTCACAAATCGTCGTCTGTTTGTTTACATGTATGTAGTGATCATGGTTTCTAGTGCCATGATTCGAACATAAAACTGGAAAGTTGACCTAAATTCACCCTCGAGTTACTTCCGGCGGCACTCTCGATATTTAGCGCCGAATCACTGATACAGAGACGAGCACAGCAGAAAAACGTACATTGGAGTGGCACAAAGACAAGAAAGAAAAGAGCAATTACTACGCAACAACAACAACAGGTATTTATGAAGTAGGTAACGAACTCGACTGCAGTTGAAACAGGTACGTCGATATTTTTTCTACAATCGAAGTATCCAAATTCCTGCCCCACTTTGGAGAGTGCATCACAGACAAATGTCAATATATATATATATATATATATATATATATATATATATATATATATATATATATGAGCGGAACAAAGGCAGTAGGTACCACAGTGATGCTGTAGGCCCGTTTTATGCATTGGTTGAAGATCTTAGTGGCAATGTAGTCAAAAAACACCCCATAGCTTTGGGAAAGGTACTATTTATTACTCATTCTGATTACAAGCATGAAATTGCGAATCTGAAACTGTCTGGTAGAAACAGAACCCGAATAGACTTTACATTTAGGGAGGCTGCAAACAAGTTTGTATAGGACAACCGACTAAGACATAAAGAAATGGTAGCTTATATACCAAACCACCGAACTCACAATATAATGTAAAAATTAAAATAAATTAATAATTAGAGAAAACTATAATAATTTGCGGTCAAAGAAAGGACTATGTATGTCTTAATTTTCTTTAGTTAAACTATCTTTTCTATGCACAAAAAGTTTTCTCCAAGAATATTGTTAATTGCTCTGGCTAGATTTGTCATTACCAGTACCTTTTCTAAGGGCGAGGGCACTTATTACTTTAAGACCTTGATGTAATTAAAATGAAAGAAAGTAAAACTGAAATGCACTACTTTACAAATGAAAGACGAAACTTTCATTTTAAAATTTAATTAATCAACAGCAACACTGTCACATCTTTGTTACCAAACAGCATCAGATATACTGAATCACTAACTAACTAGGTCCGCTAACTAGCCTGCAGCCAAAGGGTGTGGAAACCTCTTTGGTCACTTCAGCAGCTATCGACTCTGAGCCAGAGAGAACGATGCAAAGCGAGCTATCACTCCCCACATTCAAACAGCCATAGATTTTGGCAAACACTTAAAAGTACAACAACTGCACATTCTCACAGGGACAGTGGCGTAGTGGGGAAGCTGTACTTATGTGACATTAATTAATATAATAAAAAATTATTAACATAACAAAATAAGAAAAACCTAGCAATAGTAACTAATATTTTAACACATGAAATAATAATACTATTCCTCAAGCCTTGAAAAGAGTGGGGTGTAAGTTTTAACAAAATGATAATCTAGCGACATCAAATAAATTATAACTTTACAGAAACTATACCTTAATATATGGAAGACGACAGACGGTCGTCTTTCACACTACACATGACAGTAATGTACAAATGGATATACATAAAGAAATTTACATTTGTGTTCTACATCATGGGTCATTTTTTTCTTTTACATTTAGTTTGTCCTTGTCATGGGGCATGTGTGTGTTCATAGTTCCCGCCACAGAACGTCTTATTTATTTTTGTCAGTTTCCATGGATATTCGCTCTTGTATTGTTCCTGTGTCTTATCCACTCGATGTCACCACCCTTGCATGTGCTACCTCCTTTGCAGTCTTTGGTCTGCAGATTAGAAGGCAAAGGTTGGTACACTGTCCCAAACACCACATGATACTGCAAATGTTCCGCACGCCATTCGAACTGGGAGCTTGACTGGATTCAGTGCTTAAGAGCATAAGTGGAACAGGTGCCGACCATGGAATTTACTCGCTTAAGTTCGTCGCCTCCCATGACAGCAGATTTTCTCTCAACATCCTGGAGCACGTTGTACCTGACACTGATAAGGTAAGCACAGATAATTATTTTTTGGGGCTACCACACATCGTGCACCACATGTGAGGTAGTCCACCTGTATCACATATGCAGCACTCACTAATTCTCCGTGTACATCGTGTGAAATTACACATGGTAACACTCAAGAAACATTTCCTCCTTTCCTTCACACTTTTCCTTCATTTTGTTTGAATAAATATTTTTTATCACTTACTATGCACCACAAATGATAACAATGCCTGCACCTTTGTAGGACACAATACAGTATAAGCTCATAGTACATTCTCTTCTATAACATATATTACATATTTACAACTAATACGAATCAATATCTCGTTGTCCTTCCTTTAAAGTACTTTTGTACAAAATAAAATAAAATTCCACTTTACTCTTTATATATCGTCCCATGACATTTTATGATGAGCCTCACATGATCTTATCAGAGAACTTTTCTTTATACTATCTAATAGTTTCTCATTTAACGTCTTATCCCTACTTTCCATGTAAAGGGCTGTAACGAATCCTGACTCTGATGCAGCTCAAGAATCTTATTTATCTCAAATGGATTCCCTCACACACACACACAAACACACAAATATATATATATATATATATATATATATATATATATATATATATATATATATATATATATATATATATATATATATATATATATATATATATATTTGTGTGTGTGTGTGTGTGTGTGTCAGGGAAGTGATTACATACTACGAGCAGCTTTCTTCACTCAGAAAATCAAAAGTGAAGACAAGCCTCATGTCTCGAAATCTGGTGTAATCCTGAATGTATTCGTTAATTGCTGCACTGACCTTTCAGAGACATTATCTTGCTGTGTTAATACGTTTAATAACAATGATATCATCTGCATAGTACCTAGAATTAAGTGTTTGGTAAAGAGAACTTTTTTTTCTTTTAGTCCTGGACATTGAAGATATTTTACTATTGCAAAGGGCATCCTATTCGCGGTTGTATGAGATATTAATGTCTCCTTCAGAAGAGAAAATTCAATATGAATATTTTGTATCTTTATCTGTGGTCAAAAACGTAATTCAAAGAGTTTTAGAGAACATAATTAGCTCTGAGAGAATATGTTAATCATCTTTCAATAGCTCATTCAGGGTAAATTTCCCTGGTTCGTTCCAGTCTTACTTAGCTTATATATTTCTTAATTGACATACTTCGCTCACTCATCCTGACTTTCGCACACACACTCTTCTTCGCACATTCATATCTTTCACTAAAATTACAGAAAACAGATGTCAGAGTTGCAGTGGCCATAATATTTTTCGATACCATAAGTTTTGGTGACTTTAACTTTGATGTTAGAAAAAATACAACTAAAATTAATAACTTAGCAAACATGTTAAGGTCATCTAATCTTTTCTTTACAAATGAAAGTCCTACAAGGCTTCAATCCTGCCTTGATAACCTCATTACAAATATACATAAATGTATTATGTAATGTTGATCACCTATCAGATC
This sequence comes from Locusta migratoria, assembly GCA_026315105.1. Lineage (NCBI taxonomy): Eukaryota > Metazoa > Arthropoda > Insecta > Orthoptera > Acrididae > Locusta > Locusta migratoria. The sequence goes on along the minus strand of CM048748.1, from coordinate 472,787,000 downwards.
ATAAAGGTATATGGGTAAAATTAATTACTGAGAAATTAAATGTAGACAAATAACAAATTCCATACTGGTTTGTTAGGTTATTAACTGATAAGCATATTAACACCTATAGGAAGGAACTGAAACTAGTAAACTGGAATAATGTCTTATTCTCTTCCAAAAATGTTGATGATGCCTTCAGGACTTCATGGATATTACCTCAAAAAAATGCCCAACATCAGAAAACAAAATAAAGTCAGAAGATCCAGACACCCAACAGGAAATAAATGGTTAACCCCTGAGTTAATGAAACTAAGACTTTCAGTACTGGACTGCTATGAAAATGTAAAAAGCGGCATTGTAGACAAAGCCACTTACAACAACCTTAAAAAACATTATAGATTACAAATAAAAATAGCCAAATGCAAATCAAATGACTGTTACATTGAAAATTCAATTAATAGATGTAAGGCAGCTTGGAAAATTATAAAAGCAGAGTTGGGTATAGACATAAATCGTACAGAAACCACTAATGAGGTCAATATCACATCAGATGAATTTAATCAATTTTTTGTCAAGGCAGGAAACCCCGCTATCATCCCAGCTTCTGATGAACTTATTTTCACCTCTATGTTCACTCCTAATCTAGAGCCAATATCTGGAAATCAGTTTCTTCAAAATTATGCCAGCACTGTGCCAACTTTCAAGTGGACACAAATACAAGTATATGATGTGATTAAATCAATAACAAAACTAGGAAGTACAAAATTTGAGGAGATCTATGGCCTATCTAATTTTGTGATTAAAAGAATAGCAGATCTTGTATGTAACCCTCTTTGCATACTAATAAACTGGATGTATGCTAGTGGTCATTTTCCAGAGTGTCTAAAAAGAATAGTTGTTGTCTCTATTCATAAAAAGGGTAATAAATTATGCACTAATAATTATCGTCCGATTTCACTGATAGTTACTGTATCCAAAATAATAGAATACTGCATACAACAGGATATCTGCAGACGTTTATCTGAAAGTAATATATTATCTCAATAGCAATATCGTTTTAGGTCCAAATTATCAACAGTGAAACAGTCGAAGACATTGTCTCTTTTATACAACCCTCATTTGAATCATAGTTATCTGCTCATGCCATTCTACTTGACATAAGCAAGGCATTTGACTCAGTGACCCATGCAGTACTACTTGAAAAACACTGGTGTTATGGAATCAGAGACTTGGAACCCTCCCTCATAAGCTCCTATCTCAATGACAGGAAACAAACTGTAGTTTATAATAATAAAAAATCTCAGTACTTATATGTGACTCGAGGCATGCCCCAGGGTTCCGTGCTCGGTGCCTTGTTGTTTATAATTTTCATAAATGATCTTCCCAGTTGCATGCCCTGTAAATCCGTACTTTATGCAGATGACACTACATTTATTAGCTCTGGGAAAGATATAAACTAATGGAACTGGAAAGCAAAAATTACCTTAATATGTCTGATGCATGGTTCAAATCCAATGAGCTCTCCATCAACCATGAAAAGAGAGTGAATATTACTTTCAGTTTATCCAACAGAGAAGTTGGGTGCTCAGATGTTAAGCTACTTGGCATATACCTTGACTCCAGATTAACTTGGGAAAAACATACAGACCAAGTATGTAGAAAGCTCTCACATGCTACATTTTTACTAACTAAGCTACAGACATGCGTAACAACACCTTTATTACTTAACTATTACTATGCTTTCTTTCACTGCCATCTGCAATATGGCATCCTTCTATGGGATAATTCTGTAGGGGCCAAAAAATTTTCATCTGGCAAAAAAAAGTTATCAGATCTATTTCTGGAGTAACAAACTCTAAAACTTCCTGCATACCACGTTTTAAAGAATTAAAAATATTGACAGTCCCATCACTCTTTATATATCATTGCCTCCTAAAGATTAAAGAAAAGAAATAATTACACCTTACAGGAAGCTATACACCAAAATAAAACTAGGCAGATGAAACAGATAGATATGCCCACAGCTAGATTATAGAAAACACAGATTAGCTATGAATATCTGGGCATAAAATTATTTAATACTTTACCTGTACAGGTACATCATGTCTCACTTAATATATTTAAAATAAAGACTGAAAAATGACTGAAAGAAAAGGCATTTTACAACATTTCTGAATTTTAAAACAGTTCAAAGGGTGATTTGATGTACTTAAAATAACCCACAAACTATTTTGTATTTACCATAGTATGTCTACAAATAATTTGGTAATTTAGGATACTATTTTTATGTGCTGTAAAACTAATATCTACTTGTAATCTTAAAGCAAATGTGATAGACGAAAATGGCAGTATTATAACGTTCAATACATTACTTATATCAATGTTTAGTATATAAATGTAAAAATCTGTATAATAATGTCTTACATATGACAAGTATATATGGAACATGCCTTATGCAGCCTAAAGCTGTCGGACGGGCAAATAAATAAATAAATCTCCTAACAAGACGCATATAGGCGTCACGTGCCATAGCACACTCAAATCGAATAATCTTAGTTTCATAAATATCATGCGACCTCTGCATTGACTGGTGACACACCTCACATACAATTAGCAACTCTCAGAATTCATGCAAAAGGTACTCAATTGGCTATTGTTTAAAATACAGACTGGTCGATAAAATGAGCTATTGTCATTCCTCAGGCTTATCCTATACCCATTCTCTGTTCTTCAATAGTTACACAAACTTTTTTCTTTCTCCTGGTACCCATAATTTTTGATACCTTTGCTTGTATATGATTTGCTTTTTTATTTTAATGTCCATATCCTAACTCGTTTATTTATAATTAGTCCTGTAAGTCATCATAGATTTAAGCTAGTTATTAATCACATTAGGTAGTTGCCGTATTTTTATTTTATTTTATTTTAATCCTAGGTATAGTATAGGTTATTTATCGTTTTGTTAGGATTAAGCTCAGCTAGCTGTAGGTTCGTTTTATTCTTTATTTTAGTTAACACATAAGCTTTAATATTCACAGAATATATAACACCAACTGCGACTGGGCAAAGCTGAAAATGTGTATCCAGGCGGGATTCGAACCTGGGTCTCCTGCTTTCTAGGCAGTTGCGCTGACCCCTACACCACTGGGGACACAGTGATCACCGCACCTGCAAAGACTACCTAAGCACGCCTCCCGTCAGATACAAACTCCCAGCTGTGTCCCCAGTGGTGTAGGGGCCAGTGCAACTGCCTGGAAAGCAGGAAACCTGGGTTCGAATCCCGGCTGGGTACACATTTTCAGCTTTGCCCAATCGCAGTTGGTGTCATATATTCTGTGAATATTAAAGAATAACAAGTGCAGGATCAGAAGTGACGTCTGTTCTTTTGGAACAGACGCCACATGTATATACATAAGCTTTAATTAACTCGGATAGGTTTGGTGTTATTATTTTAATTAGGTATAGTTCGTGTCTTAGTTTAAGCTCCACATTGTATTTTTTATTTTATTTATTTATTTTTTTGTAAATATACATTATCTAAGTATTCATTTAGGTTGTAAGTCGTTGCGTCAGATTCTTTTGTAAATAATTTCTTTCCTTATTTAGTTAATTAATTTATCTCTATTTTTTATTGCTTGTCGGTTCCACTTCAGTTTGTGTACGTGTACAGTGTCAGACAGCCACGCCCCCACTCCTAACTAAGTTCCTTGGCGCGTGCGTCAGCATTCGACTGTTTGCGCTGGGCAGTCCTTAGTCAGTTGTTTGCTCACATGACCTAATATTTACATTCCGAGCTGTGAGCGTGAACCAATCCAACACAAACACATTAATTTTGTTTTTCATGGGTCTGTCTCTCAGCATCCGAATTGGACGCTACTTCAATAATCTGAACTTGATTATTTCCTTGCCCCCAACGATTGTTTTTTGTCTATTCCTATTGTTTTGTCGTGTTTGCCTAGTCACGTTACCCCAACTCATTGGATCCGATTGTACTGATGGTGGCGATTGTTGTGTTGGCTGTTGCCTTGGTGGAACATTCCGTGATTGTGTCTGTTCATTACCGCGACTCTGATGGAAACCGGTTTGCGGTTGCCCTGTCCGGTAACCGGATTCTATCGATTGTTCTCCCTTCTTCTATTATTGTTTTGAACCCGGTATTCTCCGTTTCCGTTACCGTTTCCATAACTGTAATTGTTGTTGTTGTTACTACTATTTGGGTTGTTTTGTGATGGGTTGCCGTTCTATCATTATTATCATTACTTATCGTGTAACTTCCGCTCCACTGAGTGTTTCGGTCCTCTTCGTGAATCAAATCATATGTATCCAATGTATCGAGAAAGTGAGGCAAATTCTGTTCCGGTATCCACATCTTTTCCGCGATATCGGTTGGCAACCTAGATTTCATATCCTGATTACATCTAAGTGTGACATAGGAGTTGTCCAGTATAAGGTTTTATTGAGGTATTTCCCAAAATATTTCCTAAGACTTCCAACCCGCCTATTATATGGCTCAGGTCTGAAAACGTGGCACCTTAACCTTTCCTGTACCGACAGAGACCTGTTGTTGTTATGGTCTTCAGTCCGGAGACTGGTTTGATGCACCTCTCCACCCTACTCTATCCTGAACAAGCCTTTTCATCTCCTCATAAGAATGGCAACCCACATCCACTTGAATCTGCTTACTATACGCGTCTCTTGGTCTCCTTCTGCGATTTTTACCCCACACACTTCCCTCCAATGCTAAATTTACGATTCCCCGATGTCTAAGAATGTGTCCTACCAAGCGATCCCTTCTTTTAGTCAGGGTATGCCAAAAATTCCTTTTCTCACCAATTCTGTTCAGTACGTCTTCATTGGTTATGCGATCTACCCACCTAATCTTCAGCATTCTTCTGTAGCACCACATTTCAAAAGCCTCTATTCTCTTCCTGTCCGCACTGCTTATCATTCATGTTTCACTCCCGTACAAGGCAACACTCCACACAAATGCCTTCAGAAAAGACTTCCTTACCCTTAACTTAATATTCGATGTTAGCAAATTTCTCTTTTTCAAAAATGCTTTTCTTCCCATTGCCATTCTGCATTTTATATCCTCTGTAATGCGACCATCGCATGTTATTTTACTACCCAAGTAACAAAACTCATCTACCACCTTCATTGTTTCGTTACCTAATGTAATTCCTTCAGCATCGCTTGATTTTCTAAGACTGCATTCCATTATTTTTGTTTTGCTCTTGTTAATGTTCATTTTATATGCTCTCTTCAACACGCTGTCCATTCCATTCAACTGCTCTTCCAGGTCCTTCGCTGTCTCTGACAGAATTACAATGTCATCAGCAAAACACAATGTTTTTATTTCTTCCCCCTGAACTTTAATCCCTATTCCAAATTTTTCCTTGCTTTCCTTCACCGCCTGCTCGATGTACAAATTGAATAACATCGGAGAAAGGCTACAACCCTGTCTTACTCCCTTCCCAACTGATGTTTCCCTTTCATGCCCTTCGAGTCTAATAACTGCGGTCTGGCTTTTGTACAAGTTGTAAATAACTCTCCTTTTCCTGTATTTTATCCCTGCTGACTTCAGAATTTGAAAGAGTGTATTCCAGTCAACATTGTCAAATGCTTTCTCCAAATCTACAAAAGCTAAAAATGTAGGTTTGCCTTTTCTTAATCTATCTTCTAAGATAAGACGTAAAGTGAGTATTGCCTCCCGGGTTCCTATGTTCCTCCTGAATCCAAACTGATCTTCCCCGAGATCAGCTTCTACCAGCTTTTCCATTCTCCTGTAGATAATTCGTGTTAAAATTTTGTAACCATGACTTATCAAACTGATGGTTCTGTAATTTTCCCACCTGTCTGCGCCTGATTTCTTTGGAATGGGGATTATTACATTTGTCTGAAAGGACAGAGACCTATATTTCGACAAAAATTCTTGCTCATATTGAGCATACGTGTTGCATCTGCCAACTGCACCTGCTGCCCATGCTGCAGCGTTTAGTACAATGTAACTCGCTACCTGTTGTATTTTTCTTTGTTCAGACCAATTTTGTGGCAGAGCATTGCGAAAGGTTTGAAGGAAAACGACTGGATGAACTTTGTTGTTTTCCTCCATGAATGTGGGAAATTTGCGGGATCCGATCAGACTTTCTTCTATTACAATGGTGGTAACATGTTCCCCTGTATGAGCCAGACAAGGCCGTACCATGACTCGAAGTACCAGGTACTGCATTTGTGCAGGGCATTGTCTGATTCGGTGGAACCGTTGCATGCTCAGGAAGTGTATTATTGTTCTCTGTTGTAAAATTCAGCGGATTTATAAATTCTGGGGTCAGGTTGTATGCTGATGGAATTGTATTGTTTAAATAGACTGGGGGAGCAACCGGTAAAGTACCTTCATCCCTTATTTGACGAGTTATAGTTTGAATTTCCCATTTTATTTCTGTTACCATTTGTTCTCCCGTTTCAGTAACCCGTTTTTCTAACTTTTCTCTGGCGGTGTGATGTCCACCAATAGCGTCGCACTCGCCCTATCGTTCTTGTCTCCTAAGATCCTGTACCTCATCATTAGCTTTCTCTTGTTGTGTCCTCATTTCCTCAAATTCGTTTGACAAGTGCTCAATACGATCAGACAATGAACCATAGTCTACTTTCAGTTCGCAAACTACCTGTTTCATTTCACCCATGTCATGTCCTACTAATTGTTTGGCGAACTCAGTTTTTCGTCACAGTCTTTGGGTACCAGATTCATACGCCGCGTGAGTTATTCCTGCCGCGAATCGTATAATTTAAATTTCTCGTTTATCTCATGCAAACATTCATTAAAATCATCTCGTATGTTCGCCTCGGCATTTTGTACGTCTGTTTGCAAATCAATAATTTGCTTATGTACATTTTCAAGCATGTTTTGCATATCGATTCGTATCTATTCTCACATGTTTCACATATCTGTCTGCAATTGTTTTTGCAAGTTTTCTTGCGAGTTTTGCATGGCCTGATGCATATTTTGCCTAGCCCTTAATAGCACTCACATATTAAGTTTCCCTTTGGTATCGCTTCCGTTCTATCTGTACACACATACCATTATCAGTATTTTCAGTAATAATTCCCGAAATACTAGCATCCGACAATACGGAAGTACGTAATTCCGGATTGTTTTCCAGCTTAAACTCATGTGAGGTCTCATTGTCAGCTTTACATAGATTGTCCGATACCCTAGACGATTCAAACTGTATCGAGATCGGGTTTTGAAGTGGATCGTAATTGTTACACAAAAGCCTATTGTCTTCTGGGCTACTTTCGTATGCCAAGGGGTGCTTTCCTGACTCAACCATCTTAGAAGACAAAGTATTTCGAAAGCTAATCTCATTATCTGAGGTGGAAGACCTATCAGAATTAACAATTTTGTCTCTATTTTTGGACATTTGTCGATACCTATTATATGACCAGAACAACAATGACTAACATATTATCACTTTCACTCGCTTACACTTTTCAAACAAAAAATGAATACATCAAGTAAGAATTTAGACTACAATAATTTTGAACTAAAATTTTGATAAGACTAAAAGATTTTCCACAGTTAGTTGTAACATACTGTAACATGCAGCTACCTACTTGAGCCACTGAAAGATGAAATTTTTAGAAAGATTGTTATTTAGAAGTACAGAAGATAGTAATTTTGATGGAACAATGAAATGGAAGGTTCAACACCAAGAAGTATGAAATTTTGATCTTACCGTGACCGCCGCTTAACAAAGGCTTGATTCGTGTAAACTTTCATACAGTCTCTTTAACTGCCGCCAATACATGGAAATTAATTTTCTCACACTCTTCCGTACATGGAAAGTAGAAACAAAACCACATTAACATTCACATATAACATCAGGCCATCCGGTTGGGTGCCAATATATAATGTAAGAATTAAAATAAATTAATAATTAGGGAAAAATAGAATTATTTGTGGTCAAAGAAAGGACGATGTTTATCTTAGTTTTCTTTAGTTAAATTTTGTTTTTGATGTGCAAAAAGTTTTCTCGAAGAATATTGTTAATTGGTCCGGCTAGATTTGTTATTACCAGTACCTTTTCTCAAGGTCGAGGGCACTTATTACTTTAAAGCCTTGATATAGTTAAAATTATAAAAAAATAACACTGAAATGCACTACTTTACAAATGAAAGACGAAACTTTCATTTTAAAATTTAATTAATCACCAGCTACACTGTTACATCTTTGTTACTAAACATCATCAGATCTACTTAATCACTAACTAACTTAAAGAAAGAAAAGAAAGCAGCCACAGACATTCTGTTTTTTAATCAGAGATCTTCCTCATAAATAATGAGCTGCTTGTAATTCTTGAGTTTCTCCCAGCGTGTTTGATAATCAAAATATCCACGGGTGTGCTTTGGTCTATATGTACAACAGGCAAAATATTTCGGCAATCATATATGTCGCCATCATCAGGTGAACTGACGGGCTGAGCTCCTGGAAACGCGCCGGCATGGAGATCCGTACGCTACGGCTGCTCGAAGGGAACTGGGTTCTAGCCCGGTAGCGGGCGATTTAAATACCCTTGGCCCGCGGAGCGACTCCGTCAGTTCATCTGATGATAGCGACATGTATGATCGCCGAAATATTGTGCCCGTTGGACACTATAGACCGGCAGTACACCCGTGGATATTTTGATTAATGAGCTGCTTAATTCATGAAATCCATAATCTATGACAACGAACCTAAAATGTAATACCAATGAAATTATTTGCGTTATATTTTTATGAAATAGAAAATAAGAAAAATATTTCTCCATGAGAAAGTAAATATGTCTCCAATATGGGCACCTTAGTAATCAGTGTCAGTCAGAAACTTGCTGCAATAACTGTGGGAGAATCATTATGCAACGCAGTGTACAAGTCAGATAACATGCTGTGTAAACTGTGTGAACTATATCGATAACCCTATGGCAGGAGTTGCCATGCGTGAACTGTGTCCTTAGTTCTATGGCAGGAATCTCCAAGTGTGAACTATGTCGTTTAAGACAGCAATTAATTATTTTGGGTGGCGACCATATTTCTCCAAAATATGGAAAATTAAAATGTTACTGATCAGCTATGATGTGATCATATTTTCAAACATATAATACATATTCCTACTCTATTGCAATGTATCAGTTGTACCAAACAATCAAAAATGTACTTGAAAAATTATTGGTAAACTGTGGAATTTAACTATTCTGTTTCTCCTCCAAAATAGTGAAAAAGGAATGTCCTTAAATGAAAGACGATCTGCTCAAAATCAATTTGTTATAATTAAACATAAAAAATCAGATGACATTTCCTATCATGTAAAACAGATAATGGTGTTCAAACAATCTTTTACAAATGTTAAAATATTGAGACACAAAAATGACTGGCTTAGTCAAAGATCGGAGGTTTTGCAAAACAGAATGCTATTAGTTTGGCTACACAGGCTTTTGTAATTATCGTTAGCCCTAAACTCCCCAGAGTAAATAGGCAGATCTCAAAAGAATAAAATAAGGGACAGAATCCAACAAGTCTGATTCATATAACCCCCCAGCAAGTGCGTCACCTTACCCACTCAGATGATCATTGACGGCAGCATCTCAGGCTCGCAGGCAGCAGGCGGTGGCTGAGGATGAGCTGAAATTTTTATCCGACCGTAATTGCTGCGACCTGTTAAGCAGGGTCGACATGTAACTTAACACAGCGTCACTGACGTCGGCGTTGCTAGGCAGTTGCTGTGCGATTTTATCACGCTAGTAGACTAATCAATATTTTGCATAGGTGACACAAAGGCCACTTGGCACAAATCGATCAGTCACTTGCGTAATAAGATCTGTAAAAAAAAAAGTGCCCGATTCGCAAAGGCGTGAACGCTCAAATAGAGACTTCTATCAAAAACGAAAACTAAACTGTGGCCGCTCACAGCGTAACCACCAGACAATGTAACGTCCATTAAATAAACACTAGTCCTGCAAGGTCCGAATCTTCGGAATGAAACACAAGTCTGACCAGAGGACCATTTAAGACGATGTCCTCCTCACGAATCTAAACGGAGTATTGCTTGTCTCCCAACGTCCGTACATTCGGACGCTCACACAGGAGTCTTCAAGCTCCGTACAATTCGGACGCTCAAACCGGAGTCTTCGAGCTCCGTATACTTCGGACGCTCAAACCGGAGTCTCCCAAAGTCCGTACACTTCGGACGCTCACACAGGAGTCTCCCGAGGCCCTTACCCCTCGGATGCACAAACAGGAGTCCACGTGCTCCCTCGTGCTCTGCCGCAGCTCACGGCAAGTGATGGGCGGCCACACCCACGCGCGAAAAGACGCACCAATCTCTGCTAACGGCTAATAGTCAAACCAATCGGATGGTGTAGCGCCGTTGACGAATTGCTTAGCTGTCATACTAAAACACTCTGTCGAATCAGGACGCATTCTCTGCGGCTGCCAAGAGGCTCCACCCACGCCACCAAAGCTTGCCGCGGATTTCACCGTTCCCAGGGTGAATGCCCTGCAAGAAATTTCAGCTTGCTCCTAGCTGTGGTCACACGACCTAAAAATGTTAACGTTGTGCTATATATACAGCCGCTGGAGCCAAACCTCTGGGGTGCCAGATGGGTAGAAAGCTTTCCTCTCAACCTAACCACGTGTCTCACTAACTATGTTCGAACTCTGCTGATTTCAAGGAAGTTTTTTTTTAGATAACATCTAAGGGCAATACGTCTCCATAAACAGCCCAGGGCCCAGAGCACTCTGCTATTGTTTGTATCCGGCAAATTCCTTTCTTGCGAAACGGCCGAATGACTAAAAAGGCAGTCCCCATTATCGCCCACCGTAAACCACGGTCCAGCATTGTGTAAAGCGTCCCACACACTTTAAAAAATTCTGCCAGGTATACTCCGTCTCTCCGGACATAACGTGGCGGCAAACAGGTCAAGCTAGCCCCTCTCGTCTTTCCCCGAAGGCGAGCAAAAGTTGGTGGGAGGGGGAGACCTCCAAGAGTTTCTCTGCTCTGCGCGGCCTGACCGTACCCAACACGTAAAACCACTTTTTATCAGCCAAGCTGCGCCAATAAACATTAAAATCCCAAAATTTACATATAAACATAGAATGTACTACAATCCCAGGTGCCCATCACCCCTGGTGTGTCCTCAAATGCACAGAAATCGAAGTAAAGAAAGATCTACAGAGAAAAATGTTATATATTTCAATAATTAGCGTAAAGAGAAAGTTGCACTAACACAAGGTTAGTATGAAAAATAGACTAATTACAGCCCCCGTCTCACAAAGGCAGTTTGTGCACTCAGCGGGATTTCCTTTCTTAAAGATAGGTACGGTGGTATTTTGTTGCCAATCAGTTGTTTTTCTCTCATCAATGATCTTGTTGAAGAGTTCCGTTAACCATTTGACTGCCTTCCAAGAACGGGAACTCCTTAACTCTGCTGGAAGATCATCTGGGCCGTTGGCTTTTCCAGGCTTCATTTTCCTCAGAGCAGTGTTGACCTCTTCAACTATAATTTTTCTTACGGGTCCTTCAACAACATGGCCAGTGGGTATTGGAGGATGGGGAAATTCTTCTGTGGAGATCTTCTTAAAATAGCTGCGCCATCTTTCTCTGGCCTTCTTCCAGTCAATTAGTGGATTACTGCTCTCATCACTGACTCTGTAGAACTGATGTACATATTTTGAATTGCGATATCTTGCTTTAGCGAGTCAATATAAGTCCCGCACTCCTGCAAGTGTATCAAGTTTTGCGAATACATATGCATAACGAAAGTATCAAAACACAATATAACGTAGTGAGATGGCAAATATTAACAAGTTCTTTTGTAGTGTAACAGCTAATTTAGCTATTTAGCTGTACACCTCGGTACTGTTCCGCCGAGACATCGAACTGAATGGTTGCTTTGTAACTGTTAGCCTGCGGGTCATAACATATTTCCTTTAGATATGTACAGTAAACTCTCGATTATCCGCGGTAATTGGGGATTCGAAAGCAGTGGATAGTCGAATTTCGCAGATAATCTGCAACTTAAAGTACACAGTAATGTGTTAGGGTAGTACAGATACAAAAATTGTGATTCTTTAGTTTCTCCCGGCGTATTTCATAATCAAAATATTCACTGGTGTACCGCCGGTCTATAGTGTCCAACGGGCACTGGACACTATAGACCGGCAGTACACCCGTGGATATTTTGATAATACAAAAATTAATTACTATGTCGTAATTAAAATAAATTATCTAATAATTATAATAAATTTCATTTTATTCAATTATGTATGAAAATGCTGTACTTACAAATCCAGTTTTACATTACAGTTCACTATTTTGAAACAAAATTGTCCTGAATTGGCTTCTGTTTCATTGTAGCACCTTGTCTTTTATATATCACACTGCGAATTTTGCGCAACACGAACTTGTCACAAAGAGGAGCATCTTGTTGCTGTTCAAGGTAATCCAGTAACCCATCAGCCCATCGAAGTGCTGATGCATGAGTGATGACTGTTTCCACTTTAGTTCATTCATCTACTCTTGTCCCTGCTGGTGTGTATTTAGTAATTCATTTTAATCCTGGTGGGCGAGAAGGTCTGTTGGTGGGGGAAATGGGGTTTCCCGGATTAGGCCACCGGTAGCCGCAGGCACTTTGAGAATTTGCTACCTGGCCAGTGTAGTAGTCCTGTGCAGTGCTGCGTGAGGTCTGGCGCAAATAAAGAAAGAGCTAAGCTATGTCTGGGTCGTCAGTGCCTACTGTACTATATGGAATTTCCTCTTAAAATATTTGTGAATAAAAACTGGACATGGTCTGTCGATTTAAAAGTCGCGCTTTGGGGACGTAACAAAATTGTGACACAGCCTGCAGCAAGCTCTTGTGGCGTGCGACAGTGGGAAAGGTAGGGACTCCAGCGGTCGCTCATCAGAGCGTCGACTCACTACACGCACTCTGTCTTATCTTCTGCAACAAATACTGTAGTGCAGCACTCACTATCCCAGCAGTCCATAAATTACTACATTCGTATTGTAGCCCAAAATTATCCCACTCAGGGGTAAAAGCAAATTATATATATATATATATATATATATATATATATATATATATATATATATATATATAGTATATCTACAGTATGTCTGCCTAGGTGTACTTGTGTCTGTGTGAATGTGTGGGCATGTGTGCATTTGTTTACCCTCCATTTTTTCCCCCAAGGTAAGTCTTTCCTCTCCCGGGATTGGAATGGCTCCTTACCCCCTTCCTTAAAACCCTCATCATTTCCTTTTCCCTCTCCTTCCCTACTGCCTGAAGACGCAACTGGGTTGCGAAAGCTTGCGATTGTGTGTGTGTGTGTATTCATTTATTTATTTGTGATGCTGTCACACCTGTGCTCCTTCGCCTGGTGAGTAATCTTCGTCTATTTTATATATATATATATATATATATATATATATATATATATATAGAGAGAGAGAGAGAGAGAGAGAGAGAGAGAGAGAGAGAGAAGGAAATAAACTTTCCAGTATTATGTATATGTAAGTGAATCACACTAGTTCAAACAGAGCACGAGAAAATTACAAGTTACACATCTGGTGGTAGACGTTTACTTAAGGTTCCTAAATGGTTGCGTCTGTAATGTAGGATCAATACAAAAATTTGCAATGTCAGGAATGTGCAACATATAAGAAACGTTGCACACCCCCTACATAGTGTACCTGAAATGCAAATATAGTGTTTACCATGTACTAACTGTTTCAAGATGTTGCAATGTTATTATTTATTTCAATATTTGAAATATAAATAATTAAGCAGGTTACTATAAGTTATTTATATTTTAAATATTGAAATAATTTAATAATTACTCCCATGAACCACAAACATTGTCGAGGTAGGGTGGCTTGCGTGCCTCAACGATACAGATAGCCGTACAGTAGGTGCAACCACAGCGGAGGGGTATCTGTGGAGAGGCCAGACAAACGTGTGGTTCCTGAAGAGGGGCAGCAGCCTTTTCAGTAGTTACAGGGGCAACAGACTGGATGGTAGACTAAGCTGGCCTTGTAACATCAGCTAATGTGGCTTTGCCACACAGTTACTGCGAAAGGCTGAAAGCAAGGGGAAACTACAGCCGTTACTTTTCCCGTGGACTTGCAGCTCTACTGTATTAACACATGATGATGGCAACCTCTCGGGTAAAATATTCCGGAGGTAAAATAGTCCCCCATTCGAATCTACAGGCGGGGACGTGATGGTATTCTCCGCAAAATTTAGGATGTGATCATCAGGAAAGACAACACTGGCATTCTACGGATCAGAGAGTGGAATGTTAGATTCCTTAATCGGGTAGGGTAGTTAGAAAATTTAAAAAGAGAAAAGGATAGGCTGAAGTTAGATACAGTAGGGATTAGTGAAGTTCGATGGAAAGAGAAATAGAATTTCTGGTCAGGTGAGTACAGGATTATAAATACAAAATCTGGCATACCTTGATTAAAAGAAGGGATCGATTGGTAGGACACATTCTTAGACATCAAGTAATTGTGAATTTAGCGTTGGAGAGAAGTGCGTAGGGTAAAAACCGCAGAGGAAGATCAAGAGATGGATACAGTAAGCAGATTCAGACGGATGTAGGTTGCCTTTCTTATGTGGAGTTGGAGAGGCTTGCTCAGGATAGGGTATGGTGGAGAGCTGCATCAAACAAGTCACCGAACTGAAGACCACAACAACAACTATAAGTTTTTTTCTGTGATGACAGATGATGTTGGCGATGGGGTGATCAGATGAAATTGTAGGTTTACCTACTGAAGGTGTAGGTAATCAGCTAACAGTGTGATTGTATCATGCTGAACAGCATGGATATTCACTTGAAGACTTAGTAACTTTTGGATTAATCCTACAACAAGTGATTTCTTTCTTAGAATCTAGAGCTAACCACATACACACAGAAAATATTATATTATGAAGATGAGGAAAAATTAAATCATGCTTCTTATGGGAGCAATAAAGTTTAGAGAAGAACAGTTGGGTTCGTATCACCCATTATAATCAAAAGTAATTGTGAAAACCATTAAAAGAATTGTCAATAACAACCTTTGACAGCAAGTAGAGTATAATACTTATATCAGGATAAGAACAATTTTGAATGATACATTTTCACGTATTGGTGAGCAATTTATCGCATTGATAGGTATTGGTGCATAACTTTTCATGTATTAGTGCGTAGTTTTCCGAACCGGCATGTGATTTTGACATTTGCACCGTAGTTTTTGTAGTGGTGCAGAATTTTTCATACTGGTGCGTAATTTGGGATCTATTTGTGTCTGATTCTGCGAATTTTTTGTCTATTTTCACGTGTCCTTTCTAGCTATCCAGCATCCATCCATACCTCCTAACACCTTCATCCGCCTATATCTGCATCATACTACATTTTCCAACAACATTCCTGCTCCGATGGGTCCCTGCTCCATCTTTCTGCGCCAGTTCCGAAGAGTTTCACTGACCGTGGCCAAACCCAGTCCCACAATATATTTCTCCACTGCTGCCTAACTTTGGAATCCCTCCCAATGGCCTAACAATTAAAATTCCTTTCTCTGGATCCCATCCCTCCTTTCACAATGACCTTCACCTTTTCAGATTCCACCAGTCCTTGTCCCTCACACCCCTAGTACTCCAAAACACATCTACATGGCACAGGCATCTGTGAACCACCCTCCGAAAGATATTGCTAATGTGCAATCCCCAGTGCATAAATCCCATACCCCAAATTGAACCCCTTCCAATCCAGCAGTTGGAGGAGCATTCCAGACACCACCTTCATAAATTATCCAGCCTGCTGACATTCTACTGTCACCTTGGAGCACCACTAGCCAACTCATATCCCACCCAAAGTGTTCCTCCCTGGTAACCCCTCATAACGCCTACACCTTGCCTCGCAGACCTTGTAGTGTTACTCACACACAAGACAGATCTATGTGTGTATGACCGTGCTTACTATATGGCTTTTTATCGATCACTACGTGGGGCTCTCCATTAGTGTTGTTTGCAGTTGAAATTTCCATTTGTATCATAGTAATTCTTCCCTATTAAATAGTTTACTGCTTCATGAGGTCCAGCTAATCTGTACCTTTTGCAGTCAGACAATTTCTCACGTAATATTTCGGATTTCTTGAGTCCAAAGACTGTTTTCAACTTGAGAAGGAAAGAGAAAAAAATGAGGCATTTACTGCTAAATGAATTTTCACAAACGAAGACTTTAAAACACGTTAGGTGTTTATTGTTCCTTCCTTTACATCAGCATACTTAGGACTACCTTTTCTTTCTTATTACAACTACAATGTCCATTGTAACAAAATAGCATAGTCTCTCTTAATCATAATTGTTCTTAGAGACTGTGACACTTCAAAGCACTATATATGATTTGAAGCACTGTCTTCCATGGCGGTAGAAGCAAGCGGATTTCTAGACAGATTACCTATAGGCCAAAGAAAACCCGAGAAAGGTATATCTTGCTACCAGAAGTCCCTAATAAACATTTTTGGTTCATAGGGGTGTAGTCAAACTCGTTACACTACATACCCCTCCCCTTAGACATAAGATCTCAAATGATTATATAACATTTGTTTATTCATTTTCAAATAAAATTATCAGTATTTTTTTACAAAACAATCTTCTACTATTGTTTATTAATTCTTATCTCTGAGTCATCTTATACTAAATATGATACAGTTCATAACGCAAATTTGATCACATAATTAACGTTTTTGAGCACAAAGTTGCCTTATTTAATTAGAGTCTTATGGTTATCACATTGTATTCATTTTTATATACATCACTTTAATGTGAGTACTATCTTTTATACATACAAGGGCTTCCCCAAATATGGTCATAACATTTATTTTTTTACATTCATTACTTTGATATGGGTAATATCTTTTATACACACAAGTGCTTCCCTAATTAATATGGTTATCACATTATATTTATTTTTCTATACACTTTTATGACCCTAACTAGGGTCTCATGTGGGACATGAATGGAAGGAGTACTTTTCCTGTTACTAAATAAATAAATAAAAATAAACAAATAAATAAATCGTCTCACCTATAAGTTTACCTTCTCAGTTATAGCATACTTTAGCTTTACTCACCAATGTCCAAATCTGAACGAAGTAGTTATCAAATTTCTTGTTAGGGGGATTAGTGCACTTCTTTAAGTTAAAAAATCTGAGGACGTTTCCTCACCTGCTTACTTAAAACCATTCAACTGGGAACTATGAGTTATCCTAATAAGCTCAGAGGGAAGGCATGGTTCCTTTTCATGGTCAGCTCTAGCAGGTTAAAATTAAAAAAAAGATGACAGTAGGACTCTACTTGCCTGTCCGCCTTTCTCCTCCCAGGGGGCTGGGTCCAGCCTATTGTCATCCCAAGCCCGATCAGGCCCTTTCATTAGGTACCTGACCGCTAGTAGCAGCCTATTCTGTGGGTCTACTTACTCACTCTACACATTAGAGAGATTAGGTTAGATTAGATTAGTTTTCGTTCTGTAGATCATGTTGAGGAGATCCTCGTGGATGTGGGACATGTCAAGAAAGAAAATTTACAAGCTGAATAATAGATAGATACATTTTTAAGTTTTTTTAATGCTGATAATATAATAACACTAATATAGTATGAGTACTGATACATGCGTCATTTGGTACAATCTAGAAATTCACTAATGGAGTTGATGGAGTTGGCCACTAGAAAGTCTTTTAGGTTCGTCTTAAACTGATCTTTATTTGTAGCTAAATTTTTTATACTTGATGGTAAATTATTGAAAATGTGTGTTCCTGAGTCGTGGACCCCTTTTTGAACTAAAGTAAGTACTTTTAAGTCCTTGTGCAGATAATTTTTATTCCTGGTATTGTATGTATGAACTGAGCTGTTTGTTAGGAAAAGGGATATATTATTTATGACAAATTTCATTAAGGAATAAATATACTGAGAGGCAGTAGTTAATATACACTGTTCTTTGAAGAGGCTTCTACAGGACGTCTGTTTGAATTTACTCCACAAACAATACGTATTACACGCTTTTGGACACTTAAGACTTTTGAATTACTTGGAGGGTTATCCCAAAATATTATACCATATAACATTACGGAATGAAAGTAAGCAAAGTATGCAAGCTTTGTTAGTTTTATGTCTTCTGTGTCTGATAACACTCCTATTGAAAATACAGATTTGTTGAGTCGTTTCTGCAGTTCTGTGGTGTGCTCCTCCCAACTAAATTTATTATCAAGCTGTAATCCCAGGAATTTAATACTGTCAACCTCTTCCATCTGCTCTTCTTCATACTTAATGCATATGCTGGCGGGAAATCTCTTACATATTCTGAACTGCATATAGTGACTCTTTTCAAAGTTTAATGACCATGAGTTGGCTTTAAACCATTTATTAATGTTCATAAAAATATCATTAGCAGACCTTTCTATAACTGTGCTTGACATACTTTTTATTGCAATACTTCTATCTTCTGCAAACAAAACGAACTCTGCTTCTGGTAGTGTAACTGATAAGAGGTCATTAATGTACACAAGAAAAAGCAATGGCCCTAAGATGGATCCTTGTGGGACACCAAATGTAATTTCTTCCCATTCCGATGATGACTATTGGCTAAATTCACTAGTCACTTGCACTGACACCCTTTGTTTCCTGTTAGTGAGGTATGACATGAAATATTTTGCAGCATTTCCCGTGACCCCATAGAATTTTAATTTACTTAAAAGGATGTTATGGTTCACACTATCAAACGCCTTTGACAAATCACAGAAAATACCTGCTGCTTGCATTTTATTATCTAATGAACTAAGTAGATTTTACTGTAATTGTAAATAGCCTTCTCGATATCTGAACCTTTCAGAAATCCAAACTGTGTTTTGGACAATATGTCATTTGTGGTCGGGTGGTTGAGAAGCTGCTTGTACATTACATTTTCTAGAATTTTTGAGAATGCTGGCAAAAGTGAAATCGGTCTGTAGTTTGATGGTATCTCTTTATCCCCCTTAATCACTACCTACACCACCCCCACTAGGCATAGCCTTCCTCACTCTCATTCAGTATTACTCTAGTCTCAGAACACTTTCCTTCCTGATCAGTCTCTTCAATAGCAGTGCATGCTATACTATATATCCACACCCTCGTAACAAGTGAGTACACTATCAAATGAAACATACGCTTGACGCCTGCCTGCCGCCCGGGTTCCCAGCCATAAGCACGACTGCTGCCGTACCGCGTCTACCCTACAACTGTTCACTGGCATACGATCTGCCACTCCACCTCTGGCCGCTGTTATTCTGTGCCGAGTGCTGTTCCACCGCACAACTGCCACGTGCATTTCCTGCAGGGGCACAGGTCACTTGTGACTCCGTTCCTAGCTTCTACTCACAAGGGGAACACCAAGTATGATACCAACGGATTTTGATGGGTCATAGGTATGTTGTGAGGGAATTCCTCCAGACCATCAACCTAAAAGGATTTGTTCCAATGGGCCTTGATTTATAAGAAAATCTAAATCAAATTCGCAGCAAATTACCACGCGTAACGTGTCTACTTATACATGGCGATTACCGCTCAGCGAGACAGCGTGGTGTAATCGGCAAGATGCGAAGCTGTCATGCAGGTGACCTGCGTTCAAGTCCGACATATGTTAATTACCTTTCACACCTGTCCGATGATTGTGCTTAATTATGTATTTTTACAGCCATTCTTATGTAAACGTTTGCAGTAAATGGTCAGGATAAAAACATGTAACATTCGCTCAATATGTTATTCATTGCGCGACGATTATTTCATTCATTTTGTTTTTTCGAAGCACACTTTTAAGGCGATTGAAGCATATTTCGAAATCAGTAAACAGTCTTTTTTTAATACCTATAATATTTGGGCAACATTTAATACCTATGTTTAAAGTTCCTGACCGTGTTTTTATTTCCTCCTATGACGTGTGTACCCACGTGACGCGTCCCAGTGGACTATTATGCTACGGCCAGTCGGTGAGTCATTCGTAGCGTGTCGTTCATGCGTGCGGCAAGTTGTATCGCTGATGAAAACACCTTGCGCCTGTAAAGCGGTAGCATTTATTAGATGTGCGTGGTGCTACAATGTTCTGTGTTTTCTGTGCTTCTATGACAATTATCACCCACGATTTTGTACATTGTCAAAGATAGTGACGATGGGGACAGCGAGTAAATAACACTGCGCAATAAGTAAAATAATCAGTTGCTACTGTGTTATTTGCTATTATACTGACTGTTTACTCAAGCTGTAACATAGGAGTGGGTACAAAGGCATACAATTATGCACAATGAAAGAAGAGAAATGAAGAAAAGTGAAAAATAAATGACCCAAAGGGGAAGACTTTTAATTTATTTTTTATTTTCTTGGTTATTTTTTAATCGTTTGACTTTTCATTATTTTTGTTTTTCTTTCTTTATATCTTTTTCTTTGCTTAATTATTTTTTTTAAATATAGAAAGTAGCAATTAAAATTAATTGTTCTGCCGCTAGGTATCGAACCCAGGCCTCCTGCATGGGAGTTCTGCTCATTGCGGTCGCTGATCTTGATTGTTCGTGGTTGTCCTATTTGTTCTTGGCTCAGCTTTTTTGTTTGTTACAGATGGTGTTTAGTCCCCTGACCGGGCTCACTGAGCCATGGCGCCCGGCTAGCCTAGCACCTTGCACTGTTCTTCGCCACAGCGTACGCAATTTGTCCTTTGAAAGTAAATCGAATTCTCTACAAAACGGCAAACAATTTCCCAACGCAACAAACAGAGAATTAATTTGCACTAAGTAATATTTCCCAATATTTTTCCCCAAATATTTTAGAAGATTGTAATAAAGACGATTTGCAGTTAAAATTTCATATAACGTGTGTCCAGTTTTTATTGGTTACAGAGATATTGCTCTTGGTATGTATAACAAATTTAAAGCACATGCAAATTTAGGTATTTTGACTGATTCCTTCGTTGGTTCTTGGTAGATCACCATATTGATTTTTATTCAAACAACTGCTTTTCGACGTACTTTAAAGACTGATTATGTCTTAGTAAGCCGAAAACCGGGTAACTAAGTGGAAATGAACGTGTAGAACATACACAAAATTCTACTTCGAAGTCAGTGTGATGTCGTACTGCCAAGAACCTACGGCTAAATCAGTGAAAATGTCTTCATTTACATTTGCTCTAAGTTTGTTTGGTTTTCATATTAACAGCTATATCTCTGTTCTCGATAAAAATTGTACACATGTTATATAAAATTTTTAATGCAATTTGGCCGAGCTTTCTGCGGCGCGACAGTCACAGTTTGCACGGCCACTAAGGTCGGGGGTTCGAATCCCCCCTCGGGTATGGATATTTGTGCCGTCCTTAGTACTAGTTAGTTTATAAGTAGTTTGTAAGTTTAGGGACTGATGACCCCGTAGTAGAGTCCCATAAGCTCTACCAAACATTTGAACATTTTAATGCAATTCCTCTATACTATCACCCCCTAAAAAGTTACGACTGAGTCGAAAAACTACATTCCTCTGAGCAGGAGACAAGTACACATTCTCAAACAAATTCGCGACTTTGCTTCGTTTGTCTGCTGGGTTCCCCATTCGGTCGTCTGCGCATGCGCAAAGCA
This sequence comes from Locusta migratoria, assembly GCA_026315105.1. Taxonomy (NCBI): domain Eukaryota; kingdom Metazoa; phylum Arthropoda; class Insecta; order Orthoptera; family Acrididae; genus Locusta; species Locusta migratoria. The sequence goes on along the minus strand of CM048748.1, from coordinate 472,765,358 downwards.
TTTCCATACGCGTAAGAATAGGATCCATGCTATTCGGTCTACTAGCGATCGCATGCGTGCATCTGGTGCAAGTGGACGCGTCTACATTGTACGCGGACGGCGTGACCGGTGCATCATGGGTAATCTCGTAAGCTCTCGCTTCCTGTGTAGAAAGGGCTTAAGAGTAAGAGGCCACCAAGGCTAGGCGATCGGCAGTTGTCGCTTGGCAGACACTGCCGACGCTGCCCCCCTCCACCACTCGGAGCTCGCTCTCCCCACCCCGTCGCCTAGCAACACAACAGTCCTTTGCTCGTGGGGACTGTTCACCCAATTTGTTGGTATCACGCTTGTTTGGTGGCGCGGCACAGTGTTGCCACCTTCTGTGCCTTTGCGCAAACGCAGGCGCATCCTCCCGCCGACATGTAATGCATTACAGTCACCTACAATCTCCTCCTGCATCCTCCGAAGATGTCCTGCAGCGTCATCGGCTCTACATCCAGGACTACGACCATAACATCAGTTTTCTGGTTTAGACCAGCACATTCCTTAGTCAGCAGCATCCACAACATCGTCGGACGTGCTTGTCATGCTCTATGCCACCAACAATTCTCCAATCAAAGTCCTCGGCTCTATCAAGTGGACAGTTCACTTTGGCGAGAATTTGACATTCTTGTGGACATTCTACTTGGCCGAGATTGAGGCAGCCACTCTCGGCGTGGACTTCTCTTTACATTACGGTCTTCTCCTGGACTTTAAAACTCGCCAGCTCGTTCATCCTCCTCGTGCCGTCAGCCGTCAGTCACGCATATGAGGCAAAAAACGCCCTGACAAACTGCAACGCCTCTCTTCACTTTTTTCCGCCATCGCGAATACTGCAACAGCTCACCCACGGCAGGACTCTCAGGTTAGTGACCCTAAGAGTGTGATCCAGTGTTTACATGTGGAATTCACGCCCACCCACATGTCCAGGTGTGTTGTTACTAACGGTACTTTCCGCAGATAAACACTATTGAGGGATCACCTGTTCGACACAAGGCTCGTAGACTTAACCTGGCGAAACATATTGCAGCTAAAGACATTGTGAAAGATCTCTTGCTTGGACAGTGGTGCTCTGCGCCCTTCTAATAGCAACTGGTCATCTCTGATCCATCTCGTACCTAAAAAGGACAGTTCTTTCAGGATGTGTGGTGATTATAGAGTCAGTAGTGCTAGAACTTTCATTGACAATTACCCCATCCTGCACATCGAAGACTGTACACAGCTACCACATGGTGCTAAATTTTTCTCTGTGATCGATTGCAAGAAAACATATCATCAGATTCCCATGTACCCAGCCGACATTTCTAAACCTGAAATTATCACGCAGTTAGATCTGTATGAAAATTGAACCATGCCATATGGCCTCAAGAATGCAGCCCAGACATGGCAAAGATTCATAGACTCAATCCTATTCGATTCCCCTTCCGCCTACGCCCTCCTTGACGAAATTCTTATTTTCTTGTCGTCGGAAAAAGAATATGTCCGACATCACCGCAGTGCCTTAGACGCAGTTTCAGTAATAATTAATGATGGCAAGTCACAGCTCGCCAAGAACTCAGTCGCCTTCTTAGGCCATACTGTTTCTGGCGACGGAGTTCAACCAATATCCTCGCGTGTGGAAATTATCCTCAGCTTGCCACCTCTACAAGATTATGGTGAATTGCGCCGTTTCCTCGGTATGCTTAATTTCTATAGGTGCCATATTCCCCACGCTGTGTTTATTCAAGCCCTTTAGCTGGCAAGGCCGGGGGGGGGGCACTCCGGCGAAAACTCTTTCTATTGGCTAGAGCGTCGTGACGTCACGGCGAGGACGCTACGCCACAGAATTGGAAGCATCCAGAACGGAAAGCTGGAGGCGGCGCCTTTGATCTCTATGTTACCAAGCATTGCGCTCGTCGCCATATTGGAAATCAGTAAACGCGGAACTATAGCCACTTAGTACTTTAGATGGAAATTGACTTTTTACGTACTGCAGCTAACCTGACCGCCTTTTAAGAAAGGAAACGACTTTTCATTATGCTCTCCTCTATTTTGCGCCCTGATCTTGCACCTAATTGTAATCCAACGAAAAAAAAGTAAGCCTAAATTTAAATACAACTACGAAAATGTACGATGGAATCAATTATCGTTTTATTTGGTGCTTATCTCCAGAAAAATCCCAAGTAACATGAAGTTATGTTTGGGAAATTAGTTGTAAACAAGAAAGTGACTTTACAACTGTCAGGTTTTATTTGGTACGAATAAATTTGCACAAAATATTGAGTCAGATTTAGCAGTACAACGTGATTACACAGAAGTAATGACGTCTGGGCATATATAAAACTGTTAAATTACACATAAATGAAGGACAGGTAGCGGAAACATAAAACTACATAACACACTTACTCTGTACTTGTCATATTGTGGCACACATTGTTTCAGTTACAGCAAAGGAAAAAGTGTTCATCATTTTCCTCTTAGTCTTCCTTGTCAATATGCATTCACTAGAACATTACACACCATTTGTACCTCACCAATGGGTCACTTTTATCACTTTGAAATTTTTTTCAATTTTGGTTTTATATTTCAAGTCTCTGTTTGTGAACTTCAATAAATAGAAAAATCTCACTTTGACAAAAAGTTTTACTAAATATTGGAGAATATATTTTTAAGTAAATCAGCTATCATTGAATTCATAGCCCGTTTCTTAGCACTGGAAATAAATATTGCCTTTAAAACATACCTATATGTTATATTTTACTTATGGCAGTGATGTAGTTGTGTTTCAATGTTGGAAAAGTTGTATTTGCTTTAGGAGGATAATTAATTTACTGATCGGAGAATGGCATATAGAAAAATCTGTCAACCATAGACCAGGAACAACATAAAATAATAATTCCCCTTAATCTATTTGTTTGATTATCCGAAGAGCATTCGTTGCCAACATTAGCACACTACGCCTCCAATGCCGTAAGTAAAATTTTACCTGCCTAAGCAGCATAGAACAAGAGGAGGAGGCAGGATGAGTGTCATCGATTTGCCTGGATCAGTTTTACTTACGGCAGTGGAGGAGTATGTTTTAATGTTGGCAACATAATGTTCGTTTTACGAGGACAATTACTTTACTCACCAGAGAAAGGTAGATACAAGAAACTGCCAACCATAGAACAAGAACAGCAAGATTATTCCCCTTATTCCATTTGATTGAATATCGTAACAAGGGGAGGTCGGCAATCGGGACCCGCCGATTTCGCCCAAGCTACGTGTGTAGAAGGAGGTGGATCTCCACATAACGAGCCTGAAATATTTCGCCTGAGTGGGCCTTAGGAAAGGAAGGGAGCCTGTTTCGCAAGTAATTCGGTTGACCATTACGCTACGCCGTTAGTCACGAACAGCTGGACACCATCGGCCGCCTTTACTTTTATTGCTGCTCGTAATAAAAACGGAACAGCTCCACCTATTGACAAACAGTCCTTTCTTTTCATTGCACCAAATACTTGTTTACTTTTATGCGATTAATGCAGCTAAAATACACAATTAACAAAGACAACGCGTTCACCACGCCACACAGTAGGGAGTGACCACGCGTTTACTGCTTTTCAAGATGGCCGATTCCGCGCATGCGCACTAAATTTTGGACGACAGACTGCAGCGGGAGTTTCCTTTCTGTATACTCCTTATTATTCTCTGCTAGCGCAGCGCAGCCGTGTGTTTATACGGCAAATGCGCGGCACGACTGGCGTATTATTCGTTCATTTTACTTTCGGTTACATTCGATACACACTTGTACAAGTCAAAGGAAGCGCCTTCACATGTTTTGAACACACTAAGATTATATAATTATAATTAACATGAAAGATGAAGAAGCAAATGTTAATGTAGTCAGTGTTTATTGCCGTTTACGAGACGACGATGCAATCCATAACTGCTTCCTCTTTGCGGCACATTTCTTCATTCCTTCTAATTTTATGTAGTTCAGATTTGAATATTAGATGTTGGCAAAGATTTTCTACCGTCTTGTTAATGTTATCAACATAAGCACACTAGAGCGCCGGGATAATTTAGTAATTAAAATTTTAACTGTATAGGAGTAAATAATGTTGCTCAAGTGAATTTTTCTTTTCCTCCTGGATATAATGGCTTCAAGACGCTTCGCAATAGCCGTTAGTTTTACGTATTCCCGATATGTTAACTATTTTAAACTGGTTTATAGTTCAAATGACAAAACCCGCATATAGCGCGTTATTTGTAGCGTCAAATCGGTAAAATTTTACTTTCTATTACGGCGTCTTCGCGTGATTATGTTGGTAACACCAACAGAGCGGTAGAAAATCTTTGTCAAGATATAATATTCAAATCTGAACCACATATAATGAATACGGTCGATTAGTGTTTCGTACAGACCATGAAGGAAATAAACAATGCTACTCCTCCTCTATGGTTGACATGTTCATGTATGTGCCCTTGTCCGCTCAGTAAAAATAATTGCCCTCGTAAAACGAAGATTTCATGACAAAACATTTAAGTAGTCGCGCGATTGGTCAATCCCAACGTCACAAATTGCCGGCATTCAGCATTCGTTGCCAACACTATCACGCGAAGTCAACGGGATAAGACTTAAAATTTAACCGCCTATAGAATATGGCGAGTCATTCATTGTCGTTGAGCAACACAGTAAAGCGTCAAAAGACGTTGCATTTGTGTGAATTCATTTATATCGTGGTAATTTTTTGTTTCAGTTATTTTAAGTGTTATGTATTTTACCTTTTCGTTTGCATCCAAACTTTCTACAATTTCCTCTCCATGCCAGTTCGGAATGTTTATGGATGGGATTGCTGTTGGTAATAACTTCTTTCTTGAAGTTAGCCCTAGAAGCTCATAATGCTCAGACCGAAAATGAGCTGAACACACACGTGCAGTTTTCACATTCATTTTGTCCTTACGTTTGCATCGAACAAGCCATTCACGTTGCAGGTGCTCATCCTTGGGAAAAACGTGATAAATAACGTTCGTCGTAGTTCGAGCAGTGTTAGTGCATTGTGCGAAGGCACAATTACAGTGACCCTTGCTCATGACTGCCTCGAAACAAATTACTTTTCTTGGATGTACACCGCGACTTCCGGTCCTGCTCAGTGCACAATACTGCAGCGTCCTCGCCGTGACGTCACGGCGCGCAAAGGCGTCTGGGAGTTTTCTGCTCGCCATGCTACCTGCTTTTTCTAATATACCTTGGGCAAGGATACCTTAGGCTCACACAAACTCGTGAGAACGGAGGAGCTTAACACAGCATTTGCGAACTCGAAAACCGCCCTGTCTCTCATACCCCACGACGGACGCTGAGCTGTCTATCACTGCATATACAAGCGAGTTGGCGGTGAGAGCGGTGCTCCAACAACACGTCGATGGTGAACCACAACCACTCAAATTTTTCTCTAAAACTGACCCTTCCACAACGCAAGTGGTCGGCGTTCGACAGAGAAAGTTTTGCTTGTATGCTGCCCTCAAATACTTTAGGGAAGACATCGAAGGCCGCCCCTTCACGTTGTATACCGACCACAAGCCCCTTGTAGACACGTTTCGCAATCCTACCCCTCCCCCCTCCCCCCTCCTTCCTCCGACGGTTTCGCCACATGAATCTCATCTGACAGTTCTCAACGGATGTCCGCTACATCCGTGGGGCTGATCATGTGGTCGAGGATTACTTTTCTAGAGTGAAGGCCATCAGCTATGGATAGACTATGATGCTATTGCGAGACACCAAGTATCGCATCCTGAGATCAAAACTATATCCTAGATGACGAATCAACCTCCCTCCGCTTCGAACTCCGTATCATCCACGGACTCTCCACGAAAGTCATCTGCGACTAATCTACTAGGAAATCACTCCCTTTGATTGCTGCCACCTTGCGTCGCCAAACTTTTGATGCGATTCATTCACTCGTGCATCCCAGTATTTTAGCTACAACAAAAATGCTCATGGACTGGTTTGTGCCGGCCGCGGTGGCGGAAGGGACTGAGGCGCTCTAGTCACGTTCTGCACGGCCACTACGGTCGGGGCTTCGAATCCCCCTCGGGCATGGATATTTGTTCCGTCCTTAGTATTCGTTAGTTCATAAGTAGTTTGTAAGTTTAGGGACTGTAGTTAAGTCCCATAAGCTATACAAACATTTGAACATTTTGACTAGTTTGTCTGACTGAATATCAAGCTTGATTGCAGGACATGGTGTGGAACCTGTTTACCTTGCCAAGGTGTGAAAGTCAACCAACAGAACACGCCAGTTTTTGGCAAATTCACCTCGTTGTCAGGCCGGTTTCGTCATATCCACATGGACCTTGTCGGTCCCCTTCCGGAATCCGATGACTATCGATATCTATTGACTTTCATTGACCGTTATAGTCGTTGCATTGAAGCCATTCCTTTAAAAGACATCACCGCTGACTCGGTTGCCACTGCCTTTATCTCAGGTTGGATCTCCTGGTACGGTGCCCCTGCAACAGTCACAACTGACCAACAGGCAGTTCGAATCACGCCTTTTCGACGCTCTCTGTTCCGTTTGCGATGCAGAGCGAGTCCACACTATGGCATATCACCCACAATCTAATGGCCTGGTAGAATGGTGGCACCGTACGTTGAAGTCGTCCCAGATGTGTCGTGAACAATCTTGGACTGTGGGTCCTGCTGGGCACCAAAACTACGCTGAAGGCAGACCTCGGTGTGTCACTGGCCGAACTACTTTACGGGAAACCGTTGGTGTTCCTTGCTGAGATTGTGGACCCCTCCGACCACACCAATGATACACCGGCCACCCTTAGACGGGTCCTTGACACCATACGAGCAGTACACCCGCCGCCTCCAGAGCACCACTGCACACACGAACGCCCAGAGCTGTGTACCTCTGATGTACACGATGACTCCATCCGGCCGGCTCTGTCTCCCCTGGTGTGCAGACTTTTGATATTTCCGTGTACATGTGTGTGGGTGTGTGGTTGTTTACCTATCCTTATTCCCCCAAGGTAAGTCTTCCCTGTCCCAGGATTGGAATGACTCCTTACCCACTGCCTTAAAACCCTCATCCTTCCCTATTCCCGTCTCCTTCCCTGCTCTTTCTGAAGAAGCAACCTAAGGTTGCGAAGTCTCAGTTTTGCGTGTATGTTTTTATTTTTATTTTTGTATGAACGAACCGCTGCCTTTTCGCCTGGTAAGTCCAAGTTTCTTTAAAAATAAAAATAAAATGATGCTTTTCAGAAGCCCCTACTCTTGCAGCTGCGTACAGAGATTCTCTACCTGAGTTTCCACATCCTTACTGTGTGGGTCACATTTTCAAGTGTTGCAAGGTCTTACACTGACAAATTCGATGCCATTCAATCGGAATCAAATAAAATTTACACATACTTAACTGTTAAATAATTAATACTCTGATGTCTTATTCTTAAATAAACATTTCTTTTATTTTAGGTAGTAATTTTTTTCGAGTCAGTTGATTCTGTATGCATCAGAAATGCACAAATAGCATTTAACTGCAGTATTGTGCGGAAGGATTTAATTTACATCAAAACAAATTTCTCTAAATTGCCCTTTGCAATTACAAAATTGGAGGCCATGTCTCTTTCATTGGTAGACTCAATTTCAATTTTTTAGGAATTACAGAGATACCTCAGTGAACGCCAAGCAAAAGTGTCTGTAGCTGCAAAGAATTGTGGTGGAACCCTGAGTGAAAAACTGTACCTGACACTGTCTCATAATTCATTTTTCAAAAGAGATAGATTGGCTGGCCAGTACTTACTTTTTTGCTTTATCGCTGATAGTGACTATCTATGGTACAGTAAAAAAGGTAACTACTGGCCAGCCAATCTGTCTCTATTGAAGCATAATTTATCATCTCTGTGGAGAATTTCTATCATTAATCAAATATTACTGTCTCATAATGTTCACTGAAATTTATTCCTATTATGTCTTGTGATGTAGAGAGATCATTTTTCTGGCTACAAACATATTTTGACAGATATAAGCAGGACCTTAATAGAAAAGAATCTCGAAATTTTGTAGTTACCATCTGCACAGCTCTGAGGGACTGGTGCTAGGTGGGACTGTGCACTTGTTGAAACTTGTATCATGGCTCCTCAAGTCAGGTTGGAAGGCATGCTCTATCACAGGATATTGGCTGCCCCTAGGCGAAGAGTTCATCTGTCATCATTAATGCATTTGACCAATTTGTTGGCTGTCATACCAACATAAAAGTCTGTGTAGTGGACACATGTCAGTTGGTAAATGGCGTGTTGTTTTGCATGTGGCCCTACCTTGAATGGTGTAGGGTTTTCCTCTGATGGCGGCTGGAGAAAGAAGTTGTGGGAGGATGCATGAGACTGGTTTTTCAGCAGAGTCGGTTACAGGGGTAGGAACAGTTAAATATGAAGCGTGGTTTCGTGGTGATGTAAGGTTTGACAAGAATGTTGCAAAGGTTGGGAGAATGGTAAAAAAGGTAAAACAGTCAACAATCTGAAGATTGGTTTGAACACCACAGTGTTTTACTAGGCATGGTCCTGTTTGGAGGTTGTATGCCGTTGCCTGACTTACCCAGCCAGTTATGGGGGGACTTACCGTTTAACTTGGGTTCCGAACCACGGTGCTACTCGGTATTTTTCACATGAGCAATACTGCCAGAGGTGAAATAAGTGGAAAGTTAGAGATGAAAATCCCAAGACCTGGCGGGGATCGAACCCGCGACCTTTGGATTTGTAGTCTGGCACTCTACCACTGTGCAACTGAGGCGCACGGGAGGATGGTAAACCCACATATTTTTCCTCCAGTCCTATTTGACATTTGGAACCATCCCTAACGAACTCAATTTAAAAATTCCTAATACAGGTTATTTCCATCAGTCTCTTCTTAAATTCCAAAATCATCGCTCCTTAGCCCTTACCCTCCTTATCCTTGAACTACAGGCCTCTATTGTTTTATGTAACTACTATTCTCAACAGCTTCTCACTCTCTCTTTAGTATCCTTCTCTTGTCAGCACGTCGCTCAATTAGCACACCTACATCACATACACATTCAGAAACATCATACCAAAAGGCAACTGTAAAACATGAACCGTAAGCCAAACAACACACGAGAAACCTATTCACTGTACTGGTCTATCACCTCTAAAGCAGTGTTTCTCTTCCCATCATTCATAACCACCCACCACAACAACATCCTGCCTCCCTCTCATAACCAACAAACAGCCTGGCCTCCTTACTGAATCTTCCAATCCCAGCACATACCCCTCCCAGAACTTACCGCAAGCATCACCACAGGCAAACACCATTTACCACCAGCATCAATCCCAATTCAGTCCTTAACCTCTCATAAAAGTCCTTCTTTATGCCAGAGATATCTGTCCTGTGAAAAGGAGTAACTTTCAATCCCACACCTAAATTCAACTACACTGCTGTGTCAAAGATCTTCTCTTATTTGCCCAAAAACAGGAAATACCACTTCACCAAATCCTATGGCCCTTTCCAGGACCTCTTCCTCAAATCCATCTGCCTCCTCACCGCAACAACAACATGCACATCAGTGTTAGACATGTGCCCAAAACTCTACAAACCTACTATGCTTGCCACTCAATTGTGGATAGCTATTGTGCTTCCACAAAAAAATTACTCTCATTGATAAATACCTGTAACCAATTGTCCAATCAAGCTTCCTACATCAAAGATATCTTCTACTTCTTTCACCAGCTCTCCACCATTTCAACCCCTTTACCTCCTTTACGCATAATGACATTCACCGATATACATGGTAGGGAAGGGGAACCAGATCTGTCATTGACTATATAATAAGAGACCAGTAATTCAGGAAGACAATCAAGGACACAAATGCTTTCAGGGGTTCTTTGATGATACTGATCATTATTTAATAAGCAGTGAAATTGGTTTTGCGAGGCCAAAAGAGCAGACAGTTAGGTCCATATGTAGAAGAATAAGAGTGGAGAAGCTTCAAGACAAGGAAATTAGGCACAAATACATAAGAATGTTCACCGAAAGGTACCAATTAGTTGAATTTAATGATTTAAAGTCACTGGAAGTGGAATGGTCAAGGTACAGGGACACACTACTGGAAGTAGCTATATAATGTCTTGGAACAGTAGTGTGTAAAGGCAGGAAGAAGCAGACAGCTTGGTGGAATGACAAAGTCAAAGCAGCCTGTAAAAATAAAAAGGAGGCATTTCAAAAATGGCTCCATACGAAATCAGGCAGACAGAGAAAGTTATGTTGAAGAAAGAAACAAAGCCTAACGGATAATTGCACGCTCCAAGTAGAAATCATGGGAAGACCTTGGAAATATGCTAGAAACTCTGGGTCAGGCTGCGGGAAAACCATTTTGGAGCATAATTAGCAATCTTCGGAAGGGAGGGAAGAAGGAATTAACAAGTGTTTTGGACAGGTCAAGAAAGCTGCTAGTCAATCCTGTGGATGCCTTTAGCAGATGGAGGGATTACTTTGAAGAATTGCTCAATGTAGGTGAAACGTTCAATGATGTGTCAGATGTACAGGTAGAATGGGATAGGAACGACGATGGAAACAGGATCTCATTTGATGAAGTGGAAAAAATGGTCACTAGATTACAGTACAATAAAGCGGATGGGGTGGATGAAATTAAGCCGGAACTCGTCAAATATAGTGGAATATCAGGTCTCAAATGGTTACACAGGATAATTGAAAAGGCGTGGGAATCGGGACAGGTTCCGTCTGACTGTACGAAAGCGGTAATCACACCAATTTTCAAACTTAGAAACAGAAAAGATTGTAACAACTATCGAGGTATCTCTTTAATTAGCGTTGTAGGCAAAATATTCTCAGGTATTGTTGAAAGGAGAGTGCGAATATTAATTGAGGACAAGTTAGATGAAAATCAGTGTGGGTTTAGGCCTCTCAGAGGCTGTCAGGACCAGATCTTCAGCTTACAGCAGATAATGGAAAAGTGCTATGAGTGGAACAGGGAATTGTATCTATGTTTCATAGATCTAGAAAAGGCATATGACCGTGTTCCTAGGAGGAAGCTATTGTCAGTTCTACAAGATTATGGTATAGGAGGCAAACTTCTGCAGGCAATTAAAGGGCTTTTCGTAGAGTGCCCTGCAGCAGTTAGAGTAGATGGCAAATTAAGCTCATGGTTCAGGGTAGTTTCAGGGGGTAAGACAAGGCTGTAACCTGTCACCACTATTGTTCATAATATTCATGGATCATATGTTGAGTAGACTGGCAGGGCGGGATTAAAATAGGTGAAAACAAAATAAGCAGACTCGCATATGCGAATGACTTAGTTGTATTGGCAGATTCGATTGAAAGGTTGCAAACTAATAATTCAAAGCTCGATCAGAGGTGCAAGGATTATGATATGAAGATCAGCATCTCCACAACGAAAGTAATGTCTGTGGGAAAGAGATTTGAACAGATTGAGTGCCAAATAGGAGGAACACAGTTAGAACAGGTAGACTGTTTCAAGTACCTGGGATGTATTTTCTCATAGAATGGCAACATAGTGAAAGAACTAGAATCGAGGTGTAGCAAAGCTAATGCAGTGATTGTTCAACTAATATTTACTGTTTTCTGCAAGATGGAAGTCAGTACCAAGACTAAGTTAGCAGTGCACCTCTCTATCTTTCGACCAACTTTGTTGTGTGGGAATGAATGTTGGGTGGATACAGGTTGCCTTAGGTTACAGGTAGAGGTTACAGATATGAAAGTAGCAAGAATGATTGCAGGTACTAACAGATGGGAACAATGGCATGAAGGTGTCCATAATGAGGAAATCAAAGAAAAACTGGGAATGAACACCATAGATGAAGCAGTTAGGGCAAACAGACTGAGATAGTGCGGTCATGTTACACGCATGGCAGTAGCAAGGTTACCTAAGAGACTCATGAGCTCGGAAGTGGAGGGTAAGAGGAATCAAGGTAGACCAAGAAGAAAGTACTTAGATTCGGTGAAGAATGATTTTGAAGTCAAAGGCATAACATCAGACGAGGCATCAATGTTAGCATTGAATAAGGGATCATGGAGGAATTTTATTAGAGGTACTATGCTCCAGACTGAACGCTGAAAGGCATAATCAGTCTATAAAGACGATGATGATGATACCTCCTGTATCCTTACTCTTCACCATTGATGCCACTTACCTATACACGAATATCCCTCATACCCACGGTCTTGCTGCTCTCGAACACTTCATCTCTCAATATCCTTCAGACTCCAAGCCCAATATGTCGTTTCTCATAACACTTACCAACTATAACCTAACCGACAACTACTTTTTCTTTGAAAGGAAAAGTATCTAATCCAATTTACAGTACATCCATGGACATCCATATGATACAATCTTACAGCAATTCATTTATGAACCATTTAGAGCAAACCTTCTTAACCTCCCAAAACTACAAACCGTTGTCCTAGTTCAGGTTCATTGATGCTATTTTCACAATTTCAACTCAGTGATGAGGGCACCATATTTACACACATCAAACAAAGAGCTGCATTGCCATGATCCTAGGGGTTCATGGCCCTTTACATAAAAATAGAATACATATACAAAAACGGCATTTCAGTTTTTTAATGCTCATGAAGACAGAAATCGACAAGTTGTACAACAATAACCTAGACATTCTGTATTTGTTCCAGATTCCAGCATACATGAATATCCTCAATACCCATAGTTTTGTACTGGTGCATGCCTGTATTCATCAAGGCATGATTTTCACTAGATCATCAAGGGACTGTTGTCCAGATGTTCCACTCCTCAATGGTGATTCGGCACACAACGCACAGATTTGTTGGTGGGCCGTCTTGTCCGAAAACAACCATTTTCAATGTGCCGCATACCTGTTCGGCAGAGTTAATGTCTGGAGAACATGCCTTCTATTCTAATCTTGATGCCATGATCATAAACGAAGACAATCACAAGATATACACGATAAGTGTAATAATTTTCGTCCACTAAGATTAATCCTTCACCGAATGTTGCCGATATGGTTGAAATTGGTCAGAAAATGTCATCCCTGTACTATATAGCTGTTTCATTGGCTTCTATGACCACCATTGCCACACGGTGGCCTCACGTAACGCCATCCCGATCAGGGAACTGCCACCTTCCTGCGCTCATTGGACGGTGTGTCTAAGACATTCAAGGTGACCAGGCTGCCTCCAGAAGGTATGCGATGATTGTACACTTGAAGGAAGAGGTGAGTCTCATCTGTGAAAGGCAGTTCATACCAGTTCTGATTAGTCCATTCAGCACGCTGTTAGACCAATATGTACTGCTCTGCAGGATGTCCAGATGCAAAAGCTAGAACATTCCATGTACGTCAGGAGTGTGGTTGCATGTTATGAAGCCTATTGCATTTATACATTTCATTCCATTCCATGATGGTGGTGGTAGCGGCTGGTGCAGCAACAGTGTTGAATAATTAAATATTTCTCAGTCTCTGTTGCAATATTTTTTTTTATTCTCCAATAACCCGTTTCGCGCTGTTAGCGCATCTTCAGACTGGAAAAAGACAAATGTTTTGTTACAGTCCGTGTACCTGGCGGGAAGCGAATCTAATGTGGCTAAGGTGAGTAAATTTTTAAAGTCAGACTTACTTGGGCGGAGACGGAGCCACATAACTATCTATAGCTGTGGTGGAGGTAGCTTAACAATTTGTGTTGTTATTGGGCCCCTGCAAAGAGGTAAATGTGCAAGGTACGTAAGGGTTGTTTGAACTAGATTAACTAGGGACTAAAGGGGTATGGTATGGAAATTAATGGAATGCTTTTTATATGTTAAAACTCACCATAGCAGCAGAGGAGTCGCTGTCGCGGCAGGTCCACGTTTACAACTGGCAGAGATACAGTTAACACAAGCAGAGTACTTCCTTCCTGGTGTTCTGACTGGAACTAATGAGCCATCTTACCCACTCCATGATATTGGTACCGCTCACGCTTTGTCGATTATAACTTTGTGCGAGTTGAGTGACATTTGTGGACAATCTAAGGAACTGTGTTCTTGATGCAACATACACATTCATTGTCAGTATTTAGCAGGTCTTGATAAACTCTTTTCGATATATACAGATTGAATGTGTATATCCTAATATTACTGACATCCAAAACTGGACGTTCCATTGTTAGTTAAGGTTGGAAAACATCTGAGCTCCTGCCACATGTATACAACTTCAAAAATGTGTGAATAAATTATAAATAACAATTAAAGAAAGAGAAATAATTATTAGGAGGCATGGAATAAGAGAAGAAAGGACAATCCCAATTGCTCTGTTTCAGTGGTAGGATGTAATGCACGTTCCCTTAAAAGGATTATAGTATTTTTAAAAAAAATTCTCAACATTCAGTTTTTGCTTGATGATTTAAAATGACATATTCCTATATCCACAAATAAGTAGATATTTTGTAGTGAAAGTGTCTGCTGCATTCAAAAACAAAAAGAGGTCCTCTAAAAGGCCGATAAAAGGAAACTGTGTTCACTAAATAACTGAAAATTAAGCGTAAATTACAGTTTACTTTCAAGAGGTTTTTATTAGTTATAACAAGTACAACTCTTTTTCTCTCTTGGAAGTGAGAAATTCAGGGTTAGTCAAATACAAATAAATCACACAGTATTTAATAAGCAGAGTCGGTCAGCTGAAATCTATATTCTTCGACGTCGTTGTTTCCGGCTCTTGGCAGATCTGCGAGATGCTGAAAACAAAAACACAAATAATCTTAGGTGCACAAAGTATTGAGTAATGGTACATCACAAAAGAAATGGAAGCATTTTATGTTGCAGCACGTGGGTTTCATATCATAAATGTTGACTCAGTGATAGTTCATGTAAATAATGGAGAAAAAGTTTACCTGGAACACAGTAGATGAAAAATTTGATTATTTCCTAAAAATATTCTAATAATATTGTAATTTGAAAAAAAAAAATTATAGACAAAATCTGTAATCAAAGTATCTTGTGTTAGGAAGAGTTAATTTCATTTAATGTAGACCTCTGAGCAGAAAATAATAGTGAACTTGAATTAAAACTGAAAAATTCTTTACATTATCACCAAAAGTTACAAACTGTGTATGCAATATATTTAAAATCCTAGGAAAAGCAACGGTAATTTCATGTCTAATACATAAATTTGTCTTTCCTGTAATACCCTGTTTTGGAGATCTGTTGCAAATATATGGAACATGGAAATAAGGACATACAATGTATTACAATTCCTGCTGGGATAACTGGCATGATCAAGCTACTTGAAATTTACACATTCAGACTGGGAGAATTTTTCTAAAACAGTTCTTTGATGTAATCCTATTACCTGGCTATAATGAAAATTTTCACTTGCCAAGGAGATACTCCTACATCTGCAAAACTCTGCAGTCACCTGATAGAGGCCTTAGCGTGTGCCATGCCACATTCCACATTGATCTGATAGTATGCCAGTCGGGACCAGCATGGATGGTGCAGTGTGCCTCTGACATTATTTGTGTAGTGAAGCATCAGATGGGACGGCGATTGGTAAACGATACTGCTAATGTATTGCAATTGGTTGGGATGAATTTACAAAGAACCGATCTTTGTGAAGATGGTATTGTTGTAGAAAATGAACCATTTTCATATTTTCTGGTATCTTTTATAGTTAAGAAATATTAGCATAATTTAGACACAGATACTGGTGTGACACTATTACCTATTGATGACAAACAGCTCATTGAAAATGGTAGTGTTACGGCAAGTGCGAGAAGAGGTGATGGAAGCAGTGACAGTTAATACCAACCATCTCTCGAGATAAAGGCTGAAGTCTCAATTATCATCACATAATTCGATGACAACAACTAGTGAACATGTCCAATGATTATTATGTAAGAGGTTTCAACACATACAACAAGCTTCTGAAAACATAACCTAAACTGAAGCAATATTAAAAACATACTGTATTATGTGGTAAGGAAACAAAAGAAGGAAATACAGTTTGTAAACGAAATTGTATACTGCTGTTCAAGACCTTCATGGAGTGTTGTAAAGGCTAATTTTGATGAAGCGTGAGAATGTGATTCCACCATTCATTATTGGCATTTACAACAGTGGACATTGGACGTAGCAAGAAATCTGAGGTGTACAAACTTTATAGTTTCACTAGGATTTATTACTAATTTGAAAAAAGAGTTTAGGATAACATCACTGCATATCAATCACTATGCTCCAAGCACGAAAAGATAAGGATGATGAGGAAGAGCTGTTTGAACAAGTTCAAACGTTTGTTTGTTGAAGACGTCAATGAGCATATCACAACAGATAAAATCAATATTAGTTCTGTATGAAACTTTGCTCAGAGTCAGTTGAGCTATGAAAGTCTTGTGACAGAACTCTAACCATGAAAGGAGAGAGAAACATTGATGCGATGTTGCAATCAGTTAACCATGCAACACATAGCTCAACATTGTAACATTGTGACAGTTGCTACATCAATGGACAGACGATTGGCAGACAAATTATGTATTTGCTTCCAAGAATCTAGTGGAAAGTTTGGATCCCATGTGTCAAGGGAAACAGAAATATGGTGCCTTCCAAATGCCATCATTGATGCAAGTGTGAGTGGGAAGATGACGGAACAACATCTGAAGATGTTTGTCGAGAAATTCATTAGTACTCTGTGACTCCTGGTCTGCACACAACCGTCAGATCCAGCTGTCGCACTTCAAACTGCGGCAGTTCGAGCTGACGGTTGTGTGACTGTGTCGTGTGCCTGTGTGATTGCGCGAATGTTCAGTTTTCTGAAGAAGGTCGTGGCCAATAGCTGAAGTGTTGTGTGTGTATGTGTCTTTCCTATTTACATTATTATTAATCGACATTTCGCCTTGGGCTGTCCGTTTCGGCTTGTAATCACGTCTTTGTGGTGAGTTGTAAACTTCCTTATTACTGTATTGTTAGTTCCAACCTGCACTTCCAATTATTATATTCTAATACGTTAGACTGTTAAATTTTCTCATTCCAGAGGTGCCATCTTGTGTTTTCATGTTGTGACTAACAACATCAATGACAATGATTGAAATCTTTTTCTTCGTGCTCATTACTGAATATGGACCCTAGACAACAGATTTCTTTACCAGTTATGTCAGCCAGAAGGATAGATACATTGGGGAGTCATACTGCCGGTGTCAGTCTCTTATCAGTTGACCACAAATCCACTGTACAATGAAAGAGTGGAAAGTGGGATACACACAAAAGGTGTCTACCACAGAACTTTGCTCAGTCCAGGTAATGGATCCAACTACCATATAGTCACTTTTCCTGTCACAGATTAAATCCAGTCCTGCTTTTATGCAAACTTGTCCCCATCACCCAACCACCAGGCTTGACTTGTGATACAATGCTAGCAAGGTGGACTGACAGACTGATATGAAAATAGGGTTTTCATTTCAATTTCTCTCCCCCCCCCCTCCTCTCCCCAATGCAACCAAGGCTCAGTTTCAAGACAGAAACAGACCTAGAGTGAGACGTAAGAAGTTCAAACCTCCACTATAGTACTTTACATATGTTTCTGTTTAGTCAATTTGACATTCTCAGAACCATGTCAATACACCACAGATCCTCCTGCATTTCACTATCCTTTTCCACTGTTATGACATCTCCATGTACTACAGCTTCATCTGTGAAAAGCGTCATTGAACTTCCGATATTTTCTAGGTCATATATATATAAAGCAACTGTCATACAACACTTCCTTGGGGTACACCAGAAATCACTTGAATTTGAAGAATTCTATCCATTGAGAATGAATTGCTGCATTCAATTAGCTGAAATCTCTTCAATCCAGTCACACAGTCATGTTACTTGTACTTGCAGTTTGTTCATCATGTGATGGTGTGGAACCATATTGAAGCAAAGTTATGTGCACTGACCTTGAAGAAACTCCTAAGAAATTTTGGTCCTATGTTGAATTAGTCAATGAATCAAAACCACATGTCCACACACTCTGTGACCATAATGGTAATGAACAGAAGATAACATACAAAAGGCCAAAATACTAAATGTCTTTCTCCAAATCGGTTTTTTAGAGAAAGAATGCACTGTAGTTCTTCCTCTAAACTGTTGCATGGACGACGGGGTGACAGATATTGAAGTAAATGTCAGAGGGATAGTAAAGCAAGTAATATTGTAGACATCTGGAGAAGCAAAGCACTGCTAAGGATTGGAAAAAAAGTGACAATCATTCCAATTTTCAAGAAGGTTCATTGATCAGATGAGGACAGCTATAGACCTGTATCTCTGACATCAATCAATTGCAAAATTCTGGAACATGTTCTTGGTTTAAGTAGTATGATATTTCTGGAGACAGGAAATCTCTGTAGGAATCAACAAGGTTTCCAAAATGGACAATGATACGTAAGTCAAGAAACATGGCATCTGCCCCCTGGCTGTCTGTATCTACTGCCCTGTGGGGCTTATGGATGAATAGTGCAAGCTGGGTCTCACATGGTTATTGATTTCGGAAAATGTGTTGATTCCTACAGAGGAGATTTCCTGTCTCCAGATATGTCATAATACTCGAACCTAGAACATGTTCCAGAATTCTATACCTGACTGATGTTAGAGATACAGAACTATAATTTCCATCAACAACCCTTCTTCAAAATGCGAATGGCATGCAATTGTTTCCAATCCTTAGCAATGCTTTACTCTTCCAGACACCTACAATATACTGCTGATAGAAGGGGAGCAAGATCCTTTGCATAGTCCAGGTAAAATTGAATTGGTATCCCATCAGGTCTGGCTACCTTTAAGCTGTTGAGAGATTTCAATTTCTTTTCTATCCCTCTGTCATTTACATCAATGTCTACCACTCTATAGTCCAGACAACAGTTTCGAGGATGAACTACAGTGTATTCTTACTCTGTGAAACAACATTGGTAAAAGACACTTGGTATTTTGCTATTTTGTAAATTATCTTCTGTCTCATTGCCATTATGATCACAGAGTGTCTGGATATATGGTTTTCATCCATTGACTGATTCGCCTCAGGACCAAAATTTCTTAGGAGTTTGTGCCAGGTCAGTGCACATAACTTTGCTTTCAATGTTGTTAAACCCCTTTCGCATGGCTTTCCATATGCTAATTTCAGCATTGTATGATTTTTATTTGTCTGAAAAACTTTGGACACATTTTTTATTTGCAGTGACGTACTCTTTAATCTCATTTTATGACTCAGTAGTTGAACCACAGTGGATCATGCCCATCTCTCAAAATTTTATTCAGCACATACTTATCTAATGTATAATGTATGGTGCTCATGAACGTCACCTATAGATGCTCAACACTGTCAGTGCTAGAGATGAAAATTTGATGTTGAGCAATCAAGGATTCTGAAACGTGTCCCTCTCTCCTTTTGCTAAACAGTAAGATCTTCCTACCTTTGTTGATATTTCTATTCACATCTGTGTCTGTTGATGCTATAACAGCCTTATGATCGCTGATACCCTGTTCTTTGCTAACTGAGTCACAAAGTTAAGGTCTATTTGTGATCAGCAGGTCAGAAAAGTTATCTTCACAAGTTGGCTCTCTATTTAAAGGCTTGAGATAATTTTAGGTTAAAGCAATTAGAACACTTTCACTCAATTATCTGTCTGTACTTACCTGTCTTAAGCATTTTGGTCTGCCAGTCTATATCTATCCACCTATATATACGAGTAGCAAATCTACGTGAAATATTTTCCAACTTTGCCTCATATGTACTGTCACTATTACTGCTGACCAGAGGGGTGTATAAAAACATGCAATGACTATGTTGGAGCCACTTTCAACACTGATCTTCACCCAATATATGTTTCAGTCTGCGTTTTAGACATTCATTACTGTTGACATGTGGTTTCAGCCAGCATTTTGTCCCTAGTACTATGTAGGTAAAGTGACCTTTTAAAAGTGAAAACAGATCTGGGGTCTTTTGATAGATGCTCCTGCAGTTAACTATTATTATATTAATATTTTCTTACACCATTCTGTTGTGCTGAATACTGCTGTCACTGGAATCAGGAGTCACCTTATGAGGCCTCTGTAGAGATTTCTCTACCATAAAAAAATCCTTGTGTGCACTCCACACATACTCCGCTGCCCTAGTAGCCACTTCCTGCATATAGTGCATGCCTGAACTGTTCAGGGAGATCCTACATTTCTCTACCCAATAGCGGAGGTCAAGAAATTTGTATCCAAAATGCTGCAATATTCATGATTGCCTTCCTAATTGGCCATTAACTTGAATTTCTGTATTCTGAGTGACTGATTATGTCTCGAATTAAATGTGAGACTTTTCTTCACTTTATTTGTGGTGTGTGTGCCTGAGAGCACTGTGAAGTAACAGTCTCCACCACATGACTGCTGCTTTAGCCTTTTACACATTATTACCTCTTTAAAAATACATTTTTTTCTTTCTTTTGGGGCGGCTGGGCGCATGTGCATCAAACACAAAAACCCCTCCACCGCAGTATTGCAATGTTAAAATTATATATTTTTTTAACTGAACAGATTGAACTGTTCCCCCCTTCCCCATCTATGCCTGAGTCCCCTATAGAGATCTATCTCACTACAACTACAGTATGGTCAAGGATTCACTAGAAAATGGCATAAATATAAAAGCCAAAACATTTCTGAACCTAAAATGAATAACATATTAGCAGATGTTAATTAATTAATATTAGACATAACACAAAGAAGATTCTAGTTGTTCAGCTACAGTTCATCTTTTTTTTTTTTTTAAGTATCATATATTTAAACTGAAATAAATAAATAACTTTGTAGGTCAAAAACTTGTTACATTCATGTATACATTAGTCAGCTGTGAGTAAGGAGTTACTTTTAATTGTATCACCACATATCTTCATAGTCTTTCAGGTGCAAATTAGTTTGAATTTTCCAATAATGGAAGGGAAGTTGTGCTTTTATTTACTGTCAGCAGGTGTAAAATAATGTAAAAGGCACTCACTCTGGTTGCTTGCCGTGGGTGTTGCCTGCAGGGTTTCCCCATAGCTCATGAGCAGCTGGAGGGCGACACCATTTGTCCATCCAAAGCCAGTCTGAACCTCATACTCTCCACCACCTCCTTTCCTCCCAGGGGCAGAAGCATCATACTGTAACAAATGTAAATACCTAAACTTAATTTATTTATTTTTCAGCTTCTGTCACTTTTGTAGTCGTACTTAATGCATCAGGATATAATGCACTTTGATTAGTTACAAAACATTTGTATTTTTCTTAACACAAAGTACAGGGCTCTATTAATGCTTCATTTCTATTTACTGTTATATTTTTTCAAATTATTACATGTACAAATATGACTAACTTCAACAGACTCATAAATTAACAAGTTCCTTGTTTGCCCCCTACAAACGTTCTGTGAATGCTCCTCTAGAAATTTAACTGTCACAAAAAAAAAAAAAAAAAAAAAAAAAAAAAAAAAAAAAAAAAAAAAATCACTTTCTTCTCAAAGAAGACATATATATCGTAAATGTTTGTCTGTGACACTGCATGCGAAACATTAACATTGTATGAATTTTCTTTCTTGTGTCACATTTAAGTTGTAATAAAACAGCTACTTGTATTCCTCAACAGAAGAGGCTATAATAAATTTCCTTTATATTTAGCTGCATCGTAATTACGGTAGATACACTAGTAAAGTCTGATTAGATTTGTTGTAATTGTAATACGTTTATTATTATTTCCAAATTAATGCAGGCACTCATATGTTAATCATCAGTAATGGTATTAATTATTTGAAAGTAGACTAAAATTGCATTACTCAGAACTTGTTATGTATTTACTGTATAGATGTAGGAACTTTATATATCTCATAATTAATTTAAAATTAACTCACTGGGCACTGATAACCTCGCTGCTGAGTGCCCTAAAACACCGATAATCATCATCGCAAAAACTACATTCATTGTTATTACTCACAAAATTGTTAATTATCACTAAATTAATGAACCAATCATGTGCAGTGCCATACTAAATTATGAAGCTTATTTAACTCTAACTTGTTCTAATGTTAACTTCTACAAATTTAATTATTGCAATTGTTCTTTTATTTAAAAACCAATGATTTATTATTGAGTAATTGTTATGAGAGTATATATAGTGGTCTGTTTAACCCACAGCCATAGGGCGTTGAGTGGTTTGTTAGTCATGGTTCATGTACATGTAAAATTCTGGCGCCTGAGATCTGTGGGTGCAAATAAATGGCAGAAAAATAATAATAATAGTAATTTTGTCCCTGAATTCGGCTTATATACACATAACCCATGAGTGGCTACGTAGCAACACAGCCGAAAACAAGATTCTGCAGAAGACACACCTCTAAAGATATATATTTACCGCCTATATATTAGTTCTATTATAAACTCAACTTGAGGCTTATGTTTTAGAGCTCTGATATTCCTCGTGCAATGAGGTGTTGGAGGACTCAATTATTCCGCAGTCTACAGTAAAGTGAGTCTGCACATATTGGTGTTTACGTAAGATTTTCTATCATTAATCCAAACAAACATTAAGATTTATTTCAACTAGTAGTAATGTTTCACAGTTTCATGAAGATTTACACCATGGAAATTAATCTTTACAGATAAATGGAAGATTGTTTTGCCATTACTTATCAGATAGGAGGTGTAGGAGTTCATTACTGTTTTTTTTTTTTCAACATTTTGTCAGTTTGACAATTGTAACAGTGCACGGCTGAGCACAATTGAAATGGAGTGTTTTTAGACTTCTGTTCTAGTATAAATAGAATTTATAGAATTTGCACCTATTCTACTTTGGAAAATATAATGCCCAGCAAATACACTGCCTGACAGAAAAAGTGATGCATCCACAAGGAATGGCCCTATATTATTCTAGTTTGTTGTTAAACATGTATTACATTGATGTGTGAGTGCACGATTAGATTTAGAAGGCTCCCCCAGAGTCTACTGATGATGTGACAGCCCTGTTGTTTGGGAGGTGGTACCAGCCAACTGCCGTGAGTCACATTGTGAAGTACTGTATAAAGCACCAGTAGTGCCTTGCAGACACGTTGGACAACCTATCCACCAATAGAATGCCTTTGTCACATGGCACATCATTGAACTGCTAGACAACTGAAACAGACAGTTGTCACAGTGGCTCGATGTTGGAATCAATTGGTACATGAGGTCACCCAGTCATGTTCTGAGAGTGTGGATCATCTAGGAAACACCATTCTAAGGTAACACAATTGCACGGTGGGCCAAGCAATGTAGGCTTCTGTGACCTCGTCACTTGCCAAGCGCTAAAAAGTGCTGGAGATAGCATCCTGTCAGTCTCGACAGCTTGCATCTGCCAGATTGGGGTCCTACTGTCTTGTGTATCAGTTGCCATTGATACCAGAATACCAACACCAGTGTTTGAAGTGCTGTCGAGTCTCAGAGGCCCAGAGGACAAATGCTGTCATGTGACATTCAGTGACAAGTTTCACTTCCCTGTAACCTTGAAAGACTGTCTGCCATCTTCCCTAGGTTTTTAATTTTGTAAATTATCCAAGTTCACTAGATGACCTTTTTTGCTGAACGAGGACCCCTTTCGTTCGGAGGCATGAGGAATAGTATTTTATTTAATGTTTTTAAATGTTAGTTTCTGTAATTTTCCTGGGATTTTATTATGCTAATAATTTATTATTGTGTCTATGAATGTGGGACTATGAACGGTTTCTCCGTGACGCCACGGTCCTTGTGGGAATGTGTACTTGCTTTATTCTGTATGTGCATATATGAGCATCTTCTACCATGGGAGTCTGAGTCTGTGTGTGAGAATTTTGGTCGTCGGCTGCTGGCTGCTCACTACTAGTGTTTCTCTGGTTTCATGTCGATAGGTAGTCGTTACCAATTTCTGCTTTTGATGCTATCAAAGAGGTTCCTCCTTTGGTTACAAGCTGGGCTGGCAATGACCGGTAGCGAGCCTCAGTAGGATGAGTGAGTCCAGCATCTCCCCACCACCGCGGCTTTCTTGGGTTTTTACGTATTTACGGTGGTGGCGGGGACTGGTTGGCCGGCTTGGACACTCTGTGTCTGTGTTTCGACCTGGTAAGACATTCTGATTTTCCTTCCTACCTTGAGATGGTAGCGATTCTTTGTCTGGTGTTCAAGTTAGACTTCAGAACTTAGGTTCATTTTTCGGAATAAGTTTATCTGATCGTGTATGGAAGTGTATTCAATTTCATTTCGGATTTTTTGCATAGGTAAATGCAGTGAATATGTAACTAATTCAGTTTGATAATGGCTGGGAATCGGTAACCTTTGTGAGACTAGCTGGTAGTGTACGAACTCGGTTTAATTTGTTTCTAGCTTTGTGGAATGCAACTAATGTGTGGGAATATTTTTAATTCTGTATAGTGCATGTGAAATATTCTTTTCCATTTTCTCCTTCCACGAGTGATATGTACTCCACGTGGTGTGTTCTTAGAGCAAAGCCTTCAGCTACCCCTGTGTCTGTTTCTATGCCATTCAGGCAAGAAATTATGCATGTATCCTTCTGATTTCCAACAGTACATCGCGATCTTCTCTCTATTTTAAATTGTTGTTTCGTTTCCAAACTTGTACCTTGAATTCGGAGTCCGTCAGTAAGTTCTCTTCTAGCCTCCTACAACCCCCTTTATTAGCTTGCTTATAAAATACTAGTATTTCTAGGGGCTGCATGCCGTATTTCTTAGTTGATTTACTCCAACTTTGAATTTATTTCACTTTTCTGATTTTTGAAGACTGGACTTCGTCCATCCATGTAAAACCTTCCAGTTGCGTCTAACTGTATTTCTTTAGCTTCCTTATGATATCCGACGCATTTCTAAGGGTTGCATGCTGTATCTATTTTTGTCTATTTTTCGGAAATTGAATTTTTGTATTTTTACTGGTTTTCGGAACCACGTGGCTCCGAACTCCGACTTCAAGGGCTTATAGCTAGTCACTTCAGTTCTCGCCACTGTTCACACACCAGTGCCTTACTATTGTGTATTCTTGCTTCGTAATCTACGATTCCGTTGGTTTTTGTTGAAATGAATGCGATCTTTAAGCACTTCGCCTTCAGTGGGGTGCGAACAGTAATGTAGCAGACACATGCCATGTAACTCAGTAATCCTGCATGCTTACGGTTTGATTGAAATGGAAATTAATCTCACTATTATCGTGTACCATCTCAAGTAAAGAAAGACAAACCAGATCCACCTACGAAGTTTATTTTCTTGTTATATGTGGTACATCCTGCTTCGCTGAATTTCGCCTACGTTAGCGGCGCCTGCTTCTGCTTCGTGTCAGCACGCTGAGTTGGGTGAGTTTCGCTTTGTTTCGCGCGTGTGAGTGGCCGAATGCGAGTTGATTGTAAATCCCTCCTCCGACGAGGTTCAGGTCAGATTACTTTAAGTTAATTTTTCAATGGGATGTATTTTTATTGTTTAACAAAGTCGGTTCCCCCATTTACTCATGTTTGAACTGAATAAATAATTTTTTGTCAGTGAAATTTTGTGCTACTTATGAATATTAGTTAATGAATACCCTCCCTTTTATTTAAAGTTGTTTTTCACCAGTGCTGAGAACAAATTCAGATGCAAATTATCATATTGTTAATTCCGTTGCGCCATAAATGTTCTGTCAGCCACCTTCGTGAAATGGTATAGATCGCCGTGGCTTGTATATTAATGATTGTCTGTAATTATCGTGATCTACGTGTGTCGGCCACACTCCCTTTCTCTTCCTGTTGATAAAGTAAATTTTGAGTCAGTTCTAAATGTTGGGTCGTGGAACAAGATACTGTTGCACGAAGTTGTCAGTAGTTCGAACGAACCCTTTAACTGGTTCTTACGGCCAGAATTATATGTTTGAAGTAAGCTTTTACCTGGCTCCCTTCAGCTAGAAATAATTTTACAAATAACGAACCCTTTAACTGGGTCTTACGGCCAGAATTATATGTTTGAAGTAAGCTTTTACCTGGCTCCCTTCAGCTAGAATTAATTTTACAAATAACGAACCCTTTAACTGGTTCTTACGGACAGAATTATATGTTTGAAGTAAGCTTTTACCTGGCTCCCTTCAGCTAGAATTAATTTTACAAATAACGAACCCTTTAACTGGTTCTTACGGCCAGAATTATATGTTTGAAGTAAGCTTTTACCTGGCTCCCTTCAGCTAGAATTAATTTTACAAATAACGAACCCTTTAACTGGTTCTTACGGCCAGAATTATATGTTTGAAGTAAGCTTTTACCTGGCTCCCTTCAGCTAGAATTAATTTTACAAATAACGATGGTCTTACAACCTCCGACGAGGGTACTCTTCAGGTTGAGCAACAGAGGGCACAGCCTGCCTATATTTAGAGACACAGACCTGGGGCCGTTTGAATAAAAAAAAAGAGCACATGCTCCAGAGAAGATTCTTTGAACATAAGAACGTTTTCTGATTAAGTTCTCAATCTTGTATGAATAAAAACTTCAAAGCATATGCTCTATGCAGGAAGTTCACTCTCGCTAGTTTCCCTCCTTCTGAGTAAGTTCTCCATGTGTCATGTCCGCTACAGTACAGCTGTTCAATCATGTATTTCTTTAAATTAGCCCAATCAGTCAAATTATTCAGTGTGCAGATGTGGAATAGGCATCTAGAGTTCAGGAAGGACTGTATTGTGTTTACATATTAGTTTCTTGTGCAGCAGCATGTTATTCAGACTAAATATGGACTTTTTACGAAAATTTATTCCTCTGACAATGTTATAAAATTTTTGTCGTGTAAGAAACTTTGTTATTGAAGTTGGATTACCACAATTTGTGAACGAAATTTTAAGAAAATTACATGTTCATCTGTTTCAACGTGAAACGTTGTAGGAGCTTTCTAACAAAAGATACACACAAGATGACACACAATGGTCTGCTCATAAGCCATAGGCCATGCGATTTCATTACAAGAAACAAGATTGCTAGGTATGTAATTAAATAGATAGTTATTAATTTTACTGTGGTGTATTCTTACATCAAACATAACAGAAGTTACGATTACGAAGGCAGAAAACGTATCGTAAATAAACCAACCGATTTGGGTAGAATGAACAAGAGAAATACAAAAATACTTCAGTAGGCCTACCTTGTATTGCAGAAATATTTATTTTGTGATACAGACTATGAAATACTGGGATGCACTTAATTTGGAATTTATGTCATAAGGCCTTATTAATAGAACCTGTTTAAAAGCAAACAATTTTATTTTGCTATTTAGATATTTACAAGTGTAAAAATACACTCGTAACAAATGGGTAAAACATGCAGCAAATGTTTTTATTTGCGAAAACTTTTCAGTTCCTCTCGTGTTTCTTCAGACTAGCTTATGTATAAAGGATCTTTTCTTGCCTTCTAAGCAGCACAAATTTGCCATTTTTATACTACAGTAACACATAACCTTTGTAGAAGTTACTCAGCTCGAATTACGCCAAAGAGCTCACTTCAGAAAACGGAGAATGTTCTCCATGAGAAACTTCTCTAGTTTTATTCATACGAAATTGGAGAACTTTCTCTGTTGTGAGCAACTTCCCACACCCTTTTACTGAAGCTGAGAACATACTCAGTTGAAGTATATTCTCCAACTTGCTTTATTCGTGCGAACCTTAGTAGGTTCTCTGGAATTCAGAGTATAAAGTTGATACTCCGTTTTATTCATATGGCCCATTATGGTGTGGTGAGATGTAGGATATATCTTCAGGACACCTCTAGTCGTGCTTTAGCAGACATTGATGGCACAGAAATGTGTCGCAGAATTCTGCAGCTGCATGTCCTACCCATAATGGCACGCACCCTTGTGTGGGATGATATTTGAGGGCTCCACAGGATCTGGAGGGACGGCTGCAGCAGCTTTGGACAAACATTCTGCTGGGGAGGATCCAAAGGTAGTTTGACATCATTTATACCTGCACAGAGGCACATATTGCCGCCAGAGGGGTGCAATACCCTACTGACCTAGCACCGACATTTCACCTGTGCTGAATACAGTATCACTTTATTGCCTTGAGGTGATTGCCAGCACTGATCAGAACATCTTAGTACATGAGACCTAAGGCACAAGAATACACAGACAGAGACAGAGTCCCACTAGTACTGGTGAAAGATGTCCCACAACTGAGGCCGAGGCTCGTAGGGACGTGACGACACTCTCTGTCCACAGAGATGGTGCCATCCAGTGACGGATTAAGCTGTGGCACGTATTTGATGTGCCGCAGTTGTGCTGGCCATGGCTTGAGTTGACACACTCAGACATTCCTCACCTCTTCGGGGAATCTGATGCCACAGGTGGAGACCAATGGTTGCCGGTGTTACTGGATCGCGGTGGCCACGGGAGTAGCCCGAGTGACTCCGTGGTGTGCACTGTGGCGTCCGCAATGGGGCGGGAGGTGGACGGAAGTGGTGAGTGCCTCCATCGGCTCATCTGTGCTCAAGGGGAAGTTTTCAGCACACCATTGTGCGGCCAACCAGTCCAGGTACATATAGGATCAGAAGTGCCTAGAATGGCAGCAACCAGGTGACTGGGGCAGATAAACCAGTCGCATCTCGACATCGCCGCTCGAAGGAGACATCTCCCCAGTTGGTGATCCCACAATCGCAGGTGTGGAAATTGCACCAGGTGCCGCTGAAGGAGGATCCGAGCAGGCAGGACGCATTGGCGACAGGGGGGCCCAGCAGCAGCGTCGACTGGAGGAGATGAAGACTGCATTTCGTTGTTGTCATAGTGCGACTGTTTTTGGTGGGGACGCCACTCTTCATATATCGGCTCTGGTTGTAAGGTGTTGTCGGTGGAGGCAGGAGGAGGCAATAGCGCAGCTGGAACTGCCAGACAAGGCTGCCAGTGATAGATGGCTGGTGCCACCGTGATGTTGGAGGAACCTGTCTCTCGATCGACCAGACGGCGTCCCGTCGGCACAAGCTGGAGATCCGGGTGCAGCGGCATGGGGCTCCACGTAGTGCGCAGCTGGTTGAAATGGTGGAAGAGCGTCACCTTGTCATCCACAGAGCACATCGTTGTACAACTGTCAGTGTCCATGCTGGGTAGGAACCAAATGTGGGTGTCCAGACAGGTGTGTCTGGTGCATATTGCCGAGGACATGCAGGCACCACGGTGCCAGGCACAGTAGGTACAATGGTGCTTAGGGCTGGTGGCCGTGTAGGACCTCTGGCAGGCTTCTACCACTTATTAGCGTGGTCCAAAAAGTGCTGAGATACGAGGGCAGTGCAGCCTCTGCAGATGACTTCTCCAGACACTTATGAAGGTGTGATTTAAGTATCTTCTTGTTAGACTGTGCATGCAAGGGGGCAGAAGGAGGGTAGAAATACCATTATTGGTGCGGAAGTTTTTGAAACCCACTGACATGAACTGAAGGCCACTATCAGAGACAAGCATCTGGTGAAGGCCTTCTACAGCAAAGACCTACACAAGGGCTCTGACCACATCTTATGTGGTAGTGGATCACTTACAAATGATGTGTGGATAATTGGACAATGCATCTACAGGACTGACCAAATTGACTTGACAGAAGGCGCCAGCCAAATCTACACAAATGCAGTCCCAGTGGTGGTCGGGTGTAGGCCACATAGAAAATGTGTGTTGGGGTGCTGCTTGCTGGCTATCACACTGCATGCACATATTAACCAATTGTTCTATGGTTGTATCAATACCTGTCCAATAGGTGAAACAGCTCAAGAACACCTTCATCTGCATCATAGCCCAGTGCACCCAGTGGCCATGGTGCAACAGAGCCAACATTCAAGCCCATAATTCAGAAGGGACGACGCCTGGCTGTTATAGGAAACGTCTCGACTACATCTTCCAGGTGATCATCAATTTGAAATACCATCACATCATATTTGTCGAAGGCAGAGTCAGGGCTCATGGTCACATGCAAAAATGTGTCACCATCGGCATAGTG
This sequence comes from Locusta migratoria, assembly GCA_026315105.1. Classification (NCBI taxonomy): domain Eukaryota; kingdom Metazoa; phylum Arthropoda; class Insecta; order Orthoptera; family Acrididae; genus Locusta; species Locusta migratoria. Next base: position 472,735,405 of record CM048748.1, on the reverse strand, counting down.
CATTAAGGGCCAATAACGAGTCTCATAGTGATAAGCACTCAAAAACAAAGCCAAACACTAAAGACAGTGCGCGGTCCTGTCCGGGAGATGGAAAGGCGGTCCGTACATTGCCGTAACAGGTTGTGTCACTAGGACCAGCTGCTGGCCAGGTGCAAATGTGCCGAGGCAAGGTGAAGGTTTTAACAGTGATTTGATACAGTTGAACACTGCCTCACAAGCACCAGACCACACAAATGGAACACTTTTCTTCTGTACTGTGTTCAATGGGTGGGTGACCTCTGCAACATTAGCAAATAATTTGGAGTAGTAGCTCACCTTCCCCATAAATGACCTGTGTTCCTGCAAATTAGAATGAGTGAGGAAGATGATCAACCGCTGCTTTGAGGTCAGACAGAGGACAAATGCTCTCCTTTGACATCAGGTTTCCCAAATAATTAATCTCAGGCTGAAACAACCGTGATTTCCGAAGATTGTATTTGAAGCCTAAAGTTTGTAATTTAGTGAACTCGAGCCTAAGGCTGTCGAAATGGTTAGTCCAGGAGGAACTGGAGACAATGATATCATCAAGATAGTTTGAAAAGCATGGAATGTTCTCCAACATCTGTCACACTCGCAATACCAAACGGCAGACGTTTGTGTTGGTACAGTCCAAAGGGTGTGGTGAGAACCGTGACTTGTTGAGAGACAGAACTTAAGGCATCTGGAGATGCACTTCTGCAAAGTCAATCTGAACCTGTGAACTTTTCATAAAGTCGTCTGGGTGGGGGAATGGGAAAACAATCTACCACCAACTGCGATTTGACTGTGGACTTGAAGTCACCACACAAACAAAGGGCTCCCGTAGGTTCCTTTATGATCACGAGACGGGTCTTCCACTGGCTAGAAGAAACATGTTCAATGATTCCAAAGCCTTGCAACCTGTCCCACTTATCCTTCACTGTCGGGTGCAATGTAAAAGGAATAGGCCAGGCTCGATATAATTTTGGAACAGCTGTGGGTTTCAGAGTGATGTTAGCTTCATAACCAATAGCTTAGACCAAACCAAATGAGAAAAGCACTACAAACTCACAGCAAATCGAATCCAACTCACTGAACAGAACAGAGTCCAACATGAGGTTGACACCATACTGAATGCAAAAACAAAATGCCACAAACACGTCGAGGCCAAAAATACTTTTGGATGTCGCACTTGTGGTGGGAACAATGTGATTACTAACATGATTTGTTGATACTCCACATCATTTGTAAATTGACTGAGAACTGGAATCAATTGGTCACTGTAGCCGACCAGAGATGAGAAGTTTTAGTAAGTGGAGAAGGCTTTCCATGTGCCAAATACATATCCAAATTGACCAGAGAAACAGCGGCTCGGGTGTCAGTTTGAAAACAGAACAGCTGATGTTGAATAATGAATGTCACATAAAGCTTTGAAGGGGGACATGTTCCTGTCCCAGTGTGGGACAAAGACTATTTACTTCCATAAGGTCCTTGTCAGAATATGTAAGGTGACAGCACACAGAACCATGAGAAACAACCATTGTGTGGCCTCGTTTATGGAGGAAGGACACCGTACACAGCAGAGTGGGCAGTTAGGGCGGTCATGCATGCGAAAGTAGTGAGGGGAACAGGAAAGAGTTTTTCGTTGGAAATGAACGGGAATGGGCAAGAATGGAGAACAGGAAGGTGACGATGAGAAGGGCAACATCGATGTCTGTGTGAACACGTGGAACGTAATGCTGCCACCTCTAGTATTTCCTCAAACTTATCTGCTTCAGCCCCATAAACCTCAAACGCCTGTGGACTGGACAGAACCTCATTGAGGGTGACATCCTGCAGCTGCATAGCTTTGTGAGGCTGGTCCTACCCGGAGCAGAACGGACGACGATGTCACGAATTAATGAGTCCGCATACGACTGGTGACAATTTGCATAGACAAAACCACACTTACGACTCAAGCCTCCGAGATCTTCCACTCACGACTGATACAACTGACTAGTTTCTTTTTTCTCTAAAGGAAATTCATACAGGAAAGCATAATATGTGCTTGTTGCTGATAGTAAGAAAGAAACAATTCTGACATGTTGGAAAATGACAATGTCACAGCCTCCAATATCGGAGCAAGTTTTTGAAGTAGACGAAAAGTGTCAGGCTCGATGTATGACAAAAAGAAAGACTTTTGCAAATCTGGATGTAAATTCGTAGGAATCCCAGTCTTCCTTAGAGTCTTGAAAAGGTGAAAAAGATGGAGGTGTGTGGGGAGGGGGTGGGGAAGGGGGGGGAAGGGGGGGAGGCGTAGGCTTGGGGCATTTGAAAAGGAGCCACAGTGGCCCAAGAGGATGCAGCTAGTTCCCTAAGCAAATCTAGATGTTGGCGCTTTTGTTGAAATAACTGAACCATGCTGGTTCCATCATGACTGAAACAAAACACCCGTAACAACAAACTCTGTCGCCAAAAATACTGTTGTATACAGTATCACTTTATTTCCCTGAGGCGACTGCAATAGAGCACTGAGCAGAACAACTTAGTACACAAGAATGCACACAGAGTCTCATTAGTAAATGCGGAAGCTGTCACTCGGCTAAGCCTGTGGCCTGGCCCGCCATCGCGCTCACCAGGACCTGGTGGCAGTCTCTGTCCACAGAGACGGTGCCATCCCGCAGCGGCATGTATTTCATATGCCAGGGCTGCGTAGGCCACGGCTTCTGGTGGAATTCTCCGACAGTGTAAATGAATCATTTATAGTAGCCCAGAATTGTATATTTTTAATACATATAGGATATGGAAAGATAGTAGTCTACTTACCTGCCTCTTTCTTTCACTTTCAGAATTTCGCAATCAAATTAGTACAGTTTCCAGTGTAATGGGTACATGGCAATATATAGTTAATTCTAGTCAATGTAGGTTCATACTGTAATAAAGTTTAGAACAGCGGTTCATTGAGTTGTAATTCAAAGTAATTCTGTATATCCACCAACAGCCATAAATTGTGGTCAATACCCACAGATCCTGTATTTCAATAATATTATCTTCTCGCAATGTCAATACCCATCGCTTCATATAAATTGTCACTATGGCTGTGTTTACCAATTTTCCCCCTACATCTACATCGATACTCTGCGTGTCACATCGAAGTGCATGGCAGAGGGATCATGATATTTCTCTGTAGTTCCATTCTCTCATAGCTCGCAGGTAAAAGGATCACCTAATCTTCCTATTTTTGATCTGATTTATGTTATTTTATTATGGTGATCATGTCTCCCTATCTTGGTGGTTGGTAACGATATATGTTTGAATTCTGGAGAGAAAGTTGGCGAAAGAAACTTTGCAAATAGATCTCGTCGCTACGAATAACACTTTATTTTAACGATTTACACCCCAACTTATGCATCATTTCCATGACACTCTCTACCCTATATCGTGAGCTGCCCTTCTCTGAACTGCCTCTAAATCATCCATCATTCCCACCTGGTGTGGATCCCACAATGCACAGCAATATTCCAAAATAGGACACAAAGTGTAGTGTAGGCAGTTTCTTTAGTAAAGCTATTGCTCCTTCTAAGTGTTCTGCCAATGAAATGTAATCATTGTTTCGATTTCCCTACAATATTTTCTTACCAATTAAAGTTGTTCATAATTGTTACTTGCAGGTATTTAGTAGAACTGACGACCTGTAGGTTTGACTGATTTATCGTGTAATTGAAAATTAACGGATTTGTTTAAATGGTCATATGGATGACCTCACACTTATTATTATTAAGAGTCAATTGCCAATTTTTGCACCTTGCTGATATCTTATCCAAATCATTTTTCAGTTGCTTTTGAACTTCTGGTGACTTTATTAACTAATAAATGACAGCATCATCTGGAAAACAGTCTAAGAGAGCTACTTAGATTGTCTTCTAAATTGTTTATAAAAATAAGGAACAGTAGGGGACCTAGAACACTTCCCTATGGAACGCCTGTTCTACTTACGTCAGTTGCAATGTACTGTGTCCTTTGTGACAGAAAATCACAAATCCAGTTGCATAACTGTGGCAAAATTCCATAAGCACACAATTCGATTAGAAAATGCCCCTGTGGTACACTGTCAAAAGCCTTCCAGAAATCAGAAATACGGAATCTATTTGAAATCCTTTGTCGATAGCATTCATTGCATCATGTGTGCAGAGCTCCTAAACATCCATGTGTCTTCCTCAGACATGTGACAGCATTCTGTATCATGATGTGGTGTAGACCAGACATGAAGTCAAAAATGATTGAAATTCACATTTCACTTGTGCATGAAAATATCTGTTGACAAGTAGAAGCTTGTGAGGAGAATTAAAGTGTGGGCATTCTGGTGGCAGCTAGAAACTAGCTAGCCATGCAGCCTTTTAGTGTCCCTGGCATAAGTGATGAAATCCACAAGTATGGAGGTGGAAGAGGTGGAGGACTGCTCCTAAAAGTCTGCACAGTGGTAGTGGGCTGAGAAGCAGGCACCTCACAGAGCAGTGGGCACCCGAGAGAGTGCGTCGTGTAAAGCAAGAGTGGTTGGATACCTCCCACAGCTCAGGCCCGTAGCAACCAACATCTTAGACTAGCTGCTGAAAGAGATATGAAAATTTGACTCAGTGCAGGACAGGAAATCTGTGATCATAAGGCTGTCACAGTGTAACTCAATACAGCTGTAAATAGGAGTATCGGAAAAAGTAGGAAAGAGTTTTCTGGTTATCAGAAACAATAAAAGTTAGAATACTTTAAACATCAACATGAAAGTTTTGTCCCCAGCACTGGGGAAAATTTAACGTTAGTGGTCAGTGTGTAAGATCATTGTATGATATGTATTGCAGGAGTTAATGAGTCCCAGTCTTCGGCTGTTATCCTGAGTAAACCAAGTCCATATTTCTGTGCACCATGCTGGCACATCCGGCAGGTGCTTTGCTTTCCTATGTATCACAGCAGCTTGGCCTGCGATCAGTGTGCATTTGAACATCTTGGAGTCATTACATCTGATGTACATGATAGCTATGCAAGATGAACCAAACACAGGGTCTCCATTTTAAGTTATAATATGTTTTTATCAGTGAGAAAACTTTTTTATTTATTAAAATTGGTTGTTCACTTTCCCCATTTGTTATTAATCTATGTTCATTATAAATTAGATTTGCTTTGTTGTTTTCGTTTAGGGGAACCTAATGATTTTTTAGAATAAATAGCAGCTAGCCTGTTGCAATAAATGCAATTAGCTGCTATTTAAAATTAAAAAGTTTACACTCTATCATTGCTGAATAGCAGCTATGTTCAAGATTTTAGAACCTAATGATTTTATCCAACGACAACACTGTTTGAGCTTCACCAATAATGGCTTATAAAATTTAGACCTACACAAATGGGACTGCAGAAAGAACATTGGAACTGCAGAAAAAAAAACTGTTTCTTCTGTTAATATACAATATGATCTAACACAAATGTAACAAAAAATAAGTCTTGTTTCATTTTAGACACACATGGAAATGCACTTCTAATACAGCTGATGCAACATGGATGAATTTTCTTGTAGGTTAAAGAAAAAAATGAAAGTATTTTTAAGATAACTGTGCATGATTTTTTTAAAAATTATGAAAAATGTATTACTTCAGCTGTAGCACTTGAGCAGGATTTTTTCCAACGTGAAACCATCATTAGTTAAGTAATTTATTTCCTATTAAACTTTCTCTGTAACCATGTAACTAATTACAATATTAATAGTAGATGGTAGAAACTCACCATAATGATGTTTTGTGAGCCATAGAGAGGCATGTAAAATAACCCCATTCACACAACTTAAATTTTCGGCCATAGCCTTCATCAAAAGAAGATACACATAAACTCACACAGTAATTCAGATATAACTAAAGCACAATGACCACTATCTTGAGCCCCACAAGCACAATGTTATGCTTTTATAATTAATGACGGATTGCTTACCTTTTCATACATAAATCCATCTGTCTTGTAGGACTTGTAATTCGATTGAATCCATGTAGTTACAAGGTCGTGCGCATACTTCATAGCTCTTGGATGTTCTGTTTGCTGCAGTCCTTGTATCATTATGCCCTGGAGTGGAGGCCATGCGTTTGGATAGTCCCACTGTTCTCCAGTAAAATCAAGAGACGTTGGAATCCCACCAGGATAACGGTCAATTTTGTTCTCTTTGAGATATGCCAATATTTTGTCGATAGAAATTCGTTCCTGCAAGTAAGATATGAGGAATTAATTTGATACTTTACTCACTCTTAAGTAGAAGACTGAGGTATTATTACTGAAATTTCACAAATATTGTAATAGGTCAGTTTACAACTCACCGCTGCGACAGGCACATAAAAAAGACACACACATCCAACACACTATCAGCTATTGGCCATAGCCTTCTTCAGAAATAGGAACATTCATGCAATCACACAACACAGTCACAACCGTCACCTCTGGATTCGAAGTGCAGCAGCTGGAGATGATGGTTGTGTAACTGTGTTGTGTGCCTGTGTGATTCAAAAAATGTTCAAATGTTTCTTAAGCTTAAGGGACTTAACTGCGGGGGTCATCAGTCCCTAAACGTAGAAACTACTTATGAACTATCTTATACTAAAGAGGACACAAACAACCATGCCCGAGGGGGGATTCGAACCTCCGACCGTAGTGGCCGTGCAGACTGTGACTGGCGATGTGTGATTGTGTGAATGTTCCTATTTCTGAAGAACACCATGCCGAAAGCTGAAAGTGTTGTATGTGTGTGTCTTTTTTACGTACCTGTCGCAGCTTGCCATCACGTCTTTCTGGTGTGTTGTAAACTGTCCTATTTCTATATTGTTAATTCCAACCTGGATTTTTCCATTATTAAGTTTCACAAAGTTTTCTCCGCAGGAGAATAAAAGGATATGTACGAACTGATGATGAGCAGTTCTAATCTATAGTGAATAATGGTATTCCTTAGCACAAAGGCAGGAACATGTGGGAAGGAGGATCAGTATGAACACCTCGGAGCCTCTGCTGTTCCAGAAGACATTGAAGGAATAGGGAGGAATGAACAGATGATTGTAGGGCCTGCCATCTTGGCTCGGAAATTATACACAACATGTTACAAAGTCTGGCAGAAAAAGTCTAGAAGACTACCCTTGTTAACGAACTTTGAAAGCAGCTCACAATCAACAGAATTGTCCCAGGATTGAATCAGGGCCCCCCAGTTCTGTATTTAGTGTAATGCTTATGCTGGAGACTTCAGAGGATCTGTGACAAGCTGTCACTTACCAGACTTGCACCTTAGGGTTGATGACTGCAGGACCCCACTAAATGGGTCAGGTGTTCACTACACATTAGAGGCAACTCCCTAGCAAAGGAGAAATGGTGGTGATGTATTTGTCGCAAAATCAAGAAGATGAAATCCACCGAGGCTTAAAGAAAAGCTTTGAGAGTTTGGGCAAAATACAGAATCAAGGACAGGCAGAAATCTGTAATTGAATCTTTCTATCGGCCAAAAAAACTCAAGCTTTATCCACAGAGCTAACAAAAAACTTAAGAGATACTTAAGTTCAATAGCATGTAAGTTCCTCAGTCATGCTGTCCTCGTCACAAGAGACTTTAATTCAATAATCAATTGGGATATTTACAGATTTGTGAGGGATGTAAATTGTTAAAATTCTTTCTTGTTAAAATTCTTTTGTTAAAATTCTTTACATGTCGCCATCATCAGGTGAACTGACGGACTGAGCTCCTGGAAACGCGCCGGCACGGAGATCCACACGCTACGGCGGCTCGAGGGGACCTGAGTTCTAGCCCGGTAGCAGGCGATTTAAATACCCTCGGCCCGCGGAGCGACCCCTCCGTGGTCCGCGCCCCGCGCCGCGGTCGCGCAGTGGAACCGATTGCGACGGCGTCTGAGATGACGTCGATGTGAGGGCTCTGTCCGCCGTGGTCGTCACAATGTTACCTTTGCTAGATTTACTCTTAATTAACCCAATCGCTGGTTCCCAAGCTTTGCTAAGATTATAGCCACAGTCACGGTTTATGAGGTCGTCACTAGTGCGAATTTCAATGGCCTCACTAACGACGCAGTCCCAGTATCTCGACGTCTGTACCAGAATCCTAGTGCGGTCGTACTCCATCGCGTGATTCTCCAACAAACAATGTTCAGCGACCGCCGACTTGCTCGGATACATCAATCGTGTGTGCCTCTGGTGTTCAAGGCATCGTTCCTCGGCGATACGCAATATATGACTTGCCACACTGACACGGAATCTGGTACACGCCGGCCTTCCTCAAATCGAGATCATCTTTGGCGCTCCACACCAGTGCACGAATTTTATTCGGCGAGCAAAAGACACATCCAATCTGGTGTTTCTTCAAATTGCGGGCGATCTTCCCCGAGAGTGCGCCGGTATATGGAAGAAACGCAGTGCCTACCTCCTCCCTCGCGTTTTCATCCGTTTCCACAGGGAGTGCTGTAGTGGTTGGGCGGAGAACCCGCTGGATCTTCCACTCTGAGTACCCATATTTCGGAATACAGCTCTCAGGTGTTCCAATTCCTGGGGTAGACTCTCTGCGTCGGAGATAGTGCGCGCCATATGTACTAGAGTTTTAAGTATCCCATTCCTCTATGAACGCTGGTGACAGCTGTCTGCGTGTAAATGCAGATCAGTGTGCGTTGTCTTCCGATACACACCATGACCCAGGGTGCCATTAGCTCTTCTCTTGACCAAGACGTCAAGGAATGGCAATTTACCCTCGGTTTCCTTTCCATAGTGAATTTGATGTTGGGTTGTATGGATTTCAGATGTGTAAGGAAGTCAACGAGTTTATCCATACCATGTGGCCAGATGACGAAAGTGTCGTCCACGTAAAGGTGAAAGCAGGTAGGTTTCCATTCAGATGATGCCAGGGCTTCCTCCTCGAAATTCTCCATGTACAAATTTGCGACCACAGGGGAGAGTGGGCTATCCATGGCGACTCCCTCCGTTTGTTCGTAGTATTCACCATTGAAAGGAAAATACGTGGAGGTCAAGACATGCCTAAAATGTTCGGTGGTCTTCTCGTCAAACTTCTGACCAATCAAATGTAGTGACTCTCGAAGGGGCACCCTCGTAAACAACGAAACGACGTCAAAACTCACTAGTGATGACCTCATAAACCGTGACTGTGGCTATAATCTTAGCAAAGCTTGGGAACAAGCGATTTAGTTACTTAAGAGTAAATCTAGCAAACGTAACGTTGCGACGACCATGGCGGGCCGGCCGCGGTGGCCGAGGGGTCTGCGGCGCGCCAGTCACGGTCTGCACGGCCACTGAGGTCGGGGGTTCGAATCCCCCTTCGGGCATGGATATTTCTGCTGTCCTTAGTGTTAGTTAGTTCATAAGTAGTCTGTAAGTTTAGGGACTGTTGACCCCTTAGTTAAGTCCCATAAGCTATACATACATTTGAACATCTGAACCACGGCGGACAGAGCCCTCACATCAACGTCATCTCAGACGCTGTCGCAATCGGTTCCACTGCGCGACCGCGGCGTGGGGATGGGTCGCTCCGCGGGCCGAGGGTATTTAAACCACCCGCTACCATGGTAGAAACCAGTTCCCTTCGAGCCGCCATAGTGTGCGGATCTCCGTGCTGGCGCGTTTCCAGGAGCTCAGTTCGTCAGTTCACCTGATGATGGCCACATGTATGATTGCCGAAATATTGTGTCTGTTGGACACTATAGAGCGGCAGTACACCTGTGGAGTTTTTGATTATCAAATACGCCGGGAGAAACTCAAGAATCACACCAACAAGGGTTTATTTGGCGCTTAGACAATAGTTAATCAATTTCAAGCATCTAATTTACATAAGTACAATCAGGTAACATTACAGACTGGACCTTATTCTGCTCAGGTCAACTCAAAAAAGTATCTATTTATAAAAACAAAACACTATCAACCACAGTTTTTTTGCAGTCTCTTCCCTTAGTATTCTATATTGTGCACAGTATTTTGCACATAGACATTCCATGCCCTTAGTAAGGATCCTGTCTGGGCCATCACCTGAAGAATAAAAAAGCTGAGGACAATAACAGTCCCACAAAGGCCTACCTAAATATACAAAAAACTACTTCATTTGGGCAGCTTGTAGAACCACAGAGAGCATGTAGTGTTGGATACACTATAACCTTTATGACCAAATTAGAAGTTCTGCTAAACAGTGTCAGCTCATTAAACATGAAAATAGTACTTTGTGGTGATTTTAACATTGATTTATCAGAAAATAGTAATGCTATACATGATATGATAAAAATGACCCAATCCCTCAATATGATCCCCAAAATACACTGTCCAAGTACAACTAAAAACACAGCTTTAACAATTGACCAAATTTCCATAACTGACACTAGTTCCAGACTCACTGTAGGAGTACTGGGCTTGGGATATAGCGACCACCTTCAAGGATCCACTCACCAAAAGTTCGAGAAACTCGCATTAAATGTTGGTGAGGCTGATGGGGCGATAACTGTCAACCGCCAGCGGATCTGCTCCAGGTTTCAACACTAGGAAGATGGCGCATTCTCGTCATTGTGTCGAAAACTCCTTTTCCCACAGATTTTTAAACAGGGTAAGAAGCTATTGTTGAAACTTTGCTGAAAGATGACAGAGGAACAGGCTGTGAATCCAATCTGGTCCTGGAGAGGTATCGGGGTATGGAGCAAGGGCACTTCGGAACTCCCACTCACTGAATGGGGCATTGCAGAGTTCCCAGCAGTGCGTGCGAAATGATAACTGCTTCCATTCGACCCACCGTTTGAGAGCACAGAAGTCTTCATTGTAGGTTACAGTCACAGAGTAATGTGCACAGTGCTCTGCCAGGTGCTCAGCGATAGCAGTTGGGTCAGTGCAGAGAATACTGTGGATGGTGAGAGATGGCATTCCTGTTGGTAGGCAGTATCCAAAGAGGTGTTGTACTAGAGGCTATACCCGAGAAGGGGAGATGTGATAGCAGACAGTGGCTACATACCTCTCCCAGAGGTTGGGATTAATTTCTGAGCTCATGGACGGAGGGTTCTCTCTATGAAAGGGTGACGCAGAAGTACTCACTGATGTTCCCAGATGGCCTCGGCAATCTCTGGTGGTCACCGAGACATGGACTTGTACCAAGGGGAACCGATGGCGTTAAAAAGAGTTGCCTCGGTGATGGAGACAATAGTGTGACTCATCTGCTGCACCGCAGTACCAATGTTGGCCGCTAGTGGAGCTGCAAGTACAGCAGCTGAGGTGTAAGATGGCCAGTCAGCCCTACAGAGAGACTGTCGTGTCAAGCATTATGCAGGACGATATGCAGAAGCGACAAAAAGATTGGGAAATGGTTGCTGCCACCTATATCATCATGTACCCTCCAAGTAAGATGTGGTTGAAGGCTCCTCACGCTTTGAAAAAATGCATGGTAGCACCAGTGTTGAAAAGGCAAATGTGGCCAGGGGTCCACTGGGCAGGAAACCACGTTTCCTGTAACTAAACAAAGTGTTGGTTAGCAGCACAGCTATTGTCGCAATACAACGAGGTGGTAAAAAACGGCACCACAGTTCCACCAGAGAATTAAATTTTATCTGAGCGTAAAGGTCGTGGTAAATAAAATAAGCAGACTTCTCTATGGGAACACCTGCTGCCATCTGTTCAGAAACTACAGAAGCGAGAATCATTGGATTTGGTGATCAACTGAGGGCAAGATTCTTTTGGGATTAAGGATTTCAACTTCTTCTTCTTTCCCTCTCTCTGGCGCTTTGGTTTTAAGGGCTGGGAGGGCTGATCTGGAGTGGCATCAGGGACTGACGAAGAGCTGAAAGCCCTTTGACCAGCAGTCTGCAGATCCTTCAGCCATTGGCTGGGATCCCCTTGCGCTCTGTGAGAAACCTCGGATGGGACTGTCCTGAGGGATCCCTTCCAAATGAGAGGGGCCAGAGGAGGTTGTTGCTTCTCTGCTGGGGGGTGGGGACTGTTGCCTCAATGGTTGGGGGTAAGTTGCTCCCAAAGCAGGTGTTGGAGCAGTGGATGGAGGAGCGCCCCCACGCATCGAGGGGACAATGGAAAATTGATGGTCCCTAGATCCCATGGGAGGAGGTGATACTTTGGTAGTAGTCATACCCAAAGAGAATGGGGACAACGCAACAGCAGCAAAAGATGTATTTGTGCATACCGGTTGTAGCCACTCATTCTTGCCTCATATGTTAGTCGGTCCAGAGTCTTGACCTCCACCATCTTTAACCCTTAACCCGAAACATCGGTCTCTCAGACCCCTCGTTTATTTTAAAGGTCGAGTGTGGCAGCACTGCAAAAAAGCGCGGCTCCCCGTTCCCAGTACCTTCGTCGCAATACTTGCCACGTGTAAAGCAACAGTCAACAATCAGTTTTGCTTCGTCACTGAAGAGATACAGAGTATTGTTTAGAGGAGTGCGCCAAGGTGTGTGCCTGAGATACCGCATGTTTCGTATTACGTACAAGAATTTGGTGGGTCCAATAGACCGCATGTTTCTAATTATGACATAGTCAGATTTCAGTGATTGTTATTTTGTAGCATTTTCTTCTATGCGTGAATATATGTTATATTTCAGGTATAATATGGATCGACTTTCTAAGAAAAGGAACATATCTGCACCTAATCCAGATTTGGAAGCTTGGGTGCAAGCGCAACTACGGGATTTAGATGAAGAGGGAAATGTGAACGATGATGATACATTTGATGATTCTGATGATGATGTAGATTTCGTGATAGGTGATGGCCACCATGAAGCAGAGAGTGATACTAGTGAAGAAAATGTTTTATTGGAAGAAGAGCCTGGAGTGGTCTGTACTACAGATAATACCTCACAGGAAGCACAGTTCTTTTATGGTAAAAATAATTTCAAGTGGGAACGTTCTAAGCCTGTTAGGACAAGAAGAACACCCGTGCAGAACATTCTGAAAGGAGGAATGCGTGGACTAACAGCCAAAAGTCGAAGTTTGGGCAAAGTCCTACTAAATGTCAAATATGGAAGAATTTATTTGATGATGACATGATAGATGAAATAGTTTTACATACAAACGTGAAACTGAATACTATAAGGGCAAAGTTGCAGACAACAACTAATCCATCCAATTACAGAAATACTGACAACACTGAGATCAAAGCTTCCATATGTCTTCTAATGATGACATCATTATTCAAATCGTCTCTTGAAGATATGTTTTCTCTTTTCGAATAAGACCTGACCGGACGTCCTATATTTGTGGTGACAATGTCGGCAAAGCGCTTTGAAATACTTCTAAGCAGCCTGAGATTTGACGATGTGACTACCAGGAAGGAAAGAAAAAAGACAGATCGCACTTACTTGTGATATTTCATGTTTATTTTATATAATGTAAACAAAAAAATGTGTTAATATCGACTAGAAAGTATTAAATTTACTTAGAATATGAATTAACTGACTCTTTACTTAATTTCTGCGAACTAATGTAGAGGTCGGTGACATAATAACATTAGATGGTCTGAGAGACCGCATGTTTCTAGTTACGCACATTTCAGAGATTTTCGGGTTAAGGGTTAATACCTATTGCAAAATAGTACAGTTCAGCGAGCAAAGTGGAGGGTACAATTTCCACAGACGGGAGTTTGGGTGTAGGAAGCATTCAGACGTAAGAGACGACCACATTATCTGCCTGTAGGGTTGGAAGTGGATTGGGAGGACATATGCCCGAACTTCCAACATCGGAAGTATCGCATAGGAGAGGGGGCATATAGTTTTACATCATACTGGTATATCATAACCTTGACCTTCTCGGGCAGTGTATCACCTTCAAAGGCCAGAATGAATGCACCGGTGGCAACCCTGTGGTTTTTCGGTCCTCTATAAATGTGCTGGACAAGGTGAACACCTCTTCGATCTAAGTCTGTGCACAACTTGTCGTCGGACTGTGACAGGAGATCCCAGTGGTAAATGAGACCCTGGACCATGTTGAGCATCTTGTGGGGTGTGACACTGATGGGAATATCACCCATCTTGTTTCAGGGAAGTAATGCCTTTGACTGGGCTGGGGAAGCCGTCTGTATCAAAACAGCCCCACTTCTCATTTTGGAGAAAAACGGCACCTTGCCATCCTTGTCTTTGAGGTGGTTGACAAAGAACTGTGGTTTGATGGACAAGATAGAATCCCCATCGACACAAGCATAAACAACGTATTTAGGCGAGTATGGATCTGCTTGCTTGAAGGCCTTGTGTTCTTCCCATGACATAGTAAGGGAAGGGAACAATCTAGGGTCTTTATGCTGTGGTTTTGAAATCTTACTTTCTGCACTTGGAGATGGTGGTTATACATCCACCAATGTGTCTCGCTCAGGTCATACTGTATCCATGAGGAGAAAGGGAAATAAAAGTCCACCCAGGCAGAGTCCGGCTTGCCTGGGTAAGCCTAATACAACTGAGGTGCGGCAGGTTCACCAGAGGTTGCTCGCTAGCAACTGTCCCACCTAAAAGCTATACATCTCCTCAGCACATAGCACACCTTGAGATTACGTGGCTATTTAGAGAGTCTTTTACTGTCCTCATGACACGAGCAATTAAGCCAAGAACCCCAGGCTCTGAAACGTACAATGTTCCACTGTCGCACCATATAGTGTTCGCTGAGACACACACAGAGATTATGGTGTGGAAGACTGTTGGCACGACGCAATCCCCCACTCAGGGACCCCAGGTTCGCCAAAACCATACCCAGCAAACTCATGTTGCATCTCCTGAGGGGAATGTCCCTTGATTTTCATGGTCAGTTCAGTGTCAAAGTGCTGGGTCTACATTGTACTGAGAGTGAAGTAAGCCATTAGTGACTAGTATTTCGACAGTCTCTTTTGGAACAAAGTTCTGAAAAGATGAGGTGTAACAGTTCTTCTGTTGGTCTGTCTTTCAATGAATCCCCTGTAGCTATAAAGTCTCTCCCACAAGCTGGCATTACTGGTCATTTGACTATGGCGAATCTCCTGTGCTTGTGACACCTTTTCTTTGCCTGTTCATACAGTCTGCCAAATATGTGCTATACTGCACTTGTGTCGAATGCATTAAACACATACTTGTAAATACGCTCTGTGTTACACATTGCACATTTTGAGGGAAGGTTGCAACTGACCGTACAGACAATCACTGAGGCAACCGACAGGCACTGAGAAAGATAATCAAACTGCCTCAACATATTTTTCTTCATCATAAAAATAAAGCACACTGACAAACAGTTGGGCACAACTCGTACACATATGACTGCCATCTCTGCTAGAGTTAGAGTTCCTGTGCAACGAGCTGTGTTCGAGTGTTTGTGTGAATGTGTATGAGCTTTCTTCTTACTTAATTATGTGAGTGTGATTGTGTTTTCTGGGTGTCTGTCTATGGCTCAGAGATTATCTTTATGGTTCATTGCAACATATCCTTATTATATTATTGATATTCCAACCCAGATTTCCAGTGTTACATTGCATATTTTATTTTCTATACTCCAGATCTATTCAATTTTTCTGTGTTCTCATCAAGGAGAGTGTATTAATTTTACAGAGGTCAGATTACTATATTTCCATACTAAGTTCAAGGAACAAACAGCTACAAATTGTAATTTTTTTTTGTATGAGCACCTACAATGTGAAGAATAATCCAAAAAGTGTGGAAATAATCTGTGCAGCTCCATAGAGTCGTTACCTTAATTTATTTTCACACGTCAGTAAAAGGTGAGACTGATCCTTCAATCAACAAAATGATATTCAGAACTGCTATTTTAACTTTATAAAGACATTTCACAGACATATTGCCACATAAATACTGAAACAGTTACACTGCTATGATGTTTACATTGATTGGTGAGATGAACTTAGCACGACAAGACCAGCACAGTAATGGAGTTGAACTGCTCATTGTGTGTTCCTGCGCCACAAAAAATTACATCCTCTGGAACAGAGGTGCCCATCCCACTTGAGCCAAACACTCAACCCCTCCCCCCCAGCCTGAGATATTAGGGTCTGGATTCAGAAGATAAATTTATTTTGTGTATAAAAATTGGTTTATTGTTTTTTATTTCACGTTTTGTAAATTGTTTTACAAAGTCCCATCCCCCTCCTTCCTCCCCCCAGGATAGCCAAAAGTACTAATTTTTCAACTCCCCCTCCCCAGAAATTTCAATGACTCAGTTTGCGTCATGCCCCCCTCTCTCCCTGTGGGCACCTATGCTCTGGAATAACTCATAAAATGAAACACATTAATGTAACAGGAGTGAAGAAAATGTGCTGAAGATGTGATTTGCAGGATTCTCTACCATCTATTTACAGCTTTATATGCTGACTCTAATTTTGCATTGGTTACTTGTTTCGCTTTCGGAACACTGTACTCTAACATCTTGGTTTATCACATATATGTGGCAACACCCAATATGCTCAAACAGTTCTCTTTATTATTTTTTACTGATATTTTAAATGATGTACATTAGTGAATTATAGAGGCTGTGCTCAGATGATAAAACTCTCAGAACATCCAGCAACTATGACATGAAATATGGACTATTACATTTATCATGATATATATGATTCATAAATCAAACATAGCATGAGTTTTATCTTTATTTTTCCAGTCTGAAAATGTTTATAGTGTGACAAAGCCAATTAACATTGTAAAAGTTATTAGAGTAATTATTTATCTTTTATTATTTCTTCCTTTCTACCTCAATTCTGTAATATTATATTGACAATGATTATTTTATCTGTATATTGCAGCTGAAATAAATGAAGATTTTTATTGCCATACATATTTTGCCTTTATTGCATGTGAAGCAACTTCTGTGTAAATTTTTGTAGATGTTTAGCTTCATCTGCACTACAGAATTTCTTTCTTTCTTGTGGTTGTACATTTCTCCCATGCAAAATTTATGGAGTAGGACATGTGTAGCTCAATATCTAGCACTCATGATGCCTTGCATACAGCAAAGACAATATATGAATGGCAATCAAAAGTATTGGTTTCTTTCAGTTGATACAGGCAGATAAAGCATTAACTGTCAATATAACAAGTATCAACGGTCACAGATTCATCTCTACTTGACATTGTTACTAGCACTCATTCTGAGATCAGAGCCAACAACAACTGAAGTTCAAGAAACTTTATTATTAATATTTGAAGAAATTTACATTTGTAATCAACCACAATAAGATATGTTGTTCTTAATCCTTAACATCAGTGATCCATATTCTGATACAGAAACAAAATTTCAAAACTAATCTTACCTTCTTATAACATCCTGTCCAAAGAGGAGCAACATTAGATGGGTAAAAGTACTCTCTCCTCACATTGTTTAAAATGTCATAATCCAGCCACATGCCTACATCATCATGCCACAACACTTCTGTCACAGCGTCCAACCACTCATTGGCTTTGGTACAATAGTACTGAGCTTTCTTCTGATTGTGGAGCATAGAGTGGAAGCGGCACAGAATCTTAGCATTCCAATAAACAAATGCATTCAGATCAACTGGGATTATGTACTGTGTTTGTATGTTAGATAAATTTCCTGAAAAAGTATTTCATAAATTAAAATCACTGAGAACTGGGAAGAAAATAAAAATGAACAAAAATGTAACATCAGAGATAAGAAGATCTGTTTATATTTCAGGCCATTATAGTACACTGGTCAATTTTAAGCAGAACTTGTAGAAATATTCTCCCTTCTTTGAATCATAATACACTGCAAATACCCTGTAGAAAATATTGTTCCAAGTAATTAGAAGAATCTGTCTGTCAGGTCCATTCAAGAAAATGAAATGGAAATGGCACGAGTGAAGAGTACAAAATTTATCACAACAAAAGCAAATATATTCACGAGAGATGCATAGGTTATAACGTTTGAATATGTTATAGCTCCTCTACCCTTTGACAGCAATACCTAGATTACAAAAACAAACAACCTGTACCTAAAGTAAAATTCTAGTCCCGCAACAAAACTAATAGCAACCCACACAAACTAGCGCATAACATGTAATATCCAGATACTTCTGAACGCTCTGAAGAAATTTAATAATAATATAAACATGAAGAGGGGCAGCAGCCTTTTCAGGAGATTTATTGAGCTGGCATTGTAACATCAGCTAACTTGGCATTGCCATGTGGTTACTGTGAATGGCTGAAAACAAGGAAAACTACAGTCATTAATTCTCCCGAGGACATTCATCTCTACTGTATGTATATATGATGATGGCATGCTCTTGGGTAAAATATTCCGGAGGTAAAATAGTCCCCCATTTGGATCTTCGGCTGGGGACTACTCAGGACGATCAGGAAAGGCAACATTGGCATTCAATGGATCAGAGTGTGGACCGTTAGATCCCTTAATTGGATAGGGAAGTTAGGAAATTTAAAAAGAGAAATGGATAGGTTGAAGTCAGATGTAGTGGAGATTAGTGAAGTTTGGTGGAAAGAGGAACAGGATTTCTGGTAAAGTGAGTACAGAATTATAAATACAAAATCAGTTGGGGGTGTTACAGGAGTAGGTATGTTAATAAATAATAAAAAAGGAATGAAGGGAAACTACTATGATCAGTGCAGTGATCGCATTATCGTAGTCAAGATAGATACAAAGCCAACATCGACCACAATAGTACAAGTATATATGCCAACTAGGTCTGCCAATGATGAGGAGATCTAAGAAATGTATGAGGAGGTAAAGGAAAGTATTCAGACAATTAAAGAAGAGGAAAACTTATTTGTGATGGAAGACTGGAATTTGGTAGTAGGAAAAGGAAGGAAAGGAAAAATTGTAGGGGAATATGGTCTGGGCAAAAGGAATGAAAGAGGAAGCCGCCTGGTAGAATTTTGCACGAAACATAATTTAATCATAACAGACAGCTGGTTTAAGAATCATAAAAGCAGGTTGTATACATGTAAGACGCCGGAGACACTGGAAGATACCAGATAGATTTTATAATGCTAAGGCATAGATTTCACAACCAGGTTTTTAAACTGTAAGACATACTCAGGGGCAGATATAGATGTTGATAAGGTCTTCAGTCCGGAGACTCGTTTAATGCAGTTCTCCATCCTACTCTATCCTAAGCAAGCCTCTTCATCTCCTCAACAGAACAGCAACCACATCCATTTTAATTTGCTTACTACATGCGTTTCTTGGTCTACCTTTGCAATTTTTTCCCCACACACTTCTCTCTAATTCTAAATTTATGATTCCTTCGTGTCTAAGAATGTGTCTTTCCAATCGAGCCCTTCTTTTAGTCAAGGTATGCCAAAAATTACTTTTCTCCGCAATTCTATTCAGTACCTCTTTACTAGTTATACGATCTACCCACCAAATCTTCAGCATTCTTCTGTAGCTTCTATCCTCTTCCTGCTGGAACTATTTATTGTCCAACTTTCACTCCTATACAAGGCAACACTCCACACAAATGCCTTCAGAAAAGACTTTCTAACACTCAAATTAATATTCGATGTTAGCAAATTTCTCGTTTTCAAAAAAGCTTTTCTTCCCATTGCCATCCTGCATTTTTTATCCTATGTACTGATAACATTGCATGTTATTTTATTACCGTTGTAATAAAAGTCAATTACCACCTTTATTGTTTCGTTACCTAATCTAATTCCTGCAACATTGCCTGTTTTTCTAAGACTGCATTCCATTACCGTCGTTTTTCTCTTGTCAATGTTCATTTTATACGCTCTCTTCAACACACTGTCCATTCCATTCAAAAGCTCTTCCAGGTACTTGGCTGTCTCTGAAAGAATTACAATGTCATCAGCAAAACGTAATGTTTTCATTTCTTCCCTCTGAACTTTAATCCCTATTCTGAATTTCTCCTTGATTTACTTCAAAGTTTGCTCGATATATAAATTGAATAACATTGGAGAAAGGCTACAACCCTGTCTTACTCCCTTCGCAACTAAAGCTCCCCCTTCATGCCATTCTAATAACTGTAGTCTGGCTTTAGTACAACTTGTAAATAACTCTCCTTTCCCTGTATTTTACCCCTGCTGATTTCAGAATTTGGAAGAGTGTATTCCAATCAACATTGTCAAATGTTTTCTCCAAGTCTACAAAAGCTAGAAATGTAGGTTTGCCTTTCCTTGATCTATCTTCTAAGACAAGTCGTAAAGTTAGTACTGCCTCCTGAATCCAAATCAAATGATCAAATGTTTGTTAAGCTTAAGGGGCTTGACTGTGGGGTCATCAGTCCCTAAACTTGCAAACTAATTATGAACTAGCTTATACTAAAGACGACACAAACATCAATTCCCAAGGAGGGATTCGAACCTCGCGCATCGCAGCATAGCGCTTCAAACTGATCTTCCCGACGAGGCTGCCCCTTCCTGCTATTCACTGGAGAGCGCATGACGACTAGTGCGGTAGTGACCACTTCCCAATTTTCTGTCGCTGCCCCAGTGTCATGTGGACTAAGATCAGGTGCCTTTATGGCTACCAGACTCCTGTCGGAGACCTTGGTCTTTTCTTAAATGTGATGTCTGTATGGACCCGGATGTGATAACTGAACATCTTGCTTTTCACTTCGCTCAGTTCTCAGCATCAACTAACTACTTCGCAGCCTTTCGCTCCCTCAAGGAGCATGTGGAGCGAATGTGCCTCTCCTTTGCAACATCTCGTTCACTGAAAGAGAGCTCCTTAGTGACTTGGCCCATTGCCCCGATACGGCTCCGAGCCCTGACTGTATCCATGTGCATATGCTGAAACATCTTTCGAGGGATTCTCAGTGCCGTGTTCTTGCCATCTTCAACCGCATTTGGGGGTTTCTGCAGGACCATTCCAACACTGATAATCTGGTGAGCCTGGAGTCTGCAGTTCGTACAAACTTTTCCATCGGCAGCACCTCATTGCGGTTTCCTTTGACCTCACTACACTGCATGAGTGGGGCTTTTGGGGGTCACTCCACATTTTTATTCAAAACGTCCTCGAACTTCACTCCTTTTGGGTCCGAGTCAGTGTTGTCCATAGTTTAGCCCTACATCCAGGAAAAAGGGGGCCCCTTAGGACTCTATCCTGTGTGTCTCACTGTGTTTTGGTGGCCATTAATGGCCTGGCTGCAGCTGTGGGGTCATTGGTGTCTCCTTCCCTCTATGTCAATGGTTTCTGCATATCTTTCTGCTCCACCACAATGAGTGTTGCTGAACGCTGACTCCAGGTGGCTATCTGCCAGATGCAGGATGGGCCCTGCACCTCCCCAACTTTTTTCTGACATAACTGTTCATCACCAACAATGGCGACCCAGGTCAGGCCATACAATAGCTGACTGTGTCCAATCCCTCCTGTGGGAGCTTGAGTCCTATCCTCTTACTCTTCCATTTCGAGCCCATCCACATACACTTCCATAGTGCCTACCATGACGGTGTCTTTGTCTAGGCTTGGCCCACGGGCTGAGGCTCTCCATCATTAGTTTTTGCTGCCATTGCTGAACTCCCCGGCTATGGCCTAGTTTATACGGACGGTTCATTGGTAAATGGCTGCTTTGTCTTTGCCTGCGTCCCTGGTGACCACATTGAGGAGCAATCACTGCCAGATGGCTGCAGTGTTTATACTGCAGAACTGGTAGCTATTTTCCGTGCCCTCAAGCATATGTGTTCCTGCTCAGGTAAGTCTTCCCTTCTCTGTGGCGACTCCCTGAGCAGCCTTTGTGCTCTGGACCAGAGCTACCCGCGTTCTCCTTTGGTGATGGCTATCCAAGAGACTCTTTTTGCTCTTGATAAGTCTGGAAGATCAGTGATATTTATTTGGTCTCCAGAGCACGCTGGCATCCCAGGCAATGAATGTGCCGATACACTTGCCAAACAGGCTGTCTATGCTTCCATTTTAGAGATCAGCCTTCCGGCTTCTGATCTCCAGTCAATGCTGCAACTTAGGGTTCATGAGCTTTGCCCTACTGAGTAGTGTAGGCTGAACACACCCAACAAACTCAGGGCTATAAAGGAGACTACAGCTGTGTGGCATTCCTCCAAGCGGTCTCCCTGCTGGGATTCAGTAGTCCTGTGCCGGCTCAGTATTGGCCAATACTGAGTGGTGAGGACTCACCCCAGTGTCGCTGTGGCTCCTGCTTGACAGTGGGCCACATATTGCTGGACTGCCCTGTTTTAGCCGCATTGCGACAGGATTTTAGTCTTCTTGGTGTTTTATCAGATGTTTTATGTGACAGTGCCACAGTGACTGATTTATTTTTATTCATGCTCAGGGTCTTTATCGCTCTCTTTGAAGATTTGCTTCGTCCCACCATCTGTGTTTCCCTTGCCACAAGTCATCAGATTGGGGACTTCTTTGTATTGCCGTGCGGTTGGCCCTTCCTCTTTTTCATCTCATGGTTGATTAACCACAGTCATCAGCTTCCTTGCATTATTTCCTTTAATTGTGTATTTCTGTGTGATCGCCCTATTTCGTGTTTTGTCTTGTCGACTTCACTGAAATTTTACTACCTGGGGGATGTTTCTCCCATTGCTGTTTTTAATTTTGGGCGCTTTTATTTTGCATTGGAGCTTTTTTGTACAAACCTGTGATAGTTTTGTCCCCCTAAAACAAAACAAACCAACCATTAGGGTGCCACTGATCCCCTTCATTGCCCTGTTTACTTACACATCGACTTCTCTCACAGGATACAGGAGCACAGTGTTTACCAGCAGAGTAGACCAAAGATAAAGCAGTTGTTCGCAAAACCTTTGCTCCCGCTACCCAATTTGATCCAGCTAAGTGCTGTAGGATATTGGCCCTCACCTTTACCTTGCTTGCTGTCTTTTGGAAATGGTTCTTGAATGTAAGAGATCTGTCCAGTGTAACTCCCAGGTACCGTGGATGCTCATTGTGTTTTCGCTCAGCACCATCATACCAGACTCTAAGTCTGTAGTTAGCCATACTGTTATTAAGGTGAACACATGTTACTTCTGTCTTGTGTTTGTTTCCACAGTGGAAGATAAATATTAAGGATAGAAAAGTCAGATGTTAAAGTGGATTTTGTCATGTGAACATCTGTATGTTGAGTCGCAATGGCAATATCGTCTGCATAGATGAACTTTCAGGACTGTGTTGCAGGAATGTCCACTGTGTAAACATTGAAAAGTATGGGAGCAAGGACCGAACCCTGTGGGCGGTCATCCTGAAGATGTCTAAAGCCACTCTCCCTTTTCCCCCAGTAGACCATGAACAGACGATCACTTAACATAGACTCCAGGAAATGTAATAGAAGACAACAAGGAATGTGGTCATAG
The DNA here is from genome assembly GCA_026315105.1 of Locusta migratoria. Taxonomy (NCBI): domain Eukaryota; kingdom Metazoa; phylum Arthropoda; class Insecta; order Orthoptera; family Acrididae; genus Locusta; species Locusta migratoria. The sequence continues at coordinate 472,712,181 of CM048748.1, read as the reverse complement.
AATTTCACTAAAAGCCCTTTCCTCCAAAGGGTATAATAGGCAGAAGAGAGATATATGAAGGCAGCTGAAGTTGCGAGTTTCTTTTCATATCCCAATTCAATTAGAGATGTTAGTGCTAGCACCCTGGTCACAGCAGTTTCACCCAGGTCTAAGACCAGCTTGTTCGACAGGTATACTCGTGTAAAGAATGGGGTCAATATGGTTGTAGATGAATCTTTCGAATAGCTTATAAGTTATACTAAGGTATGAAATGCACTGTATGATGGCTTACCTGGCTTCAGTACTGCTAATAATTTGGCTCTTTTAAAAGCTTTTGGGAGTGATCCCTCTGCAAGGATGTTGTTAAACAAATTTAATAGGCAATTTCATTTTTTGGGTCCAGCATTATTGACAAATTCTGGATAAATTTCATCCACGCCTGCTGCCTTTCTGGTCTTCATTACAGAGATAGCCTCATCCAGTTCCTCTGTGGAAAAGGCTTGGAAACCTTCAATGGCACCTGCTGGCATTTCTTGATTTCCTTTAGCTTATATGATATCATTCCATTATCTGTTCGGTGTTGGGTTTTGATGGAGCAATGACTCTCTTTGCAATGTCCGATGGATCGGGCTGGGCAGAATTAAGTTTATCTGACGGTGCACTAGTTGACAGTTTCTTAACAGTGAGCAAGCTTTGCGACTGCTACGTGTGAAGTCCAAGCTCTGTACTGTTTTCAGCCACTTCTCACTCCTGGCATTATCTAGCACGTTCAGTAGGAGATCAGCCGTGTTTAGATCTTCATTACTAGTGTATTCTTTGTACAAGTCTTGACATTCTTGTCTCTATCCAGAGATGTAAGTCTTCCTGAATCCTCTAGGTAAGGTTTTGATATTGCTATGAGAAATCCAGTGAATCTGTTGAAGCCACCTATTGTAGTAGGAATAAATCTTATGCTATCTTCTAGTTTGGTGGTAAATGTCTTCCAGCTGACTTTATTGAAATTCAGTCTAGGTCTTGGAATGGATCTAGGTAATTATGGGAATCTGTATTCCAACTGATATCAGCAATGGCCGATGCTTTTACCATGGGAAAGTGCCTATAACCTTCCTCCTAGCTGGTAGTTGTGTTATAAATTGATTACATGAGCAAAAACATTAATCAGATGACTATCCACACTGCCAATGGTCTGAAAAGAATGTGCTCGTATCTTTTGCATCAAAAACCAAAGAAAGGTTATTATTTACAGCTCATTTCAGCTAGGGCTATGCGATTTGCGTCATCTGACAAGTACCCCCATTGTCTATTATGACTATTGAAGTCTCCAACATATAATGTAGGATGTTCAAACAGTAGAAGAACTGTATCTGCCCAGTGAATCTTAGGAGGTTTGTAAATCTTCACTACTGTGGTACCAGACACCTTGACTGGCAGTACGAATATGTCCTCATCACAGCTTTCATGGACATTAGACACATCATCTATATCCTGCCTGATATAGGTAGCCATGGTGTGAGCTCTATGACCTATTTCTTCAGCAAATTTGTATCTGTGAATACTGCCTCTTTCATTGTTTTTATGGTCTTCAGTGTGAGTTTCCTGTAATGCAAGCACATCAATTTTGTAACTCAGAGGATTTTTACTGAGAAATTCACATTTTGGCCTGCTTTTTCCTGCAATATTCAGGTGATTTACATTATGGATTGGACCTATTTCTCTGTTCAGATCATTATGTTGGTCCTGAGAAGGCCCACTTGACATCGACGATGTAGCTGACATAGCTGGGACGTCGAAAAAGTGACAGTTCAACTACCAGAAATTGTTGCTCATTTATAACCACGCAGGGAGGATGTGGTGATTTAACAGCTGCTTCTGGACACTAAGAACTTCACTTCATGGATGAATAGAGCAAACTGGCTTTCACAGCGCTGTTTGTTTTGGAATCGATGTTAATTCCTGTATAGGAGATTTACTGTCTCCAGACATGACATAATACTCGAATGTAAAACATGTTATAAGATTCTACTTTGAACAGGCCTATGGGTTTACAAATCTGCTTGATTAGCTTTTTTGAATTTGGGAATGACCTGCACTTTTTTCCAATGATTGTCCAAGAGACCTACAGTAAACTGTTGCTATAAGGGGGCCAAGTTCCTTCACATACTGTGCATGGTACTCTATCAGACCTAGGGGTATCTCCTTTATTGAATGATTTAGTTGGTTTTCTATTCCATCATCATTTGTATCAATATATGATGTTTTGTCATTCATGTAGTGGCTTTGAGGTGGAACTGTATAGTGACCTTCCTCTGTAAAACATATTTGAAATGAGATGAATAATATTTCTGCCTTTTACACAATCATCTGTTTAAAAAGTATTAATTTCAATGAGTGTCCACAGACAGGATCTCAGTCCGTTTACTGATTTAATTTTCTGCCTGGTTGGTCCATAGAATGTCACTATCCCTGTACTGTTACCGTGTATTGTATTCTGACAGTACAATATTGTTCTGTATGATTAATTCTCGGATGTTAATATATGGAAGTTTATTTGGTCCTTCTACAATGTCCGGCTAGGCTGTGCCTTGTATTAAAGAAATGATTTTTATAACTCAAATTCTTCTCCGAAGATATCTTCATATAACCATTAGAACACCTGGAAATTAACTCCTCAATTCTAATGATAGTGTTTTAACTCTTCTTCCAGCTCATACAGAACTTTATTCCGTTCAGAACTAATACATTAAAGGAATATTAACAGTTTTGATGTATATCTGACGGAATCTTAGTCAATAATAATTACCATAACGAGTGCATATAAAACAAATGATAATTAATCACAGATGTTATAGTCTTCTTTCTTCGTTGGCACTATGCAGTTCCTTTATTCTGTACAAGTGAGCTCCTATTACCACGCCAAAACCTACGGAAATAAATTCCGTCTGGCAGTATTTGTTCACAGTGTCCCAAACCCCTTGTATAATAAAGCATTTGAACCAGTAGTGTTCAATATTACACTACGCTAATTTCGCACAGAGCACAACCCTTCACTGTTTCTCATGTTGTATCTGAAATGTACAACTGGGGGACTGCTAGAATGGTTATCAGAGTTGGGATTTTCTTTTCCTTTAATCTATGGAGCAGGTTAGACTGAATTACGAGGACCGTACAACAGAAAGCCACTTGAATTTTCATATAACATATACTAACTGCAAGTTCCTTTCATAAAAGCCACATGCCGGTACAAACACCAATAACTCCTATTTACATGGAAGTGCGATGAGGTAAGAGGCTAAAGCACTACATCTACATACATACTCTGCAATTCACCGTAAGGTGAGTGGCGGATGGTACACTGTACCACTACCAGCCACTTCCTTTCCTATTCCACTCCCAAATAGAACGAGGAAAAAAAGAATGCCTATATGCCTTCGTACGAGCCCTAATTTCTTTTATCTTGTCTTTGTGATCACTACGCGAAATGTAAGTAGGCGGAAGCAAGATCGTATTACACTCAGCTTCAAGTTCCGGCCCTCTAAATGTCCTCAAAGAAATTCACGAAAAAAACGTCGTCTTTCCTCCAGCGATCTCCAATTGAGTTGCCGGAGCATTTCCGTGACACTCGCGCATTAGTCGAACCTACCAGTAACAAACCTAGCTGGTTGCCTTTGAACTGCTTCTATGTCTTCCTTTAAATTGATCTGTTGCGGATCCCAAACATTTGAGCAATACTCAAGACGTGGTCGTACAAGCGTTTTATACGCGGTCTCCTTTACAGGTGAAGTACATCTTCCCAAAATTATCCCAATAAACCGAAGTCGGCTGTCCGCCTTACAACTGTCGTTACATATTCGTTCCATTTCATATCGCTCTGCAATGTTACGTCTAGATATTTGAACGACGCGACAGCATCAAGAAGCTCACTACTAATGCTATATTCGAACATTATGGGATTGTTTTTCCTACTCATGTGCATCCCCTTACATTTTTCTACATTGAGAGCTACCTGCCATTTTTCGCACCAACTAGAAATTTTGTCTAGGTCATCCTGTATGCTATACAGTCAGTTACAGACGACACCCTCCCATACACTACAGCATCATCAGCAAACAGCCGCAAATTACAACTTACTCTGTCCATCAGATCATTTATATGGATAGAAAATGATAGCGGTCCTATCACACTCCCCTGGGGCACGCCTGACGATAAACTCGTCTCTGATGAACACTCGCCGTCTAGAAAAACTTTGAATAACACTAAAGCTGCTACAGCAGCACTGGGGGCCGGTAAAAACACCCAGCCCTTTCATGTGACCCACTGTGATATCTAGAATTACATCACTAACACACATTCTTGTCATCAAATAGATAACCAACTTCCTAAACTACTTCTTAGATAAAATAGTAACCCTAGGTTAACTCATATTCAATAATTACACTTTAGAAAAGGAAGAGGTAAAGTTGGCTATGCCTTAGCCCAGGGGTGCCCAGGTGCTGCAGGTTCATCAGGTTCATGCCGTGACCCGGAAGTTGCACGAGTGCAGAGTTTCTGGCCAGCCCTGCCTTAGGCATTCTAAAGGAACACGAAACCCATCACCTAAAGATCTGCTTTCTTCGAATTAATATGGGATTCTGAAGAAAATTTTGACAAATGGAGCTCTCATCTGTTCGGAAACCACCAGTAGGTACAGGCACCTAGGGAGACACCGTACCGTCCTTTCCTTTTGCTACAGTTCCACAGTGCCACCACAAGCATACATCAGACTGACGTCAGAGGTACATGATGTCTGTCTGATGGTCCTTACAGAGGCTTTTTTCCAGTCATTAGTAATGTTTCATTTTTCTGTGGATGGGGCCAAGTTCTTTCATATACACTGTGTAGAATTATATTGCTATCTGTAATCTCAACAACGCAGCACTTCTGCCACCTGACAACCATATGTGCCAGGATTGGTTACACTGGTGAGAGTCTAGTTGTACTTACGTTCTACGGCATTGCTGGGTTGGGAACCATGCTCATGACCTTTAATGTTTGACTTATGTACAGAGTTAGACAAGAATGTAGTTACTTAACAAATTACCAAACCTGGATCTCATTCACACTGTTCTTCAGCAGATGAAATCACTGGTCATACTCACACTGATGGCATGGTCTACTACAATTATAGCTGCTGTTATTCACTGCAAGCAAACGTAGAGCACAATGGCTCCAACTTAATAATGAGGATGATGAGCATCGTACATTAGTAAAGTTTCCTAACAAGAACAATGTAAGTATAAGTACAATTTTAATTGTGCTACCATTGTTCCTGGAAAAACATAATAACATAATTTGCAATACTTTTCATTGATGACCGAGTTCTCTAGATCATCATCATCATCATCATCATCATTAGAGACTGATTATACCTTTCACCATACAGTCAGGAGCATAGTGCCTCTAACAAAATTTCTTCATGATCCCCTATTCAATGTTAATATTGACGCCTTGTCTGATGTTAAGCCTTTTACTTCAAAATCATGTTTCACCGAATTTAAGTACTTTCTTCTTGGTCTAACTTGACTCCTCTTACCCTCCGCTGCCGAGATCATGAGTCTTTTAGGTAACCTTGCTTAGCCCATGCGTGTAACATGACCCCACTATCTCAGTCTGTTCGCTCTCACTGCTTCATCTATGGTGTTCATTCCAAGTTTTTACTTGATTTTTTCGTTATTGACACCCTCCTGCCATTGTTCCCATCTATTAGTACCTACAATCATTCTACCTTCTTTCATATCTGTAACTCTACCTTGATAGAGTAGGGTGGAGAGCTGCATCAAATCAGTCTCTGGACTGAAGACCACAACAACAACAGCAACGTCTACCTTATGAATAAGGTAATCGGTATCGACCCAACTTTCACTCCCATACAACAAAGTTGGTCGAAAGATAGAGCGGTGCGCTGATAACTTAGTCTTGATACTTATCTTCGTCTTGCAGAAGAGAGTAGATCTTAGCTGAGCACTCACTGCATTAGCTTTGCTAGACCTCGATTTCAGTTCTTACACTCTGTTCCCATCTTGTAAGAAAATACATCCTAGACACTTGAAACTGTCTACCTGTTCTAACTTTTTTCCAGCCGCAACAGCTGGAGACGGCAGTAGGGTTTGTGTGAGTGTGTTTGTGTATGTATGTGCGTTCTCTGCGGCAGTTGAAGGCTTAACAACCGAAAGATTCTCTTTTATTTATTCTGTTATGTGTGCCTTTCTGCGGCTCATCGGACGTCTCTGTGGTGAGTAGCAACCTATCCTTTCCAAAATATTGCTAACTTTGTTCCTCCTATTTGACACTCAATTTGTTTTATTCTCTTTTCGACAGACATTACTTTTGGTTTGGTGATGCTTCTCTTCATATCATCACCCTTACACCTCTGATCGAGCTCTGAAATATTATTTGCAACCTTTCAATTGAATCTGCCATTACAACTAAGTCATCCGCATATGTGAGAGTGCTCATTTTGTTGAGTTCCCTTGATGACTTAACAATAGTCTGATGAATGCTACTCCTGCTTAAGTTGTGAACTTTTATTCAAGAGAAAAATGGTGATGTACTGTAATAATTCCGGCAAACATTGTAACGCAATTTGTCACTGTGAAAGTGTGCACTTTTTTTCTCAAGACAGAGCAGAGCTCAAAAGCTAATGTCAATACCGTTTTCTGCTATATGTTTCTATATGCCACAGATCAGTCAGCTATATATAAGCTGTTGTGCTACTTTTATTTTACCTATTGTTTGAAACATGAATTTCTGTGTTTGCCAATCAAAAATAATTTAATTTAACAATGGGAAGTCCAGTGTTGAATGTTCATAATATGGTCATAAATAGTAACTCACTGTAAAAATAATCACATAGAAAAGGCAACCACAATCACACAATGTAAAATTTTGGCCGCAGCTATGTCTGTCTCCAGATCAGTGACTGTCTCCACAGTGGTATGCTCTCCTGTTGTTATTCACATTCAATTAACTAGTAGAAGCAGTGACAAGTGCGTGCCACGAGGGAATGGCCACGTGCTCTGAGGCAGCTCACTGTGGAGTGCGCGGCCGCTCTCTGTCAGGGGTTCGAGTCCTGCCTTGAGAATGGGTGTGTATATGTTGTCCTTAGCATACTTTAGTTTAAATAGTTCGTAAATCTAGGGAACAATGGGCACTGCAGTTTTGTCCCGTAGTTTCACAAACATTTGAACATTTTGAGAAGTGTGTAATGATTTTACTTAGCCAACAAAGCATAATTATTGTTTACCAGTATTTTTTCCATCCTTAATGAACCATCGCCCAGAGAAGTCCCATCCAGATTCCGCTCCTGATTTTATTTGGTAGAATATATTTTCACGCGCCTCCTCTGTCGGTGCGTACTCTGCAGTCTCAATATCATCTCTGAAAAAAATATGTGACATGAATAACTGATTGTGTCAATACAAAACTATACAATGGGACAGATAGAAAATTAGCTCACGATGTGGCAATAAGAGAAGATGTATATAAAGGAAATGAATATGTGATAGCTTTCAAAGCCGGCGGCCCCTTCTTGTTATTGCATTAATAAACATATCATAGTGAAATTCATAGTAGGCAAGTGTTTCTCAATAATATTCAGTTCCATAGCACATCTCACATAAATTACAGAAGAAAATAAAGAAGTATTATAATGCTTCAATGTAAGCGTGTGCAGTTATCTAAACTGCATAAAAAATTTTACACAAAAATTCTAGGTTTTCAAGACCCCTTACATAAAAATGGAACACAGATATACAAAACCATCATTTAAATTCCGTATATTGCTCATGAAAAAAAATGATAAGTTGTACAATAATCTAGACATTCAGAATTCATGGTTTGTTTTCCAGATTGCAACATTCACCAGTACCCCCAACAGTTGGTAATACACCCTCCCTCACCGATTCATGTCCGTATTTGCCACGGCATACTATCCACAGATCATCGAGGGATTGTTGGACCAGATCATCCCACTCCACAAGGACTACTCGGCACTGATCTGTCAGATCATTCGTCTCATCAAAAAACAGCCCTTTTCAACGCATCCTAGGGTCGATGTCCGGAGAACACACCAGCCATTCTAATCTCGAAATGTCATTATCACAAAGGCACGCATTTGTGACGTGTGCACGACGAGCACAACAATTGTCATGTATTGAGACGAATCCCCGGCCAAAACGCTACCGTCGCGGTCGCACTGTACGTCGGAGGATGTCGCCCCGTATCGTATAGCTGTTCGATTGCCTTCTACGTCCACCAGTTGTGTACGGTTGCCCCACATAGAGCCACCCCAAATCATCGGGGAACATGATATATTAAATAACTCCAGGAAGCTGCTTAATTGATGTTATTATATTTCAATGTGCAATAGATCACCCCCATGAACCACAGACATTGCCGAGGTGGGGTGGCTTGCGTGCCTCAACGATGCAGATAGCCGTACCATAGATCCAACCACAGTGGAGGGGTGTCTGTGGAGAGGCCAGACAAACGTGTGGTTCCTGAAGAGGGGCAGCAGCCTTTTCAGTAGTTACAGGGGCAACAGTCTGGATGATTGACTGAGCTGGCCTTGTAACATCAGCTAATGTGGCTTTGCCATGAAGTTACTGCGAACGGATGAAAGCAAGGGGAAACTACAGCCGTTACTTTTCCCGAGTACATGCAGCTGTACTTTATCAAAATATGATGATGGCATCCTCTCGGGTAAAATATTCCGGAGGTAAAATAGTCCCCCATTCGGATCTCCGGGCGGGGACTACTCAGGTGGATGCTGTCATCATGAAAGACAATACTGGCACTCTACGGATCGGAGCGTGGAATGTTAGATCCCTTAATCGGCTAGCAAAATTAGAAAATTTAAAAAGGGAAATAGATAGGTTGAAGTTAGATATAGTGGGGATTAGTGAAGTTCGGTGGCAGGATGAACAGCATTTCTGGTCAGGTGAGTACAGGATTATAAATACAAAATCAATTGGGGGTATCACAGGAGTAGGACTGATAATGAATAAGAAAATAGAAATGCGGGTAAGCTACTATGAGTAGCACAGTGATCGCATTATCATTGTCAAGATAGATACGAAGCCAACACCGACAACAGTACTACAGGTTTATATGCCAACTAGCTCTGCCGATGATGAGGAGATTGAAGAACTGTATGAGGGATTGAAGGAAACTATTCATACAATTAAGGGAGAGGAAAACTTAATTGTGATGGGAGACTGGAATTCGGTAGTAGGAAAAGGAAGAGAAGGAAAAATAGTAGGTGAATATGGACTGGACAGAAGGAATGAAAGAGGGATCGCCTGGTAGAATTTTGTACGGAATATGATTTAATCGTAACGAACACCTGGTTTAAGAATCACAAAAGAAGGTTGTGTACGTGGAAGAGACCAGGAGACACCGGAAGGTATCAGATAGATTTTATAATCGTAAAACATAGATTTCGTAAACAAGTTTTAAACTGTAAGACATACCCAGGGGTAGTATAGACTCTGACCATAACTTGTTGGTCATGAACTGTAGGCGGAAACTGAAAACACTACAGAAAGGTAGGAAAATAAGGAGATGGGACCTACAGAAATTGAAGGAACGTGAAGTTCTGGATAATTTCAGAGGGAGTTTTAGGCAACAATTAACAGAAATGGGGGGGGGGATAAAACTGTAGAAGAGGATGGGTAGCACAGAGAGATGAAAATATAGGGAAGGCAGCAGAGGACAAAATAGGTAGGAAGGCAAGACCCACAAAAGTCCTTGGATATCACAGGAGATACTACATTTAATCGATGAAAGGAGAAAATATAAAAATGCAGTAAATGAAACCGGAAAAATGGAGTACAGATGACTAAGAAATGAGATTGACAGGAAGTGCAAAATGGCTAAGCAGGAGTGGCTAGAAGCCAAATGCAAATCAGTAGAAGAATGTATAAGAAGGAGAAAAGTAGATAGTGCCTACAGGAAAATAAAAGAGACATTTGGGGACAAGAAAAACAACTATACGAATATCAAGAACTCAGATGGGAAACCAGTTCTCAGCAAAGAAGGAAAAGCTGAAAGGTGGGAAGAGTACATAGAGCAGCTCTACAAAGGAAATGAACTTAGAGACAAGGGGAGAAGAAGTAGCTCAAGATGAAATAGGAGATACTATACTGAGAGATGAATTTGACAGAGCCCTGAAAGATCTAGGTGGAACAAGGCCCCGGGAGTAGATGACATACCCTCAGAGCTACTAAAGTCTCTGGGAGAGCCAGCCATGACAAAACTCTTTGAACTAGTAAGATGTACGAGACAGGCGAAATACCCTCAGACTTTAAGAAAAAAGTAACAATCCCCATTCCAAAGAATTCAGGCGCAGACAGGTGCGAAAATTACAGAACCATCAGTTTGATTAGTCACGGTTGGAAAATTTTAACAAGAATTATCTACAGGAGAATGGAAAAGCTGGTAGAAGCTGACCTCGGGGAAGATCAGTTTGAATTCAGGAGGAACGTAGTAACCCGGGAGGCAAAACTCACTTTACGTCTTATCTTAGAAGATAGATTAAGGAAAAGGCAGACCTACATTTTAGCTTTTGTAGATATGGAGAAAGCTTTTGACAATGTTGACTGGAATACACTCTTTCAAATTCTGAAGTCAGCAGGAGTAAAATACAGGGATAGGAAAATTATTTACAACTTGTAAAAAAAAGCCAGACCGCAGTTATTAGACTCGAAGGGTATGAAAGGGAAGCATTAGTCGGGAAGTAAGTAAGAAAGGGTTGTAGCCTTTCTCCGATGTTATTCAATTTGTGCATCGAGCAGGCGGTGAAGGAAAAATTTGGAATAGGGATTAGAGTTTAGGGGGAAGAAATAAAAACATTGCGTTTTGCTGATGACATTGTAATTCTGTCAGCAAAGGACCTGGAAGAGCAGTTGAATGGAATGGAGAGTGTGTTGAAGAGAGCGTATAAAATGAACATTAACAAGAGCAAAACAAAGATAATGGATGCGGTCTTAGAAAATCAGGCGATGCTCAAGGAATTAGATTAGGTAACGAAACAATGAAGGTGGTAGTTGCGTTTTGTCACTTGGGTAGTAAAATAACATGTGATAGTCGCAGTACAGAGGATAAAATGTTCAAATGTTTGTATAGCTTATGGGACCCAACTACGGGGTCATCAGTCCCTAAACTTACAAATTACTTATGAACTAGCTAACACTAAGGACGGCACAAATATCCATGCCCGAGGGGGATTCGAACCTCCGACCGTAGTGGCCGTGCTGACCGTGACTGACGCGCCGCAGTCCCCTCGGCCACCGTGGCCGGCCTGCAGAGGATATAAAATGCAAAATGGCAATGGGCAGAAAAGCATTTTTGAAAAAGAGAAATTTGCTAACATCGAATATTAATTTAAGGGTAAGGAAATCTTTTCTGAAGGCATTTGTGTGGAGTGTTGTCTTGTACGGAAGTGAAACATGGACGATAAACTATGCGGACAGAAAATGAATATAGGCTTTTGAAATGTGGTGCTCCAGAAGAATGCTGAAGATTAGGTGGGTAGAGCGCATAACTAATGAAGAGGTACTGAACAGAATTGGTGAGAAAAGGAATTTTTGGCATACCCTGACTAAAAGATGGGATCGCTTGGTAGGACACATTCTTAGACATCGAGCAATCTTAAATTTATCATTGGAGGGAAGTGTGTGGGGGTAAAAATCGCTGAGGGAGACCAGGAGACGCGTATAGTAAGCAGATTCAAGTGGATGTGTGTTGCCGTTCTTATGAAGAGATGAAGAGGCTTGCTCAGGATAGAGTAGAGTGGAAAGCTGCATCAAACCAGTCTCCGGGCTCAAGACCATAACAACAACTCTATTTTGGCATATCGCCATTTTCAAGCATCCGCGAATTATTGTAGATGACTAGTTACCGTCATATTATATATATTGATGGTTTTATAATGTTTACAAAAAATTTTGACTTACATTATGTTCTGATCTAATGTACATAATTCACCTGGTGCGGTCGCTGTCGTAAGAAAAACGTCGAAAAATCTCACGTTTGTTCCGTGATGTTGTGAACGTTTTTATATTCGTTCATGGTTTAATTGTGGATAAGATTTACTATTTTAAACGGTATTTAATTTGACAGCAATTTGACAGCGCACCTAAAATGATAAGGGGACTGATGACCTGGTAGTTTAGTCCCCTTTAAACACCCAACAACCAACCAACCTAAAATGATATATTATGTCTACAACAAATTATGTATTGTGGGCATCCGCAGCTGTATACTTACGGTAACAGATGAAATATTTGTTTTGGGTGAGCATTATTTGAAGCTTAATCAAAGTGAAAGGCATATGGATAGACACCTGAGCTTGTTCATCATACACATAGGCGCCTCAAACCGCAGGGGCTGGAAGTATGTAATCGCATTTTATAATGAGGACGTTAACACATGTGGGCGACGTAGTTACGCATGAACTGCACGAAAACAATTGAATACAGTTTCGCAGTGGCCGTCTAAAACACAAATAAATATTTTAATCATCACAACATATCATATAGTTTCGAAAAGTGATGTTAACGCGGCGGTTCATTTGCTGTAAGTTGACAACAAACGAAGTAGACGCGTGAAGCAGGCGACTCAACAAATGCGTACCGTTTGAACGCTTCTTTGTAGTTGGACGGTCTATCTCAGAGGGCGCTGCAGCTGACAACGACTTCCTTGTGCGTGTTGCACGTCTCGTATAGAAACGGCTTCAGACATACTGTTTTCATTAAATAATAGACACACATTACAAATATGGCGCCTTGGTTTCACAGTGCTAGAGTGTCAGACTATGAATCCAAAGGTCGCGCGTTCGATCCCTCCCAGGTCCTAGGATTTTTATCTGTCACTTTCCACTTCTTTCACCTCTGGCAGGTGAAAGAATATATTCAGCTTATCATCGAAGCCCGGAATGAAAATAGCTAACTGTTCAGTAACCGATATTACAGTACCCTCATCGACAGCTTAAGAATAATGTACAAACTTACGTGCCGTAACACCCAGTTCTTCTTGCACGTCTCCAGCCATGTCCTGAACACGTCACATAACAGTTTTCGGAGACAAACTCACTTTTTCAAAGTCTTCTACCAAATGTGGACATTTTTTTCTGCGGCCATCACAATCACTTATTTCTCAAAGTCTCAAATGGTCTACCTTTCTTGACTCTATGTAGAGTTATTCCGTAGCTCAAACGAACAGGCGCTTTGCTACTCTGACACTTCTGCACATCAGCACGTTCCATTAACTCAGACATTAAGGCTTCTCGTTCTTCTCCTTCATGTTCCCCATACTCATTTATGAGGCACAGGGAATTACTTTTTTTATACTTGCCACTTCTCTGTTACTCACCAAACACTTTGTACCTTCACCGCATTGTAAAAAACAGAAAAAGATTTTCCGCCACAGAAAGAAAAACCGATTGCTCCGTTCTGCTGGTAGTCGCCACCTTATGGTCGACAAGAACGCCATCGCCGACTGACCCTCTAGCTCCGTACCAAGACCTTGTAAAAATAACCAGAGTCCCTGACGGCGCTGCTGTCGCGTTCTCAGGAATACAAGTGCCCCTACTACTTGTGTCCAGAGATAGTTACTCTTGCTTAACAGACTGTTAGTCAACACAATATTGGATTGAATAAAATAAACCACAGGCTTTTATAATACTGGTAGCTCTTAAAAAGGAGCTACTTTAGGCAGTACTGGTGGACAGGAAGTTCAAAAAGTTTCATTTTATGATTGTGTAAAATAACTATTGGGGTCACGAAATTAGTTGCCCCACTGCAGTTCGAATTTTTGTTTATGAAATTAACAACTTGTAACGCAGAATTGAAAAGTAATCTGCTATACATATAGGTATAACAACTGAAAGGGGTTTGCAGACCTGTGTATAGTTCCATATGTGAACGACAATAGCCACAGTGGATGCACATTGTGAAGTTCAACCCTGTTATGATAGTTGCTGACTTTTGAGCAGTTCACTCTGCTATAAGGTATTTGGCTTACAGCATTAAAAATGTTAATATTCTTGCTAGATACCCTAATGCTAATGTTAGATGCCTTAGTTAAGAAAAAGTTATGGCATACGGCCGCTTACGCGATTGTGGGGGCTTGCTCCGTACCCACGGCCCCGTTTATCTGGGCAACACTGCGGACACGACTCTCGTCTGACGTCACACGGACTGATTGGCTTCCACTTCCTGCTCACACGTCACACCGCCTCAAGTTGGCTTCCTCTGAACTAGAGGTTGGCTGGGCTCCAGAGGGCATTGTTGATGTCCAAATCATCACTAAACAGACGGATCTGGAGTTAATAATATCCGACTACTTCATCCTCACCTTTAATAGTCCAAAATTCTCGGATAAGGTTAAAGCAGGCTTCTTCCGATTGAATGTTAGATCTTATGTCCCAAATCCAATGCAGTGTTTCAAATGCCAGTGGTTTGGACACATCATTGTTAGCTGCGGCGGAGAGGCTACTTGTGGCAAATGTACATGAAGGTACTGATTGCATTCCACCTGCAAAATGTGAACTGTTCCGGGGAGCATACGTTTGGAGATGCTTATACAGTGTGTACCTTGACAAGAACAAAATATAGGAGATTAAGACAAAAAGATGGATCGCATATCTATAGGCCAAAAAGATCTTTAAGTCCATGCAACTTCCTGTATTTACCACTTCTTTCACTTCTGTTCTGCAGACGTCTGTTGTCAACATCGATGCCTTAACCCAGACAGAGGACAGTGTGGGTACCAACGCTTGCACATGCCAATACACATGCAATGCAGCGGAAACTTTAACACCGACCCCCCTCCCGAATCCCAGGAACTATGTTTATTGATTCAGGGTAGACCAATACGTATATGCATAAAATAGATAAATTTTAAATCTACCGACAACCCTGAGCTATGTAGTTATGTTCTCCATAAGAAGAACAACCTCAGAGGAGAGAGTGGTAGTTTTTACTAATACAGCCTCTCTCTCACCACACATTTATAAGCAGTTGCAGTGACCATATACGTGCGCCACCATTTGACAGTGTGCTCCCTCTATCTGCTCCCTTGTAGGGGCCCTCTAAGTCCTTCTTACACAGCTCCCCCACCCATTCGTCCTCTGTGGTGACTGTAAGGCACACGACGTGCTTGTAGGCTCTTCCAGTACCTGCACCAGGGGTCGAGCTACCGAGATGCTTCTCTTGTCATTGAGCACGCATTTACTAAATACTGGGCAGCCCACACACTTGTTTACTGCAACAGGGCCGTTCTCTGCTATAGATCTCTCACTTTGCTCTCTGGCCCTCACCCACAGTACTCACTGGAAAGTAGTCGATGACCTGCATGGCAGTAACCACTTTCCCATCTGGATTCAACTGGGAGACAGAGTAGAGCCCGAGCGCAAACTACTTCAATGGGTGACCAGTAAAGCTGAGTGGACACTGTTCAGCCAACTCGCTGAGCAGGACACTCGTGACAATGTCCAGGAATGGGTGGATCATACCACTCAAAGGTTCCATATTGCTGCTGGTGCATCTACGCCGCTGCCGCTGTTGTTAGGATAACCGAAATGGCAGCCTGTCCATTTTTGGAGTGCTCAGTGTCGTCCTGTCTCTCTGCAACTCCATGCAACTCTACTTAGGTTTAAGAGCCAGCCAGTTACAGACTACCTTGTCGCCTTTCGGATGGCAAGGGCAAAATGTCACCAAATTATGAGAGAGAGTTGAAAGAGATCTTGGCAACAATTCCTGAGTACTATTATCCATTCAACTACAAGTTCTACAGTATGGGAGAGGAGGGAGGTGTACGTTGGCTACTGTAATTGGGCATGGCACTCTCCCAACCAGCCGACAAGACAAGACATTGCGCAAACCGTGACTGTATATTTTGCCAATGTTTCTGCCACTGCCAGTCAGGATCCAGGATTCAAGCGCCACAGAGTGGTTGCTGAGAGAGGCAATTTGGACTCCAGGTCTAGTATTCTACCTCCACGTCTACATCCATACTCCGCAAGCCACCCGACGGTGTGTGGTGGATGGTACCTTGAGTACCACTATCGGTGCTCCCTCCTATTCCAGTCACGTATTGTTCGCGGAAAGAAAGATTGTCGGTATGCCTCTGTGTGGGCTCTAATCTCTCAGATTTTATCTTCATGATCTCTTCGCGAGATATATGTAGGAGGAAGCAATATACTGCTGGACTCCTCGGTAAAGATATGTTCTCGATATGTTGTCTACATTGAGATTCAATTGCCATTCCCTGCATCATGAGTCAATTCGATGCAGATCCTCCTGCATTTCAATACAATTTTCCATTGTTACAACCTCTCTATATACTACATCAGGATTAAAAGTGCCCTGTTTCACTGTGGGAGCTGGATTCTACATTGTCTGCGGCTCGTGATACATCCTCGGGTAATGATAGAATCCACTACAGTATGGTGTGGCACATAACACAGAGAAATAAAGAAATCGTATCTCACACTTGATGGCCGTTGTTAACTGATGCTAATATGGCATTTGTAGACGTTAGATCATTATTTATCGTAAGAAGAACGATGTCTTTTTGTTAATTCTTCAGTGCGCCATTGCTTTGAAATGACAACGTGTAAGTTACAATAAGAAAATCATCAATCAGAGACAGTTCTGGGCGAGGAATGTCACTTGACTTCTGCGAACGGCTGGTTTTCGTTAATTTAATGGAGGGTGTGAAAACTCCGTTATTTTTGCAAATATCTCTCAAACAATACGAGATATGAAAAATACATAAGGGAACAAAGTTGTAGAGAAATTTCTTCTTTACATTTCGTGTATTTAATTTTCGCGTCAGATGAACGGTTTATTTGCAATTAAAATTACATTACAAACGGCTTTTTTGGTATTACTAACGTATTTCTTGTCCGAAATATTTAAAAAAGCGAGGTTCTGGTCTCTGGTAGCCACCAATTATGCCTGCAAAATTTGGTGCAGATCGGTTGAACGGTTCGACCTAAAAAGTGGGAACACGTTACAGCCAGACAGACATCGTCAAATCGCCGTTATTTTTGCAAATATCTCTGCAACGATGCAACATATGAAAAAAAAAAAAAAAAAAAAAAAAAAAAAAAAAAAAAAAAAAAAAAACATAATAGAGCGAAGTTGTAGAGAATTTTACCCTCTACGAATTCGGTTTATTCAATTTTCGTGTCAGATGCATGGTTAAGCCGTTATTTTCATTTAAATTTCGAGCTGTCAAAAGACGATCTCAAACGCCCATTTTTAGTGTTATTACCGTAACCTAAAGTGGGCCAAGAAAACTATAAACTCTTCGCAGAATTGCAAGTTTATCTCTTGGAGCAAGTTTGTTAAACGCTTTGAAGTCAATCAGCGAACGGTTTGACGAAAATCTGCTTACTTAAATAAACGATTTCAAAGTATCAACTCCGCCACTCGAACACCTCACTGGTCAGTCAGATCTCGACAGAAAGAGTCAGAAGATCCACTTGAACCGAGACCACCTAGAGAGAAGGCCGCGGCGCTCTCGTGTGACGTCAGGCAGAGTAGGTTGCGCGCGCACAGCTGACTGGGTAGTCGCTGGGGCACGGCCCACCAAAGGCCTATATAAACAACATAGACTGGCCACAGCGCCGCCATAGTTGAAGCCAATTGGGAAGGCTGCCGCCATCTTTGAGAACGTCAGTGTCACGCCTGGTGATACTGGGCGTCTGCTAACATCTGAATCATAGGTTTTATATTAATCATTGACAGTCTCGATTTTTTCTTAATTTCTGGGCGACGCATTTCGGAAAGCAGTTCCCACTACATATAGCATGCCTCGTTTACTACTGCATCCTAAGTGTAATGTTTACAGTCGCCGACCTGCTGCATTATTTGATGTCACTATAATGTCAATAATCGTTTGTATTTGCCGACATATATTCGCTATAAATACAGGCGAGTTTCATTAAAGTCTTTAATTACCTTTATTCTGCCTGCGGTTCAAATGATGTTTCATGCTTTGAAGTACATTGCGTATTTAGCAAGCTCTCCACAATTTGGCGTTTCCTTGGTACTCTCCTTACAGCTTTTGGTTTCTGTAGGTGCTCAGGAAACGAAAATAGTGTTGCAATGGCATTTGCCAGTAGCCGCTTTCGATTGGTGGTAGCATACGTGCACTTTTCTTCAAAATTACAATAGCACACCGAGCGAGGGGCGCAGTGGTAACGCACTGGACTCGCATTCGGAAGGATGGTGGTTCAAATCCACCTCCGGCCATCCAGATTTAGGTTTTTCGGGATTTCCCTAAATCACTCCAGGAAAATGCCGGGATGGTTTCTTTCAAAGGGCACGGCCGATTTCCTCCCACATTTTTCCCCGAAAATCCGAGCGTAAGCTCCGTCTCTAATGACCACGCTGTCGACGGGACGTTAAACCCTAAGCTTCCTTCCTTCCTAAATAGCATATGCAACACATTGTAGGCTGCCACTTATCACGCCTCATACTGGTTGCCTATTGGGTTAGCAACTCCTTGTTTTTCAAAGGAAATCTGTGTAAAAAATAGTTTAATTACAGTTCATATACCTAGGTTACTTACCCAATGGTTAATACGCTTTTGTACACTATATAAACAACTGTCATTACATTAAAACACACCAAATACGTTCGTCCTCTGCCTAGCTTTCTAATGGTCGTGAAGTAATCATAATTTTGAAACTTGCTAAATGCGAAAGTTAAGTATAATGAATTTTTATAGACAAGCTGATACACAACGACAAAAATGTTCAAATGTTTGTATAGTCTATGGGACTTAACTACGGGGTCATCAGTCCCTAAACTTACAAACTACTTATGAACTAACTAAGACTAAGGACGGCACAAATATCCATGCCCGAGGGGGGATTCGAACCCCCGACCGTAGTGGTCGTGCAGACCGTGACTGGAGCGCCTCAATCCCCTCGGCCACCGCGGCCGGCTACACAACGATGTAAGCAATTACATATCTCTTTCTTTATGTACGATATTCGAACACTTTTATTACCACGGTTGTTGCAGTTGTACGCCCAACATACACTGGGCACGATTTACCACTAATGATAGCACTTACCCGTTAGTTTAGATTACAAACAGAAGCGTCTGCTCACGCTGCTGCTTCAGTTTTTTTTTTTTTTTTTTTTTTTTTTTTTTTTTATACAGAGTAGATAGGTTAATATTTTATTGTGATTTTAACAGTTTGACGTATTGTGAGATGACTTTCCGAAGCAATAATATTGCAGTTGCTCATTACAGTACTCCAAGTTTCCTCCGTCTATTCTAGACTGACACTGATAATGTTGATATAGTATTTTGTGTTTAGCAGTTTTAAGTAAGAGCATAATTTGTCCATCATAGTGCGAATTAAGTTCGTAGCGGCACACTGCTATACAGGGCGCCTCAGGAGTAGGGAGGGGTGTTTGCCCAAAGACCTATATAAACAACATAGACTGGCTACATGGTTGAAGCCGATTGGAAAGGTTGCCGCCATCTTTGAGAACGTCAGTGTCACGCCAGGTGATACTGGGCATCGCTAACGCTGAACCATAGGTTTTATATTAACCATTGCCAGTCTTTATTTTTCCTTAATTTCTGGGCGATGAATTTTGGAAAGTAATTCCCACTACGTATACCACTTCTCGTTTGCTACAGCATCCTAAGTGTAATGTTTACAATCGTCGAACTGATGCATCATTTGATGTTACTATAATATCAATAATCGTTTGTATTTGCCAACATATCATCCCTATAAATACAGGCGAATTTCTTTAAAGTCTTTAATTACCTTTATTCTGCCCGTGATTCAAATGATGTTTCATGCTTTCAACTACTTTACGTAATTATCAAGCTCTCCACAATTTGACGTTTCCTTTGTACTCTCCTTACAGCTTTTGATTCTTTAAGTGCTCACGAAACGAAAATAGTGTTGGTATGGCATTTGCAAGTAGCCGCTTTCGATCGGTGAGAGCATCCATAACTTTTCTCCAAATTAACAAGAGCATATGTAACTATACTTTGTAGACTGCCACTTATCACGCCTCATACTGGTTACCCACTCGGTTAGCAACTCCTTGTTTTTCAAAGGAAATCTGTATAAAGAATAGTTTAATTACAATTCCTATACCTAGACTACTTACCCAATGGTTAATACGCTTTTAAACTATATAAACAACTTTCATTACATTGAAACACACCAAATACATCCGTCCTCTGCCTAGCTTTTTGATGGTCGTGAAGTAAACTTAATTTTGAAACCAGTGGCGTAGCTATCATAGCGCTAGGCGGGGCAGTGCCCCGGGTCCCCAAGCTCTAGGGGCCCCTCGGCCTCCGTGAGCGACGTTCGAACAAGTTACAGTAGAGCGTCGAATTTATTTTATCTACTTTTTTACTCTCCCATCCTACCTTACATCACCTCCTCCTCCCCTCAAACCAAGTTTCCCACAGTAGCCGCACTGGGCCACCGGCTGGCGGAACTCTGCTTCTAATGCGGCCTTCACAACGACGCCACTCGTGAAGGATCGCGCACCTCCGACTACTGTGTACATAATATATTTAGAAGTGTACAGTTCAATTATCCGAATAATCGGTTTTCCGAACATCCGTGGCCTCCAGTTACTTCGGATGATGGACGTTCTATTGTATATAATATTTTAGTTCATTGAAGGATTTTCCACTTTTAACTTTTCTGAACCCTGACCAACAAACCTCAAACGCACGAAGAGAAATCCAAAAATTACTCCCACCTCAGAATATAAACATAACAAGGTCGATTGCTTGTCCGCTAAGACATGGACCCTGCCACCGTTAGCGTGCTGTCGGTTGAAGTCAGAGTTGCCATGGCTGACAATCTTTGCGAAATAACTGTCAATGGTGCTGAATTACTAGCAGTGTGCTTGACATCACACGACGCGACCACAAGTATCTACAATTTATTACTACAGAATGGTATTATTATGGTAACTCAACTGTTTGTGTAGTGAATTCCCCCAAGGGAGTGCTCCTTAATCATACATCCCAATGAAGTTCTGTAAGCAACTGCACTCTGAAATTCGTGCAAGAAGAAGAGAAAATATGGTTACTTTGTCACAATAGTAAACTGAACATTCAAGACGCTGCCCTCTATCTCCATGTCACGATAATAACCGAAGATGTCGACTTAGTTAGTTTACTTAGGCCTATTACTTTTTCCTGGCCAGACACTAACGTATGCTTTATGAAGCCTGGTAGGGGCACGGCAAATTACGCTATGCTGAAACCGCACTACACGAATATTTCCCCTGTTTTGCTTCTTTGACTGGGCCATCAACGAAATTACGTTGATCGATACGGAGCAATCGGTGGGTTTCACCGACGACAGACATCGGCGGAAAACGGCCGATCGTTTCAAACCAGTACTCCACTATGGGCACGTTCACGGCGTAGGCGATCTCATCGACCGAACATAGAGACTTGAACGACAGTCGGTGAAATTCAAATCAGTTTGTTTTCTTCGGCCAAATTGACCGCCGTTCTCACATGGACAGTGAGGAACTGATATGCTTAGTGAAAGAAAGAAATAGATTGTGGCACCCAGAAGACGATAAATATCACAATCGGGATATAATTCGTAATCTATGGTCTGATATTACAGTTTATTGGAAACTCCAAGTTAGTTAAATCCTTTATCAGAAATTTTTTGCGTAAATTATAATCTAAAAAATGTGTTCAGTCCGGGATTGTGGCGTATCTTAACGTTATTGTAGTGGCTCTCATACGTTGTTTTGCACTGTGATAATCGGGTATTAGCTGTCCACAAATTATTCTTATTGGTTCTAGCGTTCTTTAACAAGGTGGTGAGTCTGTTCTGTGAAGTGACCTGCAAATGTGGTACAGGCCTACGTGTGCTTCCTCTTTTCTGTGTTCAAAGATATTCTTAATTTCACACTAGTCTTTCACAAAATATTGAATGACAGTCATTGAAGTTGAGTGTACCGTAACTTCATTTCTTTCGTCATAACCGGATGTTTCTGGGTGGCCTTATGCTGTGTTCTTCATGGATTTAAATACTGAAAAACTGTATCCGTTATGTATTTTTATGGTTAGCACAACGCATTTCGAGAATATTTTTCGCTGTTAGTGCATTTGTTTACCTAAATACGTCGATATGTTTCCATGTGTGATTTTATGCAGCTCTTGCACAGATGTAATCTTTTTGAGATTACTGTAATGAGGTAATTGTAGCAGAGGCCTACATAATAAAATCTTGGCAACTTTTTAAAGTACTAAATAGTACGTCTGTCTATACTTGCAGGTATTATGTCTGCTCCATTAAACTGGATATCACAACACAAAAATCATCACTTACACTGGTTTTTGTACACAGGTAGGCCTAAGTCGCGATTATTATGTTGCATATTCTCAGGGACAATACCTTTAAGCAGACAGAAAAAGTTATGATTTCTAACATAAGGATAAAGCACACACCTCAATATTTATTCTGTCCGATTTTACCAGAACTTCAGTAGCTAACAACTGCAGTGCAAGTGTGTCAGGAAATCACACATTGAAACGTCGAAAAAGTACTTATGTAAACAAATGCACTAGAAGATGCGAATTAATCCTCGAAATTCGTTGTAATAAGCATTAAACTTCCCAACTGGTGTAGTTTTTCATCATTTAAAGCGTGGAGGTTTACTGTTGTATGTCTGCACAACTTCAGATGAATTAAGCAAAACTGAAATATTGCTTATCAATGACACCACGAAATATCACAAGTATGTAACAGAAACTTTTCCTTCTCTGGAAGTAGCAATAAGTGAGGACAGTACATAATCATCGCCACTTCCTTCTTTCCAGACAGGTTTAGCTCATTCGTATGAATTCGAAGTCTTTATTAAAACAAAAGCTGTATTGTAGCACTAATTTCGAAGCATAAAAATGTCTGTGTGACTGGAAAGCGAAGGGTCGCGGGTTCGGAACCCGGTTGGACCTTGAATTTTTTCAGCCTGCACTTTAACACATCCTCCCAACGATGTGAGGAGTCGCCAGAAACGACACGTGGTTCGGATTCCACGTTAAGCTGTAGGTCCCCTTTCCGTTTCCCGATTGCATAACTGGGATTGGCTAGGGCCAAAAGTGGCGTCCAATTGAAAGACTTGCACCAGACCAATGACACACGGAAATTATTATTATGTTTCCGTGGTTAAGTAATATTTCTTCATTGTTTATTTTTTACTAGTTTCTGCTTGGGACTTCATTCACCGAGTACGGAGCAGCTTAGAAAACTATGGGGTCGTCTTATATGTATGTCCTACCCAGGTCCAACTCAATCCCTCTGCAAAATTTTATCCAAATCCACCCAGAAATTTTTGCGTGATAGCATAATAAAGTTTCACGTTTATAATTATATTGGAGACTACGATTAAGTATTATCTTCTGCATGACCCACAATAATTTCCCTAATATTATTTAGGTTTGCCATATTATGTCGAACAATGGGACGGTAAGGACCTACTGATGAAGTAGTTTTGCACCTGTCTAGTTTTAAAGAGGGCCCCAATGTCATTTCTGCCCCTGGGCCCTAAGTGACATAGCTACGCCACTGTTTGAAACCTGGTAAATGCGAAAGATAAGTATAATGAATGTTTACAGGCAAATACACGCTGATACACAGCGACCTATATAATTACACATCTCTTTCTTTATGTATGATATTCCAACAGTTTTATCACTGCGGTTGCTGCACACTGCAGTTGCTGCTCACGCTGCTGCTTCAAACTGACGTTCTCAATAATGGCGCCCAGTGTTGCTCAGTGCTGCCACCCGGGCGCTGTAGCTTGCCTGTAGCCTCTCTGTGTTGTTTATATACCTCTTTGCGGCCCACTATGCCGATGCAGCGAGCCAGTCAGCTATGCCCGCGCAACCTACTCTGCCTGACGTCACACGAGAGCGCCGCGGCCTTCTCTCTAGGTGGTGGTGCTCGAACGCCTCCGACTGTTCCTGATCGTTTGGAGCGCCATCGCCACTCGAACGAACGTTCGGGCAGCGCCATCCCAGCAGTTCCGGGAATTCGCGAGCGCTCCCGGATGTACCGCTATGGATTTTGGCGAAACTCCCGCCCGCACGGGAGACAAAAGGGTGAAAGTTTTCACACTACCTTTTGCAATCGTGACGTCACTCGTCAGCTTTCGACTATCGAGTTGTGAACGAGCCAGTGTGAGCTGTGTGCCTTCCGATTACTTGTTTACTTGAGATAAAGCTAAATAATTTTAAATAGGCCTATGCTGTGATCAGCCAGTTTGCTAAACTAGTTTACTGTTGAGAAAATACACCATAGGGCAATGTAAAAGTGTATAAAGGAAGGTGAAGATTTTTTTTTTTTTTTTTTTTTTTTTTTTTACGTGGTACAGGCAATTATAAATTATAGTAATTTAAGGGGTTCTTTGACTCCAATGTTATTTAAACATGTTCCAGTAATGTCGGTGTGACTGTAAATAGCATTTGTTCGTATTAGCACATTCATATCAGAAAAGCTTAACACTCAATGCTATTCATTATTACTAGTAAACTGGTAATTTCTACAACGAAGTATAAGCATATATGTGTTTCATAGATTGGTTACTACAGTGCTGTACGGAACATTTAAAAGCAGTAAGTAAACTACCTACTGCTTTTTTAAACACTAACGAATTATCGTTTACGGGCCAAGCATTGTACACAACAAACAAAAATTTCTGATTAAAATGCAGGAAGTATTACACGCGCTATACAATCACATTCTTATAAACATTCGTTGCTATAACTACAGTTCCACAACTGTCAAAATCCGTACGATTCCCTCATTATACAGTCCTAAACATAAACTCGACGCAACAGCGATCGACGAATCGATAGTCAGGTTTCAGGTCGCCTTCACAGCGCCGCTACGTCACAATTACGTCACGATTGCAAAAGCTAGTGTGAAAACTTTCACCCTAGACAAAAGCGCCGAGCAGGGCAGTGTAGAAGGGTGGTTTTTCCAGCAGACGCACTGCCCACTGCCGAGTGCAGCCAGTGCCCGAGAGTACCGCGGTGTGCTATTCCCGTCACCACTGCCAACCGTGAACAGTTCAGTGTAAGCCGCAGCAGACTGAACTATTCCGCTTCAACACCGTTACTCGACAGACAATACTCAAGTACAGTTACATAAATTGTGAGTAAGTTAAAAGAAAAAAATTAATTGTTTTAATTTTTGCCAGTTGAAGACCAGAGAGTTTAAGATACAGCCAAAGAGCACCGCTACAACTCTCATTCAGGTCGCGTGGTACGTCGGATACCTCTATCCCGAGGTCTATAGAGGACAGCTCTGGACACCAGTGTTCCTTACGGAGCCGCCATTTTGGTTCTAGAGCAGACGACGCAGTGCAGTATCGCTAGGAGAGAAAACAGTCCCTTTGGAAAATTATTATTATTCTGCAGCCAGTTTGAGTACCATTTGAGTCGGAAATTGTAATTCGAAGGACCTATATTGATCAGTCTTCACAGGAGAGGTCACAAGATGATTCTCTTTCTCAGATTTCACTCAAACTGTGAGGTGAACGGTTTAATTTCCTGGCTTGAGTGGGCCATAGTAAAAGTGAAAACACTCGTGAAAAACTTCAGATTACAGTCTACGAAAAAGTTAAGCGTCTCTGCATGACTAATGAAGTATGCTTTACACTAAAGCAGTTTTCAGAAAAAAATCTCTTACCGAAAAATGCTTTCAGAGCATGTGAATGGCGCTAATGTTGTATTTATTAACGATGATCATCCAAAATTAATATAATATAACTTTCGAAGATAATTGCTAGAATTTTTGCAAATACTTTTTTCAGTGGACACTTCGGCAAATTACGAAAAGGGTGTAGCTGTTCAGATGTTTGTAAATCTATCGGACCAAACTGCGTGGTCATCAGTCCGTAGCTTACAAACTACTTAAACTAAGGTAAACTAACGTAAGGACAACACACACACACCCATGCCCCAGGGAGGACTCGAACCTCCACGGTGAGCAACCGCGCGCTCCGCAGCGAGACGCTTCAGACCGCTCGGCTACTCCACCACGGCGAAAATGGTGTAACTATATTAATTACCGTAATCAAAGTAATTATATCTGAAACTAATACATTGATATTACATAAATAAATTTTGGTTTCGTAATTTTTCACTCGATGCAAGGACAATCTTGCACTTCTTACAGATTTCTCCTACCTTTTGCAACTCAGTTTTACTTACAACACTAGCATCTGTCCTACGCTTGTCTCACATACATCCAGTATGTCGAATAATCGGAAACGCAAACACCATGAAAATTTCACATGAATAGAAGCTAACATCCCATATAGCATTCTGTTCTCGTATAGTTCAACACAAGAAACTTTCGTTGATCCTTCGTGTACACCATACCGAATTGAAATTTGACAAGAAAAGAAAAGAAATGTATGAGAAGAAAACACAAACAGCCTTACATTACACAGATACGACTGGGGAAAACAAACTTTTGTTAATGAAATGGCTAGCCGGCCACGGTGGCTGAGGGGACTAAGGCGCTTCAGTCGCGGTCTGCACGGCCATTACGGTCGGGGGTTCGAATCCCCCCTAGGGCATGGATATTTGGTCCGTCCTAGTTCATAAGTAGTTTGTAAGTTTAGGGACTGATGACCCCGTAATTAAGTCCCATAAGCTTTACAAACATTTTTTGAAATGGCTACTTTTTCCTCACAATGCACACTGGACTCGCATTCGGAAGGATGGTGGTTCAAATCCACCTCCGGCCATCCAGATTTAGGTTTTCCCATCCTTCCCCCAAAAATCCGAGCGTAAGCTCCGTCTCCAATGACCACGCTGTCGACGGGACGTAAAACCCTAAGCTTCCTTCCTCCTCCTCCTCACAATGTGTGTTGTATCGTTGGTCACATTACATATACATTGCAATGAGAATGGATACAGCCACATTGAACCTGCGTACTCCGTCGCAGTTTTACATGCATTGTTTTACACAACTGAAACTTCCCAGTGACAAACATTATCCGAATACAGTCTGCTACAGCCGCGTTTTGGAACCAAAATGGCCGCCATCGCAAAGGATCACGGTAGCGCGACCAGACCTCTCGTATATAGACCTTGCTCTATCCATTAAACACACACACACTCTCACTGTAAATCTAGACTAACTGATTCCAAAGATTATTTTTAACTTGGTACTTACGTATAAGACTCGGGCCGGGGTCCAGACGACGGTGCGTAGTAGCGACAGAACGTGTAGCTCTTCCCGTTTTTCTCAACGACTACAGTCCTGTTGTTCATCCAGAAGGAGAACTCCTTGTCCATGGTGTCTATGTGCTGCTTGATTACCGCGTGCGCTTCGTGTGGCTTCACGTAAGTCGTGTACGAGTGAATCATGGGCACGAACATGGGCGGTTGCGAGCGCTCTACGTAGTAGACGCGACCCCCGTTCGGAATGAGGCCCAGTTCTTCCACCAGGTGAGCGAAGTTGTCGATGATGCCCCTGGCCGTGTCCTTCATGTCGCAGATCAGAATGCCTTCCAGGATCCAGTAGGTGTCCCAGTAGTAATACTCGCGGAAGCGCCCCCCGGGTATTATGAACGGATTCGGCACAGCTATCAGCGAGTACCTGTCAGGGTTCTCCTTCACGTCGTCTGAAACTCTGCGCGCCAGCTCTTTCCACATGTCATTCAAATAGTGCGCCCAGCTCCTCAGGTCGGGGTCCCTGATGCTGTTCAGTCTCGGGGGACTCTTCTGCCAGTCGGGAGGGTCCCATTCCACCAGTTCTTTGCCTTCTTCGAAATGTTCAGAAACGAAGTTCCTTATTTGTTCCTGTGACGGGGAGCCCTTCGTGGAGTCCATCAGGGTTTGGAAATCGGAAAGGATTTCTTGGGACGATTTTTTCTGTTTCATGTCCACAAACGTTTTATCGTCACTGTAAATCTTGCTCTTCTGAACTGTGTCCAGCAAGCTTCCCTGGCAGTAAATTTGGCTGTAAAAAAAAAAAAGAAACACAAATTAATTTTCAGTTTTTCAGCTATCTATTTAGTGTGAACCTGAAAGCGAGCAACAAAATTATGGAGGTTGTAAAGTGATATTTTCTGAACAATTTGGTATAACGAGCCACAGTTCATGGTGGCTACTTACAGAGTAGTAATTTATTTTGTTACCTCAGTTATACTCATTTATGCAAAAATATATTGACAACAACAAAATAGCTTGTAATATGATAACACTAACACATACCACACAAATCATAAACTAATTCAAATAATAAGAATTATGTAATTTCAACACTGTATATTCTTAATTCGTATTAGTCACACTATAAGCTTATTCGACTTAAAAGTCATTTTCAGGTGTTACGCCACATTCTGTTATGCTGTACATTTCGATATTATTGTGACGTGATTTTGCCTTCATATATATATATATATATATATATATATATATATATATATATATATATATATATATAATTAATATCACGTAACTTATAATATTGTGTTGTCATGTTGTCATGCGAGGTCTTTATCAAGTTACGAATTTTGACATTTATTTGACAGCACTACAGAGAATGTGACATAACACCTGAAGATAACTTTTGAGTCGAAATAAGCTTATAGTGTAACTAATACGAATTAAGAATATACAGTGCTGAAATTATATAATTCTTATTGTTAAAATGTCGATGTATGACGTCACTAACACTGTGGGCCCTGCAGATAATAAGTTAATTCAAATAAGTTTAAATTGCAATTGTACTGCACTAAACCAACTTATGTGTCCCAGTTGGCCGAGAGACCTTGAAGGGAAGGTTCAGCCACTTAACTGAAGAAGTTTTTCTTTTCCTATGCAGACTGTAATCTTCCGTCACAGAACTGCTAAATGTTTTAGAGTATCATTTAAGTGTAGGTGACTGTGCCTTATGTGTGGTGTTTGTGTGAATGATTATGGGAGAAGGCAACTGGCAGATCCCAGTTTTGGTACAAAGCCCATTTCTCTGTTTGTCTGAAAGTAGTTGGCGTGCCTGTCTGGATGCAAACGTGTGGATGCCGGACACTTGCCACGCCGGACATTTGCCACACCTGACCCTTTGCCAGGTAGCTGGATTAGCGACCCCTCAGGCAAGGGACGCCCTTCCCAGTTCAAATGTTTGTTAAGCTTACGGGGTCATCAGTCCCTAAACTTACTTACAAACTACTTATCAACTAACTTAAACTAAGGACGGCACAAATATCCATGCCCGAGCGGGGATTCGAACCCCCGACAGTAGTGACCGTGCAGACAGTGACTGGAGCGCCTCAGTCCCCTCGGTCACCGCGGCCGGCCCCTTCCCCGTACTGCTGCTGTTTGCTTCCAAACCTCCGTCTGCGATCATACTCGATACAGCCAATACGAAATAGATATTTCTGTTCGACATCTCGCCGAAATGTACAACTTCTTTTCAATATCCCGAAATCGAAATATTTATAACTTTTGGGAAACGAAAGCAATACCGTCGGCTATATCACTGTGTAATTAGTTCTTCCAACCACAAATATGGATCCATTCTCTCTCCGTTTGTATGGTAGCTTTCTTTCACACTTACTGATTGCGATAGAAACAGTCCATCGCCATGGAAGGAACATGAAAGGAACGATATAAAGATAATTCGAATGTTCGCTTATCATTCAATTTTGATCAATGCATTTGTACATTTATTATTTGCTACAACTACGTCAGAAAAAAGGAGGAAAGAAGAACAATTCACTTCATAAATTTACTCCTTTGCGACGAAATATTAGTTAATAAAGTGAATTGGGACAATTTTCAAATCAATGACAGAAAATACGTTTACAAAATATAGATAAGAGCGTCTATGTTTGACAGATCACCTAAAGTCGACATACAAGTTTGAAATAAAGAAATGAAGGAATATAGAATGCTATGCTTGTAAAGTACGCTGTTGTTCTACATTGTTTAGTTGTGTCGCAGAGGAAACACCCTAGTTTTTTTAATGGAAATGCCATAATTCCTATGATCTGTACTACAAAAGAAACAAAAAGCACAATGTAATATATGTACTAGCTCACAAGCGAAACTGAAGTCGATAGTTCCTGTCAGTTAGTGTGAGCAGATGTTATACTCGACTACCGGAATAAATTAATAACTGCCGCGGCTGAGCGACCAAGAGCATTGAGGCGCTATGCTCCGATGCGCGAGGCCGTTCTCCGTCGGGGGTTCGAATCCCCCATCGGGCATAGATGTTTGTGTCGTCTTTAGTATAAGGTAGCTCATAAGTAGTTTGTAAGTTTGACTGATGACCCCGCAGTTAAGTCCCTTAAGCTTAACAAACATTTGAACATTTTAATTTACCGACCTCGGCACTCTCATAATGCAGCCGCTGAACAGTTCATAGAAAACTTGAGTCTCAACACAAATAGGTACACTACTCATACAATTATAGTTGGCGGTTATTTAAATCTACCATCCGTATGTTGACAAAAATACACCCTCTGACAGGGTGGCAGATATATCTTCCAATATTGTTCTAAATGCTTTTTCTTTTAATTATTTTGAACAATTAGTTCACGAGCCCATTAAAATTGTAAATGGTTTCGGAAACACACTTGAGCTCTTCGTGACAAATACTCCTAAGCATCACGACGGATAAAGGGATAAGTAAGTGAACCCAAACTAGTAGCGAGCTCAAATCTGTAACAAAGATATTCACCAAAACTAAACGCAAAATAAGTCTATTAAAAAAAGAAAAAAAAAGATAAAAATTCGGTTGACATCTTCCTAGGAGACAGTCTACATTTTTGTTTAAATTAACTATGTAAGTGAAGACCATATGTGGCTTACATTCAAAGAAATAGTATCAACAGCATTGGAGGGATTCCTACCAAATAAATTAATAAGAGACTGAACTGGTCCCACATGGTACATAGAACAAAAGCTTTTGCAGAAAATTTAGACGAATTCAAAATCCCCAAGATTGCCGATGTTTTACTGAGGCTCTAAATTTAGCGCGGCCTTCAATGCGACATTTGTTTAATATTTTTCACAACGAAACTCTTTGTAGAAAGAGATTCTGTTCCTATGTTATCTACAGCAGCGGAAAGACTAGGTGAATGCCTTTATTGCGCTATAGGGACGGTAATGTTACTGAACACAGTGCCACTAAAGCGAAATTATTAAATGCAGTTTTCAGAAATCCTTTCATCAAATAAGACGAAGAAAATATTCCGCAATTCGAAATGAGAACTGCTGCAAACATAATATAAAAGTAAATACCCTTTGTGATGCAAAGCAAATCACCCTATCAAACAAGTGATGTTGCAGACGAAATGATAAACTATGTTTTCAAAAGTTTCTAATACATAAGAAAAATACGTCTAATACATTTGTTTACGATATTAATTTGTAACAATTATTTTTGAATAGAAAGCTCCTTGCCTTGTTACCGTAGCTTTTACTGGCCTGATTAAAGATAATCATCAACATGGTGAGAAACTTCAATTTTTAAGGACTACATCTAAATGTACTTCATGATATCTACGTCTACTGTAAAGTTGTTTCTATCCGTGTCTAATTTTGGAGATGTGGGAATTATTTCAACACTATAGCTGCCGAACTTGTCAAGAGCAGATATGTTTTAGGGTGTGTATTTTAGATGCAATTCTAACGTTCAGATTCTTTTTAAAACCTAAAAACGATATTTTTAGGAGCTAATTGCGGCTCTGAAGTTACAGGAATAATTTTAGAAATGTAATGTAAGTAAATGTAAATCTTATGGGACTTAACTACGGGGTCATCAGTCCCTAAGCTTACAAACTACTTATGAACTAGCTAATACTAAGGACGGCACAAATATCCATGCCCGAGGGGGGATTCGAACCCCCGACCGTAGTGGCCGTGCAGGCCGTGACTGAAGCGCCTCAGTCTCCTCTGCCAACGCGGCCGGCAATAATTTTAGAACTCACAAACTTTGACGCTATGGCTACAATATTAGAAGGTAGAGAAATGTTCTCTTAATTGTCAACTGTAGGAGTTTTTACCTAAATAGGAAATTGCAAATTGAAAAGCGGTAGATTTAACTATAAGTTCTGGTTGCAGGAGGATCATTTGAGTGATGTTCAATGTAATTGCTTCGTTGAGTCATATTTCACCGCGTATTGATTAAACGGTAGTGAACCGAACTGTGAACAGCTAGCTTCATAATTAAGTTATTTAAGGATACTGAGATCTAATACACTCTCTTTATTTTTACAATTCATAAAGGTCGCATCGTTAGGTGGTCCTCACAGTTGTTCTCTACGTTCAAGACGTCTCCGTTCTTCGAAAGCAGCTTTTCCTTGCAATGATCCTGTTTTCGGAGTAAGCACATCCACACCTTATTATCGCGTAACCATTGTAGTGGACAAAAGGCCTGTCCTTGGCCGTTGTAATAACTTCGTACTACGAAATGCGGAAGCGACCAGTGTGCATATGTCGGGACACCGTCCACGGCATTCTCGGGCTGGGTGGAAGAGGGGGGGGGAGGAGAGGGGAGGAGGTGGAGACAGGGGCAGCCGACCCTTCGGAGCAGGTAAACGTGTGGCAAATGTCCGGCGTGGCAAGTGTCCGGACACCAAACGTGTACGACTGGTGAGCTCCGTCAAGGTAACAACTCGGCATGAGCCATTCTTACGTCAACTCTTACACAAAGTACAGTGAACAAAACAAAACCGATTGCGTGTCTTGATAATATCAGGTACATTCAGTTGTGTACAGCTCTCACAAGTGGTAATTTAACAAGCTGTTCCTCAAGCTGTTTCGCTACTCCTTTAACGACAAAGTACTTTCCATACCGGAACGAATGAGAGGTCGGATGGCACAGCAATGGGAACTCCACTGTCTCCAGCTGTGGGGAACTTCTTCATGGACCATTCTGATGATCAAGTGCTGAACTCGGCGACGTGTGTTCATCCTACTTCTTACGTTATGTTGGAGATACGTTCGTGATACGGCCTCATAGCAAGGAAACGCTACAGCAGTTAACCAACCACATGAACGCTGTCCATCCCGACATTAAATTCATCGTCGAGATGGAGAAATGTGGCAAGCTCCAGTTCTTGGGTGTTTTAGTTGAGCGGTAGGCAGGAGTCCAGCTCGGTTATTCAATTATTTCCAATCCGGTTATTCAGTGTTACGCACACTTATCGATACTTGGATGGCAACAATCACACGAGAAAGCAGTCTCGAACACACTGGTACAAAGGATGGAGTCTGAATTTCAACGTCTGAAGCGTGTGTTCAAGGAAAACTGTTACAGGCAGAGTGAAATTGCCAAAGCTTCAGGTGTCACCGAATCAGTGTTTGCATACTGTGAAGCAGGGGTCGGCAATCAGTAGATCTTCGGTGCTTACACGTAGATCGCGCGCGCATTGAGAGTACAGAAGAAAAGTTGTGAATAAAATTGACAGTTGCTTTTCGTAGCAGTAGAAATGCGCACTTATTTGACACAGTTTTGTGTTATTTATTAACAATCACGTAGCAACATCCACCCTGAACCTCTGAAACAGTTTTTGTTGTATTAGATGCATCAGCCGCTCTCTTCGTGCCACTCAGTCATACTCTATTTCATTCACCTCTGTGCAATTAGAGGCAATGGTTCGGTACATGTCTGCTGAAGACGGTGAGTTTTCTGCCTCGTACTGTTCAAGGGGGTTGCTTCTTTGGTGCCGATACAGTGAACTATAAACTTCTGTATTTTTATAGTGTGTGAACGGGATATTTTGCGTCTAGGATCGCCACTTTGAGTCATGATTTCAGTGGAGGGTTTTCAGATTTTCAAAAGATTACTGTGGCATGGGGTAACCTTCAACTGTGAGTATACCTTCCTCCACTGAAAATGTTTTTGGCGTATGGAGGGCAGATGATTTATACCTCGAAAGTGTTCGAGAACCCAGAAACTGTTGGTCTGCAATTTCTCGAGAGATATGCTCTGTATTAGTTAGTGTTTCAATTGTAATAAGACCTTGATGCTTTTACTTATGTTGCAAATTATTGTTTTCAAATATGAGTTTTCTTTTATTCAACTAAGTGCTACAAGTTATACAACAAATATCAAGGAGTGGACACTGTTGACAGAACATCTACTAAAGTTCCATATCAGCTGTAAGATAAAGTACTTGTAAAATCAGATTGCCCTCCACAAAGAAGGCATTCTACTTTAGACAAAAGATGCAGCTGAGAGATCAAGCATGGCAGCCCACCTGCTTGAAACAAAGCACCAGATACCAAGCATGACAAATAATGTGAGGTTGCTGCATAGGGGTGAGAAGGGAAGATTTCTCGATCGATACCAAGAGCTTGAGATCTTTTGCGTCGCAATATCTCGGGATGTCATTGGTATATTGCGATGCAATCAACGCCATTGTTTATGTGATTTGTCATGCTATGGATTGCTGAAGAAAAAATATAGGATATCCTATTAAAAAAATAAGTTCGTGTTGAAAAAACACATTTTCTTTCGTTTTAGAATGTTTCCAAATATGTACATTCATGGGCCCCAGCCGTACATTGATACCGGTGAAAGTCGTTTTCCAATAGTTGTTATTGTTCCAGAGATATTTTGGGTGGACAAGATAGCTGGGACACCTTATGTTACAGTACAACTGTGTATGTACAGCATAATGATCGTAAACTAATGCAGAACAACGCGACAGGCCTGCGACTGATACGCATACATCGACTGTCATATTTCTACACTTTTTTTCTGGTTGCCATGTAAGCGCAATGTACCAATCCAATACCCCTTAAGACCGCAAACATCCTATTGGACAGAGAAGTTCGCTAGATTTAAGGACACACCTCTTAATTTTCGATGTTCTTTTTAACTGCCGGCCACAGTGGCGGAGCAGTCTGCGGTGCTCCAGTCACGGTCTGCACGGCCGCTACGGTCGGGGGTTCGAATCCCCAATCGGGCATGGATGTTTGTGTCGTATTTAGTGTAATATAGTTCATGAGTAGTTTGCTAGTTTAGGGACTGATGACCCCGCAGTTAATTCCCTTAAGCTTAACAAATATTTGAACATTGAATTCTTATTAACCCAATAAACAATTTGCAAAACACAACAACTGTTCTCTAAGGAATTTGCTAGCCGAGACCACACGCAAGGGATCGACACACTGTACAGTGCTGCACTTTGTAAGTATTGGCTATCCTTGTCTAAACAGTATTGTGGAGAGTCAAAACCACGATGTAGTCCATAAGTGTATATTGTAGCCTCCAGTCTGGTAATGCCAAAACAAGTAACAGTAACCCGCAAACGCCTGTTATAAAATCGATAAGGTAGATACCGATAATTTTATTGACACCAAACTCGTGATTCGACAAATTAGTATAGCTATTATATATACAGGGTGTTTCACTAAGTGTGTTTGCCTCTGTAACTTATAAAATAATAGGTGACGGGAAATTTTAATGCGGTAGGTCAACACAAGAAATGTTACATTTTCCGCGGAGCTATGAACATAGTTTATTGTATCATTTTCCAAAGAGTTACAGCACAAAGACAAAAATTTTTAAATGGAAGAATAGTTTTTTCTATCGTGCATTGGATTCGTTGAAACCAGCTGCGTCCAAATCAATTTAAACTATTAGTTTGGGAGCCACAACCCTTCAAAGTTTCAGGGGCAGATACCACACGCTGTACATAATACATGGCTGTGTGGTGGGTGATGGATGTTATGGTGGTGGGAAATTGATTTACGTGAGATGTTCAAATGTGTGTCCATGTTTCTCAATGCATAATGTAATGTACCGTCGAAAGGATCTGCGGACGAGATGTAACATCGCCGGTGTGACGGAGCGACATGCGTCCTCGATCCGCCGTTTTAGATCATCTGGGGATGTGGGCTCAGTGACATAAACACGATCCTTTAGATATCCCCACAAAAAGAAATCTGCTGGTGTTAAATCGTGCGACCTTGCGGGCCATGAATGAGGACCATGGCGCCCCAACCATCTTCCTTCTAACCTGTTGTTTAGTTCTTCCACAACAGCACGCGCAGAATGGGCTGGGTAACCATCGTGCTGCATCCACATATGGACTCTCGTGTGTAAACACACATGTTCAAGGTGACCACCCAAACTGTCGGCTATAAAAGCGCGATATAACTCACCTGTCAGTGTACCTGGGAAGTAGTGTGGACCGATGATTCCACACCACACGTTAATAGACCACCTACGTTGACGGTCGACAGGTCGTACCCATCGAGGATTGTCTGCGGCCCAGTAGTGCATTTTATGGCGATTCACTGCACCATAATTTGTGACTCATTAGAGAAAATAACACTTTGTAAAGACACCAGCGTGAAATTACGCTTGGCCCACTCACAGAATGTCACTCTTGCACGGAAATCGTTCCCATGCAGCTCCTGGGTCAGTGACAGGCGGTACGGGTGAAACCTGTGGCCGTGTACTATACGCCACACAGATGTGAGACTGACACCAGCGACTGCAGCAACGGCTCGTAAGCTGACATGAGGATCGTGGTGTAGTGCAGCTAAAACAAACACCTCCGTCTCCTCACTTCTTGCAGGTCTTCGTCTGTTACTGCGGCGCATTACCAAGCTGCCTGCTTGCCGATGTCGTTGTTCGGCACGTAAGAACGTAATGGCTGCCGCGCTCTTCGCCTAGGATATCTCACGGAATACGCCGTGGCTGCTTCAGTGGCATCGTGTCGGCACTCGCCGAGCATCAGCAACATGTCAACGTACTCGTTGTTCGTGTATGCCATCGTCATCCGATGTCAGTAACTGTGATATATTGAGCCCCGGTTGTTTGTTTGGCTCCAACTGTCGGGTATACGGCCGTGTGCGGCGACAGTCAGCAGTCTAACAACGCATCGAGGAAGCTTCTCGCTCCGTGACACCGGCGACGTTACAACTCGGCCGCACCACATTTAGAAGGCGCATTGCATTATGCGCAGCGTTTGTGGTATCTGCCCCTGAAACTTTGAAGGGTTGTAGGTCCCAAACTAACAGTGATAGGAATGTAGTTTAAATTGATTTGGACGCAGCTGGTTTCAACGAATCCAATGCACGATAGAAAAAACTATTCTTCCATTTAAAAAATTATATAACTGTACTGTAACTCTTTGGAAAATGATACAATAAACTATGTTCATAGCTCCGCAGAAAATGTAACATTTCTTTTGTTGACCTACCGCATTAAAATTTCCCGTCACCTATTATTTTATAAGCTACAGAGGCAAACACACTTAGTGAAATACCATATATATATATATATATATATATATATATATATATATATATATATATATATATATATATATATATATATATATACTATCTGAAAATCCGGCGCTGCACGGGTATTTACTTATTTATTTATCCCTACCACTTTCAGGTATATATTCATTTGTATAAGGGCTGTATGTCTGTAAAATCTGTAGGGAATACATTTAGTAGTAAAGAAGTAATTGTTTAAACACTGCGTGATTGGGCGGCTTTCCATGAAGGTTACTGTTTATGTCCTGATATCTCATGAACTATGTGTGGTACTGTGATACAATTCAGAAGGTCCACTCAACTATATGCGTGTATACTGTCTGTAAAATTTCCTGCGTCTACAATTTGTAGTGTTCAAATTATAAATTGTAACGTGATACCGAAAACCGTAGTTTTACCCCATAAACAGCGGAAAATTAGTAAGCGAGAAACTTTTCCCTTTCATCATTTTAGTATGGTTGCCAGCGAGAAAAAGTTTAATAAAGGTTTGAAATTATGTTTAAAGTTTGTTGCAAGTCTCTAAGTACTGTCATTCTCATACAGTGTATTTCGAAAGTCTCGCCGCATTATATGGCATTTTTTGCGATATCTATTTGTTATTACGTAATATCTTTTGAACCATGTGCCGTATGTGATTCTTAACCATGCAGCGATTGTTATCTCACGGTAAGGAATTTGTGTACCAAATTTGGTTGAAATCGGCCCAATGGTTTAGGAGAAAATGAGCAGCATTGTCGCAAAATGCAGCAGTTTCTCGCGCATCTCAGTGTTTATGACGTCATATCTCGTGAACTATATATCGTAAGTGATTTACGACGACCGTCCTCATGGACTGAAGCCTATGTGTACAAAATTTCATAAAGATTGGAACAAAACTGTAGATTTGTATGCAACACGTACAAACATACGGACACTCTGCTTTATATATTGAATACGGCTGCCGTCGAATTGCCAGCCGTCAGCAATTCGACGGCAGCCATAATCAACAATCATTTCAAGATACCCTATAAATGTCCACAATCACGTTTCTGTTCCCCATACAGCTCCCTTCCAGGCGAAAGTCGTGGGTGGATACTAGGTACTCGCACATTTACTTTGTTAAAAATCCTTGCGAAATGTTGTGGGACGACCAACGCCAGGAGACAGAAGAAACCTACACGAAGCTGTTGCAGTATAGATGGGAGCTCCTCCATTACGTCATCTAGTTTAACATCGGCTTGCTTATAAAGTACAGCCACAGGGTTTGCATATTTCCTCGAGATGTTGTCCAGTGGTTACCTGCCGAGTTTTTCCAGTATTCCTAGTGCTCTCACAACGCTGCCGCCAGGTACGAGAAATGGTAACTTCACCTTGTCTCCTTTGCTTACAATGACGAACTTGTCGCCACCCGCGGTGGCCGAGGGGACTGAGGCGCTCCAGTCACGGTCTGCACGGCCACTACGATCGGGGGTTCGAATCCCCCCCTCGGGCATGGATATTTGTGCCGTCCTAGTTCGTAAGTAGTTCATAAGTAGTTTGTAACTTTAGGGACTGATGACCCCGTATTTAAATCCCATAAACTATACAAACATTTGAACATTGACGAACTTGTCGAATTTACAACACATGTGTAAGTTAAAATATCAGCAATAATTTATACCGCAAACATAAATGACACCAGTCGTAAATTAAACACCACTAACACACGATCAAACAGACAATACTTCGTAGCGTACACAGTACAAAGTTTTTTACAACCACAAGAACATAATTCTAAATCTACTTCTTTAGAGCTCTATCGCAACGCAACATCATCCACAACTGGAAACAGACACTGCATCACATACTTCAGAGAATTTCAATCAGTTTTTACTTATATTCTATCTCAACTAGCCGACATTCTGTGTAAGCGCTTGTAACAACAACCATCTCCAACCCAGCGACTAAACTATAACTGCAATCAACAGTAACTTGCAACAAATGGATGAAATCATTCCAGCTGTTTTTTACCAACGTTCTAAATTGGTATCTCAGCGTCGTTGGTGGATCCCTCTAGAACATCTAACCGATTGATCATGCTGGCCGGCCGCGGTGGCCGAGGGGACTGCGGCGCGTCAGTCACGGTCTGCACGACCACTACAGTCGGGGGTTCGAAACCCCCTTCGAGCATGGATATTTGTGCCGTCCTTAGTATTAGCTAGTTCATAAGCAGTTTGTAAGTTTAGGGACTGATGACCCCGTAGTTAGCCCCATAAGCTCTACAAACATTTGAATAATTTACCACCATAAACATCTCCGCTACGCTACCGAGAGATGTCTATTCGTAAGGTAAACACCACTAAAAGACAAGATAAATACACCACAGCCCTAACACATAACCATACTACTAAGTATCAACAATATGCAGTCCACAAATGTAGAACATCAATATGTTGCAACGAACTGTACGACTAACAGATCGAAATCGGTATTTTGCACAAGCCAAGATACATCATCCGCACCAGATTACTAATGCACGAGAGGTAATTTTACAAAGATAGAATATTACATTGTATCTATCAACAACTATAAGAATATAAAAAAACGCACGTTTTGCCAAAGCTATAAAATCGCTCTCAATGCTCCATAGACACAATAAGGCCATCTATAACCGCTACAGGTCATAACGAGACATCCACACACAATCGTATTACTGACAAATACTGCATCACTTCTATAGATCATTTCCTCACAGTTGACACAAACGCGGTACTTATAACAGCCGTTATAACCAGCATGTTGAAAATATAGTTAGCGATAACTTTTTTATACAGAAACGCAAAAAAACAAACACCCACCCACAAAGAGTCGATTGAGCGCTAAATTGCAATGTAAAATCAAACTCCAGTCCATACACCAACATACCCCGATTTAAACGAACGCTTGCTTAGCTGTAGACTTGACCAGCATAGAAGCACATCTCCGATAACTGACCAACTAACAGATACTCTACCACTCAAAGCATTGCTTTTCAAATGTTCAAATGTTTGTAAAGCTTAAGGCACTTAACTGCAGGGTCATCAGTCCCTAAACTTACAAACTACTTATGAACTAACTTATATTAAAGACGGCACGAACATCCATTCCCGAGGGGGATTTGAACCCCGACGCAGAACGGTCTTGCGCATCGGACCATAGCGCCTCAATACGCCCCTACCACTCTGCCGCGGCTATTGCTTTTTTAATACGTAATCTCTCTTCTCGTATTTTCTTCTAGACCCATAGACCTGTAAAACCGAAAAGTTCTACACGAAAAGCTATGAGTCTTAGCAACAAATCACTGTTGCAGATGCAAATTGTTGTGGCATAAAGTCAGCGCCACACGCCAGACGTAAGAGAACGATCGTGGAGAAGGCAGCGATCGACCGAAAGCCAATCGCAAGCAGGCGCCGCGCATCCTGGAGGAGAAGGAGTGACCGAAGATGCGCGCCCCCTACAAGTGGCTGTATCTAGGCCGACAAACGTCTGGACGGCCCGTCAGTTACTAGTCAGAACTCTGGCAGTTACGAGTCAGAACTCCGGCAGTTACTAAGTCAGAAGGCGGCTACGAACTTAGCAGTCACTAAGTGTCAGCGCAGCTAGTATCATATGGATGACGCCACGAGAAGTAAGAAGAGACAAGAAACAGACTTATGTTCTAAATTTGAGTGTTATAAATTTTCAGTCAATGAAACTTTTATTATTAATCTGAATAGTTGTTACAGTTGACATCGAATTCTGCACCAGTAACTCTCCTGACAACCAGACCGGGACGAAGGAAACAACAGTAGACGGCCCAGTCACAACAAATGGTGACGAGGACAACGAAGAACGAGATTGCGACAAAATATTAATGTCTGAAAGTACGCTGCGATATTAATTTTGCTTTATGACAGGAATCGGCGGATCCAGTAAATAATCTTTTGATTCTATTGCAGGGTTGCAGGGTTATGAGTAAAGTTCTATATTTTTGCACCATTTGTTTATATTGCTTTTGCACCATGGCTAATGCTACTAACACTGCCACTGCCACACAGCTTCCTGCGCTCGATTCACAGCTGGTAATGCAAATGCTTCAGTTTCAGCGCCAACAAATTGCATCTCTACTGCAAACCGTGCAACAACTTATCGCTGCACCTGTGTCTCAAAATACGCAAGTTCCACTGCAGTAGCCGCTACCTCCAGTAATTCTGCCATTCCGACAATATGACGAAAAAGAAGAGGACTGGTCGGACTGGCTACAACAGTCTGAAGCCTACGCCACAGTGCTCCGGATACAAAGTACTGTCAAACTTCATTTTCTGTTATCGTGTGTGGGCCCGCCAGTGTTCCACATTGTGAAACAACTGTTTCCTACCGCAGAGTCTTCTGAACTTTCTTATAATTCAGTAATAGGAGTCCTCACGGAATATTATGAACTGCAAATTAATGTAGTGGCGGCAAGGTATCAGTTCTTCAGATGTAGGAAAAATCAGAACCAAACATACTGGCAGTGGATAACAGATCTTCAAGGTCTCGCTGGGAAGTGTAAATATAAATGTTCGTGTGGAGCTTTGTATTCATATGTAATGTTGCGTGACGCAATTGTCTGTAATATTCCTGACGCTAGACGTAGGGAACAGATTCTAAAAATGTCAGATCCGTCCTTCCATCAAGTAGAACAGATTTTGGAACAGTATGATACAAGTGCCGCAGCAGTGGAAAACTTTGATTCTATTCCACTGTGTAGTGTAACTACGTCACACGCCGGCGAGTGCATCGGGTCAAACACCGTGTACTTCCGCCTGCCGGCTCAAAGCGTAAACACGTTGACAAATAAGGAAGTGAAGTCTTGCCCGCGATGTTTCTCGTGGCACAACAGACAGAACTGCCCATCCCAGATCCCAGTCGACAAAATACTATGCATGTGGCAAGAAAGGTCATATACAAACAGTTTGCTTGCAGCAAACGAAAAGAAATTTGCCCTCCCAGCTCAAACAGTGACAAGACAATAGTTATTCAATAAATGCAGTATTTTCCAAACCAGTGGCTGCCCCTCTTAACATCAAGGACAAAGAAGTAGGACAAGTTGTACGTCAGGCCAGAAAAATGTATGTCAACTTTCGTGTGAATGACATTCCAGTAAAGATTCAACTAGACAGAGGTGCATCAGTCATATTGCTCAATCGCAAAACTTATGATCAGTTAGGATCGCCGCACCTTTCTCGTGCTAAAACAAGGTTAACAACATACAATGGCAATGAAATTCCTGTACTAGGACAGTGTTCACTACTTGCAGTGTACCACTTGCAAATGCGTCCAGTGACGTTTCAAGTGCTTCAGTCTTACGACGGAGAGAACATTTTCGGTTCAGTTTCTTTTGATCTTTTGGTTTTACTGTGCAAGACAATGTTTTAGTTCTGAACAATTTTGATGCTAAAGACAGTGTCGACAGATTGTCGAAAGACTTTCCAGATTTATTTTCTGCAGGAGTAGGAAAAGCTAGAGATTTTGTTGCACACATTACTCTGAAGCAAAAGGCCAAACCGGAATTTTGCAGAGCTCGTGATGTACTGCTTCCTTTACGCGACAAAGTAGCACAATAACTTCGCACATTGCAAGGAAATGATACAATTCAACCAATACAAGCAAACCAGTGAGCGACTCCGCTTGTAATTTTGCCGAAGCCGTCAGGAAGCATTCGCATTTTGTTTATTTCAAGGCTACAGTGAATGCACAAACAATTGTAGACAGTTATCCTTTGCCGAGACCAGAAGATTTAATCGACAGATTAGGTGCAGGAAAATATTTCTCAAAAATAGATTTGAGCAATGCCTACCTTCAGCTGCCTCTCGACGAAGAATCACAGAAAATTTGTGTTGTAAATACTCATCTAGCCTTGTTTAAATAT
Organism: Locusta migratoria; assembly: GCA_026315105.1. Classification (NCBI taxonomy): domain Eukaryota; kingdom Metazoa; phylum Arthropoda; class Insecta; order Orthoptera; family Acrididae; genus Locusta; species Locusta migratoria. Next base: position 472,668,975 of record CM048748.1, on the reverse strand, counting down.
TTGCGTTTACCTCTGCCTCCACGCCCGCATTTCTTCAGAGATGTTTGGAACAGCTTACAGCTCGGGTGCCTTGTTGTTCAAACTACTTGGACGACATACTTGTGTCAGGCCGTACCGCAGAAGACCACATTGCAAAGTTGAGGAACTTGTTTCAGGCTTTAAAAGACGCATGTCTCAAGTGTCGCTTAGATAAAGTGCGACTTTCAAACCGGAACTGTAGTAGGCTATCTAGGACACGTGATAAACAATCAAGGTGTGCACCCCATGCAATCGCATTTGCTTGCGATTCGCGACGCGCCCGCACCAAAGGATGTGAAAGAATTACAGTCCGTCTTGGGGAAGTTAACCTACTATGTAAGGTTTATTCCAAACGCAGCTCAAATTGCAGTCCCTCTGCATCGGCTGCAATTTGACAATTGAATGCCAACGCGCATTTCAGCAGTTAAAAGGTGCTTTGCTCAGTGATCGATGTTTGGTGCACTTCGATCCAGAGAAACCAGTTCTTCTACAAGTCTGCACACAATCTCGTACTGATTCTGCGATAAGTGCAGTGCCCAACGTTGCAATTTGTGTGCCGTGCATGTAGGAATTGGCTTGGACGGATGAAACAATAACTGCAAAGGCTTGTGGTCAGTTACTAAATAAAATTTTCTCCCGTATAAGTAGTGTCGGGATTTGGTGACACCGTACACTATCCCTAAAGCTTCCTTCTCAATCTGAGAATAACGGCACTGTGTGTCTGTCAAAAGTTTTGCCGCAAATGCAAGAAGAGAGAAGAAACAGACTTATTCTCTTAATTTGAGTATTATGAATTTTCTGTCAATAAAACTTGTATTATTAGTCTGAATAGTTGTTGCAGTTGACATCAAATCCTGCACCAGTACCTTTCCTGACAACCAGACCGACGACAAAAGAAACAACAATAGGCAACGAGGTCACAACACAAACTGTTACATATTGTAGGCACTCACATCGACGTTGGAGTGATCCTCAGCGTACTTGACCCCCCTACAGGTCTTATGGTGTATAGCAAACACCTCTTAAGGGTGGTCTATATACACCACAGAAGAGTAAAATGCTCTTTCCACAGAGGGAAAAAACCTAGAATGCGTATAACTCGAGTCCCATATCACGAAATACATACTGCGCTACAACAGCTTACAACACATTAGAGGCAACTCTAACTCTTTGTAGGACAAAACGAACCACCCTTAGTCGTTGTTGTGGTCTTCAGTTCGGGAACTGGTTTGATGCAGCACTCCACCGTACTCTATCCTGAGCAAGCCTCTTCATCTCCTCATAAGACATGCAACCTACATCCATTTGAATCTGCTTACCGTATTCATCCCTCGGTCTCACTCTGCGATTTTTACCCCACGCACTTCTCTCCAACGCTAAATTACCGATTCCTTAATGTCTAGCAATGTGTTCTCTCAGTCATTCCCTTCTATCAGTCAAGGTATGCCAGAAATTGCTTTTCTCACAAATTCTGTTCAGTACCTCTTCATTAGTTACGCAATCCACCCACCTAATCCTCAGCATTCTTCTGTAGCACCACATTTCAAAAGTCTCTATCCTCTTCATATCCACACTGTTTATCGAACATGTTTCAATCCCATACAAGGCAACAGTCCACACAAATGCCTTCAGAGAGAACTTCCTTGCACTTAATATTCGATGTTAACAAATTTCTCTTTTTCAAAAACGCTTTTCTCCCCATTGCCATTCTGCATTTAATATCCTTTGTACTGCAACCATCGCATGTTATTTTACTGCCCAAGTAACAAAACTCATCCACCACCATTATTGTTTCGTTACCTAATCTAATTCCTTCAACATCGCCCGATGTTCTTAGACTGCAGTCCATTACCCTTGTTTTGCTCTTGTTAATGTTAGTTTTATAAGCACCATTCAACACACTGTCCATTCCGTTCAACTGCTCTTTCAGGTCGTTTGCTGTCTCTGACAGAATTACAATGTTATTGGTAAAAGACAATGTTTGTATTCCTTCACCCTGAACTTTAATTCCTTCTCCCAATTTCTCCTTGCTTTACTTTATAGCTTGCTCATTGTACAAATTGAATAGCATTGGCGAAAGGCTACAACCCTGTCTTCCTCCCTTCCCAATGTCTGCATCCCTTTCATGCCCTTCAACTCTGATAACTGTTGTCTTGGTTTTGTACAAATTGTAAATAATCTTCCGATCCCTATTTTTACTCTCGCTGATTTCAGAATTTGAAAGAGTGTATACCAATCAACATTGTCAAAAGCTTTCTCCAAATCTATAAAAGCTAGAAATGTAAGTTTTTCTTTCCTTAATCTATCTTCTAAGATAAGCCGTAAAGTGAGTATTGCCTCCCGTGTTCCTACATTTCTACTGAATCCAAACTGATATTCACCGAGGTCAGCTCCTACCAGCTTTTCCATCCTTCTGTAAATAATTCGTGTCGAAATTTTGCAACCATGTCTTTAACTAATGTTTCTGTAATTTTCACACCTGACTTCACCTGTTTCTTTGGAATGGGTATTATTACATCTTTCTTGAAGTCCGATGGTATGACGCCTGTCACGTATATCTTACGAACCAGGTGAAATAGTTTTGTCATGGCTGACTCACCCAGAGACTTCAGTAGGTCTGAGGGACTGTCATGCACTCCTTGGGCCTTGTTTCGACTTACGTCTTTCAGTCATCTGTAAAATTCATCTTTCCATATAGTATCTCCTATTTCATTCTCATCTATTTCCTCTTCCCTTACTATAATATTGTCTGTAAGTTTATTTACTTTTTAGAGCCTCTCTATATACTCTTTCCACCTTTCAGGTTTCCCTTCTTTGCTGGGAACTGGTTTTCCGTCTAAGTTCTTTATATTCATACAGCTGCTTTTCTTGTCTCCAAATGTCTCTTTTTATGTTCCTCTAGGCGGTATATATTTTTCCTCTGCCTATATTCATTACAGACTTGCATTTGCCTTCTAGCCACTCCTGCTTAGCCATTTTGCACTTCCTGTCAATCTCATAATATCTTAGTTATCTGTACTCCATTTTGCCTGCTTCACTTACTGCATTTTTACATTTCCTCCTTTCATCAATTAAATTTAGTATTACCTGTTATATCCATGGGTTGCTTGTAGATCTTGCATTTCTACCTATTTGGTCTTCTACTGTTTTCACTATTTCATCTCTCAGAGCTACCCATTCCTCTTCTTCTGTTTTATTTCCCCCCGTTTATATCAATTTTTGGCTAATGCTCCCTCTGAAACTCATAAGAACTTCAGGTTCCCTCAATTTATCCATGTCCCATCACCTTATTTTCCTATTTCTTTCTGTAGTTTTTTCAGTTTCAAACTAAATTTCCAGACCAATAAGTTATGGCCGGAGTCTATATCTTGCAGTTTAAAACCTGCTTCTGGAATGTATGACTTATCATTACAAAATCTATCTGGTTCCTTCCGGTGTTTCCTGGTCTCTTCCACGTATACAACCTTCTTTCGTGATCTTTACACCAGGTGTTTGTTATGATTAAATTATGTTACTTGCAAAATTCTACCAGGCGGCTTCGTCTTTCATTTCTTTTGCCCAGTCCATATTCATCTACTATTTTTCCTTCCCTTCCTTGTCCTACTATCCTACTCATACATTTCTTCAATCTCCTCATTCACTATGTTGCTCATAGTAGTTTACTCGCATTCCTATTTTCTTAATCTGTATCAGACCTACTCTTGTAACACTCCAAACTGATTTTGTATTTATAATCCTGTACTCACTTGAGCAGATATCCTGTTCCTGTTTCCACCGAACTTCACTAATCCGAACTATATCTAACATCAACATATGCATTTCTCTTTTTAAAATTTCTAACTTTCGTACCCGACTCAGGGATCTAACATTCCACGCTCCGACCTGTAGAATGCCAATGTTGTCTTTCCTGATTATCATATCCTCCTTAGTAGTCCCCGCCCGGAGTTACGAATGGGGGACTAACTTACCTCCGGAATATTTTACCCGAGAGGATGCCATCATCATATATTCATACTGTAGATCTGCATTTCCTTGGAAAAAGTAACGGCTGTGGTTTCCCCTTGCTTTCAGCCGTTTGCAGTAATTGTGTGGCAAAGCCCCATTAGCTGATGTTACAAGGCCAGCTCAGTCAATCATGCAGACTGTTGCCCCTGTAACTACTGAAAAGGCTGCTGCCCCTCTTCAGGAACCACACGTTTGTCTGGCCTCTCCACAGATACCCCTCCGCTGTGGTTGCACCTACGGTACGGCTATCTGTATCGTTGAGGCACGCAAGCCACCCCACCTCGGCAATGTCTGTGTTTCATGGCGGTGGCCACACTTAGTAAGACGCACGAATGTTACTGGAATTATGTTTTTTTTGCATGATAATTCCATACGAAGATCCATTTAAAATGAAAACCAGAAATCTATCCCCATTAAATTTTGAAGCCATAGACACAATGACAAATTCTTTATAATAACAGATGCCCTAACAGTGACATTCTAAGCATCCTACTACTGTGTCAGCTGGTCGTTCTGAAATATTCCGCCTATGGCGCCACTTACCATTGTACTTCTAGACTACTGAATATTAATCTGCCAAGCGACTGATTTATCAGTCACCTGCTCCTCTCTTTATGCCTTTCTTCAACTACTTTGAGTATTACTGTTTTCCCATAGCCTTCTTTCCCTTTTTTTATCGTTACTCCTTTACTATAAGCCTCATCCGTAGATACTTTGTTACCAGCTAACTGTTATTCATTCCATAATCTTTGCACTTAGCGTTGATTCTACTAGTAGCATGTTTATTTATTAAGCAACAGTACAAAAATGTAAGTGTTAATTTTATCCCATTATATGAACTTGTCTTTAATACATTCTATTTGGTTCTAACCTGCTGCATATTTCTGTATTCGACTTTTATACGTTCTATAGCCTTATTGTATACAAATGCACTTGTTTGTATAGAGACCAGAAGAAGGGCACTCAAGCCGGTCGTTAAAGTTCAAAATAAATAACGACAAGCAACTGATTGCTGCATTTAATTAATTTAGAAAACCAGAATATTATTGTTCGACGCTTCTGAGCCTAACTACTTCTTTTCGCACATCTTAAGAACCCTATAGCCCTGAAAATCGCAATACATGCTACATGACAAGTTCCAAATCTTTATACCAGTGCTTTCCAAACTTTCCCTCATGGCGACAACCTTTTATAGCTTACAGTTTTGCGCGACACCCTTTCACTAATATATGTTAGAATTTAGATGGTTCTAGCAGGGGGGGGGGGGGGGCGGAAATAAAGTACGCATTGACATGTTTAATGTTGATCCTGACTACAGCAATTACGTACACTCATCGCAAGAAAAGGAAACATTACGTACTACGGAGACGTACAACAGAGTAACGCCGCAGACAACAATGCCTAACTCACACAGTGATACGTACTTGTTTCTTCTACATGCGACCCAACTTCCGAAACACGAAAACTGAATTTCGGAATGAAAATTACCTGCTCGGATTTCTGATTTAGACAGCACAGTGGCTGTTCCCTTTCGGTTCAATCTTATCACATTACTTTCACAAATAAAGAGGTTATATTTATAACAAGTGATGAATTATTATTTAAGTTCTATTGTTAGGTTCTTGCTTCACCACGGCCTCGGAAGTCCCGACATATTCGGAAAAAATGGATAAATGTTTGTGACAAGTAAGAATATGAATGTCATTTCTGGTCCCATAATCTGTTACATACAGGAAACTGAGAGAAAAAAATATGAACGCATACCAGGATTCGAACCAACGATCACTGCATTTAAAATACTACTCTCCGTTAATCACTCGGCCATACTGCATACTAAACATCGATACTGAGTAGCTTTAGTCAGTGGACAATTGTGACTGCATTTACAATCTGTGACAACTTTTACAGCCACTGAGTCATTGATTGGTATTTAATTGTAAGTAACGCTACCGAGGGTGACGTGGCTTTGATAAATCCATTAAAACCCTCAGGTGCAGCTATTTGAAAAGACTACAGTGAAGGTTCGTTCAAGCAGCTGCCAGTTTCTAGCAAACTGCGCATGGGAAGAGCTGTTATCGAGTATCAGCAACAGCTCTGCGCATGCGCAGTTTGATGGCAGCTGCTTGAACGAACCCTGAGTGTCTACTGCTGCTGAAGCAGAGCTGTCGCCTAGCGGCTGAGCACGCAACTAATGTGCACCGATCATTCCTTTAATACGTGATCTGTGGTGCACTGAATGAAGAGAAGGATGATTAGCTGCAGGCGAGTCTTCAGGCTAGTCTGAAGAGAAGGATATTTTGTGCTATTTTATGACAAGGTTTTTTTCTGTAGGTATAATGGGATAGGAACGACGATGGAAACAGGATCTCATTTGAGGAAGTGGAGAAAATGGTCAGTAAATTACAGAGCAAAAAAGAGGGCGGGGTGGATGAAATCAAGCCGGAACTCGTTAAATACAGTGGAATATCAGGTCTCAAATGGTTACACAGGATAATTGAAAAGGCGTGGGAATCGGGACAGGTTCCGTCTGACTGGACGAAAGCGGTAATCACGCCAATTTTCAAACATGGAAACAGAAAAGATTGCAGCAACTATCGAGGTATCTCCTTAATTAACGTTGTAGGCAAAATATTCTCAGGTATTGTTGAAAGGAGAGTGCGAGTATTAATCGAGGACAAGTTAGATGAAAATCAGTGTGGGTTTAGGCCTCTTAGAGGCTGTCAGGGCCAGATCTTTAGCCTATGGCAGGTTATGGAAAAGTGCTATGAGTGGAACACGGAATTGTATCTATGTTTCATAGATCTGGAAAAGGCTTATGACCGTGTTCCTAGGAAGAAGCTACTGTGAGTTCTTCAAGATTATGGTATAGGAGAAAAACTTTTGCAGGAAATTAAAGGGCTTTACGTAGACTGTCAGACAGCAGTTAGAGTAGATGGCAAATTAAGCTCATGGTTCAGGGTAGTTTCAGTGGTAAGACAAGGCTGTAACCTGTCACCACTGTTGTTCATACTATTCATGGATCATATGTTGAAAACAGTAGACTGGCAGCGCGGGATTAAAATAGGTGAAAACAAAATAAGCAGTCTCGCATATGCGGATGACTTAATTGTAATGGCAAATTCGATTGAAAGGTTGCAAACTAATATTTCAGAGCTCGATCAGAGTTGCAAGGATTATGATATGAAGATCAGCATCTCCATAACGAAAGTAATTTCTGTGGGAAAGAGATTCAAACAGATTGAGTGCTAGATAGGAGGAACAAAGTTAGAACAGGTAGACAGCTTCAAGTACCTGGGATGTATTTTCTCACAGGATGGCAACATAGCGAAAGAACTGGAATCGAGGTGCAGCAAAGCTAATGCAGTGAGTGCTCAGCTAAGATCTAATCTCTTTTGCAAGAAGGAAGTACGTACCAAGACTAAGTTAGCAGTGCACCGCTCTATCTTTCAAACAACTTTTTTGTATGGGAGTGACAAATGGGTGGATACAGGTTACTTTATTCATAAGGTAGAGGTTACAGATATGAAATGAGCAAGAATGATTGCAGGTACTAATATATGGGAACAATGGCAGGAGAGTGTCCATAATGTGATGAGAAAATCAAAGAAAAACTGGGAATGAACACCATAGATGAAGAAGTTAGAGCGAACAGACTGATATGGTGGGGTCATGTTACATGGGAGAAGCAAGGTTACCTAAGAGAGTCATGAGGTAGGCAGCGGAGGGTAAGAGGAGTCGAGGTAGACCAAGAAGAAAGTACTTAGATTCGGTGCAGAATTATTTTGAAGTAAAAGACATAAAACATCAGACGAGGCATCAATGTTAGCATTGAATAGGGGATCATGGAGGAATTTTATTAGAGGTACTTTGCTCCAGACTGAGCGGTGAAAGGCATAATCAGTCTCTAATGATGATGATGATGATGATCTAAATTTGCTAGTCTCGCGACGCCATAGATACTACTACGCGACACCTCAGGGTGTCGCGATACCCAATTTGGAAAGCTGTGCTTCACACCAATGAAATGACAAGCGTACAGGTGTAAAAGACATTTGTTTGCCCAGGGCAGTGTGTGTCCAATTTACAGCGTCCGATGTGTGGTTTCTACACCCCGGCGAGTAAACGTCACAGTCATCACTTGTGCTTTTGAATCGTTGGATTTTCCCGCAATTTCTGGAAAGCAGTCCCTTTACCTTGTCCAAATGTGTATTAAAGACTTTTCGATGCCCTTAATTGTAAGACCTGCACCCATCTCGAGAACACTTGAGCGAACTGCCCTGATGACACCTGGCGAGGCTCGTTAGGTGTGTCGTCGTTGCTTTGCATGGCTTCGTTATCGGCGCCATACGGCCTGGCCCTCTGCTCTGGATAATGGCCGATAACGTTTTAAGAGCACGGCGAGCAAATCGCCCCGACAGGGCCAGCGATTGCCTACAATGGTCGGGCGTCGGTGAGCCGCGACTGAAGGCAGGCACGTCAGGGTGGCGTCCACTAGCGCGGGCAGCCGCTGGACCCAACTCCAATGTGAGGAGCCACTTTTACTGCTCTCAGGGTCCGACATGTTTTAAATGTCGTACGAGCCAGCGAATATTGATTTTCTATCCTCGTGCTCAGAAATGAGAGACATCCTGCCCACGATCCTCCCCACCCCTCCTAAAGTGGTGTTCCGTCGCCCTCCCAACCTCCACAACATCCTGGTTCATCCTTACGCCAACTCGAAACCCAGCTCACTGCCACAGAGATCATATCCTTGTGGAAGACCAGGCTGCAAGACCTGTGCAATCCAGCCACCCAGCACTTCCTACCCTATCAGAGGCCGGGCCACCTGTGAAAGCAGCCACCTAATAAAATAAACAAAATAAAATAAAACACAAATACAAAATGCGTGCACACTGCAAGTACACAAGACCACATACACACTCTCTCACACACACACACACACACACACACACACACACACACACACACACACACACACACACACACACACACGCACGCACGCAAGCACACGCACACACACACACGCGGACACACACACACACACACACACACACACACACACACACACACACACACACACACACACACGATCGCACACAAACTGCATTACAATCACTGTTCATCTCTCCATATTGGCATGACCACCAACCAGCTGTCCATTAGGATGAACAGCCACCGCCAAACTGTGGCCAAAAACAAGGTGGACCACCCTGTGCACAGCATGAAGCGGAGCACATGCTTGATTTCAATGACTGCTTCACAACCCGCGTCATCTGTATCCTCCCATCTACCACCAGCTTTTCTGAACTGCACAGATGGGAGTTATCCCTACAATACATTCTCCGATCCCAAAATCGACCAGGCCTCAATCTACGATAATTTCCTTATTTTTCCCCATACCTTACAGTTCTTACCTCTTTATCCCAAACTTACCTGTTTTGAGTGGTGCGTGAATGTGCGATCGCGTGTGTGTGTGTGTGTGTGTGTGTGTGTGTGTGTGTGTGTGTGTGTGTTTTTGTGTGTGTGTGTGTATGTGTTCTTGTGTACTTGCAGTGTGCACGCATTTTGTACATTTATTTTATTTTGTTTATTTTCTTTTTCTCCCCTTACCCGCCTCCCCACTCCATTCCTAAGCTGCATCTCGTTATTCCCATCTAACCCATCCCAACCACCGGGACGTAACCTTCCTATCCCCTCTCCCCCCCCCCCTACCGTCCCCGATTCGCTGCAGAGCGTGATTCGAAGTCCGGCAGTCGGAGGTGATGGTTGTATGACTGTGTTGTGTGTCTGTGTGATTGCGTGGGTGCTCTATTTTCTGAAGAAGGCCATGGCCGATAGCTGAATGTGTTGTATGTGTGTGACTTTTGTATGTGCCTGTCGCAGCTCGTCGCCACGTCTTTGCGGTGAGTTGTAAACTGTCCTCACTATATTATTAATTCGGACCTCGACTTTCCATTACTATATGAAAATACACAAAGATAGTCACTGGGCTGAGGTGTAGAGCAAAAAACAATTTCTTATTGAACAGGAAATATATGTCCAAACAAATTTGGCGCCCTAGGCAAGTTATTTTAATGACGCCCCATTTAATAAAATCGCAATAAAACATCAACGTAAAATACACGTTGCATCTGTTTTTATTCAAATACATAATTACAATATATCTATTACATAAGCTTATTTCCCCATTAAAATGGGACATATCATACACTTTTATACAACCATATTACCTTTTCATCGTTTTTAGATTTTAAAAAGGTTTTGGTTGATAGTTTACAATAATTGATACACTTGTAAGCTTCATTATACAAAGAGTAACAAAAATTTCATTTTTCTAGCCTTGGCTTGTGCAAAATGTGAGACGATCTCCATAAAAAAATCGCACTAACGTGTTTTACGGCCCACTTTAAATATGTAGTTTTATAAGTTTTTGCAAACATTTTAGACAAAATTAAAAAATTTATTAGTAAGAGTGTCTGAAACCCTTTTAGGAAAAAATAAATTAGGTAGTGGCGAGTTCCGAACCATTGATTTTCAGAGTCACATTGCAGCGCATTGTCCACTACAATACAGCTACTACAGTAGTTGTTAACTGATGCTAATATCGCATTTGTAGACTCTGGATTATCGTTTATCGTACGAAGAACATCGTGTTTTTGTTAATTCTTTAGTGCGCCATTGCTTTGAAATGACAATGTGTAAGTTACAAGAAGAAAATCATCAAATATGCCACACAAGATGGCGTTGCCACAGAGAGTTCTGGGCGAGGAATGTCACTTGACGTCTCCGAACGGCTGCTTTTCGTTAATTCAATGGAGGGTGTCAAAACTCCATTATTTTTGCAAATATCTCTCAAACCATACGATATATGAAAAAAACATAAGGGAAGAAAGATGTAGAGAATATTCTCCTCTACAAATTCGGTTATTCAATTTTCGCTTTAGATGAACGGTTTATTTGCAATTAAAATTACATTAGAAACGGATTTTTTGGTTATTACTAACGTATTTCTTGTCAGAAATATTTCAAAAAGCGAGGTTCTGGTCTCTGGTACCCAACAATTAAGTCTATAAAATTTGGTGCCGTTCGGTTGAACGGTTCGACCTAAAAAGTGGGAACACGTTACAGCCAGACAGCATCATCAAATCGCCGTTATTTCTCCAAATATCTCTGCAACGATGCAAGATATGAAAAACACATAATAGAGCGAAGTTGTAGAGAATTTTCCCCTCTACCAATTAGGCTATTCAATTTCAGATGAACGGTTCGTTTGCAATTACAATTATATTACAAACGGCTTTTTTTGATATTACTACCGTATTTTTTGTCCGAAAAATTTGAAAAAAGGGAGGTTCTGGTCTCTGGCGGCGTACAATTACGTATGTAAAACTTGGTGTTTATCAGTTGAACGGTTCGTCTTAAAAACAGGGAACACGTTACGGACAGGCAGCCCAAAATCGCCGTTATTTTTGCAAATATCTCTGAAACGATACGAGATATGAAAAAAAAGTAAGAGAGCAAAGTTGTAGAGAATTTTCTCCTCTACAAATTCGGTTATTCAATTTTCGAGTGAGATGAATGGTTAAGCCGCTACTTTCATTTAAATTTCGAGCTGTCAAAAGACGATCGCAAAGACTCACTTTTAGTGTCACTACCGTAATCTAAAGTGGGCCAAAATTTATTTATTGTATTTTGCCTTTTGCTTATGTACAAATGTAAGGCACGCCCTGTGTTATTTGGCGCCCTGAACCTTGTACTCTTTTCTCTACTACTGCTGATGTGTGTGGTCTTACGCCGCTCACTGTACTCTACAGATACTGCAGAGCGGCGGACTGCGCGGCCGCCCCAGTCGACACGATGGGCGGCAGCCGGCTTTGAGCAGGGGCTGACTAGCTGTGAACTGCTACTCGTCTGTTCAATAAATGCTTCCTAGCAGAATTCTGGAGAGTCAAAGAGAATGCATGTAACACTGACTCGCGCCTAGTCTCTTGCCCGTTGTTCTGTCTTTGTGTAGTAACCGGTAAAAGTAGGCCACTATACGAAATAAAAGCTTGATTTTGGAAGGAGGCATTCATATAAAAATTTACTAAAAAGCTTAATTTTAGCAGTTAAATTAGCGAGAGATCCGTTTGAACTACCGGCTACTCCCTGCTGTAAAACCTTTTTCCCTGGCCCTAATTCAGAACTGACTTGGTTCAAATTGCTCTAACAACAGGAAGTTAACGACACAGTGGCCAATATACGTAGCAGCTCACACGAAATTACGCACAGACATTAATAAACAAACCACCACAATTAAAGTTATTTCATAAAGGTGGCTAAGAAAACATTTATGGCGTAATGGAACTTAAACGTAAAAAATTGCATCTGAACTTGTTCTCAGCACTGTACAAAAATGAACATATCGTCTGTTAGAAATCGGGCCCCACAAACCTAGAGTTCCTACGCCGCCACATAATCACAAAATATTTGAATATACCAGGCCGTTATCAAACTGAAACTACTAACACACACACTGTGTTTATCTGTTGGAAATCACTGGATTGAAAAACTAGAACACATTTCCGCACATGATCGGAAGGAATATTCCAAAAAAAAAAAAAAATAAAATAAAAAAAAAAAAAAAAAAAAAAAATGAATGTAAGTTCAAGAGTCTAAGTTAATCATGCTAGACAACGAATAGATACCATCTACGTGGGCACAAGAGCAGAACCAATCTTACCTCACCGCGGTCTGAGCACAAAGTGAAGACCTAGCGGCCAGTAGGCGTGGGAAAGCTACCGGAAACTGGGAAACCCACGAGTACTGCAGTGGTGGGGAGAGAAGTTCTCGTGACTCGCCCTGGAGAAGGCTCGTCGAATGGCTTGTAACCACAGGGTGTAGAAACCTCTTTGGTCGCATCAGCAGCAGGGGGTGGTAACGACTAACTGTTGAGTCTGAGCCAGAGAGAACCATGCAAAGCAAGCTATTACCACCCACATTCAGACAGCCATTAGTTCCTTACGCATCCACTTAAAACAAGTACCCATTCTGACAGGGACAGTGGGGTAGCGGAGAAGCCGTATTTATTGCCACATTCATAACCACAATAATAAATTGTTAAAACAAAAAAAATATTAATTAACATTTCAGAAGCTAATATTTTAAAACATGAAATAAAAATGCTATTCCTCAATGCCTTGAAAAGAGTGGGGCTCTAGTTTTAACAAAATGCTAATCTTGAGACATCAAATAAATTAGAATTTTATTTTAAAAAATCGCACTGACGTGTTTTACGGCCCACTTTAGATTTGTAATTTTATAAGTTTTTGCAAACATTTTGGACCAAAATAATAATCTAAATAACAAAAAATTAATTATTGAGAGTGTCTGAAACTCTTGTAGAAAAAAAAAGTTACTGACGGGTTCTGAAGCAGTGTCACAGTCCAACACATTGCCCACCAAGCTACAGCTAACAGTTAGGAATTGCGTTCTTTAATGTCATACTATCGATGGCCTTTGTCTACTGATGCCTATATGGCATTTGTAGACACTAGATTATCATTTATCGTACGAAGAACGACATCTTTCTGTTAATTATTTAGTGCGCAATTGCTTTCAAATGACAACTTGTAAGTTACAATAAGAAAATCATCAAATACGCAACGCAAGATGTCATATGCCAGAGACAGTTCTGGGCGAGGAATGTCACGTGACATTTGCGAACTGCTGGTTTTCTTTAATTTAATGGAGGGTGTCAAAACTCCGTTATTTTTGCAAATATCTATCTAACGATAAGAGATATGAAAAAAACATAAGAGACCAAAGTTGTCGAGAATTTTCTCCTCTACAAATTTGTTTATTCAATTTTCGTGTCAGATGCATGGTTAAGCCGTTATTTTCATTTAAATTTCGAGCGGTCAAAAGACGATCGCAAAGGCCCACTTTTACTGTTACTACCGTAACCTAAAGTGGGCCACTATATGGAAGACGACAGATCGCCGTCTTTCACCGGGAATTCGTCGCTCCTGTTACCGCAGCGCGACAGCAAAGCAAACCGCACCGCGTGCGCACGACGGATCGTGGTGGACGACGAATTTGCCGCTCCCCAAATTCCAGCGCCCGAGGCAGTTACCTAGTTTGCCTATACAGACTGGCCGGCCGTGCCCATAAATTCAAGCTATACTATGACAATAGACGTTTCAAGAGATACTGCCGGCAGAAATCGAGGCAAACTAACAGTTTACGGCGTAGTTGATTGTTCAAATGTGTGTAAATCTTTGGAAAGCAACTGCTGTGGCCATCGGTCCCTAGACTTACAAACTACTTATAAACTAACCTAAGGACAACATATACACACACACAAACACACGCGCGCATGTCCGACGATAAACTTGAACGTTCGGCGGAGGCGTCTGCGGCGCGTCAGTCACAGTCTGCAAGGCCACTACGGTCGGGGGTTCGAATCCCCCCTCGGGCATGGATATTTGTGCCGTCCTTAGTATTAGCTAGTTCATAAGTAGTGTGTAAGTTTAGGGACTGATGACCCCGTAGTTAAGTCCCATAAGCTATACAATCAGTTGAACATTTGAACTTATCCATAACACTATCAACGCAAGTGTTTGATTTTCTATACAAAGGTAGTCTCTCTTATCATAGAAACAATAAACTATAGAAGGTAGTTTGTTATATCTCGCACAGTTTCAGAGAAGTTTTCAAAAATAACGGCGATTTGACGATACCTGTTCGTCTGTAAAGTGTTCCCACTTTTTAGGTCGAACCGTTCAACCAACTTGCTCGGGAGTGCATTCATCAAAAAGAACGAAAAAAGGTACAATTTTAGGTAAAAGCGAGAATAGCGAGAGGAAAAGATGAAAAGTACTCGCACAAATGTACTTCACGAGCTACACTGTTAGGACATAGTAACCTAAACTGTTTAAACATGTGGGCGAATTAATCATAATCGATGTGGGCGAATTAATCATAATCGATGTTTCAGGAAGTCCTAAGCCTGTGTCAATGGGTAAATAATGAAACACTGAAATAATTTAACGTGTGCCATGAAGGTGTCACGCTAAACATAACTCGGTAGGCACTTTATCATAATTAAGAGGAGAGAATATTTTCGTAGTTTCTTCATGTTATGCTTCATTGCAGATTATGCTCTGCGAAAGACATTTTTATAGTATACTGCAGTCTGACATTTATTTTGCCTGATTTTCCGAAACATAAAATATCCTTATAAATACCTGGACTTGTGGTTAAATGTCGAAAAGCATCGTGCAAAGCAAGAAAAAATACGGAGCTAACTAGTGCAGTATCAAATTACGCAAATCATGAATGCCTCTTCTCCTGAAGATCGTCCCATTTATATCCACATACAAAATCTGTTCCAGCAGGCAGTAAAATACACGAATCCTACAGTGTAGGCCTAAGATTTCACATATTATTCCAGACACAATTGAACCACAATTTAAATCACTTCAAGAGGAAATAAAAACATTTATTATTTCAGTTATGCAGCTCCATATATTCTTTGGTCCATATAATTTCTTCCCTATCATCATCCACAATGAGCCACTTTGAATACAACTGACAGCAGTAGCTTTTTCTTTATACGATTCTAACCGTATATTATAGTAAATGTGCTTTCTATTAAGAAATATTCCGTACACTTCACACTTTGAAACTATCACTGTGGCAGTAGAGAGGCAACAAGTACACTTTGACGTTAATTTGCAGGTTAAAAGGCGCCAAAGCAAGGAAAGACGCACGTATACAATGGCGAACTTTTATAAAAGCTAGCCTCTCCCGCTAACTTTTATCAAATATCTTTCATAAAAGAAATCGTTTATAAAAGATGACCTAGTACACCGTCAAAGGTTTGACCAAAGGGCTTTGATAAAGTGTAATACCCGCCCTACTCAGATTGGCACCCTCTGCGCTCATGGGCGCTGTGTTAAAACGCAACGTAACGTCGTGCTCACACGACTTGGAACAAACGTGAAGTGACTTCATTTTCACGTCAAACGCTTTATCGAAGACCGCGTCAACAGCTATCAACTTGCGGCCACATTACTTGGTGCTAGCGTGATTCTTCTTCCTTGGTTATCAACCCTTAGGTTGGTTTGCAGCATTTCTCCATAGTGTCCTGTTGCTTGCCATTCGTTTAATGCCCATGTAGCTGTTACGGTTCATATCACTTATCACTCGTCTCATATACTCCAGCCAGGGTGTTCCTCTACAAAATGTAAAAATGTTTGTTAAGTTTAAGGGACTTAACTGCGAGGTCATCAGTCCCTAAACTTACTAACTACTTATGAGTAATGTGAAATATAGCTGAAAGTTGCAGTTATTATTGAGTGAAAGTAGAATATGTCAGGCAAAAGTGGCCTTCAATAAGAAACGTAAGCTCCTCTCATCAAACAACATGAACATCCTTTGAGGTAGTGAGGATGTTGTTGAAGACTTTTGTATGGAGTGTAATGTTGAATGGAAGTGAATCTTGGACCATGGGGAAACGGAACATCGAAAGATGGATGTGTTCCACATGTGGTATTACGATGGAATGTTGAAGATAAGCTGGGTTGATAAAGTAACATACGAACAGGTTATTATCCTTTGTAGTAGAAATTAAGCGTATATTTGAAAAAATAAAACGTCTTAGCGTATTGTTATTACATCTTTAGTTGTACAATTCGTGTTAGTTCTCCGCAATTGCAAGAATTAATGCGATAGCTACAGTTTTTACATGTGCCTAAAAGAAACGTATTGACAATCTTTTTACAGACAACAGAACTACATATTTTAAGCGAAAAATTGTTGTCGTTGTAGTTTGTATTTTATACAGGACTAGAAGATCAAATATGTTTGAAAGGAGCATCAGTTTCCTTACGATTCCTCAACAACACAAGTGAATGTTTCGTTGTGCTTTTATAACAAATGAAATCTGTTTGCATCCATAATGACCGATTTTAACAAAATACAACCGTTTATATTTTGATACCGTGATGCCAAAACATAAAACAACCAGAGTATTGGCTGTTTACATTAAATGATAGGATAGTCAGGAAACACCATCGAAGCATTCGGCATGAAGTGACTTTGTAGGTACAATGAATAGTCTGTATGAATGTTAAGCTTTGTATAACGATATTGAAAGCAGATTTTCACCAGAAGTGACCTGCTGGCATATAAACTTGCTCAAGAGTAGCCCGAAGTGTCTTCCCATTGAAAATCACATTCATAAGTTGCAAAAAGTAAAAGATTCATAGCATAACACAAACACCGAGGATATGTAAGTCTTTTGCTTCAAAAAATAGCTGACAATGCGGTACTTTTATCCTGAGCACGTGTAAACACTACAATCACTGCGCTGATACTAATAATAAGACGAAATTTCGTTTCCTTTACTATTATATGTATAATAGGAATATGAAACGTCGTTTTATTGTTAAAATCAACGCTTGATTTCACCTGTAAATGAGAAAAACTGTTGCTCATACTGACGAAAACTCAGTCACGTGACTTTGGGAAATATTAGATGCTGGTTTCAAATCACAACACAGCTGAGATAGGGACTTGCGCAGTCTATGTTATCTTTTGTCTATGCTTACTAAGCGTTGACTTCATTTCACTGAGCATATACGTTAACGCATCTTCACTGTCCGCTACCACTGTAATGTTCTTGTGGTCTTCAGTCCGGAGATTGGTTTGATGCAGCTCTCCACAATACCCTATCCTGAGCAAGCCTCTTCATCTCCACATAAGAGCGACAACCTACATCTGTCTGAATCTGCTTACTGTATCCATCTCTTGGTCTTCCCCTGCGATTTTTTCCCCATACACTTCCCTCCAACGCTAAATTCACAATTCCTTGATGTCCTTGATGTGTCCTACCAATCTATCCCTTCTTTTAGTCAAGATATGCCAAAAATTCCTTTTCTCCCCAATTCTGTTCATTACCTCCTCATTAGTTACGCGATCCACCCACCTAATCTTCAACATTCTTCTGTAGCACCATATTTCAAAAGCCTCAATCCTCTTCCTGTCCGCACTGTTTATCGTCCATGTCTCACTCCCATATAAGGCAACACTCCATACAAATGCCTTCAGAAAGGACTTCCTTAGGTTTAAATCAATATTCGATGTTAACAAATTTCTCTTTTTCAAGAACACTTTTCTGCCCATTACCATTCTGCATTTTATATCCCCTGTACTGCGACCATCATTTGTTATTTTACTGCCCAAGTAACAAAACTCATATACCTCCTTTATTGCTTCGTTTCCCAATCTAATTCCTTCAGCATCACCTGATTTTCTTACACTGCACTCCATTACCCTAGTTTTGCTCTTGTTAATGTTCATCTTATATGTACCTTTCAGCACACTGTCCATTCCGTTCAATTGTTCTTCCAGGTCCTTTGCTGTATCTGACAGAATTACTATGTTGTCGGCAAAATGCAATGTTTTCCTCCCCCTGAACTTTAATTCCTTCTCCAAATTTTTCCTTGCTTTCCTTCACAGCTTGCTCAATGTACAAACTGAACAACATTGGAGAAAGGCTACAACCCTGTCTTACTCCCTTTCCAACCACTGCATCCCTTCCATGCCCTTCAACTCTGACAACCGCAGTCTGGTTTCTGTACAAGTTGTAAATAACCTTACGCTCCCTATATTTTACTCCTGCTTGCTTCAGAACTTGAAAGAGCTTATTCCAATCAACATTGTCAAAAGCCTTCTCCAAATCTACAAAAGCTAGAAATGTAGGTTTGCCTTTTCTTAATCTATCTTCTAGGATAAGCTGTAAAGTGAATATTGCCTCCCGTGTTCTTACATTTCTCGTGAATCCATACTGATCTTCCCCGAGGTCAGCTTTTTCCAGCTTTTCCATCCTTCTGTAAATAATTCATGTTAATATTTTGCAACCATAGCTTATTAAACTGATGGTTTTGTAGTTTTCACACCTGTCTGCACCTGCTTTCTTTGGAATGGGGATTATAACATTTTTCTTCAAGTCTGAGGGTACTTCGCCCGTCTCATACATCTTACACACCAGGTGAAACAATTTTGTCATGGCTGGTTCTCCCAGAGACTTCAGTAGCTCTGAGGGAATATCATCTACTCCAGGGGCCTTGTTTCGACTTAGGTCTTTCAGGGCTCTGTCAAATTCTTCTCTCGGCACAGTATCTCCTATTTCATCTTCATCTACATCCTCTTCCCTTCCTGCAATATTGTCTCGAAGTTCTTTTTCTTTGTAGAGACCCTCTATATACTCTTTCCACCTTTCAGTTTTCCCTTCTTTCCTGAGAACTGGTTTTCCATCAGTGTCCTTGATATTCATAGAGCTGTTTTTCTTATCTCCAAATATTTCTTTTATTTTCCTGTAGGCTGTATCTATTTTTCCCCTATTTATACATTCTTCTACATCCTTGCATTTGCCTTCTAGCCACTCCTGCTTAGCCATTTTGCACTTCCTGTCAATCTCATTTCTTAGTCGTCTGTAATCCATTTTGCCTGTTTCATTTACTGCATTTTTATATTTTCTCCTTTCATCGATTAAATTTAGTATCTTCTGTGATATCCAAGGATTTTTGTAGGTCTTTCCTTTCTACCTATTTTGTCCTCTGCTACCTTCACTATTTCATCTCTCAATTTTACCCAATCCTCCTCTACTGTTTTATTTTCCCCTGTTTCTGTCAATTGTTGCCTAAATCTCACTCTGAAATTCTTAAGAACCTCAGGTTCCTTCAATTTATCCAGCTCCCATCTCCTTATTTTCCTACCTTTTTGTAGTTTCTTTAGTTTCAGCCTACAGTTCATAACCAACAAGTTATGGTCAGAGTCTATATCTGCTCCTGGGTATGTATTACACTGTAGAACCTGGCACCGAAATCTATGTCTTACCATTATAAAATCTATCTGGTATCTTCCGGTGTCTCCTGGTCTCTTCCACGTATGCAACCTTCTTTTGTGATTCTTGAACCAGGTGTTTGTTATAACTAAATTATGTTCTGTGCAAAATTCTACCAGGCGGCTTCCTCTTTCATTCCTTTTGCCCACACCATATTCACCTACTATCCTCCCTTCCCTTCCTTGTCCTACTACCGAATTCCAGTTTCCCATAACAATTAAGTTTTCCTCTCCCTTAATTGTCTGAATAATTTCCTTCAGCTCCTCATATATTTCTTCGATTTCCTCATCATCGGCAGAGCTAGTTGGCATATAAACCTGTACTACTGTTGTCGGTGTTGGCTTCGTATCTAGCTTGACAATGATAATGCGATCATTGTGCTGGTCATAGTAGTTTACCCGCATTCCTATTTTCTTATTCATTATCAATCCTACTCCTGTGATACCCCCAATTGAGTTTGTATTTATAATCCTGTACTCACCTGACCAGAAATCCTGTTCATCCTGCCACCGAACTTCACTAATCCCCACTATATCTAACTTCAACCTATCCATTTCCCTTTTTAAATTTTCTAATTTTCCTACTCGATTAAGGGATCTAACATTCCACGCTCCGACCCGTAGAATGCCACTATTGTCTTTCCCGATGATCACATCCTCCTGAATAGTCCCCGCCCGGAGATCCGAATGGGGGACTATTTTACCTCCGGAATATTTTACCCGAGAGGATGCCATCATCATATGTTCATACAGTAGAGCTGCATGTCCTCGGGAAAGGTAACGGCTGTATTTTCCCCTTGCCTTCAGCCGTTCAGCCGTTCAGCCCTTGCTTTCAGCGTTCAGCCACATTAGCTGATGTTACAAGGCCAGCTCAGTCAATCATCCAGACTGTTGCCCCTGTAACTACTGAAAAGGCTGCTGCCCCTCTTCAGGAACCACACGTTTGTCTGGCCTCTCCACAGATACCCCTCCGCTGTGGTTGCACCTACGGTACGGCTATCTGTATCGTTGAGGCACGCAAGCCACCCCACCTCGGCAATATCTGTGGTTCATGGGAATATCGTCAGCAAATCGAAGTATGTCAGTTCTTTCTCCTTCAATCACCACACCTCCTTCCCTATTCTGCATCTTTTCTCTAACTTCATTCAGTGCTATTTGAATGTATGCATTGAATAAAATAAGTGAAAGTGAGCATCCATGTCTTACTTCCTTTTCTGTTTTTGCTTCCTGTACATTCTCTCCAAACCTAATTACACCTGTTTCGTCTCCATATAATTTACAAATTATTCTTCTGTCTTTATATTTCAACTGTGATTCTTTCAAAATATTAAACAGAATATCACATTTCGCGTTATCAATCATCTTTTCTAAATCCAGAAAGGCTATGAAAGGGTCTTGACTTTTCTTTAATCTTTTTTCCAACTAGCAATTTAAGGGTTTCACTGTCGATCTTATAACATTTTCCTACTATTGCAAATAACAAAAAGTCATTCTGTACATACGTTGAGGAGCACTGTGCCACATAAAATCGGTAAAATATCAATACTTCCACATATAGCTGAAACTGACTCAAAATAGGTAACTGAACATCCACAACAAGTCAGTAACCCCTTGCCATGTTGCAAACCATAATCAGTTACATGACTGTGAATAGCCAACAATACACAGCCGAGGGCATGCGCTGACATGGTTCGTAGGCGCGTTTAAACATTTTAGTAAAGACGTAAAAGACAGATTCCTAGAAAGAGCCCGGTCGCTTTCAAAGTTAACGAAACACAGATATACATACGTACTAGTACTGGAATGTGTCTTCCTAGAAGATATCGAGCAGCGCTTCGATCTTCCAGAGACGCAAGCTTACAAATGCACCTCCGCGACGGAGCGGCCGAGCGCATTGAGGCGCTAAGCTACGATGGGCGAGGCCGTTTCCTCCGTCGGGGGTTCGAATCCTCCCTCGAGAATGGATGTTTGTGCCGTCTTTAGTATAAGCTATTTCATGAGTAGTTTGTAAGTTTAGGGACTGATGACCCACAGTTAAGTCCCATAAGCTTTAGAAACACGCGGCTCTGCCGCGAACTAGTTCGTTCTTTTAGTTCCTCCGCTCCCAGTGACGGCTGAGCGGCGTGGTCTGCGCATGCAGGTGGAGGGAGAAGTTCCCCCACCTAGCTGCTGCATGCGCTCGCTGCTTGAGCCGCTAACGACATCACGCAAACCAAAAGAAACAGTTTGTGGATAATTTCTCGCGTTTAAGTTTAGAGTTATCTCTATATCTTGGCATTATGGAATTTATTAGTCAGATATTGCAGAGTGCGGAATACTTCAAAGTAGAAATTTTGTAGCACTGAACTATGTAATCTAGCAAGCAGACGCTCACCTCGAAATGGCTCTCATCAGCAGAAGGCAAGCACGTGATTTTTAATTCTGCTGTGCGCCCTCTCGCTACTGCCCGTCGGTCTTCGGATAGAATCCAACGAACTAAGAAGCGAGATAAGTTTTGCATAATAGTTCGCGACCGGTAAGGCATGTTTTAGTTCGCGACCAATCGCATATATTTTAGTTCGCGACCGATTGCGGATATTTTAGTTCGCGACCGATCGCGCATATTTTAGTTTGCGATCGGTAGCTCTCCTTTTAGTTCGTCTGCTCTTTTTGGCTTTTGCTACCGCTACTAAAAGAGCTCTTTCTTTTGTTATGACAGCTTTTTTATATAATGATCAGTGTTGCTCAAGCGTGTGCTATTACCCGTATTTTTGGACAATATCTATGAAACTACAGCTGAGCTGCATCTCAGCTCGAAATGACGGTAACTGGCAGAAGATAATCACGCGATTCTGCGCGCTCTCGCGTCCTCTCGCTGTTACCCGTCAGTCTTCGGGAAAGGAGCGGACGAACTAAGAGGCGGGGGATGTGGGAACTAGTTGGCGTAGTTCGCCTGTGGGAGCGCTCTTCCGAACTAGTTCGTTCGCGAACTACACAAGACTATTGGGGACTGGAGACTGCGCTCTGAACGCACGCGTCGTGTTTCGTGGAACTGCCGTGACCAGTACTGAGTCCGACGCTCCGTTGCGAGGAAAATGTCAGGGTTTGTATGTGAAAGCTTGCGTGGTTGAGTGCTCCACGCAGTTGTGGGGTAGCACCCCCGGGTGCGCATTTTCAGCTTCAGCTTTCGCAGTTGTGCCCTACATTCGACAACCGTGCCACTGCAGTAGTTCGGAACAAAGTTATGATGCCGTTATACAGTTCGATCGAGGACTCACAACATTTCTATTATCCAAGTTGAATGAGAAACTGGGAGAAAACATGCACTTGAGACTGACATGATTATATTAGAATGAAATAGGAGATAAATCTACATCTACATGGGATACTCTGCAAATCACATTTAAGTGCCTGGCAGAGGGTTCATCGAACCACCATTATAGTATTTATCTCCCATTCCATTTCCGAATAGCGTGCGGGAAGAAAGAAGACCTGAATCTCCGTTCGAGCTCTGATTTCTCGTATTTTATTCTGATGATTATTTCTACCTATGTAAGTGGGAGTCAACAATATATTTTCGGATTCGGAGGAGAATGTTGGTGATTGGAGTTTCGGAAGAAGCCCACGCCGCAGCGATAAGCGCCATTGTTGTAATGATTCTCATCCCATTTCACGTATCATTTCCTTAACGCTGTCTCCCCTGTATCGTAACAATACGAAACGAGCTGCCCTTCTTTGCACTCCTTCGATGTCCTCCGTCAAACCCATGTGATAAGGATCCCACACTGGGCAGCAATACTCCAAAAATGGACGGACAAGCGTAGTATAAGCATATATATATATATATATATATATATATATATATATATATATATATATATATATATATATATATATATTCAGTTCTGTTGCATCTTTTAAGGTTTCTGCCAATAATACACAGTCTCTGGTTTGCGTTACCCACATTATCTACGTGTTCCTTCAATTTTAATAATTCCTAGGTATTTTGTGGAGTTTACGGCCTTCACCTTTGATTTATTTTGTAAAGAAAATTTACCGGATTTCTTTTCGTACTCATGTGCAGGACTTCACACTTCTCATTATTTAGAGTCGTTTGCCAATTTTTACACCATGGTGATATCTTATTCAGATCGTTCTGCAGTTGGTTTTGATCTTCAGATGCTTTTACTAGACGGTAAATGACGGCGACATCTGCAAACAACCTAAGGGAGCTACTTAGATTTCCCCCTAAATCGTTTATGTAAATAAGGAACAGCACTACCCTGTGGAACGCCGGATATCACCTCTGTTTTAGTCGATGCCTTACCATCGATTTCTATGTCCTCTCTGACAGGAAATCCCCTATCCAGTCGCAAATTTGGGGCGATATACCATAACGACGCAATATGATTAAAAGCCGTTTGTAAAGTACGGTGTGAAAAGCCTTCTGGAAATCAAGAAATACGGAGTGTTGCGGAATACGTGAGACGGGAGAGTGCGAGACAATGAAGTCAAAGTAGGTGAAGAGCCGAGAAACAGGGAGTCAGCTGTTGGCCGGCCCCATTGGTGCCTGGCCTGCTGTTCTGCGCAGAGTGGGACAGGACGCCGCGGCAGCTGCTGGGCTGTGCTGCGGCTGCTGAGACGCCGGCTGCGCTCTGCTTGCGACACCACACGACACGGCTGCACCTGTACAGTATATTGTATAGTCTGCAGAATCCCGCGTCAGCATTTCAGCTGGACTACAGCGAGCACAGAACAACACAGAGAGGCCTCACAATGGCAGGCAAACGAGAGCGCCACACCCGACCCGACAGCACAGGCCAGGTCATTCACTTCAAAGTCTCTTAATGCCTTTATCATAACTACATCTACATGTACATACATACTCCGCAATCCACCGTAAGGTGCGTGGCGAAGGGTACACTGTACCACTACTAGGCATTTCCTTTCCTATTCCACTCCCAAATTGAACGAGGAAAAAAAGAATGTCTTACAGTACGTCTTCCTCCACACCATATACTTTAATTCTGCCTCATGGTTCCTGTGTAATGCTCATCAAATTGCCAGGGCTCTCCTACATTGGAATAGTACCCCAGCAAAGAACGCGAATAGGATCTATCCCACCTTGTTCCTCAGACCGAGATGATACTCATTTCACAGGGAACAAGACGCAGAATTAAATTATATGGTGCCACTGGAGACGTGCCTTAAGACTGTCCGTGTAGTTGCTTTGGCTACAACGCTGTGTTAGGTGACTGGTTTAAAGCACCTACCTAGAAAAAAAGAATGCCTATATGCCTCCATACGGACCCTAATTTCTCTTATCTTGTCTTTGTGATCACCACGCGAAATTTAAGTAGGCGGCAGCTAGATCGTACTACACTCATCTTCAAATTCTGGCCCTCTAAATTTCCCCAACAGAAATTCACGAAAAGAACGTCGTCTTTCCTCCAGCGATCCTCAATTGAGTTGCCGGAGCATTTCTGTGACACTCGCGCATTGGTCGAACCAACTAGTAAGGGATGTAGCTGCTCGCCTCTGAACTGCCTCTATGCCTTCCTTTAAACTGATCTGCTGCGGGTCCCAAACACTTGAGCAATACTCAAGACGTGGTCGTACAAGCGTTTTATACGCGGTTTCCTTTATAGGTGAAGTACATCTTCCCAAAATTCTCCCAATAAACCGAAGTCGGCTGTCCGCCTTACTCACAACTGTCCTTACATGCTCGTTCCATTTCATATCGCTCTGCAATGTTACGCCTAGATATTTGAACGACGCGACAGCATCAAGAAGCTCACTACTAATGCTGTATTCGAACATTATGGGATTGCTTTTTCTACTCATGCGCATCACCTTACATTTTTCTACATTGAGAGCTAGCTACCATTCTTCGCACCAACTAGAAATTTTCTCTAAGTCATCCTGTATGCTATTACAGTCGGTTAAAGACGACACCCTACCATACACCACAGCATCATCAGCAAACAGCCGCAAATTACAACTTACTCTGTCCATCAGATCATTTATATAGATAGAAAACAATAGCGGTCCTATCACACTCCCCTGAGTCACGCATGACGATACACTCGTCTCTGATGAACACTCGCCGTCGAGAACAACGTACTGCGTTCTATTACTTAGGAAGTCTTTCAGACAGTTACAAATCTGTGAACCTATTCCATAAGTTCGTATCTTCGTTAGCAGTCTGCAGTGTGGCACCGCGTCGAACGCCTTTTTGAAGTCGAGAAAAACACAATCCGCCTGTTGCCCTTAATCCATGGTTCACAAGATCTCATGTAAGAAAAGAGCAAGCTGAGTTTCACATAAACGATGTTTCCTAAGCCCGTGCTGATTCATAGAAACTTTTGCAATTCAATATTCTAACTGAGAATATGCTCCAAAATTCTACATGAAACCGATGTGAACGATATTGGCCTGTAATTGTGTGGATCAGTTCTTCTTCCTTTCTTATAAACCTGCGCTTTTTTCCAATCACTAGGAACTTTTCGCTGAATTAAAGATTCGCAAACTAAGTCGGGGGCCAATTCCGCAGAATACTCTTTGTAAAACCGAACTGGTATTCCATCAGGACCAGCAGACTTTTCCGTATTTAGCTCTCTCAGCACCGGAAATACCTTTTACTATGTCTTCCATTTCGGAATTAGTATGTTGATCATATGATGGTACATTTGTGCGGTCCTCCTGCGTGAAAGATTTCTTAAAGGTTAAATTTAGAACTTCAGCTTTCCGTTTGCTTTCTTCTATTACTGCCCCGGAATGATCACCGAGTGACTGGACAGTGGGCGTTCCTTTTGGACAATCTACTTTTCCCATAGTAATTACCAATTTCATCTAGGACTAGCAAATTACAAAAAAAAAAAAAAAAAAAAAAAAAAAAAAAAAAAAAAAAATGTTCAAATGTTTGTAAGGCTTATGGGATCATCAATCCCTAAACTTCCAAACTACTTATGAACTACTTACGAACTAGGACGACACAAATATCCATGCCCGAGGGGGGATTCGAACCCCCGACCGTAGTGGCCGTGCAGACCGTGACTGAAGCGCCTCAGTCCCCTCGGCCACCGCGGCCGGCTAGCAAATTACACTATTAAATAAAGTAGAAGCACATTTTTCCTTCGTCTGTCCCTTTAACCTTTTATAATTCCAGGAGTACGAAACGTATCGCCATGCCGGTAATTTCTTCTTTAGAATCCTGGGATAATCTCAGGCTATAATACCAATATATGAAAAACAAACTATAATAAGAATCATAACGTAGAATCGTTTACCGCTTCTGTAATTTAGTCAGCTCTGAAGCCTAAACTAAAAGAGCTACGGCAGTGTACCTAGTATAAACTTGCAGAACTCAGAATTCACAAATATCGAAAAAAAAAAAAAAAAAAAAAAAAAATTATAATTTTTCTTTTCTAAAGCGAGGGCGCCTGATGGCTTCAGATTACAGATATACTGACTGTGGGAGATCTGTGTTTTTCCTCTTGAGTTCTATAATTCTATACTAATTACTTTGGCGCAGGTCTCATAGTTTACGCTACAAAGGTCACGGAAGTGTGGAAGTGGAAAACCATTCTACGTCATTATTCTGATTTCAACTATTTCTCATTTTCGTATTAGCATTTCATATAGCTCACGTTGAACAGTGGATTATACCGAAGAAATTGAAAGAAATCTCATCACGATACGTTCTGCTGTTCTCGAGTTAAAATAGTTTAAAGATTATCCGTGCAAAGCCGGAGCGGCTCAGCCAGTTAGGAATAAAATAAATAAAAATTGTTGAGTCATAACTATTGGATTCCGAAAATTGTGTCACAAATTACAAATGTTTATCTATATTGGTCACAAAGTACAAGGTGAGTGGGCAACAGAATCTGTACTCGCTGGTGGGCAAGCTCGCTGAAAGTAACGAGTAGAATTTGAAAACTTCTACCGTTCTGTTGTATGTAAATTTGTGAGCAAACTAGGGGAGCTATAAAAAAGTTGTTTAAATAGAAAGAAAAGTTGATTTCATTACCTACAACTTTCTCTCGCTAACAAAAATTTCCTGATCGCAAAACAAACACAAAAGTGGCAGGCTATTAACTTTTTTATGTCACAATTTTAATTTAATTTAAAAGTAATAGTTTCAGTTGTTATTTTTATACAAAAACAATACGTATTGTACTTGCTGAGAACACTGTTGCATTCCTTCAGTATTCACCTGTCTGCGTCAAAAAGTTGGTAATTTTTTTCCTACTTAAGGGGTTCAAATGACACTGTCATTAAGGCGAATGCCACTTGAAGAACTACGCATTTATCAGCCCAACTCCGTTTCAACACCCAACCAAGATGGCTGCCGGGCTTCACTGGCACAGCCCCTCTGTGCTGTTAACCAGTGCTCGCTGGTCAGCCGGTCAGCCAGCGCGGTGCGTGGCGAAGGGCACTCTGCCTACCGCTAGCGCTGCCTCCGTTTTCCATTCTAGGTCGCGTATCACTCGCAAATAAATAAATAAATAAAAAATACAGAAATAAAAAATCTATTATAAGGAACCAAGTCCTTTATAAAGGCATTTGTGTGGAGTGTTGCCTTGTATGGGAGTGAAACATGGACGATAAACAGTGCGGACAGGAAGAGAACAGAGGCTTTTCAAATGTGGTGTTACAGAAGAATTCTGAAGGATAGGTGGGCGGATCATGTAACTAATGAGGAAGTACTGAACAGAACTGGGGATAAAAGGAATTTCTGGCATACCTTGACTAAAAGAAGGGATCGATCAGTAGGACACATTCTTAGACATCAAGGAATTGTGAATTTAGCGTTGGAGGGAAGTGTGTGGGGTAAAAATCGCAGAGGGAGGCCAAGAGACGCGTATAGTAAGCAGATTCAAATGGATGTGAGTTGCCGTTCTTATGAGGAGATGAAGAGGCTCGCTCAGGATAAAGTAGGATGGAGAGCTGCATCAAACCAGTCTCCGGGCTGAAGACCATAACAACAACAGTCCCACTAAAACTCGAGAACGGCTGAACCGATTTGGCTACTTTTTGTCTTGAAATATTCGTGTAAGTCCAGGGAATGTTTAAACGGTGATAAAATAAGGACAAGTTGTCCGGAAAAGAGGAAAATCGGGAAAAACTGAAACAGCTTTTTCCAGTGAGCTACCAATACCGTTCGTGCAATTGCGATAAAATTTTGCACATTTCATGTTGAAAGCTAGAGGAAGATTCACATCAAATAAAAATTTGGAAAATTCGCCCGGAAAGTAGGAAAATGTAGGAAAAACCGAAAGCGACTTTTTTTCTATGAATAAAAATAAATTGCCGCATGGTTGTAAGAGCATCACTTGAGTACGGCTCGACATGACAACGTTTGTATGAAATAATATTTTTGGAAAATCTACCGGAAAATTTGAGAAAAACTGAAAGTGCGTTTTTCATTGTGTCTTTGATTGAATTCAGCACTATAACTGACTATTCGCACGAATAGAGAGGTAGTTCATTTTTTTGTTTTGTTCATTATGGTCTTGGAACAGTTTTCAGTTAAAAAAAATAGGGACAGTTAAAAAGTAAAGTCGCAAAATTCGAACCAAGTTTTTTTAAATGTGTTTCTAAATGTGCTCAACACTATAAGCTAACAATCGTTCATCCTACTGTGATAACATTTTTATCATTTGATGTTCAACGAAAGATGAACGTTATTATGAACTAAAAATTTGGAAAAGCACCCAGAAAATTTCAAAATTCGCGAGAAATTGAAAGAACTTTTTTCAATGGGATATCAATTCGTCTGATTGCGATAACATTTGCATATTTGACGTTCAAATCAAGAGTAACGTTTTTATGAAATAAAAATTTGGAAAAGTTTCCCGGAATATTGAAAAATTCCGAAAAAATACAAAGAGATTTTTCTATTAAATATCTGATCGCGAGGAAATTTTGTATATTTGACATTCAAAGAAAGAGTACATATATATTAGGAATTGCGAAGCATTGCCGGGTCGACTAGTAAATAAAATAAAACTTGGACGTATTCCACCACGAGGACACTAATGTCTCTGATTTCATCATTGTGGTGCCGCGAGATATACGTAGCAGGGAGTAACGTGATGTCAAGATTGATTCTATAAGAAAATCTTTCCGCTGAGCGACTGTTTCCAAATTCGTAGAAGATGATAGCAACCATGCGCACGTGTTTATTAAATATCTGTTGTAAATTTCAGTTATAAACGCTTCAGTGTAGACTAAAACATATAAAATCACTCAGTGAGTCCGTATTGAAGCCCTGATCGCGGCCAATTCTAGACACAGCCAGGTTCGCGCTGTCGACGCAACGCGCCTCTGACCTCCCTGCCGACCGCCCTAACACTGATGACTTGATGTTCCGGCACGTCCTAAGCTGCTTCTTCTGCTGCTGGACACCACTTCCCGAGAATTCACTTGAAAATGCTACAATGTCCACACACAGCGCCACACGTGTTTCTTACGCGTTTTGATTTTCCGCATTTTCGTAGGCAAAGTTTTCTTAAAAAATTAACCCTTAAAATAGTCCTTGATGTATAAGAATGTGTCCTACCAATCGATCCCTTCTTTTAGTCAAGGTATGCTAGAAATTCCTCTTCTCCCCAGTTCTGTTCTGTACCTCCTCATTAGTCACGCGATCCACACACCTAATCTTCAGCATTTTTCTGTACCACCACATTTCAAAAGTCTCTGTCCTCTTCCTTTCCGCTCTGTTTATCGTCCATGTTTCACTCCCGTACAAGGCAACACTCCACACAAATGCCTTCAGAAAGGATTTCCTTACGCTTAAATCAATATTCGATGTTAGCAAATTTCTCTTTTTCAAATACGGTTTTCTAGCCATCGCCAATTGGCATATTATATCCTCTGCACTGCGACCATCGTAACTTATGTTACTGCCCACGTAACAAAACTCAGCTGGGCGGATTAAGCAGTGCGTACTGGAGCGCCGTGTTGCGTTGCGCCGGCTGTTCGCCGTCGGGGGTTCGAGTCCCCCCTCGGGCATGGGTGTTTGTGTTGTCCTTAGGGTAGTTTACCTTAGTTGAAGTGGTTTGTAAGCTACGGACTAATAACCCAGCAGTTGAGTCCCATTGATTTACAAACATTTAAAACAAAACTCATCTAACACCTTTATTGTTTCTTTATCTAATCTAAAAACTTTAGCATCATCCGATTTTCTTACACTGCACTCCGTTACTTTTGTTTTGCTCTTGTTAATGTTCATCTTATTTGCATCTTTCAGTACACTGCCCAATCCGTTTAACTGCTCTTCCAGGTCTTTTGCTGTCTTTGACAAAATTACAATGTCATTCGCAAAACGCAAACGTTTTATTTCTTCCCTCTCCAAATTTCTCCTTGCTTTCCTTTATAGCTTGCTCAATGTACTAATTGAATAACATTGGAGAAAGGCTACAACCCTGCCTTACTCCCTTCCCAACTTCTGCATCCCTTTCATGCCCTTCAACTCTGATAACCGCTGTCTGATTATTGTACAAGTTGTAAATAACCTCCCGTGCCCTATATTTTTACTCTTATTTTACTCCTGGTCATCGAAACAACTTTATTTTTTATAGAGAGCTGTAACAGCGGGGTTTTCAGTCCCTATACTTACAAACTACTTATGAACTAGCTTATATCATGGACGATACGATTACTACTCCACTAGTGTGATAATATCAGTGCAACCAACACGTAATATTCTTTCAGACCGTTTTTTAACAAACAGACAAAATTATTTGATATTTGATTTTAGCTTTGACAAACAATCTCTTTTATGAACTTTTACCTCTATAAACTATTTTTTTTATCTCTCCCACATTTGATTATATTTTTCCGTCTAGCCTTGGAAGTTTGTTCCAAGTTTATTTTCTTTACCTGCGCTGGTTACGAATGACTAGCCTGGAAGGAACGTAGCGTACATTTGGCGTTCGGACCAGTGACTACAGCTTAGATGGTACACAGCGTACATTTGGCGTTCGGACCAGTGACTACAGCTTAGATGGTACACAGCGTACATTTGGTGTTCGGAAATCAGACACGTGTCATTCCTCTCCGGAAATTCTTTTTCTGCGTACGCTATCTTGCTTTCTGTATTTGATGATTGTCTTATTATAACAAAAGCTTTTTCATTTCAAAGCAACTGAAAATTATCAAAAACACGTCATTCTTAGGGCAATGAGTTACAATCTGATGTCTAAAAATACCATGTTAGCAATTAACACCTGCCATCGATGGTACGAAAATTACGGATTACTCTCGCAGCTGTTCGCCGTAGCATAATGGGTGGCGAATTAGTTTGCGATGTACGAACACGTCAGAAAGTGGTTCGAAACGTGCCGGCCGCGGTGGCTCAGAGGGTTGCCGGCATTATAGCTTTGGTGCCGATCGGTCGAACGGTTCGACCTAACAAGTGAGAACGCGTCGCAGACGCACACACAGACAGACATCGTAAAGTCGCCGTTATTTTTGCAAATATTTCTGGAACTATGCGAGATACGAAAAAAACGTAACTGATGTTGTGGGAGATTTTCTCATCTACAAATTCACTTAGTCAGTTTTCGTGTCAGATGGACGGTTAATCCGTTATTTTCATTTAACCCTCGAGCAGCAGTGCTGGTGCAAATACGCCACCACTTTTCTTTAAATGCTCACTGTTGTCGCAGTAATGGAGATGCCGTATTTCCGCTTTATCTCTTCCTCAATTAAGCGTTAACAATGATGTCAGTGAAGGTTCTGAGTTTCTAGTGCACGGCCGTGTCCACCCAAAAAAGTTTTATCAGGGAGACAGACCACCACTGGCAGCAGATTTGCACCGCGCTGCCTGTCACGCAAGTAGATTTGAACTGTTTTGTGTTACGTTTAGTATTCCTTGCAAATGGATTTTTGGCAGTTTGTAGTAAATATTTATAGTATAAATTTTACCCTAGATATCAGAATGCTCAAAAATTTAAATTTATTTCGTAAATAGAAGTTTTACTCTCGATTAATGGTCCTCTAGTTTCTCTTCATTAGCCATGCTGCAGTTTCCGTCAATCTCATTATTAACCATTTTTAAGCCTTACACAGTGCGAAAATTGAGTGTTATTCTACTACATAATTTAATCTTCAGATACCGTAGACGTGGTATGGGTATAACAGATGAGGAAATAGACTTATTTCGACAAGTAATCAATTTTGATGTGAAAAGTTGTCATAAGCAACAAGGAAATAAATTGTGTGTTCGTATTCGTAGATTTTAATTATGCGTTTCAGTGTCAGATTCATAGAATTGTCGGGTCAGGATAGACAGCATCTCAGAAGCACATCAGATCATGAGCAGTATACTATTATTCAAATGTAAATCCTAGTTCCGATTCCGAAGAATATATCAGACGCAATGAATCTGATATTCAAGGCAGTAGCACTCTGTGGAGAAAACCACCATACGAGCAACACTCCAAAACATTGAAAGAGAATATCATAAAAATCTTCCCTGGTTCAAAAGGGAACGCAAGCGGCATAAGGTCAGAGACGCAAGCTCTCTCATGCATGACAGGTCAAATGATTAATGTGGTAATTACGTCCACATAACACAGAGGAAAGCTGAAACTAATTACTCAAGAGACAGGAACTACAGGGAGGTAACGAAAGAGGAAATTATAGTACTACTAGGTCTATTATACATGATTCTTGTCCACTTTTAGAATAATGTTATATTTGTTATATTTGTTATATTTATACATCGAAGGTACTTGATATACTAATTCAGATAATAACAAACGTGATATTTGTACCTGTACATTAAACTGTTTTTGTTATTGCGGTCACTCAGTAGCTATGTACAAGGTGTGTAATTTGGAATACACAGTGGTAGCAAATCTGCCGCCCGAGGGTTAAATTTGGAGCCGCAAAAGGCGACCGCAAAGGCGCACTTTTAGTGTTGCTACCGTAACCTAAACTGGGTCAAAAAATCAACTACAAGTGGACTCTACAATGAATACCGTAAGACCTATAGGCTCTTGTACAGTTGAAAAGACGGGTAAACAGTAGACAACCGAATATGAAGCTAGAAGGTATGCATTTCAAATCATTCACCAAACATTTTGTTCTTGTTTTGGTGCATATGAAGTCCTTCTAAAATATGGAAAGCAGCGAGCTTGCAGTCGTACAGATTTGTTTCACAGTGTCAAAAAGTATAGCAATGTTCATTGCTTCAATGGATGGCATTCCAGGACATGAGTCCCTTACGAAATTATTATTTATTCTAAATAAATTAATAAAATTCATCAACCAGTTGCTTCTGAAACAACTGGTTGCTGAATTTTATTAATTTATTACACTTGAAACAGTTGCTGAAATGGATAAATTACTTCAACTACTATTTTTTCATTGTCCCGTGCGGGAAGTTTGTAATGGGAATTTCCGAATACCCTGTACATAATAGAAAAGTACTTGATCGATTTAGTTCGTATTTTGCGTGATACTATACTAAAAATTCGGCCAGAAACAGATATCGAGAGGAGGGTGTGGTTTTTTTTTTTTTTTTTTTTTTTTTTTTTAATAAAGAAGGGAATAGTAGAGATAAAAGGGAGCACAGTGGTACAGTACCAGACAAATTATCAAAAGAAAAAATAGCGCGCCTGATCAGAGGGCTGAACGCAATCTGTAAGCTAAGCCAAGAGCACTCAGAAAACACACGATCACCCCGACTGCAAGTAACAGAACTACCAACAGAGGGGGGAGGGAGTGGAATTTTATTGAAACTACAGGATATGATTATAACAGCTATTATATAAGACTAATTAAACTTGATTTATAGAATTATTTTACTTAAAAGCTCCCGCATCAAATATATTCAATTAACACACGAAAATCAAATTGAAAACACCGTATCTATAAACAGCTCAATTCTACATCTACATCTATATGAGATACTCTGCAAATCACATTTAAGTGCCTGGCAGAGGGTTCATCGAACCACCTTTATACTATTTATCTCACATTCCATTCTCGAATAGCGCGCGGGAAGGAGGAACATCTGAATGTCTCTGATTTCTCGTATTTTATTCTGGTGGTCATTTCTACCTATGTAAGTGGGAGTCAACAATATATTTTTGCATTCGCAGGAGAATGTTGGTGATTGGAGTTTCGGAAGTAGATCACGCCGCAGCGATAAGCGCCGTTGTTGTAATGATTCCCATCCAAGGTCCTGTATCATTTCCGTGACGCTGTCTCCTCTGTATCGTGACAATACAAAACGAGCTGCTCGTCTTTGAACTCTTTTGATGTCCTCCGTCAAACCCACCTGATAAGGATCCCACAATGGGTAGCAATACTCCAAGAAAGGACGGACAAGCGTGGTGTATTCAGTCTCTTTAGTAGTTCGGTTCCTTCTTTTGAGAGTTCTGCCCTAAGACGCAGTCTCTGGTTCGTCTTTCCCACGACATTATCTACGTGTTCTTTCCAGTTTATGTCTGAAGTAATAGTAATTCGTAGATATTTTGTGGAGTTTACGGCCTTCACGTTTGATTAATCTATCTTGTAAAAAAAGTTTAACGGATTTCTTTTCGTACTCATGTGAACGCCTTCACACTTCTCATTATTTGCAGTCAATTGCCAATTTTTACACCATAGTGATATCTTATTTAGATCGTTCTGCAGTTGGTTTTATCTTCAGATGATTTTACTAAACGGTAAATGACGGCGTTATCTAGAAACAACCTAAGAGAATTACTTAGATTTGCTCCCAAATCGTTTATGCAAATAATGAGCAGCAGAGGACCAATAACACTACCCAGTGGAACGCCCGATATCACCTCTGTTTTACTCGATGCCTTGCCATCGATTACTACGAACTGTGTCGTCTCTGACTGGAAATCCCCTATCCAGTGGCAAATTTGGGGCGATATACCATAACCACGCAATTTGATTAAAAGCCGTTTGTGAGGAACGGTATCAAAAGCCTTCTGGAAATCAAGAAATACGAAATCAATTTGAGAAACCTTGTGGATAGCACTCATCACTTCGTGTGAGTAAGATCTAGATCAGTCGTAGACACTGCATACAAAGCAACAGTATTTGATGACAACCTTCTGAGCTTTCTCACGACTACAGTCGCCAGGCACCGCTACCCCCACCCCTCCACACTAGGCCAATTGCCCGACCGCTAAACAAAGGACACCGACACCCGTTCTTCCTGCAAGGACAGGACAGACAATAGCGTACTTAGGGATGATTGTTATCGAACATGTAACTGCACTTAGTAAGACAATGACGCGCTTAAGGACGATTGATAAGTAACAAGTAACGTTCTCATAAACAACATGACCGCCTTCGCAAATGGACACAGCCCCCGTCCCCACCTCCTCCCCACCGACAGTCCTAAACATTACAGTCCCCGCGCGACCCGGTTCGGGACTCGAACCTGCGACCCCCTCCCCCCCCCCCAATAAGTTACATAAAACAATTCTTACAGTCCTATCGATAAATATACGCTAGATGATTAAACAAAATAGGAAGGGAGGAAGCTTAGGGTTTAACGTCCCGTCGACAGCGTGGTCTTTAGAGACGGAGCTTATGCTCGGAGTGTTTGGGTAAGAATATGGAAGAAAATCGGCCGTGCCCTTTGAAAGGAACCATCCCGGCATTTGCCTGGAGGGATTTAGAGAAATCACGGCAAACATAAATCTGGGTGGCCGTAGGTGGATTTGAACCATCGTCCTCCCGAATGCGAGTCCAGTGCGTTACCACTGCGCCACCTCGCTCGGTCTACACAAAATATCATGAAGTATTATTATTTTAAGCAATCTCTCTCCACTCTTAGTTTAGACTACATGTACAACAGCAAACAGACATGTTTAAAAATAGTGCGTTTTAGATAATAAACGGAATGTAACGGTAACGATCGCCACAAACCTGTGTGTCCATCTTAACAAACACTTGTTCGATATCAAAAATGTTCAAATGTTTGTAGATCTTATGGGACTTAATTACATGGTCATCAGTCCCTAAACTTACAAACTACTTATGAACTAGCCCATACTAAAGACGGCACAAACATCCATGCCCGAGGGGGGATTCGAACCCCCGACCGCAGCAACCATGCAGACCGTGACTGGCACGCCGCAGACCGCTCGGCCACCGTGGCCGGCTCACGTGGATGGGATTGACACAGTGTACAGGGGTCCACTTTGTAAATATTGGCTATCCTCGTTTAAAACACTTAAACATTGTTGTAGAGACTCAGACCCACGATCTATTCCGTAAATGTATATTGTAGCCTCCAACCCGGTAATGCCTTGTTCTTAGTCGGACGAAGAAGTAAAAGTCTCCCGCAAACGCATGTAAGGACACTTTATGAAATTGAGAGGTGAATACCGGTAATTTTATTGACACCAGAACTCTTGATTCGACAAATAAGTGTGTTATATATTTTTTACTCGGCACTTGGACGTCAGCCACATTAAACAATCGATTTTAGCTGCACTATCAATGTCCACAATCACGTTTCTGTTCCTTATACAGCTTCCTTCCAGGCGAAAGTCGTAAGTGGATAGGAGGTACTCGCACATATTTATTTTCTTAAAAAATTCCTGCGAAATCTCATGGGATGCCCAGATCCAGGAGATAGAAGTAACCTACACGAAGCTGTTATAGTATAGATGAGAGATCCTCCATTCCA
Source organism: Locusta migratoria (assembly GCA_026315105.1). NCBI lineage: Eukaryota > Metazoa > Arthropoda > Insecta > Orthoptera > Acrididae > Locusta > Locusta migratoria. The sequence continues at coordinate 472,631,411 of CM048748.1, read as the reverse complement.
ACATCTAGTTTAACATCGGTTAGTTCCACTTTATAGGGTACAGCCACAGGATTTGCATATTCCCTCGAGATGTTCTTCAGTGCCTCCTTGCCCGTTTCGCTCCAGCATTCCATGTGATGTTATAAAGCAGTCTACAGGCACCAGGAATGGTAACTTCGCTTTGTCTCCTTGGCTTACAATGACGAAGTTGTCGAAGTTACTACACAGGTATAAGGTAAAAGATCAGAAGTAATTTACCACCTCAAGCATTTACGCTACATAAATGACACCGGTCATAAAGTAAACACCGCTAACACAAGATCAAACAGGCATACTTTGACGAACTATCAGATATTGTAGAAAGGTATGGTTTTTGCAATCACATGAACATAATGCTAAATCGACTTCTTTAGACCTCTACTGCAACAAAGCGACCAAACTTCAACTGAAATCAACACTAACATACAACAAAGGGATCTAGCCATCCAAGCTTCTTTTTACTAAAGTTCTATACGTAACTAGCATGAGACAATCTCGGTATCTTTGCGGTACTGGATGATCCCTCTCGAACATCTAAGCGATTGATCATGCATCTTTCCGCCTTGCATACATTTCTGAAACGTTTTCTATCAGTAACTACACCACATACCTCATACGTTTAACAATCACTTGAGCACAGACTGTCATCGTATTCCCCCTTCCAAGAAATCAATACTCTCGATAAACATCTGTAACACACCCAATTACATCGCAAAAATGAATACCACACAAAGAACAGCTAACAGGAATGGTCCACAATAACACGAAGCTCCTTGTCTTATGTACATCTAATCCCTAGAAACAACAATGCAAAACAGACTACACTATTTTGAACTAATACAACACCCAAAAAATTTTATCGAATGCCAACAGCAGTCCTTTGGACACTAAACAAACGATTAAACGCACCTCCCAACGAAGGTAACTACCGAGCTTTAAATCACCTACCTACAGGGTTTATTGAAATCGATGCTTCTCGACCGATGAACCATAATTTACCACCGTAAGCATCTCGTCTACGCTACCGAGAGGCGTCCACTCTTAAAGTAAACGCCACTAAAATACCAGATAAATACACCACAACACTAACACATAACCATACTACTAAATATGCACTCCACAAATGTAGAACACCTCTAGGTTGCAACTAACTGTACCACTAAACAAATCGAAATCGCTATTTCGCACAAACCAGGATACATCATCCAGAACAGATTATGAACACAAGAGAGCTAATTTTATGAAAATATAATTACATTACTTCTATCAACAGCCATAAGAATAAAAAACCTAACGATTTGTCACAGCTATAACAACCCTCTTAAAGCACCATCAGCACAATAAATACCATCTCTAGGTAAACTCTACGGATCATAAAGAGACATACACGCACAGTCGTATTACCGAAAATTACTGCAACACTTCTATGGATCAGTTCCTCGCAGTTGACACAAACAAGGTATTTACCATATGAGTCGACTACACAAGCCGTTATAAATTGCATGAAAATATAGTTAGCGATAATCTATTTTATACATACACAAACAAACAGTTGGGTGAGCGCTAAATTGCGATGTAAAGTCAAACTCCAGTCAATACACCAATGTATCGCGCAACATCAACTTAAATGCACGCTTACTTAGATGTAGACTAGAACAGTACAGAAGTACATATCCAATAACTGACCAACTAACAGATACTCTACCAATTGAAGCACTGCTCTTCTGACACATAACCTGTCTTCCGGTATTTTCTCCTAGATCCATAGACCTGCAAAACCGAAACGTTCTACACAAAAAGCTATAAGTCTTAACAACAAATAGCTGTTGCAGATACAAACTATTACATATTTTAGGCAATTACATGGACGCTGGAGTGCTGTTCAACACACTATATCCCCCTACAGATCTTAGTACCTACAACAAACACCTCGTAAGGTTGGTCTACATATACCACAGAAGAGTAAAAGGCTCTTTTCACAGAGTGAAGAAACCTAGGATGTGTATAACTCGATTTCCACATCGCGAAAACGATACTGTGCTACAACAGCTCACAACACATTAGTTCCAAATGTAACCCTCTTTTAGGACAAAACGACCCACAGATCGGCGATTTTCACATCAAAACGATAGGCTTACAACACGAAACATCAAAATCTAACCCTTTTTAGGGCAAAACGAAACACACCTAGTAAGACACCCAAATGTTAATCGAAATATGCTTTTTGCATGATAACTCTATATGAAGGACCATTTAAAATAGAAGACAGTACGTTATTGTACGATTCTCCTGACCCTAACCATTTCTTTTTGTACACCCTAACAACCCGATAGCCCTGAAAATCCTGATACTTGCCACACAACAAGTTTCAAACCTTTATACCAATTAAATGACAAGCTTGAACTCTCAACCAGAAATGAATCCTCTGCAGTTCAAGTAACCAACACACTGAACGGTTAGCCATTTACAATAGACTGCAGTACGAGGATGTGAGATGTAGAGGTGGATTCGACAGATGTCAAAACACAGCACAACACTAATCAAATACTGGCAGCTGCGTGCGTGTTCCACTATTGCTCTCACACAATAAAACCAGTGCCACTCGCCTTATGTTGTCCAGCAAACAACAAGTAACGTTTTTATGCATGAAGGGTAACGTTTAGATCAGCGTTTCGTCTAGGTTGTTACAGGTGAAACATGCATCGTGAAACATGTACAGAGCTACAATAACTTTAAAAAAAACACAATAGACCATTTTTTATCTCTTTTTAAGGTACAGAGACCCACAGATCAAAGAAATACATATTTCAACCATCGATTGTTTTTCTATTGCGACAGTTTCATCGAATTACGCTTTTGTGTAAAATTTTAGCCGAAGAACTATTTACATTCAAACACATCGTGAGGTTGTACGACTCCTGCGACTATCCACGCCTTTATGTTTAAGACTGTAATGATACGAATAGGTAAGAAGAGAGAGACCTGGCTCAACAACAGGTCATGAATAATGGGCTGTCAGCCCCTCCACTCCCACCTCTACTCCCCCCCTCCACTCACCCTCCACCCCCACCTCCCCCCCCCCTCCTCCTCCCCCCCCTAGTGGTCAAGGTCATCGACAGGCATTGGAGAGAACTGGGACCAACCCCCCTATGACAAAGCTGGCTCAACCGTGAGTGATTCATGATTTATGACCCTAATTATAAAAACATTGCATGATTTATGACCATAATTATAAAACATTTGCATGATTGTTGACCCTAATTATTAAATTTGACATGATTAATGACTTCTGCGATACCCCCTCCCCGTCCCACCACTCGCTGACTACTAGACTCCTCCCCCTACCACCACAGAGCTCAATCGTACATATAGTCTCAAGTGCCGGCCGCGGTGGCCGAGGTGACTGAGGCGCTTCAGTCACGGTCAGCACGGCCACTACGGTCGGGGGTTCGAATCCCCCCTCGGGCATGGACATTTGTGCTGTCCTAGTTCGTAAGTAGTTCATAAGTAGTTTGTAAGTTTAGGGACTGATGACCCCGTAGTTAAGTCCCATAAGCTTTACAAACATTTGAACATTTGTAGTCTCAAGTTATAGACAGAACGTACGATTAAACATACTTCCCAACAAAGGCAACTAGCCCACTTTACGTCAGGAGATTTATAAAACCCCTCTTAATCTCGGCCTCAGAGGTACGCTGCCGAGATGCTTGCATTCGTAAACACCACTGTCCGCACCAGATTAAGAATGTCGAGAGCTAATTTTACGAATATAGAATTACGTTGGGTCTATCAAGAAAGAAAAACGATCGAATGGTCACAGCTATACAACCGCTCTTAATGCCCCATGGACACGGATCAGCCATCGGACATATAATTCTGTGCATGTCCTCGGTAGCCGCGAAGATGGACCCGCTGCGAATCCCGATGTGAAGCTCGCCGTTCGGAACCGGACGTGGCACAAGTTCTGCCAATGCCAAAAGACGTGGCAAAAAGGATCCTGGCTGCCTTTGGTCATTTCGTCAGCCACAGCCACATGTTTAAAGTAAAATTTGAAACTCTGACGCTACCACCTACTAACGGTGGCTTAAACCTTGTAGACGTGTATAATAAAGCACATGCGCTGTACACGTGCAAGACGTACAAACAGTGGAAGAGGTCACCGAATAGCATAGCAGCATTTTTACTTAACGAAATAGTACCAGCCAACTGCGATGCCCCAATTGATGTTCACCACTTCCCCAGCACACTCTACCACTTAAAACATTTCTTAATGGAGCACAGTTATCTTAGGATGAGGATTGCAGAGAAAGAATATGATAAGTGTCAAACAAGTATACAAAAACTTAATGCTGTTTCATAACAAGAATGTCATAGAAACTAAGTTCAATGCAGTCAAATGGTCAAATATCTGGAAAAACATCCATCATTTGAACTTACGCCAACTGACGTGAAGGCATCCATCATTTGAACTTACCAACTGACGTGAGGGCAACAGAAAAATGACAACGAACGAACGCCTTCATTCCATTCGCATGCCCGATTCTCCTATGTGTATCATCTGTAATCTAAATGACACTGATGATTAACATTTTTTTTTTTTTTTTTTTTTTTTTTTTTTTTTTTTTGTGGAGAGGCGAACACCATCTGGCAGTCAGTCAGAAGAAAATTACCGATCATCCAGAGAACATCGCCGCATACAATAACACCCTCGAGTTTTTTATTACCCGATGAAATTTTTTACCCCAAGACGAAGAACAATGCGGTTAACTGGTTAAGGGGACATACCGTATTTTATATCCTGAAAAGCACTGAAAAGAGCGAACAAGACTTTTGGACCTACATAAGGACCCAGTACCAAAACCTACTAAAAATAAAGGATTATCATCATCAATACGCTAATTTCCTTACGAGGACTATCATGTAAATTGCACATGGAACAATACCATTGACAATGGAGTTTATAGAATGAAAGCATAATTAATTGCACAAATAAATACAATAACTCAGTTAACGATAAAATGAAGAAATGAAGAACTATTTACTGATGAAACGGAATCTTCTAGAAGAAAACATCTGTATTTCAGAATAAATTTTGGTTTTCAAACAAGATACATATCCATTATACATATTTATATTTTATTATAGATGAATTCTGTGCTCCAGCCTATTGACATGTTTCGGAGTTAGAGAAGAAAGCATTTTAGTGTTAGTGAATAACAGAAAGCACGAAGAAACTGAACTTCAACCGGACACGAACAACTGCGAACACAAACCGAGAAGATGAACTTTGAAATCGACGGTGGGCAGGGTCATAGAAAAAGAAGTTAAAGTTATTTTCTCGAATTGTAAATAGAAGAAAAATAGATTGTTTTATACTAAAAAAATAAATAAAATAAAAAGAAAGTATGCGGCGGGCGCGCTGCCCCCTCATAAGCCGCTCCTACCGGGCCGCGGTGGAGTAGCCGAGTGGTCTAAGGGTACGGCCATAGTGGGCCGCTCCACGCTTCCTGCTTCTCGCCGGCAGGGAGGCGGTTGGAAAACCCAGTGTGTGATCCCATTGGGGTGGCCATAGTGCACCCGCGCGGCCGCCTCAGCTCGCTCACATCGCTTTCACAGGCGAGTGCAAGAAACAATTTATGTTTCTTGCTCCGCTCTCAGCTCGCGGGTGCCGAGGTTTCAACGCTGTGCGCTGCGCGTCGTGTTTAATGGGAGCTGATAAAGACGCGTTTATCTCAAAAGTGTCGAATGAAAGGCCGTTATTTCACTGTAGCTGAATTTTATTGAACTTTTGTAGACTCGCACAACTGGTTTTGTAATGTCTTTTATTGCATCTTGGTGTTCATATTGGTGCAAGAATACCAGTACTTTAATATAGCAAACAACTAGGCATTCAAGATAATTTACGTGTAGATAGGTTATTTCGCTGCGGAGCGCGCGGTTGCTCGCCGTGGAGGTTCGAGTCCTCCCTGGGGCATGGGTGTATGTGTTGTCCTTAGGTTAGTTTACCTAGGTTTAAGTAGTTTGTAAGCTACGGACTGATGACCACGCAGTTTGGTCCGATAGATCCACAAACACTTGATTTTCGGCCCTCCCGGAGGAGGCGGTATTGTTTGTATGTGGGCAGCGCACGCGCGCGGGGTGCGGGGCGGCCTTGACGGCAGCACATTAGGAGTGGGCCGATGGGGTCCATCTTCGCGCCTGCCGAGGACATGCACAGAATTATATGTCCAATGGCTGATCCGTGTCCATGGGGCATTAAGAGCGGTTTTCTTTGTTTGTAGAACCAACGTAATTCTATATTCGTAAAATTAGCTCTCGACATTCTTAATCTGGTGCGGACAGTGGTGTTTACGAATGCAAGCATCTCGGCAGCGTACGTCTGAGGCCGAGAATCAGAGGGGTTTTAAAAATCTCCCGACATAAAGTGGGCTAGTTGCCTTCGTTGGGAAGTATGTTTAATCGTACGTTTTGTCTCTAAAGGACTTGGCATCCGATAAAATTTTTTGCCTTTTACTCTTCCGCGGGGTAGGAGAAGCATATTTCTCCCAATCCAGAACATTATTCTTAAGTTACAGATATCGTCGAATTAGGTCTGTTATCTACAAACAGCGTCATTCAGTAAGTCCAGCGAAAAAGAGTAAATGTATCGTGCTGACTCAAACCATTCTCCATTAAAGAAATTACACCGTTAAGTGCAGTTAATGCCTAATGTACACGAAAAAGAAAATCGGAACTGGTGGATATCGAAGCCAGGAAACGGAAACTTGAATAGATGGCTAAAGCAACTGTCAGGACGAATACAAACTGATTCTGGAGAAAGAACAATCTATAGCAGATGTCCAAGTGAGGTTTACATGTCCATGTTAACACCGAGCTTTCGCTCACTTACAGTTACAAACTCTACTTATCAGGCGAACCACCGGATACTGGTCAAGAGGCAGGAAACGCACCCTCTGCCAATTTTCCACGAAGAGACAGACCACAAGGTCACAAAATGATGGAGATACATCCTTAAGATCCCAAAAGTCCTGTGACATCCGTGAACAACACTGCAAAACAACAGCAACGAACATTTTCTTCGTCAACATCAGAGGCCAGAAATACAGTCAAGAAAGCAACACAGGAATCCACTGAGCTCCACAACGCTCAGGAAGCAAGAGATGTTTCACCGTATCATCGCCGCAAACCCAGACTGTAAGTAGCGCACTAGCTCCTTATCAAAATGTTATTAACACTGTTGAAGTTAGTGTTCGAGCTTCAGCTTCTGGGATAAATGTTTTAAAGCGTAATGAGAACTTGAGCAAGGGAAACAAATATTCAGAGACAGATGAAGGACCTTACTATGTGTTTGTAGAAATCTGTAATGCAAACAGTGGGAGATTACACCCTATGGCTCTTGGCAAACTGCTATACCGTGAAGGTGTTCCTATGAAGAAAGATATTATTGAGGTACATAATGCAGGAAGAAATAAAATTAAGGTGGAAATGCGTTCGGGGTCAGCTGCAAATAGTTTAGTAGATCTACAGCTTTTCCCTGAAAATCAAATGGAGGCTTTTATTCCCTGTGTCATGACTACCAAGCAAGGAATTATTAAGAATGTTGATGTCTCTTTAACTGTCGAAGAAATACAGCAGGAAATTACCTGTGACAAAGAGATATTAAACGTTAGGCAGTATACTAAAAAAAGTCAGTGTTTATGGGTCAGAACAGATCTTGCAACAACCAGTTTGCGCTATAACATTTAAATCCCAGAGGCTGCCAGACAATGTTTATTTATATGGTGTCCGATGCCAAGTGGAACCATACGTCGCCCCTCAAATTCAGTGTTTCAATTGTTTGCAGTTCAACCACAGACGCTCACAGTGTCGTGGTCAGCCTAAATGTGCTAAATGCTCTGGCCAGCACTTATTAAGTCAAAGTACTTCACAGAATGAACCGTGCTGTCTGTTTTGCCAAGGAATGCATTTGTCAACAGACAGAAAATGCCCCAAATACCAACGTCTTGCTTGTCTCAGGCGAGAACATGTTTACCAGGGTCTCACGCCCCAACCACCCCCTGTGTATGAACACGTGTATTGTCGTCACCAGCTAAAGGACCTGCTTTGGAAAATCCTCCTGCAAGCCGAGTACCTCTTGTTGATGGCAACTAAAGGGAGGACCATAAGAGTCATACCACAACCAGACACAAGATAATTAGTGCTCCACGGCCAAAGGTGTACTACAATCGGACACACACACGACAAAGCTGTTTTCCTAACCTACAGCGATGTCTATACAGCCACCAAAACCAAGTCAACCGATTTGGTCCAAGACACAGCAGTCCAGCCCCTATGCCGATAGCCAAGAGCTCAGCTTACTTATTAACATAACAGGCAACCCAAATCTATCAAAGACACAATTCTGCCCACAAGCTACGTCTAGCATACCAGAACGACATGACATGTTATACAACAACATTCCGTCAATTTATAACTCCAGTTCAGTCATTGAGGAACTTGTCAGCATCATCATAGGAATTGTCGAGCAAACAAAAGTAGGAGCACCAATTGACCTGGCTGATATCCGGCATATGATAGGCAACACAATGAATGGTTACAGTTGGCAGTTGCTACGGTATTTATTAATTTAAACTGTGGTTTGAATGTCTGTGATCTTTGGGTTATGATTATTCGATATCTATGTTACACATAATTTTTAGCAATCGTTCAAAGGTGATTTTTTTTTAGTATGATTGGTGTGGAATGTTGCGTTACGATTGATAATTTAATAATCTTTATGATCGATATGTGCGTCAGATAGTCTGTGGTTTGTTAGTGGTCGTATTTATCCGTTATCTTTGGTCAAGAAATCATTAAAATTATCGATTAAAGTTTTGTTTGTAAAATCAGATTTTTCATTTAAAACATCATCAGGGTATATATATATATATATATATATATATATATATTGGTAGCTTTGTTTTACGTGAGTGAAGTCTATGGCAGATATTATAGTTGGTTTTATATACAAATTGGATACTTGTGTTTTTATTAAAGAGCCTAATTTTGTTTGATAATTTGCCTAAATATGTAAGTGGTATGTATGTAAGTTTAGTTTTTTTCTGGTACTTGCCTACATAATTTAATATCCTTGTGGATTTTTTGTATTGTACGTGAAGTTTTCCTATTGTATATTTGTAGTACAACAAAATTCACTAACTGTAAAAGTAGCAGCAACCATAGAACAAGAATGCAAACAACAAAATGGAACATACAGATACACAAACACTGATCACAAAATCATCTCTAGCATCAATAACAAACTCACTATAAACCAAGCAGTTACAACCAAAGCAGACAAAGGAAATAGCCTTGTCATAATTTATCAAAATGATTATATAAATAAAGTAAATGATTTTATTACAAATAATAGCATAACAGAAATCCCTAGAGACCCTACCAACAAATATATGGCCAAAACAAAAAAGATAATAAAAAGTTGCAATAATAGCCTTACAGATTTCGAGAAAAAACAATGTATTGTAATGAATCCCACAATACAACGCCTACATGAACAATCAAAGCTACATAAGCCAAATATTCCGATTCGACCAGTAATTATCTGTATCAATAGTCCCACTTGTCTTATTAGGAAAAAGTGAAACAGATAACTCAAAATTATATACATTTAACACTAAATTCACTATAAAAAAACTCTCATACACACAAAAAATAAAGGAGTACAAAATTACATCTAATGGAAAATTAGTATCATTTTATATTATGAATTTATATACCAATATACCAGTTTAAAAAACAATTACAACCATACAGAATAACCTTTTGAAATATATAAAAATTTCAGTCACAGACACGCAAGAAATAATAGACTTACTCAACTTGGTTGCAACATAAAATTATTACGAATTTAACAACAAAATATACCCGCAAATAGAAGGAGTAACTATGGGTTGTAGTATTGCTGGCACCCTAGAAGATAATTTTTTGAATGCATTAGAAGAAAATTTTTTTGCACCTACAAGCATAATTAATAAAACAATTATTTACTGCTTTAGATGTGTTGTGATACAGTTGCTCTAATAGATGGAAATATGATCGACATCCAACATATCCATCGAGTACTAAATGAACTACATCTTAAAATGCAGTTCGCAATGGGAACAGAAACCAACAAATCAATTCCAGAATGAAACTTTCACTCTGCAGCGGAGTGTGCGCTGTTATGAAACTTCCTGGCAGATTAAAATTGTGTGCCGGAACCGGGACTCGAACCTGGGACCTTTGCCTGTCGCGGGCAAGCGCTCTACCACTGAGCTACCCCGACACGACTCACGATGCCGCCCCACAACTTTACTTCCGCCAGTACCTCGCCTCCTACTTTCCAAACTTCACAGAAGCTCTCTTGTGAAACTTGCAAGACTTGCCCGCGAAAGGCAAAGGTCCCAGGTTCGAGTCCCGGTACCGGCACACAATTTTAATCTGCCAGGAAGTTTCAACAAATCAATTAATTTCCTGGACCTCAATATTAGTAACACTAATAATTCTCATGCGTTCGAAATATTTAGGAAGAAAACAACCACTGACCCTATAATGCAAGCTACTTCATGCCACCCAAGAGCACACATACATGCATACTTCCATGTCATGATTAATAGATTACAAAATTTACCATTAAACCAAGTTGCCATAGAAAAGAAAACTGATACACTACGATATATAGCACAACAAAATGGTTTCAACCCAGACATTATACTACAAATATACAATAGTGGAACATCACCTACAAAACAAAAAATCCACAAGGATATTAAATTATACAGACAAGTGTCAAAAAGAAACGAAACTTACATATATACCAATTATGTATTTAGGCAAATTACCAAACAAATTAAGCTCATTAATGAAAAACACAAGTATCCAATTTGCATGCAGAACTAACTATAATATCTGCCATGGACTTCACTCACGTAAAACAAAGTTACCAATGTACAGTATCTCGTTTTCTTACTAACGGTCAAGTAACGTCGAAAATCGTTTTTCTAACGTGCTACTCGTGATATTAATGTTTCAGTCTCGAAATATTCTTCATTTGTTATTTTTGTACGTCGTTGTGCGTAGGCTTTTTCCATTTAAGTGCAAATATTATTCCGTCTCTTTTGTCGGACAACACCAGCAGAAACAATACTAAACGCCGGATGCAACGTTTTCAGTGTGACGATAACTCGTAGGAAACAATAGAAAAAAGTTTGAGATGGCAAAGAATTTCTGTAATTTCAGTCAGCTCGACTGGAATCAGTCGACTTCCTCCGATGTCGCCAGACGCCACTCCCCAGCTGGTGCCCACTGTGCAACGCACACGGAAATTCAGTACTCCACACGTCAGTGACGTCACAGAGGACCTTAGTCCAAGCATTCTGTGACAGCGTAATGCTAAATTCGCAGACATTATTACCTGAAAACAAAAAATACGAGCGTGTAGGGAATTAAATTTCAAATAGTTTCTGTTTTATCAGACTCTAACATAGGAAGCGAAATTTTCCGAAAAAATTCGCAAAGTTCCAAGAAACGGTTTTTATTAATTAAATAAAAAACGATGTCACAGATGTGAAAATTTTAAATTGGAAAGTTTATCCCTTAACATCATCTATAAATTGCTTTCTTGTACGTATCGATTGATTTTTTACGGTTCGACATATATCGCAAAAACACTTAATATTCTTTAATAACTAGATTCCTTATAACTCGACAACATTCACCTTTTTAAACTCATTATTTACCTCAAGTGTGGCGCGAAATAAGTCAAAAAAGACCTTTTCCGAAAAAAAAATCAGTATTTTTTTTTTAAATATGTCGATTTTTTTTTTAATAATTGGCTAGAGTCGGTCAGGGGATCGACTAGAGAAACGGTTTTTCGTCTGTTTTCCTCATGAAGAGTTGTAATATCTTGCCATTAAATAATTTTTTAGTATCAAAGAATGACTTTGAAAAACTTGCACTATTTTGGTGCGCATTTTCTTCAACTGACTATTTCTATTTTTATGTTATGAAAGGAACTGTTTAAGAAATATGTTGCTGACATTTTTTCACAGATTTTAAAACGAATATTGTTGCTCTACGACCTTCTGGCGCCGAAATAAATATTTTTCTATAAAAAATGTAGTGTACGTAATTTACGTTTTACAGCGATGTGCATCATGGAGCTTGATATTGAATACTGCTACTGGTAAGTAAAAATACTTGGATACGTTGCACGGTTTTCTAGTGTTACCAATCGACTGGGAAAGTGAAGCGTGCAACCGTGCAGTGCCTGGTGGCCTGAGGGGGTGAGCGGGTGAACGGCCGATTGGAAAGGGCGGGGGGGGGGGGGGGGGTGAGAGACTGGCGCGTGTTCTCTCTGACAACACTCTAGAGTCTAGACGGCCCATACTTGCGAAATCTCATATATATTTTTTGAAACATTTTTGTTTCCTATGGGAAATAGCGTCTCTTTTTATTATTATTTACTTTAAATATAGAGCGGACTACATGGTCCAGTAATGTCACCACAAAAAAGGTCTTTTGCTTGCAAAAACTGAGATAGAAGAATTTTTTTTTATCTTATGTATGTGGTTGTCAATGTTTACAATACATGTATTCGTCCTTCAAAACCCTCGAGACAACATTTTTACGGGCAAAAAATTGCAAATTTTTGCGACTTTCTTCAGTTTTTCGCCTATTTTTCGTAAATTATGCATCGTACTGAAGATGGTATCCTTGGCAAAATAAAAGTGCATTAAATTTTACGTCAAGTGACCTGTTCAAACGTCGGAATCGGTACAGTCATTTAGCAGGAATCACTTTCCACATATGTGATTTTTAACAACTACCCTAAAAAGTCGGCTACAACGTGTGTATCTCAAAAACGGCTACTCCAAATGAAAAGTTTTGTGACGACATTACTATGTAGTCCGCTCTATACTGTTTTCATATTTAAAATACATAATAAAGGGAGGAGGAAGGAAGCTTGGTGTTTAACGTCCCGTCGACAGCGTGGTCATTAGAGACGGAGCTTAGCTCGGAGTGTTTGGGTGAGAATATGGAAGGAAATCGGCCGTGCCCTTTCAAAGGAACCATCCCGGCATTTGCGTGGAGTGATTTAGGGAAATCACGGAAAACCTAAATCTGGATGGTCGGAGGCGCATTTGAACCACCGTCCTCCCGGATGCGAGTCCAGTGCGTTACCACTGCGCCACCTCGCTCGGTACATAATCTATATCTATATATAAAAGGCTTGTGTGTGTACGTGCTGACAGACTTTTCTCCATGACCACATACTGCCACCCACTCGTGGTTGTGGTGGTACATAGCCCTTGGTCTAATGATCTTACTAAGGGAGTTTGGTCGCGGTGCGTGGCAGTGGGTGAGTGTGACGAGCAAAAATTCGCAAAATATGCAATAAATACTCTTAGGAAAAGCTGTATACTCTGTGACTTACGAACTTTACGGTACGAGTCAAAATCTGTTTATTCTTTCAATCGTCAGACAATGCGGTCCTTTCAGACTTTAATAACGACCAGGAATATCAAATACGCATTTTTTTTAAAAAATAGATCACATGTTTCCGTCAACCACACATTACCGACTATGAACAGAGACACAAAACAAAGATAAAAATCCAGATACTCAAAAATAAAAAATACTCGTGGAACATTGATCACTGTCGTGGAAGCTTGGTGGAAACACAGACATGCCGGTGGCCTCCTGTGATAATGTTGGCAACAGATGTCGAATAAAGAGAATCATGTGACATCGTCATAAGCCAATCGCGTGACACGCAAATATTTTGTCGTGAAATCAAGCATACAGCAGGAACAGCAGTATTTATCTACACTCTATGTGGTTCGGTCATCTTTTCAACGATTTTATATCGTGTTATTGATGTTGCCAACATAAAAACACGAGGCCGCCAGGATAGAAAGTAGAAGTTTACCGAATCAGATACATCCGTTGTTGTCACGTCTCATTTTGACCAGCACTTTCACGCGAAACTCTTTTGCATAGAGTCTCATGATTCAGATAGTCTTACAATTCATTCCAAATTCCTATTCAAGAAGATATTTGTGAAAACTATTAGAAATCAATATTCGCACTTATCCAATATCGTTTTCAGAAATGTAATTTGCCAGCCGCTTTCGGCGCTGCTGTTGCATTGTGTAACTTTGTGAACACAACCTAACATTGAATTTACATTGTTACGAAGCACGGACTTAAATTAATTTCACTCTTAGTGTGAAAAACTTTATGAACATTCATAGTTTTCGCCAATGACTTGTACTTAAATTTGACAACTTGGCTAGGAGAACTGAGTTTATTGACAGAGAGATCCAAAGGGGATTTTTTTTTTGCAGACCTAGGTCCGGAACCCAAAGAACCGTGATATACACAGGACCTCCTTTAACAACCGTTGCGAAGCACGGGCATATAAGCTAGTAAAGTATAAAAAAAGAGAGACGCTGTTTCCCAAAGGAAACAAAAATGTTTCAAGAAATATATAAGAGATTTTGCAAGTGCGGGACGTTCAGAGTGTTGTCAGAGAGAACACGGCGCCAGTCTCCCCACTCCCCCCCCCCCTTTACCCACTCCCCCCCTTTACCCCTTCCAAACGACCGGTCACCCGCTTACCCCCTCGTCCGCTCCGTCGCAAGGCACTGCGCGCTTGCACGCTTCATTTTACCAGTCGATTACTAACACTAGAAAACAATGCAACGTATCCAAGTATTTTTACTTACCAGTAGCAGTATTCAATATTAATCTTCATGATCCACATCGCTGTGAAATGTAAATTACGTCCACAACATTTTTTAAAGAAAAATGTTTCTTCTCGCCAGAAGGTCGTACAGCAACATTATTTGCAAAATTTTTTTCGACTTATTTCGTGCCATACTTGTGGTAAATAATAAGTTTGGAAACGTGAATGTTATGAAGTTATAAGAAATGTAATATTGATCTCGGGTATGCAGCCGGATACCGTCGTCAACCAGACACGATATTTCAACAGACCAACTGGCTGCCATCTTCAGGTGAGACCGCAGAACACTAACTCGCCAGCGAGTTAGTGTTCTGCGGTCTCACCTGAAGATGGCAGCCAGTTGGTCTGGTGAAATATCATGTCTGGTTGACGACGGTATCCGGCTGCATACCCGAGATCAATATTATCAGTTACTACGCCGGGAAAGTCTACGCAACCATATAAGGAATGTAGTTATTAAAGATTTTTAAGTGTTTCTTGATATATTTCGAAACGTCTCAAATCGGTCGATACGTAAAAAAAAAAAAAAAAAAAAAAAAAAAAAAAAAAAAAAAAAAAAAAAAGCAATCGATAGATGATATTAAGGCCTACAACTTTCCAATTTAAAAAATTTTCTATCGGTGTTATCGTTTTTATTTATTTAAGGAAAATCGTTTTTGGAACTTTGATAATTTTTTCGGCAAATTTGGCCATTTATGCTCGAGTTTTATATACCAGAAATTGAAATTGAAATTTAAATTCCTACACGCTGGTTTTTTGTTGTTTTCGGGCAATAACGTTTGCAACCACTTGTTCGTAATGCTCGACTATCTGGCGATGGGGCGGCGCCGGCTTAAACCAACACCTCCTAGAAGACAAGGCCTTACAACAGGTCGTGCCTAGGTCGCACTTAGAGGCCCCGGTCGCCAGCTCACTGGCTGTTGGCTGGGGCACGCCCACCGCCGCCCAGCGGCCGGCCAGTCAGATGGCGGCCGAGGCCTCTAAGTGAGACGTAGGCACGGCCTGTTGTAAGGCCTTGTCTTCTAGGAGGTGTTGTTTAAACGCGGGCAGGGCGCGCGGTGGGATGCGCCTCGCCACGGACTGGGCGGCCGTCTGTTTTACCTGAGGCAGGCCGAGCACAGCGCCGGCGGCAGCAGCAGCAGCAGTGGCAGCAGCGACAGCAGCAGAGGTGGGCGACAGCGACAGCGACAGCGACAGGCGCGCGGCCGCATCTCGCGCAGCTGTGCCGCGGCCACCAGCAGCCAGCAGAAGGCAGCAGCCAGCAGCCAGCAGCCGCGTCAGCGCACAGTCAGCTGCAGACGCCGCAGCCGCAGCTGTTCTGCCGCCGACTGCCGCCGCCGCCGCTGCTGCTGCTGCAGGGCCCCGCGCTCGGCCACAGCCAGCACCCCCTATAGAAGAAAGTCTGCGCACGACGTCACAACATGGCGGCGGTGAGAGGCTCACAGTCCTCTGAAAGATCGTAAACATTAGCAGTGCACGCTGTTTATAGTGCATTCTTTCCTTCGGGAGTGTATTTATTACGTAAATTGGTGTTGTGTACGGTGTGATCGCTTCGCTGAACGATTTGTGTGTGAGAACAACGTGTGGTCTCTCTTTTACTGACAAAATGCCATTTCGCTGTTCTGTGTCGAAATGTAGAGGAAATTACGACTGTGGTCGAAAAGTTACTGTCTTTAAACGTCCGGAGAAGAATAAGCTAATGGGGTGGTTACATAAATAAAATGAATCGCAATATCCAACGGTAAACGGACATGATTTAAAACTCTTGTATAAGGTTAAACAAAAACGAAAACTTACACATTAACTTGAAGGAGGCAAGTTATCCTGGGAATTCTTGATAACCATTTCTCTTTTCCGGACGTTTAAAGACGTTGACTTTTGGGCCACAGTCGTAATTTCCTCTACATTTCGGCACAGAACAGCGAAATGGCATCTTGTCAGTAAAAGAGAGACCACACGTTGTTCTCACACACAAATCGTCCAGTGTGGCGATCACACCGTACACAACACCAATTTACGTAATAAATACACTCCTGAACGAAAGAATGCACCATTAACAGCGTGCACTACTAATGTTTACAATATTTCAGAGGACTAAGCCTCTCACCGCCGCCATGTTGTGACGCCGTGCGCACGCTTTCTTCTATAGGGGGTGCTGCTACAGCCCACTTACGAGATCGACCTTGTGGTGAAAATTGACCACTCCAAGAGCGCGTCCCTTTCCTGCCTGCGTGGAAGTCGGCAGGTCTATAGACTGTGCCGAGAGTGGAGTTGTATATTTCCTACTGTGCTGGAGAATGCCGCGCGGGAGTAGCCGAGCGGTCTGGAGCGCCAAGTGATGGATGCTATCGACAAGGGTTCGCAAATCGATTCCGTATTTCTTGATTTCCAGAAGGCTTTTGACACCGTACCTCAAAAACAGCTTTCAATCAAATTGCGTGGTTACGGTATATCGCCCCAAATTGAACATTGGAGAAAGGCTACAACCTGTCAAACTCCTCGCGCAACCATTGCATCCAAAAAGGTTTCAAATGTTTGTATAGTTTATGGGACTTAACTACGGGGTCATCAGTCCCTAAACTTACAAATTACGTATGAACTAGCTAACACTAAGGACGGCACAAATATCCATGCCCGAGGGGGGATTCGAACCCCCGACCGTAGTGGCCGTGCAGACAGTGACTGGAGCGCCTCAGTCCCCTCGGCCACCGCGGCCGGCCCATTGCATCCATTTCATGCCCTCCAACTCATAACTGCTGTCTGGTTTTTGTACAAGTTGTAAATATCCATCCGTTCCCTAATTTTACTCCTGCTGACTTCAGAATTTGAAAGAGTATATTCCAGTCAACGTTGCCGAAAGCTTTTTCAAATCTAAATAAATAAATAAATAAAATTTAAAAAAACTAGACATATAGTTTTGCCTTTTCTTAATCTATTTCTCAAGATAAGCCGTAAAGTGAGGTTTGCCTTCCGTGATCCTACATGTCTCCTGAATCCAAGCTGATCTTCTCCAAGGTCGGCTTCGACTAGCTTCTCCAACCTTCTGTAAATAATTCATGTTAAAATTTGGAACCATAACGTACTAAACTGATGATTCTGTAATTTTTACATCTGTTTGCACCTTCTCCCTTTGGAATGGCCCCTAAGCTATGTCACTTCAGGCGCTGGCTCCTACAACTTATATCACCACAAAAAAATAACTAACGTAACCTAATAACAAAAAGAATTCTGCTAATTTAAATGCAATTAATGGACTGGTGTGGTCATGACTTAAGTAATGCATTTTCTATGTAACTTTTAAATGTACTTAACTGGTCGCATTACGTGCTACAATGAACATGGGCACCGTTGAGACACCTATTTATGCCATTAATTAACAATTATCTTAGAATGTTTTGCAAAGTTAGCATACAAAGAAACCGTTTCAATACAGATACATTTTTTCTAACTCCATAATTTCATATCTGACCCCGGACTTTGTCATGAAGTTCATTTACAGATTACGAAGTGCGTCCCTAAAAAAAGGGCCTGTAAGAATTATTTACGCAAGAACCTTGACCACCTGACATGAATGTAGGAAAAAT
This sequence comes from Locusta migratoria, assembly GCA_026315105.1. NCBI lineage: Eukaryota > Metazoa > Arthropoda > Insecta > Orthoptera > Acrididae > Locusta > Locusta migratoria. Next base: position 472,613,021 of record CM048748.1, on the reverse strand, counting down.
ATTTTAAACCCTCGATTGAACTTTTATGTATCTAAATGAAGAAAATTTTGTAATTATAATTGTAAAAGATTTATAGTGTAAACGTACTGTGTAAAAAAGGACAGTGAAATGGTCAGAACATAATTATGCTCAATTTAAAACGAAATGCCAGTGTAAAGTGTGAGACAATGTACTAGTTAGTCAAACAGGTGCTCAACAGACACTTAGTGCAACGTGTGCCCTTAAAAACAGTGACAGTGCAATTAATGTTTGAAAAAATCGTGTGAAGGACGCAAACCCTCGACTTCATAAAACAATAAGTGACGTTTTGAACAGTGAAAGTTCCGAGAACGTACCTATGTTCGACAAAGTAAATTAAATCGTAACTTGTAGTAAACCAAAAAGTCACATAAACTGTTTCGTTGATTGCAAATCTGCTTAGGGACTACCTAGAAACGGTAGCGAACTTTCTTGCAATGTCAAACGGACTTTTAAAGTAAGCATGGACAAATTTCAAGTGAGTGCGACTTAGGTCATGTACAGTGAAGTGTAGACAGTTCGAGTGACAAAGACGCTTCGAAGTTGAACAATATGTGTGTGCTAGACACGCTTTATGTTAAGCGGACAGTATATCAGCAGCCATTAGGAACTTGTAAACTGAAGTTATAAACAGCAGCGAGTGGCTAACTTGCTAACAAAACGAACGTTGTGCTCACCCAGTCTTCAAACTCTCGACTGCACGAAGTGTAGAATCCCGGTGACAGAGGAAAATGATGTGCACCGTGTATTACCGCAGAGGACACTCGAAAACACGGTACTGAGTGACGAATACTTCGGCTGATACGAAATACTGAATCGTTACTCGTGAATACATTTCGTTACTTGCATCTACCGTATCGATACGAACTTATTCATGAATGCATTTCGTTGTTCGCATCAACCGTATCGATACAAACCCGTAAAGAAAAACAATACGGAGAGTGGCGTATTTTTCGTGATACTATTTATTATTAGATGAGTAATTTTTATAGACATCCGTGACGAATTTTAAGTGCATATTGCGTAGCTCTGAGATTTTATATGATTATTTTTGTTTATAAACATTTTGGATTATACTTCTTGGCCCGTGTTTTCAAGGTTAATCCTCCATGATCTGACGTCTGCTTTTAACGCCAACATACGTTTTACTGTATATTTTACCTGTAAATAGGGTTACCAAAAGTCCTCTTTTTCCCGGACACGTCCTCTTTTTGAAGCAAGAAAATGTGTCCGGCCGCAATTGATAAAATTCAACTAAATATCCTCTTTTTTGGGTTCCGAGAAAACAAATTTACTTTTGTGTCATTGACGCAACGGATTCGTTCGCAATGCAGTTCCAAACTGTGGGCAACTTTCACGCGCATACTCAGAGAGAAATTGCTGTTCACAATTTTACTCTCCGCATGGGCCTGACAGTTGCAAACGATTCGGAACTTCTCTGCGAAGGAACGCGGTTGTCTATCATTATGTCTTCTGCATTATGTTCTTTGGTGTTACCTTTGATATAATTTGTGGTTTAGGTTAAAGCTGTATTGAGGTAGACTTTTGCTTCAAAATAAATTACTAACTTAAATACAAATACAAAATGCCGAAAAGAAAGTTAGTGTTCAATGATGTGCTCTTGGAGAAATACAAGAAACGAACATGAAGCGGAATGTTTGATTTGCCGTGCTGGGACATACGCATTCGTCGCAAACAAAAGTAAGTCGTATAAATATCGTAAGGGTTAATACTGGATCGTAAATATAGTTGGTTCAAAAGTGAAAAAGACAAGAGTGAGTCAACTGAGTCTAGTGATGATGAATAAACTGTCCAGGTTCATAATGTTTTGTTTTACAATAACCATACGAAGTTACTGATTTAGTTTGTAGTAGTTTTACGTGGTTCATTAATAAAGTTGTAAATTACAGTATTTTAACAATAAAGTGTCCTTTTTTATTTGAATTGTCCTCTTTTTTGATGAGGAACATATGGTAACCGTACATGTAAAGTTTTTAGTTTAATGGATAATTATTTGTTTCTGATCTTGTCTACTATAAAAAAAATTATAAAAAGTACTCAAAAGTTTATGATCTACGCATTTTCATTCATGACGGTACTATCTTAATCGTTAATGTCACATAATACAGTGCGACAATGCTGCTGCTTGAAAATGTAATGCTACTACACTGGCATTAGTCACGAATTATTCCGATTGATTGTGCCATTCCAAGCCTTCAAGTAAATTGCGGGAACAGTACTTAAAGTGGAGGTCGTGGGTGGATCTCGCTAATTTTGATCACTTTGTATGTTACTTGTATTTTAATCACGACAGAAATGTACTGTACTGATCCTTTCCTCATTAGTATAATTGCCTCAAAAACAGGCATACAGTGTGTACGTGGCAAGTTTAATTGTTAAATTAATATTAACAGTTAACATTTTTTCACGGTTTCAAAGTCAGTGTAGAGGCCGTATTTCTGGGTGGTACTGGTAACGGGAGTAACGAGTAACGATTCGTTTGTAACGAGTACAGTTTCTTTTACTTTACACACGGATACGTATCTTCGTTACTCTCACAGCAGTAAGCCACAGTAGCTGCCGCCCGCTACGGGTTGGCGACTCATTATTGGAAAGACTCTGTTGAATGTGCAACGGAACTGCCGATTAGCGCGAACTATTTTAAAAATAAACTTTCAACCAAAAGACTGCCCCCCCCCCCCCGCAAAAAAAGGCAGTGACGTAATCTTGTATGTATACTGCAAGACTGTAAATAGAGTAAAAAGTTGTTAGTAGTAATCACTAGTTTAAATAATTGGTACTGCAGAAGAGTTAAGTTTTCTTGCCATAAAGTAGATGTAGTTAAAAATTGCCAATTTAAATTAAGAGGCTACACCTCGAACAAACAGTAATAAAGTTGGAACTTCCTGGCAGATTACAATTGACCTTTTCCTTTCGCGGGCAAGCGCTCTACCTACTGAGCTATCCCGACACGACTCATGATGCCAACTCACAACTTTACTTCCGCCGGTACCTCGCCTCCCACTTGAAATTTCATTCTGGAAACAGCCCTTAGGCTGTGGCTAAGCCATGTCTCCACCATATCCTTTCTTTCAGGAGTGCTAGTCTTGCATGTTTCTTAGGAGAGCTTCTGTGAAGTTTGGAAGTAGGAGACGAGGTACCGGCGGAAGTAAAGTTGTGAGGTGGCATCATGAGTCGTGTCGGGATAGCTCAGTTGGTAGAGCGCTTGCCCGCGAAAGGCAAAGGTCCCAGGTTCGAGTCCCGGTCCCGGCACACAATTGTAATCTGCAGGAAGTTTCATATCAGCGCACACTCCGCTGCAGAGTGAAAAATTTCATTCAGTAATAAAGTTATTTAGTTAATTAATTTATAAAAGAAAATAGTTTAGAATAAGCACAATATCTTGATGTGGGCGTGCGCCTAAATCTTTGAAAATAATATTGTAACACATTTATGTACGCGTACGGTCAACTTCCCAATTTAACCCTTAGAAAAACACTAAACAACAGCACACAGAAACGAAAATGCTGCAGCTATGGACTAATGATGTTTCTACGCTTCGGAGCCAAAAAAATGAGTTCTAACGAAGAGACGTGTGGCTGAAGACGGCTCGCGCCAGACATCTATCCTCAACCGACGCGGTGCCGCTTCTGAAAGCAGCAGCGTTGCCAACTCAAAAAAATTATTCCGCTAAACTGGAGTTAAAATGCCGCTAAAATCCGCGGAATGCTTACTTTTGTCATTTACCCTTCTAAAACTGAAATTATAGTTCACTTCGAAAGAAATTGTTTTCTTCGCCATTGTATACTACTACTGGTACTACTACTACTATTTCTAAATGGAAGCCGGCCGCGGTGGCCGAGGGGACTAAGGCGCTCCAGTCACGGTCTGCACGGCCACTACGGTCGGGCGTTCGAATCCCCTCTCGGGCATGGATATTTGTGCCGTCCTAGTTCGTAAGTAGTTCATAAGTAGTTTGTAAGTTTAGGGACTGATGAACCCGTAGTTAAGTCCCATAGACTATACAAACATTTGAATTTTCTAAATGGAAGTTTACTAAGTTTTGAGTCCACTCACCACATTAATGTAGTTCAAGCCACAATATTTCATTTTACTCCTCTTCCTGTAGTACTGTAGTATGGTGGTTTGCGTGCCCCCTAACTGAAGATCCTGGGTCAGATGTAGGAATATCACCGGTGTATGCTTTCGTGGTGCCGATTTCTTGCAGACCATTCTCCGGCAGCTCGTAATCGTGACAGCACTTGCCAAGACGATTAACACCAGCTCTTATTGTAACAATGTCGTTGACCAGAGTAGTAGTTAGTTTAATCAAAATATCCACGGGTGTACTGCCGGTCTATAGTGTCCAACGGGCACAATGTTTCGACGATCATAGATGTCGCCATCATAAGGTGAACTGACGGACTGAGCTCCTGGAAACGCGCTGGCACGGAGATCCGCACGCTACGGCGGCTCGAGGGGAATTGGATTCTAGCCCAGTAGCGGGCGATTTAAATACCCTAGGCCCGCGGAGCGACCCCTCCGCGGTCCGCGCCCCGCGCCGCGGTCGCGCAGTGGAACCGATTGCGACGGCGTCTGAGATGACGTCGATGTGAGGGCTCTGTCCGCCGTGGTCGTCACTTCGTTACGTTTGCTAGATTTACTCCTACTTAGCCCAATCGCTGGTTCCCAAGCTTTGCTAAGATTATAGCCACAGTCACGGTTTATGAGGTCGTTACTTGTGCGAATTTCAATGGCCTCTCTAACGACGCAGTCCCAGTATCTCAACGTCTGTACCAGAATCCTAATGCGTTCCAACTCCATGGCGTGATTCTCCGACAGACAATGTTCAGCGACCGCCGACTTGCTCGGATACATAAACCGTTTGTGCATCGATCTTCGACGGTACGCATCGTCTGTCCAATATATGACTTGCCACACTGACACGGAATCTTGTACACGCCGGCGTGTAAGTATCACTAGTAGTTAGTTTGTTCAGGAGGGACGTTTTTAACAAATTTAGCTGGCTGAAGGCCCTTTCCACCTCTGCATTGGACCATGGTAGAACCAAAAGCATAAGAGCCAAGTCTGAAAGTTCTTGAAAAGGATTTACGTCGCTGGCATCTCTGTATGATTTAATTTCATTCCAGAAAGCCGCAGGATTGTTGTATTTCTTACTATTGGACACTAGTGAGCTTTGACTACAGAAAATCAATTTTGGTGACTGTGCTGTCTGACAAGCCCATTTTCTTAGCCAGAAATAGGCCTACTATTGGTTCTTTCAGCACTCGCAAGCATTCTCTTGGAGCAATTAAAGATACGTCTATCAGCACTTTTACACAGTGGGACATTGCAGCTCTCAAGCAAGGGAAACGAGGAAATGTTCACATCTTTTCCTTATAACATTCTCAACCTCAAACGAATTTCTGTTGGAAGTTTTCATATCTTACAGTAAGACTTCGACTTCATGTTAAGTATACTCTCTGTTGTGTTGAGGCAGGGGAATCTCTATATCGCAATCGATTATTAAGCTTCATGTATATGCAATAATCACATGAATGATACTCAGTCAATAGAAATAATGAATTAAACAGAAAAATATTGTTGCAGACAAAAATACACAAATCAGTTAAAAAATCCGTTGACCGCTAAATGACAATTTTAACCCGCTGACTTGTGTGTAAAATCCGTCAAATTTAGCGGAAATTCCGCTAATTTGGCAACACTGAAAAGCAGAAACTGTTCGGCGAGGTGCGCACGCCTGCTGCGCATATCGTCTGCTGCTCGAACGAAGAAGATGAACCAGCTGCTGAGTCGATACTCAGAAACACTTCTAGACTACCAACCATTACATCATAAACAAACTCGTTGCTTCTTTTGTTCTTTTGAAGCAATATAATGTATGTAAACAAACTAATCGAAATGTACAATATAAAAATTTATGAATGAACAGCAAACAAATATCTTTGTACAGTAAATTTTTTATGTAAATATGTTATTGTAAAGAATGATTTTGTAAATATTATTATAAAGTCATTTAAGAACCTATGTATATATAGATATGTAAAAAGGTGAAAATCAAGGTATTGTTGAAAAACCGAAATGTGAACAACCGAACAACCAAAATTGAACTGGAGCACTGTATGAAAATGTACAGAAATGTACCCATTATAACAAATTGATGCTTGTATGATGATGAAAATGAAACAATTGTCTTTACCTTTGGTTCGTTCGGTTACATTGCGTCTCCGAAGCCAAAGAGGGGGCAATAAAGCGATAGAACTAAAATTATTAACTGGCCGAAGATATATTTTAATCGAGGTGCGTTTTTCTTTCTCTGAACCTTAAGCCACATTCCCTTGTTTTTTCCGACACGAGAGAATGAACAACGTTCCGCTTCTTCTGTCTGTGTCTGACCTCTGATTAGTTAAGACGTATCTGTTCTGCCTCCTGTGATTCAGTTATACATAAAGTGATTATAGTGCTCATATTGGTGAAATATAACGTGAGATATGTTAAAAATTTAACATGACGGGCTTTCATTCATTTAGCTAAGATCCCGACATTTTGTGCTGGCGTATATAATTCCGCCCATTGAAGTTGTGTGGTGGGTTTGCACGCCATTATGACTGGCGTGATATCGGTGCAGTGATTGTTAAAGTTTTATTAATTTTAAAATCATAACATTCCCCTTCAAAATTAACCGGCTTGTTAGAACGTACAGACGTGTTTCATTTTGTGAATGTAAAATTTGGAGATCCGATAATTTTCCGCGTAATATTTTTCCCGCACCTCCGCTTGGACACTGAAGTAAAATTTAACCCACGGTTCGCTGCACGAACAAACCACGTAACTAGTCTAGCCCCATATCCCGGAGGTATTTTACCTTAATGAGCATGAATCTGTATTACGGCAACCAACAGAATCAGTAGATGCATCCTTAAAAAAAGTAAAATACGTCTTCTTTTTACAATGTAACTGCCGCCAACACCTACCTTTCTATTAAACATAAGGTGATGCATTGAATTAAAATTTGTGCTGTGGCCAGGCTTCGAACCCGGGACCTCCTTCTTACGAGGTAGGCGCTTTAGACCAGTCACCTAACACAGCATTTTAGCCAACGCCACTACACGGATTGTCTTAAAGCACGCCTCCCTCCACACCACATACTTCAATTCTGCCTCATGTTCCCTGTGAAATTTGATGATACCTACCATTTTATCTTACAAATTATTTTGAGAATCAAAATTAATTCCACTGTTTATTCAAAAATTCCGACCTCTACAAGTATTATTTAGAAAATTTTGACCACCTTGAGCCCATTCCTGACCTACGAACTACTTACGAAATTAATTCAAAACTAAAAGTAAAACGTTTCCACAAACGTTAACCGCTATGGCAGTTTCATAGTAACGGGTGGCTCAGTCTACGGAGTGCCTGCAGTGTGAGGGGTGCGCCAGGGGCGCGGGCCGTTCGCCGTCGGGGGTTCGAGTCCCCCTCGGCCACTGGCGTCTGTGTTGTCCTTAGGGTAGTTTAACTCAACACTAAGAAAATAGATGCGCAACTTAACCAGAACCGACTTATCACGGGTTGCATACAGTACTCAAACTGCTTGGCTATCAGTTTTAAGTAACATCCAACCTCCAGCTCTACGTAGATCAGATGCTCTCCTGAAGATCTGGAGGAACATTTAGAAGAACCCCAGCTACCCATACACAGCGATACATTAACAGCAAAACACCAGCGTTTGAAGTCAAGAAAACCATGTTTGAAAACTGCATATCATCTTGATGACACCAACTTAGACATCAATGAAGCATGGAAAAGCTACAGGTCGGGGGTTCGAATCCCCCCTCGGGCATGGATATTTGTGCCGTCCTAGTTTGTAAGTAGTTCATAAGTAGTTTGTAAGTTTAGGGACTGATGACCCCGTAGTTAAGTCCTATAAGCTTAACAAACATTTGAACATTTGAACATTCTTGGAAAAGCTACTGGGAAGAATCGTCAGTGGTCAATGGTCATCTCCTTGGAAACCCTTCAATGCGAGTTCCAGGTTTGACACTTCCTAACGCCAGTGTAGAATCATAAACCGCATCCGAACAGGACAAGGTAATTGTGGATATCTACAGCATAAATGGAGCTGGGAAACATCTCCCGAGTGTGACTGTGGAGCTGCCCTGCAAACAATAAACCATATTGTAGGTGAATGCCCGAAACGAGCCTTTGGGGGATCAATAAATGACATCCACCACGCTTTACCTGAAGGCAACTGGATCACCTGTTTGGATTTGGAATTATAAGAACTTGTGTAATGTGAACATAATTTAATATAACACTGTGCATATGATCCTGTATATATATATTGTCCTTGTCATACATATCTTACAATGTATACAATTAGAACTATGTACTTGAACCAAGCTCTGTATCATCATTCGATAAATAAAAAAACTTAGTTTAAGTAGTTGTAGCTACGGACTAATAACCCAGCAGTTGAGTCCGATAGATTTTGAACCGTGTAAAGTCCCAGCTGAACTGTTAAAATAACATCTACTACTGACGCCACTACAGTTGTGTGTAAACGGAGGTTTACACGTTGCCACTAAGTTGTTTCACGGAATATCAAATCACATAATTATTCTTTTAAGATAGTCGATATTAGATATGCATGTTGGACATACAGCAGTATAGATTGTAATTCATACGCAACTTTTGATCTGGTCTTTTTGTAATAAGTCGTTAAACTGTTAACGCGTAATATTATATGTGGAACAGGTCTGTAACGAAGATTGATTTTTTTTATTATTTGAAAATACGGTGACATAAAAATATTATGCATTTAATTCAAGTATTTAAAATTAATCCCAGATTTTGAGCATTTTCAGTATATTTAGTGCCGTTGTTTAAAATCCATTGTTGGCGGGAGGCTGCCGTCATTATTATTCGAACCTACGGCGGACAAAACTAAACTGTTCCGACTATAATTACACTAAAGAGGAGAAATGAAAAAGAAAAACTGATATGAAAATTAGTTTCTATAGCAATTACAAATTATTACTGCATTAATCAGTTGCGTAAGTATTGGCGTGTTGATAAGATCTCCAGTGAGTAATGAAATTGTCTATATGACAGAAAGTGTAAAAATTTCAAAAGAAATCGCTTCTCACATTTATGACAGACCTATTCTTGAAACCTTCTGTGGTGTTCGAACTAGTTGTGTGTAGGTCGAAGACTGTACAATTACTAAAGAGTTTCAGAGCCCAGATTATATTATTTCAGAGCTAGCCATTGAAAGAGAATAATCCAGATATTTATTACGTGAATTTTGTCTCCATATTCCACGAACAGTGTTTAAATTGGATTTTGGTAGTCAATTTTTAGTTACATGTCACAATTAACTATCAGAGATTATTCGAGGAACTGCTTTTAAGTCAAAATAGTTTACTGAAATACTGTAGACCTTTATGAATTTATGTTTGAGCAGGTACTCGTCAAGTACAGTAATACTTCTACACCACTAGAACAGTTTTATTCTTATGCACCAGTGCTTTCCAAACTTTCGCTCATGGGGACACCCTTTTATAGCTTACAGTTTTGCGTGACATCCTTTCACTAATATAAATATATGTGGTAGAATTTACATGGTTCTAGCATGGGAGGACGGAAATAAAGTATCGCTTAAATGTAGTTTGTAAACGAAACTGAAATCCTCGTACGCATTGACATGTTTTATGTTCATCCTGAAGGCAGCAATTACGTACACTAATCGCAAGAAAAGGAAACATTAGGAACTACGGAGATGTACAACAGAATAACTCCGCAGACAACAATGCCTAACTCACACAGTAATACTTGCTTCTTCTACATCCGACCAAACTTCCGAAACACGAAAAATGAATTTCGGAAACCGTTTTTCGTTGTCGTGTGTGCATGTTAGGGCTAGATACGGTTTTGCTCGATCGACTGAAAACGGCATCTGGAAATTAGCTGCTGGGATATCTGATTTAGACAGCACAGTGGCTGTTCCCTTTCAGTTCAATATTATCACATCATTTTCAGAAATAAAAAGGGTGTATTTATGACAAGTGATGAATTATTATGTAAGTTCTTGCTTAACCACGACCTCGGATGTCTCGACATATTCGGAAAGAATGGATAAATATTTGTGACAAGTAAGAATATGAATGTCATTTCTAATCCCAGAATCTATTACATACAGGAAACTGAGAGAAAAAAATATTAACGCATACCAGGGTTCGAACCAACGATCACTGCATTTAAAATGCTACTCTCCGTTAATCACCTGGCCACACTCCATACTAAACATCGCTACTGAATAAATAACTTTAGTCAGTCGACAACTGTGACTGCTATTACCATTGGTGACAGCTTTTACAGGCACTGTGTCATTGATTGATATTTAATTGTAAGAAACGCTACCGAAGCAGTGTTGTCAGCCTCTGAAGCTCAAAAGTCCCATTCAGGAATTCAAAATGCCCCTTTTAGTGTAAAGTGTCCCGAACAAAAACATGAGGAAAAAGAAACACTTTTCCTCGCATTCCTCTATCGCCTCTTACAACTCCGTCTAACATACATCCATGTTCAGTGTTATGTTCAAAATCTTGCATCTACGAAATGAGGCCGCGCGACCCTCGTACCACTTCCGTGCGCCATTTGCGAGGTACTGAGAGAAGCCGCAAATCCCCAAAAGTTCTTCACCGAATGACACAGCTTTCTACTGGAATAGAACAACAATGAGCTACGTTACACTATTGTTGCTCTTTTCTCGTGCCTCGCAGTGGGAAGCGAAGTGCTTGGATTGGGGAGAGGTCGGCACACTGTTACTTTGAATCATTGCTATTGGCATCTCAGTAGCGTCGTTTCGTTGCTTAGCGACTGAAGGTAGCATCCAATGAGGGACAGAGGTTGTAGATTGCGGATCTAATTGATCTGAAAAATTCCCCTACCACACGACACACTGAAACGTCTCTCACAAAGTAATTTTAGACTGTGTGTAACTGACATTCAGTGATGCATTGTTTATCCGGTGATTCGACAATGTTTCACACGTGTCTCTTTTTCATAAATAATGCTGCATTCGTGAATAATATAGCTACTGTTACTGTACAAAGGGACTGCGGACTGCTGTGTCCTTTGTTTCACCTTATTATCGCGGCATGTGCCAATCACACGGACGTGTTGTGTAAGCAAACCACAACAGTCGAGAAAAAAAAAAAAGAGGCACCGAAGAAATGTCGCATATTCCTCTCAATTTTTGCAAAAAAATCCCTTTGTCGCTTTCTGAAAAATAATTGTCAAAATGTCCCGCGATATGGGACGAATCCTACGGGCTGGCAACACTGTACCGAGGGTGACGTGGCTTTGATAAATCCATTAAAAAACGCTCAGGTGCTGCTTTTTGAGAAGGAAAGCAGACTACAGTGAAGGTTCGTCCAAGCAGCTGCCAGTTACAGCAAATTGCGCATGGGACGAGGTGTTATCGAGTATCAACAGCAGCTCTGCGCATGCGCAGTTTGCTGGAATCTGGCAACTGGCAGCTGCTTGAACGAACCCTGAGTGTCTACTGCTGCTGAAGCAGAGCTGTCGCCTAGCGGCTGAGAAAGCAATTGTTGTGCACCGATCATTCCTTTAATACGTGATCTGTGGTGCACTGAATGAAGAGAAGATTGATTAGCTGCAGGCGAGTCTTCAGGATAGTATGAAGAGTGTGGGGTCGCACAAGTACAAAGTGCGCGCCACCTACTTTCGCCGCGCACCGCCATGCACGCACGGCGCGGCGTTCTTACGACGTCAGCCACGAGCGCCCTCTGCTGCAACACCGCTCGTGGCCACCACTGAACGACATCGTTCACTTGGGACTGAGATAGGAACCACTGAACACATCGGAATCAGATAGGCACCAGTGAAGACTTGGCTATCGGATAGGCACTAGGCAGGCCTCTAGCTCAACTATGTATCAGATTCTGCAGTACTGAGCTATGTAAAAGTTAAGTATTACTAAGTCTCTAAGAAATATAGATCTCGTTCTAATTTACTCTAGTGTTTCTAGTTTCTGCTGTCCCACTGGCTGGTCACCTCCGTACCTGCACACGCGTGCATCCTTTATTCCTGTGTCGGTCTTTCTACTCGGCCACCGACACCTACGACGGAATCGAGACACAAAAGTGGCGACGAGGCTGGGACACAAAAAAGAGAAGGATATTTTGTATTATTTCATGACAAGTTTTTTTTTCCTTTATATATATATATATATATATATATATATATATATATATATATCCATGTTGTTTGGATTGTTTTGAGGACTGTATTACAAACTTTTTTGGAATAATTAATGCTGAAGCAGTCACTTTTATTAGCACGACGCATTTCGGGAGCATGCTGCCATCATCAGGTGTATTGTTACAGTTAATGGTTCATTATTGACTTATTATGGTTTGTGTTGCGGGTGCCAGTGAGGTTATGTTTGGACATTTTAACCAGTCCAGGAAGATATAGCTATGTCTGAAATAGCTATATCTAAAATAGCTATATCTTCCTGAATAGGTTAAAATGTCCAAACATAACCTCACTGGCACCCACAACACAAGACATAATAAGTCAATAGTGAACCATTAACTGTAACAATACACCTGATGAAGGTATGTGCTGCCGAAACGTGTTGTGAGAGTAGAAATATTTGTAAAAACTGACTGCTGCAGCATTAATTATTCGAAACAAGTTTTTTTGTTTAGAGTTTAAATTTGTTAGCCTCGCAACGCTGTTGATACTACTACGTGACACCCAGTTTGGAAAGCTCTGTTATGCACTAACACGAGCAACAGATAAGGAACCCCACACACGTACGGCATATTCGCACGGACACTAGAACCGGTGTCCCGCGCCGTGGCCTACCTGTCGCAGGAGGGCGGCAGCGCCCTGGCCGCCGCGGCCAGCAGCGGCAGCAGCAGCAGCGCCCGCGCCAGGGGCCGCGGCCGGCGCGCGAAACTCCGGCTCCGGCTCCCTCCCACAGCGGCTGGCATGGCGTAGGCCGGCGCCGGCGCCCGCGCGCATATATACGCCCTGCCGGCGGCTATCGGCGGCCTCGCGCCGCGGCGAAAGTGCCGCAGATAACCGGGGGCGGGGCAGCCGCAGCCGCAGCGCGTGGCCACACAGGTAGGCAGGCAGTCGCTGCACAGAGGCGCCGTCGCTAGCCGAGCTGTACGTCTCTAGGTGGTGCCGACTCTCTGCGGCGGCGTGCCAGTTGCTTCACCGTGAAGATCGCGGGCTCCTCGTCGCCGAAAGCGACCGAGCTGTCTCGTACCGGGTCTCTGCCACATCTTTCCCCTCACTCGTCCCGTGTACAGTTAACGGCTCTCGACGAGCCGCCTTCTTTCGAATGACACGACTATACCTGGGCCGCTGAAACATTGCACTTGACGTTTCGCGTTATGGCGAGTTAAGTTGGCGACACTGCAATAGCGACGTTGCAGTACTAGCCTCTGTACACACAGCAGAGCAGTGGCGGCTGGTGATAATGTGCTAATGTGCTGCAGCACACTGTAGATAAAGTAAAGCAATCAACAATCCGAAGATTGGTTTGAACACCACAGTGCTTTACTAGCCATGGTCCTGTCTGGAGGTGGTATGCCGTTGCCTTCCTCCGACCTTCGAACTGACTTACCCAGCCAGTTATAGGGCGACCTACAGTTTAACGTGGGTTCCGAACCACGGTGCTACTCGGTATTTTTCACATGAGCAATACTGCCAGAGGTGAAAGAAGTGGAAAGTGACAGATAAAAATCCTAGGATCGAACCCGCGACCTTTGGATTTGTAGTCTGGCACTCTACCACTGTGCAACCGAGGCGCACACACTGTAGATATATCACTAAAATTATGCCATTTCTCTTCGAAAGCAAGCGAGAAATCGCTGTAAAATTACATCCTTTCTCTTTGAATGCGATCCAGTTATCACAATAAAATTATGCCAATTGCCTTCCAATGCGTATTAGAATGCTAGTAATAAGAATGAAAACGCCTTTTGGAGCGCCCTCGCCGCGATAGCTGGTAACCAGCTGTGTGCTAAAGTGGGATTTAGCCACACTGGTACGCGCGCAGAGAGGCGGCGCAGTCGTCTGTTCGCTAGTGCGCATGCGCAGACGTGACGTCGGGCCTGGCGACTCGTGTGTGTGCTGAGACCGACTACAGCACCAGATCAATATCTCTTCGCACTGCGTGTAACGGTTGCGGAAGAATAGTGTATGACGAATATTGCGGCATACAGAGTCAAATAGCGCGCTGGCTCAGGCGTCTTGCGCGTTGTCTCTCAAACCTACTTGTGTGAGGCTCGTATTCAAATACCTCTGAGTCCAAATTTTTAATTTTTGTAAATAAAACTTCAGTCACAAACAACATTAGTAATGTATAGCCAACATGCGAGTGAAACTGCGCTTTCCAGCCAAGCAGTTTCATTGGTCACTTGTGTAAAACGCAGATGACGTGGTGGGGATATTGCTAAGCTCCGTTATTTCCATTGTCAGTCACGCTTTTTATTTTAGTATATTTTGTTTCCTATTTATTTTTGTAATATTGTAGCACACTAGTCAAATTTTGTACGAGCCGCCACTGCAGCAGACGCAACGGTTTTCAGTTGCAGCTCATAAATTGTAAGCTATTGAGCAATAAAAGTGAACATAATAATTCGTTTTTGAGTTGCTACCATAAGGGAGCAATTAATTAACGGGATAGTTACGTAGAAAAGAGCACAACAACGCACACGCTTTCATTAACGGAGCAAAGAAATTTAGGAAGTAAGCATTTGATCAGGACAATACTCAAGATAGTAAGTTCTCTCTCTACGATTTGTGATCACAGTGCTTTTCACTCACCAATTTACGGCGACAATTTTCACTGTTGTCACTGTCAAAATCGTCTTTATCGTAGTCATCACCACGACAAATCATTAACTGTTTATGATTACTGATGAACCTTTTCATTTGTTTCACTGTCGAATATAAAAGAACTTTTGACATTGACATATCTGCAGCAATATTTATTTCTTGTAACCACTGCACCGTAACTTTCTTAGAGCATAAGCTTCGAAGTTTTTATTCATACGAAACTGAGAACGTCACTAGATAAACGTCTTTTCGGTGACATTACCCAATTACTTGAACTCGGAAAGACAAGTTAAACCATTCACAGTAACAGAAATCGCGGCGAACAGAGAACATACAACGCAAACACGCAGTAGACACGATACAGTGACACTGAACAGAGCCGGCAACGCGGGAACTGTGACGTCACGGCACGTGACCACCGGGAGTATTTAATGCTCTGTGATTGGATCGTTCCTAGCGCCTAGCGCCTCGCTCTTCTTGCTTTTCACTTGTTATTTGTAAATGTCAAGTGCAAAGTTTCAGCGGCCCAGGTATACTATCCTTTTCATAATGATTCACACCTGACTTTGAACTTATTTTCTGACCACATCACACAACGAACATAGATGTTTTATACCACAGCAGAATCGTTGAAATATCTACTTTTATTTGGTGTATGAATCATTACATTTTATTTGAAAAGGAGACGACAAACGTGGTAATATTTAAGAAAAAGCGTGCTTTTTCTGGCTTTTATTTGGCGAATTTAAACTTTAATGATCCAGAGAAATAACACCGTAATTAGGAGAAAGATTTCCTTTTCACAGTTTAAAGATCCAATCTTGTTCTATTTACAGATGGAGTTTCGTTATTTTCTGATTAGTCGTTTTGGCTTAATAATGCTGCGCATCGACTGCTGCAGTTCGCCTAATGACTATACGTATTAACAAGGCGAAAAGTGTAAATGCAAGCTCTGTCCTTGCCTTTCACAGCTGTTATATTTTTATGTTTACAAATCTACAACGAGCGCTAATATCACATCATTAATTTATTTGGTTTTTCGTTCCTATGCGCTACGTGCTCCCGTGTGCTGTGTTGCCGTTCTTCACACTTGAATAGCCGCTCCTGGCGCATTGCAACAGAGGCGGCGCGCTGGTGTGACAACTACGCCCCGCCATAGCGTCGCGTATATATATATATATATATATATATATATATATATATATATATATATATATATATCAGCCGCTAACGCAGTTGCTTTACAAACTCTTAACTGACAAACACGGACACAACTTATCAGTAATGGCATCTGATGTCACGAACAAAAGTTCAAGCTTAACAGCAATGCCCTCTCCGTCTCAATAGCTACAACAGTAAGCTTAATTAAAGCTTTTTGCGTTTTATGTTATAGCGACGAAACGACTGATCAGAAAATAACGAAACTCGCTCTTTAAATAGAACAAGGTCGGATCCTTAAACTGTGCAAAGGAAAACGTTCTCCTAATTATGGTTTGATTTCTGTGCATGCACAAAGTTCACAAAGTTGACATTCGCCGGAAAAAGCCAGGAAAATCACGCTCTCTCTTAAATATTACAGTGTATGTCGTCCCCTTTTCAAATAAAATGTAATATTCATTAACCAGATAAAAGTAGACATTTCAACGATTCCGGCGAGGTATCTGAACATCAACGTTCGTCCAGCGATATGACCAGAATATCAGCTCAAAGTCAGGGGTCAATCATTGTGAAATGGACAATAGTCCAGCGCTCACCATTAGGGTAGTGACCGTTCGTACGCCCGGTATCAGCTGCTCTCTGGCGACACACGCCTTGGCAGTCTTTCTGCCCTCAGGGAGCGCAGCACTCTGCTGTGCACGCTGTCCCTTCCTCGCCTGCGGACGCTCCCCTGAAAGCGCGTGTCTCACGGGCGATGCCCAGGTAGCGGGCGTACCTCTACAAGACTTCACTCCCAAAATTAAGATGGGACGCGAGGCTGTTGGGGCAGCACGGGCGCTAGTGGCAGACGTGTCGGTACACTTCCGAACCGCAGTTGTGCGAGGCGTACCCAGCCGAGAGCGGTCGAGTCACAGAAGACGTCAAGTCCAGCAGCTACGCCTGGGACCTGCGTCGATCCTTCGGCCAGTCCTCCAGACATACGGCTGGACAACGAGGGTACAATGAACGATCAAGAGCACATTCTGTTAACGGGAATGTGTCTCTAGAAATCAAAAGAAAAGGCGGTGTTTCTGAGACGGTTCAACCTTTCTGTTCGCAAATGGGCACAGAGGGACTTGCAGGCAGTTTCATATCAAACGACTGAGAAATCTTAGACTGTCTGTAGGAACTTCCAGTTCCCAGCCCGCGGCGAATGCAGGGAAAGCAGTGTTCCTCGGGCAATGAGAATTCGGAACGGAACTACACTGTCACTTGAATTACAATAAAAGAGTAGTCTCGTCTAGGAATCTCGTAGACATTCTCAGTGACGAACTGAACAATGAATTACCTTAAGAAGCAATCGTAGACGTCTAAAGTATTCTGAAGAGGGTGAGTGGAAAACTCTTGAAAGAACACAGTCCTTCATCATCACTATTGCAACTCCTAGATGCAAGAAAGCAGGCTTTCTTCGACTGAAGGTTCTGCCCTGTGTACCCGAGCCAGTGCACTGTTTTAAATGTCAACTTCAAAGTAGCTTGTTAAATTTTATATGTAAGATCTCGGGCAGTTAAAATGCAAGTTAAAACGCTCGCCGCTGCTCTAAATTACTTTACGAGTGGCCACAGTACTTGCGCAACAGAAATGTATCTAACTACTCACTCCTTAAGGGAGCAGCGAACGTTTTAACAAACACTACACGAATAATGTAACGGGTGATCAAAAAGTCAATATAAATTTGAAAACTTGATAAATCACGAAAAAAATGTAGATAGAGGAGTAAAAATTGACACACATGCTTGGAATGACATAGGGTTCTTATTAGAAAAAAGAAAAGTTCAAGAAATGTCCGACAGATGACGCGTGACTCTGATTTTGTAACTGCTACCGTAACTGGTGAGAGGTACGCCGATATGTTACAGAATCGAATCATCCCCAGCCTGGCTGATAGACACCTGCTAAAAGAACGTACGATTTCCGTTGAGGATGGCCCTCCATCCCATATTGCTAGACGCGTGAAAGATCTCTTGCGCACGTCGTTTGGTGATGATCGTGTGCTCAGCCGCCTATGTTTACACAAATGCTGAAGGCTACACACGTGCATTCTAACTTGGGAACACTGAACATAAAATTGTCACCGGAATGAAAATGCAAATACAAAATTTACACTGAATTACTCGAGTTCTGTAAATTAAGAAACACTTTGCCTCACATAGCGAAAGAATTACTCTAGAAAAACTATCAATGATAAATCAAGACTACCTGTTTACAAACAAAGTAAAGTTCTAAAGGGACCCTCACACGTTCAATAAGTATTGACAATAATATTGTCAATAATATATTATCAAACCTTCAATACATTTCAGTGGACCTCACACCATCAATAACATTGTCATCACTTTCAATTGGCGACGTGATTTCGTGAAGTAAACATATCAGACCGGTAGAAAGCGTGTGCTTTAATCATCTTAGCGATGGCTGCGAAGAAAGACAATGGAGAACGACGAAAAGGAGGAAATGGGTTCGTGAGTGGTTAAAGAAAAGGAACGACTTTACGCATGTGAATCTGGTTACTGATATCCGAACTACTGACCTAAAAGATTTTTAAAATTATTTTAGAATGAGCCCAGAATCATTTGACAAATTACTCACGATGATACGGGATAAAATTGAAAAAAAAAAGGAAACAAAAGACACAATTATGAGATCCGCGATTCCTGCTGATGAAAGATTAAGTGTCACTTTACGGTTTTTGGCCACAGGAAGGTCATTTGAATATTTGAAGTTCAGCGCAGTCATGTCTGCTAACACAATTAGTAACATTGTCATTGAAACCTGTGAAGCAATTATATCTGCTATGCAATGATACATACAGGTAATTTAATCTATAAAAAGGAAAACATTTCGCTGTCTAAGTCCTGCATGCGTTGTACTTCCCGAAATATTTGTTTTCACTTGCAGTGTGCAGAACTACTGTATGGTGACAACACAAAGTGTCTCAGGAAATCTCCCATTTCACATTTACTACAAACTTGTGTCGTTTCACAAAGGCTATATAAAATCAGCTGTGTACTGCATGCAACTTTAAAGCTGTGCCAACATCTGACAGGCGAATATTGTCAAACCGTCACACGCTCTATATATATTGACAATACTGAAAATATTTTTGTGGCTTTTCGTCAATATTTTATGTATTGACAATACGTCAATACGCACCCTCAGACGGTCAATATATTGACGGTTTGACAATAGCATGCCAGCCCCTCAGCATGATTCGGCGATATACTCAACTTGGAGGTCGTGGCAGGAGTGGAGCCCCAGGCCACGCACAAAGCGTCCTCCTCCACACACCGGATGTAGGGCACGCCAAAAGCGATGCAGAGCACGTTTAGAGCCTACTATCTACCAACCTTCGCTACCTAAAGAAGATAATACCCTCTACTACACCTCCAGAGAGGTCACTTTTGTCACCTGTTTCGTGCATGATTAAGTTAGTACTACACTAAGAACAGCCCACCTCGCCATCTTGCCAAGTAAGGGTGTCTCTGGCTCCCCAGCAGACGCAGTGCAGACGACAAACGAAGCCATGCGTTCTTAACTAAAGTAAACGAGCGCTAAAGCGCGAGGCGGCGACTGTAAGCAATTGCGCGGCAGTCAGTCAATATTAAAAGCAACGTTCCACATTCATACGAACACAGTAGTTCAATCACACGGGTGGAAACATATATAAACGTGGGGCATTGATCATTAATAAAGGAATAAAATAATTGACATACAAACAGACAATATAAATCGCGGAGAAACACTTTAGAGTAATGGATAACTCAAAATGGAACCCGGCCACACATTCAGTGCACGTGTTTCATCACGTATGCTCTGGAACCAATCCTGTTGTACTGGATTGGATCCAGACTAAAATCATGTACACAAAACATTTGTAAAATGTATGTATTCTGGGCATTGTGGGCAATTGTGGGCATCTGTTTTCAAAGAAAATTAAGAAACAACTAAACAATAACGTGAGCAAACATTTTAAATTATTTAAACAAATTTAAATATAGTCTAGAAGGTGGTGCATAAAAATGCTGGTCAGCCATATTGCAGGGTAACAATAGATGCATAAACAAAAATTTACAGATTTATACAATTTAAAAAAAAAACTTTCTTGAAGCATAAACAAGAGAATTTTTAATGAACTTTTCACTCCTTGAAGTGTCTTTAAAAATACTAAGATCGATGGTGAGTGTTCACTTTCTTGTATGAATTTTATGATTAAATATTCGCCGCACACTCAGATAAAAACTAAGGGGCATCGAGGGGGATGAACTACTTTTCGGGGTAACTGGGTGGAAACTACAACCCGCACTTGTTTAACACTTTACTGCTGCCAAGTTGTCGTTCAGTGTCCATGGTCGATGTTGATTGTCGCTCTCTCCAGCTCCAGGTGCATCTCGCCTGAATGACTTCTCTTCCTCGCTGACTCAGCGCCAACGCTTGGATCAGTCATCATCTTGCATTGGGCACAGATGTAGAGGAATTTTGTGAGCACCCTCAAGAGCGATCACAAGAGGCAGTGCCACGCCTTCACGGCATAGGATTTGTGAGGTTCCGACATCCAAGAAGGACCCAAGGATGTGGAATTCCTAAGTGCAGAGGCATGGAAGTTTTTAAGCAAGGAGGTTTATTTAAAATTCATTATAAGAGGTAATCTGTCTTATGCTGACTGCAATTAAGAGATTTATTTTACACCAGACGCGTTTCGCTTTTTTATTTTAAAAGCATCTTCTATGGTCTGTAAATGATACATAGGTTTGTACAGTTTGTTTTCGATAAATAGATTAAAAACAATTTTTAAAGAACATTTTGCACATTAGGCCTAAGTGTTTTTAATTTAATATTCGGTCTAGTCACGGTGTTGATGTCTCTTCTTTGCATGTTACTACTGTTTCTCCGTCTTGTTGGCTGGAGTTCGTTTTTTCCTGGCTTGTGTTTGAGGGCTGTGTAGAGTACTTTTCGTGTGTTTTTGTTTCGTTTTTTCCTTTTCATCTCAGCACATCACATCACTTCACTTTTTGAGATGTGTACAGATTACATATCACCTGTTATAAGTCGAATGCCTGTCTGTTTATTTATCATTTGACTACAGTGTGGCTATGTTTTCGTCTGTTCATTTGCTTTTCGTGTGGTCTGTGAGTGTTGCCGACTTTATATATTTGTAATATATAAATACCACTTAACTCAACATGAGTGTGTATGTGTGTGAGAGAGAGAGAGAGAGAGAGGGAGGGAGAGAGAGAGAAATATTTAATTTCGTGAACAGGGTGTTAAGATGTTTTTTTCAGGTGAGTAAATGTAGGTTTAATTGGGTTGTAAAGGTGGGGGAGGGGGAGGAGGTGAGGGTATCGTGATTTGTGTTTTTATGAAAGGGGGGTTGACTCTCTTAATGTTTATATTTATGTTAGGTGTTCAATAAGCTTGAAAAGTGTGTTGTTTGGTAGATTGGTTTGATCGTTTATGAGATGTTTCTTTTCTGTTATTGTTTTTTGGATATGATAGTTTTCTTGTAGGGTGAACATCTGTTGTTTATTCTTAAGATTTCCATGTCTGTCTTCCGTCAGTCGCTAAGTCACAGGACTGTGGAGTTGAATAATGTTTTTTGGGTCAGGAACCAAATAGGAGATTGGTAAGATCACTAGAAAACTTGGAGACGTAAGTACCTACTACCTGAGAGTCAAATGTTCAGCATCATCTTGCCGGAGGGCATCGGCAAAGCCACGTTAAGGACTGCCCGGGAAAATCGTGAAAGGTTTGATCGTTCAGTTGCAAGTGATTCTATGTCAGACGAAGAGTGCCTGATGGCCGATGCCACGGCATCGATGTCCTAATGCTTGCAGCAACTGGACACGTTGTGGCAGAGGCTAGACATGCTGCTCTCGCTGAGTGGCTGCAGCAGGGTGTCGGACCTGCGCTGGCCTCGCCTCCCAGAGCGGCCCAGCTGCAGACGACGGCTGCGCCAGGAGGCGCTGCAGGAGCGCGCGTCATCCTGCTCACCACCATCGGAGCACCCCTCTTTAAATATGTCATCACCCGTTGTTGTGTCAGTAAGGAAATCAGTTATGTTAGTTCTTCGGTTACTACAAAGTATGAGCTAACACTTCTTAAGAACAACATAACTTGGGCTTTATTACTGTGGTCTCAAAAAAAAAAAAAAAAAAAAAAAAAAAAAAAAAAAAAAAAAAAAAAAAAAAAAAAAAATAAATAAATAAATAAATAAATAAATCTAGGTTCGTTAATTTAGAATTTGTATTCAAGAATTATAATATAAAGATGCAGTAAATGAAACAGGCAAAATGGAGTACAGACGACTAAGAAATGAGATTGACATGAAGTGCAAAATGGCTAAGTAGGAGTGGCTAGAAGGCAAATATAAGGATGTAGAGTAATGTATAAATAGGGGAAAAATACATACAGCCTACAGGAAAATAAAAGAAATGAGATTGACAGGAAGGACAAAATGGCTAAGCAGGAGTGGCTAGAAGGCAAATGTAAGGATGTAGAGGAATGTATAAATAGGGGAAAAATACATACAGCCTACAGGAAAATAAAAGAGATGTATGGAGATAAGAAAAACATCTCTATGAATTTCAAGAACACAGATGGAAAACCAGTTCTCAGCAAAGAAGGGAAAGCTGAAAGGTGGAAAGAGTATATAGAGAGGCTCTACGAAGGAAATGAACTTAGAGGCAATATTGTAGGAAGGGGAGAAGAAGTAGATGAGGATGAAATCAGAGATACTGTACTGAGAGATGAATTTGACAGAGCACTTAAATACCTAAGTCGAAATAAGGCCCCTGGAGTAGATGACATTCTGTCAGAGCTACTGAAGTTTCTGGGAGAACCAGCCATGACAAAACTGTTTCACCTGGTGTGTAAGATGTATACGACAGGCGAAATACCCTCAGACTTTAAGAAAATTGTTATAATCCCCATTCCAAAGAAAGCAGGCGTAAACAGAAGTGTAAACTACAGAACTATCAGTTTAATAAGTCATGGTTGTAAAATATTAACACGAATTATTTACAGAGGGATGGATAAACTCGTAGAAGCCGACATCGGGGAAGATCAGTATGGGTTCAGGAGAAATGTAGGAACACAATGTAGGCAATACTCACTTTACGGCTTATCCTAGAAGATAGATTAAGAAAAGGCAAACCTACATTTCTAGCTTTTGTAAATTTGGAGAAGGCTTTTGACAATGTTGATTGGAATAATCTCTTTCAAGTTCTGAAGCAAGCAGGAGTAAAATATAGGGAGCGTAAGGTTATTTACAACTTGTACAAAAACCAGACAGCGGTTGTCAGAGTTGAAGGGCATGAAAGGGATGCAATGGTTGGAAAGGGAGTAAGACAGGGTTGTAGCCTTTCTCCAATGTTATTCAATTTGTACATTGAGCAAGCTATAAAGGAAAGCAAGGAGAAATGTGGTGAAGGAATTAAAGTTCAGGGTGAAGAATTAAAAACATTGCGTTTTGCCGACTACATAGTGATTCTGTCAGATACAGCAAAGGACCTGGAAGAGCAGTTGAACGGAATGGACAGTGTGCTGAAAAGTGCATATAAGATGAACGTTATCAAGAGCAAAACTAAGGTAATGGAGTGCAGTCTAAGAAAATCAGGTGATGCTGAAGTAATTAGATTGGGAAACGAAGCAATAAAGGAGGTAGATGAGTTTTGTTACTTGGGCAGTAAAATAACAAATGATGGTCGCAGTACAGAGGATATAAAATTCAGAATGGCAATGGGTAGAAAAGCGTTCTTGAAAAAGAGAAATTTATTAACATGGAATATTGATTTAAGCCTAAGGAAATCCTTTCTGAAGGCATTTGTGTGGAGTGTTGCCTTGTGTGGGAGTGAAACATGGATGATAAGCAGTGCGGACAGGAAGAGGATAGAAGCCTTTGAAATGTGGTGCTACAGAAGAATGCTCCCTTCCTGTCTGCCCCACAGTCCAAGCAGTCAATCTTGTAGACACCTGAAGCGTGGATTGGATTAATTTTGTCTAATGGTGGGTGGATCGCGTAACTAATAAGGAGGTACTGAACAGAATTAGGGAGATAAGGTATTTCTGGCATACCTTGACTAAAGAAGGAATCGATTGTTAGGACACATTCTTAGACATCAAGGAATCGTGAATTTAGCGTTGGAGGGAAGTGTGAAGGGTAAAAACCGCAGAGGAAGACCAAGAGATGGATACAGTTGGCAGATTCAGACAGATGTAGGTTGCCGTTCTTATGTGGAGATGAAGAGGCTTGCTCAGGATAGGGTATTGTGGAGAGCTGCATCAAACCAGTCTCCGGGCTGTAGATCACAACAAGAACAATGTAAAATAGCTTTTGTAACCACAAACAACTTAGGCAACATACTCGAGCACAGTGTAGACAAAATTAATCCAAACTTCCTGGCAGATTAAAATTGTGTGCCGGAACCGGGACTCGAACCTGGGACCTTTGCCTTTCGCGGGCAAGCGCACTACTGACTGTGCTATCCCGACACGACTCACGATGCCGCCTCACAACTCTACTTCCGCCAGTACCTCGTAGGAAGGTAGGAAGGAAGTAGAGTTGTGAGGCGGCATCGTGAGTCGTGTCGGGATAGCACAGTCAGTAGTGCGCTTGCCCGCGAAAGGCAAAGGACCCAGGATCGAGTCCCCGTTCCGGCACACAATTTTAATCTGCCAGGAAGTTTCATATCAGCGCACACTCCGCTGCAGAGTGAAGTTTCATTCTGAAAATTAATCCAATCCACGCTTCAGGTGTCTACAAACTAGACTGCTTGGACTGTGTGGCAGACAGGTAGGGAGCTGGAAACCAGGTTTGCCGAACACATGGCGCTCGAGAGAAAAGACGCAACCGAGAAATCAAGCATGACACAGCCCTTCTGCTTGAAACAAAGCACCAGGTACCAAGCAAAACAAATAATGTGAGGTTGCTGCATACGGGTGAGAAAGGGAGATTTCTCGATCAGCACAAACAGCTTGAGATTTTTTGCCACCAAAGATCCTTGGGACGTAACCTACTTAATGACCAAGTTACTATGAAAAATACAACGTTTTGGGAATTATTTGAGACTTGTTTGTTTAACAATAAGCAAAAGTTCGACCCAAGAGGGTCGCAATAGATCTTCTTTCCTTACCAATATTTAGCAGCCATTGACATATCTCTGTATGAATACCATAACTGTAAATTGAAACTTCCGTATATAGTTGACAGATTTACTTTATATACATTGGCTATGTATTAACTATTGCACAATGTTTTAAAAACAGTAAAAAAAAACATTATTTTAAAACTTTAAATTATTGCACATTGTTCATTGTTGCATACAATTCCATTTCACAAGTTGTAACCCACTTTACTGGCAATAGTATTCCCTCTACACAATGGAAAACAATGTATTACAGACCATGTATGAGGATTATACAATGCACATGCATAACATACTAATATAAATAAGTATGGTATGTAAGCTGCATCTTGTTCACACTTTTCTAATATGTCAGTGTTATATTTCATGTAATGTATTTATTCAGACGATTACTTCTTGTTAATTTAGCATTGATAATGGCAAGCCACTTGCCGAAATCTTGATCTGCAAAATAAAGCAGTTTCTTACAAACAACGTCAGACTGCTGCAAAACACTCATTTGGAAGCGAGAAAGTCTTGTCTCGGATATGTTCTCATGAAATTTACTGCAGGCTAACCAAGAACGGCACGGCTTTTATCTGTAAGGAAGCTGTTTATAAAACCAGTCTTTTGACAATTTTTCCCTCTATAAGAGAATCACTTAAGTCTGGATCAGTGTTTGTTTTCGCTTAACAGTGTTTGAAGAATGAGGCATCTCGCTGCATCCGAAAGCACTATGGCCATGTCATTGGAACCTTAAAAACCAATAGGGATTTAGTGATTTTTGTTGAATTGCAGCGGAATCATGAATAAAAGTAATGACTGTAGCCGTATTTTAAGTTCCCGGCATTCCCTCTGTTGTAGAAGTAGACCCTAAATCGCATTCTTGAGAATATATTGGTTCCGCTCCCTCCTTCTTTGAATCGTGGGGAAGTACTTGGGGTTTGTCTGTAGAGACGTGTTTGAAAATCACGGCCACTGACATGGGCGTCCACAGAAATTAGTCGGGGGGGGGGGGGGGGCGGGGCAAGGGTCTAGAATTTTCTATACAGCTGTGAGGGCGAGTTTGAATACGTGTCACACTCGTCCATTAACTACGTGAGTTTCTTTTCTTTACAGTTTGAACCCCCGCTCCGTCTTGGTGAGATCTGATGAGATTTATTCGGACACCCCCTCCGACAATCCTTGAGATGTACCCTACAATAAGTTTTAAATTTATTTTACTTTTTCATAAGTTTTCTCATACCGCTAGAAACGCTTGCAGCATGTCTTCCCTGTGCTAAAAGTCTTCTATGCAGTTGTTATCTGTTATAACAATGGATAGTCTCCGATTAAAAAGTTGATGTGAAACCATAGAGATCACTGTGTGAAACTTTCATTGACGCCCCCCTCCCTTTATATGAGATTCGGTGAGATATGCCTCAGCCTCCCCCCTCTCCCCCTTCGCAGCGACCACGATTTTCGAGCTCACGTAATTAAAGGACATCGTCTTACACGACAAATTTATTACAGCCGAAACAATCGATAATTACCAAATGAAAATTACTTCGGGGTAGATCACTTTTATATTTAAAGTTATGAATGGGTTAATTATTATTTATTTTACACATATTTTCTATCAGCAAATGATTATGAATGTGGCAGTTATTTGTGCATCATGACACGCAATTATATTCTCACGTGATTAAACACCTGATGTTTCGAAGGAAATGTGGAGCAAATTACGAAATAAATGTAAAATAATTTTGATTTGCATACTACTAGCATAAGACTGATATATGGCGCAAAATCAATATAAATATATAAAAATGGAACGTGGGTTGTGTGTCCGTATATTTCACTTGGTAGCCAAAATTATTCACTGCAGACCAATGGCGGCTATGCATGAGAGAAGCCTTTAGGTTCGCGGTGTGCAATATGGTGTTTTCGTCGCGGTGTATGGCGGTGGGTGAGTGTGGCAAACAAAAATCCGTAAAATATGGAGCAATACGACGATCAACAAACACAGACATACATTAACTGAGCATCAACTACACTGGCAATTCAACAATGGTTTAAAAAAAAAATCATAATACTGGCAACTGGATTAGAGAGACAAATAGCCTATACATCGAGCGGCACGGTTTCATAATAGACAGTACCATCTCCACATTATCTTTGACTGTAGACATACGTTGATGTATGTCTGTGTCGGAAAGTTCGTAAGTCATAGGTTACTTTGGTTTAACGGACAGTATCGCGTTACTAACAAATTAATACCATTCATTTAGGTGAGTCATCTGTGTTTGTATTCTTTATTTTAGCTTTTCTAGAGCAGTAAATACATGGTTGAAGTGCATTTAATGCGGCCCGGCTAGCGCTCTCTAGGTGGCGTCGTGTGTACCGACTCACAGGGAATGAGAAAATTACTGATTTACTAACCGGACAAGGGCACATCGAAGAACTTGCCAACCATAGAGCAGGAACAGCAAACCGATTCACAGGGAATGAGAGGAATTGTCTTTACGCCACCTAGCGAGCAGTAGCCGGGCCGCATTAAATCCAGTTGTACCAAATACTTTTTGGAAAAGCTACGTACTCCGAGACTTATGAAGTTTATCGTAAATGTCAAAATACGGTAACTGTATAATTCTTAAACAGAAATAGATTCAAAGGAAAACACAGACATACATTAACTACACACACAATACACAGACTATAGACATACGTAATGTATGTCTGTGATGGAAAGTTCGTAAGTCATATACATGCTGCTCAAGTGGTAAAATTGCTTTGCCAGTAACAAAATTACCTCCATATGAATTATTTGAATATATTTACATAAGAATTCTTTACAAGGAAAATCGAATTTATGTAGTTCCCTTTCTGATATCGGTATAGGCCTATCCTCATTAGATTTTGATTTCGTTACGTTTAGGAATGCGCAGAAAACGTCATAGTACAGGAAAGAACAAACTGAGGAGATGTTAGTTACATGGTGCACCAAATAACCAACGGATGCCGATGCTTTGTTTTTTCATTCTGATAACTGTGGTATAATGCACTACAACAAGGGGTACAATTTTACTTATGGTATCGGCTTACTGCGCTAATGTTGGCAATGGCCGTTCAATGCTTTTTTGAAAATTCAGTCACGTAGAATGAGGGGAATAATTCTTTATGTTCACTATGAAATAAATAATTTATGCTGTTCTGATGAGTAAATTAATAATCCTCCTAAAGCAAATATTTTGTTGCCAACGATACCAAACGAAACCGATGCCACTGCAAGTAAAATTTAACCCAGCTGTACCCCAGATGCTTTGCAATGTCATGGAAAGAAAAGAAGTGCATCTTTCGACGGATATAATTTGAATTTAAGAAGTAGTGACGTTCCTTCGTGTCTATTGATGTTTTTATTTAATAAGAATTATTTGCAAGGAAAATCGAATTTATGTAGTTACCTTCCTGATTTTCGTGCTTACTTATTAGAACTTGAGTCCCTTCTGTTTATAAATGCCTAGAAAACGGTTTAGTGCAGTAAAGAACAAATAGAGGCCCTGTTAGTTATGAAGTACACCAAACAACTAATAGAAGGCAATGCTAATTCTGTATGCTCATAACTATGGTGTAGCTCTCTATAAGTGATTGTATCGTTTCTTTAATATTCGTTGCGAAGCACGGGTATACAGCTATCTATTACAAATCTCTAATCTCCTAAAATACTTCACGTATTTACATGGGACAGCGTCGTTTCAAAAAAGGGGAGCACAAAAAAAAAAAAAAAAAAAAAAAAAATGGAGAGAGAGAGAGAGAGAAATATCGTAAGTTTTGTATCTACGACCCTTATGTCTGTCTCTCTTTTAGAACACGTTTATCTCCAAAAGTACATGACGAATTTTCGTTTTATTTTCAGCTGTAGCTTGAGTATATCGTGCGGTTGGATACACGTTTCATTTCATCAAAATCGGATCAGAGAAAATTAAGATATCATAATTTAAACAATTGTTTAAAAGCAATCACTATCTATCTGCTAAGGCCAATCTTCAAAAGTACTACACGAGCTTTCATGGGGGCTAAAAAGCAAAGGATACATGGCGCTGTTATCATTATTACTATTTCTCATCTCAACGATAGTAGTGTTTCCAGAAGTTTACGCCAAACAGACAATTACTTTATGAACACAACCTAACATTGAAGTTATATCGTTCCGGAGTACGGGCTGAAATTAATGTCAATTTTTGTATTAAAACTTTATGAACATTCATCGTTTTCGACAATGACTTGAGTTCATTGACAGAGCGATCCAACAGGGATTCTGTTTTTGCTTACCTAGGTCCGGAACCCTACAAAAACCATGATATACACAGGTCCCTCTTTAACAACCGTTGCGAAGCGCGGGCATATAAGCTAGTCTGAAATATAAAAAAAGGAGAGTGGGAAACGCTATTCAGTGTCAACATAAATTTCTATTTGGGAACAGCACTGACTAATATTCTCGAAGGCAAAGAAGTGGAAAGTTTGGCAGAAATAATGTTAAACGAATTTTCACGCAAAATAAAATTTTTCGGACGTGTGTGTGAAGTGTTCCCATTAAATCTGACTCATAACAGCGTAGAATCGAACTGGTACCATCCCCACTTTGACATCTCATCACAGAGCCACGAGGTGTGAATTTCAACCGTAACTGGATGTCTGTAAGTACTGCCTCTCCATGAGAGTTGAAAATGTACCAACCACTGCAGATGACACTTCTGCTAACTTAATGACAATGTCACTTTATTTCTGTTTTTCACTTATATTCCAGAAAAGGGCATATTTTATTCCCAGGTGATGTATTTAGGTTCGCAGGCATGGACTTGGTAAGAGGAAGAACATTTTTTATGAAATGGAGATGATACTTTTTGAAATGTAATGATTTAAAGTGAGATATTCTTTGTTTCTCATTATATATTTACATACATAATAATACTTAGTTACAGAATAGATGTGTTACTGTAATGAAGCTATGAACTCTTCTTTACCTCTGCGCCAGGAATCTTTACTATGACAAATCGCTTTTTTCACAGCAAGAAGAAAGAAATTCATGATAATTCATTTCAACAGAAATTAAGCAAAGTGGTATGAAACAAGCATTTATTCAAATAAGCCCCAAGTTCAACTTTACAGATTCTTAAAAGAAGACTTTAAATGACATCAATCACGTTCTTAAAACCTACCAATTTTCATAATAACAGAATTATAATTTCGTAACAGGAGCTAGTTAAGGAAATTAAATCCTTGAAAATAAACAACAAAAATGGCAGAATCACATGAAAAAAAATTTAAAAAAATAAAATAAAATAAAAAAATAAAAATAAAAAAAATTACACTAAATAAAGGCCAAATATTTTTCTGGATCTTCTCTGAAGGCCAATAATAGTCGCCGAGGTTTTTGCCCAAATTTGTTAGTTACTAAATTAATAAAGTCGCCCTTTTCTATCACTTTTTCCTGTGAAAACTTAGCATGCACAAGCCACATAATCTGTTTTCACTCACTGTCGAACGAAGCCCCGTTTTTACTCTCCGTTCAGTTGTATGCGTTGTTACAGGCAAATCAAGAGCGACTAGTAGAGCCTTGTTAATGGCAGGAAAGAAACTCAGTATGTTGATCAATAATACTGTTGATTGGAAGATCCGTTAGTATTTCAGTTTTCAACGACCAAAAATCATACCAAACCGTTGCTTCATATAAGAAATTATCAATATTATGGAATTTTTGTATATTTCTTACTGCTTCTTCAAATTACTTTTTGCAGAGGTTTTTCGTTTGTTGTGGAACTAATTTAAATGAATTAAATAATTCAGTATGCTCCTCTGAAAATCGAGACTGTAAAGACGAAATTAAAGAATCTATGTAAGGAACAAAAACTGATCGTCGATGTTATTCATTTAATGATTCACGCGGTTGATTAGGCCTGTGAAGTTGTTTAGCAGCTTGTCTAGGCATTGAAGAGATCATCATTTATTTCGTCTGCAATAGTATTTATATCCCCAAAATCATATTCAGAATTTTGTCTGTGTTGCTTCAGGATTGCTATAATTTCTCATATATGAGTATATACTTCTAACAAATCTAATTCAACAGCCTGTAAGGCCTGACTTACTGGCTGCAGTATAAAAGAGTATTAACTAATTACTACAGAGAAATAATGGCTTTGGAATGGGTGCAAACACAGCATAACTGGTATGCCGTCTGTTTTGACTTTGTATTGCCTTCCTGCGAAAAGTGCTGTAGTTGGTTCACAATTATTACAAAATTATCAGCGAATTTTCGGATACTTTTGTGTTTTGTGTCCACCGAGTTTCACACGACAAAGGAATTCTGAAAGACCTTTCCCCAAAATAATTTATTACGACTTTTATTGTACAGACTGTATTCCGAATTTCACTTGATTCGTTTAAGTCGAGTACAACAGGACTGAGGCGATGTGAGGAACAATGCATGAACATTGCCTTTGGATACTCGTCTCTAATTTTAGCTTGTACTCCTCCTTCCCTTCATGCCATCGCAAAGCAACCATCATAACATTTCCAACTAAATGTTCCATATTTAATTTATAATTTGAGCAGGCTTTAATAATTTCTGTAGCTATGCCTTCTGCCCACCCTCATGAATCACAGACATTGCCAAGGTGGGGTGGCTTGCGTGCCTCAACGATACAGATAGCCGTACCGTAGGTGCAACCACAGCGGAGGGGTATCTGTGGAGAGGCCAGAAAAGGCAGCAGAAAGGGGCAGCAGCCTTTTCAGTAGTTACAGGGGAACAGTTTGGATGATTGACTGAGCTCGCCTTGTGGCTTTGCCATACAGTTACTGCGAATGTCTGAAAATATGATGATGGCATCGTCTCGGGTAAAATATTCCGAAGGTAAAAAAGCCCCCTCATTCGGATCTCCGGGCGGGGACTACTCAGGAGGATGTTGTCATCAGGAAAGACAATAAACGCTTTCTTTGGATCGAAACGTGGAATGTTAGATCCCTTAATTGGGTAGGAAAATAAGAAAATTAAAAAAGGCAAATGGATAGGTTGAAGTTGGATATAGTGGATATTAGTGAAGTTCGGTGTCTGGATGAACATGATTTCTAGTCAGGTGAGTACAGGATTATAAATATAAAGTCAGTTGGGGGTATCACTGGTAATGAATAAGAAAATAGGAATGCGATTAAACCACTATGAGCAACACAGTGATCGCATTATCATTGTCAAGATAGACACGAAGCCAACACCGATAACAGGAGTACAGGTTTGTGTGTCAACTAGCTCTGCCGATGATGAGGTGATTAAAGAAATGTATGAAAAGTTAAAGGAAATTATTCATACAATTAAGGAAGAGGAAAACTTAATTGTGATGGGAGACTGGAATTCGGTAGTAGGAAAAGGAAGAGAAGGAAAAATAGTAGGTGAATATGAACTGGGAAGAAGGCATGAAAGAGCAAGTCGCCTAATGGAATTTAGCACAGAACATGATTTAATCATAACAAACACATGGTTTAAGAATCACGGGGGGAGGGGGGGGGGGGGTTTGAATCCTCCCTCGGGCATGGATATTTGTGCCGTCCTTAGTGTTAGCCAGTTCGTAAGTAGTTTGTAAGTTTAGGGCTATACAAACATTTGAACATTTTGAACATTAAGAATACGAAAGAAGGTTGTATACGAGGAAGAGACCAGGAGACACCGGAAGGTACCAGTAAGATTTTATAACAGTAAAACATAGATTCCGTAACCAGGCTTTAAATTGTGAGATATCCCCAGTGGTAGATATAGACTCTGACCGTAACTTGTTGGTCATGAACTGTAGGCTGAAACTGAAGAAACTGCAAAAAGATAGGAAAATGAGATGGGACTTGGATAAATTGAGGGAACCTGAAGTTCTTAAGAATTTCAGAGGGAGTTTTAGGCAACAATTGACATAAACGGGAGGAAATAAAACAGTAGAAGAGGAACACCCAGCATTGAGAGATGAAGTAGTCAAGGCAGCAGAGGACAAAATAGGTAGGAAGGCAAGATCTACAAAAAATCCTTGGATATCACAGGAAATACTAAATTTAATTGATGAAAGGAGAAAATAAAAAATGCAGTAAATGAAACAGGCAACATGGAGTACAGACGACTAAGAAATGAGATTGACAGGAAGTGCAAAATGGCTAAGCAGGAGTGGCTAGAAGCCAAATGAAAATCTGTGGAAGAATTCCAGTCTCCCATAACAATTAAGTTTTCCCCTCACTTAATTATCTGAATAATTTCCTTTAACTTTTCATACATTTTTTGAATCACCTCATCATCTGCAGAGCTAGTTAGCACATTTACCTGTACTACTGTTGTCGGTGTTGGCTTCGTATCTATAACAAGGGGAAAATACAACAAAATAAAATAGATATATCAATAACTCGGATGGAAAGAAGTTCTCAGCAAAGAAGGGAAAGCTGAAAAGTAGAAAGTGTACATAGAGGAGCTCTAGAAAGGAAATGAACTTAGAGGCAATGTTTTAGAAAGGGAAGAGGAAGTAGATGAAGATGAAATAGGAGATACTATACTGAGAGATGAATTTGACAGAGCACTGAAAGACTTAGGTCGGAACAAGGCCCCGCGAGTAGATGACATTCCGTCAGAGCTAAAGTCTCTGGGAGAGTCAGCCATGACAAAACTCTTTCACCTAGTGTGTAAGATGTATGAGACAGGCAAATACCCTCAGACTCTTAAAAAATTGTAATAATCCCCATTCCATAGAAATCAGGCGCACACGGGTGTGAAAA
The DNA here is from genome assembly GCA_026315105.1 of Locusta migratoria. Lineage (NCBI taxonomy): Eukaryota > Metazoa > Arthropoda > Insecta > Orthoptera > Acrididae > Locusta > Locusta migratoria. Next base: position 472,579,011 of record CM048748.1, on the reverse strand, counting down.
CTACAGAACCATTAATTTAATAAGACATGGTTGCAAAATATCAACACGAATTATTTACAGAAGGATGGAAAAGCTGGTAGAAGCCGACCTCGAGGAAGATCAGTTTGGGTTCAGGAGAAATGTAGGAACTCGGGAGGCAATACTCACTTTACGGCTTATCCTAGAAGATAGATTAAGAAAAGGCAAACCTATATTTCTAGCTTTTGTAGATTTGGAGAAGGCTTTTGACAATGTTGAGTGGAATAAACTCTTTCAAGTTCTGAAGCAAGCAGGAGTAAAATATAGGGAGCGTAAGGTTATTTTCAACTTGTACAAAAACCAGACAGCTGTTGCCAGAGTTGAAGAGCATGAAAGGGATGCAATGGAAGGCTGTATGACAGGGTTGTAGTCTTTCTCCAATGTTATTCAATTTGTACACTGAGCAAGCTATAAAGGAAAGCAAGGAGAAATCTAGATAAGGAATTACAGTTCAGGGTGAAAATTAAAAACAATGCATTTTGACGACGACATAGTAATTCTGTCAGAGACAGCAATGGATCTGGAAGAGCAGCTGAACGGAATGTACAGTGTGCCGAAAGGTGCATTTGACATGAACATTAACAAGAGCAAAACTAGGGTAACGGAGTGCTGTCTAAGAAAATCAGGTGATGCTGAAGGAGTTAGATTGGGTAACGAAACAATAAACGATGTAGATGAGTTTTGTAACTTGGGCAGAAAAATAACATACGACTGTCGCAGTAAAGAGGATATAAAACTCAGAATGGCAATGGGAAGAAAAGGGTTTTGGAAACAGAGAAATTTGCTAACATCGAATATTGATTTAAGTCTAAGGAAGTCATTTCTGAAGGCATTTGTGTGGAGTGTTGCCTTGTACGGGAGTGAAACATGGACGATAAGCAGTGCGGACAGGAAGAGAATAGTGGCTTTTGACTTGTGGTGGTTTAGAAAAATGCTGAAGATTAGGTGGGTAGATCGCGTAACTAATGAAGAGGTACTGAACAGAATTGGCGAGAAAAGGAATTTTTAGCATACGTGGACTTTGTTAGACGTGGAGGAATCGTAAATTGAGCATTGGACGGAAGTGTGTGGAGTAAAAATTGCAGAGGGAGACCAAGAGACGCATACAGTAAGCAGATTCAAATGGATGTGGTTTGCCATTCTTATAAGGAGATGAAAAGGCTTGCTCAGGATAGATAGGGTGGAGAGCTGTATCAAACCAGTCTCCGGACTGAAGACCATAACAACATAACATGGCTTCTGCACTACGATTAACGATTGGCGCAAATCCCAAAAATTCCTCCCTGATAATACTTTCGCCATTAATGTGCTCAGGAAATCTTACTCCCAGAGACAATTGTTCTACCTATGCATCATCAGTTGTTTTACCAGCCAAACTGGAGAATCCAGCTGCAGCATTAGCAGCAACAGCTATATCATTTCGATTGTTTGCACAAATATTAATTATTTCATTTTGGGTTCTTACCGAACAATACTTGGCATTTTTGCTGCAGGTTTCCAAGTGGGCGTTTGAAACAACATCCCCTGCTTCAACTCTAAAGTGCAATAAATTCTGAAAGTTTCCACTTGTACTTAATTTACCCCTGAGAGGAATGTCGTTTCTATTGTGACCTCGTCGCCTTTTGTTGTTTCCTCGTCCTGGTCTGGTTGTCAGGAAAGGTACTGCTGCAGAATTCGATGTCAACTGTGATAACTATTCAGATTAATGATACAAGTTTTATTGACTGAAAATTATAATACTCAACTTTAGAACATATCTCTGTCTCTTCTCGCTTCTCGTTGCGTCGTCCGTTTGAAAGTAGCTGCTCGGAGACCTAGTGACTGCTAAGTTCGTAGCCGCGTTCTGACTTAGTACTGTCCTATTTCTGCCTTCGTAGATGACTAGTAACTGTCTGAGTTCGGAATAGTAACACGGGCCGTCCAGACGTATGTCGGCCTTCATATAGCCGCTTGTAGAGGGCGCGCATCTTGGGTTCCTCCCTCCAGGATACTGTACGCCTGCTTGCGATTGGCTTTCGGTCGATCGCTGCCTTCTCCACGATCGTTCTCTTATGTCTGGCGTGTGGCGTTGACATTACGGTACAACATTCCTCCCCCCTAAATGCCGAACCGTTGTCGTGTAGGGAGCTCGACGACGATGGAGGAGGCAGGCTCGTGGATGTACCGATGGACCGGAGTCTGTAGCTGCCAACCGGCCTGAGCTTGCGAGGGATCGTCCTCTGAGGAAACCTCCGAAGGGCCACGTCTACATCTGCATCTAGATAGAGACTCTGCAAATCACATTTAAATGCCTGGCAGAGGGTTCATTAACCACTTTTATAACTTTTCTCTACCGTTCTATTCTCTAATAGCGCGCGGGAAGAAAGAACACCTAAATCGTTCCGTTTTCGATCTGATTTCTCTTATTTTATCGGGATGGTCATGTCGCCCTAAGTAGGTGGGTGCTAGCAAAATATTTTCACATTCAGAAGTAAAAGTCGGTGATTGAAACTTCGCAAACAGATCACGCCGCAATGAATAACGTCTTTCTTTTACTGATTTCCATTCCACCCCAATTCGTGCAACATTTCCTTGACGCTCCCCCCCCCCCCCCGTAACGTGATAAATTAGAACGAGCTGCCCTTCTCTGGACCTTCTGAATGTGTTCCGTCAGTCTCACCTGGTGAGGGTCCCACAAGGGGCAACAGTACTCCAGGCGAGGACGCACAAGTTTGATGATGGCAGTATCTTTGGTGGAGCTGGTGCATCTTCGATGCGATCTGCCGATGAAACTTAATCTTTGGATCGGTTTCCCTACAATATTTTCTGTGTGTTCTCTTCAGTCAAAGTTGTTCATAATTTTAACTGCTAGGTATTTGGTAGAATTTACGACCTTAAGGGTTGATTAATTTATCGCGTAATTGAAGTTCAGCGGATTTCTTTTAGTGGTCATGCGTATTACTTCACACTTTTCTTTATTTAGTGTCAACTGCCAATTTTCGCACCGTGTAGAAATTTTGTCTAAATCGCTTTGGAGTTGCTTTTGATCCTCTGTTGACTTCACTAACCGATAAACGACAGCACCATCCGCGAACAGTCTAAGGGAGCTATTCAGATTGTCTCCTAAATCCTTTATAAACACGAGGCAGAGTCCACGACCTTTGGCCCAGGTACTGACGTAGACGGTGACGTCGGTGGCGACGTCGGCGTCGGATGGCGTGTGGCGTGCTGCTAGATGTCCACTGGGATGCCCAGGGGAGGCGGAGGGCTGCATGGCGTCTCCATGAGGTCGGGCCGAGGTGCCGTGTAGATCTGCTGCGGGGGCGGCGGAGGCCGCGCGGTCTGCGTGTGCCGCGAATCTGCCGAGAGAAACGCAGTAGGGATCACGGGCTACATGACGAGGGCGATTTTGGTTGCGGTGCCTGCGTGCAATGCCATTGGGACCTGAAAATTCAAACATGTGAACACAGCATTACTGTATTATCTCACCCCGCTCCCACCTCCTGCGACCGCCAAAGACTCTGGGAAAGATTGGGTTACACAGAGCGGAGCGAGACTTGCGTGCCGGCGGCTGCTTCTGCTCCGGAAGGCGCGGTGGGTGGAGCAGATGGAGCCGGGTGCGGTGGCGGCGGCCGTGCAGAAGCTCGGCCGGCGATGATTCTTCTCGTGGATGCGAGGAGGATGCGCTAGGAGGCGAGGAACAGGCGCAAAGCTGCCTCCCGTGGGCGCGCCGAACGGAGTTTGGACATCTGCTGCTTAAATGTCCGGACAAAGCGTTCCGCAGGGCCGTTTGACTGTGGGTGAAACGGGGCACTGGTTAGATGCTAAATGCTATTGCGTACACAAAAGGAGCGAAATTCTTGCGATGTGAACTGTGAAAGACTACCGTCTGTCGTCTTCCATATATTTCTGTACAGTTTCCGTAAAGCTATAATTTATTTAATGTCACTAGATTATCATTTTGTTAAAACTTAAACCCCACTCTTTACAAGGCTTGAGGGATAGTATTTTCATTTCATGTGTTAAAATATTAGTTAATATTGCTAGGTTTTTCTTATTTTGTTATGTTAATAATTTATTATGACATTAATTAATGGGGTATAAGTACGGCTTCTCCGCAACGCAACTGTCCCTGTGAGAATGTGCAGTTGTTATACTTTTAAGTGCGTGCGACAATCTATGGCTGTTTGAATGTGAGGAGTGATAGCTCGCTTTGCATCGTTCTCTCTGGCTCAGAGTCGATAGCTGCTGTGGTAACCAAAGAGGTTTCCACACACTTTCGTTGCAGGCTACTTAGCGGACCTACACCAGCGCGAGTGTACTCGCTCTCCATCCCCACCACCGCTTTTTCAGGGATTTTCCGGTTTCCGGTCGTTTTCCCGCACGGCGCACGGCGATTCACTCTCTTCTGAGAGTCTTGTGTGGTAGGGTTGGTTCTGCTCTTGTTTCTGGAGAAGATAGCGTTCCATTAACTAGCACGTTTAACTTAGATTCGTGAACTTAGAATAATTTTTTTGGAATATTTTCTCCGATCGTGTGCGGAAATGTGTTCTCGTTTTTCAAATCAGCATTTTCCAATAGATAAACGCGGTGTGTGTGATTATAGTTGCAGTTTGATAACGTCCTGATATGTTAAAACCTTTGTGATCATGTGGCGTCATATGAACTCTGTGTAAATACTTTCTAGCTATTTGGGGCCCGATTTCTAATAGGTAATATTTTCATTTTGTACAGTGCATGTAAAAATCTTCTCATCCTTTCCTTCCGTGAGTGATACGTGTTCCACATAGTTGGTTCATAGAACAAAGTCTTCAGCTTCCACTCTTGTTTGTTGCATGCCCATCAGGCAAGTAACTATGCTGGTATCCTTCTGATTTCCACAAATATTTCGCGATCTTCTCTCCCCGCCTATTTTAATTCTGCCGTTTCTTCTCCGACTTACAGTACGAACTATGTCTTTGTCAGTAATTCTCTGTGAGCCTTCTACAACCTCCTTCAATAGCTTCCTTATGTAATTTTAATATTTCTGTAGGTTGCATGCTGTAATTCTTAATTTTATTTTTCCGACCTTGTATTTTTTTTTTTTTTCCCTGAGACTGGACTTCATCCGTCTTTGTAATCGCCCCCTATCGCGTGTAGCTGTATTTCATTCGCTTCCTTATATAATTCTAAACATTTATATGGGTTGCATGCAGTAGTTAATTTTCTTTATTTTTCGGAAACTGAATTTATTCCATTTTATCGGTTTTCGGAACCACGAGGGTCCGAATTCTGACTTCAGGGGTATGCAGCTAGTCGCCTGAGTTCACGCCACTTCTCTTATAAAACCAATAGCTAGCTCGATTTCTAACAGACTCCAACTTTAGAATCAACCGTGATTTTGTATAATGAATCCGACTTTCAACCACTTCATCTTCAGTGGTGCGTTCATGACTTAATGTAGCCGTGTGTCACCGTTAGCGTGTTTGCTCGCGGTCCAATACAGATGTAATTTAACTTGCTATACACATGCACCCTCTTAAAACAGGCACGACAGACCAGAGCCACCTTCAAAGACACAATAGTCTTGTGCTACCTCCGACTTTCTGAATTTCGCCTACGATAGCGGCGCCTGCTTCCGCCTCGTCTCAGCACGCTGTTTTTGGTGAGTTTCGCTGTGGCATTGCGTGTGTGGGAGAGAATGAATGTTGTTTGTGAATCATTCCCCCCAGTAGCGTTACATCATGTATAATTTAGGCTGGGCACCGTCCGCATTAATCCATGTAAGAGATGCATTTTTATTGTATTAACAAAATTGGTCACCCATTTTGTTTTTATCTGAATAAACAAGTCTAAGTTCAGCATAATCCGTAAGTTTTCTGTAAATTGTAGTTTTACAGCACCTTCCCTCTTTTATTTAATATTGTTTCACAAGTGCTGATAATAAGATTAGATGCTAATTTTCATAAGTGTAAATTCCGTTGCTCCATAAATGTTTCCTAGCCACCTTTCTAAGATAACTTTAATTGTGGTGACTTGCTTATTAATGTCTGTGTGTAATAACGCTGAGCCGGCCGCGGTGGCCGAGGAGACTGAGGCGCTCCAGTCACGGTCTGCACGGCCACTACGGTCGGGGGTTCGAATCCCCCCTGGGGCATGGATATTTGTGCTGCCCTTAGTCTTAGCTAGTTGATAAGTAGTTTGTAAGCTTAGGGACTGAGGACCCCATAGTTAAGACCAATAAGTTCTACAAACATTTCATTCATAATAACGCTGAGCTGCTATGTATATTGACCAGTGTAGTATTAACTTCCTGTTATTGAAGTAATTGAAAGGAGTCCGTTCTCAGTTTGGGCCAGAGTACAAGGCTTGGTAGCAGGGAGTAACCAATAGTTCACACGAACCTTATTTGCTAATTTTAGTGTCCAAGCGAGGCTCTTGTTAAGTGCAGTGGTCGACTTTTATCTGGCTTACCGCTGCCAGGATTCGCTCTTCTAGTGGGTCATCTGTTTAATGAAATAGTTATTTGCTTTAAATGCGTGCGGGAATATTCTTAATTTTTTTTTCTTTCCCCTCCCAGTGGATGAATATGAGAGATTAGCAGCGCACATTAATTTATTTCATTTTATGTTTTCAGCACATCTCTCAGTGTATTTCTTGTGTATTTTTTGGAAGGGTTATATTATTTAATGTTTTTTGTTAAAAGAGCACAGCCACAGTGCATTGTGAAGGTTTTAGTTCGTGTTTTGTTACGCGGTCTTTGTTAGGCTAATCTTGTGTTTGTCTCTTCTGTTCAAAATTACTTGTGACGATGGAGAATAGTTCTGCCTTGTCTGTTTCCACTCGCTCTAGGCTTCTAAACCAAAGTGAGGTCCGTGAAAAGTCGTCTAGGTCAGATCTTTCCACCGAAAGGGAAAAAGTAGCGAGTACAGACGGCCGCGTTCCCGTGGAAAACTCGACTTGTTTAAACGTGGACGCGACCGGAAGTGAGGGCAGGGGCGAACGAAGCGGACCGCGTACCAATATGCCGGTTTCTGCTACTGCGCAAACTAAACTAGTTCAACCGGTGTCACTAGGCCCGTGTGCGTTTCTGATACGACACTAAGCGACCTCATGGCCTTCATGAGAGAAATAGTAATGGAAGCGCAAAATGCTTCTGTTCTGGAATTAAAAGCAGAAATGAAAGCAGAAGTAGGTTCCATGAGGGAAGCGAAAATGCTTTTGTTCTGGAACTAAAAGCAGAATTAAAAGCAGGGATGGAAGTGCAAAATGCTTCAGTGCAGGCCGAACTTGTCAAGGTTTCTGCGCAACACCGTTCAGGTTATGAACAATAATCTGGATGGCTGCGCACCGATATAGTGCGGCTAGTTCAGGAACGGCATGAGGTAGCATTGAATGGTATCTCAGAAAACGCGACCAAAATTTCAGACTATGCGGAAGCTATATCTGCCCTCTCCGATCGTTTAGATACTAAAATCCACTCTCTTGAGGAGAGCGTCGAATTAGTTAAGACTGATGTCCACTCTCTTAACGAGAGAGTCGACTTGGTAGATTTTCGGGCGAACACGCGCACAGCAGAACTAGACGCGCGCTTTGAAGAACTCGCCACGTCGGTGGCGCAGCTTCTACAGACCGGGGAGACAGTAGCAGACAGGGCAGCTCCCGCTGTTGTCAATGATTCGGAGGAAGTTCGCGACTTACTCCGGTTCAAGGAACAACAGTAGGAAATTAACCGTAGGTGTCGCGATGTAGCGGCAGAGATAGAAGAACACATCGTGTGTTTAGAGCAAGTCTCCGAACGCCTGCCGCAGTTTGTGTGGAGGTCGGCCCTGTCGTTCTGACCGCGGAGATGATTCAGCTTTCGAGGAGGAGGAGGTCGAACCTCTGCGTGCCCGTCCTCCCATAAGAGAAAGGCTGAGTCGAGTGCCTGTGCGGGAGACTGTGCAGGCATTTCATAATAACCACTTTTTGACAGTAAAAAAGTACCAGGTCTTCCGAAACTCTGCAAGCTGGATACACCTGCATGCATGGCTAGAGCAATTCGATTACTCTCTGCCTCTGAACTGGCCAGAAGGGCAGAAAATCGAGTATGTGTGCGGATATCTCGAGGAGGAGCCCGCAACGTGGATGAGACCTCTGTTAAGATATTACCGCTACTACGATGATTTTATGGGACATTTCCTGTCTGCCTACTGGTCGGACAGTCAACAGGAACGAGTGAAAAGCAGCCAACAGGAATTGCTGGAGTCTCGGAGAATTCATTCGAGGAACGATACAGAGAAATCAATTCCTCGACTACCCATACCCTCCGCGTGATTTGATAAGAATTTGCGTGTCGAAGCTCCCACAAAATGAGTGCAATGCCGTCCTTGCGGGAAGTTGCAAGGAGGATATTGAGTCCTTCCAGTCTTACCTGGAGGACTTAGAATATGACAATGATTACGGACCTAGAAGAGACAGCGACGGCTCTTCAAGGAGAAATAATCGCAGCGCTAAGAGTGCTAGGCACGACCGCGCAGAAAGCAATACCAGCGTAGAGTCCGCTCCTTCCAACGCTGAGAATCAGCAACAGCGGAGGATCGGGCATGGTTATGGGTGTGGTGAGCGATAATACAAGCGGCGAAAGGTGGGAAATGGTCATAAGGGCTACCAACCCGATAAAAGCCCGCGAAAAACACGCGACTCGTCAACAGAAGACGTGGAAATCAACTCCGCTGACCCGCGCCATAACAAACCGAAGATCCCGGTCCTAGCACAAGCCAGCAGTAACTTTCTGTAGTTGAACGGCACTCGATTGACCTACTCGAAAAGGATCATATACGTCCTAAGTTTTGTGTAATTTTCTGATTGCTAAGGTAAATTTAAGTGATAGTCTTACCACCCAAGTCATTTGTGTTTGTAGATTTATGCTGTATTTTGTATGACTTTTGTAGTGTTTTCATTGAATGGTTTGTTTTAATAGTGTATTTTGTTATATGTGTCTTTTCTATATGTATGTGTTTGTTGTGCGATTTCATTCCGCCATTACGCATCTTCATGTTGTATGAGTGTTTTGTGTGCTATAAGGTACACGCCGCTACTGGGGTGGATAACAGCAACTTGCCAGTTCCATCTGGTCGGCTGTTCGACGTACGTTACCTTGACGCTCCGTTTCGTACATTAAAAAAATTATTAGTGTTGAAACGACCATAGTGTTTCGTTTCTCGACTATTTTATTTATTTCTTATTTCGCGATATAGTGAAAGAAACCATTTCAGTGAGTTTTCAAGTTACTAGTCGTCACTACATTGGCCCTTGATGCCAGGATGACTTGTGTTATTGCTTTCTACTTCGTTCTGTTGTCATGTTTCCTAATTCCTTTGAATTTCCCACTCCTGAGTGAATGTTGCATGATGGGTGAGCAGGCGAGTTGTGTAGCTAAGAAGGGTTAGTGCAGGCTGGAGAGTTGTGCCACTTTGAGTCAGGTTTTTCAGTTAAGACAGGTCGATACGAGCTTTCCCTTGTCAGATCTTGAGAGCAGAGTCTTTGCGCGCGGCGTCGCCAGCCAATGGTAACGTTTGGAGGGAGGATTTGGCCGAGGATGGCTAGCGGCCGGCGTGGCCTCAGAGTCGTTGTCTTCGAGAGCTGGAAGGTGGACGGGAAGCAGGAATGCTGATGGAGAACAAGAAAATTTAATGGTAATGTTCACTTTGGTCATAATTGAGAAGCTACGCAATGTGGAATGCTTGATGATGATTCAAATAGGTCGTTTTCAGGAAAATTTTCAAGTAATTATTTCTATTACTGACTTAGTTAACTGAGGCACTGGTGGGAACCAAGTTTAACGGTTTTCGGTCGAGGCTAGATTGTGTAAAATCTACCATAATTCCTTTGTAATTTAATGTATACGATGTTATCTCATTCGTGTGGTGGTCCTCAACCTATCGTTCGCGATCTAATAGAAATTTTCGTAGTTGTTTAGTGTCGGTTGTAAATGGCGCTAAACTTGTAAGTTTATGTGTGCTTCGAGTTTGATCAGTTTCGTGTTTTATTTTAACAGTAATCGGTTCAGCATCAAATTGTATTGTGGTTTTCCGTGAAATTTCGGTGGATTTGCGGAAATCGGAGATCATTTCTCTGTACTCCGAATTTGGTCCGTTATGCTCACTTCAAGCCAGCATGTTAATGATTGAGGACTGTGGAGTAAAAATAAACAGCCATTAACTGAATTAAAGTATCTCGGAACGTCATTGATTTTTCAAGTTGAATTTTGCAACCTGTATTTCAATATATGGGGTTTTGTTTGTAACTAAATTAGTTTGCCACACGTGTTTCAAGGTAGCTTGTCTCTCAGTTTACTAATTTTTAAAAGAGTGCCGATAGAATATTTAGGTAAAACGATTGCAGAATTCGCTGTGAGCGAAGCATTTTCAGGTGGATTGCTGCAGATTTCCTGGTAACGGAAATGACCGTTACGTGAAAAGGTAGGTCATCTGCTGTCTGTATGCCACAATTGTGAAGAACTTGCAGTAGCTCAAAACTGAGCTCTGTGTGAACATGCATAGGGAACAATTTTGGTTTACAAATGGGTTTCATTTGTTTTAAATTTTGCGTGTGAACATTTTTTGTAGTGAAATTGAAACCACTTTGGGTAATTACTAGTTCTTGATTAGATGTGTACTTCATGGGGTTTACTCGTGTTAAAGTAAATTACTCAAGGAACTATTTGATATTTAATTTGTGCCTGTTTAATACCTGGGAAATTTATCGTATTTCACTTAGTTCATTGAAGATGTGTAGATTCAGGTAAAGCATTTAGTGGTTGATACAAATTGTAATTTTCTTTTTTATGTACTATCAGTGTACCTTTAAGATAGTCTTTTGGGAGCTTGTAAATGTCGTTATTTGTTAGCATATGGAGGTCGATCAGCTGTTCTCCACCTTTATAGTGTCTTTGACCTCTTGAGAAATTTGTTCAAATGAAATTCTATCTAGTTACCGTGTTAATGATAGGGTGTTAGTATAACGTGACGAGTATGTCACATTTATTTTATCTGAACTGCTCACTATATTAGTTCCTTAGTTCTCATGGGCAGCATTAATAATAATATGAACATGTATGTTCAGTTTCTCCAGTAAGAAATTTGTTAAAAAGGCAAACTAAGGCCAGACTCAAACAGCTGGTAGGTTGGTTGCATGAAATTTTAGTGTGGTCTAGTTCAGACTGAATGTGGGGATCCCAACTGTTCCTAATAACGTGACAGCAGGAATAATGCGTTGAATTGTTATTTAAGACTCTGTTTTACTATGATTTCAGAGTTAGATTAAATAATTGATGAGCGATGTTGGTTGCACTGAACATGTTCTTAAAGTAAATTTAATACATTTCTCATTGTTAATGTTCTGCACAGTGTGTGCAAAGGAGTGTTGCATCTTTCTAATGAATAAACCATTTTATTTCTTAACTGCTCTCTATTACGTCAGTACCCTGTAGAAATAGTTCCCCCTTTTATAATTTATGCTATATCTGTTTGGATCACCGTAACCTCAACTTCGAACTATTCTCATACTAAGCGTTACCTTGAGCGCAGGCCTAATATGTTATTATTTAGTGTGAAAACAGTTAATTGAAGTGTCTACTAAGTAAGCAAGACAGGTAATATTTGTGTTCAATTTCTTCTTGCCAAACCAACAGATAAGTCACGGTTTGCTTTATGGTGTGAGCAACACTAAGAATCGTAGCAACTGTAAGTATTTTAGCTAATGTTAAAAATCGCCTATGAAAATGAGATATCCCATCAGATACATAACTGTAAAATAGCTTCTTACTTTGTGAGTACAGCAACCAGCCTTTACCAAATTCTTTTAAGAACACGAAGTATGCCATAACTTTTTCTTAACTGATACATCTAACATTAGCATTAGGGCATCTAGCAAGAATATTAGCATTTTAATGTTGTAAGCCCAATTCTTTACAGTAGTGTGAACTGCTCAAAACTCAACTATCGTCACAGGGTCCATTTCATTAAACTGCTTAATCAATGTATTTCTTTCTGTGTTAGTTGTATTTACAAATCACTTACAGTCGTCGCCGTTAATGTGACTCATAGCTCGAATGCGTTTTGAAGCATCTGTAACTAGCCCATGAACATTCCTCTTCTTTGAACAGTTTACAGGTTTTGCACTAGAATTTTCTTCACTACTGCTTGACATTGTGAAATTTTTCGAACACTGACTTAACACACAGCTACAGTACAACTGACTGTGCACTAACAATGTTATTCTAAGACTGTGTTCATAACAATGAAATGCAATAATTGATCATTAACCCCCGCATCTGTGGACTCTGATCGTTCTTCCAAAGGAACAATGTGACTGATCATTCATCCAAAGTATACAAAAACTTTGAGACTGAATTACACGGACACCGATCAATTCTCCGAACTCAAAGTTTCACAGGCTGAAAGTTCTTCATGTCTACTACAAGATGGCAGTGCAAGCTAAAATTCGATCTGCGATGGACTTTGATCGTTTCTCCTGTGCACCCTTCATGTGTCATTCATATAAGGAACTATACGCAGCTCTGCAAACCCCTTTTAGTTGTTATACTTATATGTAAAGCAGATGACCTTTAAATTCTGTGTTAAAAATTGCTAATATTAATGTAATAAACAAAAATTCGAACTGCAGTGAGGCAACTGATCTCGTGACCGCAATAATTATTTTACACAATCATGAAATGAAACTTTTTAAACTTCCTGTCCACCAGTACTGCCTAAAGTAACTCATTTTAAGAGCTACCAGTATTGTAAAAGCCTGTCATTTATTTCATTCAGAATCCTATATTGTCTTGACTAAGAGCCTGTTAAGCAAGAGCAACTATTTCGGAACACAAGTAGTAGGCTGACGTGTATTCAAAATGTTCAAATGTTTGTAGAGCTTATGAGACTTAACTACGGGGTCATCAGTCCCTAAACTTACAAACTACTTATGAACTATCTATTACTAAGGACGGCACAAATATCCATTCCCGAGGGGGGATTCGAACCCCCGACCGTAGTCAGCAGTGCAGACCGTGACTGGAGCGCCTCAGTCCCCTCGGCCACCGCGGCCGGCGATTTGCATTCCTGAGAAGTATAAATGAAAAGACAGTATTCGTTCTTTTTATTCCTTTCTTAAATCTATTTATGCACTCAAACGCTGAGCAGCTCTTCCCCATCGTGCTTTACGTATACTGCAATAGTAAAACAACACAGACGTGACTACAAACTGAGTGTATATAGTGGAGTAACTATATAAAGCACGATTTATCTACTGACAACACTCGTGTTTATGTGACGCTTGCCACAACCATGGAGGTTCGAATTATCCCGCGACAATAGCGCCGTTAGTGAGTCCAGTTATATTTTACAAGGTCCTTGTGACTGTCAGAGGACACAGGACTCCCTCCTTCCGGCTGCCCACCCTCGGCCTCTGGCACGCCGAGTCGTCCATCTGATTTTCGTTCAACCTACACGTCTAAGAAGGGTAGCTTCCCGTCCTTCTCTACTACCACTGTAAATCTTATGTTGAGGTGTATTCCATTCAAATGATCCACGAACTGCTGCAGCGCCTCCTTCTCATGTGGCCAGATTAAAAATGTATCGTCAACATACCTATAGAAGCAAGATGGACGAAAGGGAGCACTGTTCAACGCTCTTTCTTCAAAATCCTCCATGAAGAAGTTCGCAATGGCTGGTGACAGTGGCGAACCCATGGCTGTTCCGTCAGTCATTTCGTAATGATTCCCACCATACAAAAATAAGTGGTCGCCAAAGTGTGCCGAAATAACTTCAAAATTTCAGGAGAGAAGTGAGCAGCCAGCAGTTTTAATGTGTCTTCCAGTGGTAGTTTCGTAAAAAGGAAAAACACATCGAGGCTGACCATTATGTTTTTCTGGCCTATCCTCATCTGCTTTATGATGTCAACAAACATTTTTAAATTGTTAATATGATGAGAGCAGTGGCCGACTATTGGTGACAATAATTTTGTTAAGTATTTGGCCAACCGACAAGTGGGTGATCCAATGGCACTGACAATCAGTCTTAGAGGAATCCAAACCCTTATGTACCTTTGGCAAACCATACACCTGGGTGGCCTGGGTGCTCTAGGCCTTAGATATTTCACTAGTTCTTCTGGGAGGCCAGATGTCCTCAATAGCTCCCCTGTCTTCCTACTAAGAGTTGTTGTGGGATCACTTTTGAGACGCCGGTAAGTGGTGTCTTCCAATAACACTTTCACTTTCTCGTGATAGTTGATAGTATTGAGGATGACTGTAGCATTCCCCTTGTCAGCAGATAAAACAACTAAATCGCTGTCCTTCTCCAATGATTTCAGCGCCATTTATTTTGGACTTTGGAGGTTTGGCTGTTGCTAAAATCCGACTCATGGCGAGCCTTATATCATCTGCAGCTTCTTCAGGAAGGTGTCGAACAGCTTGTTCCACTCCACTGATAATCTTGGCCACTGGTATCTTACGAGGAGCAGGCGCAAAATTCAGTCCTTTACTGAGAACAGAAATGGTGGCTTCATCCATTTTGTTGTCGGATAAATTGATGACAGTGCGGTTATCATTTTTAGATTCTGCAACACTTTGTTCCCGATTAAGGCGCACAAATTTGTCAGCCTGATTCACAACTGCAAACTTTGGTACTATCTCCTTGTCACGGTAGCGTTGTAGAAAAGACAGATTACTCAGCAGCTGTAACTGTTTTAGGCGCATCTTCTCCAGTTGACGGACGTTGTGCGCAGTGTCCTCCCTGTAGAGGAAACTAGTATGAGTACGAAGTCTTTCGCGACGTAGTTCTTGCGTAAAATACTCTCGGTGTTCTTGCCGCGTCAAATATGGGTAGGACCCAAGCTTTCGACTATATCCTCCATAGTCGTCGTCAGGGGTAAAACTGACTGCCGTGAAATGGAGGCTTCCGCTTATATAACCAGGAGGCGGCTTCTCATTGGCTCGCTTACGTCACAGCGGTAATGGCGCGTGCTTGGGTGATGCCATCTAACCACCTAGAATTTTCTAGCGCACTCTATCCCGCGTTGTTAGCAGCGCCATCTCTCGCAGCAGGCGGTAATCTGCGGGAAGTACTAAAGGTTCTGGGAGCCAATCTCTGTTCCTTCTCCTTCTCCAGTGCTCGCTTCCATGCATTGCTGTCTATTGATATTATTATCGCATAATCTGATTTCAATCGCCTCCCTGATGACAGAATCCCAGTAGTTGGAAGCGTGAGCCAGTACTCTCGTACAAAATCCGATGTTTATTTAACAGGCGTAAATTGGCCATCCGCACTTCCCATCAACCTCGTCTGGGTCATTGCCTCCTTCCTCTCCAACCGCCCCACCTATGTTACCATCCACAACATCGACTCCCGTCTTTTTTATCCCTCTGCTGGTGTGCCCCAAGGCTCTGTCCTTTCTCCCCTCCTGTATCTCCTGTATACCTCGGTTATGCCTAAGCCTGCCCCTCCCGTACACGTCTTCCAATATGCTGACGACACTGCTTTCCTTCTCTTAGCTCCCACCCTTGCCCGTTCCAACCGACTGCTCCAAGAACACCTTGACCTCGTTGCCACTTGGTGCAACCAGTGGCTCCTGTCTATAAATCGTACCAAAACCCAGGCGATCATCGTAGGTCGTACTACCCCTTCCTTCCGTCTCCGAGATTTTTATCTGACCCTCCATAACCGTCCCATCCGCCTCGCCCCTACCCTAAAGTACCTGGTCCTCACTATTGATCGCACCCTCTCCTGGACTCCCCATCTACGCACTATCCAAGAAAAAGCCCACTCCCGCCTCCACCTCCTCAAACTCCTTGTTGGCCAAACATGGGGCCTCAACCATTCTACCGTCCTCTATACCTACAAATCCCTCACCCGTCCTCTCCTCTGTGTCGCCCATCCAGCCTGGATCTCCGCTGCCCCATCCTTCTACAAATCTCTGGAGATACTGGAGCGCCATGCCCTCCGCCTCGCCTTCCGTATCCCCCTTTATCCCCCCTCCCCTACGCGGATCCTCTATGATCTCATTCCTTTCCCCCGACTCGTTCTCTTTATTGAACATCTCCGCCTCCGTTGCGTATCCCGCAAATCAGATCCGCCTAATCCTCTAGTCCGGATGATGCCCTCCGACCTGACATCTACCCTTCATACCAGCTGTGATCCTTCTCCTTGCTCCCTCTGCCGCTTCCCTCCCTGAGGGCTCCGACTATCCCTCCCTACCCGGCCCTTCTCCCCTCCTCCGTGCCCCGTCCCTCCGGATCCTCCTCTTACCGCCCTCTCCTATCCTTCTTCCACGTGGCTTCCTGGGACATCATCCCCCCCATCCCTTCCCCACCGGCTCTGTGGCTCCTCCCCACCCTCTCCCTCTCCTTTCATCCCCTTTCCCCCCACACCACATCTTCAATGTTGTCAGTGCCCCACCATCTTGTGCTTCGACAAATGTGGTCTGCTTTAGCTACATCGTTTTATTTTACAACAGTGGACGGCCAAACCGCAGCCGACACTGTCAGTTTTAACTTGTGTATTTCTCTGAGTGTGTGTTGTGTTTTTTGTTTTAACTCCACAATAGCGGACGGTCTCACCATAGCCGCCGCCCTATGCTCATTTTAATTGTGTGTGAGCCACTGACTTCGAGCAACTGTTTTTATTCACCACTTTCGCCGTTCCAAATGTTTTATGTTACCATCGTTTTGCTCAATTTTATGTACGTTTTTTATCTCTATTTTAATTATTCGTTTTATGTATGTGTTATCTCCAAAATTTTATCTCCTTTGTGTTTTTATATTTCACCTGTGTCAAATTTTATTTCCATAGGCTGAAGAGCGCCAGTGAGCGCTGCCGGCCCGCCCCTTTTTAGGGGAATTGAAACCACAATAAAGGGAAAGAAGAAAAAAAAAGAAAGCCATCCGCAGAGTAGATTCATGTGACTAATTACACATTCGAGCTGTCGCCAACACATCGTTAATTATAATCGTGACGTCCTCTGTTGTTTTATCGGAGAAAGGTGTGACGAGGTTTGCCACTGAAGGATGTAGTGCGGGTGACTTCATCGTTGAAGGCAATTCAGATTGACTTGTAGCCAGCTGCGAACTCTGAGCAGTCCCAAAGGACTCGAGCTGTGACTGGAATTCCTGATAACTAAACTTTAGCCGAGCGGTTTCCTCTAACAAACCCGACACTTGTTCTGTCAGACCGGTTATACAAACTCACTAGTTGAAGCTGACCTTGTGTCGGGCATTTACTTTCACTACTTCTTAGCAAAACACTGGCTTGACAAAACGGAATACCTTACAACTGAACATTGCCCGGCGACACTCAGTACAGTTCAGCGCTGTATTCCTGTTGTCAAGCAAAGGCTTTAGCAAGCAAACGTTTTACTGTATTCCTACTATACATTTAGAAGTACAGTTAACGTTTTCTCTTCGCAGTTCCTAATATTAATGCAATGGTTACAGTTTTTATTTGTACTTAGGTGAAACGTATGACAGTTCTCTCTATAAGCAACAAACTTGCAGTTCTAAAGTGAATACTTGCTTTTGTTCCACTATGAGTCTTTTAATTTGCAGCTTTCAAAGGTGTACAGAACAAAATATCAGTTCCACAGGCAGCATCAGTTTCCTTACGATTTCTCAGTAATACGCTCAAAATGTTATGTTATGATTTTATAATAACTGAAATCAGTTGTATCTCTAATGACAGAGATTTTACACAATACAAGCACTTATATGACTTGTGCTACATACTGTGATTCCAATACGTAAAACTTGCAAGATATTGACTATTTACAGTAAAATGAAATGTGGGGAAACATTAGCTGTGCCTTTTACAAGAAGAACTGGTTTTACAGGTATACTGAATGGTCTGTATATACCTTTAGCTTTGTATAACGGTACTGAAAGCAGATGGCACCAGAAATGACTTACTTGGTAACAAAGAAATTCGGTCAAGAGGAGCTTGAACAATATTCCTTTCGATAACAACATTCAGCGTTGGTAAAAAGTAAAACATTCATAGTTCAATAAAAACAGTGAGGATCCGGAATTCTATTTCTAGTAAAAAGAACTGACAATATTTTTCACCTAGCCACACGTGAAACCAATAATCACCGCATTATATTAGTAATTTGGAGAAATAACGTTACCTTTATTTAATTATTTATTTACATATTTTACGCCCAAATTGGAGCACTTTAATCAATCCATATACATTTAAGTCTTAATCCTATTTGTAGATTTGGCTTCCCACTCCTACTTCCAAAACTTCCGACCTGGCTGCGCTTTCTTCATCTGTTAAGGTGTATTTTCAGCGTGTAAATGTGTTTAATTTAAAAGTCGTGTCACTGAGTTTCAGGATCTTCTTCTCTTCTCTGCCTTCAATTTGTTGCATTGTCAAGCCTAACTCATCTAGATCATCTTGAACTTCTTTGAACCAGCTGTTCTTGGTCTTACTTTTACAAAAGTAGGTGAACAGTTGTTTCAGTAGCCTGGTTTCTGGTAATCTGGAAATGTGGCAAAAAAAAAGCAACTCTCCTTTTCCGCATTGTGTCAATTACTGACTCAGTTTCTTGGTATACAACTTCGTTAGGTAATAGTGCCACTTGGTATTTTTGTTCATTGTTGTTCTAAGGATTCTTCTGTTTGATTTCTGTAGTTTGTCTGTTATTGATTTGGTGTTCATCTTAAACAGTGTTTCACTGGCATAGGTTACTTCAGGTTTAATAACGGAGTAGTACTGTTTGAGTTTTTGCATTTATCGACAGAGGTTTCATCTTGTATGTTGTCCAGGTGATGCGTTGCGCTTGTTTCAGTTTATTTGTTCTGCTCTCTATTGACATTTCCTCGTTTGAATTCCAACTTATAACCTCTCCAAGATATTTGAATTTATTTACAATTTTAATCCGGCGTGAGTGAGGTCGGGTATGTGATACCCGAGATGTTTTTAAGCGCTGATTAGTGGACGTCATTGTTGCCACACAGATCTTGCTGTCACAATAGCTGGAGATAAGGGAGAAGGGGGCACGATGGAGTGTTGAGATTATTGTTCCGCCAGTGTCAGAGGGAGATACGCGTGTGGAAATTTGGCTGGGGTACTTCATACCCGACCTCGTAGTTGGTGTCACATTTTTGAGCTGCCAGCAATTTTACGAGATACATAATTATTTATAATATTCCTACAATTATTTTTAGAATTTAGGTTTCTCAAGATGTCTTACGAAGAACATGAACGTCGGGCACAAGAACTACTAGAAGAGGTTTTAGAAAAATGTTCAAACGGTAGTTCCTGTTATGCCGAGAGTGAAAAAGAAATTGACAACGTTTCTCAAAGAAATGAAGAAAGTGATTCGGAACAGGAGTGTATTTTGGATCTTTGGAAGTGCCAAAATCTGTGTTGCGGCTCTTAGTCCGTCATCTGAGGTACGTGGGACATTTTATACTTCCAAAGATGGTACAAAATGGATAAAGGATTGTCCTAGACAAAGTGTTCATATTCGTTCAGAGAGTATTATTATCAATTCTCCAGACGTAAAAGATGCTGCAAAGAAAGCCAAAACGCAGACTGAATGTTGGAGTCATTTTATAACAAACAGAATGTTGAATAATATACTTACATACACATAATCAAATAAGGAATATCAGGGAGAAATATACAGAAAATAAAGAGCCGTACCTCGCAAACACAGTATTTTACTTATTCGTCTTGTTTAAAAGACTACATTATTAATATCTCAAGTAGAAAAAAATATTTAATACACAATTGTAGTATCAAAAATTCGTCATCAGAGTTTCGGGTATCTCATACCCACGTCATAGCAGGTGTTACAATTTGTCACCTCATTCACGCCGGGTTAATTTGTTTATTGTTAAGCAGTGTAATGGCTGGTGTTTCAACTCTGAAGGTTGGCACCACTTCTGTCTTTTCAAACGAGATGTGTTATAGGAATACAAGAAGTCGTTTTATTGTTAAAGTCAACGCTTGTTTTCACCTCCAAATGAGAAATGGAAATGAGCATATGGCTTACGTGGCCGGGAGATCCCTTGCGGGATTGTTCGGCCGCCTGAGTGTAAGTCTTGACTTACGTGCCAATGACGATGAGATGATGATGATTTGGACAAAACACAACACCCAGTCCCCTGCCGGGAATCGAACCCGGGCCTGATGCCGCTGAGCTACGGATACGGACTGCAAGTGAGAGAGACAGTTGTTCAGAACGACGAAGTTCCGGACTCCACGGCACAGCAGGCGCGGTCCGCGTCTCCCTCGGTCGGTGCTGGCCGCACTGCTGCAGCTGGAGGCGACGCCTCTGGAGTCCACTCTGCTGGCGGCCACCAGTCCTCTGGGCTCCAGTCTGGTCCACTTTCCACCTCCATTCGGCCAATGTCGAACCACTTGTGGCGCCAACTTGCTGGGGCCGAGCGGTAGGTTCCAAGGTTTCTACATTTACCTACATCTACATAGATACACTGCAAATCACATTCAAGTGCCTGGCAGAGGGTTCATTAACCACTTTCATAACATTTCTCTACCGTTCCATTCTCTAATAGCGCGCAAGAAGAAAGAACACCTAAATCGCTCCGTTTTCGATCTGATTTCTCTTATTTTATTGGGATGGTCATGTCTCCCTAAGTAGGTGGGTGCTAGCAACGTATTTTCACATTCAGAACTAAAAGTCGGTGATTGAAACTTCGCAAACAGATCACGCCGCAATGAATAACGTCTTTCTTTTAATGATTTCCTCCCCAATTCGTGCAACATCCGTGACGCATTCCTCCCCGTAACGTTACAGAACAAAACGAGCTGGCCTTCTCTGAACCTTCTCAATGTCTTCCGTCAGTCCCACCTGGTGAGGGTCCCACAAGGGGCAACAGTACTCCAGGAGAGGACGCACAAGTGTGATGTAACCAGTCTCTTTGGTGGAGCTGGTGCATCTTCGAAGCGTTATGCCGATGAAACGTAACATATGGTTCGCCTTCCCAACAATATTTTCTATGTGTTCTCTCCAGTCAAAGTTGTTCGTAATTGTAACTCCTAGGTGTTTGGTAGAATCTACGACCTTAAGGTTTGACTGATTTATCGCGTAATTGAAGTTCAGCGGATTTCTTTTAGTGGTCATGTGTATTACACTTTTCTTTATTTAGTATCAATTGCCAATTTTCGCACCATGCAGAAATTTTGTCTAAATCGCTTTGCAGTTGCTTTTGATCCTCTGTTGACTTCACTAACCGATAAACGACAGCATCATCCGCGAACAGTCTAAGGGAGCTATTCAGATTGCCTCCTAAATCGTTTATAAACACAAGGGAGAGTAGGGGACTATAACGCTTCCCTGTGGAACGCCAGATATCACTTCTGTTTTACTCGATGACTTACCATCAGTTACAACGAACTGTGTCCTTTCTGACAGGAAATCGTGAATCGAATCGCACTATTGGGGAGATATTCCATAAGCACGCAATTTCATTAGAAGCCGCTTATGGGGTACAGTGTCAAAAGCCTTCCGGATATCCAGAAATATGGAATCGACTTGGGATCCCTTGTAGATGGCACTTAACACTTCATGTGAATAAAGGGCCTGCTGTGTTTCGCGAAAGTCAGGGTGAGGGTGATTCCTGGTGGAGCGCCAGAGGACGCTAGGAAAACAGAGTTAGAGTTTACAGGTTTCTTGGACTGACCACAAGACTTGGTGGTGCCGGCGGCAGCTCGGCAGCAGCTCAGCTGAACCAGCAGGTGACGTCAGCTCTCGCCCCGTCGCGTCTTCTGGGGGCCGGATGCCGTACCGCGACGCCCGGGTGTTGAAGCAGAGACTGCCGGGAAAAGTCCTCGGTCCCTTCTCCAGTCTATGCCGATGCTTGGGGGTTCGCGATGGAACCACTGGAGTCTGATGCCGTGATGGCAGGTGTCCTCTCGATATCGCTGGCAGGGTCACCACCAGAGTGCCAGATCGTCGGCAGTATCATTGGCCTTTGGGAAACTAACCAGTGAAGACCGGGCTGGCTCCAGACAGCAACCGTATTCAGCGTTGTGAACACGGTAGGCAGCGGTTCACCATCTCCCCGGATGAAGGTCAGTTCGAAGTGTAGTACCTGTCTCCAGACTCCATCTGCTTCATCCGAGACATAAAATGAGTACACGGATCATATCATTAGATCGACTACTGCCCTCCTGAGCATCATCCATTACAAAGAGACTACAATTCTAAAAGCTGGAGTATATAACAGAAATGGGCTGAAGCTATGACGTATGGGTCAGTTTCTAATGAGCGAATGTGTCCTAATTTTGAGTGCAGCGTTCACTCACAGGGCCCCTTAATCACTGATGTATCCTCGGTCGTATTCTCATTTGTGACACGGTGACGTGTAGTTACGAAAAGTTTTAAAGCGGACGAACATAGCCCTCCCTGTGTCTCTGCTGGTCGCCCGTCGCGGTCACCAGTCTGCTGCTGCAGGCTTCCAACTCGCCGACGCAGCGCCTGCTGCCGTCTCGAGGGACCGACAGCCGGTCACCTGCTTGCGGTCAGCTTGGCCTGAGGAACCTCTGATTTTGACACGTTTCTCTGTCAAAATTTTGCGCTATAAGAATTTGTTTCGCGAAGGACCATCGAAGAGAAGGAAATTAGTTGCTGTGTAATCATTCCACTCGTTTAAACGTTTCATCCATACTTGAGTAATTATACTGCTTAAAACAATTATGAGATCAGGTGAGATATAATACGAAATATACTCATGGTAACGAATTTTATTTTTATGTTGGTTATAATTGTATTTCGTACGTGACACAGTAGGACATCATTCTGGCTCAACTGTTTACTTGAGGTGTACATGGCATTCACTTAGAACATAGCACCGTGCGGTTATCATAATATTGAAGAAGTCATTCTTGTTGCTCTGTAATATGGCGTGTGATCACCTCAGACGGTCGGTATGGTTGCACACCCGCGTGGCAGGGACTGTATGAGGTTATCAGTGATCTCTTGGGGGTCATGCGGCCGTTCTTCAATGAATACAACATCCAGCTCTGCAGCCGTTATGGAGTTGCTGGTCTGGCTGCAATGCGACTGGCAAGTGCATCGCAGACATGCTCAGTCTGTCGTAAGTTCGGTGAACAACCTGGCCACGCCATTCGTTCCAGTCGCTTAGCTTCAAGCAGCTCTGCAGCTCTGGGGGGACGAGCGTTATCCTCCACCGAAACGTACCAATCTCCCACGGCACCAGCGCAAGACGCAACAAAATGTCGAAGTATCTCGTCTCTGTACCTCTGAACCCATCACAGACTGCTGGCCACACCACTCGTCCACCACTACGACGTGGTGACGTTTCCTGCACACCTGCAGCACTGTCGCCAGCTGTCGCTCTTCGCAGACGGGTGGACGGCGGCTGTCCGGCAGCACTCAGCACTCAGCACTCAGCACCCTGACTCGTGTGAGAACGCCGTCGGCGCCGCTCGCCACGACTCCAGAGCCCCCAATACTCGGCACTCGGTGACCGGCAGTCCGGGCAGCTCGGCCACCCCCTGGATTAGATTAGATTGGATTAATACTTGTTCCCTAGATCATGTATACGACATTTCATAATGATGCGGAACGTGTCAGTTTAGTAAATGTTGTCTACACTTGACAATCAATATTTTAAGGATTTTTATTACATTTTTTGTTGTTCTTTTTTTAATTTTAATTTTTTTAATTATTTAAATATTTTAAAAAGTTTTATCTAAAAATTCATCTACATTGTAGAAGGAGCTGCCATTCAGAAATTCCTTTAATTTCTTTTTAAATACTAGTTGGCTATCTGTCAGAATTTTGATGCTACTTGATAAGTGACCAAAGACTTTTGTGGCAGCGTAGTTCACCCCTTTCTGAGCCAAAGTTAAATTTAACCTTGAATAGTGGATATCATCCTTTCTCCTAGTGTTGTAGCGCCGGCCGCGGTGGCCGAGGGGACTGAGTCACCGTCTGCACGGCCACTACGGTCGGGGGTTATTTGTGCCGTCCTTAGGATAAGTTAGTGGATAAGTAGTTTGCAAGTTTAGGGACTGATTA
This sequence comes from Locusta migratoria, assembly GCA_026315105.1. Classification (NCBI taxonomy): domain Eukaryota; kingdom Metazoa; phylum Arthropoda; class Insecta; order Orthoptera; family Acrididae; genus Locusta; species Locusta migratoria. Next base: position 472,554,984 of record CM048748.1, on the reverse strand, counting down.
CCCCGTAGTTAAGTCGCATAAGCTATACAAACATTTGAATTTAAACATTTAGTGTTGTAGCTATGCACACTGCTATTACTTTTGAATTGGGTCGGATTGTTAATAACAAATTTCATGGTTGAATATACGTATTATGAAGCTACAGTGAAGATCCCTAAATCCCTAAATAAATGTCTGCAGGATGCTCTTGGGTGGGCTCCATCAATTATTCTGATTACACGCTTTTGTGCAATGAATACTTTTTTACTCAATGTTGAATTGCCCCAGAATATGATCCCATATGAAATCAATGAATGAAAATAGACATAGTAAGCTAATTTACTGAGATGTATATCACCAAATTTTGCGATGACTCTGATAGCATAAGTAGCTGAACTGAAACGTTTCAGGAGATCTTCAATATGTGTCTTCCATTTCAACCCCTCGTCAATGCAAAACAGTTAAAAATGTTGAATATTCTACCTTAGCTACAGATTTATGTTCAAAGTCTAAATTTATTAATGGTGTCATGCCATTTACTGTATGAAACTGTATGTACTGGGTATTATCAAAGTTTCCCCTCGGGCATGGATATTTGTGCCGTCCTTAGTTGTAGGTAGTTCATAAGTAGTTTGTAAGTTTAGGGACTGATGACCCCATAGTTAAGTCCCTTAAGCTTAACAAACATTTAAACTTTTTTATTATCAAAGTTTAATGAGAGTCCATTTGTAGAGAACCACTTAATAACTTTCTGAAAGATATCACTTACAATTTCATCAGTTAATTTCTGTTTGTCAGGTGTCATAGCTATACTTGTATTGTTGGAATTGTTCCGAACTCGCACAATGCGAGATAGAACTGAAATCTGAGCGTGCTATAAATTGGCCTAAACGACATCTTTTCTACACTCTATTTAAAAATCCTTTGGGTTTCAGTAATGCAGTATGGAGATATGTCTTGGTATTAAAATACAGTCGTGTTCAAAATTGTGCCAGCCTTTTAAAATCAGGCGTGGTGGGAAATTTAGACGAATATGTGTTATGAAGTAATTCACTATTGTCCATACTTTTTATTGTTCAGAGCTGTAAGCCTTCTTAAAGTAGTTTTCTAAATGTAATTAACTGATTTTTCCGTCGGTGATTGACACAACATGATAATAATATCTAAAAGGAACAACTTCCTGATGTTCTGCAAAACTTATTTATTCGTCACTAAACGGCTTTCGGCTTCTTAGGCCATCATCAGGTGACACTGACTGTAGTATACATGTTTTCATAGATGTTACAAACATGTTACGATGTACTTCATAGGCAAGTTCATTACAAGTACGTATTTATGAAAGTTATTAACATTTATATACTTTTATATAAATGTTAATAACTTCCATAAATACGTACTTGTAATGAACTTTCCTGTGAAGTATCGATATTCTGTGATAACATTTTTGTAAATCGTAACATGTTTGTAACATCTTTGAAAACATGTATACTACAGTCCAGTTGTCACTTGATGATGCCTAAAGAATTCGAAAGCCGGTTTGTGACGAATAAATACGTTTTTCAGAACATCAGGAAGGTGTTCCTTTTTTATATTATTCTAATTGTAAATTGGAGTACGTGCTCATAAAGTAACGAATATCATTTCTTAGATTTTTTCTTAAATTAATTTGTTACTGTATTCCATCATTTATTTACATTGTATTCTAAAATCTAAAGTAACAGTAGACAGTATTTTATAACAAAGAAATCTTACCTATTCCTTTTTATCAGCGTTCCCGATAACTCTGCATTTTCACAAACTAGGCCAATCTTCGGTCGACATTGGACCGAGTTTTCGGGACTCTGCAGTACTGATGTCCATACTCCCAGTTTCTGCAGGCTATAATAGTGTTTCAGTGGGACGCACACCATACCGCTCCGTGCGTAGAGACCACATTTCCGAAGGCGGTTTTGCATTTAACTCCCTGATTCTTGGGCTTGCAGTGTGATGAATGTAACGAAACTCCCAGATCACTGCTTACACTTTATTAAATAGCGCTACAGCTCTTTCAGCTTTTTGTCACTACCGAACGCGTCTACGATGTTTTGACGTTAGTTACTAACATCTGGCGTGACTGTTGTAAGAACTGCAGTGAAATAATCACGCATTTCGCAGTTGTATACATTTTTAGCTGTCACGTTTATTCCGCTTGTTACGCTACGACGTTAAATTACAGAAAATTTTTCATATTTTGTGTAATTAGCAACAGTTCTGACAAAGATGTTTAACATACGTATCTACATGGGATACTCTGCAAATCACATTTAAGTGCCTGGCAGAGGGTTCATCGAACCACAATTATACTATTTATCTCCCATTCCATTCTCGAATAGCGCGCGGGAAGATAGAACACCTGAATCTCTCCGTTAGAGCTCTGATTTCTCGTATTTTATTCTGATGATCTCTTCTACCTATGTAAGCGGAAGTCAACAATATATTTTCGCATTCGGATGAGAATGTTGGTGGATTGGAGTTTCGTAAGTAGCCCACGCCGCAGCGATAAGAGTCGTTGTTGTAATTATTCCCATCCCAGATCCTGTATCATTTCCGTAACGCCGTTTCCTCTGTATCGTGATAACACGAAACGAGCTGCCCTTCTCTGGACTCTTTCGATGTCCTCCGTCAAACCCACCTGATACGGATATCACACTGGGCAGCAATACTCCAAGCGTAGTGTATGCAGTTTCTTTAGTAGTTCTGTTGCATCTTTTAAGGGTTCTTCCAATAAAACGCAGTCTCTCGTTCGCCTTTCCCACGACATTATCTACGTCTTCTTTCCAATTTAAGTCTGAAGTAAGAGTAATTCCTAGGTATTTTGTGGAGTTTACGCCGTTCACTTTTGATTGATTTATCTTGTAAACAAAGTTTAACGGATTTCTTTTCGTACTAATGTGGACGACTTCAAACTTCTCATTATTTAGAGTCAACAGCTAATTTTTACACCATAGTGATATCTCAATCAAATCGTTCTGCAGTTGGTTTTGATCTTCAGATGATTTTACTAGACGGTAAATTACGGCGTCGTCTGCAAACAACCTAAGAGAGCTACTTAGATTGTCCCCTAAATCGTTTATGTCAATAAGGAAGAACAGAGAACCAGTAACACTACCCTGTGGAACGCCCGATATCACCTTTGTTTTAGTCGATGCCTTACCATCGATTACTACGAACTGTTTGCTCTCTGACAGGAAATCCCCTATCCAGTCGCAAATTTGGGGCTTTATACCGTAACGACGCAATTTGATTATGTCAGTAACTAACGTCAACACATTGTAGACGCGCTTGAGAGTGGCAAAGCAGTGGTCTGGAAGTTTCACGACAATGTCCTTTTACGATTTTGGAGTGTTTGTGTTGGTGTTGCACGCCCTGTTGGTTCCTGGGGGGCGCGTTGTAGCCGCGCTGCAGTCGCCCGTCTGGACGGGCTGTTAGCCAGAGGTAACGCTCGCCTCTTTTCGACGGTTCCTGTCGCGCCCAGCTCCTGGGATCACACTCTTCATGTGTCCCGCTTCCAGCAACCGCCGAGGGGACAGAGGCGCTCCAGTCACGGTCTGCACGGCCACTACGGTCGGGGTTTCGAATCCCCCTCGGGCATGGATATTTGTGCCGTCCTTAGTTCATAAGTAGTTTGTAAGCTTAGGGACTGATGACCCCGTAGTTAAGTCCCATAAGCTGTATAAACATTTGAACATCTGAACCAGCGGCCTTCAGCCCCACAGCTTGGGGTCGCGTCTCATGTAATGGTCAGACAGACACGAGTAGCCTGGCCCTCCTGTTGTCTCAACTCCATAGAAGCGAAACAATGACGTCGAACTATCTTAAACAGACTACAGGTATAAATACGACTGCGTAAAATGAAACATGAATATTAGCTTCAGTCTTTAAAGTTCGAAAATTTGCCAAACTTTGAATGGTTGTATCTCAGTAGATATTAGGTCTTGAAAAAAAAAAAAATGCAAAATGCGATATTGTAGATACTTAAAAGTATTCCCTACAAAAAAAAAAAAAAAAAAAAAAAAAAAAAAAAAAAATGGTTTGAATCCCCCTTCGGGCACGGATGCTTGTGTCGTCTTCAGTACAGGGTGGCCCAGGGAAACGGGAAATTTCGAAATAACGTCATTTCCATGAATAAATTCATAAAACTAGTAATTTATTAACGAAAGTGAATGTATTCAGTATGCCATTATTCAGTATGTCTGTACAATCAAATGCCCAAAAGTGTCTCTTTACTTTTTAAGGATGACATCGGAAAGCTGTGCTCCCATTCACCGATCACACTCTAACAGCCTGTTATGAAAACTCTGGAATGCGCGCTGTAGCAAATCTTGGGGAATGGCAGTGATTTCATTTTCAATGTTCTCCTGCAGTTCATGGATTGTTGCAGGACGTGTACGGAACACCTTGCCTTTAAGATATCCCCACAGGAAGAAGTCGCACACATTAAGATCAGGGGATCTCGCAGGCCATGCAATGTCACCGTTGCGTGAAATAATGCGTCTCCCAAACAATTGACGAACTACTGCCATCAAGGCAGATCCTGTTTCTTCAAAATTACGCACCCACGTTGTAATTGCATGCGCAGATGAGACACGTCCATGATGTCAAAGCTGGTAATGCTGTTGAAATGCTCTCTGCGCGGCAGTCGCACTATCACCATTTTTGTAAAACGCTCTCACAGCTACTGCACGTTCCACACCAGTCCAATTCTCCATGATTACTAAATGGCAATGCGTTCACATCAATTGTGCAAAGTTTCGAACATCTGTCGGCGCTACAATGCTGCCAACTGTAACGTTCAAAATTTCCCGTTCCCCTGCGCCACCCTGTATATGTTAGTTCATAGGTAGTTTGCAAATTTAGGGACTGATGACCTCGCAGTTAAGTCCCTTAAGCTTTACAAACAAACAAAAGAAACAAACAACAAAAACGAGGAAACCGTAACTGTTTACGCCGGTATTACACGATCAAATTTTTGATCAAATCTTTGACATGAAAGTATCATCGAAAGTTCGTAATATTTTTATGGTATAAATCTTTGACCTGACGCTAGAAAGGGGTATTACACTGTCGTTATATTTTTGATCATATTTCAAGATGGCTAACAGTAAACTCATGTTATCATGCGCTGTCATTACTACTACGAAAATTGCATTTTGAAAGAAAAAGAGGGCTTACTTGGGTGAAACTGTGGAAATCATTTCGTGTAGCGGGAGCTGCAAGCGATGGGCGCCAAGGCATACGTTAATTAGTGGAGAATGGATGATAAATCGTATCAGTATTCACTCAGTAAAGTGACTCAACACATTAAAAATCGGTGTACGCGCGTGAGAAGACTATATCGGCAGAAGACAGGTTTTCATTGATGCAGCAATTGCTTGCTATTGGGGATAAATTTTACTTAACGTGCTCATATTGGCAACGAAACGTTCGCTATACGACGAGGATTAACTTACTGTCCGGACAAGAGAACATACAAGCACCTGTCAACAACAAAGCAGGAACAGCATCGATTATTATTATTATTATTATTTTGAGAAGAGTGGAGAGCTAATAAAAATCTGCGTCATATATTTCCATCAGTTTTGACGTTGATGTAACATACAAGGCCATTAATCTTCTTTTTAATATGTCGGCTGTACACCCAGGCCGAATTTCTTCGTTGAGTACCTCCGCCATTCTCTTGTAACTTTCGAGTCTTCTTAATCTGTTCTTATTCATGGTATCTGCGATTATACAATGGTTCGTCTGTTTCAGAAAGTTAGATTAATTTTGTCGAAGACGGCACACACCAAATAAACTTCGACGCCATGTTTTCAAACAAGGACGTTTTTTTTTTTCCCCTTCAAATAAGCGCGGTCCAAGAGCTACAGCGATGCTAGCGCTCCAAGCGGTTACATTTCGCATTGTAGTGAACAGTAGACATACGACTTTTACGATCAAATCTACTGCACTAGATGTGATCATATTTTTTTGGCGAAAGCAGAGTTACGTCAAAGTTCCCTATTAGACGATCAAATATTTATGATCTGAATATATGATGTAAATTTTTGACAAAGAAATATGACTGTATAATACCAGCCTTAGGTGTACCTCGACTGCACTGTGTAATGTATATAGTCTGGAAAGTCGCGTTTGTTTAAATTAATGAAGTATACGATACCATATTTGATCGTACTATTATACCCTAATATTCTATGTTTATATTACATAAGTATTTTATGACACTTCTGGCTGGTCACATTCATTATCACTTTCATTACTTGGGTATTTAATAAACTAAATTAATTAATTATTGAAAGTCGTAAGCTTAATGTTGGATAATAATGTGTTTGTTAATGAAATTGTTAACTAACAATATCTGAGGTCCTCTATAATGTGCTGATCGTAATATAAGACTTTGCTGACTGTAGAATTGATTAGTTGCTTTGATTTAACAATTTTAAATAATGTAAACATATATTAACGCTGCACTAATTGTTATTTACTTACGATCTTTTGTATTGGTTTGTTTTGATATACATTTGTCATGATTTTGTGTATCTTCACATAAAGCAAGATTCATTTATGTTTCATAAACAAAGTATGTATTATTAAACATTGTAACTTCCGTGTTCTAGAATGTTCTAGAAAAACTATAATAGATGTTAATACGCGCGGATTGGCGCGAACTCAGTATTAAAGCATTCGTAAAGTTAGTTGTCAGTGAGTTGGAAATCATCAAGAATGGAAAAATAAATTTATTTAAAATGATACGTGTCACATTTATGGTGCATTCCATAAGACGCATAAGAATCCGTCGTCCTAATGTTGGCATATTTATATAAAGGCAGGCGAGCAATTTAAAACATCTACCACTGAGCAACCGAAGGCGAGCTACGAGATCTACGCGACCACTGTACATCTAAAAAAGGTGATGTATTTATAATGTGGTTTTAGTGATGTGCATAACTGTCACCATCAAATGTAACGGAAGAAGGAAGCCACCACCACACGTAGAAACTAAATGTTTAAGTATTTCCTGCACCTTCTCTTGTTAGGAGGTTGAACAGCTGGTTGTTTTAATTTCTGTCCGGTACCCATCTTGCACGTCACAAATAGGATTGGTTTGGATCACTCTCGTTCAAAGCTCCGCAGATCGGACTAAAGGTTTTGTTATTATAAATCTTCTAATTGTATTCGTTTGAGAAAATTGCATATACCAGTAAGTAATCCAGTAATCACAGGTGCTATTCAAAACAAGCCGCGGTTTGCCGGCCGCGGTGGCCGAGGGGACTGAGGCGCTCCAGTCACGGTCTGCACGGCCACTACGGTCGGGGGTTCGAATCCCCCCTCGGGCATGGATATTTGTGTCGTCCTTAGTCTTAGGTGGTTCATAAGTAGTTTGTAAACTTAGGGACTGATGACCCCGTAGTTAAGTCCCATAAGTTGTACAAACATTTGAACATTTTTGAACTTGCGGTTTAGCAAGTGAAATTTAATACTGTGAGACAATCATCGAAGGACAGCGAAGGGCAGGAGGGACTGATGACTGCACTCCAGTTATCTGCAGACAGATAATTACTTGGTTTCGGTATGTACCCTGCAGTGACGGCGGCGTTTTCCAAGCGTCGGCCGTTTCGAGTTCCTGGAATAACTCTGTACGTAATTTGCAGGTGTCGGGAACAAATATGGAGGCCCGCGGGACGCCACTGCACGGTCGTAAATCTTGGGCGCCTTGACAGGAAAACCTCGTGCGCAGTTTTGAGTGGAAAAATAGAGCGCGCTATCGGCGCGAGTTGCTAATGCGAGCGATACGACACGATACGATACGATACGCGACAGGCGGACAGCGCGAGGGGGCGTGGCGGCTGAGCCCTGGCCACGGCTGACTGACAACGACCAGGGCCGCGGCTAGCGTAGCGTAGCCTATAGTCGAGCCGCCGAAAGAACGACTCTGACAGCTAGCGGCTGTGTTGCCAATACTGCTACGTGGCTGTTTGTTGTCGCGCCGTGTCGGTCGCCGACATACGAAATCACGTCCGAATATTTTGGGACCGTTGCTATGTACTAATAAAGCGTGAACGAACGAGAACAGCCACGAAGTAATGAAAAACACTCTTTTTGCAGCTAAAAAGAAAAGGTTTCGAATTATGTGTCGAGTTAAAGTAAAGCTTCATATGTTCCAGTATTCCATTAAATATAATGTATCATTTAGTCTTTAGCCAAAGTTTGCTAGTTGAAGAATTTTGTTTATATATTTCATCTTCTATAACTATTTTCCACAGACTCGCTCGCTGTTATTACTCGGACACTGTATTGTAGCAGTCGGCCGAAAGGGTAAACAAATAAGGATTATCACTTTACAAGTAGTAAAACCGCCTCTTCCAGTGAAATGATTTGTCTTCTTACATAAAAAGAAGAGTGTTTTTGTCTCATTCGTTTGTGGTCGCTGTTGACTACCATAGTATAGTGTCTGAGTAATTTTATCAGATCAGTTTCGACAGCTAGTCTATTGGTCACAGAAATAGAAATAAAATAACGTAATTTTTCAGTAAATGATCTTTGGTTACGAAACAAACTGTACATTAAAAATCAGTCGCGGCCAGCATCATGTGCAATGCACCGCTGCTACTGCTACTATCGTCCCCTAATCTTATTATTAATTCTTCTACCCGTTCTTCTAGTGTACCTTCTCGTTCCCATGCCTCTTCTAAGATGTGCCACGTATGTGACAACATCGTTCCATTTTGTGGGAGTAATACTGCCCAATGCTTCACGTACTAAGAATTCTACTTTTGTTGATGAAAATTTTTTATTTCTTTCTGCAACATACGATTACACCTGAGCCACACGAGTTCTATTGCATTGAAATGGCAGTGATATGATGGAAGGCGCAACACTCTATGACCACTTTCTTCAGTAATTGTATCAATTTCACAAATGATTTTTCGGCTTTTGTTTTTGTAACACATCTACATCTACATCTACATACATACTCCGCAATTCACCGTAAGGTGCGTGGCGGAGGGTACACTGTACCTCTACTAGGCATTTCCTTTCCTATTCCACTCCCAAATTGAACGAGGAAAAAAAGATTGCCTATATGCCTCCGTACGAGCCCTAATTTCTCTTATCTTGTCTTTGTGATCTTTACGCGAAATGTAAGTAGGCGGCAGCAAGATCGTACTACACTCAGCTTCAAATTCCGGCCCTCTAAATTTACTTAACAGAAATTCACGAAAAGAACGTCGTCTTTCTTCCAGCGATCCCCAATTGAGTTGCCGGAGCATTTCCGTGACACTCGCGCATTGGTCGAACCTACCGGTAACAAATCTAGCTGCTCGCCTCTGAACCGCCTCTATGTCTTCCTTCAAACCGATCTGCTGCGGGTCCCAAATACTTGAGCAATACTCAAGACGTGGTCGTACAAGCGTTTTATACGCGGTCTCCTTTACAGGTGAAGTACATCTTCCCAAAATTCTCCCAATAAACCGAAGTCTGCTGTCCGCCTTACTCACAACTGTCCTTACATGCTCGTTCCATTTCATATCGCTCTGCAATGTTACGCCTAGATATTTGAACGACGCGACCGCATCAAGAAGCTCACTACTAATGCTGTATTCGAACATTATAGGATTGTTTTTTCTACTCATGCGCATCACCTTACATTTTTCTACATTGAGAGCTAGCTGCCATTCTTCGCACCAACTAGAAATTTTGTCTAAGTCAACCTGTATGCTATTACAGTCAGTTACAGACGACACCCTTCCATACACCACAGCATCATCAGCAAACAGCCGCAAATTACAACTTACTCTGTCCATCAGATCATTTATATAGATAGAAAATAATAGCGGTCCTATCACACTCCCCTGGGGCACGCCTGACGATACACTCGTCTCTGATGAACACTCGCCGTCGAGAACAACGTACTGCGTTCTATTACTTAGGAAGTCTTCCAGCCAGTCACAAATCTGTGAACCTATTCCATAAGCCCGTATCTTCGTTAGCAGTCTGCAGTGTGGCACCGAGACAAACGATGAACACGCGACAGATGCTTTGCAGCGACTGAAGCACGCCACCCCACGCGACCTTGAGTGGCAGGGTGGCAACGCGGCACCGTTATCCTGGCAACGTTTACGAATTCCAGAGCTCAGGTTGGTGGTCGAGTGTCCCCCCCCCCACCCTCTGCGGCCCACGTGCGCGATCTGCCAGGGTCGTTATTTCGGCGGCCCGACTATAACTTACCAAGGCGCTGGGCTGCGTCCGGGAGGAAGCCGCAAGCGGTCTTATATGACAAGCACGGACATATATTACCAGACTGGCAAACTCGCCTCTCTGACTGAAGCCTGATACCGCCATGTGGCCTCACCTTACGTCAAAAAGTTTCCATACCGTAATATTATGCTCTTCTGACACGATATCATGTTGGAAGCTTTAGCCTACTAGTTGGTTTGAACATGGTTTGCATTCGAGCTAACACATCCGCAATAGTTGAATTTAACAGATAGGCCTACATTGTCGAATCGTGTTTTGAAAAGAACATGTTTCGTAAGCTTAAATTTTACTTACTGTCAAATGTTCAAATGTTTGTAGAACTTATGGAACTTAACTACGGGATCATCAGTCCCTAAGCTTACAAACTACTTATGAACTAGCTAAGACTAAGGAAGGCACAAATACCCATGCCCGAGGGGGGATTCGAACCCCCGACCGTAGTGGCCGTGCAGACCGTGACTGGAGCGCCTCAGTCCCCTCGGCCACCGCGGTCGGCTACCTACTGTCCTGGCGACCTCACGTGATTATGTTGTCAGTCGTGTGACGTTGGCATTAGCCATTCGCTTGACGATGCACCAGCAAGATGTCCAGTGGTTTCTGCAGAAACATGTAACGAAATGTAATGTCACAATTTAGCCGTAAGAAATTTATGTATTATACTATTTCCCATTTTAGTCTTAGGTAAAGGGTTGTATTGTTTGATATTATAGTAAAGAATTTTAAAAAAATTTAGAAAAATAAAAAAAAAATGTTTTGTCATGACAACTTCATTTTACAGGAAAATTACTGTTACTAAGTGAACGAGGGCACGTACAAAAATCTCTCAACCGTAGAGCACGAACAGCATTATTTGTTTACTTCATCATCTCTACGAAACACTAATCAACTCACACTGTATGGATTACTAAGAATATCTACATCTTCGTTTGGGCTTTCTACCGTTTTATTGATGTTGCCAACATAATCATACGAGGCCACTGATGGTAATTAACATTTTACAGCAACATATATTTAAATCAGATTCTAATTATGGAAAAAAAACACTGAGAAGAATAAAGATACCTGTTATCCACGACAAATGTCTCAAATATTTAACCTCGTTGTTTCCGCAATTCCAGTATTAAACTATGAGTTTCTAGATAAAAGATCGTCACTCATAACCTCACTTTGAAGATCGGGTGTTAGGATAATGAATTGACGTGATGGACAGTGTGAATACAGCGTGACGTGACGTTGACGTTTGGACAGTGTAGCCTGGATTTATATCTTCGGTTTGCCGTACGAAAAATTAGCTACATGCAACACAATCAACCAATATTTCGAATCTCTAAAGACAGCGTAGTTACGTGGGTTCATCCGTATTCTTACGAAAGTTTTGTGTAAATACACATACGACTGCTCACACATTTGTTGTATAGAAATATGGCGGTGAGACTTCAGTGACACCAATGATACTGTATACGGCATTGCAAGTCACTAATATATGTCTGTGCTATATCTCAAGTGGAAAAATCTTTCCCAGAGATACTACATGTATTACATGTATTAGGCAAAGATCTAAAACGTTCATGCAATACCAATGTAGAGATGCCAGCAGACGACATTGTTCTGAGTATTCTGTATGCACTTGCAACAGAAATTAAATTCATCCTGTTAGGATCTTAGTTAACCACACACACTGTAACATATTCAGATATAAACTACCAAATAATTGGTGACAAGTAAGGAATATCAGTCTAAGGACATACGGAAGTCGCGATATATTCGAATCTAAGCAGCAAAATGTTGGGGAGGAACATCAAATAGCCTTTCCATACCCTCGGAAATCACGAGATATTCGGAAATAAATTGACAAATCTTTCTGTCTAGCGAATGGTGTAGGCCTAAATGTCATTGATACTCATTTCACTTGCTCTACCAGCAATTTTAACATCCCCCCTAGTTTTGTTTCCAACCATATTCTCGAAAATCGCAACATAGTTGGAACAAAGTCATATATTTGTGAGAAGGAACAACATAAATGTCATTGCTGATCGTACCACTTGCAGCAACAATTTCATTCTCCTTTATTCAGTCACACACAAAAATCACTAGATCGATGTTACTAACTCCTGAGGTAGCATAAAAGAGAAGCGGATAACATAATACTGTTATGTGAATAAGAAAATCCCACAATGTGTTTTGGATAAATGACTCCTACAATGTGGTACAAAAGTAAATTTTAAAAAAGTACAACGACGTTTGATCGCAGAACTTCTTGCTTGGTAGTTCACCACTCTACCATTACGCTACAGTAACTCAACGTTGTTAGTCCCTTGATATTTTGTATACTCGTACCCACAAGTTTCTTTCTCAATGTTAATATCATTTAAATTATATTTAGTTATAATAAATTCATCCAGACATGATTTTGTAATTCGTCATTAATTCGCTGTTGCCCTGAAACGGTTTACTGCGACTTGTAAAACCAAAACTGTGAGATATACGGCGAACCAAGATGGCGTCTGTGACATGGAAGGAACAATTGAATATCATTTCACGCCACTTTCCAAAGTAGTCGTTCATTGGAGAGAAAGAAATTATTGCTTGGGATATAAGAACTATCCCTGACGTACGCCATCTTGCTCTCTCCATTTTATGATTTTCTTGTTATAACACTCGCGCTGTCATTTTAGAGCAATGGCGCATGAAGAATTAATAAAACCACGTCGTTCTTAGTACGATGAACCAGAATCTAGTGTCTATAAATAAATAACAACTGCCACGACTGATACAAGTATAACGGAATGATTATGCACCTATCCACTGTAGCATAATGAGCAGCGCAATAGATTCTGATGTAGTAGGTCGGTGGTTCCATACCCATTAAATCCGACTTCTTTTTCTTTTTGTTTCGCCTTGCCTCCTGAAAGGCTTTCAGGCATTCTTATTAATTAAATGGAGCCATGTTTTGAGATATTTAGAATTGAGCATATTTAAGAGTGCTGCCAAGACTTTCTTACACTTAAATTAATATTCAATGTTAGCAAATTTATCTTTTTCAAAAATGCTTTTCTTCCCATTGCCATTCTGCACTTTATACCCTCTGCGCTGCGACCGACATATGTTATTTTACTACTCAACTAACATAACTCATCTACCACCTTCATTGTTTCGTTACCTAATCTAATTCCTTCAGCATCGCCTGATTTTCTAAGACTTTAGTCCATTATCTTTGTTTTGCTCTTGTTAATGTTTATTTTATACGCTTTCTTCAACACACTGTCCATTCCATTTAACTGCTCTTCCAGGTCCTTTGCTGTCTCTGACAGAATTACAATGTCATCAGCAAAACGCAATGTTTTTATTTCTTCCTCCTGAACTTTAATCCCTATTCCAAATTTTTTCTTGCTTTCCTTCACAGCCTGCTCGATGTGCAAATTGAATAACATCTGAGAAATGCTACAACCCGGTCTTATTCCCTTCCAAACTAATGCTTCCCTTTCATGCCCTTCGAGTCTAATAACTGCCGTCTGGCTTTTGTACAAGTTGTAAATAACTTTCCTTTCCCAATATCTTACTCCTGCTGACTTCCGAATTTGAAAGAGTGTATTCCAGTCAACATTGTCAAAAGCTTTCTTCAAATCTACAAAAGCTAAAAATATAGGTTAGCCTTTCCTTAATCTATCTTCTAAGATAAGTCGTAAAGCGAGTATTGCCTCCCGGGTTCCTACGTTCCTCTTGAATCCAAACTCATCTTCCCCGAGGTCAGCTTCTACCAGCTTTTCCATTCTCCTGTAGATAATTCTTGTTAAAATGTTGCAACAATAACTTATGAAACTGATGGTGCTGTAATTTTCACACCTGTCTGCGCCTGATTTCTTTGGAATGGGGATTATTACATTTTTCTTAAATTCTGAGGGTATTTCGCCTGTCTCACACCAGGTGAAATAATTTTGCCATGGCTGCCTCCCCAAAGACTTTAGTAGATATGAGGGAATGTCATCTATTCTCGGGGTCTTGTTCCGTCCTAGGTCTTTCAGGGCTCTGACAAATTCATCTCTCAGTATAGTATCTCTCATTTCATCTTCATCTACTTCCTCTTCCCTTTCTAAAACATTGTCTCTAAGTTCATTTCTTTTGTAGAGCTCCCTATGTACTCTTTCCACCTTTCTGCTTTCCTTTCTTTGCTGAGAACTGGTTTGCCATATGAATTCTTGATATTCGTAGAGCAGTTTCTCTTGTCCCCAAATGTCTCTTTTATTTTCCTGGAGGCAGTATCTATTTTCCCCTATTTATACATTCTTCTACAGATTTGCATTTGGCTTCTAGCCACTCCTGCGTATCCATTTTTCACTTCCTGTCAATCTCATTTCTTAGTCGTCTGTACTCAGTTTGGCTTGTTTCATTTACTTCATTTATATATTTTCTCCTTTCGTGAATTAAATTTAGTATTTCCTTTGATATATTCAAGGATTTTTATAGTCTTGTCTTTCTATCTATTTTGTCTGCTGCCTTCACTATTTCATCTCTCAATGCTACCCGTTCCTCTACTAATGTTTTATTTCCTCCCGTTTCTGTCAATTATTGCCTAAAGCTCCCTCTGAAATTCTTAAGAACATCAGGTTCTCTCAATTTGTCCAAGTCCCATCTCCTTATTTTCCTACCTGTCTGGAGATTTTGAGTTTCAGCCTACAGTTCATGATCAATAAGCTATGGTCAGAGTCTATATCAGCCCCTGGGTATGTCTTATAGTTTAAAACCTGGTTCCGAAATCGATGTTTTACTATTATAAAATCTATCTGATACCTTCCTGTGTCTCCTGGTCTCTTCCACGTATACAACCTTCCTTTGTGATTCTTAAACCAGGTGTTTGTTACAATTAAATCGTGTTCCGTGCAAATTTCTGCCAGGCGACTTTTTCTTTCATTACTTCTGCCCAGTCCATATTCACCTACTATTTTTCCTTCTCTTCCTTTCCCTACTACCGAATTCCAGTCTTCCATCGAATTAACTTTTCCTCTTCCTTAATAGTCTGAATAATTTCCTTTAACTCCACATACATTTATCCATCTCCTTATCATCGGCAGACCTAGTTGGCATATAAACCTGTTCTACTGTTGTCGGTTTTGGCTTGGTATCTATCTTGACAATGATAATGCGACCACTGTACTGCTCAAGGTAGTTTACCTGCATTCCTATTTTCTTGTTCATTATCAGTCCTACTCCTGTGATAACACCAACTGATTTTGTATTTATAATCCTGTACTCACCTGACGAGAAATCCTGTTCATCCTACCACCGAACTTCACTAATTCCGACTCTATCTAACTTCAACCTATCCACTTCCCTTTTTAAATTTTCTAATTTTTCTACTCGATTAAAGGATCTAACATTCCACGCTCCGATCTGTAGAATGCCAGTATTGTCTTTTCTGATGACAACATCCTCCTGAGTAGTCCCCGCCCGGAGATCCGAATGGGGAACTATTTTACTTTCGGAATATTTTACCCGAGAGGATGCCATCATCATATTTTCATACCGTAGAGTTGCATATCCTCGGGAAAAGTAACGGATGTAGTATCCCCTTGCTTTAAGTAGTTCGCAGTAGCTGTGTGTCAAAGCCACATTAGCTGATGTTACAAGGCCAGCTCAGTCAATCATCCAGACTACTGAAAAGGCTGCTGCCCCTCTTCAGGAACCACACGTTTGTCTGGCCTCTCCACAGATACCCCTCCGCTGTGGTTGCACCTACGGTACGGCTATCTATATCGTTGAGGCACGCAAGCCACCCCACCTCGGCAATGTCTGTGGTTCATATACCCCTTCTTAACTCCTTTCCTTCTGCCTCAAAATTGTTAATAAATGGTTCATGGTGTGGGTTCCTGTAGTTATGTCTTAGTTCATGAACCACGGGCAACGTATGAGTGGCCCAGTAAGTGGTCCTGACAGTTGGGATACCGGTGACTTTGGAATAAGTTTAGGAATCTCGAACGTATTCTAAGTCGTGACCACCTTTCTGCTCAGACGGCAAAGACTACCAAATCCACCGGTCAGTCCCTCAACCGTTAG
Source organism: Locusta migratoria (assembly GCA_026315105.1). Lineage (NCBI taxonomy): Eukaryota > Metazoa > Arthropoda > Insecta > Orthoptera > Acrididae > Locusta > Locusta migratoria. Next base: position 472,538,661 of record CM048748.1, on the reverse strand, counting down.
TGGTAAAACCCAGTGGAGCCCTGGGCACGTAAGGCTTTGCAGGTGATGGTGTCCCACCTCTAACGCACAGACCAGGGACTACTCAGATACGACTTGGAAAACGATCTGAAATGAGATGAGGAGCTATTAAAACAAATGGGGATTACAATGGGAAGAAGGTAGAGCTGGCGGAGGCTTCAAGTAAGATGGGGTTAGATGTTTTAGCTGTTAGTGATGTTAGAGTAAGGGGAGAGAAAGAGGACGAAGTCGGAGAATACAAGGTATACCTGTCAGTAGGAAGAGCAAAGTGGGGTGTAGGGTTTTACATCAGGAAAGCAATCGAACCCAACATAATTGCAATAAAGTATGTAAATGAACGACTGATGTGGATAGATTTGGTCATATTCAGCAAGAAAATTAAGATTGTGGCAGTCTATTCACCCTGTGAAGGGACAGATCAAGATGAGATGAACAGATTTTACAACGTTCTTAGTGATATAGTTGTTAGAGTGAAGGATAAGGATAGTGCTTTACTCATGGGTGATTTCAACGACAGGATAGGCAATCCAACAGAAGGTTATGAAAAGGTTATGGGTACGTTTGGAGAAAATATGGAGGCCGACAGGAACGGAAAACAGCTCTTGGATTTCTGTTCCAGTATGGGCTTAGTTATCACAAACTCCTTCTTTAAGAATAAGGACATTCACCGTCATACTAGGGAAGGAAGGGGAACCAGATCTGTCATTTACTATATAATAACAGACCAGGAATTCAGGAATACAGTCAAGGGCACACGTGTTTTCAGGGGTTCTTTGATGATACTGACCATTATTTAATCTGCAGTGAAATTGGTTTTGTGAGGCCAAAAGAGCAGAAAGTTAGGTCCATGTGTAGAAGTATAAGAGTGGAGAAGCTTCAAGACATGGAATTTAGGCACAAATATATAACAACGATCTCGGAAAGGTACCAGTCAGTTGAATGTAATGATTTACAGGCACTGGAAGAGGAATGGTCAAGGTACAGGGACTCATTACTGGAAGCAGCCAGAGAATGTTTTGGAACAGTAATGTGTAAGATAGAAGAAGCAGACAGCCTGGTGGAATGACACAGTCAAGGTAGCCTGTAAAAAGAAAAAGAAGGCATTTCAAAAATGGCTCCATACTAGAAATCAGGCAAACAGAGAAAGTTATGTTGAAGAAAGAAACAAAGCCAAACGGATAATTGTAGACTCCAAGCAGAAATCATGGCAATGCTTTGGAAAGAAGCTAGAAACACTGGGTCAAGCAGCAGGGAAACCATTTTGGAGGGTAATCAGCAATCTTCGAAAGGGAGGGAAGAAGGAATTAATAAGTGTTTTGGACGGGTCAGGAAAGCTGCTAATCAATCCTGGGGATGCCTTGAGCAGATGGGGAAATATTCTGGAGAATTGCTCCATGTAGGTGAAACGTTCAATGATGTGTCAGATTTTCAGGTAGAATGGGATAGGAACGTCGATGGAAACAGGATCTCATTTGATGAAGTGGAGAAAATGGTCACTAGATTACAGTACAATAAAGCGGCTGGGGTGGATGAAATTAAGCCGGAACTCGTCTAATACAGTGGAATATCAGGTCTTAAATGGTTACACAGGATAAATGAGAAGGCGTGGGAATCGGGACAGGTTCCGTCTGACTGGACGAAAGCGGTAATCACGCCAATTTTCAAACATGGAAACAGAAAAGATTGCAACAACTATTGAGGTATCTCCTTAATTAGCGTTGTAGGCAAAACATTCTCAGGTATTGTTGAAAGTAGAGTGCCAGTATTAATTGAGGACAAGTTAGATGAATATCAGTGTGGGTTTAGGCCTCTTAGAGGCTGTCAGGACCAGATATTTTGCTTACGGCAGGTAATGGAAAAGTGCTGTGAGTGGAACAGGGAATTGTATCTATTTTTAACAGATCTAGAAAAGGCTTATGACTGTGTTCCTAGGAGGAAGCTACTGTCAGTTCTACAAGATTGTGGTATTGGAGTCAAACTTCTGTAGGCAATTAAAGGGCTGTACGTAGACTGTCAGACACACTTAGAGTAGACGGCAATTTAAACTCATGGTTCAGGGTAGTTTCAGGGGTAAGACAAGGCTGTAACCAGTCACCACTGCTGTTCATACTATTCATGAATCATATGTTGAAACAGTAGACTGGCAGGGCGGGATCAAAATAGGTGAAAACAAACTAAGCAGTCTCGCATATGCGGATGACTTAGTTGTAATGGCCGATTCGATTGAAAGGTTGCAAACTAGTATTTCAGAGCTCGATCAAAGGTGCAAGGATTATGATATGAAGATCAGTATCTCCAAAACGAAAGTAATGTCTATGGGAAAGCGATTTAAACAGATTGAGTGCCAAATAGGAGGAACAACCTTAGAACAGGTAGACAATTTCAAGTACCTGGGATGTATTTTCTGACAGGATGGCAATATGGTGAAAGAACTGGAATCGAGGTGCAGGAAAACTAATGCAGTTAGTGCTCAGCTAAGATCTACTCTCTTCTGCAAGAAGGAAGTATGTACCAAGACTAAGTTAGCAGTGCACCGCTCTATCTTTCGAACAACTTTGTTGTATGGGAGTGAAAGTTGGGTGGATACAGGTTACCTTATTCGTAAGGTAGAGGTTACAGATATGAAAGTAGCAAGAATGATTGCAGGTACTAATAGGTGGGAAAAATGGTAGGAGGGTGTCCATAATGAGGAAATCAAAGAAAAACTGGGAATGAACAGCATAGATGAAACAGTTAGATCTAACAGACTGAGATGATGTGATCAAGTTACACGCTTGTGAGAAGCAAGGTTACCTAAGAGACTCATGAGCTCGGCAGCGGAGGATAAGAGGAGTCGAGGTAGACCAAGAAAATAGTACTTAGATTCGGTGCAGAATGATTTTGAGGTAAAAGGCATAACATCAAACGAGGCATCAATATTAGCATTGCATAGGGGATCATGGAGGAATTTTATTAGATGTACTATGCTCCAGACTGAACGCTGAAAGGCGTAATCAGTCTCTAATGATGATGATGATGATGATGATATCGGTACCTTCTTTACTCCTCCAGTTTCTCTTAAACACACTGTACTTCTCCGCGCGAAACCGTGTGACATAGCCAATTCCCCTTTGGATTCCAGTAGTTCCACCAAGCATGGTGTATCAGCAGATAAGGGTATCAACGTCTACCCAGAGCAATTTCCCTGCCCCTTAAGGTCATCGATTGCAGTTTAATTGGTTTTTCTTCGCGCCATCGGAAAACCTTGCAACCTTGCATACCTCGCAGCAGTGTCACCTAATGAGAACATTACCCCACCGAGCTCCACCGTTTGCTGGCTAAGGCTGATTATAGCACGATGTTTATTTAGGACATGTAACCCCAGAATTAGAGATGGGCAAAACTGTGATTTTCCAACAACATAGATTTCTCTGTTACTGCTACTTTTCAATAATTGTTATCCTTAGTTGGGATTTGTCACAGTTTCCAGTCGCGAATCATGGCGAGTATCTCATTCGAATTTCCATTAATACCGATACGGAGTACAGCACTTCCATATCAACTACTTAATCTTTCGCTAGTGTGAACCGTTCTCACAGAGTCCTTCAATAATATAAATAACTTTTTGTAACAATGGAATATACGAATTGTATTGCACCTTGCGTATTGCTCTACATGCTACAATTCACTTCACTGCGCTGTTTTATTGCGAGAAAAATACTCAGTGATGCTGAAGGAATCTTATAGTAAGGCCTTGACACACCAACGGAGGGTTAAAACTTAATACCACGTAACTTCTTGGTATTACTATAGCTCTTAAAATAATCGGATAAAACACCGATAAAAGTCAATTACACAGGCCACACAATACAATGTTACTGCAATATACTTTGCTCTGGCACCACAGGCACATGTTGAAGTTCAACAAATCTCGAAGTCGAAGAAGTTTTCGCAATGCTCACACCTATATGGGACCTCTCAACGTGCTTTTTCAAGTTCGTTATACTACTTTTATACACCAACTTCTTGGCGCGAAATTTACACTTCGCAGAGACGTCATCAAGAGCGGTGAAATGAATCCATATCTCGCTCGTCCGCGGTCGCTTCATCTCGGCAGACACTAGATATACACCCTTAGACGACCAGAGGCGAAAGGGACCCCTCCTCGTCCTCAAAGTTCCTTTACAGTAAGAAAGAAGTGTAGAAAACATTGCGTCGCTTCGTAACCCTTGTCGCTGTGTCAATGTCTTGGAAAGCTGCAGAAATAGTAACGGCTTCAGCCAATGACTGCGGAAACTCGCCCCTCACCCGACGGGACGTTTCTAAGGGTAATCCGCGCAAAACGCCATCCAAGACTCTATTCTCGGCTTTCTGTGGAATTATTTTATTAGCCTCATCGTTTTCTGTTAACTGGTGTGTATTCACTTTAATGTTCCTAATTCTATCCACGAAACTTTGCAATGATTCATTTTGTTTCTGGCCCACTGCATTTAATTTCTCCCTATAATATCTACAGCTACTGTGCTTTTGAAACTGTTTAGGCAATCACTGCGTTAAATCAAGAAATGTTAATGCATTTCGCAATTCCTCGTGGTAGAGCACATGCCTGCTGCATCGTACAGAGCGCTAAGTGTCATAATTTAATTTTCGTGAACTTTTGTTGGCAGTTAATTTCTTAATTTTCGTTTAGTGCTTCTGTTTTTACAGTCTTCTTGTCACCTACTTGAAATATTTCGTTTGTGTTACTGTTTTTAGAGTACATTCTCTCGTATTTTGATAAATACCGTTGTTTGTGCGTGTTTGTCAGTCGCCTGCAGCTTTTCTTTGGCTTAGGGAGCTTCTGTATTTCGTGTAGATCTTTTACGGTAGAGCAGTGATTTCTGCATATATTTTGATTTCAGTCGAGAGAAGGTTTTTCCTAATTTCCATTGTTTCCAACAAGAAGTTTCTAGTGACCACTGTTTAGTCAGCTATTAGTCACCTGCAGTGAATTAGCGGTCTTGTTACAAGTCGATTACTTAATCTCTACAATAAATTGTTGATTTTTTAGGATGGATAGGATGTGTGACTGCTGCGTACGGGCGCAGGAGGGGCTGGCCGCCGTTCGCGAACAGCTGAGCGTGCTGATGGCCGCGGTCAGCCGCCTTCAGGCTGCTGCCTCGGACTGTGGCGTCAGTGGGGGTCTGGTGCGTCGCGTGGGGCACCTCACGTGTCACCTGCTTCACCCACGGTCCCTGCTGTCGAGACATCTTTGCTGTACCGGACCCGGTTGGGCCACCCTCTCCCACAGGGAAATGGCGGGTTCAACGGCGTTCGCGTCGCTCGAGGCGGAGGCTCAAAGGGGAGGTTGGCCGTGCGGCATCGCCCTCTCTGCCTGTGAGTGAGCATGTGGCCCCTCCTTCAGCAGAGTCCGAGCAGGCACCCGGGGGGAGGGGTTTATTAGTGATCGGGAGCTCCAATGTTAGGCGGGTGATGGAGCCCCTTAGGGAGATAGCCGAAAGGTCGGGGAAGAAGGCCAGTGTGCACTCTGTTTGCTTGCCGGGGGGTTTCATCCGAGATGTGGAGGAGGCCCTTCCGGCGGCGATAGAGAGCACTGGGTGCACCCGACTGCTAATTGTCGCTCATGTCGGCACCGATGACTCCTGCCGGCTGGGTTCAGAGGTCATCCTCAGTTCATAGAGGTGGTTGGCGGAGTTGGTGAAGGCAGAAAGCCTCGCTTGCAGGGTGGAATCTGAGCTAACTATTTGTAGTGTCGTTCCCAGAACCGATCGCGGTCCTCTTGTTTGGAGCCGAGTGGAAGGCTTAAACCAGAGGCTCAGACGATTCTGCGAAGGTCTGGGCTGCAAATTTCTCGACCTCCGCTATCGGGTGGAGGAATGTAGGGTTCCCCTGAATAGGTCAGGCGTGCACTATATGCAGGAAGCGGCTACAAGGGTAGCGGAGTACGTGTGGAGTGCACATGGGTGTTTTTTAGGTTAGAGAATTCCCTCCCTAGGCCCGACAAGATGCCTCCTGCGCCGCGACAAGGTAGCAGTAGGCAGAACACAACAGGGAAGGAAATGATCAATTTAGTAGTAGTGAACTGCAGGAGCGTCTATAGAAAGGTCCCAGAATTGCTCTCAATAATAATCGATCACAACGCCCACATAGTACTAGGGACGGAAAGTTGGCTGAAACCAGATGTAAACAGCAATGAGATTCTAAACTCAGACTGGAATGTTTACCGCAGAGATAGGCTGGACAGTGAAGGGGGAGGCGTGTTTATAGCGATAAAAAGTGCACTAGTATCGAAGGAAATGGACCGAGATCCGAAGTGTGAAATAATTTGGGTGAAGGTGACGGTTAAAGCAGGCTCGAACATGGTAATCGGATGCTTCTATAGGCCTCCTGGCTCAGCAGCTGTTGTGGCAGAACACCTGAAGGATAATTTGGAAGATATTTCGGGTAGATTTCCCGATCATGCTATAGTTTTGAGAGGAGATTTTAATTTACCTAATATAGATTGGGAGACTCAAATGTTTATTACAGGTGGCAGGGACAAAGAATCCAGTGAAATTGTTTTGAGTGCATTATCTGAAAACTACCTTGCGCAGTTAAACAGAGAACCAGTTCGTGGTGACTACATATTAGACCTTCTGGTGACAAACAGACCCGAACTATTCGGAACAGTTAATGCAGAATAGGGAATCAGCGATCATAAAGCAGTTACAGCATCGGTAATTTCAGCCGTAAATAGAAGTATTAAAAAAGGTAGGAAGATTTTTCTGTTCGGAAAAAGTGACAAAAAGGGGATTTCAGAGTACTTGATGGCTCAGCACAGAAGTTTTAAGTACAGATGGTGTTGAGGAACAGTGGTCTAAGTTCAAAGCCATCGTACAATATGCATTAGATGAGTACGTACCTAGCAAGGTCGTAAGAGATGGAAACGAGCCACCGTGGTACAACAACCGAATTAGAAAGCTGCTACGGAAGCAAAGGGAACTTCACTGCAAACATAAACGTAGCCAAAGCCTTGTAGACAAACAAAAATTACACGAAGCGAAATGTAGCGTGAGCAGGGCTATGCGAGAGGCGTTCAACGAATTCTAAAGTAGAGTTCTTTGTACTGACTTGGCTGAAAATCCTAAGACATTTTGGTCTTATGTCAAAGCGGTCGGTGGATCAAAACGAAGTGTCCAGACACTCTGTGACGTAAACGGCACTGCAACAGAGGATGACACTCTAGAGGCGGAATTTCTAAATGTCTTTTTCCAAAGCTGTTTCACAGAGGAAGATTGCACTGTAGTTCCTTCCCTAGATTGCCGCACAGATTACAAAATGGCAGATATCGAAATAACTGACAGAGGGATAGAAAAACAATTAAAATCGTTCAAAAGAGGAAAGGCCGCAGGACCTGATGGGATACCAGTTCGTTTTTACACAGAGTACGCGAAGGAACTAGCCCCCATCTCACAGTGGTGTATCGTAGGTCTCTAGAAGAGCATAGCGTTCCGAAAGATTGGAAAATGGCGCAGGTCATCCCCGTTTTCAAGAAGGGTCCTCAAACAGATGTGCAGAACTATGGGCCTATATCTCTAACGTCAGTCAGTTGTAGAATTTTGGAACATGTATTGTGTTCGAATATAATGACATTTCTCGAGACGGAATCTGCTCTGTAGGAATCAGCATGGGTTTCGAAAAAGGCGTTCGTGTGAAACCCAGCTCGCGCTATTCGTCCACGAGACTCAGAGGGCCATAGACACGGCTTCTCAGATAGATGCTGTGTTTCTTGACTTCCACAAGGCGTTTGATACAGTTCCCCACAAACGTTTAAAAAACAAAGTAAGAGCATATGGTCTATCAGACCAATTGTGTGATTGGAATGAGGAATTCCTAGATAACAGAAAGCAGCAGGTCATTCTCAATGGAGAGAAGTCTTTCGAAGTAGGAGTTATGTCAGGTGTGCCACAGGGGAGTGTCGTGGGTCCGTTGCTGTTCACGATATATATAAATGACCTTGCGGATAACATCGGAAGTTCAGTGAGGCTTTTTGCGGATGATGCGGTAGTATATAGAGAGATTGTAACAACGGAAAATTGCATTGAGATGCAGGGGGATCCGCAACGAATTGACGTATGGTGCAGGGAATGGCAATTAAAGCTCAATGTAGACAAGTGTAATGTGCTGCGAATATACAGAAAGAAATATCCTTTATCATTTAGCTACACTATAGCAGGTCAGCGACTGGAAGCAGTTAATTGCATAAAGTATCTGGGAGTAGTCATTAGGAGGGATTTAAAATGGAACGACCATATAAAATCAATCGTCGGTAAGGCAGATGCCAGACTTAGATTCATTGGGAGAATTCTAAGGAAATGAATTCAGAAAACAAAGGAAGTAGGTTACAGTACACTTGTTCGCCCACAGCTTGAATACTACTCGCCGGTGTGGGATCCGTACCAGGTGGGATTGATAGAGAAAGTGGAGAAGATCCAACAGAGAGCAGCGCGCTTCGTTACAGGATCATTTGGTAATCGTGAAAGCGTTACGGAGATGATCGATAAACTCCAGTGGAATACTCTGCAGGAGAGACGCTCTGTCGCTCGGTACGGGCTTTTGTCGAAGTTTGGAGAACATACCTTTACCGAGGAGTCTAGCAGTATATTGCTCCCTCCTACGTATATCTCGCGAAGAGATCGTGAGGATAAAATCAGAGAGATTAGAGCCCACACAGAGGCATACCGACAATCCTTCTTTCCGCGAACAGTACGTGACTGGAATAGGAGGGAGGATCGATAGTGGTACTCAAGGTACCTTCCGCCACACACCGTCGGGTGGCTTGCGGAGTATGGTTGTAGATGTAGATGTAGATGCTGTTTAACCTCTGCTGCCATTCGTAATTTTGTCATTTGCAACAATTCTTCCTCCGTCCATAACCCTAACTTAGATGATGCTAATAAATCATCGAAGAAAGGCGCAATATGCTCCCCAGGCTGGCAGAGAATGGAAGCCGTGAAACAGTCAAGTGTGGGTGGAACTGCGCCAGTTTGCCGAACCCGACTTAACTGCAGATGCAAAGCGCTGTTGTCACTCTTCAGCTGTGCTACTTGATTTATCAAGCTCTGAACAGCGTCTGTCGTGGAAACTGCGCGTGACTCCTCCTGAGTACCGTTTTTCTTACCCATTCAGACTATTCGCTATTAGCGTCGACGAAACAAAATTACTACACTTACTACTACTTAATAAGAGGTTTTCAGCCAAGATCACTTTCTTCTTTTAATTATAAGACCGGTTTCGGCGTGCTAGACGCCATCTTCAGACCTAATAAATCGTGTTTTTTACAATATGAGCTGCATTATATATAGAAAAAAATCTTATCTATCTACAATTACGTAATTAAATACCTGTCATAATTTTTTACATCACTGCTAGAACAACAATTTGTAATATAGTACATTGGTATACATCCAATTGATGTGTCACGCAAATAAAATTAACATGTCAATAATAAAATAACAGAATCCCTCCTTCTCGAGGTTTATGTTAGAGGCACTACAGAATCAAGCTCAAGTGAAGCTTAAGTGAAGCACAATATTGACTATTAGGCGGGAAATCATATACAGAGATGTTACATGTACAATAGATTATCTATTACCTATGGGCTTTGCCTGTGAGGCAATTGTGTGTGTGTGTGTTTTACATTAAATATAGTACGTACATAAATTACATGATTACATAAAATACTATTTCATATACATTCCATGTCAAACATAAATATTTTTTATAAAGTACAATGCTATGCACCACAATGCAGGGGTGCTTTGTCAAATATCAAACTATAGAACTCAGTATCATGTCAGGTGGACATGAAGGAAATGTAAAATTTTTATATTATAATATTTTTTTTAGAAAAGCTGTGATTAAAATCAGATTATATATAAGTTAATATGCCTTGGAAAATAATTTCCATGTGCAAAGGAAGCAATTGTATAGAATGTGCTATCCACATTCTACCTTTGTGTGGCAGACATGGCAACAAGAGATTACGTTATTGTCCTAGATGGATTCTATATAAGGTATAGTATCACATGAAGTGTAACATCTTGTGGTCTCCATTTCGCATGTCTAAGGAAAAGGGGGGCAACTGCGAGATTTCGTGGCAGGGCAGAAAATGTTTCTCCAACAGGGACAAGACACTTTGACACAAGTTCTACTTGGCATATAATGGGCCTGTGGTCATCAGGAGAATGGTGCATCCTAATGCGGCCCTTCTGCAATCTATAAAGACGGTGAAATCATTGATCGTGAATCATCAATCTAATATATAAAGCAAAGTTTCCGTATGTGTGTACGTGTTGCATACAAATCTACTGTTTTGATCCAGTCTTTCTCAAATTTTATACAAATAAGCTTCAATCCATGAGAACGGTCGCCGTAAGTGTAATAATCACGTACGATACATAGTTGACGAGATATGACGTCATAAACAATGAGATGCGCGAGAAACTGCTGCATTTTGCGACAATGCTGCTCATTTTCTCCTAAACCATTGGACCGATTTCAACCAAATTTGGTGCACATATTCCTTACTGTGAGTAATAATTGCTGCATGGTTACGAAGCACATACGGCACATGGTTCAAAAGATATTACGTCATAACCAATAGAAATCGCAAAAAATGCCGTATAACGCGGTGAGACTTTCGAAATACACTGTATGAGAATGATAGTACTTAGCGACTTGCAACAAACTTTAAACATAATTTAAAACCTTTATTAAACTTTTTCTCGCTGGCATCCATAGTAAAATGATGAAAGGAAAAAAGTTTCTCGCTTACTAGTTTTTCGCTGTTTATGGAGTAAAACTACGGCTCTCTGTATGACGGTACAATTTCTAATTTGAACACTACAAATTGTAGCGACAGGAAATTTTACAGACAGTATACACATATATAGTTGAATGTACCTTCTAAATTGTATGACATTACGACACGTAGTTCATGTGATTTGAGCACATAAACTGTAATGTTCATGGAAAACTGCCCAATCAAGCACCAAGTTTTAATCTATTACTGATTTACTACTGATTGTATTCCCAAGAGATTTTACAGACATACAGCCCTTATACAAATGAATATATAGCTGAAAAAGAGCAGGAATAAATAGATAAATACCCGGGCAACGCCGGATTTTCAGCTAGTGCCATATAAAACCCTTCATCGAGTAGATATATTTGTATGTACATGTTAGGTTAAGACGTAGAATTAACTTGTGAAACTTCATATTCATTTCTATTTTTTTCTGTTTCTGATATTTAATGTTATATAAATGTTTACAGGTTTTGATTGCATATGTAAGTGTTTAATGACGTTATTTTCCAAGTCATGCACACATTACGTTTAAAAAATATTGTCATTTGTCTCTATGTTAATTTGTGTCTTTAATAATCCCCATTTGTAACAATATGTTACGTTTGTTGGTACTGTGTCAGGTGCCGAAATGTCAGCGTGTTAGAGGCTCGGGTTGGTTTAAATCTGTCGAACATCAAAGTTTTGGGAAAGGTTTTGTTGTCTCGGATTGGGAAGATGGCGTGGTCTATGATCTACATCAATGTGATCGTATGGTCAGATGTCTTATCAGTATAAGTGACATGTTGTTGTGTAATCTGCCCTGTCTTTAACATTTCTTTGGGGGTTGGATTATTGCTTAGAGAAGAGTTTTGTTTGCATTTTGTCTAGGGCGCTGTTGGTACTCAGATTATCTGCATGAGACTAAATTATGTGTTAACCTTTTAGGTGATATCTTTGACATTGACAGTGCCAATAATAGAGTATTTGACTGTTTTCTGGAAATCGTTTTAAATTGATAATTATGTCATATTATGGTCCGAACATGCTTTTTCACCTCGTGGATTTCAGTACTTTTTTTTTTAAAATAAAGAAATAAAATTCAAATAATTTGAAATCCCGCTAAAACGCTACATTTGAGTCACGTGATGCCTGTGACGTCATACAACACGCTGCTGCTGCTGCTGCTGCTCTCGTAAGATAAGCAAATACCTGTATATTGTTTGGGCCGAGGCCTCGTGTTTGGGCGTTAACGTTTGCATAATGACCTACAAATATTGCTTAGTTCCGCACTGTACCAATACATCTGTCAAGACTCCAGAAAAATTGTTCTTGCAAGTACAAAAAATTAGAAGATACGCAAAAAGTGGTTGACACTGGCATGAAAAGATCCAAATGAAATAGCGGCTACTTCATGTGTGTATTTCTGTGAGGATCATTTTGATGTAAGTAAACAATATTGCCGGCCGCGGTGGCCGAGGGGACTGAGGCGATTCAGTCACGGTCTGCACGGCCGCTACGGTCGGGGGTTCGAATCCCCCCTCGTGCATGGATATTTGTGCCGTCCTTAGTTGTAGGTAGTTCATAAGCAGTTTGTAAGTTTAGGGACTGATGACCCCGTAGTTAAGTCCCTTAAAAAACAATATTATTCCAAGTGACATGCCTTTGACTACGCGAAATGTGCGTTGCCAACCGACGAGCGATATTAAAATACCGCCGACGCAACCTGCTGTCCCTGTTCTAGACTACAGATATATTGTATAACTATACACAAGGCATTTTTGCTGTATTTTACAGGTTTTGATGTTTCACTTTGCACCAGTATTGAAGTAGTTAAATAAAATTACTCCCTTAGCTCCGTGCTTGACTGGGTTAAATTTTACTAACCATCCCGGCGGCCTCCTGTGACTATGTTGGCAACAGATGCTGAGTAGCGAGAATCATGACGTCGTCTGTACGATACACTAATCTAGTCATTCTATGTCGTCAGAACATCTGGACAAAGATTTTCTAGCTTGTTGTTGATGTTGCCAACAATCACTCAAGGCCGCTTGGATAGAAGATAAAATTTCACCCTTTATTGCATAATATGTGACTTCAGATTAAGTCTGCTGACATCAGCAAATAGGGTACATTTTTCCAATGGCATAAAATATCTCTCGAAATAATTAGCTTTAAAATGTAGGTATGCGTTACTTACAATGCAGTTTTCACGTTTCTTATTTCTGGCACATAAAAATTTGGATTGTTTTTAAAGAAAGAAGACACCATAATTGCATCAACTTTAGGGAGGTTTCCGCTGTCAGCCTTCACATAACCATCTTCCATTGTGGCATAAAAACTGTAAACGCGTTTAGATCACGAAAAAACTGATCTTAAAGCTGCGAAATGAAGGAAACGCGTACAATAATACAGCTCCGACTTCTAGATGCCGCGCTGTAGGTGTTCTATGACGTCACCAGTACTTCAGCCAATAACGGAGCGTTTTCTATCACGTGATCTAATCGTGAAATTTGATGATTTTTAAGCTTCAATTACGTAAAAATAACAGACTTTTTGTAAGAATTATGAGGGAAAATGTTGTCTGAATGTTATAATCATTCAGAATAACAACAATTCGAACCATATTTTTAACACAGGAAAATACCCTATTCTGTTGGGGTGTCTTTTCTGGGTTGCTGATCACTTTGGTCTCGAGTGGCCGGCCACGGCGGAATTCGTGTTGCTCTGCATGTTTACGCGACGTGTGAGGACTACCGCCGAGTCGATATCTGTGACGTTGATGTTAGATTTCAATACTGCCACGTTGCTTTCCAACAGAAAAAGGACAGTGTAACCTGCTGATTTTATTTGATTGTTCGTGGGTTATCGATTAAGAAACTTGTGGTGAAAGAGAAATATTCTGTTACTTGGTTGTGCGAGGCTTGTAGCAAAGGGGCGAAACAAACATTCAGAGCTAACGGCGACTGATGGCGAGCACGAGGGTGGCTCTGTTATTCGGAGGGTCAGCTGTTCCTGGAAGACGCCTTATGGCCGAAGGCCTTGCAGGTAGGACTGAGGCGTGAGCCTTCCAAGGATCTGGCTGGCGCCACCGACGCTGGCGTCGTCTAGGCAGAAGCGTCTGGAGCAGTACAATACATATCCGTGAACAGTGTACGGTGCTTTGCGAAGGGAGAGCTGAGACGTCTGGCGCCGAGTTGGCGAACGCCAGGGTGGCGAACGCCAGGGTGGCACCCGCTAGAACAATGTATAGTCTTAGACAAAAAAATTGATCGCCGGCCGGCCGACGCAGAGGCTAAGTCCGAGTCGGTCGTGCAGTGTGGACAATAAATTCGATCGCCTCTCAGAATTATAAGTCCGGCGATATGCATGATCTGGCAACACTGCAGAATGCGGTACTATCAGGAGGAAGCGTTGTTTCCTTCTCAAGGCAGCTCTGTACTGTATGAGCGCGTGGTCTCCTGGTAAAAGTCGCGTTTACAAGCGTGTATGTAAGCAGTCGCGAGATCGAGTCCAACAGCCTCCAATTATTTTGTTTTTAAACCGCACATCGGCTGTTTTTGTTATCAGTGTGGAAGAACCTCAAATGTAACAGCGAAAACTCCCAGAAATAATTACACAAAAGAGCTCGCTGCTGCATCAAACCTGAACCGTTTCCTCTCGGGAGTAGTGGGCACCGGCTACGGCGACGCGCCAGCGGCCGCATCGCGGCTGCCGCCTGCGGACTCGGTGACAGCAGCGCGCCGCTGTGAGTCTCGTTACCGGCTGTTATATCCTTACTTCAAGTTCTGCTACTTATATTACAGTCACGTATCAGGATTCCTACTCACGATTGTTACTAGTGACAAGTTATGATGCTTTCATTCTGACATCTTAAGAGAAAAATAATGATTGAGTACTAAAAGATTTTTATGCTCAGCAAAGTGCAACCACAAACTAAAAGATTACATCATGTGTTAGTACCACACCATAATAATTCCCGTTGATTTCACACACAAAACATCGAATAGTGTGCTTTGGGAGTCACCCATTCCCCACCTACTCTTTCGATCACATGTTCTCAAATGTTTATCTTTCCTGCCCCTACTCTAATAACCTTCGCCAAAACTTATTTCCAGGCAAAAATACACGTCGAACATCGATTGGCGTCATAATTACCTTGGAATCAGTACGATTCTACAGGGACAAATGTGGTAAACTACCAGAACGTTGTCAGACTTTCCCATAATCCGAGAGAATATAGCAAGTAACCACAAGAGGTGTCTTGTTGTTTTCGATGTGGATTAGTGCAACTCCTGTCACGAAAACAGCTCAAAAATTCTCCTCCAATGTGACCCGAACCAACGACCAATACCACCTCTCCGTGGCAGACGACAACTTTACCTCAGAGCCTGCGAGGAGCTGTGCACCCCAGCTCTTTCCTACTGCCACATACATCACTAGAACATATAACTCGCAACTTAAGAGACGAGATTAGTTGGAATTTCGCCGTGTAAACAATCTTCTGGACCCAAATGCATGAACAAATAGCCTTCTGTCGCCTCTCGACTGAGAAACCAGTTAGATTATTCAATGGAAATTACAGGAAACATCAAGTGAATTTATGAGCATAGTTCTGTGCCAACCAGGAAGTACGACCTCGGTACCAGCGTTGACAGACTTACACTGCGATTCGCCAAGCTTTAGTCATACTATCAACAGGAAGAATAAGAGCTAAGGTGATTGCCAAGCGAGCTCAACAGACACTTAGCTCGCGCCTCGCTCCCCTGCTGGGGATCCGAAAACCTACAGTATATGTCAATGATCCCGGCTCGCAATTCCGTAACTAGCTTTAATGAGTCGATCGTTGTCACTAATAAAAATATACACATGCACTGACCGCTAATATAGCAATAAGTGTCTCAATTACTTGCGTATTCTGTCTTAAGCGCAATAACAACAAACGACATTCACCAGTGCTGTTTCACACTTCTTCGAGCATTTCCATTGATTATACTGACAACATTAGATGTAAGCGTCAGTTTTCTTTACAATTATAGACTCAGAAAATATCTTTCTTGATATAGCTGTCAGTGGCACAAACGAACGAAGAGAGGCAAGCATGCGAAGAGAAATCAATGCAGCATTGTTTTTATGATGTGAACATTTCTGGGAAGGCTTCGTAACATGGAGTTCAAAATAAAAAGAGCTTCTGTTATCCAAACATATAATTAGGGACAGTAATGTATAGATTAATTTATCCGTCATAATCTCCCAAGTTGTATTTTATTTCTTTTTTTTCAGGTTGTTTTCAATTTCTTATTTCGTCTTCTTTCAATAGCTTCTAACTTTATTACATTCTTTATTGTGGTAACTTCAGGTTATTTGATGTTGTTTCTTTCTAAGTATTTATTTACTTCTTTGGTCATGCTAATGTTGATTTATTCTTTCAGAAGTATACATATAATTGTTTCTTTGGTATTTTATCATTCGTTTAATACATATGTCCAGCAAAAGATTACCCTCACTCAACCACTTCGACTGATATTTTTTTCCATATTTTTGTAGGTCTCATTACTATAGATTTTCCAAAATTCTGTACTTTCTCTTCGACCCTTTTCTTTCTTGTAATCCGTCTATTATTCTTTTTGTGTCGTCTGCATATCTGATAAGGTGTATATTTGCGACACTTAAACTAATATTCAATATTCATTCTAGTATTAGCATCACATAATCATAATGTATAAGAATTTATACAATGCTGGCACTATTTATAATTTTCAACATCCCTTGTGCGGTCGTTACCTGTAACGACGTCGATGGGAGTTACGTGAGCAGTATTGTTGCAAACACAGAATATAAAACTGTTCAGAGTTTGTTATACCTCCTAAGGTGACCATTAGACCCGAAAACCAGTACGTGGTTACCGGCTCTTCCGACGAAATGTTTTTGCGCGTCTCCTATAGCATTAAAGTGAGTGTTGTTCTGAGATAGAGGGATTGGTGCTGTGGCTGTGGTTTGCGGATGTGTACAGAACATCGTTATAATATGCCACGGAAAATCATTCAAAAAGTGCTTTTGTCGCAGTAGTTGCATTAATAAACAAACTTTCTTCAAACATGAATTATATTTGTGGTAGGTAGTTACAATCTCACGTGTGTGGATAACATTCGCTTGAGTCCAGACTGATCAGCACTCTTCCATCAAAACTTTGTAAAGAGAAGAAATGTAGCCTCTTGCAGTGTAAAATTATACCGCGAACAGGTACTCCACTTTACGGAATCAGTATGTTTCTTTTTGCAGGCAGGTTGAAGGTTTCACTAAAAATAAAGCAAGCAACTTGTTTAAGCCTAATAGAGAAAATATATGAGGGGCGTTTCTATGATACGATGCGCGAGGCTGTTCCCCGTCGGGGGTTCGAATCCCCCGTAGGGCATGGATGTTTGTGCCGTCTTTAGTGGTAGCTAGTTCATAAGTAGTTTGTAAGTTTAGAGACTGATGACTCATAGGTTAAGTCCCATAAGCTCAACAAACACTTGAACATTTGAATTTGTAGTTTCTATAAAAATACAACATTCTGTTCTGCATCTGTTTAACGTGCCTGCTTTCACACTAATGATGAGATATGCGAGGTTATCGTCAAAATTGAACACAGTAATAGAAATTTTTGGAATTTAAATAAACTATGTTTTCGGGTATCACCTGCATATTCCATGAAATGTCTACAACATTCCAAGAATTGGTGTTTCAGTTACCTGTCTGACGAATTCTGTTCCTAATTCTTTTCTGATACAGCAAACGATAATGCCTAAGAAGATACTGCAAGTCATTCCGTAACAAACGGACTACACATTTGAATAAAGTCTGCTGTAATGATGGTGCTTTATAAATGAAATTACTGTGTCAAAAATGACTATTTTTGAATAATCTTACACGAGATTCACTGCTTAATGATTTGGTGTGTTGTTGTGGTTGTAGTCTTCAGTCCGTAGACTGGTTTGATGCAGTTCTCCACCTCCACGCTACCCTATCTTGCGCAAAACTCTTCGTCTCTGAGTAAGAAAGACAGCCCACATCCCTTTGAATCTGCTTGCTGTATCCATCTCGTCCTCTACCCTTGCGAATTTTACCCCACACGTTCCCCTCCAATACTAAATTGACGATTCGTTGGTGTCTCATATTGTGCCCTACCAATCGTTCCCGTCTTTTAGACAAGATATACCAGAAATTTCTTTTTTTCCCAATTCTGTTCATTACGTCCTCATTAGTCACATTATATACCCATCTACTCTTCAGCATTCTCCTGTTGCAGGACATTTCGAAAGATATCCTCTTCTTGTCTGAACTGCTTTATCGTCCACGCTTCATTGCTGTACAAGGCCACACTTCGGACAAATTTCTCTTCTTCAGAAATAATTTTCCTCCCATTGCATTCTACATTTTATGTCTTCACTACTCCGGGCATCATAAGTTATTTTACAACTCAAATAACAAAACTCAGCGGAGCGAGGTAGCCCTCATTCGGCAGGATGGTGGTTCAAATTCATCGCCGGCCATCCTGATTTAGATTTTTCATGATTTCCCTAAATCACCCCAGGCGAAAGTCAGGATGCTTCCTTTCAAAGGGCACACCTGATTTACTTTCCATCATTATCCGAAATGGGGATTGATGACCTGAGTAGTCTAGTGCCTCCAAACCACAACCCAACCCTCCAACACCCCTCCCCCTCATCCCACACACACAACCAACAAAACTCATCTACCACTTTTACTGTTTCGTTTTCTAATATATTACCTTACAAATCACCTGATTTTCTCTGTTTTTTTTTTTTTTTTTTTTTTTTTTTTTTTTTTTTTTTTTTTTTTTTTGCAGTTGTTAATGTTTATTTTATACTCTCTTTTCAAGACACTGTCCATTCCATACAACTGCTCTTCTAGGTCCATTACAGGCTCTGACACAATTACTACGTCATCGGCAAATCGCAAAGTCTTTACTTCTTGTCCCTGAACTTTAATCCTTTCTCCAAATTTCTCCTTTCTCTACTTCACAGCCTGCTCAAGCCTCTGTTACTCCCTTCCCAACTACTGTGCCCCATTTCATGCCCTACGGCTCTCACAAAAGCTAACTGGCGTTTGCACAAATTGTATACTACCTGCGGTCTTGCTGTACGATGATGTAAGTAGCTTGTTATCAAAGGCGGACACCTGTCGTTTGCAAATAACTGAGATAAACGCCATTTTTATTACGAAACGTTGAGTGAATACGTATGCATGTTAGTTTGGTCAGCACTTAAATGCAAATGATCACCAAAGCAGCATAGAAATACGCGTTTCATAATTAAAATGCAGATTATGACCTGTACTGTCGGCATGATAACTTCCGACTATAGCCGCTGCACTTCTGTTAGTTGCGAAATATAGGGATCACGTTAGTGGTATAGATTGTACGCATTTTACTTCAGTTAGAAGCCTGGTATTCAGTAGAGGTTCCTCCTGGTTGGGCAACTGCTCCGATGGTCTTCTTATCAGCAATAAACAGCATCGTTTGGTATGATTCAGCCAGTCATGCTCAATTTGACACGATGGTCACGGAAATGTTTAACTGACAAAGGCCTCTAAGCGATATTTGAACCCGACTTGTTAGACACCGTATACAAAACATTAATACAGTGCGTGAATTACAAATACGTTCTTCAAGTATAAATAGATGAAATAACTTGATACGTTTTTATTTACAGGACCACAGCCCCATCCATGAAGGCTGCGCCGTTCAAGAATGGTTTCGCAGCCAAGATCGCATAAAGCTGATTGAGTTCGTTTCACGGTCACCGAACCTTAATCCTATTGAGAATATGTGGGCGGAAGTAACGAGGTCGTTGCCACTTGGATCAAGAAACGCAAGCGACCGTTGGGAAAATATAGAACATACATGGTGACAAATAAACCACACTGAAATTTATCAAGGCAGTTAGTTGAGTCAGTTCCAAGACGCCTTAGAGAAATATTACGAAATGATGCTGTATGGGCAGGCTATAGGAATAGTTCCTTCTCAAAAAGTCATGCAGTGTGTGTGTGTGTGTGTGTGTGTCTGTGTGTGTGTGTGTGCTGTGCGTGCGTACGAGTATGTAAAAGACAAGCAACAATAAGAATGCATAAAACATCAATATGGAATGTTTTTATGACTTCTAAAGCTACAAAATTCAAGATTATCCAAACAATTTCCTCTAAATTATATAAAATGAAATAATGGAGAATGTTTTACGTTTGTAAAATAGCTGGGGAAGGCAGTGCGTTCCGGGTGTAGAGACTCGCAACAAGTGCATCTGTAAACAGCGCCCCACTCCAGCACACGCCAAGACACAAACAGGAAGACGTCGTCTTGGCTCTGAACGCAGTGTGCCGACACTATCTGCACAGGTTTCTCGTAACCAAAATCAGACTCTATTCCGATGAGTCTCTTCTTACCCCGCGCAGAAAGACAACCTAGGTGAGACCAAAATTCATGCAACACACACGAAAATAAGGAGCTTCCCTGCACTCGATAGTGGTACACAAGTAATAACCTTTTGTGAGAAGCATATAATAGATTTCCATCTCTCGCATCACAGCCCTTGTGTCAGTGTGAAGTGATAAAATCAATATGCTAGGGTTGCGAGGTCTAAAATGACGCGTTTCCGTAATAGTAGTCCGGATCGTTAATATCATAAACTCCAGGACGTTCCCCTCTCTTTGTCCATAATTTCCTCCCGCCTCTCTTTGTCCATATCCTCCTCCCCATCTTCTCCCCTCTCTCTTTGTCTATCCGAGCCTCCCTCCCCCCTCTTTCTGTGCATCTGCACCTCCTCCCTCTCCCTCTACGCCTCATCATTACGCTCTCCCTGTTCGTCTTGTCATCACTTCTATTTCCTCTTAGAACTCTTTCTAACCTAGAGCCATGTTTAGTGTTATGTTCAAAACCGTATATTTCCGAAAGTTCTTGACCTAAAGCTTTGAAATGCTGACACAACGTTCTAATAAAATATGTGCATGTTTTCATTTACCATATTTTTCAAGATGTGTTATATATGAATTTATATAAACTTTATAATTGGATAAAGGCTTATACTAAAAATCTCAAAAGTAACGCATTTATAGGTTATATATTTGGATTTAGGAGAAATGTAGGAACACGGGAGGCAATATTCACATTACGACTTACCTTAGATGATAGGCAAAGGACAATGTCGACTGGAATACACTCTTCCAAATTCTGAAGGTATCAGGGGTAAAATATAGGGAGTGAAGAGTTATATTCAACCTATACAAAAACCAGGCAACGGTTATTATAGTCGAGGGGCAAGAAAGGGACGCAGAGGTTGGGAAGGGAGTAAGACAGGGTTTTTAGCCTTTCCCCAATGTTGTTCAATCTCTACATTGAGCAGGCAGTGAAGGAATGGAAGGAGAAATTTGGAGAGGGCATTAAAGTCCAGGGAGAAGAAATAAAACTATTGCGGTTTGCTGATGGCATAGTAATTCTGTTAGAGACCGCAAAAGATCTGGAAGAGCAATTGAATGGGATGGACAGTGTCTTGAAAGAAAGATATAAGATGAACATTAACAAGAGTGTAACGAAGGTAATGGAATGCAATGTCAGAAAATCAGACGATGCTGAAGGAACTCGATTAGGTAATGAGAGAATAAAAGTAGTAGATGAATTTTGTTATTTGGGTAGCAAGATAACTTCTGATGGCCGAAGTAAAGAAGATATAAAATGCAGAATGTCTATGGGAAGAAAAGCTTTCGAAAGAAGCGAAACTTGTTAACATCCAATACTAATTTAAATGTTAGGAAGTCCTTTCTGAAAGCATTTGTCTGGAGTGTAGCATTGTATCGGAGTGAAACGTGGACGATAAGGAGTTCAGATAAAAAAATGATAGAAGCTTTTGAAATGTGGTGCTACAGAAAATTAGATGGGTAGATCAAGTAACTAATAACGTAGAGGGAGACCGAGGGACGAATATAGTAATCATATTCAAAAGGATGTAGGTTGCCGAACGTATTCTCAGATGAAGAGACTTGCACAGGACAGGGTAGCGTGGAGAGCTGCATCAAACCAGTCTGCGGACTGAAGACCACAGTAACAACATATAATATATTCAAGAAATGTGAAGCTAAAAACCATCCTGGGCTAGAATGCGACATTGAGTCAGAATTACAAAGGAATGGGTCAAGAAATTTCGGAGATTAACGGCTATACGCCTAAAATTTTTATATATAGACGTGGGGACATAAGAAGGGAAGTACACCCGCCCCCTCCTTTCGTCGGTGAATATCGCTGCGCATGTGTTCATTCATTACAGACTCACAGTTGCCACAACGCTTAACAGAATTAACGCAATTGTCAGATCATTCAGAGACAGGAGATGAACTGCAATAAAATTGACGTTGCTTTCCGAGCCATATTCTTCCAAAACTTGAATATTACTTAAATCAGATCCCGCAGTTACACTTGGATAACTCCTATGCGTTTAATTTGATAGCTGAAAATGTTCGTTAGTGTGGAGCTGCCTGGAATTTGTTTAGAACAAGAATCAAGGCATGCTGAAACAAAAATTCTAATCTGTAAGGCGCTTCTCACGTTTCGCGGCAAAGCATCAGCAGCAGTTATATTGTAAACATCGCTAATGTTGGACAGTAGAATTTCTGTATCAGGACAGTAGGGATGCTTAGAGAGCGACACGGCGTCTCGCTGTCTACCGGCTTTACAACGTGGTAGTCCTGGTGGGCTTAATCTAGCGCTGACATCGTAGGTGTCAGTGGCGTCTTCTCTTCTTATGACCAGCAGACGATCAAGAACATGCAGAGAATGGAACCAAGAACCCTTAAGCCATGTCACCACCATATCCTTTCTTCCAGGAGTGCTAGTCTTGCGTGTTTGCAGGAGAGCTTCTGTAAAGTTTGGAAAGTAGGAGGCGAGGTACTGGCAGAAGTAAAGTTGTGGGGCGGCATCGTGAGTCGTGTCGGGATAGCACAGTCGGTAGTGCGCTTGCCCGCGAAAGGCAAAGGTCCCAGGTTCGGGTCCCGGTTCCGGCACACAATTTTAATCTGCCAGGAAGTTTCATATCAGCGCACACTCCGCTGCAGAGTGAAGTTTCATTCTGGAAACATCCCTTAGGCTGTGGTTAAGCTATGTCTCCACCATATCCTTTCTTCCAGGAGAGCTAGTCTTGCGTGTTTGCAGGAGAGCTTCTGTGAAGTTTGGAAAGTAGGAGGCGAGGTATTGGCAGAAGTGAAGTTGTGGGGCGGCATCGTGAGTCGTGTCGGGATAGCACAGTCGGTAGTGCGCTTGCTCACGAAAGGCAAAGGTCCCAGGTTCGGGTCCCGGTTCCGGCACACAATTTTAATCTGCCAGGAAGTTTCATATCAGCGCACACTGCGCTGCAGAATGAAGTTTCATTCTGGAGTTCATAAGTAGTTTGTACGTCTAGGGACTGATGACCCTGTAGTTAAGTCCCATACGTTGTACAAACATTTGAACATTTTTTTTGTTTATTTTTTCAGAATAAAAGTACAATAGCCTCTCAGAAAATGTTGACAACGAGAAGCAGATAGGGTAGGTCATATTTTATTTAACATCTCCGGTTGCAATTCTCATTGTCCAGGAAGGGTGTGAATTATGTTGCGATGGACTGCAAAAATCGTTTTTCACTTACAAAACGAGGTGATAGACTACTGCAAAGCAGAAAATAGAAGAAAGGAAAACATAGTCGCTGCCAGAAAGACACGGTCATATTGTATTTCACTGCTATTGACTGGCATATTATTTGTCAGGATATGTGTGTGGTACCATAATGTGGATGCTTTTTCACCCACTGACGAGAAACTCTTTCACGGGCAGAAAATAAGTCCTACAATCTGACATAGTTGAGTGTCAAGAACCAGTAGCGCATGGATAGTCTCTACAAGATCTGTCTGCCTGTCCGACTCAGAAGCACTCTATGGAAGATGAGCTCAACGCTCAGCTAGTTTAACGTGTTGTAATTTCGGTAAGTCTCTATTTTGAACGCAGTGCAAGTTTGAGAACTCTTTGGCACCGGCGTGACGGCCGAGTTACTTCCGGTATGACACAGAAACATGATAAAGTATCTTAATATTTACCTGTCTGTTTGGTGAATAATCTCAGTTACTTTCTTTAACGGTGCGACATCGGCGCATTGCTTTCTACTTCAAGTACAAGGAGGTCATAACATGCGTAAATTGGCGATTAGTTGTAACCACCAATGGAACAAGCAGGAAGTGAGACGTAGCAGCGCGTCAGTAGCCCTGAATGACGTGTCTACTTCTTAAGCGAGGGCTGCTTTGGGTCATTGTTCCAGTCCCTCTGTAGATCAGAATTTTAACTCTATTTTGGTAGAGCTACCAGCCTTTTAAGGAGATAAAATAAGGCTCTGACCTTAAGTTGTTAGTCATGAACTGCAGGCTGAAACTGAAAAAACTACAGAAAGGTAGGAAAATAAGGAGATGGGACTTAGATAAATTAAAGGAACGTGAAGTTCTGGAGAAATTCAGAGGGAGATTTAGGCATCAATTGACAGAAACAGGGGGAAATAAAACAGTAGAAGAGGAATGGGTAGCATTGAGAGATGAAATAGTGAAGGCAGCAGATGACAAAATAGGTAGAAAGGCAAGACCTACAAAAAAATTCTTGGATATCACAGGAAATACTAAATTTAATTGATGAAAGGAGAAAATCTAAAAATGCAGTAAATGAAACAGGCAAAACGGAGTACAGACGACTAAGAAATGAGATTGACAGGAAGTGCAAAATGGCTAAGCAGGAGTGGCTAGAAGCCAAATGCAAATATGTAGAATTATGTATAAGAAGGGGACAAGTAGATACCGCCTACAGAAAAATAAAAGAGACATTTGGGGAAAAGAAAAGCAACTCTACGAATATCAAGAACTCAGATGGGAAACCGGTTCTCAGCAAAGAAGGGAAAGCTGAAAGGTGGAAAGAGTACATATAGCAGCTCCACAAAGGAAATGAACTTAGAGACAATGTTGTAGGAAGGGAAGAGGAAGTAGATCAAGATGAAATAGGAGATTCTATACTGAGAGATGAATTTGACAGAGCCCTGAAAGACCTAGGTCGGAACAAGGCCCCAGGAGTAGATGATATACCCTCAGAGCTACTAAAGTCTCTGGGAGAGCCAGCCATGACAAAACTATTTGAACTGGTGTGTAGGATGTATGAGACAGGCGAAATACCCTCAGACTTTAAGAAAAATGTAATAATCCCCATTCCAAAGAAATCAGGCGCAGACAGGTGTGAAAATTACAGAACCATTAGTTTGATAAGTCATGGTTGAAAAATTTTAACACGAATTATCTACAGGAGAATGGAAAAGCTGGTAGAAGCTGACCTCGGGGAAGATCAGTTTGGATTCAGGAGGAACGTAGGAACCCGGGAGGAAATACTTTACATCTTATCTTAGAAGATAGATTAAGGAAAGGCAAACCTACATTTTTAGCTTTTGTAGATTTGGAGAAGGCTTTTGACAATGTTGACTGGAATACACTCTTTCAAATTCTGAAGTCAGCAGGGGTAAAATACAGGGAAAGGAGAGTTATTTACAACTTGTACAAAAGCCAGACTGCAGTTATTAGACTCGAAGGGCATGAAAGGGAAGCATCAGTCGGAAAGGGAGTAAGACAGGGTTGCAGCCTTTCTCCGATGCTATTCAATTTGTACATCGAGCAGGCGGTGAAAGAAAGCAAGGAAAACATTGGAATAGGGATTAAAGTTCAGGGGGAAAAAATAAAAACATTGCGTTTTGCTGATGACATTGTAATTCTGTCAGAGACAGCAAAGGACCTGGAAGAGCAATTGAATTGAATGGACAGTGTGTTGAAGAGAGCGTATAAAATGAACATTAACAAGAGCAAAACAAAGATAATGGAATGCGGTCTTAGAAAATCAGGCGATGCTGAAGGAATTAGATTAGGTAACGAAACAATGAAGGTGGGAGATGAGTTTTGTTACTTGGGTAGTAAAATAACATGTGATGGTCGCAGTACAGATGATATAGAATGCAGAATGGCAATGGGAAGAAAAGCATTTTTGAAAAAGAGAAATTTGCTAACATCGAATATTAATTTAAGTGTAAGGAAGTCTTTTCTGAAGGCATTTGTGTGGAGTGTTGCCTTGTACGGGAGTGAAACATGGACGATAAGCAGTGCGGACAGGAAGAGAATAGAGGCTTTTGAAATGTGGTGCTACAGAAGAATGCTGAAGATTAGGTGGGTAGATCGCATAACTAATGAAGAGATACTGAACAGACTTGGTGAGAAAAGGAATTTTTGGCATACCCTGACTAAAAGAAGGGATCGCTTGGTAGGACACATTCTTCGACATCGAGGAAACGTAAATTTAGAATTGGAGGGAAGTGTGTGGGGTAAAAATCGCAGAGGGAGATCAAGAGACGCGTATAGTAAGCAGGTTCAAGTGGATGTGGGTTGTCGTTCTTATGAGGAGATGAAGAGGCTTGCTCAGGATAGAGTAGGGTGGAGAGCTGCATCAAACCAGCTTCCGGACTGAAGACCATAATAATAATAATAATAATAATAATAATAATAACATAAAGGCTACAGAATAAGTCACTAATAACAGCATTATACTTAAAGAATTAACTAATGACGTCTATGCAAAAACGCAATAATTAGGATTTTGTCGCTTTGAAAGTGATTCTGTAATACTCCTGCTCCCAACTTTTGAATCCTGTCTGACCAGTGACAACGTCGCACGATGGTCAACTCATCATAGTTCATGACTTACGTGAGTTATAAGAGTCTTCATTCATGTATAAAATCATGAATACCGGAAAGATCTTTCTTGAAACGGAAAATCTCTTTTGTGAAGTTAAAAACGATTTTTGCAGTCCCCTACACCTTAATTCACACACACAAAAGTACTCGCACCATTTATACGTTTCGAGCTATCTCCACTGCTGTTATACCTATGTGAGACCCAATGACAACATGTTTTAAAAACTTGAAGCATATTGAATATTATTTGCATAAATGGCCTAGGCGATTCTTCCAGCTCCCTCGTCCAGAGGAGTGACCGCATCTGCAATTTTTAGTTGTCTTTTTTGAGGGAGGGAAACTGAGATCAAGTTTACCAGTCAACAAAGAACAAAAACTATTCAACAAACGCAAAGAATAGCTCTACTAGGGAAAAGAAAGCAGGATTCCAGTCCCGCTGAGGCACAAATTTTCAATATTACCGCTGTCTACCTGCAACTACCGAGAAGTTTAAAGGATTCGATTAATAAAAGTTTGTCGTAAAGCCCCTTTAATCAGTCTCAAACAACTAATATCACACGGAAAGTGATTGTCAACTCGGTAATAATAGACGAAGTTCCAGGACCTGTAATACTAATGAAATGCTCGCATGTTTTATCCCTTGTTTAGTGACAGTGATATGGACCAAAACAAAAGTAGGGCCTAAGTAATGCATTTTTGTGAAATCCATGAATTTGTATTGCAGTGGATTATAAGTGAAGAAAGTATTTTTCATGTTCTTCCGATGGAGTTTGTAAACTACCATTAACTGTTATTTCAGTTTTATTTTTTGGCATATAGACGCTTTTTATTCACTTAGTTCCACCATTTTTTGGTTTGTGGAACTGAAATGGACACCTCAGATATTCATCCAAATGAATATAAGTATTTACGTTGAGTAGTCATCTTCAGAACAACAGCAGAATACTGTCGAGAAAAATAACATCAACAACTCCATTAATGTATATATAAACCTGTATTTTGTTTCATTATTTATTAGATATCTACAATGGGTGAGTGATGAAGAGCAGGAAGTGGACGTGAACGAGAAGTGATGCACTCATGCTTGTTCAACACATTCAGTAAGTAATAACACTGTTGTGAAAGGAATGAAATCGTTCATAGGAAAATCAAGTCATAGAAATTTAGCCGCGTATAATTGGCAACTGATGGGTTTGTGTTACATGCAGGAGTGCCGATCCTGTTCACCAACTGTTGAGCAATTCTTTCACAAACAGAACTTAATCTGGAATATATTTCGACGTAGAGACAATTTGGCGTTACCCATTGGAAGCATAAAACAGTCACTGCAATTTCTATAACCATCTAATCAACTGTCTCATCATATTACGAAAAAAAAAAAAAAAAAAAAAAAAAAAAAAAGCTCTGATGCAATTTTTTATGTTTAAGTTCCGTTGCGCCAAAAATGTTTTCTTTAGCCACCTTTATGAAATAACTTTAATTGTGGTGGGTTTTTTTATTAATGTCTGTGTGTAATTTCGTGTGAGCTGCTCTGTATATTGGCCACTGTATCGTTAACTTCCTGTTATTAGAGTAATTGGAACCAAGTCAGTTCTCAATTTGGGACAGGGAACAAGGTTTTGCAGCAGGGAGTAGCCGGTAGTTCACACGGATCTCTCGCTAATATTATTACTAAAATGAACCTTTATCTGGATACCTCCTCCCAGAATGGAGCTTTTATTTCGTATTGTGGTCAACTTTTAAGTGGCACGACATACTGATCTAGTGAGATCGTAGGCACTAAGATCCGCCGTGGTCGAAGTTGCCTGATATTAGATAAATATCTCTTCTGGAATACGAAGCGGAATTATCTCCGGGTCCGCGACTTGCAGCTATCGACACTCGCAGCCGCCGCCCAGCCGTCGTGTTTCTGACATCGCCAGCCAGCACAGTTGTGGTACAGTATCGCGTGCATTTGCTAGTGCTTCAAGGGGTGTTTCAAATACTGTTGAAAACATTAGGTGAACTCACAGAAATCTGCTATCGGAATATTCCTCTCGATTACGCCACGGTTTCCAGTTAAACGTTTGTTGTCACAAGTGTTCAGAATCAAATATAATTATCTTTAAATTACCAGTTACTTGCTGTAGGAGTGTATATTATGTTATGTAAATTCGTGTAATTTGTTCTGTGTTCAGTTGTATGTGTATCTTGCTTACAATTCTGACGTTCATTTAACTTCAGAGAATAAAACGATTCAAAACAAATTTCTTTACTCAAATCATTAAAATTACTTAACCCCCCCCCCTTTGCACAATTTTGGATGTGTTTTATTACTTGAAAAATAGAGGATAAATTAATTAAATGTTCTATGGTGCGTCATCCACACCTGTCCTTTAATATCAAGTGAACAAACCATTTGCACCCCGTCCTTCCTCTCAGCTACCTCACCTTGTATTTTTTAATACAGTAGAGTCTCGATTATCCGACCTAAACCGGCCGTGACAAGGTCGGATAAGCGGGAAGGTCGGATAACACGAGAAATAATAATAATAATAATAATAAAATGTTTGAAAAATTTATTTGAACATAGAAAACTTGTTAAATACGTGAACAAGAACTGAACATAACGTTCAAATACATTAGACGGCATTTAAAGAAAAGTGATGAGATAGTACGTTACACAAAAAATTAAACTAAAGTAGGCCAAACGAGTTAAAAATTTAATACAGTACAAATCAAATTAGACTGAATAGATATTTACTTACCTCCAGCAGTTCATTGTTGTGTTGTGCAGACTTCATTGTACTACAAAAATACATTTAAATCTGTGAGAAGAAGTTAATATCTTTTGTTTGACTGCTGTTTGCCGTTTCTGACGCTAAATCACGTAGTCTCTTACGAAGTAATACCTCGGTAAATGATGTTTCCTGCAGCTCATGTACATCCGCTTCATCGTCTTCTTCCTTTTCGTTTACCATGTTGACTGTGTCTTCACTTCAAATTCTTCATCTTGGACAATCCAGTCATTTACTTCATCTTCCGTGGCTTCAGCACATCCCGGAACTTTTCGTAACAATGAAAGCAAGGTAGTATTTTCGGGTTAGTTCTGCTGCTGTAGATTATCATCATCTGGAGAATTTCCTTGATTTTCATGTAGCAAAATTTTCCAGGATTTTGCAGTTGTATTTGCCCTAACACTCTCCCAAAATTTGTCCACGTCTTTCAAATTAATACGGCGCAACTTCTCTACCACGTCTTCTCCCTCGTCCGTAGCAGCAATTAAAAGAGGGAAGCAATTTTCTGCGGTATTTTCTCATCAGTGTCTCTAAGGTCCCTTGGTCTATAGGCTGACATAAAGATGTGACATTTGGAGGCAAAACATGTCCTTTATGTCTTATGTTGAAGTTTATCCTCATCAGGATGACAAGTGGGATTGTCTAGAAGCAAGAGTGCTTTACGAGGAAAGTTGTTGGCTTTCAAAAACTTTTCAGTTTGTGGCACGAAGTCCTTAAAAAAGCAATCTTTAAAAATGTCTGATCTCATCCAAGCATTGTTTTGCGTACAGTCCCGGCGCGGTGAAAGGGTAGGAAAACACGGGAGGTCGGATAATCGAGACTTTACTGTACACCCACCAGAAATATACCTTTCAATGTTGCGATCACGCTATGAAGCGTGAGTTCGTATATTTGTTTCATATTTGATGTTCAAACAGACAAGCGTATTGGCTCTGTGTGTGTTGGACATGTTTGGTCTCCCCCACACTCAAAAACGAGTAAAACACATTATCACTTCCGGCGTGAAATCGAGCAATCGAGCACATCCTACTCGGGGTCGTTTCAAGAACTGGGGACAGTAATTACTGCTTCCCAGTATACTTATTCCTTGGTGAAATTTGTCTTTGAATTTGTTTCGTGTGAACATCTCCCTTCGTGGAATCAGTACAATAAATGGGAACATATTTCACCAATATTTGAAGTCATTTACTTCGATCCAGAATGTTGTGCAATATTTCAGCGATACACATTTTGGGCGACAATCCAGAGGCCCTAATAAAGTTGAGTTCTGTTCAGTTTGAGAAGAGTCTGCAGGAGATACTGGTGATCAACTCCTCCTGGTCTACTGACGAATTTCTTAGCGGAAGCAGTTGATGCATGTAAGTTAATAATGTCACACAATGTGAAAGAAGCGAAACTTGGTTCATACAAAACTTTGCTATAATGCAATCATTGTTAAGCAAGTGTGCTTCTTTACTTTCTATATGATGACGCGTGACTATAATTGCCTAATTGTAACAAGATTCACGTCGTTTTAAATGTCAATATCCTTAATACACAAGAGAAGTTTCATTTGGAATAAGGGGAAGCTACATAAGCCCGCCTGTTTGCAATAAATAAAAAATTAACACTCTTATTTTTATCACATGTTCTACATGAAAAAGTATATCCTTTCTACCGATCAAATGGAATGAAAAGGACAACCAATGTAATTTAATCTATGCCACAAAAGACATTAAATAACTTTACACTGGAATTTACACTTAATTGTCACATGAATAACTGCGTAGACGACACTTGTGAAATGACAAGATTCCTGTATTAATTACATTAGGCTACCATTTATAAAACTGAAAAATACTCCGTCACAAATGCAGCAAGTAAACCAGTTGAATTCCAAAGTGCGTACACATGCGAAGGCCATCCACTGACTACAAACTGTTAGATATCCCCACAAAAAGAAATCTACTGGTATTAAATCGGGCGACCTTGCGAGCCATGAATGAGGACCATGGTTCCCCCAACCATTTTCCTGCAAATCTGTTGTTTAGTTCTTCCACAACAGCACGCGCAGAATGGGCTTGGTGACCATCGTGCTGCATCCATATATGGACTGTCGAGTGTAGACACACATGTTCAAGGAGACGATCCAAACTGTCGGCTATAAAAGCGCGATGTAACTCACCTGTCAGTCTACCTGGGAAGTAAAGTGGACCGATGATTTCATCCCCAAGGATTCCACACCACACGTTAATAGACCACCTACGTTGACGGTCGACAGGTCATACCACCAAGGATTGTCTGCTGCTCAGTAGTGCATGTTATGGCGATTCTCTGCACCTTAATTTGTGAACGTGGACTCATCAGAGAACATAACACTTTGTAAAGACTCCAGCTTGAAATTACGCATGGCCCAATCACAGAATGTCACTTTTGCACGGAAATCGTTCCCATGCAGCTCCTGGGTCAGTGACAGGCGGTACGGGTGAAACCTGTGGCCGTGTACTATACCCCACACAGATGTGAGACTGACACCAGCGACTGCAGCAACGGCTCGTAAGCTGACATGAGGATCGTGCTGTAGTGCAGCTAAAACAAACATCTCCGTCTCCTCACTTCTTGCAGGTCTTCGTCTGTTACTGCGGCGCATTACCAAGCTGCCTGTTTCCTGAAGTCGTTGTTCGGCACGTAAGAACGTAATGGCTGCTGGGGCTCTTCGCCTAGGATATCTCACGGCATACGCCGTGGCTGCTTCAGTGGCATCGTGTCGGCACTCGCCGAGCATCAGCAACATGTCAACGTACTCGTTGTTCGTGTATGCCATCGTCATCCGATGTCAGTAACTGTGGTATATTAAGCCCCGGTTGTTTGTGTGGCTCCAACTGTCGGGTATACGGCCGTGTGCGGCGACAGTCGGCAGTCTAACAGCGCATCGAGGAAGCTTGTCGCTCCGTGACACCGGCGACGTTACAACTCGGCCGCACCACATTTAGAAGGCGCATTGCATTATGCGCAGAGTTTGTGGCTCCCAAACTAACAGTGATAGGAATGTAGTTTAAATTGATTTGGACGCAGCTGGTTTCAACGAATCCAATGCACGATAGAAAAACTATTGTTCGATTTAAAAAATATATCTTTGTGCTGTAACTCTTTGGAAAATGATACAATAAACTATGTTCATAGCTCCGCAGAAAGTGTACCATTTCTTATGTTGACCTACCGCATTAAAATTTCCCGTCACCTATTATTTTATAAGTTACAGAAGCAAACACACTTAGTGAAACACCATATATATATATATATATATATATATATATATGTGTGTGTGTGTGTGTGTGTGTGTGTGTGTGTGTGTGTGTGTGTGTGTGTGTGTGTGTGTGTAAAAAGTAGATAAAGATTACTTACCAGGCGAAGGAGCACAGGTAGTGATAGTAATAAATAAAACACACACACACACACACATAAATGCTAGCTTTCGCAGACGAGCTGCTTCTTCAGGCAGAAGGGAAGGAGAGGGAAAAGGAAATGATGAGGGTTTTAAGGGAGCCATTCTAATCCCGGGAGAGGAAAGACTTACCTTGGAGGAAGAAAAGGAAGGTAAACAAATACACACCCACCCACACATATACAAACATTTTAAAATTCTTTTAATCTACATTTCAACTTGACCTAATTCAGGTTATTTACAAAACGAGCTTTCGAGGAATTATGATTGATTGCAACCATGATCCCAAATGGCTTTTCTCCATTAATCAGCTACTAGAAAGTACAAAATGTAACTGTCATACTAAAAAAACCTGAAGTGAAAATCTATAAAACTTACGCACACACGACGTAACTGACCATGCACGTTTATAGGATAGGAATAACTTATTTCATAAGGTCTTCGATGTATTGTATCATTTAAAACTGAATACATTCATGGCACACAAGGATACCTTCACAATAAATTTGAGTTCGAAGTGTTTACAGATAGAGATAGAGGTAAAATAAGTGAATTGAAAGCTACGAAAAATAGCAGGGAAAAACAACAGTATCTTGAGATGAAGTTTTTCTTCTGAAATGATATTATTTTCAAGAAAGGTAAGTACAATATTCCAATACTAAAACATACAACTACACATAATGTTAATGATAACAATAAATACTATTACAGACCTTTGCTCAGGAAGAAGGAGCCTGAAACAGGATAAAATAATATTATTTCTTGAGATATATATGATTTCGAGCACAAAACACACTTGATACTATTTGTCATAGTCTGTGTTATAGAATTAAAAATATATACGTGGATTGAATATCAAGTGTTCCGACGTTTCTGAACTTCACGGGACAAAACTGCTGAGCTCATCAAAATGTTCAACAGATTGTCAAGCTTGTGGGACTTAACTGCGGGGTCACCAGTCCCTAAACTGAGACGGAAAAGCTTCCCTCTACGAACCAGCACGGGTTCAGAAAACATCGTTCATGTGAAACTCAGCTTGCCCTTTTCTCACATGACATCTTGCGAGCCATGGATGAAGGGCAACAGGCGGATTGTGTTTTTCTCTACTTCAAAAAGGCGTGCCACACTGCAGACAGTTGTGAGTAAGGCGGACAGCCGACTTCGGTTTATTGGAAGAATTTTGGGAAGATGTACTTCATCTGTAAAGGAAAGCGCGTATAAAACGCTTGTACGACCACGTCTTGAGTATTGCTCAAGTGTTTGGGACCGCAGCATATCAGTTTAAAGGAAGATATAGAAGCAGTTCAGAGGCGAGCAGCTAGGTTTGTTACTGGTAGGTTCGACCAATGCGCGAGTGTCACGGAAATGCTCCGGCAACTCAGTTGGGTATGGCTGGAGGAAAGATGACATTCTTTTCGAGAAATTCTGTTGAGGAAATTTAGAGGGCCTGAATTTGAAACATGTTCAAATGTTTGTAAGGCCTTTGGGACTGAACTATGGGGTCATCAGTCCCTAAACTTACAAATTACTTATGAACTACTTACGAACTAGGACAGCACAAATTTCCATGCCCGAGGGGGGGGGATTCGAATCCCCGACCGTAGTGGCCGTGCAGACCGTGAATGAAGCGCCTGAGTCCCCTCGGCCACCGCGGCCGGCCTGAATTTGAAGCTGAGTGTAGTACGATCTTGCTGTCGCCTACATATATTGCGCGTAGTTATCAGCATGACAAGTTAAGAGAAATTAGGGCTTGTGCGGAGGCATATAGGCTTTCTTATTTTCCTCGTTCTAATTTGGAGTGGAATGGGAAAGGAAATGTCTAGTAGTGGTACCGTGTATCCTCCGCCACACACCAAAATGTTTCAAATGTTTGTATAGTCTATGGGACTTAACTACGGGGTCATCAGTCCCTAAACTTACAAACTACTTATGAACTACCTTATACTAAAGACGGCACAAATATCCATGCCCGAGGGGGGATTCGAACCCCCGACCGTAGTGGCCGTGCAGACCGTGACTGAAGCGCCTCAGTCTCCTCGGCCACCGCGGCCGGCGCCACACACCTTACGGTGGATTGCGGAGTATTTATGTAGATGTGGAAACTACTCATACTCTTATAGTAAAGATGGCATAAACATCCACGCCCGAGGGGGGATTCGAATCCCCGACGGGAACGGTCTCGCGAATCATAGCACAGCGCCTCAATACGCATGGCCGCTCCGTCGCGGCCACATATACTGTCTTTCGCTGTTGCACAGAGGTGACCACGGCGCTTTTTGCTGCACACACCAGCAGGCTATACGAAACGGCAGCACGTTCTCCTGAAATTATCGCAAACATCATGATGTTGCAGCAAAACTGTGATGCATTATCCCGTACAGCGCAATGTTGGAGCAGCACAGTGGCAGATGGCACAGCGGTGTTCCCTGACGCTGCAGTCTGCCGGCACTGGCGACGCAGGCCGGCCGCGGTGGCCGAGGGGACTGAGGCGCTTCAGTCACGGTCTGCACGGCCACTACGGTCGGGGGTTCCAATCCCCCCCTCGGGCATGGATATTTGTGCCGTCCTAGTTCGTAAGTAGTTCATAAGTAGTTTGTAAGTTTAGGGACTGATGACCCCGTAGTTAAGTCCCATAAGCTATACAAACATTTTTTAAACCAGTGTCAAGCTAGTCAGGCATGGGTCGGTTATCTTTGGTTGCAGGCTAATTTTTCGATGGCAAGTAAGGTTGTGATTATTGACCCCGTAGTTAAGTCCCATAGACTTTACAAACGTTTGAACATTTGAATTGGCGACGCAGAAGGCGGAAGTGGAATGGACCGCACATTTTTCGTGCGGTTCAACGCATCAGCTGCAGCAATGACGTCAGAGGTGCGCCACCCAGAAGACGAGGCCTCACAACAGGCGGTGCCTACGTCACACTGACCAGGCTGTGGCCGGCGAGAAAGACAGGCCCCAGCACAGTCGGCATGCCACGTAAGCAAGGTAGTTCTGAGGCGACGCGATCGCTTGCTGATTGGCCGGCCGCTGGGACACAGCCCACTGCCTCATAGCATCACCACCTAGAGAGAAGGCCGCGGCGCTCTCGTGTGACGTCAGGCAGAGTAGGTTGCACGCGCATAGCTGATTGACTGGCTCGCTGCTTCGGCATAGTGGGCCGCGCCCCAGCGGCTACCCAGTCAGCTGTGCACGCGTAACCTACTCTGCCTGACGTCACACGAGAGCGCCGCGGCTTTCTCTCTAGGTGGTGGTGTTCATAGCGGGCAGCCACTGAGCTAGCGATAGCGCCGGCTCAGAACTACGTTGCTTACGTGGCATGACGACCGCGCTGGGACCTGTCTTTCCCGCAGGCTTACTGGCTGGCCGCTACGAGGCAGGGGGCGGTGGGCGTGCCCCAGCGGCCAGCCAGTAAGCTGGCGGCCGCGGCCTGGTCAGTGTGACGTAGCGCGGCCTGTTGTAAGGCCTCGTCTCTACACTCCGTTCACCGAAACGAGAGACGTACTGTAAACACAGAAAGGCGCGTGACCAGTGGTGCTCAAAACAGGGATGCTCGCTCCGTTTCACTGAATCCGTTTCAGGTGTAAGGTCGTTGTGTAATTTGTTATATAGCAGTGCTTTTAGAAGCCAAATATTTAAAATTCATTTCTTTTAGTGATTTTCTCCGAAAATTTCCCAGATCTGCATCCTCGCTTACCGCAGTAAGCACTTTGGCAAGTGCTGGAAATTTCTTACGAAAAACTTCTCTTTGTCAAAGCCATCAAGACGTTCAGAAGGCTTCTGTCATGTTTCTTTTTTTATGGGCTTCATAACAACATCAGTTCCTGACTGTTCTGGACACAACAGCTGCGTTTTATACACACTATGAAGCCGTTGTTTCACTAAAGAACTTTAGTACTTCTTCCTTGATCGCTTCTAGGGTGGAATCAAATTGAAGGATGACATACTGAGGTTTTACGTAGTGAGAGAGAAAAAGAGATACATAGACTATGGATGCTGAATGTTACTGTAAACAGTAATACTTACTATTGCTATTCAGCAAGATGAACTTGACATTCAACACATATTATCACTGCCTTACATCTGAAACGTGTGCAGCGAAATTGAGCGAGCGTCCCTGTTCTGTGCACCCCTGGTCACGTGCCTCAGTGTTTTTACAGTACGTCTCTCGTTTCGGTGAACGGAGTATAGGCATAGAATTACTAAATAAAAACTAGACCGCTCTCTGGCGCTAGTGTCGCGTCCCCACACTGAACGTGACAGAAGCCGCCATTTGCAGGGAAACAGTGCGTAAACGTGGTTCGTTCGTGAGCTGCTTTTAATTGTAACGGTGAGAATGGAAGCAAAGACGAAGACGGAAACAATGTTACATTTTACAGATCAGTCATTACTTATATGCCCTATAGTATTTTCGTGGAGGAATTATAAAGCGTGAGCGTTTTTCTGTTTAGGTTTCCTCTTACAAATAATTCTCTAAAACTGAGAAACGTAATTTGGTGCATGCCAAGTACTCATATCCTATTTGCATGTAAATTACTAAAAATACTAATTTGTGCTGAATGAATAACTAGGCGTATAAGAGGTATTTATCATGTATATAAGTATGATACAGAAGTAGGTTGAATAATTGTCTTTAGACACTTAACAGGTTGTGATTGTACTTCGTAAATGGTCATTACTTGATGCAATATTCCATACTCAATCACATTGAGACGTAGTGTCTCCGTTAAAAAGTAATGTGCGTATGAAATGGATATTCAAAATTGTGTTAGTTATTACAATTACTCATACCCAAATTCGAGGAAGTTGAAAGAAAAATTTTATGTAATATGGAAAGGAATGTAGACAAACATGTGATGTACAAAAATAAGCGTGGAAAAGGTACAGAGTAGTCGGCAAAAAGTAAACAGGACCTGACTGAAAATTAAGTGACTTAAATAATAATCCCACACTCTGCTACTTTACAAGTTTCATGCACTCATCTCGTGTAAATATACAACAGATGTACTCGCAATTGCGAATATTAATCAGCATCAGCTGTATGGTGTAATGGTGACATATGATAATTTGTGCCTGGCCGGGACTCGAACCCGGATTTCTCGCTTATCGCGAGCGGTCGAGTTGCCATTAAGCTACCCGTGCACGCTTCCCAGAACGACCCAAACCTTCATATGCCACACATTGTCTACTGCCCGTGAGTGCTCGTACATTCTATGATGTAATACCCGCACAGGGTGAGACTTATTATTATATTTGTCGCAAGCCTTGCTATGACTGATTTAAAATA
The DNA here is from genome assembly GCA_026315105.1 of Locusta migratoria. Classification (NCBI taxonomy): domain Eukaryota; kingdom Metazoa; phylum Arthropoda; class Insecta; order Orthoptera; family Acrididae; genus Locusta; species Locusta migratoria. The sequence goes on along the minus strand of CM048748.1, from coordinate 472,500,571 downwards.
CGATGTGCAGTTTCCGTGTTTTTTGATAGAACTAAGCAAATGTCCTTCAGACATGCATGTAAATATCTCGATGAAAAGTCGCTCCACCTTATCAGGAAAGAGCCTTACATTCTTAAATTTCTTATCTCTATGCAGACGTATTACGTAAATTAGGAAACTTCATTCATTTAAGAATACTTTTTAAGCAGACTGCAATAATCTGTAATTGTTTTTTTTAAACAAACACGCTTTTACTTTGTGCTTCATTTTGCTCTCATACACTTCAGATGACAGCCCCAGTGCAAGGATTGTTCCCTGCAAGTGGCGGCGATCAGCCACTTCAGTTGGGGGACAGCTGGCTCGCCTCGGTCGGTCGTTCTTTCACCCTCTGATAGACAGTTCACTTCTGATAAATTGCTTGGTTTTCGTTTGCGGTCTCGAGTATCAAAGCGATACTGTTAAATGCTCAACTCTTGTCTTCGCTTTTTGTCATCATTTAACTTCACTGTTAAATTCATTCCAACTTTATTCGATTTTGGTTTTTCAATTTATTCTAAAGGCAATAAATTAAATTTTAGCTCTCATTACAACAGGAGTTTCATTTTACTGAGGTTGTGCTGAATCCCGCATTCTAGTAGCCATTGTTGCCCCTCTACTTACAAGAGTGGTTGTCGTTTCATTCTGAGCACAGTTGAGGAGACGTACACTGCTTTCTGATGTCTAAGTGTTAATGTCACGGTAGAGGTGTTCCACATGCAGCACCACATTGCAGATCAATCCTTGCACGTAATACGAGGTGCAATAAATTGTCTGTCCAGACTTATAAAACAGTCAGCACTAGATAATTGCGACCCTGCCAGGATAGGTTATGGTTGAACAAACCTGTCTAGTTAAGATAAAGGAGGTCGGGCATTGTCGCACATTCTGCTGATGGCAAATACTTTTCGAATTATTGATTATATGAGTTTTTCACAATAACGGATTTGTTAAGTTAAATTTCGCTCCTTTTAAACCTGAATTAGTGCTGGATTTGTATTCGGCAGGACGGTGGTTCAAATCAACCTCCAGCCAACCAGATTCAGGTTTTCCATGATTTCCCTACATCACTACAGGCAAATACCGGGAAGGTTCCTTTCAAAGGGCACGGCCATTTTCCTTTCCCATCCCTACCCAAAGTTCCGAGCGTTAGCTCCGTCTCTAATGACCAAGCTGCCGACGGGACGTTAAACCCTAAGCTTCCTTCCTTCCTTCCGAATTAGTGAATGGCAGAGTCGTGCATTATCCTGTTACAATATATATATATATATATATATATATATATATATATATATATATATATATATATATATATATATATATATATATATATATTTAATTGTACAATTTTTGTGTGGTCCATGAGTATGTGTAAAACACGCATGGAAATTGATGAGAGTGAGGTCGCGTACTACATAAATAATTTTTCTGTATCAATTTCTTGCGTAATTATAATTTTTGGTCCTTTGCTGTGTAAGATACCTTCTACGGGAAGGTATACATTTCATGAAAAATGTTCAAATGTTTGTAGAGTCTATGGGACTTAACTACGGGGTCATCAGTCCCTAAACTTACAAACTACTTATGAACTACTTACAACTAAGGACGACACAAATATCCATGCCGGAGGGGGGATTCGAACCCCCGACCGTAGTGGCCGTGCAGACCGTGGCTGGAGCGCCTCAGTCCCCTCGGCCACCGCGGTCGGCTACATTTCATATTCAAATGAACCGCGAATTTGAGACCTGTGTCAAGCCGGCCGCGGTGGCCGAGGGGACTGAGGCGCTCCAGTCACGGTCTGCACGGCCACTACGGTCGGGAGTTTGAATCCCCCCTCGGGCATGGATATTTGAGCCGTCCTTAGGATAAGCTAGTTGATAAGTAGTTTGTAAGTTTAGGAACTGATGACCCCGTAGTTAAGTCCCATAAGCTATACAAACATTTTTTAAACCAGTGTCAAGCTAGTCAGGCATGGGTCGGTTATCTTTGGTTGCAGGCTAATTTTTCGATGGCAAGTAAGGTTGTGATTATTGAGGTTGCAGACTTTGCTAGGCGCGCGGATGAGATTGCAGAAGTGTGGGGACCGTGGTTGTGTGCAGTTGTCGTTCCGGCGGGATAGCCGAGGAGATGAGATTTTCAGACTTGAATGCTGAGCCAAGCTGTTTGTTTAAGATATGGAGACGAAAGGTATATATAACGTTGCAGAAACGATCTTTTGAGTTTTTATAAGGTGAAGTTTTTCATGAAATACTTGTCATGTTTCTATGGCACAACTTCGCATTGTTAGGCTGAATTGATGGTAACAGTAACGGTCGGGAAATATCTTGCTGTTAGCTTGTGGTCTCACGATTAATGGTAGGGACCTCTTTCTGTGTTAGAAAAAGTATTTATTGTAATAGTTTAGTTTTGAGATTGCGTTTTTTTATGAAATAGGAATTCCATGGGTAGTGTTCTTGAACTATGGTATTGTTGTAACATTGTTTGTGTGAATCGAGTTAAATTTTTTAACAGTAAATAAATGTTTATCTTTGTTTAAAAATAATTTTGTAGGCAGATTAAATATCTGAGTTATATTTTTCTCTGAAAGATTTTAAAATCATAGTCATGACAGTGTTAGTAATTTTCATGAAGTTACATCGGTTTAAAATGTTTTAATATATTTTTGAGTAATTACAGTTCCTTTCTACCACTTCCAAATGATACTCATCTTTTCAATATTATGATATATGGGGGTTCTGCTCGCTGCAACATTATTCTCCTGGGGCGTCGTGGTAGAAATAAATACGCGATATGTACAATTTTTCACTTCTTTAATTTGAATCAAACTACTTCTCCACGAAAACAATACAATAACGTACACAAATTACCAGAACAACACAGACTGACATAGATTCCAAAGTACTCGACAAAAGACAAAACTCGAACTCCCCCACGCAAGGCGGTGAGGCAAATATATAACATCGACAATAATGCCATTACATTACGCATTGTTCATAACAATTGAATATACTGATTTACAATTAACAAACATAACAGGAAAACATTTCATGTACACAAAATTAATCACAATAAAAAATGAAAACTATACATACAATAATTTTACAAGCCACATATCGTTTTAAGACTTTAATCACGCTACTTTTTGTTTGACAACAAACCAAAATGTTAATGTCAATTAATTAGTTAATGAATACATTATACATGTTCCTAACATATATTGAACTATCAAATCTCATGGCCATTCAGAAAATATACTCAAAATCTCACGTCAGTCAATATACACAAAGAATTCAATATTGATAATTAATGTAATAGTCGAAATAATACAATTAGCTGGTCTACACGAATTGTTTATAAGCCTAACATACATACAATGCTATTAATTTTCCATTTCTTTTTGTTTTTTACAAAAGATTTTACAATTCAACTTGTATCCATTCTGGAAGTGTGGAACCTGCGAGTGTGTTGATTAAAGAAATCAGAAAATAACAGCAACCAGTCACCTTTAAGGTCTGGTTGCTGTTATTTTCTGATTTCTTTAATTTTATAATTCGTATCTTTAAGTCTTGAAATAACATAGAATAACGCAACTATTGTTTATAGAACTGTCTGGAAAGAAAATATATGAATCTCTTAATTAATGAAATCTATCACTTGTTTTGATCACAGTATCACCGAGACACTGTCCTACACTGATTCCTAGACTGGCTGTTTCGTTTGTAACTTCACACGCAAAATATATCACTATTGACCCACACGATTCCGGATCCGACGCAGACAGTATCGTAAGATGACATTGAGATGAGAGGACCAGGCAGACGGTATCGTACGATAACATTGAGATGAGGGGGCCGGCAGTATCGTCACAGGTTAGAAAATAAACCAGATATTTGATTTTTAATAATTAGTTGGAGTTGCTTAAACAGATTACCAGTTTAACCCTCCTCACATTTTTATTAAAAGTGCCATAGACGTTTTCTGTAGTTAGTTTTCCAGTAGTTAGTACAGCAGGAGCCAGTTATTTCCTACTTGGGACAGTACAATTACCTGGAATAACCCGAGAGTTTCGTAAACACGTTGACCCTGCCAGCCGCCAGGCCAACGACCACCGCTCCCAATTATTAGTCAAACCGCAACTTTGCAAGTAAATATAGAAATCCGGTGCAATTCTACAGGTGGGTGTTGTAGAAACATTCAGGACTAATGTTCCGTCGGTTCGCATGGGAAATATAACTGTATATACGATGCAAGCAGCAGCCGACGAACGTAATGTAACGGTAACCTCAGGGTTAAACACTGTAGGCGTGTAATACAACTTCCTAAACAATTTCTCTCGGAAACGCTACGAACGATCCTCTTTTAAGCGCCTAACAGTACCGTAGCTCGATGCCCAGTATGATCGCAGTGTTCTCCAGGCAAGTTATGTAAAACAAACATATGCTAAATGTTTAACCAAAAATGATAATCCAGAATGAAACTTCCACTCTGCAGCGGAGTGTGCGCTGATATGAAACTTCCTGGCAGATTAAAATTGTGTGCCGAACAACGGAAGTTTCAAATACAATTATTTCAGCTTCCCCATCACACGGTTGTGTAAACATCGATAGATCTCCGACTTGGACCCTGCGTTGGTAAAGTCCCACTTTACAGACGAAACTTACAATTTTTTCCTGTGCTGTCAAAATATTTGTCCTACTTCCTTGTGGTGAAATATTTCGACTATTGATTTCACTGAAAAAGTCAACAAGAGACGTCAACATTTCGACAAATGTTTTTTTTTTCTTTTATTTTTGAGTAAAATTATATCTCTTTTTGTGTTCCTCGGTTTTCAAGAAAGAGTCCTATTTCTGCGCGTACAGCCTGTTTAAAACCCTTCTTCTCGATAACTGGCGTACCTCTGTCCGGAACAAAAGAGCATTTAATTTAGCACCAACTCCACAACACAAGGCTTTAAGGATTCTCGAGTTCGTAGCACCGCCACGGATGAAATCCACAGTTTGTATTGCGTAACTCAGCACGCTGTGTAGCCCTGGAGGGAGAGGCAGAACGTAGCGCTGTGTGTGGGGGGCAGTGGCCAGGCACAGCACGAGGGGCAGCTAGCTTCACGAGCTTCTGAAACCCAGACCCAACTGTCATCACTGAAGGTGCGTCGTCTGTACAAACACCAGCCAACTTTGACCAGTCAGCTCCGCTTTCGTCAATAAACTGATTCACTTGTTTTTGCGAGGATCTGCATATAGTTGCAGTAAGTGGAAGGGCAGTGAACAGGTTGGGGAGTCGGCCACGTCCAGCTGAGATGCTCTGTGCGTTGACTGAAGGGGATGTGAGGAGTGTGCATAAACTTTTTTTCTTCAAATGTCTTGGTCGCAGTGCACTTTATTTTACCATTACGCGTTTCGACACTCCATCATCACATCTGTGGCACACATAACACAAGTACATTACATTTCGGATGTCTACAGTTTGAAATCACAATACTCACAAGGAAAACAAACACCTTATATGCAAAATATACTGACAAACTATTTTTTTAAACGATGGGAATTAAAATACATCTCAGTGGAGATGCATAACTAAACCATAATCCATAATCGTGGACGTCTAGTTAAGGTGTTCGACTAGATTCACATGCCAAACTGTGGTGAGAGGGGCAAACGCCGTAACAGGTAAAGCAGGTCCAACAGCCGCCAGATGCCCTAGTGCAACTGTGTATAATGTTGAAATTTGAACCAGGTGAAGGAAAGAGGATGTAAGTACAAGTAGCTCTGAGGTAAATCTGAAGAATCGTTGAAATTTGTGTTAACTTTGTATTTACTTTGGACGGATTAGATGAGATAATCATTTGCTATCGGTTTTTAATACATTCTGAGGAAACATTAGCTATTTTAGATTAATAATACTTCGGAATGGATTTGGCATCTTCATGTCAGAGGCGGGCTCACCAAAGAATTTATTCATATTAGAGCCTCGAAGATATACATATGTCGTGTATGTGTGTGTGTGTGTGTGTGTGTGTGTGTGTGTGTGTGTGTTATATAGAGGGGGAAAGGTTATTGCATTAGGAAAAAAGAAATCATAAAAGTTCTTTTACTTCAAAATTTTTAATGTTTGTTAAAGTTATGGGACTCAACTGCAGGGTCATCAGTCCCTAAACTTATACACAACTTATGAACTACCTTATACCAAAGACGGCACGCTAGATAATTTGTTTCTTTACGCTCCAGACGGACAAACGAAGAATATTGTGTACCATCAAGCTTTGAGATAAGAGTGTTAATTACTTCTTTTCTGACTATACACTTTCATGATGTTTTCGTGAAAACGGTATGTGTTTTTAAGTAAATATGGTGTCTTTTCTCCACCCCTAATGACGGTAAAATGTACTTAAATTATACTAAATATTAAAAATGCTACAACTATTTGTTTATTAAACATTTTCATTTATTTATTATTTTCAGAGTCAACTTATTTCTTGACGAAATTCAAGTATACTGAAATGATAAAATTATTTACTTTATAATTTAAAAAGAAATCGAAGAACAAGTGGTATCAATAAACCTTTGGTTTGAAATTGGTGTATATCCGGAAAGTCAGAATAGCAAGCCTGGAACCTGATTTTTAAAATATGTGCTTTCCATCTACACCTACTGCAGTTTCACATGCAGCCTGGCAGATATTTAACATCCCGGGCAACGCCGGGTTTTCAGCTAGTTTTGAAATAAAATTCTGATATCTGAGTTATGATTTATTCACGACCATGTGTGGTCTAACATAAATCATATGTAAGACATAAACATGACGATTTTATACATGCAAATTCTAATAACTGAATAAAAAGCCACCTTCATGAACCACCGACATTGCCGAGGTGGGGTGGCTTGCGTGCCGCAACGATACAGATAGCCGTACCGTAGGTGCAACCACAGCGGAGGGGTATCTGTGGAGAGGCCAGACAGACTGAATGATGGAATAAAACGCATCATATCAGAACGCAGACAAAGGCAATGCGATGAGGCATGCAGACGACCTAATTACAGACTGGGAGGAAAGTTTTGGAAAAGCTCCAAAACCCTGACCGGACAAAAACAGACGACCAATCTTATGCTAACAATAGACAACGAGCCCACAACAGGCAAATACGACAGTCAGAAGCCTTCCGACACGTATTACAAGACGTCTGCTCATTCCCACAAGGCAACCACTTTCACGAAAACTGCCGACTACACCAACCGTAGACCCAGAAGACGAGCATGCTCTAAATAAAGATATCACTGACACATAAATACTGACCGCAAAGAACGACATAAAACGCATCCACCTCCAAAAAGCACTCCTCAATACCTAATCCCAATGCTCTCCCTTATATATGACTACTGCATCACCAATGAGACCCTGCCCACATCCTGGAAAATAAGTAAGACAATAATGATCCCCAAACCCGGCAAACCTAGGACGGACCCTCGATCATACAGACCTATATCCCTACAAGACGTCATCGAAAAAACATACGAACGCATACTGACCGACCGACTTAGAAGGTACGTAGAAGAAAAAAGAACCTCTCCCCACAACACAATCCGGATTCCGACCAAACCGCTCCACGAACGACCCCTATACAAACTGACTCACGGACTAACTGGAGGCTTCAACGTAGGCCTCTGCACGCCCGCCGTCTTCCTCGACATAGAGCGTCCCTCGGACAAGCTCTGGCACCGCGGACCTTTGCTCAAACTTTATGCAGACGACACGGCATACTGGTGCACAGAACTTGGGACGACAGCCATACAGCGGAAGACCACCGCCTGCCTGCAACGACTGCAACAGTGGACGGCCGAGTGGAGAATCCGCCCCAACCCCACAAAGACGCAGACCGTACTATTCAGACACAGACACCTCTCCGAGAAAGGACAACAACAAAACGACGGCATACAACTTTTACTATGGAACACGCCACTCAGACTGGCTGACGAAGCCCGATACCTCGGCGTATATCTGGACAAATACTTGAACTGAAAGACACGCCTTACGTACCTCCTCAACAAAACCAGAAAAAGACAGAACCTCATAAGACATGTATAAGTACAACAATACGGATATGACGACCAGACTGCAATACATACACACAAGACTTCCATCAGGCGCCATACACTCGAAGAGTTGGAAGACAGGATTCGACTAGTCATTTGACAGATATCTGCAGCCGAAATTCGTCGAGTGTTTGCAAATATGTTCAAGAGATGTCAGACCGGTCTTTCCATAGAGTGACATCATTTTGAACATCTGCTGTAAATAAAGGTAAGCTTAGGTTACTCAGTCAGATGGCAATGCTTTTTAGAGTTTAACTCAGTGTATGCGTCCGCGGCTGAATACAGTCCGAGAATCGGACGCCTGGCAGGCGTCTTTCGTGAGACACCCTGTACGTCCTTACCCAAACTACCCGAGCGTAAGCTCCGCCTCTAATGGCACGCTTTCGATGGAACGTTAAACACTAATTTTCCTTTCTGCGTATAAATTACGAGGTGTTACGAGAATCGGAAGGAAGGAGTGATATCACTAAGAATGCTTGTTAACTCAGTAAAAATTAATTATATTAGTTACAGAAGCAAGCAGTTGAAAACATTGAACTCTGAACAATGATCATTAACCTAGTATAAACGGTCAAAAATATTTCACTGAAGCTAAAACACATCTGAACAGTTGACACCATCATCTGTGAGCACACCTCTATCATAACTAATGGCGTTAAGCGAGCTCTCTGTCAACCGTAACCAACTTTACTCCTTTGTAACGTGCAGCCTGGTCCAGCACCCACATTTTGCACAAAGACGAGTCCGTCATTTTCAAACAACCAAAAAATATAACGATATCATTTAAAGAAGTTAACATTTTTGCTGTTTCTAACGCGAAAATTCACCGTCGTCGCACCATCCCTCTAACCAAGATGGATACACAGAGACATGATGTGCCTCACCAGATAATGGTACAAACCCGTAGATTCATCACTAACAATCTCAACCTGAGGAAGGCAACGACTGCCATCAACTTCAACAGAAGATGTATCTCCGAAGGTGTCACTCCTGCTTATGCCCGGGGTCTGAAGAATGTATCCTCGAAACATATAATTGAAATTCCAAAAGTAAAAAATGCGGCTGAAGAATTTTTATATGTCAAAATACAAAAAAAGTAAATATATAAATAAAAAAAATAAAAAAATGGATTTGTAAGAAGTCGAGAATTGCTGACAGCCTTACATATCATTAGTAAGTACCCGAACAGAACCGTCTTGTTCTTATGAGTAATTTGATACGCCACACATGGTATTTGTGTTGGTAATCAGATTTCCGAACGTATTCTTAGATGAATGGAATTGCACAGGACAGGGTAGCGTAGAGAGCTGCATCAAACCAGTCTGCGGACTGAAAACCACAAGAACAACAATTACAGATAGTAATTACTGTTCTTGCAAAATTCAATACCTGTAAGTATGCTGTATATATTACAAGTCTGCTGCAAGAGAGACTATTCCTTGGTAATGGGTTTTGTTTGCCGGGGTGGAGTAGCAGAGCGGTCTAAAGCGTCTCGCTGCGGAGCGCGCGGTTGCTCGCCGTGGAGGTTCGAGTCCTCCCTGGGTTTAAGTAGTAAGCTACGGACCGATGACCACGCAGTTTGGTCCGATAGATTTAGAAACATTTGTTTGGGTTTTGTTTAGAAAACAACTTTTTTCTGTTACCTTCTGTCGTCTTCCATATATTTTTTGTATATTTCTGTAAAGTTATAATTTATTTGATGTTGCTAGATTATCATTTTATTAAAAGTTGAACTCCACTCCTTTCAAGGCTCGAGGAATAGCATTTTTATTTCATGTGTTAGAATATTAGTTAATATTGCTAGGTTTTTCTCATTTTTATGTTAATAATTTATTATTATATTAATTAATGTGCCATAAGTACGGCTTCTCCGTTACACCACTTGGGTGTGACAATGTGCAGTTGTTTTACTTTTAAGTGGGTGCGAGAATCTGTGGGTGTCTCAATGTGGGGAGTGATAGCTCGCTTTGCATCGTTCTCTCTGGCTCAGTGTCGATAGCGGCTGATACTACTAACGAGGTTTCCATACCCTTTGGTTGCAAGCTAGTTTGGCGAGCCTTCCCTCAGTGTGAGTCTACTCACTCTCTGTCCCCACCACCACTGTATCTTGGATTTTCCGGCTTCCGGTGGCTTCCCGCGTCTTGTGGCCGCTCGGTCTGGTCATTCTGTGCTGGCCTTCTGGTAAGCTAAGCTTGGTTCTGCTCTTATGTTTCGAGGTGGTAGCGTTTCATTGTCTAGCACGTTTAACTTAGACTCGAAATACTTAGAATCGTTTTTCTTTGATCGTGTGTGGAAATGTCTTCTCGTTTTTCAATTCAGTGATTTCCAATAGATAAACGTGGTGTGTGTGATACTAGTAGCAGTTTGATAATGGCCTGGTATATTAAAACCTTTTATGATCATTGGCGGTGTATGAAATCTGTGTAAATACTTTCTAGCTTTGTGGGGGCCTGATTTCTAATTGGTGATATGTTCATTTTTGTACAGTGCATGTATTAATATCTTCTCATCGTTTCCTTCCACGTGGTTGGTTCATGAACAAAGCCTTCAGCTTCAACTCTTGTTTGTTCCATGCCCATCAGGCAAGTAACTATGTGGGTATCCTTCTGATTTCCACTAACATTTAGCTGTCTGTTCTCCATCTGGTATTACGTACTCTGTCTTTGTCAGAAATTCTCTCTGGGCCTTGTACAACCTCCTTCAATAGCTTCCTTATGTAATTATAAACATTTCTATGGGTTGCATGCTGTAATTCGTAATTTTATTTTTCTGACTTTGTAATTATTTTACTTTTTAAGAGTTTTGGAGACTGGACTTCATCCGTCTCTGTAATCGCCCCCTATCGCGTATAGCTGTATTTCCTTGTATAATTCTAAGCATTTCTATGAGTTGCGTGCTGTAGTTAATTTTCTTTATTTTCGGAAACTGAATTTATTCCATTTTTACCGGTTTTCGGGACCACGTGGATCCGAGTTCCGACTTCTGGAGTTTGCAGCTAGTCGCCTGAATTCACGCCACTTCTCGTATAAAACCAGTACCTACATCGATTTCTAACAGACTGCAACTTAAGTTTTTGTATAATGAATCCGATTTTCAACCACTTCAACTTTGGTGTAGTGCATTCATGTAACGTAGCGTTAGCGCTTATATTTGCGGTCCAATTCAGATTTAATTTAACTTGCTATACATACGCACCATCTCAAAACAGGCACGACAGACCAGAACCAGCTTCAAAGTGTTTGTGTATTTGTGTTTTGTGCTACCTTCGACTTGCTGAATTTCGCCTGCTTCTGCCTCGTTATCAGCAAGCCGATTTTGGTGAGTTTCGCTGTGGCATTGCGTGTGTGAGAGCGAATGAGTGTTGTTTGTGAATCCTTACCCCCAGTAGCGTTAAATCAAGTATAATTTAGGCTGGGCGCCGTCCGCATTAATCCATGTAAGAGATGCATTTTATTGTATTAACAAAATTGGTTCCCCATTTTGCTTCTTTTCTATCTCAATAAAGAAGTTTAAGTTCAGCATAATCCGTAAGTTGCCTATAAATTGTAGTTTTAGAGCACCTTCCCTCTTTTATTTAATATTGTTCTTCACAAGTGCTGAGAACAAGCTCAGATGCTATTTTTATGTCTATATTCCGTTGCGCCATAAATGTTTTCTTAACCACCTTTCTAAGATAAATTTAATTGTGGTGGCTTGCTTATTAATGTCTGTGTGTAATAACGTGTGAGCTGCTATGTACATTGACCACTGTAGTATTAACTTCCTGTTATTGAAGCAATTTGAAACGAATCAGTTCTCAGTTTGGGCCAGGGTACAAGGCTTTATAGCAGGGAGTAACCAGTAGTTCATACGGTCCTCATTTGCTAATTTTAGTGATGAAACAAGGCTCTTGTTTCGTACTGTGGTAGACTTTTACCAGTCACGTTTTTATTATTTATTTATACTTTGCACGACGCGTTTCGGGGTATGAATCCCATTATAAAGTGCGTTTTATTGCGTACAATGTCATTATCTTTTATTGTTTCCTATGTGTGAGGTGCTGTGATGTTTCTGTGGTATTTACTGTAACGTAAAACCACGCGCAATTTTATTTTATGTTGGTTTAAAAACGAGTTTGTGGCGTAATTTTGATGGGTTTCTACTTACGATTTCCTTATGTTTCATTTGCACATAAGCTGACACATATTACACATCATAAACAACATTTTGTACACATCATACATTTGATATATAAACAGCTGCAAAGATGATTGTAACATGTAGTCAACAGAGATAATGGCTTCATATGACGTGCACGGAGTTTGGTAAAAATTTACATATATACATCGATATATATTTACATCGGCCTAACAGTATTTTGTTTAGGAAATAGTGTCAAAAAAGTGGAAAAAAGGTTTTGGTATAATTTTTCGTAATTTTTACGTGACACTATTTATTTAAGAATATTGTCAAAAGATCTGAAAAAATTGACTGATTCACCCTGCAGCTTTTCGTTCAGTATTCTCTCTTCGCATTTTTTGTAGTGTTCATATACCTCCAGTTATTCTAGCAGATCCATTTGATGGCCTTTGTTTTGTCGATGGAGCACTTTGAGAGTTTTTTTCTATTTTACCAAAAGGGTGTCCTCTGTTGTGTACGTGTGTGGCTATAGCTGATGTTGTGTGTGTGTCTGTTGTGTGTGTGTGTGTGTGTGTGTGTGAAAGCTTTTACGTGTTCTGCATACCTGGCGTTGAAATCTCGGACTGTTTGTCCTGGGTAAAACATGAAACATTCTTGGCATGTTATTTTATAAATTGCAGAGTCTGAGTATGGGTCACGATTGTACTTTATGTTATTTATTAGTTTTTGTTGTAGCTTGTTAGATGTACAGAATAAATTTTTTTTCTTTTTACTTTACGATTTTTGAAAATATTTGCTATCTTTTGAGATATATGAGGTGTGGTTTGTGTCTTGGGCCTCTCCTCATTCTTTTAAGTACTGTGTCAACCACAGAGACAGTATAATCGTTTGCAACAGCAATCTGTTTTACTATGTTTATTTCTTGTTCCAAGTCTGGGCTCTCCACTTCCAGATTAAGAGGCTGGTTCAGTTCAGCTACACATTTAAACGAGCAACTTCTCGATAGCAGCTGAGGCGCTGTCCAGCAAACAGTAACTGTGCGCTGATGCGAGCCTAATTGTTTTGCTTCTGCAGCCTCCAGCAGTTGGTTTTTGTCAACTGTGACGCACAGTGTAGGCGTGGCCTCGGTCACCGCTCTCCCGTCGACAGCTGTTTCTGTCCGCGTGTGCGGTCTGGGCTGTCGAAGCGGTAGCCGGCCGCTGTGGCCGAGTCGTCTGCGGCGCGCCTGTCACGGTCTGCACGGCCACTAAGGTCGGGGCTTCGAATCCCCCCTCGGGCATGGATATTTGTGCCGTCCTTAGTGTTAGCTAGTTCATAAGTAGTTTGTAAGTTTAGGGACTGATGACCCCGTAGTTAAGTCCCATAAGCTTGACAAACATTTGAACATAATAATAACTATTTACTTACAATACATAACTGTGAGCTCGGTTCGAGTTCCGAGGTTTTGCGCCGACATTTAATGATCCATTTTTTCTTCTCTTAGAATCTCTCGGGAAACTAATCGTTGTGTAGCCACCTCTGGAATGACCTGAGCAGTTTATGGCAACACAACCACCAGTAATGTCGTGCTAAAGTGCCGTGACGCAAATCCGTAGGACCGCAGTGTGTTTAACTTTCCAGCTACGAGCATGAAAATGGCGGGTGCGTCAGCTCGTGCTTACAGGAGCCTTAGCCTGTGTGTGCCGGTGCATTCGCCCACTGCTACTTCGCCTGCAGTGGAGCGGCGGCCCTTTCCCTCAGTGTCAGTGTGCTGCAGCGCGCAAACAACTGCACGCGGGCAGTATTAAGAAGTACGCGCGGAACGCAATAGGCGTCAAATCTGTGCATGTGGAGTTTACTGCCGGAACGAGTGTCTATGTGATTGCACTTACAACGCAATCAGGAAAATAATGCCCACGAACTCTCTAAAGCAGAGACAGTCAGCTTGAGGTGGTGTGCCGTGTGAGCACGAAGAGCGAGTCTGTCAGTGCGTGTGACGTCAGACGAGAGCTGAGCTGGCAGTGAACGGGGCTGAGAGTGCCGGGCTGCAGCGATCAGTCACGAGAGGACAAGCAGAACAGAGCGACCGGTTTTCCTTCTATGTCCGCAAATCTGTTTCCTATTGTGCAATGCGGTGAAGGTGCAAAGTATTTGGTCTGTAACACAGAAGTACGGAGTAGGGGAAAGGGTTGTACCTTGGGACGGTTTTACCTTGGGCACTTTTTAATAAAGGCAATGCACTCTAGTGGAAACTTTAAGAACTACAAAGTAAAGTTGTCAGGCCTATTTTCAGAGGGAATAGGAGGCCATGTTGTATTTGGATGATGTTTGAGATCTGAGGAGGAGTTTTACATGTTTTCGTGTTTGAAAGTAAAATTTAGCCACTATCCTTAGAAGATATAAATTAAAGCTAAGCATTATTATTGATGTTTCTTAAATACAGTGTTGCAGGGCATTGTTTAAGTAAGCTATTGATACCATAAGCTATAAAGATATAAATGTGTAGATAGGTTAGGATACTTTTTTCTGTTATTGTGTATTTGGTTTTACTTTGGGACTCTTCTCTGGTTGCATCTTGGAACACCTGAAAGGTGTATGATTGTCACTTATACACCAGAAAAACGAAGAATTGAAGAGAAGGCAGAAAGAAAACAAGAAAAAAAAGTCTTTCGCAAAGAAAGAAGCCACTAAACGGACAAAGGACTTCCACTTCTTTTGATGAAGAAATTCCCGAGCTTGGCAGTAGTTCTGGAAATAGCATATTTGATTTGTCATCTGAAGAAGAGGATTTCTCATTCTTCTTTTCATCTAGAAAAGTAACACTTTCTTGTTCTCAAGCTAGTTGGGTCTTGGTAAAACTTAACATCAGTGGCAGATCTCATGTTTACTATGCAGGAGGCAGGACTAGTTTTAGAAAGCACAGAAGAAAATGTAACTGCGAAATTCTTAAGGAACAAAGGACCATTTTGTATTCTCTAATGTTGAGAACATCATCATTGTTAATCACAGTAATATAGTGAAAGAACTACCAGCTCCAATGGTGTGTCATCGGTTTCATTCATTTAATATTTTATTCCCACCATATATTGTTTTAAGGTAAAATAACTTTTGTATTTGGACTAACAAACATTTCCTACGTAATTCCAATACGATTTTTTCATTCATAAAACTAAGAAATCGGAATCCATCACCGTGTCCAAAGATAAAACCACCACTAGCTCAAGGTGAAACCATAGGTTGCACCTTGCGACAAGTGGCACAAAAGTCTTTATTGGTGAGTAATTGTGTAAATATTGGAGCTACCCTAAATTGCTGTTCGTTCAACATTACCTAATATTGATGCCTCTGATGCGGTAAATTTTCAAATTTCTTGTAAAAAAAATAATAGTATAAAAATTAAATGTAAAAAATGTTTCAAGGTACAACCCTTCCCCTATAAAAAAAAGTTATTTAAAGCTTCATTATAACCTGTGCAAATCAAATTAGTATGGCAAATATGAAGGAGAAGAACGAGACGCCTTAATGTCTGAATTAAGTGAAAGCGATGATGTGGAGGACTGTCAGAATAATACTGTTCGTCTAAACTACAGAATAGCTCTAGAAATAGTCAAGAAAATTAGACCATTTACTGAGCGTCACTTTGCGAAAGAAGGGGTGTGATGGCCGCCGAAGAAAAGTGGCAGATTTCTAAAAAGTGAGTTTCTCTCCGGAAACTGTTATACGACGTGTTCAGGACATGGCTGCAGATGAGAAAGAAGAACTGTGTGTTACGGCATGAAAGTTAATACCTTACTCTTTAGGTGCCTATAAGAGAAGCGACATATCGGATACTGCACAGGCAGCTATTTTCATTCGGGGCGTCGATGATGAGCTCAATATAACAGAGGAATTTTTACATTTGATCCCCCTCCATGGCACCCCCACAGGTTTGGAGAATATTTACTTAATTGTAATGCAACTTACAGCTCTGCTATAACAAAGACAATCGTATTATTTTACATTCTATTTACTTTATTAAACTGCTATTCTCACATTAATTTGCACCTACACTATAACGCTAATTAGGCTACCGTAGCCCTCGAGCCCTCGCCGTAGTCTCCGCACCTGGCCTGTGCCCTGTGTTTCCTAAACTGCCGCCCTGCGCACGCGGCATTCCGTTTCTCCGCGGCGGCAGTGCAGAGCGCGAGACGTCACACAAAATGAAGACATCCTTCTTGCTTTCTTATTCGTCTGCTACTTCCGCAGTGCGCATCCGCCATTTTTGTTCCTTTGGTTCGAAGCGCAATTGTAGAATATGGCATTCAGTACGCTTTCAGTATGGTGGGCTGTGCAGCTCCGATTTGTTCTAATCGTTCAGAAAATGGTTTTTGTATTTTTTCGTTTGAAATGGATCCCGAAAGGCGTAAAATATGGTTAAGAAACTGTCGCCGTGACAAGTTTTTAAAAACTATGCGAGGTGTGTTAATTCATTTGTAGTTATGCACAATTTCTACACGTTGTAAACGACAGGTTTCTGTAGGTGTCGTTTTTAGCGAAGGTTCCGAAGCTACGAACTGCAGTTACAGACTTTTATTTATATATACATTAGCGGTAACAAACAGTATCAACATTTAGATGATAACAATACTAATTATTTTTTAAATGATGCACACTGTTTTTACTAGTTTTTACTATGACTCGTATGGCTCGTAACGATGTTTGAAGCTACTGCGATGTTAATTCTAGTTACAGCTACTGCGATGCAAATTTTAGTTCCTTCATCGGCGGCGTGATTTCCCAATGTTCGCAACAAAATGTTCGTTTTAGGACGATAATTAATTTACTGACCGGCCAAGGGTACATACAAGAAGTTGGTAACCATGAAAAACTATTTTCTATCATTCTAGCTGTTCGAGTTTTAAAGGAGCATTAAAGGTCGTTGCCAACATCAGCACTGTATGCCGCCAAAGTCGTAAGTAAAATTGACCAATTTTATCACAGACAGATTTTATTAAAGCCCTGATAGCTGTAAAAATTCCATTACCTGAAAAGTGTTTTGAAACTATAACTTGTGAAAATGCTTTACCTTCGCCTTGGATGACAAACTATACATTTGATTGATTTTTGCGCACAGAATGTATTAAACTAAACTAAAGCGGAGATTTGGTAGTGCATCTGGTATCCCGTAAAATTGATCTGTCGAATCCGTAGAAGTTGCTCATAATACATACCCAGGTGGGCAAATACCAGAAAACAAATTTAACGTTCCCTGAAACCATATTACAATAATTTATTACGAAAAGATAAATTTTTAATACAAATATATATTTTCTTTTTGGTATGTGTATTAGAAATGACCACTCCCATGAACCACCGACATTGCCGAGGTGGGGTGGCTTGCGTGCCTCAACGATACAGATAGCCGTACCGTAGGTGCAACCACAGCGGAGGGATATCTGTGGAGAGGCCAGCCAAACGTGTGGTTCCTGAAGAGGGGCAGCAGCCTTTTCAGTAGTTACAGGGGCAACAGTCTGGATGATTGACTGAGCTGGCCTTGTAACATCAGCTAATGTGGCTTTGCCACACAGCTACTGCAAACGGCTGAAAGCAAGGGGAAACTACAGCCGTTACCTTTCCCGAGGACAAGCAGCTCTACTGTATGAACATATGATGATGGCATCCTCTTGGGTAAAATATTCCGGAGGTAAAATAGTTCCCCATTCGGATCTCCGGGCGGGGACTACTCAGGAGGATGTGATCATCAGGAAAGACAATACTGGCATTCTACGGGTCGGAGCGGGGAATGTTAGATCCCTTAATCGAGTAGGAAAATTAGAAAATTTAAAAAGGGAAATGGATAGGTTGAAGTTAGATATAGTGGGGATTAGTGAAGTTAGGTGGCAGGATGAACAGGATTTCTGGTCAGGTGAGTACAGGATTATAAATACAAAATCAATTGGAGTAGGATTGATAATGAATAAGAAAATAGGAATGCGGGTAAACTACTATCACCAGCAGAGTGATCGCATTATCATTGTTAAGATAGATACGAAGCCAACAACGACAACAGTAGTACAGGTTTATATGCCAAATAGCTCTGCCGATGATGAGTAAATCGAAGAAATATATGAGGAGCTAAAGGAAATTATTCAGACAATTAAGGGAGAGGAAACTACAAAAAGATAGGAAAATAAGGAGATGGGACCTGGATAAATTGAAAGAACCTGAGCTTCAGAGGGAGCTTTAGGCAACAATTGACAGAAACAGGGGAAAATAAAACTGTAGAGGAGGAATGGGTAAAATTGAGAGATGAAATAGTGAAGGTAGCAGAGGACAAAATAGGTAGGAAGGCAAGACCTACAAAAAACCCTGGATATCACAGGAGATACTAAATTTAATTGAGGAAAGGAGAAAATATAAAAATGCAGTAAATGAAACATGCAAAATGGAATACAGACGACTAAGAAATTAGATTGGCAGGAAGTGCAAAATGGCTAAGCAGCAGTGGCTAGAAGGAAAATGCAAGGATGTAGAAGAATGTATAAATAGGGGAAAAATAGATACAGCCTACAGGAAAATAAAAGAAATATTTGGAGATAAGAAAAACAGCTCTATGAATATCAAGGACACTAATGGAAAACAAGTTCTCAGCAAAGAAGGGAAAGCTGAAAGGTGGAAAGAGTATATAGAGAGGCTCTACAAAGGAAATGAACTTCGAGACAATATTGTAGGAAGGGAAGAGGATGTAGATGAAGATGAAGTAGGAAATACTGTACTGAGAGAAGAATTTGACAGAGCCCTGAAAGACCTAAGTCGAAACAAGGCCCCTGGAGTAAATGATATTCTCTTAGAGCTACTGAAGTCTCTGGAAGAACCAGCCATTACAAACCTGTTTCACCTGGTGTGTAAGATGTATGAGACAGGCGAAGTACCCTCAGACTTTAAGAAAAACATTATAATCCCCATTCCAAATAAAGCAGGAGCAGACAGGTGTGAAAACTACAGAACCATCAGTTTAATAAGTCATGGTTGTAAAATATTAACACGAATTATATACAGAAGGATGGAAAAGCTGGTAGAAGCCAACCTCGGGGAAGATCAGTTTGGGTTTAGGAGAAATGTAGGAACACGGGAGGCAATACTCACTTTACGGCTTATCCTAGAAGATAGATTAAGAAAAGGCAAACCTACATTTCTAGCTTTTGTAGATTTGGAGAAGGCTTTTGACAATGTTGATTGGAATAAACTCTTTCAAGTTCTGAAGCAAGCAGGAGTAAAATATAGGGAGCGTAAGTTTATTTACAACTTGTACAAAAACCAGACAGCGGTTGTCAGAGTTGAAGGGCATGAAAGGGATGCAGTGGTTGGAAAGGGAGTAAGACAGGATTGTAGCCTTTCCCCAATGTTGTTCGATTTGTACATTGAGCAAGCAATAAAGGAAAGCAAGGAGAAATTTGGAGAAGGAATTAAAGTTCAGGGCGAAGAATTAAAAACATTGCGTTTTGCCGACGACATAGTAATTCTGTCAGATACAGCAAAGGACCTGGAAGAGCAATTGAACGGAATGGACAGTGTGCTGAGGGGTGCATATAAGATAAACATTAACAAGAGTAAAACTAGGGTAATGGAGTGCAGTGTAAGAAAATCAGGTGATGCTGAAGGAATTAGATTAGGTAAAGAAACAATAAAGGAGGTCGATGAGTTTTGTTACTTGGGCAGTAAAATAAGAAATGATGGTCGCAGTACAGAGAATATAAAATGCAGAATGGCAGTGGGTAGAAAGGCATTCTTGAAAAAGAGAAATTTGTTAACAGCGAATATTGATTTAAGCGTAAGGAAGTCCTTTCTGAAGGCATTTGTATGGAGTGTTGCCTTGTATGGGAGTGAAACATGGACGATAAACAGTGTGGACAGAAAGAGGAAAATGAAATGTTTGTAAATCTATCGGACCAAACTGCGTGGTCATCAGTCCGTAGCTTACAAACTACTTAAACCTAGGTAAACTAACCTAAGGACAGACACACACACCCATGCCCCAGGGAGGACTCGAACCTCCACGGCGAGCAACCGCGCGCTCCGCAGCGAGACGCTTTAGACAGAAAGAGGATTGAGGCTTTTGAAATGTGGTGCTACAGAAGAATGCTGAAGATTAGGTGGGTGGATCGCGTAACTAATGAGGAGGCACTGAACAGAATTGGGGAGAAAAGAAATTTCTGGCATACCTTGACTAAAAGAAGGGATAGATTGGTAGGACACATTTTTAGACATCAAGGAATTGTGAATTTAGCGTTGGAGGGAAGTGTGTGGGGTAAAAACCGCAGAGGAAGACCAAGAGATGGATACAGTAAGCAGATTCAAACATATGTAGGTTGCCGTTCTTATGTGGAGATGAAGAGGCTTGCTCAGGATAGGGTATTGTGGAGAGCTGCAGTCTCCGGACTGAAGACCACAACAACATTAGAAATTAAGCAAGTGATATTTCAAAGCAATAACAGCGGAAAGACTCAGCTTTTCATATGCTCACGCTGTCACAGCTTGGAACAAAAATGGCGGCGGCAGCTGCCGCTGCAGTAGAAACTGATGCGCATGGCGGTCTATATCCAGGTGCTCTAGGCCTGGGCTGATGTCCAACCTGCGTTTCTGTCCCCCCTGCTCCAAAGCCGCCCTCACTCGGGACGCGTTGTCCCGACGTGGCGCAGGCCAGACGTGCCGCCTAACTTGTCTAGTGTGGCCACAGCGCGCTCTGGAACGACCCGCCACATCCCACGGAACACAATGAGCTGCTCATCGTGATTTGCTTTGCGACCGCAGCGCTCTCCAGCGCCCGTTGCGGGCTGGCGCGTAGACCATTTTGTTTACAAAGATGGATGTGCGTAATAGTACACGGTATCTCTGTTAGCGATCGTCGGAAAAAAACGAAATGCTTTCTAATGCTTGCATGCTGCACTCTTAAAGAAATTGTATTTTTTTCTTCTTCACGAAGTGCAAAGACAGTACATTTATCTGAAATCCCTTGAAAACAATAAAGAAAGTGAAGATAAAATCACTATTGGCAAACATTCTTAAAAAAAAAAAAATTGTCGACAGTAAAATGAATCATTTGCACTAGCTCCAATTGTCTTGCTCTTATGTTCTTATTATCCACGTTGTAGATGTTTTGCATATACTGAGATAATAGGTTCTGACCAATACATTTTACTTGTTATATACGCGGGGCAACGCCTCAGCTCGACAATGTTTGTTGTGATAATGTTTGCTTTTAGTATTGTGCGCAAAACTGTTCCTCATACAGTGCATCTGCTTCCGTAACCACGCGATACTCATGATCAGTATGCACTGTGAAACTGAACTATTACATCACTGTACTGAACTGCAACTTAATTCAAACACCGTGGGGAAAACCAAGTGACATAGAACGAAAAACTCAACAAATCCTCTCGTAGAGAAAGTTAATTCTTGTTTCTAATAAATAACTTCGAATACCGAATATTATAATTGTATTAAATTAACAAATAAGTTACATAAACCTTAATTAAACCAAATCGTTAAAAATATCTGGGAGAGTGTAGATGCAAACCTGTTATTTACATCTCTTTTCCTCCGCAGCTCGCGACGCTAACCACAACGGTAATAAGTCGTCTTAAAAAGAAATAACAACGAATATCGGATATTGCACTTAAATTAGCAACAAAGAACCAGAGACGCTAGGGAAACAAAAAAGGAAAAAATAAAAATATTTCGGAAGTGCACAGACTCGAACCTGTTTCCCACCAACTACGCTATTCCTACACTTCAGCAGGTACTTCGAATATCGGATATTATTCTTCAGTTATAAGAAAGAACCAAAAATATTAAGGAAACAAAAAGGGAAAAGTATAAAAAAAATTCTGAAGCGCACAGACTCGAACCTGTTCCGCTGATCATTTGGATACCAAAGTGCATAAAAAAATGATCAAATGTTTGTAAATCTATCGGACCAAACTGCGTGGTCATCAGTCCGTAGCTTACAAACTACTTAAACCTAGGTAAACTAACCTAAGGACAACACACACACACATGCCCCAGGGAGGCGAGCAACCGCGCGCTCCGCAGTGAGACGCTTTAGACCGCTCGGCTACTCCACCGCGGCACCAAAGTGCATAACGCTACTATCTACGCTATTCATACTCTCGGACAAACGGTTCTGAATTCAGATACACAACACTTCTAAAATATGTTGTAATATTTATGTATGACATAGTATCAGGAAGATGCTTCTTTGTTAGAATTCGTTATACCATAGCAAAGGAACGATATTCTTTCACATTGTACAAATTATAACACTGACACACGTTAAAAACGAAAACCTTTAAAACTATGGAAATGCTGTTTCCGGTAATTTATTGTAACAATTCGTATCTAAAACGACGCCTTTTCAAACTTTCTTCAATATTCTGACGCTTTCAAAAAGATTATAATCAAATATCGTACGCTACAACGAAAGAAGGCACGAAATACGGAGTTCCGTTTGCAATATGGCGGCTAAAAAGTTGTGCTTGTCACGTTAGCCAGGCCGCCTGTCATTTTCCACGTTCCACTGCACGAAGCAAAAATCTAACATGCTGGATCCTTCATTCCACGCTTCGCATGGTGGTGTATAACGTGGTATTCCACGCTGCGGAGTCAACACTTCTTGTTCCACGTGCCTTTCCACGTCTCCTGAAAGGACGGCTTAAAGTGTTTGTCTGTTATTTGAGATACATATTCCATAGATCCAGTATGGCATGAATATGCATGGATGTGGAATGAGTCAAATGCATATACAATATGTATATCATTCAATAAAACCCATTAAGACATGTTACACATAGGATTGGAATGATTCAGAGCGGATACAATACAAAATTACCAATAAAAATAGAAAACAATACATTACAAAAATACCAATAGAGATAAAAAAACAATACAGATACAATAACAAAGCAAAAATACAAATACATAAGGAGTTACAAAAACAGAGGTTTTAATGCAGATTAGTTGTGGTCACAGAGCAAATCCATAAATCTGAATTACTACTGTTTATCTATGCTGAAGAATTCATCTAAGGAGTAGAAACATTTTTCCAGTAGGAATTCCTTTAGCTTTTTCTTGAATAGTGTTTTGTTTCCTTTTAGACACTTTATCTTACTCGGGAGTGCGTTAAAGACATTTGTACTTGCATACTTTACCCCTTTTTGTACCGGAGACAAATTTTTCCATTCACAGTGCAGATCATCTTTCCGTCTTGTGTTATAATAATGGTATGCCTCATTTGTTTCATGTTCAGAAGAATTGAGAAGTGTGAAATCCATGAGTGAGAGAAGATATTGTGAATTAGTGGTTAATATACCTAACTGTTTAAAAATATTGGGACGTGAGGTTCTTGGAGGAATACCACATACGATTCGGACTACTTTTTTCTGGCATACAAAAACTTTTTTGAAAGTGGTGTGTTGCCCCAAAAGATTATTCCATAGCACATCACTGAATGGAAATAGCCAAAATATGCAGACTTTGATACATTGATGTCTCCAATTTTAGAGATTAATCGGATGGTAATTGTTGCTGAGAGTTTTTTTAGAGTTAGCTGTATGTGGTATTCCCAGTTGAGCCGATTATCTATGTGGACACCTAGAAACTTTGTTCACTGAACGCTCTGTAATTGTTGGCTCTCGTGTGCAATGATAATCTACAGCCTGGCCTTTAGTAACTGGATTGGAACTGCATATAATTTCTTTTATTGGGATTTATTGCTAGAGAATTTGCTGTGAACCAGTTCAGAACATTTGCAAGTGCTTGGTTGGTATTTATGTCAGTAGAGGTTTTGCTGGCTGTCACAATACTTGTGTCAGCTGCAAGTATTGTGATGCTGTTAGCACTGTATGAGGACATGGGTAGGTTATTAATATACAGGGTGTTCCACTAAGTGTGTTTGCCTCTGTAACTTATAAAGTAATAGGTGACGGGAAATTTTAATGCGGTAGGTCAACACAAGAAATGTTACACTTTCTGCAGAGCTATCAACATAGTTTATCATTTTCCACAGAGTTACAGCACAAAGAGATAATTATTTAAATGGAACAATAGTTTTTTTTTTTTTCTATCTGCATTGGATTCGTTGAAACCAGCTGCGTCCAAATCAATTTAAACTACATTCCTATCACTGTTAGTTTGGGAGTTACAACCCTTCAACGTTTCAGGGGAAGATACCACAAACGCTGCGCATAATGCAATGCGCCTTCTAAATGTGGTGCGGCCGAGTTGTAACGTCGCCGGTGTCACGGAGCGAGAAGCTCCCTCGATGCGCTGTTAGACTGCCGACTGTCGCCGCACACGGCCGTATACCCGACAGTTGGAGCCACACAAACAACCGGGGCTCGATATACCACAGTTACTGCAGAAAGTGTAACATTTCTTGTGTTGACCTACCGCATTAAAATTTCCCGTCACCTATTATTTTATAAGTTACAGAGGAAAACACACTTAGTGAAACACCCTGTATATATAATAAATAGCAGGGGACCAAGAACCGACCCTTGTGGAACTCCATGATGTACTGCTGCCCATTCAGACTCTAGCTCTCCTACTTGTAGTTTTTTAACATCTAATACTATTTTCTGCTGCCTGCCCTCTGGATATGATCTGAATCAATTACCCATTTGTCCACGGATTCCATATTGGGCTACTTTTTCTGAAAGTATTCCGATACTGAACTTGTCGAACGCTGGTTCCATAAATAGTGACAGTTGAAATTCCCAAAAACTGACATGTGTCACGACATTTCATACGTCAGCAAGCAGCGAGGAACGTGTAACAGCGACTAACACTTTGTCAGCACGTCGTAAACGTGCACCACTGTAATTTACCACAGTGCCAGCAACGCCACCCGCTGTCGCTCTGGACGCGTATCGCCGCGTTAACGACTCGTGGCGCCGTCGCTGCAGTTCTGGGAACTCGGATAAGATAGCCGCCGACCG
The DNA here is from genome assembly GCA_026315105.1 of Locusta migratoria. NCBI lineage: Eukaryota > Metazoa > Arthropoda > Insecta > Orthoptera > Acrididae > Locusta > Locusta migratoria. Next base: position 472,475,397 of record CM048748.1, on the reverse strand, counting down.
CACGCGCCGAAACACCCGTGTTTCCAAATGTGATGCACCTGTGTACCGCCAACACAACAACATCGATGAAATATTTTTCACTGTCTGTCATTTCCTCAGTCTCTGAAACTATAGTTCTCATCGACAAAATGTTTTGCCGATTCCAGCTACAACCAATCTTCCCAATCTGCCAGTAAAACTATTACAATCGACTTAATTTAATTTTACTTTCTCTAATGAGGGATTTGGTTCAGAAACTGTGTCGCCCAAAAACACCCTTTTTTTTTCAAATACTTAAGTATTTTTTCTTACTTCATTACATTGTTTTCTAGAGCCTATCATTTGTGTGTTTCTTTCAGATGCTATTCAAGAATAAAACTTTAAGGCTGTAACTTGGAGACAAATATTTTGAAATAAATTGAGCGCAAAAGTGGCGTAACCCACTACGGATTCATTCATGAATAAAACCTGGACGGCCGCGGTGACCGAGGGGACTGAGGCGCTCCAGTCACGGTCTGCACGGCCACTACGGTCGTGGGCTGGAATTCCCCCTCGGGCATGGATATTTGTGCCGTTTTTAGGATTATCTAGTTCATAAGTAGTTCGTAAGTTTAGGGATTGATGACCCCGTAGTTAAGTCCCATAAGCTATACAAGCATTTGAACATTTGAATAAAACCTGTGTTATTCTGGTTATGATCAAGAATATATTCGACATCCTTCTTCGTAGTTATACAACTGTGATTGTGAATCTCCCAAAAGGAAGCTGAACAACAGAAATATGGAAAGAGAAACTTGTGCTGAGACAGCGAGTTTACAAGAATTCGCTGTGTCGGCGGCTGCAAATCATACACAAAGTAAATGAGGCGACGCTACTGCCAGACAGCATGTAGGCGTCCGATGAATGCCAAAAGCCTCAACCGAAACAACGGTCATTCAACTTTAATGAGATGAAATTGCTGATGTCGGTGTGCGTGGAAACGTTTTTAATTTTGGCACTCCAAAAGATGCTGGAAAGAAAATAAGCAATCGTGATTTGTGGAAAGGAATTGTGAATAACATGGAACGTGTTACTAGAAACTACAATGACTTTACTTTACATCATTGTAATTGCCACAAATACTTTGAGGATAATGTTCCTCAAGAAGACAGGCAATGCAACTTCAACCTCACACTCATATCAATGAAAAATTTTATATTTAGTATTCCAGTTTGTTTTTGCAAACCAGATTGAAGAACAGATTTGTACCTGTCTTAGTTAATGTTTATAAGTCTAGGCATTGATGACCATTGCCGTTTGGTGCAATAGGTTTAAAAACATTTGAGTTCACAAGCATTCTGTGAAAGTTTGTGAACGGCGGATATCACCTTGTAGTCACAACGATTATTCCACTCGGTCTCAACACACGACTGTTGTGAAGACTGACTTAAAATGTAATTGGTATGAACACGACACAACAATCCCTCCCACGAATACGTCTCTCAAAATCGGGATTCAGAAATCTCATTTCCTGTATCGTAAGATTTCATTGTCGTGATCGTGCTGAAAGAAGACCGTCCGTCGTCTTCCATATATTTTTAGTATATTTCTGTAAAATTATAATTTATTTAATGCCGCTACATTATCATTTTGTTAAAACTTGAACCCCACTCTTTTCAAGGCTTGAGGAATAGCATTTTTTATTTCACATGTTAAAATATTTGTTAATATTGATAGGTTTTTCTTATTTTGTAATGTTAATTATTTATTATTATATTAATTCATGTGGCATAAGTACGGCTTCTCCGCTACGCCACTGTCCCTGTGAGAATGTGCAGTTGTTGTACTTTGAAGTGGGTGTGAGAATCTATGGCTGTTTGAATGTGGGGAGAGATAGCTCACTTTGCATCGTTCTCTCTGGCTCAGAGTCGATAGCTGCAGAGGTTACCAAAGAGGTTTCCACACCCTTTGGTTACAGTTCAGTTAGCGAGCCTTCCCTCCAGTGCGAGTCTGGCTGTCCGTCCCACCACCGCTGTTTCTTGGATTTTCCGGCTTCCAGTGGCATCCCGCGTCTTCCCGCGCCCCGGTGACCGCTCGGCTGATCATTCTGAGCTGGTCGTCTGGTGAGGTAAGGTTGGTTGTGCTCTTGTTTCTGGAGATGGTAGCATTTCATTGACTAGCACATTTAACTTAGACTCGTGAACTTAGAATAATTTCTTTGGAATATTTTCTCCGATTGTGTGCGGAAATGTGTTCTCGTTTTTCAAATCAGTGATTTCCAATAGATAAACACGATGTGTGTGATTCTAGTTGCAGTTTGATAATGGCGTGGTTTGTTAAAACCTTTAGTGATCATGTGGCGGTGTATGAACTCTGTGTAAATACTTTCTAGCTTTGTGGAGCCCAGTTTCTAATAGGTGATATGTTCATTTTTGTACAGTGCATGTAATAATCTTCTCTTTATTTCCTTCCATGAGTGATATGTGTTCCAAGTGGTTGGTTCATTGAACAAAGCCTTCAGCTTCCACTCTTGTTTGTTCCACGCCCATCAGCAAGTGACTATGCGGGTATCCTTCTGACTTCCACTAATATTTTTCGATCTTCTATCCCCACCAATTTTTAATTTTGCTGTTTCTTCTCCGACTTGTAGTACACATTCTTTGTCAGTAATTCTCTCTGAACCTTGTACAACCTCCTTCAATAGCTTCCTTATGTAATTCTAAACATTTCTTTGGGTTGTATGCTGTAATTCTTAATTTTATTTTTCCGACTTTGTAATTGTTTCACTTTTACGAATTTTTTAGACTGGACTTCATCCGTCTCTGTAAGCGCTCCCTATCGTGTGTAGCTGCATTTCTTTCGCTTCTTCATGTAATTCTAAATATTTGTATGGGTTGCATGCCGTAAATCTTATTTTTAATTTTCCGACTTTTTAATTATTTCATTTTTGTGGCTTTTCTGAGACAGGACCTCATCCGTCTCTATAATCGACCCATACTGCGTGTAGCTGTATTTTATTCGGTTTCTTATATAATTCTAAGCATTTCTATGGGTTGCATGCTGTAGTTAATTTTCTTTATTTTTCGGAAACTGAATTTATTCAGTAAATGAAACAGGAAAAATGGAGTACAGACGACTAAAAAATGAGATTGACAGGAAGTGCAAAATGGCTAAGCAGGAGTGGCTAGAAGCCTAATGCAATTCTGTAGAAGAATGTATAAGAAGGGAAACAGTAGATATCGCTTACAGGAAAATGAAAGAGACATTTGGGGACAAGAAAAGCAACTCAGATGGAAAGCCAGTTCTCAGCAAAGAAGGGAAAGCTGAAAGGTGGAAAGAATACATAGAGCAGCTCTACAAAGGAAATGCACTTAGAGACGATGTTGTAGGAAGGGAAGAGGAAGTGGATCAAGGTGAAATAGGAGATACTATACTGAGAGATGAATTTGACAGAGCCTTGAAAGACCTAGGTCGGAACAAGGCCCCAGGAGTAGATGACATACCCTTAGAGCTACTAAAGTCTCTGGGAGAGCCAGCCATGACAAAAATATTTGAACTGGTGAGTAGGATGTATGAGACAGGCGAAATACCCTCAGACTTTAAGAAAAATGTAATAATCCCCATACTAAAGAAAGCAGGCGCAGACAGGTGTGAAAACTACAGAACCATCAGTTTAATAAGTCATGGTCGCAAAATTTTAACACGAAGTTTGAATCAGTTTGGATTCAGAAGGAACATAGGAACCCGGGAGGCAATAATCACTTTACGTCTTATCTTAGAAGATAGATTAAGGAAAGGCAAACCTACATTTCTAGCTTTCGTAGATTTGGAGAAAGCTTTTGACAATATTGACTGGAATATACTCTTTCAAATTCTGAAGTCAGCAGGGGTTAAATATAGGGAAAGGAGAGTTATTTAAAACTTGTACAAAAGCCAGACCGCAGTTATTAGACTCGAAGGGCATGAAAGGGAAGCATCAGTTGGGAAGGGAGTAAGACAGGGTTGTAGCCTTTCTCCGATGTTATTCAATTTGTACATCGAGCTGGCGGTGAAGGAAAGCAAGGAAAAATTTGGAATAGGGGTTAAAGTTCAGGGGGAAGAAATAAAAACATTGCGTTTTGCTGATGACAATGTAATTCTGTCAGAGACAGCAAAGGACCTGGAAGAGCTGTTGAATGGAATGGATAGTGTGTTGAAGAGATCGTATACAATGAACATTAACAAGAGCAAAATAAAGATAATGGAATGCGGTCTTAGAAAATCGGGTGATGCTGAAGGAATTAGATTAGGTAACGAAACAATGAAGGTGGTAGATGAGTTTTGTTACTTGGGTAGTAAAATAACATGCGATGGTCGCGGTACAGAGGATATAAAATGCAGAATGGCAATGGGAAGAAAAGCATTTTTGAAAAAGAGAAATTTGCTAACATCGAATATTAATTTAAGGGGAAGGAAGTCTTTTCTGAAGGCATTTTTGTGGAGTGTTGCCTTGTACGGGAGTGAAACATGGACGATACGCAGTGTGGACAGGCAGAGAATAGAGGCTTTTGAAATGTGGTGCTACAGAAGAATGCTGAAGGTTAGGTGGGTAGATCGCATAACTAATGAAGAGTTAGTGAACAGAATTGGCGAGAAAAGGAATTTTTGGCATATCCTGACTAAAAGAAGGGATCGCTTGGTAGGACACATTCTTAGACATCGGGGAATCGTAAAATTACCATTGGAGGGAAGTGTGTGGAGTAAAAATCGCAGAGGGAGACCAACAGACGCGTATAGTAAGCAGATTCAAATGGATGTGGGTTGTCGTTCTTATGAGGAGATGAAAAGGCTTGCTCAGGACTGAAGACCATAACAACAACAACCTATATCGATTTCTAACAGACTGCAACTTAAGAAACCACCGTGATTTTGTATAATAATCCGATTTTCAACCACTTGACCTTCAGTGGAGTGCGTTCATATAACGAAGCTGTGTGTCGCCGTTAGCGTGTTTGCTCGCGGTCCAATTCAGATGTAATTAAACTTGGCTATACACACGCACCATCTCAAAATAGGCACGACAGACCAGAGCCAGCTTCAAAGTGTTTTTGTATATTGTGTTTTGTGCTACCTCCGACTTGCTGAATTTCGCCTACGATAGCGGCGCCTGCTTCCACCTCGTCTCAGCAGGCTGATTTTGGTGAGTTTCGCTGTGGCATTGCGTGTGTGTGAGAGAATGAGTGTTGTTTGTGAATCCTTCCCCCCAGTAGCGTTAAATCATGTATAATTTAGGCTGGGCACGTTCCGCATTAATCCACGTAAGAGACGAATTTTTATTGTTTTATCAAAATTGGTTCCCCATTTTGCTTGTTTTATATCTGAATAAACAAGTTTAAGTTTAGCATAATCCGTAAGTTGCCTATAAATTGTAGTTTTAGAGCACCTTCCCTCTTTTATTTAATATTGTTCTTCACCAGTACTGAGAAGAAGCACAGATGCAAATTGTCTTAAGTGTAAATTCCATTGCGCCATAAATATTTTCTTAGCCACCTTTCTTAGATAACTTTAGTTGTGGTGGCTTGGTTATTAATGTCTGTGAGTAGTAACGTGTGAGCTGCTACGTATGTTGACTACTGTACAGTGGTCGACTTTTAGTGGCTTATCGTTGTCAGCATCTGCACAGTCGTGTTATTTGACGAAGCAGCCACATGCCTCCAACAATTGCCAGTGGTCTGGTTTCGAAACAGGTATCCCATTTCAATGGGCGCAACGTTTATAGCTTCTGTCGAACGACGAATGATGCATATAGAAATCCGGTAAGGAATGGCAGCTTTGGACCTGTGTGCTCGGTGAGATGAGACATATGCTGCGAGTAGGCGCGCGTCAAGTTGCTGGTAGACGGGCGGGCAGGAGGACTTGACGTTCCGAGCAGATGCTATTAATGGCATGTATACTGTGTTATAAGATATAAAGCACAAATCAGCTGATCGAGCAAAGGAATTACATTGCGAAATCGATGAAGAAACTTCTCTGACGCATAGAATTTCAAATGCGGAACTGCGTTTGCAGGAGATTACAAATCGATTATCGACTTTTGCCAATAATAATAAAGAAGGTTTTTCTAATGATATTACGTGTGATGATAATTTAAAAACTAATAAGAATGACAGTCGAACCCTTTTGATTTGTGGAGATGCTGACAATTATTAAATTAATACGACAACAAACAAAGGCGCTTCGAATTCATCTATGCAAGAGTCGATAAGCGTATAACCTCATCAGCCGATGGGTGAGAAGAATTTAATGTGTCGGCTAATACTAATGTGGGAAATAGATTTCCGGTATTCAAACCAAATGGGGAGCTTCACCCAACAATTTTCATAAAATCATTTATTAATGCATTCCCTACCAACTGGAATAGTAATAAACGTATTCAATTTGTAATAGGGCAACTCGAAGGCGATGCTACCGAGTGTGCTGTTTTAAATAAGAGTGAATTTAAAGATTGGGAACACTTCATAGAGCACTTTAAAGATAAATATTGGTCGAAAGTAGTACATCAACGAATGGCTTTAGAAATATTGGGTCGTAGTTTGAATTTTAAATGTAGGAGAGGTTATCGTAAATACTTTAAGTGGTATCTTAGTAGAATAAAGCTAACAGATTCATCTATGAATGTAAATAATTTAATTAGAGTGCTAATCAATAGACTACCATATTATATTAAAGAATTTCTAAATAAGATAAAGAATGCAAACCGTTCTTCTTCTTAAACCTCCTACAGGGATTATTAAAGGGTCATACAATGCTGATCAAGTTAAGCCCTTTATTCCTCATATTAAATAAGTACGTTCATTGTACCATCTTAAGTAAATTGACGGACAATAGAAAGACTTTGGCGAATAACGGATAACGAATGATCTAGAGTTGTACTCTTATTCTTAGGGCTTCCATAGGGGTTTGTTGAGGTCACTTTTCGGGGGTCCTGGAAGTAACGCTACACCGTCCGATCTGCAGTGGGTCCACGACCATCTAGCGTGACACTATGTGCCCTCCGGCGGTGTAATCGTGTATCGAATGGACAGGGGTGCCCTAGGGTGGGGGGAGGGAAGGGTATCTGTCTTTGGGGATCTATCTTCTATCCTTCTTCGACCTCAATAAAACCATCTTCTTTCTTTTCCTTTCTTACTTCGCTTTTTACGGGTTCCATATCTATCCCTCTTTCAATATTCAGTAGTTATATTACGGAACCTTACCCAGTTTTATTCAGTTATTACAAAGTCTGTTCTTACATATTAGCTCGGGAGTATCTCAGGACGTGACTTAAGACGATGACTTACTACTAATAATATTTATTCAATGGAGAATAACAGAACGTAAAATTACTTACATTTAATCAAAGGTAAAAGTAAAGTGTACTTTAAACATTTCGAAAAAAAAGCAGAAGTAATCAATACTTGAGAGCATATGAACAGATTTCTTTTTTGTGCGGAACTCTGTCTCCCTATAACATAGATTTTTATTTTTATTTAATGAATCATTGAATTTTATAATTTTTTAATATGTGTTAGGTACATTTAAGGTAAAAAGAGGACTTGTGTTTGTTATGACAGAGACTCGGATTGTAGGCGTATAGGAATAAATGGTTGCTCGCGTGGAGGTTCGAGTCCTCCCTGGGGCATGGGTGTGTGTGTTGTCCTTAGGTTAGTTTACCTAGGTTTAAGTAGTTTGTAAGCTACGGACTAATGACCACGCAGTTTGGTCCGATAGATTTACACATATTTGAACATTTTTTTGTTTTTTGTTTTTAGAATAAATGGTAGCTTTTATTATGGAAAAAATTTGGCACCACATATCGTCCGGAGCATTAGTTCGCGATAAAGTAGTGGAGTGTTTCTTTAGGGTTTGTGTATGGTGTTACAGAAATCACACCAAACCTGACATCTTAATATACTTCTCATAGGTAAGGTAGGCTACCTTTATATCCAAAGATACGTACAAAGGCAAAAGAGGGCCATGCCGATGTTTCTAAAGTCTTTTTAAATTGGTCTCCTAACCACCTTTAATAAGAGCACTGATGTATGAAGGCAAATATTAATAAAATAATAATGAGTTAAATAATTTTAAAATAGGGAGATCCTGAGAAAGAAATTATGTTATTATGAGTGAAGTTCCGTCGTTATATTAAAGCACTTGATTTATTTTGGTAATGTAAGGTACCATAATAATTGTGGAGGAATTTTACTTGAGGATTAGCAAAGTAATTGCTCTGTATGGAACTGACCATAACTTGTTGGTTATGAACTGTAGGCTGAAACTGAAGAAACTACAAAAAGGTAGGAAAATAAGGAGATGGGACCTGGATAAATTGAAGGAACCGGAAGTTCTTAAGAATTTCAGAGGGAGCTTCAGGCAACAATTGACAGAAACAGTGGAAAATAAAACAGTTGAGGAGGAATGGGTAAAATTGAGATATGAAATAGTGAAGGCAGCAGAGGACAAAATAGGTAGGAAGGCAAGACCTACAAAGAATCCTTGGATATCACAGGAGATACTACATTTTATCGATGAAAGGAGAAAATATAAAAATGCAGTAAATGAAACAGGCAAAATGGAGTACAGACGACTAAGAAATGAGATTGACAGGAAGTGCAAAATGGCTAAGCAGGAGTGGCTAGAAGGAAAATGCAAGGATGTAGAAGAATGTATAAATAGGGGAAAAATAGATACAGCCTACCGGAAAATAAAAGAAACATTTGGAGATAAGAAAAACAGCTCTATGAATATCAAGGACACATGGAAAACCAGTTCTCAGCAAAGAAGGGAAAGCTGAAAGGTGGAAAGAGTATATAGAGTGGCTCTACAAAGGAAATGAACTTCGAGACACTATTGTAGGAAGGAAAGAGGATGTAGATGAATATGAAATAGGAGTTACTGTACTGAGAGAAGAATTTGACAGAGCCCTGAAAGACCTAAGTCGAAACAAGGCCCCTGGAGTAGATGATATTCCCTCAGAGCTACTGAAGTCTCTGAGAGAACCAGCCATGAGAAACCTGTTTCACCTGGTGTGTAAGATGTATTAGACAGGCGAAGTACCCTCAGACTTTAAGAAAAATGTTATAATCCCCATTCCAAAGAAAGCAGGTGCAGACAGGTTTGAAAACTACATAACCATCAGTTTAATAAGTCATAGTTGCAAAATATTAACACGAATTATATACAGGAGGATGGAAAAGCTGGTAGAAGCCGACCTCGGGGAAGATCAGTTTGGGTTCAGGAGAAATGTAGGAACACGGGAGGCAATACTCACTTTACGGCTTATCCTAGAAGATAGATTAAGAAAAGGTAAAAACCTACATTTCTAGTTTTTGTAGATTTGGAAAAGGCTTTTGACAATGTTGATTGAAATAAACTCTTTCAAGTTCTGAAGCAAGCAGGAGTAAAATATAGGGAGCGTAAGGTTATTTACAACCTGTACAAAAACCAGACAGCGGTTGTCAGAGTTGAAGGGCATGAAAGGGATGCAGTGGTTGGAAAGGGAGTAAGACAGGGTTGCAGCCTTTCCCCAATGTTGTTCAATTTGTACATTGAGCAAGCAATAAAGGAAAGCAAGGAGAAATTTGGAGAAGGAATTAAAGTTCAGGGCGAAGAATTAAAAACATTGCGTTTTGCCGACGACATAGTAATTCTGTCAGATACAGCAAAGGACCTGGAAGAGCAATTGAACGGAATGGACAGTGTGCTGAGGGGTGCATATAAGATGAACATTAACAAGAGTAAAACTAGGGTAATGGAGTGCAGTGTAAGAAAATCAGGTGATGCTGAAGGAATTAGATTAGGTAAAGAAACAATAAAGGAGGTCGATGAGTTTTGTTACTTGGGCAGTAAAATAAGAAATGATGGTCGCAGTACAGAGAATATAAAATGCAGAATGGCAGTGGGTAGAAAGGCATTCTTGAAAAAGAGAAATTTGTTAACAGCGAATATTGATTTAAGCGTAAGGAAGTCCTTTCTGAAGGCATTTGTATGGAGTGTTGCCTTGTATGGGAGTGAAACATGGATGATAAACAGTGTGGACAGAAAGAGGATTGAGGCTTTCGAAATGTGGTGCTACAGAAGAATGCTGAAGATTAGGTGGGTGGAGCGCGTAACTAATGAGGAGGTACTGAACAGAATTGGGGAGAAAAGAAATTTCTGGCATACCTTGACTAAAAGAAGGGATAGATTGGTAGGACACATTTTTAGAGATCAAGGAATTGTGAATTTAGCGTTGGAGGGAAGTGTGTGGGGTAAAAACCGCAGAGGAAGACCAAGAGATGAATACAGTAAGCAGATTCAAACATATGTAGGTTGCCGTTCTTATGTGGAGATGAAGAGGCTTGCTCAGGATAGGGTATTGTGGAGAGCTGCATCTAACCAGTCTCCGGACTGAAGACCACAACAACAACACAAAATTTACCTTTGACTTAGATGAATAATGGGATCTGTGAAGACAGCAGGACTGGGAGATGTGTCAGACAAGGCTGTGGTCTCTCTCCAATTTTATTTAACATTTGTCTGGAAGAAGTGCTGGAAAGCTGTTTGGGTGGGACAAGAGGCGTAAGGAGAGGTGGGAGGAAAATTGATTGTATAAGATTTGCTGACTACATGGTCATCCTTACAGAAAATAAAGATAGACTGACTCAAATGCTAAATGATCTGAGTGAAGCCTGTACAGCATATGGCATGAAAATTAATAAAAGGAAAACGAAAAGCATGGTCATAGGTTTAAAGAGAAGAAAAGTGAAAATCAAGTTGAAGTCAGAGGTCATAGAACAGGTGACAGCATTCAAGTATTTGGGAAGTTGGATTAAGGAAGATATTAATTGCCAACAAGACATCAAAACGAGAATGGGTCTGGCGAAAGAAGCGTTCCAGAAGCAAAGAAGACTCCTGACCAGTGGTTTAAACAAAGAATTAAGGAAGAGACTGGTTAAGTGTCTAATATGGAGTGTAGCTTTATATGGAGCAGAAACCTGGACATTGAGAAAGCAAGATGAGAAGAAAATTGAAGCTTGTAAAATTTGGATATGGCGTAGGATAGAGAAGATCAGCTGGATCGATAAAGTCAGAAATGAAGAAGTACTGAATAGAGTTTGAGAGGAACGGAGGATGTTGATGACGATAAAGAACAGGAAACTAAACAGGATAGGCCACAGTTTAAGTCGAGATTGCCTCCTGGTAGAGGCAATTGAGGGTTGCGTTCCGGGAAAGAGAGGGAGGGGCAGAAGAAGGCACCACATGCTGGATGACGTCAGAAAGCCCTAGCAGGGTACCAAAGAACGCAGATGATCGCAAAAGACAGAAAAGCATGGAGGGCTATGCAGTCTAAACCTGCCGTACGTCAGAAAACCAAATGATGATGATAGATGAGTAATAAATTAGTGTTTGTATATATCAAAATGAAATGAAAACCTTTCGGTCAGTTTAAACGATAACATTATATTTATGATGTTTAAATATAGATAAATATGTTATGGGTAAAGATTACACTTTGAAGATGAAAACATATTGGTTGAACGTATTACTTATGGCCATAATTATGATGGAATTATTGTATGAGAGATTTTATTGATAATACTTTTACGATGAAAAAAATTATTAATATATGTCGAAAAAGAAATTAAGCATCTTGTTTCAACTGAAGACACTATACCTATAAATATGACTATTACAAAGTTCAAAAGAAACATAACAGTTATTGAATATAAACAAATGTTTAGCCAATATTTTAAATATATATATATGTTTATGGTTAGTCACTGATAAATTGAGCTTGTGGGTGGGGGATGTAGTGGGACATGTATTTAACCGTCCACTGTTTTCTTCATAAATCTCAATTTCGCAGTTGTTCAGTACTTGCGGAATATATTGTTTTGAATGTTATTAATGTTTGAGAACATATAGTTGTGTGAATTTTACTTGCTTTTTTTCGTTTCATGTGTAACGACGGTGCTGCGGCAGTACGCAGTGACGGGTTCTCCGCCGACGTCAGCGAGAAAACGCCGGTCGCTATCGCTGATTAGCCCAAGGTCAGACATTGCCTGCTGTTGCGGACTGCGATAGACTTTTTTTTTTTAATATTAATAATGAATATAAAGAAAAAGGCAAATGAAAAAGTAGTTAGTCTTTTTTTGTATTCCGTATTGATAGGAAGTATCTTTGCAATCTTGATTTGTAATATTGAATTGTGTGTGATGAATTACGTCGATATAACAGTTGTAAATTGTCGAAGCTGTGACGGGAAAGTACCAGAACTCCAAGCGTTAATAGAAATCACCGAAACATACATCATTATAGGCAGTGAAAGTTGGCTCAATCCGGAAATAAGTTCAGCCGAAGTTTTTGCAAATAACTGTGTTCAGAAAGTATAGTTTAATCAAAATAGATGGAGGCGTGTTTGTCGCCGTCAAAGTGGTCTATCGTGTAGACCCGTTGAAGTTGATAGTTCTTGTTAGCTATTATGGGTGGAAATTGTACCTGAAAATCGTAAAAAGTTAATAATTGGTTCCTTTTACCAGCCTCCCGAGTCAGCGATACAATAAAAGAAAGGTTCGAAGAAAAACTGTATAAAATTGTAAACACATATCCGACGCATACTACAATAGCAGTTGGTGATTTCAATTTACCCTCTATCTGTTGGGGGAATTATAAGTTAAAATCAGGAGGTATGCATAAAACATCATGCGAAATTGTATTCAACCTATTCTCTAAGAATTACTTCGAAAAATTAGTTAATGAGCCAACTAGAATTGTAAATGGATGTAAAAACACACTTAATCTCTTAGCAACAAACAATCCTGAGCTCATAACGAGCATCAGAACGGATACAGGTATTAGTGAACATAGAGCTATCGTAGCGAGATTCAATATCGAAAGTCACAAAGGTAACAAAAATAGACGAAAAGTATATTTGTTAAGAAAAGCAGATATAAATACACTAAACTGTTTCTTGAAAGTCAGTTTCGACTCATTTCAAACCCTAACCGTAAGTGTGGACCAGAAGTGGCACCAATTCAAAGAAGTGGTATCGACAGCAATTGATAGTTTAAACAAATAAATTAATAAAAGAAGGTTGTGATCCCCCTAGATACACAAAACAGTTCAGGACACTGTTGCAAAAACAACGAAAAAGGCACGCTAAATTTAAACGAACACAAAATCCCAAGGATTGGCGGTCCTACACAGAAGCTCGAAATTTAGCGGGCACTTCAATGCGAGATGTTTACAATACTTTTCACAACGAAACTCTTTCTCGAAATTTGTCCAAGAACCCAAACAGATTTTCGTCATATGTCAAATATACTAAAGGCAAAACGCAAAGAATAACCGCGCTATGAGATAGAAATGGCGATCCCGCCGATGATAGCAGAGTTACTAAACACAGCTTTTCGAAACTCATTCAGCAAAGAAGACGAAACCAATATTCCAGATTTATAATTACGAACAGAGGCCAAAATGAGTAACGTACAAGTAGATTTAATTGGATTAGTGAAGGAACTGAAATTAGTTAACAAGAACAAGTCTTCTAGTCCGGACTGTATACCCATTAGATTTATATTTGATTATGCTGATGCGATAGCTTCTTACTAAACAGCCATAAACAACCGCTCGTTCAACAAAAGATCTGTATCAAAAGGCTGGAAATTTACACAGGTCACACGTATATTCAAGAAAGGCAGGGGGGAGGGAACCCACTAAACTACAGGCCTATTTCAACGTCAATTTGCAACAGTGTTTTGGAACATTTCCTGTATTCCAGTATTATGTATTATATCGGACTGAATGATGTATTGACCCAAGGTCAACATGGATTTACAAAATATCGTTCATGTGAAACACAACTAGCTCTTCACTCACACAAAGTGTTGAGTGCTATCAACAAAGGACCTCAGATTGATTCCGTAGATTTCCAGAAGACTTTTGACACTGTAACAAACAAACGGCTTTTAATCAAATTGCTTGGTTATGGAATATCGCCCCAGATTTTTGACTGGATAGGGGATTTCAGAGAGGACACAGTTTGTAGTAATCGATGGTAAGGCAACGACTAAAACAGAGGTGAACTCCGGCGTTCCACAGGGTAGTGTTATTGGTCCCCTGTTGTTCTGTATCTACATAAACGATCTGGAAGTAAATCTGAGCAGCTCTCTTAGGTTGTTTGCAGATGACGCCGCCATTTATTGCCTATTAATCAAAACCAACTGCAGAACGATTTAAATAAGATATCAGTATTATATAAAAATTGGCAATTGTCTATAAATAATGAGAAGTGTGAAGTCGTCCACATGAGTACCAAACGAAATCAGTTAAACTTTGTTTACGATATAAATCAATCAAATGTAAAGGCTACAAACTCCACTAAATAGCTACGAATTATTATTACATCTGACTTATACTGAAAAAAAAAGAAAAAAAAACACATAGATAATGTCGAAGAAATGGTGAACCAGAGACGGCGTTTTATTGGCAGAACACTTAAAAGATGCAACAGAACTACTAAAGAGACTCCATAGAGCACGCTTGTCCGTATTGGAGTATTGCTGCCCTTGTGTTGGATAGAAGCCATATCGAAAGAGTCCAACGAAGGGCAACCCGTTTTCTATTGTCACAAGATAGGGGAGGCAGTGTCACGGATATGATACAGGATATGGGATGGGAATCATTACACTAATGGCGTTTATCGCTGCGGCGTGGGCTACTTACAAAACTCCAGTCGCCAACATTCTCCTCCGAATGTTAAGCAATAATGTTGATTCCCACCTACATAGGTAGAAATGATCATGAGAATACAATACGAGAAATCAGAGCTCTAGCAGAGAGATGCAGATGTTCTTTATTCCCGCGCGCTGATCGAGAATGGAATGGGAGATAAATAGTATAACGGTGGTTCAATGAACCCTCTGTCAGGGACTTAAATGTGATTTGCAGAGTATCCCATGTAGATCTGTGGCTGGTGATGGATAGCTGGTGGCGGTTGGCTGGTGGTTGTGCTGTGAGATGGACTATTTTATTCTGACCTTTATGCACTGTACCTTCCTCCGTGGGCTAATTGATAGTTTATTGATCATTCTTCTCTTGATTCGGTCCATTTGGTTACATATGAGGGAAGGAAGGAAGGAAGCTCGGAGTTTAAAGTCCCGTCGACAGCGTGGTCATTAGAGACGGAGCTCACGCTCGGAGTGTTTGGATGAGGATGCGGAAGGAAATCGGCCGTGCCCTTTCAAATCAGCCATCTCGGCATGTGACTGAAGTGATTTAGGGAAATCACGGAAAACCTAAATCTGCATGGTCGGAGGTGGATTTGAACCACCATCCTCCCGAATGCGAGTCCAGTGTGTGACCACTACACCACCTCGCTCGGTGTAACATATCAGGGAAGATAGGTTCCCGGAATAGTAGTACTTTTATTTTTAACTAGCTGAAAACCTGGCGTTGCCCGGGTATTTATTTATTCCTGGCATTTTTCAAGTATATATTCATTTTTATAAGGGCTGTATGTCTGTAAAAATCTCTTGCGAATACAATTAGTAGTAAAGGAGTAATAGATTAAAACTTGGTGCATGATGATGCGGTTTTCCATGATAATTAGTGTTTATGTGCTCATATCTCATGAACTATGAGTCGTACTGTCGTAAAATTTAGAAAGTACACTGAACTATGTGTGTATACACTGTCTGTAAAATTTCCTGAGACAACAATTTGTAGTGTACAAATTATAAGTTGTAATGTCATACCGAATGCCGTAGTTTTACTTCAGAAACAGCGGAAAAGTAGTAAGCAAGAAACTTTTTTTCTTTTCATCATTTTGCTATTTTTGCCAGCGAGAATAAGTTTTTAAAAAGTTTGAAATTATGTTTAAAATTTATTGCAAGTCTCTAAGTTCTGTCATTCTCATACAGTGTATTTATAAAGTGTTGCTGCATTATGTGGCAGTTTTTTGCGATTGCTAGTGTTTATGACCGCATATCTTCTGAACCATGTGTCATATGTGATTCTTAAGCATGCAGCAATTGTTACCTCACGGTAAGGAATGTGTGTACCAAATTTGAAATCGGTCCAATGGTTTAGGAGAAAATGAGCAGCATTGTCGCAAAATGCAGCAGTTTTTCGCGCATCTCATTGTTTATGACGTCATATTTCGTGAACTATATATCGTATGTGATTCTTACAGTTACGGCGACCGTCCCCATGGATTGAAGCTCACGTGTACAAAATGTCATAAAGATTGGAACAAAACTGTAGGTTTGTATGCAACACGTACAAACATACGGACACTGTGCTTTATGTATTAGATATTTTCCGGATATGTTTAGTGTTTCGCTGGTATGGCCAGTGCTTTGCTGGAATCGCAGGGCTGGGATCGCTCTGCTGGTGGTCGCTCACAGGACGGCAGCCTCTGGCTCAGGGGAATGGCGTGGGCGGGTGCAGGTGGCTTTGCACCTGCGAAACGCGCCGGATGGACCACACGATGCCTATTAGACGGACTCCCGTCGACGCCAGCCTGGCGCAGCTTTCGAGACAATCGGCCGTTCAGCGCGCGAGAAAATTTGCCGATAAACGACAATAGCAAGGCCCTCTGGTCGTAGGGTCATTTATGTACTGGCTGGTATCTGTAGAGTTTCTTCGAAGGCAGCAGAGCCGGACACGGTTTAGTGTGATGAATGTTGGAACGTTGCGTCCGCTCTCCACCTGCCTGCAGGCTGTCTCCAGAGGCCACGAACGGCGTACCTCTGTGGTCGGGGGGCCGGCAGTGGGAGCGCCCTAAAAGGGCAGTCACCCGGGCAACGGTAGAGTCTGTGAGGGCGTCGCTGGCGTGGCGAAAAGCGCGAGGATTCTGCAGGGCTAGTTTGTCAACAGCGCCACGGCAGTTAGACGTCCTTGCAGACTGGTCGCCTGAGGTGCCGTGCGCCGCAGCAGTGAGAAGGGGAGGGGAGGGCAGTTCGCTGCAGGCTTCCGGGACCAGTGTCTCCAGATTGAGTTTTCGAATTTTCCCCATACCAGACAAAAAAATTCCTCAAAATGACACTATTTTGGCAACTTTTCCCCAAATATATTAAAACTACCTTTTTCTTCAAATTAACATTTAGTGTCAGTAATGGCAACTTGAAGGGGTGTAACTACATGTTACAATTATCGTATGTATCAGAAATTATAGTACATAAAACAAAATTACTAATTTTATGGCAACAATGTTAATATTACTGCATTTGGTTTTTATATTAATGGTACAAAAACCCACAGAGCAAACCAGGAGTGAAACCAGTCTCACATATTTCATCATGTTTCTCAAGGAATTAAATGATTATGTACGGTATAATTTCGCTGTAACTGTACTAATTCTAAAATTAAATTTAAAGTAATTTACTCCAGCTTCGTTGCTTTACTTTAGACTAGATTTTCAGTGTGCTATGCATCAGGTGAAGCACGTAGAAAATGTAGAAATTTATTAACTTACCCGAAAATTGTGGTTCGGCTTCCCATGCAGATCGATAACTTCACATGACAATTTTTTGATGCCTACTTTCTCACTAACTCTCAGATGCTGTGTTCGTAGTAAACTACTTCTTTCTGAAGGGCCAATAATGAAGGTCCTGCATTGTTGTACTAGTTTGCGGAAATGACAACCAGTTGTCAAATGTTCGCAGAAATCACTGATTACTATCATATAAACATACTTGACTGTTTACTCCATAAGCAATAAGTAAGACTTTGTATTAGGGATTGCATAGTATGTTTTAACAACCATTGAAAGCTCTTTGAAAACGCAATAGAATATGCGGTATAATCTTTCGTGTTGACCATGACGTAAATAATCAATGCTTTCCTTGCTCTGTGGTTGACAGGTTCTTGTATCTACCCTTTTTTGCTCAGTTAATTAATTACTCTCATAAATGGAACATTTCGTTGCCAACATGACCACACAACACTGCCACTGCCGAAAATAAAAATTTAACCCCAAATTTCCGCAGTAGAGAATTTTTTTCTCCAACAATTTCCCCACGTTTTTCGTTTCCCCAAAAGTTCCCCACAAAATTTTTTCCCCCAAAATGGGGGAAAACCCCCCAATCTGGAGACACTGTCCGGGCCACACGGACCTCTTGATAATCAGTGGAGTTACGTGCCGATTCTCGCTAACAGATCGCACTGAGAACGCGGTCGCTATTATTTCCCAGCTCACCTGTTGCCATCGCTTGTTGCTTCCGAGCCTGCTACGGTGCCGTCACCTGTAGTATGGACTGGGTAAAGTACTGCCAGCACCATCACCAGCACTTATGTAATTCCGCTCTCTAGGATTTTTCTTAAACTGTTATTTCATTTAGGTTTGTCTTTTCATTCTGAGGATCTTAGTTGCTATAGACAACTTCAGATTTCTATGTAGTGCGCCTCGGTTGCACAGTGGTAGAGTGTTAGACTACAACCCGCCAGGTCCTAGGATTTTTATCTGTCACTTTCCTCTTGTTTCACCTCTGGCAGTATTGTTGATGTGAAAAATACCGAGTAGCACCGTGGTTCGGAACCCACGTTAAACTGTAGGTCCCCCTATAACTGGCTGGGTAAGTCAATTCGAAGGTTGGAGGAAGGCAACGGCATACCACCTCCAAACAGGACCATGCCTAGTAAAGCACTGTTGTGTTCAAACCAATCTTCTGATTGTTAAGTGCTTTACCTTACCTTATCTGTTAACATCCTATAATTTACTCATGGCAGGGAGCGATTTAATAAACGTATTCTTGTGAATAATGAAATGCCAAGATCGCGGTATTTCGTCTTTATTTATAACAGACGACCGGTTTCGATGTACATAGATATCATCTTCTAGTCTCTAAGGGCGAACATAAAATGTATGGTTTCAAAAAACCAATAAAGGAACATGCCGCATAACTGTATGCAAAGGTAATCATATTTCAACAGTTTTTTTCTCACATACCTGCACCGCATTATAACATTATACCATAAATGCATATTGTAGCCAATTGTATAGCACTGGTGGGTCGTCAGACATTTAAATATTGACGAAACCCCAGTAGATGCACCTGCAAATTTAAATTTAATTATCGACAATTGATAACAGTTGTAAGGATTTCACAACACAATAGTGCACTCTAGCGGCATGTTAAGGTAACATTATAGTGATCACAACGCCGCCTGTTAGTAGCTTGTTGTCACTCACAACTGTACACTATGGTGGTTCTTTATGTATATATGACTACACGAGTTTTATATCTGACAACCAAATGGCATATTTTAATGTGTGACGAGCCACCAGTACTATCCAACTGGCTACAATATGCATTTATGTAATAATGTTATAATGTAGTGCAGGTATGTGAGAAAAAACTGTTGAAATATGATTATCTATACTTACAGTTATGTGGCACGTTCCTTTGCGGAATTTTCTGTAACCATACATTTTATGTTCGCCCTTAGAGACCAGAACATGATGTCTACGTACATCGAAACCGGTTGTCTGTTATAAATAAAGACGAAATACCGCGATCTTAGCATTTCATTATTCACAAAAATAAGTTAACATCCTGTGTCTTGAGTGTCCCTATCCCTTGACTTTTACAAAAATTGTAAGGTCTAAAAAAACTATTTCATTGCTTATGCATACTAGTGTCAGCTTAGTATGGTAGGGAATGTCATTTGCTCTGAAGTAAAGAACTCTAAAATGTTTATTAGTTTTGCGATAACATGGGATGTCCGATTTTTGGTTGCGCTACAACACACACACCCATGTCCCAGGGAGGACTCGAACCTCCACGGCGAGCAACCGCGCGGTCTACAGGTTTTGCGGTCTTGTAGGTCATCTATAGAGATGTTTAATGTTTTCAGGTCTTCTGTGGTTTCTTTGTACAAAGACGTGCCCAGTTTCGATGTAGAAATTATGCTGAATATTCTTTTAGTTAGTCTGGTGTCATTCATTCTGGCGATATGCATGAAACATTTTGCTCTGAGTTTTCTGATATGTGCCGTGATTGTTTCAGAGTATCTGTATAGTTCTTCTGTAGGTCTTTTTCCCAGATATTTTCTCTAAAAACTGCACCGTGGATTTTTCTCACAATTTTCCTTTCTTGTTTTTCAATCTCCTTGATTTTTGCCATTCCTTTGGTGCTCGTAGTTTTTTGATGCGTAGAGACCTGGTGGTAAGACTACTGTGTCGTTGTGTCGTAGTTTTGTAGCCGTGGAAATACATTTTTTATTGTAGTGGGACCAGGTGAGTATATAGGCTCTCAGTAATTTTGAGATTCTTTCTTCGTTTGCTTTTGTGTTTAGCCCAGATTTTTGCATGGTTTCTCTTAATTATTAAAACTCACTGACTTGTAGAATTTTTCCGTGCTTTGTTTTCAGTGGGAGTTTATCTGATGATTTTGTATCAAAAGATTGTGTTTTTTCATAAGAAATTTGTAGACCGGTTTTCATGGCTATCTCGTGGAGTTTTTCTAGTGCATGTTGTGCTTCCGTTCTGGTATTCGAGAGTATGCCGATGTCGTCTGCAAAAGCGAGGCAATTTATGTGGGTTATCTTTCCCTTATTTCTGCTAGTTAATTTCCTTTGAGGTCTCCTTCCCCTTGTACGAATAATTTTCTCTGAGACTACATTGAGTAGGATGAGTGAGAGACCATCGCCTTGACGGACGCCTGTTTCGATTCAAAAGGGCTCTGATAATTCTCCCATAAATTTGACTTTGGATTTGGTATTAGTGAGGGTTTCTTAAATTAGATTCCTGGTTTTAAGGTCAACCTTCATCTCTCTTAGAGTCCGGAAGAGTGTGTCTCGGTCAATGGAGTCATAGGCTTTTTTGAAGTCCACAAATGTTACTGTAGTATTCCAGAAGTTTCTTACGGATAGGATTTTTTTAAGCCCACTTGATATTCGCCAATTTGAGGGTCAATCTGTGGTTCCAGCCGGTTTAACAGGGCTTTGGAGAGAATTTTGTAGGCAACTAGGAGCAGGGAGATTCCTCTGTAGTTGTTAGGATCACTTTTGTCTCCTGTTTTGTGAAGTGGATCAATACGAGCCGACTTCCACTCTTCCGGGATTTTTTCTGCGAGCCAGGAGTTTTCAATAATTTTGTGGATTTTGAGTGTGATTTGTGCACGATCCAATTTCCAAATTTCTGCGATCAGACCGTCTTTACCTGGTGTTCTGTTGTTTTTCAGTGCTTTCGTTATTTCAACGATTTCATATAGGGTCGGTGGCTGGAGTCTGACTTGGGATCAGGAGTTTCAAAGTGCAATTTTTCTGGGGGACTTTTGTAGTTGAACAATTTGTTGAATTATTGAGCGAGATTGAGATATATATATATATATATATATATATATATAGTGTGTCCCAGCTATCTTGTCCACCCAAAATATCTTTGTAACAATAACAGCTATTGGGAAACGACTTTCACCGGTATCAATGTACGGCTGGGGCTCATGAATGTACATATTTGGAAACATTCTAAAAAGAAGGCAAATGTGTTTTTAAGATTTTTTTTAAATGGACACCCTATATTGTTTCTTCAGCAATCCATAGCATGTCAAATCACATAAACAATGGCGTAGATTGCATCGCAATATTCCAATTACATCTCGAGATATTACGACGCGAAGTTGACGCTTGAAATACGCGAAACGCGCGGCTAGCGCACGTACTGAGTCTCAGGCGAGAACCCCATTCTGCTCAGGACGTGCGCTAGCCGCGCGTTTTGCGTATTTCAAGCGTCAACTTCGCGTCGTAATATCTCGGGATGTAATTGGAATATTGCGATGCAATCAACGCCATTGTTTATGTGATTTGTCATGCTATGGATTGATAAAGAAAAAATATATGGTGTCCATTTAAAAAATCATAAGATTGTGTTAAAAAAACACATTTGCCTTCATTTTAGAATGTTTCCAAATATGTACATTCATGGGTTCCAGCCGTACATTGATACCGGTGAAAGTCGTTTCCCAATAGCTGTTATTGTCCCAGAGATATTTTGGGTGGACAAGATAGCTGGGACACCCTATATATAAGTGGGGAATGTATTGAAAGGTGCTACGTCACTTCTACGTCACTTCGAATGTACACACAGAAGAGCTGATGAAATGTCTCACAAAGAAATACAACTTACAGTGCGCAGGTGGCAGGTGGGTGGTTGAACATGGCAGGTTCCATGTGACTGGTGGCAGTTGGCTGGTGAGGGGTGGTTGGTAGCTTGTGGCTGGTAGTGGGTAGCTGCCGGTGGTTGGATGGTGGCAGGTGGCTGATGTCAGAAGTCTGGTGGGTGGTCGCAGTTTGCTAGTGGCAGGGAGCTGGTGGCGTATGGATGTGGTGGTTGGCTGGTGCTGGGTTGCCGGTGGCAGTTTGCTGGTGGCACATGGTGGGTGGTCGGTGGTGGTTGGCTGATTGTGGGTGGCTGCTGGCAGGAGGCTTGTGGTGGGTGGCTTGCGCTGTATGGCAGGTGGCGGGTGGCTGGTGGTGGTTGGTTGGTTGGTTGGTTCGTTGATGGTGGGTGGCTGGTGGTGGCAGATGGCTGGTGGTGGGTGACTGGAAGTGGTGGACAGTTGGCAGGTAGCCGGTGGAGACAAATATAGTGACGAGGCTGTGCAGCAGTTCTAGAATGACACGCATACTAGCAGGCTACCGTTACTACACCGTGATGTCTGGTGTCATTACACAGTATTTAAAATATCTACTGTAGGAAAGTCAGTTAAGTAATGCTCCAAAATAAACGTTTATTAATCTATAAACAACCCAGGTCAGTGCTGCTCTGATTGTACACTACAGTTACACAAGAAACCAAAAAACATACACGAAATTAGAAAACCACCGGTTTACAGTCCCATAGATTGCAGGTGCATTTCAATCAGTCTCGGATGTCAGTGAAGCGACCTATAGTGGGTCCGTCCCTACAGTCGGCGGCGATGCTGCGGAACCCGAGGGCCTCTTGGGCGGAGGCGTGGCAGGTCTCTAGGCTGGCGTCCGACTGCCGTGGCTAGTTTTTTTTTTTCTTTATTTTGTTTTCAAGCCAACTGTAAACAGCTGGCAGGCTGGCAGCAGCTGCGGTGGCTGCTCTTCAGCCATGTGACATACAAAAATTGACAATAAGAGATAAAGTATAAAAAGAGGAACAAAGTCATGGAATGTTAAAGCAATTTACACGCTGAGTTTTCGACAGACTAAAACGTACATGGACAAAACGGGACAAACATATATCAGGGAACGATGAACAGACGAGTAGTAATAAAAAACACACATAGTCAGTAAAAACAGTTGGTCACGGTGACGAGTTAAAAGTACATCGCAGAAACACTAAGGACAGAACACGAAGACACGACGGTGCACAGAATAAAACTTGTAGACGGCGAACACGGAGGCACTGATTAAAAAACACACGACACTGGATACACTGGCACTGTACACGTTGGTAAACAGTCGAGACGCCCCCGCGGGGGGTGGGGAGGGGGATGGAGAGAGAGGTGGGACGGGGAAGAGGGAAGTGCGGGGGAGGGGAGGGAAGAGAGAGAAGGGGGGGGAAGGTTTGACGAGACTCTGGGCATGGGAGAGGGGCAGCCAAGCGCGTGGGAAGGAAAAGGGACGGGAGAGAGGGGAGGGGTGCTGATGCTATGGGGAAGGGATCAGAGTTGGTAGGAGGGGCAGATATCGGGACGAAGTTCGGTATCCGGTAGAGGAAGGGTGCGGAAAGTGCCCTGGGAGAGGATACGGAGCGTATGTAGGTGAAGGCCGGGAGGAACGGTTTGGCGGAGGCGTGGCAGAGACCCGGGATTGGTGAGAATAGGGTAGACCAGAGGGTTTTGGGACTCGATTTTCCGGGATGTGTAAAGGAGCCGGAGATGTTCGAGGTGTTGAAGGAGAGGAGGGAAGGGGATTAGGTCATAGACGATCCGCGTGCGGGAAGGGAATCTGATACGGTATGCGAGGCGGAGGGCATGGGTGAAGGCCCCACGTGGGAAGGGTGGAGGCCCCACGTCCGGCCGGTAAGGAGTTTAAGGAGGTTGAGGCGGGACAGAGCTTTCTCACGGAGGGATTTGAAGTAAGGAGTCCAGGACAGTTGGCGGTCAAGGGTAAGGCCAAGGTATTTTATGGTGGGGGTGTGACGGATTGGGCGGTTGTGGAGGGTAAGATAGAAATCGTGGAGGCGGAAGGAGCGGGTAGTACGACCTATGCCGTGGCTAGACAGTGCTCGTCCTTAAATAGGAACGCGGAAGGATATCTGCCGGTCGTAACTCCGCGGACGCGAGTAGGTCCGGTTTACTGCGCCATCTGGACATGTTGGTAGCGCCGTATGCACACTCCCAGAAGCTCGTGGACCGTCCGCCTAGCTGCCCGGCAACCCGCGACGCCTCCGTGTTGTGCGTGTTACCGCTGCCGCAGGCGGACAGGACATTATTCATTCCTGCATCATCAATGACTGGTAGTGAACGTATTACGGCATTGATGAATGTGAGATCGCTTGGCGGAAACAAATATGGCCATCAATGTCTGAAGAATTAGTTTACATCAATAACTTTTACGGAGGATGCTTAATAAAACAGCTGGATAAAATATTTAAACATATAGGTATATTTGTTGATAGACGAGTAAGATTTTTATGTAGTTTTGTGAGTGTTGAATGTCCTACAAGAGCATTGAGGTGCGAGCTGGGGGGAAGGACACATCTCCGCCCTAGAGATGTCTGTCGATCACGATACACTTGCGACTTCACGTAACGCAAAAGCCAATAATCGCGTGGACTGAGGTCTGGGGATCTGGGAGGCCAAGCGCGACGAAAGTGGCGGCTGAGCACGCGATCATCGCCAAATGACGCGCGCAAGAGACCTTTCACTCGTCTAGCAATACTTTTTTTCTAATTATTACTTTTTCTAATTAAATCCCATGTTATTCGCAGCATCTGTGTCAATTTTTACCTCTGTATCTACATTATTCCGTGATTTATTAAGTTTTCAAATTTATACTGACTTTTTGATCACCCGGTACATGATGTGACGTATGTTACCATATTGGTTATAATTGTTATTTGTGTAGGCAACACTACGATATTTTGCTGTCTCAATTCGTTAATCGGGGTTTACACAGCGTTAATGTAGAGCGAAGCACCGCTGGACTACCGTAATAGTGAGAAAGTCATTCCCGTCGCCCTCTAATGTGGCGTGTGATTATCTCGGACGGCCAGTACAGTTGCACATCTGCGTGGCTCGGGTAGGATGAGGTTAATCATCTCTTTAGGGATGTGTGGCCACTCTTCCTCGAGTGTAATATCCAGCTCTGCTAGTCTGTCGGCAATTCGACTGCAAAATGCATCCCAGACGCGCTCAGTCGGGTTTGAGTCCAGTGAAAGAGCTCGCCGCTGCATACATTCAACTCCCTCGGCTGTAAGCCTGTTGACCACCAGTGCGTACCGTCACAGACAAATATATACAGACGGGAAACCTCCGTAAGGGCCCGGTCCTACTTTTGTGTCCCAGCCTCGTCGCCGCTTTTGTGTCTCGCTTCCGTCGTAGGTGTCGGTGGCCGAGTAGAAGGAGACCGACGGCTTGTGCAGGTACGGAGGTGAGCAGCCATTGGGACAGCATAAACTAGAAACACTAGAGTAAATTAGAACGAGATATATATTGCACAGAATTTATACAATACTTAACTTTTACTGCAGAATGCTGATACATAGTTGAGCTAGAGGCCTGCCTAGTGCCTATCCGATAGCCAAGTCTTCACTGGTGCCTATCTGATTCCGAAGTGTTAACTGGTTCCTATCTCAGTCCCAAGTGAACGATGTCGTTCAGTGGTGACCACGAGCGGAGTTGTAGCAGAGGGCGCTCGTGGCTGACGTCGTAAGAACGCCGCGCCGTGCGTGCATGGCGACGTGCGACGAAAGTAGGTGGCGCGCACTTTGGACTTGTGCGACACCACACCTACGCTCCGGGTTGCGGGGAGGGAGGGTTTCCAAAAGTTCCTTAAGATGTCCCATGATGTCGCTGCGGTCAGAAGCAGCCCTTTAAACTGGCCAGAGGAAGCGGCTGTCCCCACCACCACCTCCCCTCAAACGCCAGCAAGCCGGACACAGCCGTGGCCTCGTGGCAGGCGGCACGAGCTCTCCCCTCAGCCTCCCCTCCACGCTACCCTCTGACGTGCGAGAGGCACCCTCAGAAGTGCCTCTAGTGTGGTCTACCAGTACTAAGCCAGCGAACCGCCTGACACCTGCTAGCATCTTACGGAACTACGAGGGGAGCGTAGGACAGTGGTTTAGAGAGGGCTGCTTATCTGTATATGTTACTCTGTGGTACCGCCCACCAGAAGGAACCCATCTCCTACGGCACCGGCGCTGGGCAGAAAGACAGTCAGCTCCACTGGTCCGCTGGCACCACCCCTTCGCGCGGCACCGCCCCCTCCGCGCCCCAACCGCAGCGGCCATGCCTCCCCACCCCAACCCCCCACCCGCCACTCACTGCGACTCCCTCCGTCGTCCGTCCCACTTTCTGTGTCGGCCCTCCTCGCAGACGAATCGCCTGCACCGAAAGTCTCACAATAAACCCAAGTCGGCCATTTTCCTTCCCCACGACTCTCCTTATTTGCCTGTTTCGGTGTTTAATGGAAGCTACTCTGTCAAGCACCACACTACGAACGCTGCATTTCAACGTTATGGATTGTCTCTTTGCCGCGGTGCAATAGCTGAGTGGTCTAAAGCGGAGCGCGCGGTTGCTCGCCGTGGAGGTTCGAGTCCTCCCTGGGGCATGGGTGTGCGTGTTACTCCTTAGGTTAGTTTACCTAGGTTTAAGTGATTTGTAAGCTACGGACTGATGACCACGCAGTTTGGTCCGATAGATTTATAGACATTTGAACATTTTTGGAATTTAACTGTCTCGCCTACTCGTATGCATCACCTTTCTTCTACATTTAGCTCTAGTTGCCATTTATGACACCACTTACAAATATGGTCCACGTCATCCTGCATAGTACTAGAGTCATTCAATGACGACAATTTGCTGTACACCACAACATTAGCGGGAAACAGCTGCAAATGGCAACTCATTCTGTCCGTCAGATCATTTATACAGGGTGTTACAAAAAGGTACAGCCAAACTCTCAGGAAACATTCCTCACACAGAAAGAAATAAAATATGTTATGTGGACATGTGTCCGGAAACGCTTAATTTTCATCTTAGAGCTCATTTTAGTATGGATGAGGTTTCACTCCAATGTGATCAAACTTTCACAAGCAACATGTGTGGGCTGACGAGAATCCGCAGGCAGTTGTGCAATCACGTCATCAACACAGATTTTCTGTGAACGTTTGGGTAGGAATTGTTGTGATGTCTTGATTGGGCCCCATGTTCTTCCACCTACATTCACTGTAGCATATTATCATGATTTCATACCGGATACTCTATTTGTGCTGCTAGAACATGTGCCTTTACAAGCACGACACAACATGCGGTTCATGCACAATGGAGCTCCTGCACATTTCAGTCGACGTGTTCGTACGCTTCTCAACAACAGATTTGGTGACCAATGGATTGGTAGAGGCGGACCAATTCCGTGGCCTCCACGCTCTCCTGACCTCAACCCTCTTGACTTTCATTTATGGCGGCATTTGAAAGCTCTTGTCTACGCAACCCCGGTACCAAATGGAGAGACTCTTCGTGCTCGTATTGTGGACGGCTGTGATACAATACGCTATTCTCCAGGGCTGCATCAGCGCATCAGGGATTCCATGCGACGGAGGGTGGATGCATGTATCCTCGCTAACGGAGGACACTTTGAACATTTCCTGTAACAAAGTGTTTGAAGTCACGCTGGTACATTCTCTTGCTGTGTGTTTCCATTCCATGATTAATGTGATTTGAAGAGAAGTAATAAAATGAGCTCCAACATGGAAAGTAAGCGTTTCCGGACACATGTCCACATAATATATTTTCTTTCTTTTGTGTGTGAGGAATATTTCCTGAAGGTTTGGCCGTACGTTTTTGTAACACCCTGTATAGATAGAAAATAATAGTTTTCCTATCACACTTCCCTGGTCATACCCTATGCGCTGATGAACACTCGCCATCGAGGACAACGTACTGTGTTCTATTACTTGAATAGTGTTCGAGTCACTCAAATATTCGGTTCCTATTCCATAAGCTCGTACCTTCGTTAGCACTCTGTAGTGCGGTACCGTGTCAAACGCCTTGGAAAAGTCGAGAAATACACAATCTGCCTGTCGGCCTTCATACATAGCCGGAAAAGTGTCGTGAAAGAAGAGTCCAAGGTCAGTTTCCCACGAGCAATGCTTTCTAAGGCCTTGCTGATGCATGGACAGCAAATTTACTAAATTAGAAATGCGAATATATACAATGATTCTAAACCAAACTGTATTAATGATATGGATTTGTTACTTCGTTGGTCTGATCTTTTGCCTTTCTTATACACGCGAGTTACCTGTGCCTTCTTCCGGTCGCTTCGAACTCTGCGCTGCAGCAAAGATTCGTGATAAATGCCAGCTAAGTGAGGCGGCCACGCCCAAGCCCCCAGCAAGTGTCCCCGAACTGAAGCGGCTGATCGCCGCCATTTGCAGGGAAGAGTCCTAGTACTGGGGTTGTGATTTGAACTGTATGAGACGAAACAAGAGCGAAATAAAGCACAAAATAAACGCTTGTGTGTTTAAAAATTTGATGATTATTGCAGTCTGTTTAAAAAGTATTCTTAAATGAATGAAGTTTCCTACTATTCGAAATAACGTCTGCATAGAGACACAGAATTTAAGAATAGAAGGCTTTTTTCTGATAAAGTGGAGCGACTTTTCATCGAGATATTTACATAAGATGATTCTATTAAACTTGTAAAGTAGCATAGAGTGCGATTATTTTTTAATCCGTTAATTTTCTGTCAGGTCCTGTTTATCTTCTCGTCGACTACTCTGTACGTTTGCACGCTTACTTTTTGTACATCACATTTTTCTCTACATTCCTTTCCATATTACATAGATTTTTTTTTCTTTCAACTTCCACGAATTTGGGTATGAATAATTTTAATACCCATAAAAGTTTCATTCATACAATACTTTTTAACAGGGATTGTAGTTCTCAAAGTGGTTGAGTATGTAACATTCCATCAAGTAATGACCATTTACGAAGTACAAGCAGCATGTTAAGTGTCTAAAAACAATTATTAGAGCTACTTCTGCATCATATGTGATAAAAACCTCTTATACGCTTAGTTATTTATTCAGCTCAAATTAGTATTTTTAGTAATTTGTCTGCAAATAAAAGTACTTGACATCCACGAAAGTACGTTTCTCAATTTCAGAAATCATTTGTAAGAGCACACCTAAACAAAAGCAAACGCTAATGATTTCTTATTTCTCAATGAAACTACTATACGGTTTACAAGTAATGACTGATCTGTGAAATGAAATACTGTTTCCGTCTTCGTCTTTGCTTCCGTTTCCACTCTTACAATTAAAAGCAGCACACGAACGAACCATATTTCCGCACTGTTTCCCTGCAAATGGCGTCTTCTGTCACGTTCAGTGTGGGGACGCGACACTAGCGCCAGAGAGCGGTCTAGTTTTTATTTAGTAAGTCTGTGGTCTCGCCGCCCCGTCGAGGACTCTCTGTAAGACCGGACTGGTACCCCATGTGGAGCTGGCGACTTGTGAACAAACAACTGTCTCAGCTGTTTCTCTTCACATGTTCAAATATTTGTTAAGCTTAACGCACTTACCTGCGGGGTCATCAGTCCCTTAACCGACAAACTACTTATGAACTAACTTGTACTAAATACGACACAAACATTCATGCCCGGGGGGATTCGAACCCCCGACGGCGGACTGCCGCGCGCACCGCAGCACGGCGCTCCAGCACGCGCGGCTAATCCGCCGCGGCAGCTGTTTCTCTACACTATTACTACGCCCTTCATTTCCGTGTTAGTGCGAACGTCAAATATTCAAATGTTTGTAAATCTATCGTACTAAACTGCTTGGTTATTAGTCCGTAGCTTACACACTACTTGAACGAAGTTAAAGTAACCCAAGGACTACACGCACATCCATGCTTGAGGGAGGGTTCGAACCTCCGACGCGGGAGTCCTCACGATCCGCAACGTAGCGCTCCAGACCGCTCGGCGACTCGCGCGCGGCGCGATCATAAAATGATGGTATGTTTTCTCGGTCCTCCTATTTGAATAATGTTTTAAATATTAAATTCAAAACTTGGGCGTTCATTTGCTGTCTCCTATCACCATCCGAGAATGATCGACGAGTCACTCGATACAGGTCTTTGATCCGCTTACCAATCTTACACAGAACGAGAAGTTTTTCGGGCTGTTGGCAAGATCTTTTTCTAAGGTTAGACGGTGGTAACTGGTATAAGCTTCGCGCATCGCTCTCTTTATAGACGCGAATCTGCACCAACTTTTATCTGATTTGATTTGCTTGACCTTTTCTGACCGAGAGTGTAACTACCTTTTCTTTGTCAGCATTTTTGGAATATTACTATTAAACCGTGTTGTGTCTTTCCTACATCTACATGGGATACTCTGCAAATCACATCTAAGTGCCTGGCAGAGGGTTCATCGAACCGCCGTTATACTATTTATCTCCCATTCCATTCTCGAATAGCGCGGGGTAAAAAACAAGACCTGAATCTCTCTGTTCGAGCTCTGATTTCTCGTATTTTAGTCTGATGGTCATTTCTACCTATGTAAGAAACAATATATTTTCGCATTCGGAGGAGAATGTTGATGATTGCAGTTTCGTAAGTAGCCTACGCCGCAGCGATATGTGCCGTTGTTGTAATGATTCCTATATCAGATCCTGTATCATTTCCGTAACGCTGTCTCCCCTGTATCGTGACAATACGAAACGAGCTGCCCTTCTTTGGACACTTTCGATGTCCTCCGTCAAACCCACCTGATAAGGATCCCACACTGGGCTGCAATACTCCAAAAATGGACGGACAAGCGCAGTGTATGCAGTTTCTTTAGTAGTTCTGTTGCATCTTTTAAGGATTCTGCCAATAAAACGCAGTCTCTGGTTCGCCTTTCCCACGATATTATCTACGTGTTCTTTTCAGTTTAAGTCTGAAGTAATAGTGATTCCTAGGTATTTTGTGGAGTTTACGGCGTTCACATTTGATTGATTTATGTTGTAAACAAAGTTTAACGGATTTCTTTTCGTACTCATGTGGACGACTTCACACTTCTCATTATTTAGAGTCAACTGCCAATTTTTACACCATACTGATATCTTATTCAGATCGTTCTGCAGTTGGTTTTGATCTTCAGATGATTTTACTAGACGGTAAATGACGGCGTCATCTGCAAACAACCTAAGAGAGCTACTTTGATTTTCCCCTAAATCGTTTATGTAAATAAGGAATAGCAGAGGACCAATAACACTACCTTGTGGAACGCCCGATATCACCTCTGTTTTAGTCGATGCCTTACCATCGATTACTACGAACTGTGTCCTCTCTGACAAGAAATCCCCTATCCAATTGCAAATTTGGGGCGATATACCATCACCACGCAATTTGATTAAAAGCCGTTTGTGAGGTACGGTGTCAAAAGCTTTCTGGAAATCAAGAAATACGGAATCGATTTGCGAACCTTTGTCGATAGCACCCATCACTTCGTGTGAATATAGAGCTAGCTGTGTTTCGCATGAACGATATTTTCTACATCCGTGTTGACGTTGGGTCAATAGATCATTCTGTCCGAGATAATTCATAATTTTTGAATACAGGATATGTTCCAAAACCCTGCTGCAAATTCACGTCAATGAAATAGGCCTGTAGTTTAGTGGGTTACTCCTACTGCCTTTCTGGAATATATGTGTGACCTGTGCAACTTCCCAATCTTTTGGTACAGATCCTTCTATGAGAGAGTGGTTAGTAAACAACACACCTCGGGAAAACGTGGCATCGTCTTTCAGCTGCTGAAGGCCAAACCGACAAAACTGTCGGACTCCCGCAATCTGCGATGTGGCGACGGACGGCAGAGGCGTGGGGTTCGGCTCCACTCTGTTCCGGCCGGCCGCACGCCCTCTCCTGGGCAGCGTGACTGGCACCACTGTGCGGATTCGTCAGCGCCGCAGCCGGGACGACGTTTTCGTGTTGTCTGGCGGTCGCAAGTGTCTCTCGTGTTCTCCTTCTGACGGTGCAGCCGCCTGACAGCAGTGGCATCTTGGTGTTTCGTGGAATTGTCTGGCGCCTCGGACACTGGTGATCCAGATAGGTAGTCCTGTTGTTGTTGTTGTTGTGGTCTTCAGTCGGCAGACAGGTTTGATGCAGCTCTCCACGCTACCCTGTCCTGTGCAAGTCTCTTCATCTGAGAATACGTTCGCCAACCTACATCCTTTTGAATCTACTTACTGTATTCGTCCCTTGGTCTCCCTCTACGACTTTTGCCCCACACGCTTCCTTCTAATGCTACGTTGACTCTTCCTTGATGTCTCAGAATGTGTCATATCAGTCTATCCCTTCTCTTATAAGGGAATTCGATCAACTCGACCTCATATTTTCTTGAGAATAAAATACATGAGCTAGATATCAACCGTAGAAATCGACATCACGTGAAAATTTGTGCCATTATTCAGATACTACGCAGTTACGGCCTCCCCACAGTTCAGCTTTCAAACATTCTCGCTCTCGGGTTCTTCCTCACTCGGTCCGCTTCACTGCGGCCGCTTAATGCCCGAACGCGAAGTGCTGTGAAATGAAGGGACAACAGCGAGTCCCCAGAAATGTGAAATTTCAAGACTTAGGGAAGTGGAGGAGGAAATAATATTACAAAATGAAACGTATGCACTGTAACTCTTTCAGGTTTACTCCACTTCAATAGTGTCTGCTTTACATATGACAAAATGATGTGCAAAAAAGGTATTGAAAATAAAATTTACACTGCTTCTTGAAAAACCGTCTCATTCGTTTCCACTGCAGTTGTGACGCGCTGTATAAAACGCAAACGGCTCGTTGCATATATTCTTCTGTTACGGAGAAGGGCAAAGTGGTATTAGACGAATTAAAATCATCAAAGCAGCTTTCACCATCACTGACGACCTCAATTCCACGCCCAAGCTACGTTGAAGCCATGAAAGTCCTCGACGCATCTGACAGTGGTCAAGTGGCAGCGTCGTTATCGTCGACGTCTTCCTGTTGCAAATCTGCACCGAACGTCAATCCGCATATTTTCTTCTATATGCAGCACGTCTTCATCAGTGTAGCTGTCTATGATATCTGCAACGCAGTTGAAAGATATAAGGAAAATCATAAAGAAAGTACCATGTATTTCCTTTTACCGTGTATAGTACGTCTAATAACTGCAAATGGTTATGCTTACCGATGACGACTTTAAAGAACTCTAATTCTTTGACTTTTAATCGTTGCAGATTAGTCATCATTCCATACGGCTCCTGGAGATGTCGCACGTCATGTGGGTTAATTTACATCACGAACACAAACCTCTTACCAGACTCTGCTCACAATACTTGACGTTCGGTCATTAAGAGGCCGCAACGAAGGGTGCCGAGTGAGGAACAACCCGAGCGCGCGAATGTTTGGAAGCTGTACTCTGAGGAGGCCGCAACTGCGTAGTAGCCGAATAATGGCACACATTTTCACGTGGTATCGATTTCTGGAGTTAATATTAAACTCATCTATTTTTTTCTCAAGAAAATATGAGGTCCAGTTGATGATGTTACCTTGTTAGTCACGATATGCCTTAAACTCCTTTTCTTCCCATTTCGTTTAAGTACCTCCTCATTAGTCACGTGATCTACCCATCAAATCTTCCTCACTCGACTTTAGCCCCACATTTCGAAAGCTTCTATCATCTTTCTGTCTCAACTCCTTATCGTCCACATTTCACTCCCATACAATGCTACATTACAGACAACTGCTTTCAGAAAGGACTTCCTAACATTTAAATTAATTTTGGATGTCAACAAATTTCGCTTCTTCAGAAACGCTTTTCTTCCCATAGCCATTCTGTATTTTATATCTTCTTTACTTCGGCTATCAGAAGTTATCTTGCTACCCAAATAACAAAACTCATCTACTACTTTTATTGTCTCATTACCTAATATAATTCCTTCGCCGTCGCCTGAATTTCTGACGCTTCATTCCATTATCCTCGTTTTCATTTATACCCTCTTTTCAAGACACTGTCCATGCCATTCAATTGCTCTGCCAGATCCTTCGCGGTCTCTGACAAAATACTAAGTCATCAGCTGAGCGCAAGGTTTTTATTCCTTCTCCCTGAACTTTAATTACCTTTATTAATTAATTAAAATTCTCTTTGCATTCCTTCACTGCTTGCTCAATGTAGAGATTGAACAAAATTGGGGAAACGCTACAACCCTGTCTTACTCCCTTCCCCAACATCTGCGTCCCTTTTTTGCCCTTCGACTCCAACAACCGCTGTGTGGTTTTTGTTTAAGTTGAATATAACTCTTCGCTCCCTATATTTTGCTCTTGTTACCTTCAGAATTTGAAAGACTTTAATCCAGTCGACATTGTCGAAAGCTTTCTCCAAATCGACAAACGCTAAAAACGTAGGTTTGCCTCACTTAGCCTATCTTCTGTGAGTATTGCTTCCCGTGTTCCTAGATTTCTCCTAAATCCAAAGTGATACCACAAGTATTTCCATTTGTCTGTAAATAATTCGTGTTAGTATTTTGGAACTATGACCTTTTAAACTGATAATTCTGTACCTTTCACATTTGTCTGCAATTGTTTTCTTAGGGATTTGACTCACTATACTCTTCTTGAAGCCGAATGGTATTTCCCCTGTCTCATACATATTCCATACCAGGTGGAACAATTTCTTCATGATTGGCTCTACTAACGATATCACCAGTTCAGACGGAATATCATCTATTCCAGGAGGCTTGTTTCGAGTCAAATATTTTAGTACCCTGTCAAATTCTTCTCGCAGTATCGTATCTCCTGTTTCTCTACTTCGTCTTCCTTTTATAGAATTTATTTCCTTTGTACAGGTCTTCTATATACTCCACATTTCAGGTTAATATTGGTATTCCGTCTGAGTTCTTGATATTGATACATCTGCTTTTCTTGCCTCCAAATATCTCTTTTATTTTCATGTAGGTTGTATATATCTTTTCCCTGGTTATAAATTCTTGTATGGTTCTGCATTTGTTTTCTAGCCATTGCTGCTTAGCCAGTCTGCACTCCCTGTCAATCTTATTTTTCAGACGTTTGTACTCCCACTTGTCTGCTTCACTAGATGTATTTTTATATTATCTCCCCTCATCAATTAAGTTCAGTAAATCCTATGTTATCCACAGATTTCCAGGACTCATGAAAGGAAGTATTTAAAATCAAATGTTTGTAAAATGTGCGGGACTTAATTACTGTGTTTAGCAGTCATGAGACTTACGAAGTACCTTACTATTTCACCAATGCCAAATATGCTAACTTTATGTCCGTCTCTCTTTCTGGAACTGTTATATATACAGCTTTGAAATTTTGGCAGTTATTTCAGCTTATATTCTTTGCTCACTGAACCAGAAACAATGTTTTCTTTTTGTTGGTATAATATCTATGATTTTTTTATCGTTAAGCCATTATTATTGGAAAAAAATTTAACATTATTTTCCCTGGTTTAGAGAGTAATGCAGATATTACCTTGACTGTAGTTCAGTGTCATCTTTTATCTGTTGTATAGCATTTCTGAAGATTCTGATCTTACTTATTTAGCATTTTATGACATAAAGGTACATGTAAACACTAAAAATGCCAAATGCCAGAAAGTGAGATTAAAATAATTTATTATGAAAATTCAGAACTACATCTTATTGTACTATCAAAGTGTCCATGACAGTAATTTGTGTCATCTTCTAATTCTTCACCTAGATGCTTTCATTTCCTGATTGCCGTAGGTATTTTTCTTTTTTCTTTTTTTTTCCTCTTTTTTCTTTTTTTTTTTTTTTTTTTCTTTTTTTTTTTCTTTTTTGACCGTACTAAATTCAGCTGTCTTACTCGCCGGCATTGGCTTCTTGTTTAACACCGTGCAGTAAAATCATCTAAAGATCAAATCCAACGATCTGAATAAGATATCAGTATGGTGTAAAAATTGGCAATTGACTCTAAGTAATGCGAAGTATGCAGTCGTCCACATGAGTACGCAAAGAAATCCGTTAAACTTTGTTTACAACATAAATCAATCAAATGTGAAGGCCGTAAACTCCACAAAATACCCAGGAATCACTATTACTTCAGACTTAAACTGGAAAGAACACGTAGATAATGTCGTGGGAAAGGCGAACCAGAGACTGCGTTTTATTGGCAGAACCCTTAAAAGATGCAACAGAACTACTAAAGAAACTGCATACACTGCGCTTGTCCGTCCATTTTTGCAGTATTGCTGCCAAGTGTGGGATCCTTATCAGGTGGGTTTGACGGAGGACATCGAAAGAGTCCAAAGAAGGGCAGCTCGTTTAGTATTGTCACGATACAGGGAAGACAGCGTTACGGAAATGATGCAGGATCTGGATGGGAATCATTACAACAACGGCGCTTATCGCTGCGGTGTGGGCTACTTACGAAACTCCAATCGCCAACATTCTCCTCCGAATACGAAAATATATTGTTGACTCCCACTTACATGCGTAGAAATGATCAACAGAATAAAATATGAGAAATCAGAATTCGAACGGAATGATTCAGGTGTTCTTTCTTCCCGCGAGCTATTCGAGAATGGAATGGGAGATAAATAGTATAATGGTGGTTCGATGAACCCTCTGCCAGGCACTTAGATGTGATTTGCAGAGTATTCCATGTAGATGTAGATGTAGAACTCAGGTGCTGAAGCACTGTCTACGAAACAGAAAGCCTGCTGCCGGCTGCGCCTGCGCGGTCCGCAGCCCGCGTCACGCTGCTGCAGCCGCAGTGGCGGTCGTGGCAGGCGCATCACACGGTAGACGTGTTAAAGTGGAGGGTAATGCCGCCTCTTTGTAAGATGTAATCAATACTATGTGCTTTAGGTGCTTACCAAAGCATTGTTTAGTGAATTGTTCGTTACGGTTATGTGTGTACGAACTTGCATTGAAATTTCAGATAAGTCGAAAGTGTGTATTGCACGTAGCTGCTTGCAACGTGGAACGACGTTTCGTTAAAAACAATATTTAATTTATATAAATGTGACTTCTGTTCCGAAAGAACAAACGTCACTTCTGATCCTGCAGTTGTTATTCTTTTAATATTCGCAGAATATATGACATCAACTGCGATTAGGCAAAGCTGAAAATGTGAACCCGGGTCTCCTGCTTTCTAGGCAGTTGCGTTGTTCCCTACACCACTGAGGACACAGTGATCACTGCACCTGCAAGGACTACCTAAGCACGCCTCCCGTCAGATACAAATTCCCAGCTTCACCCTGCCCACAGTACTCAAACTCGTAGTTATGAAACTAATTCCCGTAAGAGTAAGGGCTTCAAACTTGCCCACCCCTCCCCACTAACGATAGGATCATTGCCCGTCACCGGTATATTATATATATATGGCGTCTGTTCCGGAAGAATTCTTTTAATATTCAGGGCGAAGCTGGGAATTTGTATCTGACGGGAGGCGTACTTAGGTAGTCCTTGCAGGTGCGGTGATCACTGTGTCCCCAGTGGTGTAGGGGTCAGCGCAACTGCCTAGAAAGCATGAGGCCCGGGTGCACATTTTCAGCTTTGCCTAATCGCAGTTGATGTCATATATTCTGCGAACATTAATATTTAATTTGCTGTGTACGGGTGGTCACCAAATTATTTTTAGTCAGGTGTTTAGTTCAATGAATATGCCCCGTATGATATAATTTAGAGAAAGGTAGTTTGACAGAGCTGTCCAACAGTATGTATTGCACCTTTCTACACAGACGCATACAGGAACCGATACGTCAATTATTCTTTCTATAATTTAGATACTTCATAGAGTAGTTGCGTTTTACATCGTATAATACCGCTTCATTTTCCACGAATGAACAGGTGATTTGTCTGTTTGTGGTCACATCCATCTGGAAAGATAAACAAATGGTGAAAGTTTACAACAGTTTATTAAGTAAAGTGAAAGCTTGTTGAAAGTTATTAAGTGAAAGTTTGCTATTCTTATTAAGTCTTTCTATATAAATCAAGGAGTTTCTCTAATCATATGTGCGGAACGCATTTAACAAACAAAATTAGGCCCTGTAAGTAAAACAATCTGTGCTTCTGTGAACATTATTTCTGACAGTCAGATTCAGTGGCATTTAAGGACTTATTACTTTACTGGTACGTGAACATTTACA
Organism: Locusta migratoria; assembly: GCA_026315105.1. Taxonomy (NCBI): domain Eukaryota; kingdom Metazoa; phylum Arthropoda; class Insecta; order Orthoptera; family Acrididae; genus Locusta; species Locusta migratoria. Next base: position 472,437,156 of record CM048748.1, on the reverse strand, counting down.
TTTAAAAGAAAATCTTTTTCTCAAAAAACTCAACACGTACCATACAACAAAATAAAAAAAATGCCAGAATCAGGAAAATGAAGGACGAGGTTGAGCTGAAATAAGAAAAATTAGTAATAATTAATTCATTTATTGAATTAAAGAAACTTACCTTTGTTGAATCTTCAATATAATACAATGGTTTTATACAATTCCGTTCCATACAAATATTTTCTTCCTCTTGATACAGACTCCACTGTCCAATATAATACGTTTGTATTCATAAATATAGAGTGAAATAAATCAAACTCATTACAATCATTGCTGACCAATTCAACCTTAGTACACAACAGTTGCCATACGTCTGTCAGCTCGCCTAGCCCACAATCTACTCTTCTGCTCAACACAACAGCTCACTCTCCACTACTCGCCTCAGCAGTCAAAGAAGCTCTGTAGCGCAGATGCTACATCGCAGTTGCAAACACATTATAATGTGCAGTAGTTACAAACATGGACTGTGATTATCGATCGTGGATGACTTTCACATACAAGATAAAGCTATAAGGCGGATACACGAGCCGCGGTGGAGTAGCCGAGCGGTCTAAAGCGTCTCGCTGCGGAGCGCGCGGTTGCTCGCCGTGGAGGTTCGAGTCCTCCCTGGGGCATGGGTGTGTGTGTTGTCCTTAGGTTAGTTTACCTAGGTTTACCTAGCTTTAAGTAGTTTGTAAGCTACGGACTGATGACCACACAGTTTGGTCCGATAGAATTACAAACATTTGAACATTTTGAGCGGATACATGTTCATATTCACAAAAATAAAGCTAAAAATCTATAAATAATGAACTTCAGCCTATGGCTGCCTAATTTCAATGAGAAGTAGTTTTAGTAAGCCTTTTTTTTTGGGGGGGGGGGTCTCCTGTCCACCCTCACAACCCACCTGTCGCACGCCAAACCAAGAAACAAAATTAAACATTCCTAAGAAACACATAACATAAGCCCGTCCAAAGAGGGATGAAAAGAAAACACCCTTCGTGGAAAATCAGAAGAGAAAATGCCCACTTTTAGTGTTATTACCGTAACCTAAAGTGGGCCAAAAATAACCCCTCCTCCCCCATTCGGACTGTACACGTCCATTTTCTTCGCGCCCAAGGAAGAGAGGATTGGGAACGGAAAGAGTGGTGAAAAATATAAAGGACCTCCTACCAGCGGCTACATGAGGGACCGTGGTGCGAAAATTCAAGAACAGGTGTCAACACATGATCCAGAAACACACATGAAAATGTTAAATAAAGAAAATACGAAACCAACGTTAAAGGTTTGAGTGTGGTAAACTGTCGCCACCAGTCGCAACTTCCGTGTGAAGAAAAGTAATGATAAGCAAAAGGTGCTCGGATGCCGACAGGGTGTTACAAAAAGGTACAGGCAAACTCTCAGGAAACATTCCTCACACACAAAGAAAGAAAATATGTCATGTGGACATGTGTCCGGAAACGCTTAATTTCCATATTAGAGCTCATTTTAGTATTTCTCTTTAAATGTAAATTGAAATAATTCGTGCAGACAATTGTCAAAATACCCAATTGCTTCGTTAGTATGTACTGTACTTTCTCGATTCATTCCGTCAACACAGATTTTCTGTGAACGCTTGGGCAGGAATTGTTGATGATGTCTTGATTGGGCCTCATGTTCTTCCACCTACGCTCACTGGAGCACGTTATCATGATTTCATACGGGATACTCTACCTGTGCTGCTAGAATATGTGCCTTTACAAGTACGACACAACATGTGGTTCATGCACGATGGAGCTCCTGCACATTTCAGTCGACGTGTTCGTACGCTTCTCAACAACAGATTCGGTGAGCAATGGATTGGTAGAGGCGGACCAATTCCATGGCCTCCACGCTCTCCTGACCTCAACCCTCTTGACGTTCATTTATGGGGGCATTTGAAAGCTCTTGCCTACGCAATCCCGGTACCAAATGTAAAGACTCTTCGTGCTAACAAGGAAATTAAGCGTTTCCGGACACGTGTCCACACAATAAAATTTAAAATGTTTGTATATTATACGGGACTTAACTATGGGGTCATCAGTCCCTAAACTTACAAACTACTTATGAACTACTTACAAACTAGGACGGCACAAATATCCATGCCCGAGTGGGGATTCGAACCGCCGACCGTAGTGCCCGTGCAGACCGTGACTGAAGCGCCTCAGTCCCCTCGGCCACCGCGGCCGGCTCCACACAACATATTTCTTTCGTTGTGTGTGACGAATGTTTCCTGAATGTTTGACCATACCTTTTTTTTTACGGCAGATCTGAAAGTCAACATTAACAAACGCTATGTCACTAAAAGGGCATTCTCAAGAGGTACAGAATGCAGTTTAAAAAGTAAGCAATTCCATTAAAAAATTTTCCTGTTGATCGCGGTGCTAATACGGTTCAGCAAACAAACGTTTACGTACCCCTCGACGCTGTGCCGAAACCCGCGCTTCGATACGTGCAACCGCCCGCGAAACAAAAGGAGTCTTACGCGACTCAGCCAGTGGATAAGCAGTCTGTCAGCATGTTTGTATTGTATACAAATCTGCGATTTTATTACAATCGTGATGAAATTTTGCACACTCGATCTTCAAAAGGAAACGAAAATCGCAGTGTCATTGTTTGCATACAATTCCTCATGGTGCATGGCGGACGGAACACAACGTACAGACTTCCACAGCAATCTAGACTTTTATTCCGATCCCGAAGAGTTTTCACAACGACGGGAGGACGGGAGGACGGGAGGACGGCTGTCTCGGCAATATTTCGCACAGCGCGTTACAAAACAGGCGTCGCCACCGGGTTTCCAGTCATCGCGGAACTGTTTCCACGGAGGAGGTTCCACGATCCGGGACGATCACGTGCCCCTGAGTAGCGGGCTCCTTCCAGTCAGCTTTACGCTGTTTCACAGGCCATGGTGAAAGTTGACGGGTATGTATGGCTCTTAATAAAGAGAAGATTTGTAAAATGTTAACTTCCACGGCCGGAAAGGTCGATATTACTAAAATTTTCCGGGCTATATTGCCGAGGTCTTGTGGATTTATTACTCAGACACAACGTTTCGTCCCCAACTGCGGAAGGCATTTTCAGGGGGAATCGTGGCACTTTTGAATGTCCGATGCAGACCCTGTCTCGCTGCTGACTGCGGCCAAACTGCGTTTACGAGGGCTCGCGCGCAGAGGTGTGACGTCACATGTTTTTGACATGCGCGCGCAGTTCGTAGTTGCCGATCGCCGTCGTCTGTCATTTGTTATCGTCCCACGGTTGAAGACGGTCACATTTCTTCTTCAGCACCGGAATCCAGATTTCATTTAGTTTCACGCCCTCCTCTACCCTACTGAAATTATTTTACAATTTCTATAGCTTCGTATCCATTTGTGGCTGCTAAAACCTGAGTCTTATCAAATTGAATAAGGTGGTCCCCCGGTTTAAAAAGATGTTCAGCAACATGTCCAAGTAGTGCTCTTTCCAACTACATGTTGCATTTAACAAATCATATACATATAAACTGACTTTATCAAGCAATTCAGGGCCTAGTACTGTATCCAATGTATTTATAAAGACAGCTGAACTTACATTTAACCCAAAGGGAAGCAGCTTGAATCGATAAGTCCTCCCTGCGAACATGAGTGCTGTATATTTTCTACTGTCCTCATGTAATGTTACTCACCAAAAGGAAGATTGTATGTCAATGGTGGAAATATACTTAACATTGTGAAATTTCTGCAGTTGCTCATCAAGTGCCTCAGGATGTGTATGTACAGGAATAAGAATCTTATTAATGGATCTTGCATCTAGCACTAATCTTACCTCACCTGCTCCCACTTAGTCCACGGCATCGAATGTGTGCACTACACTGAGTGTGGGGCCACGTCCATGTGATACACTTACCCTTAGTTTACATCTGGTTTAGATGAAAATACGTCAAGATAAGTCGATAAAAGGTATATAACTCTGTTCTCTCCCCATCTGACAAAGTCTCACATTCTGCTACCTGTTCCAAAATTTCCTTGGTAGTGGGCGTAACCTGTTGAAAGTGAGTTGACACTGTATCTTTCTGTTCTACATATGATACAAGCTCGTTATTATCACAATAAGGAAAATCTACATCATTATACTTTACAGATATCCTGTCACATAACCTATTGCCTCTGCTATGGGTCCAAAGTTAATTCAATTTAAACATCTTACCATCGATCTCTACAATACATACTCCTTTATGAATGTCAATCAAAGCGCAGCCTCATCTTAATATGCACCCAAGACACAAATTCTTTACTACAAGAGACAAGCAATCTAATGTTTTACCATCAAAACTCACATCTAACAAAATCTGTTTCTCTACTCTTTGCATTCGTGAGCCTATATGTCCAGACACTGCACAGTTTTGTACAGAAAGACTAGGTATTTTTCTGTCTTAATTCTGTCTTATAAATCTGCACAGATTCCATTCATGTCAGCTCCTACGTCAATTATAAGCTATCTTAGCTAATACTGCTGCTTGAATAACCTCTTTATTATCACTATGCCTGCAAGATGGTTCTGATAAAAGCTCGACGCTGATATGTTTCCTTTCATGATAGCATATCAACGTGGTGAGTACACCCATACCATGCTCGCCCCCATTCGATTCCGCGGTCTGCATTAGGGAGCAGCATACGTCTGCCTTTAGTTTGACGCTTGCTGATTTTGTGGCTGCTGTTGTGGTTGTGATTGTGTTGTGGTACAGCTTCTTCTGTGCACACCACCTCCACTAGCCTGATAGGTTCTATGTTATCATTTCTGTTGTGGCTGGTTGTATGCTGATTCATATTATTATGTGGATTTTGGATTTGTTGATGGTTCAACGAATTGGTCCCCTAAAGTTTGGTGGCTACCATGTTGTGGTTCCAGTTACTGTTTGAAAAATTCCCCTGTCTGGACGGATTGTACCCAGGGTATACCGGTTGTCAAATGGTCTTTTTATAACCAAGGCACTACTACCATTATTGTTGACATTGCAGTAGGTACGCTATGGGGCTTCTGAGCCAAAATTTGGGGCTTCTTGATTTGGTGACATCATCGATGACATCATCAGTGACATCATCAATGACGGCATCAGAGACTTCATCAGTGACATCATCAGTGATGTTATCAATGATGTCATGACTGCTGCAAGATGGCGAACATAAACAAGATGACTGACATAAACAGTATGGTGGACATAAGCAATATGGTGGCTGTGGCACAAATAAACAATATGGCGGAAATAAACAATATGGCAAAAATAAACAACATAGTGGACATAAACAATATGGTGGATATAAACAATATGGCAGACATAAACAAGATGCAAGATGTAAACAAGATGGTGAATATAAACAATATGGCAGATATAAACAATGTGGTGGATATAAACAATATGGCAGACATAAACAAGATGCAAGATATAAACAAGATGGTGAACATAAACAATCTGGTGGGCATAAACAATATGGCGGACATGAACAATATGGCGGACATGAACAATATGGCGGACATGAGCAACATGGCGGCAGCAGTAGAAAGATCGTAATAAAAAATTATATATATACAACAGAAGTTTATTATTATTTTTCTGGCATGACAGAAACTGGCAAATTATTGAACTTTCCTATTGTTTTGCAGCTCTCTGCTCATTTCAGCACACGGAGTATTTATGGCGTGCATTGTTTCTATTGTGTTTTGTCACCACCAGTCGATACAGGAAAACACTTTTCATATTGGCGATTGTGAGGAAGAAGAATATTGGCAGCTTCCAAGTTCGTAAGATGTCAGTAAATTTCCGCAACTAGTACTTCCGACTACAAGCTCTGATTTCAAGCAATAATCGAAGCCTCTCAAAGTTCTTCTTCAATAACAATTATTTAATTATCGTGAGCTCCATTCCCAGCCCCCTTGGACGCCAGTAACAGGACCAATTTTCCACCAGTTTAATCGCATCATTCCAATGTACATAACTCACATGTTCAGTGTTAGTTTTCCAATCTTTGAGATCTTTTTCGTTCTCACCATACCCGTTCAGCCCCATTCCAACAATAAGGCAGCCATAAACAAGATGGCGGAGATAAACAATACTGCGGCATACTTCTAAAATGACCATACTCACAGCTATCGGTTTTTCAAATTCTACATAGAGTCAGCCTAATTCAATGGCTACTAAATTTTCCTTAAATATGACAGTCCGTATATGATTTGGCTTCACAATTAAAGCTGCAGCGCCATAGTGCCCATCCCAGTTCGTCACGAATTTTACATCGACCATTTTGCGAACATTTTGAACAGTTGTTCCAAACCGCTGAGGGCATTCACCACCGGGTCCCAGGGTTAGGCGCTGAGGACTTTCAGCTCCAGTCTGACGTTTCCTAACTGCCCCCCATATGAGAGTTTGTGCAGATTAAAGCACGTTAAACGATGGCTATATAGCTGCCCATACCTAATACTGCATTGAGAGCAAAACAAAATGTGCGCAAATAACTAAAAATCAACTGTTGTTTACAAAATATGAATAAATCAATAGTAATATGCAACTGATTTCAAGTTTTTTAACCTTAAATACTATTGCAACGACCCACAACTGTGAAATACGATTCCTTGTTCTTTACCATAGCTGTGATTACTTTGTTAGAAGCAAGTTAGGTGATTCAACCAAGATTGGAATATTGTTAGGAAATTAATACCCATAAACTAAATATAGAAATTGACCTCATGCTCTATTGAAGTTAATAACAATTGAAAATAAACAGTTGTTGTGATAAAACATCTATCTCAAAGACGAGCACTCAACAAGTTAAGCACCTTGCCCACAGAAGGCACCATCAGCAGCAAAAATAAAGGGAATATTTTACATTAAATACTGGTGTTTTTTCGGGAAATTTTCTTGAAATTAACCATGTCCCTCACTCAAATGAGATACAAGTATAGTATGTATACAAGAAATGCAATATTCATGGTAAAACAAGGTAAAGTTGAACTTACCCTAAATTCGAAATATTTTACACTATTTCTGCAGTTTTGTCACAGATATATGGCTTTAATGGTAAAAATTAAGTAGACATCTCTCCTAAATAACATACTAGTACAGAATGCAAGCAGAAAAAGCCATCTTTGTGGTAAAATAAAGGAAGGTAGAACTTAGCTCAGAAATGGGAATAAAAACATTAATCCCGCAATTTTCGCACAGAAGTATCGCTTAACATCCATAAAGCAAACTTCCTCCGGCTATTTCCACTCACCAGAAGCCCAACATTAGTTTAAATAGATGAAAACAGCCATGATACAATTAATATTCAAAGCCAATACCTTATTTTTTGGAGTGGTGTTGCTACAAGACCTATAACTGCTATCCAGACGAGAAATATATCATGTCACGCGTAAAAGGAAGCATTCCCTATGCAATAGCTGATGCCTATTGACATAACTTCCACGTTTGATGACATGATTATATCAAAATACGAGACGTTTTCGTAAAAAATAACTTGATGTTTATACTGTGAATATCGTAAAATCAGTCCCCACACCTCTAACGTCTGTATCCCCCAGCTACTTAAAGACCTAACATGGCTACTGAACGCCGAAAATATTGTAAACAGCAGTATAATATAATATATCACAAGAATGCGAAACTAACCTTTTCGATCCTATAACTGCAGATAATCCACTAAGATAACGATATATATAACTTTAGGTTGGTTAAAAGGGAGGCACTCATCGCTAGGAAAGGTGTTATTTATTAATTAAGGAACGTCACCTATAGTATGTAATGTCTGTTTTGCCATGTACACTAAGTCACTCAGAGAGTCATACTGCAATACCAAAGACATTTCTATAATCGATATATTGAAATTATACAACTTACAAAAAAAAAAAAAAAAAAAAAAAAAAAAAAAAAAAAAAAAAAAAAAAAACTGCAAATCTCCTCAATAAAAGAAGTAGTTCTCTAATGGCATGTCCTTGCCGAACAACAGCTTTAATTCTACGAGAAAGATGGAAACAATTCCTTAACATGAAGAGTATCCCCAATATTATGAACACAATATTTAAATACAATTAATTAATTTAAAAAAATCCTATTCCGTTTACTCGTTCTAGTGCCGCTAGTTAATTGTCAGAGTAGCATTTGCAGCAACATTGTGGACTCCTTTGTATTAGTGCATTAAATAACCTGCGATTTTTGTACCAGTCTTAAACTTACAATTTTCTTTCCTGCATATTTTCAGACCCAGCAATAAGTCCCTTCAACCCAAATATCATAGTAGTACCGAATGTATGCACTAAAAGCAATATTTATGTTTAAAAAAATTCAAACTCAAAAATATAATATTACATTAATTACTGCAAAGTAATTGCAAAATTAATGCCCAAAATCCCTAAAGTAAACATCATTAAGCCTAACAGGTAGTAAAAACAGTTATATGTACTCTCTACATGAGGAGAATGCACACTATTGTTTATATTGAATATCACAATGTTATTGTAAAGCTAATACCTGAAAAACAGAATATACAGTCTCCTGTAGCTACTAATAGTCCTACATATGCGAACAAGAAAAATAAATTACTGTAATAACAGTCAATTTGATGAGGATATTGCTCAACTTTAACAGGACAGCAAATACACTAAACACTCCCTGTCTAGCCACAAATAAGGCATTGAATTATTTTACACAGCACTGACTGAGTTAGGCCTAAGACCACTGTTGCCCCAATATTAGTATCACAGGTAAAGCAAATCAACAATCCGTGCCATTTATGTGCAATGCACAGAGTAAATCCTACTGGTTGTAGTAAAAATATTTGGAAACAGGTATAAGAAAACATTGTCTTATATCTGAAACCATTTTAAATTGTAAACGAACGTCGAATATCCTTAAAGCAAGTACCCCAATGCTAGTTTCAAAATAAAAATAAAAAATGTGTGCAGAGATCGTTTCTTGTGTTTGTGAGTGAATGAAGGCAAAGTTCACATCTGCATGGCTCGTTTATTGGACTGTTCAGATGTTTGTTCTTGTACCAGTAATGTTTGAAATATTCTGCCATTGTTTTAAACCTGCTACACTGATACAATGGGGCTTCATAGATCTCTCTGATTACTTTTTCTTGTTTCGCATCAGACCAGTATTTCTTGAAAACGAAACTTCTAAATTCCCTATAATTTCTGCTCTCGTTGTGCATTTCTATAAATTCTGGTTGAACATCAGCATGGACATTACTTAAGACATAACCACTGCGCATGTCGTCATTCTGGTGGAAACATACGCTCAACTGCCAGTAAGAAGTGTATGATGTGCTATTTGCCGTTCGGATTGAATGTCGGCGATCTTCGTCCCTGCACGTATTTCATTGGATATTTACAATTTACATTGCTTATTGTTCCCTCGTTGTCACGTTCGTGCGCGTTTCGATCATCTACATCTACATAGATACCCTGCAAATCACATTTAAGTGCCTGGCAGAGGGTTCATTAACCACTTTCATAACTTTTCTCTACCGTTCCATTCTGTAATAGCGCGCGGAAAGAAAGAACACCTAAATCGTTCCGTTTTCGATCTGATTTCTCTTATTTTATTGGGATGGTCATGTCTCCCTAAGTAGGTGGGTGCTAGCAAAATATTTTCACATTCATAAGTAAAAGTCGGTGATTGAAACTTCGCAAACAGATCACGCCACAATGAATAACGTCTTTCTTTTAATGATTTCCACCCCAATCCGTGCAACATTTCCGTGACGCTTCCCCCCCCCCCCCCCCGTAACGTGATAATACAAAACGAGCTGCTCTTCTCTGAACCTTCTCAATATCTTCCGTCAGTCCCACCTTGTGAGGGTCCCACAAGGGGCAACAGTACTCCAGGAGAGGACGCACAAGTGTGATGTAGGCAGTCTCTTTGGTGGAGCTGGGGCATCTTCGAAGCGATCTGCCAACGAAACGTAACCTTTGATTCGCCTTCCCCACAATATTTTCTATGTTTTCTCTCCAGTCAAAGTTGTTTGTAATTGTCAATCCTAGGTATTTGGTAGAATTTACGACCTTAAGGTTTGACTGATTTATCGCGTAATTGAAGTTCAGTGGATTTCTTTTAGTGGTCGTGTGTATTACTTCACACTTTTCATTATTTAGTGTCAATTGCCAATTTTCGCACCATGTAGAAATTTTGTCTAAATCGCTTTGCAGTTGCTTTTGATCCGCTGTTGACTTCACTAACCGATAAACGACAGCATCATCCGCGAACAGTCTAAAGGAGCTATTCAGATTGTCTCCTAAATAGTTTATAAACACGAGGAAGAGTAGGGGACCTATAACGCTTCCCTGTGGAACGCCAGATATCACTTCTGTTTACTCGATGACTTACCGTCAGTTATAACGAACTGTGTACTTTCTGATAGGAAATCGTGAATCCAATCCCACAATTTGGGAGACATTCCACAAGCACGCAGTTTCATTAGAAGCCGCTTGTGGGGTTCAGTATCAAAAGCCTTCCTGAAATCCAGAAATATGGAACCGATTTGAGATCCCTTGTCGATGGCACTTATCACTTCATGTGAATAAAGGGCAAGCTGTGTTTCGCAAGAGCGATACTTTCTGAATCCGTGTTGACTGTTGGTTAATAGTTCGTTCTCTTCGAGGTAGTTCATAATATTCGAACAAAGTATATGTCCCAAAATCCTACTGCAAATCGACGTCAATGAGATTGGCCTATAATTTTGGGGATCACTCCTATTGCCTTTCTTGAATATTGCAGTAAGTTGGGCAACTTTCCAGTCTTTGGGTACGAATCTTTCGCTGAGTGATCGGTTGTAAATTATAGCTAAGTACGGAGCTATTGCATCAGCATACTCTGAGAGGAATCTAGTTGGTATACAATCTGGTCCGGAAGATTTGTTTTTGTTTAGTGACTTAAGTTGCTTTACTACGCCAGGAACATCTACTTCTAAGTATCGCATGCTGGCAGCTGTTCTTGGATTGAATACTGGAGTGTTCACTTCGTCTTCTTTGGTAAACGAATTTCGGAAAGCTGTGTTTAGTAATTCTGCCTTAGCAGTACTATCATCGGTAGTATAACCATTGCTATCGAGTAATGAAAGTATTGATTGTGTTTTGCGCTAGTGTACTTCACATATGACCAGAATTTCTTTCGATTTTCTGCAAGATTACGAGACAGGATTTCGTTGTGGTAACTACTATAGGCTTCTCGCATTGAAGTCTGCGCTAGGTTGCGAGTTTCAGTAAAGGATTGCCAGTCTTGTGGATTCTGTGTCTCTTTAAATTTTGCGTGCGTTTTTCTTTGTTTCTGCAACAGTGATCTCACCTGTTTTGTGTACCACGGGGGGGGGGGGGGGGGGGGGTCAGCCCCCCCGTCTTTTATTAATTTATTTGGTATAAATCTCGCGATTGCTACTAATATTATGTGTTTGAAAGTAAGCCACAACTGATCTACACTCGCATTTTTAGTTTTGAAAGACTGGAGACTATCACTCAGGAAAGCGTGAAGCGAATTTTTATCTGCTTTATTGAATAGATATATTTTTCGTTAATTTTTGGTGCATTTGTGAATTTAGACATTCAGTTTCGCTACTATAACTTGATGTTCGCTAATCCCTGTATCTGTTTTGATGCTCTTTACTAGCTCAGGATTATTTGTTGCTAGGAGATCAAGGGTATTTTCGCTATCACTTATTATTCTAGTGGGTTCATGAACTAACTGTTCGAAGTAGGTTTCAGAAAAAGCATTCGGACGATGTTTTATGTTTGCCGCCGGTTTTGAATACGTAATTATGCCAACATATCGAGGATAAAGTCGCCATCGATTATAACAGTATGCTTCGGATACCTATTTGAAGCTTTCAAGCTTTCTTTGAACATTTCGGTAACCGCATGGTCCGAGTCAGGGGGCCGATAAAAAGATCCAATTATTAATTTATTCCGATTGTCAGAAATAACCTTTACCCACACCATCTCACAGGAGGTATCTGCCTCAATTTCGCTGCAGGATAAACCGTTTGTAACAGCAATAAACACGCCACCCCCTGTTTTATTTATTCTATCCTTTCTGAAGACCATTTGGCCCTTTGAAAAAAAATCGGCCCAACTTGTCTCAGGCGTCAGCCAGCTCTCAGAACCTATAACGATTTGTGCCTCAGTACTTTCTATCAGCGCTTGGAGCTCTGGAACTTTCCCAATACAGCTATGACAATTTACAACTGTTATACCAATGGTTTCTAGATCTGCTTTCTTCCTGTGTCTGACCTGCCCCCTTTGAGACTGAAACCCATTTTGTGTATTCCCGAGGCCCTCTAACCTAAAAAACCGCCCAGTCCACGCCACACAGCCCCCGCTACTCGTGTAGCCGCTTCCTGAGTATAGTGGACTCCTGACCTATTTAGCGGAACCCGAAAACCCACCACCCTTTGGCGTAAGTCGAGGAATCTGCAGCCCACACGGTCGCAGAACCGCCTGAGCCTGTGATTCAGACCCTCCACTCGGCTCTGAACCAAAGGTCCGCAGTCAGTCCTTTCGACAATGCTGCAGATGGTGAGCTCCGCTTTCATCTCGCATGCAAGACTGGCAGTCTTAACCACTTCAGATATCCGCTCAAAACCAGAGAGGATCTCTTCCGATCCAAAGCGACACACATCATTGGTCCCGACATGAGCCACCACCTGCAGCTGGCTGCACCCCGTGCTCTTCATGGCATCCGGAAGGACCCGTTCCACATCTGGAATGACTCCCCCCGGTATGCACACGGAGTGCACATTGGAATTCTTCCCCTCCCTAGTAGCCATTTTCCTAAGGGGCTCCATTACCCGCCTAACGTTGGAGCTCCCAACTACCAACAAACCCACCCTCTGTGAGTGCCCGGATCTTGAAGGCAGAGGGGCGAGTACAGTACAAGCGACACCATCCGCATCAGGAACATCCCCTGCCACAGACAGCGCCTCGAATCTGTTGGCAAGACTAACCGGGGAGGCCTCCACTTCGGTCCCCCGGGAAGTCTTACGCCGCCTGACACGCGCTGAGGAGACCTCCCAATCCACCACGGATTGGGGGGCTACCTCCTCGCGGGCAGTGAGCGGGCTGGCCACAGCCGCAGGCCGATCGGAGGGCACGACAGTCGCACAGGGCGTCTGCTGCACCCCGCGAGCGGCCCACAACAGCGGCGCCCACCCACCGCAGTCTCAATCGTTGCCAGCGAAGCCAACGCCGCCTGAAGCTGCGAGCGAAGAGTCACCAACTCTGCCTCCATACGTTCGCAGCAGTCACAGTTCCTGGCCAGTCTAAAAACCTATGTATTTTCCAAGTGAGTACGTCTGAGGACACAGAAGTTTGATAAGCAGTGAGCTTCGAAAATTATGAACCTAACACTAAACTGTTTATTAACGGCGAATATGAAAAATATATACACGGGCTAATAAATGAAAATAACAACTGAACTGACAACTAAACGTGATTCTTAGTAAATAAACATACGAGTACACTGAAGATTTAACCCTTAACCCGAAACATCGGTCTCTCAGACCCCTCGTTTATTTTAAAGGTCGAGTGTAGCAGCACTGCAAGAAAGCGCGGCTCCCCCTTCCCAGTACCTTCGTCGCGATACTTGCCGCGTGTAAAGCAACAGCCGACAATCAGTTTTGCTTCGTGACTCAAGAGATACAGAGTATTGTTTAGAGGAGAGCGACAAGTTGTGTGCCTGAGATACCGCATGTTTCGTATTACGTACAAGAATTTGGTGGGTCCAACAGACCGCATGTTTCTAATTATGACATAGTCTGATTTCAGTGGTTGTTATTTTGTAGCATTTTCTTCTATGCGTGATTATATGTTATATTTCAGGCATAATATGGATCGACTTTCTAAGAAGAGTAACATATCTGCAGCTAATCCAGATTTGGAAGCTTGGGTGCGAGCGCAGTTATGGGATTTAGATGAAGAGGGAAATCTGAACGATGATGACACATTTGATGATTCTGATGATGATCCAGATTTCGTGATAGGTGATGGCCACCATGAAACAGAGAGTTATACTAGTGAAGAAAATGTTTTATTGGAAGATGAGCCTGTAGTGGTCTGTACTACAGATAATACCGCACAGGAAACACAGTTCTCTTATGGTAAAAATAATTTCATGTTAGAACGTTCTGAGCCTGTTAGGACGAGAAGAACACCCGTGCACAACACTCTGAAAGGAGGAATGCCTGGACTAACAGCCAAAAGTCGAAGTTTGGGACAAAGTCCTACTAAATGTCAAATATGGAAGAATTTATTTGATGATGACATGACAGATGAAATAGTTTTACATACAAACGTAAAACTGAATACTATAAGGGCGAAGTTGCAGACAACAACTAATCCATCCAATTACAGAAATACTGACGACACTGAGACCAAAGCTTTCATAGGTCTTCTAATGATGACATCAGTATTCAAATCGTCTCATGAAGATATGTTTTCTCTTTTCGAAAAAGATCTGACCGTACGTCCTATATTTGTGGTGACAATGTCGGCAAAGCGCTTTGAAATACTACTAAGCAGCCTGATATTTGACGATGTGACTACCAGGGAGGAAAGAAAAAAGTCAGATCGCACTTACTTGTGATATTTCATGTTTATTTTATATATTGTAAACAACAAAGTGTTAGTGTCGACTAGAAAGTATTAAATTTACTTAGAATATGAATTAACTGACTCTTACTTAATTTCTGTGAACTAATGTAGAGGTCGATGACATAATAACATTAGATGGTCTGAGAGACCGCATGTTTCTAGTTACGCACATTTCAGAGATGTTTCGGGTTAAGGGTTAAGAACTGTAAAAGATCGTCTTCGTGATCACTACGCGGAATGTAAGTGGGCGGCAGGGAGATGGTACCGCACTCGTCTTCGGCGTGTTTGCGCAGTTCCGCCGCCTGCGAGTACACGCAGCGCTAACCCCAGGCCGCATTCCCCGTGTTTGCAGCGGTAAGACCGCGTCCACACTGCCATTGTTGGGCAACGCTGCGAAAACGGGCGTGACGCCCGCCTTCCAGGAACAGCCAGTGCAGTCGCGCGAGTCTTGTTTGCACGGCGGAGAGGATAATCCATCCGCTAATGCCGCCACGTGACGTCACAAGCCACGAGGGGGGAGGGGGGAGCGTCCTGCGTGCTCTGTCTGATACCTCGCGGTGAACCTGGACCTGCCGTAATGACTAAAATAATCACTTACATGTCTTCGCTCGGGAGACTGGTTATATCCTAACCTGTGCATGCCTCTTTATCCCTGACAAAGAACGACAACCCAAATCCGTCCTACCCTGCCGACTGCACTCGTTTCCCTGCGGTTCGAGCCTCCCTCGTCGCTTCCCACACACACTTCCCTTCAATAATTGACGATCCTCGATTTCTCAGAATGTGACTTTCCTTCCAATCGATACCTTCTTATACTCAAAATATTCTGTTCAGTAAGTCCTCATTACTTTCGCTATCCAGCACTGTAATCGTCACCATTCATCTGTAGCACCAGATGTCTTCATTCCTCATCGCCTACGCTTGAACCCTTAACGAGGCTACACTCATGAGATATGAGACATAGAGGGAGTGCAGAGGCGAGCAGCTAGATTTGTTACCGGTAGGTTCGACCAATGCGCGAGTGTCACGGAAATGCTCCGGCAACTTAATTGCGGATCGCTGGAGGAAAGACGACATTCTTTTCGTAATTCCTGTTGAGGAAATTTAGAGGGCCGGAATTTGAAGCTGAGTGTAGTACGATCTTGCTGCCGCCTACTTACATTTCGCGTGGTGATCACAAAGACAAGATAAGAGAAATTAGGGCTCGTACGGAGGCATATAGGCATTCTTTTTTCCCTCGTTCTATTTGGCAGTGGAATAGGAAAGTAAATGCCTAATAGTGCTACAGTGTACCCTCCGCGACGCACCTTACGATGAATTGCGGAGTACGTATGTAGATGTAGATATACTTCCAAATGATCAAATGTATGTAAATCTGTGGGCCTTAACTACTGTGGTTATTGCTCTCTAGGCTAACAAACTACTTAACCTGACTGAAATTAAGCTAAGCACACACACACACACACACACACACACACACACACACACACATACAAACACACACACACACACACAGAGACACACAGACACACACAGTGCCCGAGTGAGGAGTCGAACCTCCGACGGCGAGCCGCCGCGCGTCCGCAGCAAGGCGCTGACACCTCCAGTAGAGACTTCGATTAATGCTCAAAATGTCGACAAATTTCTCTTCTTCAGATATACGTTGTCCATTTCCTATTCTGCATTTTATATATTATTTACTCCTGCCGTCACAAGTTACTTTACTGCCCAATAAACAAAAGTTATACACTACTTTCATTGTTTTGTTTCCTATTCTAATTCGTTCTGCACTGCCTGATTCAGTTCGACTGCATTCCATTACATTCGCTATGCTTTTCTTGATATTCACATCATATCTTCACACGGCAGGCGCAAGCCTAATTGCAGCCCTCTGCGAGTTGCAAAATTGCTGTAATCTTAAAATCACTCAATTTTCTTCAACGAGCTCGAATTTCATAGAGTGGCTGACACACGAGTTACAGCGCTCTTTGCGACAACCTCTGTGAACTCGGCTGCAGTGTTGCCGGTGGTCAGTACACTCGATAGTAGTCTGTCGATCGCACGTTGTTGTTGAAAGTGAATGCTGTATTTAGTGTACGTTTTCTGTACAATCTTTGCTTCTGCAATATGTCTGAACTGTGCTCAGGTTTTAAATACACAAATCGCATTGTTAAAACGACAAATATTTCCAGCAAGAACACTTGCCTTGTTTGACCTATACACAAACAAAATTCCTGTCTAATGGCACATAGCTTACCCCAGATTGAAGTTCAGATGACCTATATTGCAATTCCTATGAAGTACACTCCATAAAGATAGGCTCAGTTGTCTGCCTGACGTCTGTGTGTCTTTTCTTGTATTGTTGCTGTACTTGATTCAAGAGTATCTCACCCCCCAGTCTTGGCTGCACCCCGTATACCCCGGCCACAACGCCTTGGTCTCATTTTGACCCGTTAGTGAACCAGACAATATCCCCTGTACGGTGTCGAACTATTTTCTCCCACTGCTCCCTACTTCCAATTGTTATATTGAAAGACTTGTTGAAGCAGTATGGGGTTATAATATAGTCGGCTGCCATTTCCCCAACCTTTCCTATATTTACCACACTCACTATTTTAGTGTGTGATTCTGGATATCCCAAAGAGTTCCAGTTGTTGACAGATTTGAGTCTGTATGCACCAGCCGCTGCCTCCATATTGACCCAAAGGTGTAATGGGGGCATATCCAGCATGGTTTCCATCCCATCAGTTGGTGTGCTGCTAATTCCCCCTGTTATGGCTAAGCAGGCTAGGCTCTGCACCTTACCAAGCTCCTTAGCAGCAACCTGCTGTTCTACCTTCTTCCACCACACGACCGCCCCATAGCTGATCCTGGGTCTAATCACTGTGGTGTATATCCAGTGCATACCCTTGGGGCTCAGGCCCCAATTTTTGCCACAAGCTCTCCTGGTACTCACAAGAGTACCTTCTGCCTTGGAGCAAATATTCCTAATGTGAGGGGTCCATGTCAGTTTCTCATCTAGGGTAACCCCTAGATATTTCTCTGTCCCCTTCAGAGGTAGCGCTTCATTGAAAAGCTTTAGATTCCAACTTGAGTATTGGATGTGCTTCTTTGTGAATGGTACAACAACAGTCTTCTTAGGACTAACCCCCAGATCCTGTTTTCTGCACCAGTCTTGCACAATGTCCAATGCACCTTGTGCAATATTCTTTACTGTGTCAGCAAATTTGCCAAGTATTATTATGACAAGATCATCTGCGTATCAGTGGCAAAAGTATTGCCTAGAGTTTAATTCTGCAATGAGATCATTCACCACTAGATTCCACAATAAAGGGGAAAGAACTTCTTCTTGCGGGCGACCCCTAGTAGTGTTGATTACCATTTTTTTGTTTCAACATGGTAGCCTTTACCTTTCTTCCACCGAGCATGGCCCTAGTCCACCTACATATTGTGGTCCCTAGGTCATGCACCTCTGCTGCCCTAACCATGGAATCGAAGGTCGTGTTGATAAAAGCCCCCTCGATGTACAGGAAGATACAGAGGGCTATTTCCTGAAAGTGTAGTGCTTTCTCCACCTTCCCAACGAGTTGGTGGAGGGCTGTCTCACATGATTTACCTGGTCGATATGCGTGTTGGTTTGAATGTAGAGGAGCCCTACTTAACCTACTTTCTCCAACATGCACATTAACCAGCTTTTCCAATGTCTTAAGAATGAAGGAGGACAGGCTGATTGGTCTCATATCCTTGGCCTTGGTATGGTCAATTCTCCCTGGCTTTGGAATGAAGACAATCTTCACTGCCCTCCAGGCATTGGGAATGATTCCTGCTGCTAGGCTAACCCTGAATAACCTGCATAGGAATCTAATAAGATTTTCTCCCGCTTGTTGCAGGTGAGCTGGAAAGATTCCATCGGGGCCATGTGACTTGAACGGTTGAAATGTTCCCACCACCCATCGGACCTTACTGATATCGACACACTCCTTGGCCAAATCCCAGTCCTCTTTGTGAATATCTGAGAACCGTTGTCTCTCAGGAATCGCATTCTGGTCTGAGTTATCCCCCAGAGTATATTGAGGAAAGTGAGTCTTGAGGAGCAGTTCCAACGTTTCATGTGCTGTCTTTGTATACTCCCCATCCTCCTTCCTCAGTGTTCCTCCTGGATTAGTTGGTACCCTAGTGAGGATTTTTTGAAGTCTCGCTTGAGCAGCTGTGGCCTCCACTTCCTCACAGAATACCTTCCAGGATGCGTCCTTTGCCCGTCTGATGGCAAAATTGTATTTGACAAGGGCCTCATGATACTTTGCCCATTGTCCTTTGCACCTCGCAAGGTTAAACAGTCTTCTTACCTGTTTCCTTTGCATTTCCAGGTTATTATTCCACCAAGGCACACTCCTACTTGTGCACTTCTTGGTGATTGAGCAGTTTTCCTGGTATGAGGTCACTATAGCAGAGGTTACAGCCTCTGTTACTTCCTCAAACTCTGCTGGATTCCTTATCGAATTTTTAATTTCCGATAGGCTGAAGTCAAGGTCTCTCCTATACGTCTCCCAGTCCGTTTTCCTGGGATTCCTATAGGCCATGGTCTGTCTGGTTCCCATTTCAACCTTGAATTTAATATACATGTGATCTGATGAGGATGGCTCCAGGACCAAATGTCACTGTTTGACGTAACTTCCCATCATCATGGAACCAAAAGTTATGTCAATTACTTCTTCCCTTCTACTATTCCTGAATGTAGGTTCATAACCCCTATTCAGGATCTTCAAGTTGTTTGATAGGAGAAATTCAAGAAGGTGCTCACCTCTACTGTTGGTGTCCTTGCTGCCCCATGATAGATTGGGGGGCATTGGCATCACATTACACCAACAGTTCGTCACCTTGCCGATGGCAGGCTTCCGTCAGTCTCCTCACTTCCAAAGAAGGAGGAGAGCTGTCTTCGTAAGGAAGGTATGCTGAGGCCAAAACAATTTCCCTCGTGATACCTTCCTCACGTTGCCACATGACCACTAAAAGAAATACGCTGAACTTCAATTACACGATAAATTAGTCAAACCTTAAGGTCTTAAATTCTACCAAATACCTAAGAGTTACAATTACGAACAACTTTGACTGGAGAGAACACATAGAAAATATTGTGGGGAAGGCGAACCAAAGGTTACGTTTCATTGGCAGAACGCTTCGAAGATGCACCAGCTCCACCAAAGAGACTGCCTACGTCACACTTGTGCGTCCTCTCCTGGAGTACTGTTGCCCCTTGTGGGACCCTCAGCAGGTGGGACTGACGGAAGACATTGAGAAGGTTGAGAGAAGGGCAGCTCGTTTTCTTTTATCACGTTACGGGGGGAAAAGCGTCACGGAAATGTTGCACGAGTTGGGGTGGAAATCATTAAAAGAAAGACGTTATTCTTTGCGGCGTGATATGTTTGCGAAGTTTCAATCACCGACTTTTAGTTCTGAATGTGAAAAAATTTCGCTAGCACCCACCTACTTAGGGAGACATGAGCATCCCAATAAAATAAGAGAAATCAGAACGAAAACCGACAGATTTAGGTGTTCTTTCTTGCCGCGCGCTATTAGAGAATGGAACGGTAGAGAAAAGTTATGAAAGTGGTTAATGAACCCTCTGCCAGGCACTTAAATGTGATTTGCAGAGTATCTATGTAGATGTCGATTAGTGAAATTAGGGCTCGTAAGGAGGTATATAGGCATTCTGTTTTTCCTTGTTCTATTTGGGAGTGGAACAGGAAAGTAAATGCGTAGTAGTGGAACAGTGTACCCACCGCCACGCACCTTATGGTGGATTGCGGAGTATGTATGTAGGTGTAGATGAGCTCGGCCGGGTACGAAGCAAAGGTCCCAGCTTGACGTGACGTTACATATTTAGGTTAGGGGTAGGAAGGCAACTGCTGCTTTGTTTCATTGCGAACGGTAACGACGAAGCACGTGGTAGCAGAGATATTCACATGTGCTTCATAGATGCGCAGGTACGAAACGGATAACGGCGAAGGAGACAATATTTGGGGAAATGTGGTGAATAGGCGCATTGGCGAACTTATGTCGCCGGCCGCGGTGGCCGAGGGGACTGAGGCGCGTCAGTCACGGTCTGCATGGCCACTACGGTCGGAGTTCGAATCCCCCCTCGGGCATGAATATTTGCGCCGTCCTTAGTGTTAGCTAGTTCATAAGTAGTTTGTAAGTTTAGGGACTGATGACCCCGTAGTTAAGTCCCATAAGCTATACAAACTTTTGAACTAATGTCTTGAAGTGTAGTCTTACGTTCCTGCTAAAACGTTACCACCTTTCAGTGTTCTGTTCACCGACTCAGTGATTGTGGTCTTCACGTCTTAATAAATTTACACAGCATCAAAGTTCAGGACAGTTACCTTGATATCTCGTGGATGTAGAATCTTCTTAAAGCACAGCACCTACATAACCTGCTTACAGGAATCTCTAGAATTCATTCAGGATACGTGCAGCTAGAGAAATGTTCTCTATTTTATGTGTGCGTCAACATTAAAGCAAGAACTCAGATCAAACACCAGGTATCTGAAAAGCTGTTTAATTTCATCAGTTTTACCCTACAATGCATTACAACAATATGCACATAGGTGCCCTACCGGCATAGTGGCGGCTTGGAAAACTGTTAGAAGACTGTCTTTTTCGATCTTTGTGTGGCCTCCTTTTATAGTCGCGCCTACAATGCCATACATTGTTACAACTATTAAAGATATGTAAAACAATTAGTTTGGCCATGTTATGGCAAGGTAATAGCAGCTTTACGTTCAAAATTAAGGTAATTATTAATTTACATCGATTCATAATAATCCTGCTTTCATGTATTGGGTTGCAGATCTCAAATATGCTTAACTATAAAATACAACAATACATTGTTTGTTTATACTAATATCTTGAAAAATATTGAAGGACAGATGTTCCTACCATGTACAGAATAATGAAATAAAGTATTAGTTGTCTTTCTGTATTCAAGAACACGGGAATATTTCATATAGGCTTAGTTAATCTACAATGCTCCCTATGCTGGCACGTTTATATTCGAAACATTTATAATATTTGTTTTATCATGGCCAGTTCGTACTCAAATGTACTACCATGCGCAAAAATATCCGAACGACCTGAATTGCGTTTCGCCTGATGTACATGCAACCCAACTAACGTACGTGTCTTTCGGGTGCTCTGCTCGCTCCGCGGTATAGTCGTTCGACTATTCAAAATTGATCCACTACAGAAAACTGCTCTTTATGGCCATAATTCCAGATGTGAATTAACACCACGATTTTTTGCCAATAAAAGGAAACACGTTATTAAGTTGTTAACTTTTATTAACTCCAATTTATTACAATGACATATCTTAAGTATTATCACCCTTATTACAGTCTGATATAACAAACTCGGTCACATAAAACATTAATTAATCCTTAAACAACATTTAATATTGTTACAAACAACAGATTTTACTGTAGTATCGGAAATCCTAAAGTCCTGTAGAAATTCGAAGTACTATTGTTCTCTAAATCGTTTTCTCACAATTGCGAAAAGTCGTTCTACTGGCGAGTGATTTTTATTAACCGATTGTTGAACTAACCAGATAATAAAAATTCAATTAACAGCAGCAAACGCACTACGGAAACTTCAATATTAACTGCGTATTACCAACATTTTCCCCGTATTCATACCTGAAACAATAATTTGTACACATCTTTGAACTTGAATTGATATGACAAACACCTTGTTCTGGAATCAAACGAACCACCTGTAGCCGTAGCTAACCATGGCAATGCATTCATGTCTTATAGATACTTGATTATGCCTAAGATTGTCACAGCTGACGAAGCATAAAGATGTGTGAAATATAGGAGATTTCCTCACAAATAACAGAACGCACAAATCAAATCATATAAAATGCCAAATATTAAAATATTTGTATTTATTTATTACTGAACCAGGAAGTTAACAATCACCGTTATGTCCCTAATCACAAGTGCCCAGACTCAGTTCTGTGTGGGACTGCCCCCACGAGGCTGCTCCTGTCGGAGGTTCGAGTCCTCCCTCGGTCAGGGGTGTGTGTGGTGTCCTTAGATTAGTTTAAGTAGTTCTAAGCCTAGGGACTGAAGACATCAGTAGTTTGTTCCCATAGATTTACAAACAATTGATTTTGAGTTACATACCCGGTATCTAAATGGAAGATAAGTAAGTGAAGTCAGATGTTAGTAGTCGAATTATTTCACCAGCAGCGGGGTGTTTGAAACTGTAATCAGGATATAATTACGTTATGCGTCACCGGGAATCGAACCCCGAACCTACCGATGAACTTTCTAAGCACGAATGGACGTTAAATCTCAAATATTGGCTCAACACGAATGACGATGCGTGCGTGTCTGACTAGTAACAACGGCACCTATCGTTTTTATAATAATAATTTTGTGTGGCCCAGAGTCCTGGTGCAAGTCATTCAACTGTGCGCCACTTCACAGGCTTGCATGTCCCTAACCTGCCCAAATTATCCAACCGGGAATGGCGACCTACAGTTTAACGTGGAATCCAAACCACGTGTAGTTTATGACGACTCCTCACATTGTTGAGACGTGAATGCTGGGTTAAAACACAGATTGAAAAAATGGGTGATCTGACTTGGTTTCGAACCCGCGACCCTTCTGTTACCATTCAAGTGCTTTACCCCAAGACCACCGCAACACCCTGCTTCGCGGTGCTAATGCACGAAGAGACATTGAAAATAATTTTCTACTAGTAGTCCAGTGTGCTCTATCTAGGGCGTCAAACGAAATTATGAATATTTTGTGCTGGATTTGGATTCGAATCCGTATACGTGCCTTTCGTGGAGACCTAGAGGAGTATGCAGTCTCGGAGAAAGCAACGAAATGATTCAACTATATGATTCCGAGACGGTCGAGTGCGGCAAAAGAGGAGATCCGAATTAGAATCCCGGTCCAGCACCATAATTTTTAATGTTTCAAGTTAAATTCAATACGAGACACGTGACCTTTAAGGACCATTGGTATAAAATAAAATAAAGTTTTGTAATATAAGAAAAGCTTTCTAACGATAGAGTTACTGATTGCCGTGTTTTCTGCCTGTTACTGGCAACGATAAATCGCCTCTGTCGGAGTCGATAGCGAAATAATTCGGTTTAATACGGATTGTTAAGTACGGTGCAACTTGACGTTCTTCACTCGGTGTTGCCAGAGGTGAAGTAGACATGATCGTGCCTGTTATAAATATACACCTCTAGGGCGCAATGGAGTACACACATGACAGATACTAAACTACAACCGATCCACCAGACCACTACGGCAATGTAACGGAAACTGCTCTTAGCATATCGACTAGACGCAGTTAAGACAATTTGGTGCTCAATGAAATAATCAACTATAAGCAAGCATCTGTCACAGAAATTATACTAGTCTCATGTTAAGACTTTTCACTCATTTTTGTAAGTAGTTGTCCAACCGCCAAGAAAATTTATTTCTGGACAAATTGACTTCAACATGGTTCGAAAGAAATTGGTTTCTACACGCACGGAATCGGTAAACCACCTGAGCATTGTAAGTCACTTTCAGAGTATATGAGAGAATGCCGTCCTGGAAACAGCTAAACACCGTTTGACTGAATAGTTTTGTTAAGAATTCCCTATTGATTATCAATCTGGATACCTGTAGCTCTGTCAGACAAGAGCTAAAAATTTTTGCTTTCACCGCGATTGGCATCGAAAGTCGACAGCACGTTCGTTTCGCAGCCGACTACGTTACCCAACGCCTAGAGAAGACTTCCGGTAGTTGGTTCTTCCTTACTGGCCAACTAGTTAGGAGACCAGATCAAGCGTAACCTTAAAAGAAGAGATTGGTTGCAATTTTCGCGTGGAACGAATTTCCTGGACTGAAAAATATGAATGAATAACTTTATCTCACACCATAAGTGAAAATCACTCAGATTATTGAATGGAAATGACATGAAAAATCAAGTGAATTTATCAGCTTAATTCTGTGCTTACCAGGAAGTAACTCCCCGCTCACAGAGTTGCCAAGCGTACTCTGCTATGTTGCCAATTCTCCATTAGACTAGCGACTGGCAGAATACGTTTGCTGGGCGTCCGTCTTCCTCGCGCTGCCTTAGCGCTGACGGAGACAGCGGCTTCGAAGGCGCGGCGCGCAGCCTGTCACCGTATTGACAGAGTAGAGAAATACCTAGCATAGACCAATAAGTCTTAATCGCATTTCTTTAACTATAGCGTCGCCAGACGTTATTAACATTGTGGTGTCGCACAAGTACAAAGTGCGCGCCACCTACTTTCGCCGCGCGCCGGCATGCACGCACGGCGCGGCGTTCTCACGACGACAGCCACGAGCGCCCTCTGCTGCAACCCCGCTCGTGGCCACCACGGAAAGACACCGGTCACTTGGAACTGAGTTAGCAACCAGTTAGGACCTTCGTAATCAGATAGGCACCAGTGAAGACTTTGCTATCGTACAGGCACTAGGCAGGCCTCTAACAACTATGTATCAACATTCTGCAGTACTATGTAAAAGTTAAGTATTGTTACATTCTGTGCAATATATATCTCTTTCTAATTTACTCTAGTGTTTATAGTTTCTGGCTGCTCCCCTCCGTACCTGCACCTGCGGGCTATCTTTATTCCTGTGTCGGTCTCATTCCACTCGGCCACCGACACCTACGACGAGGCTGGGACACAAAAGCGGCGACGAAGTTGGGACACAAAAAACATTTTCTGCACAATACATTTAATGTTATACACCTGAATACTAATTTCCTTGTAAATTTTTTCGTTGGCACCATCTCTAACACATAAATGCACAAATGTAAAGATAGAATTACCCTGATTATAAAATGCAAACTTCACAAACATATTTCATAAGTTTCGAGCATATGGTTTCCAATCAGGCGAACCGTGCAAATAAATATTTCCCAATGATTGAAAAATAGGACTTATCATCTGCGAAAAAATTAAGCATCTGAACAATTTCAATGATAATTCGATTCAAGCTTATAAGTGACAGGAGAAGCATTTGTGATAAGAATATGAAAGAAGGAAAAAAAAACGTCGCAGTAATGTTTAGAATATGTAATTCATTCTATAAAATCGAAAGGGACGATAAGTATGGTCTACTCGTAAAGATTACTGTGTAACTGCTGGTGATGCTGTTTAAATAAAATTGAAAAGCATCTGATGAATGACCACTCCAGTTTCCAGTCACCCAGAAACAGAGAGGTGCGAAATAAACAGGAAGAGGTTACCCTAAGTGTGCGTGAGATGGGATTACTGTATAGTATCTCGTAGTTGGTATAGTTTGTTCGTAGTTCTAGTCTGACGCCCACCGCGGCCAATAATTATCGATATGTAATTGTTATAATACTCTGATATGTTAAAAACATTGCACTTTCGGTGACTAACTGGACAAAGATCATTTTCATTTTGTTTTAGAGACTATGAGAAGTGATATTGACGCCTTAAAATAGGTCCTGTGTTTATCAAATGGTCACCCGATGCAATTATTTATCGGCTTTTACTTGAATGTCACGCAGAGAGCGACGTTTAGCTCTGTGACTACTAATGACTTCTTAAAATACCACAATAAAACGGCCTTGAAGAGGTGGACTGTTTTCGAAATCGCCTGGGAAAGACTTTCCCTCCAGAAGACTGCACCAAATCACGCGAAAACAAGAAGGAAGATTAGCGTTTAACGTCCCGTCGACAGAGTGGTCATTAGAGACGGAAGTTCATCAGAGGGGACTTCTTTTCTCCAGCTTTTACAGCAGTCCACCTTCTGCAAGGCCCGATTACAATGAACGTCTGTAGAATTTCACTATAGTTAAAGGGTTGATTACTCATTTTGCATTTAATACCTGTGTAGGAGAGATTTTATAATCAGAGGTCTTACGGAAGAAATGATTTATGTTTCATTTCGAAATATTTTATTAATTTCACCATCCTTACTTCTTCTAATTTTGTTACCTTGCCAGCATTCGAAATTTTGATGTTAACTAGGTAAACCTGGCTACGCTTTACTGTAGCTCAGTCTGGTATGAAATGAATGAGACAGTAAGTAAAAGTATTCTTGCTAACATAGACGAACCGAGGAAATACATCAGCCTAATCCGTACAGAATATTTTGTTCCCCTTTTCCTACTTACACATTGAAATGGCTTACCAAATCTGGAAAGTGCCATATATAGTAGGCTATTATGCAATGCGATGCAACGGTTCTCGTTCGTAGTAAATTTTTTAGCTGTTCTGTGACAGTGCTACAAGTATCCACATAGAAAATCAAAAGGAAAATCTCAAGAAAATTTTTAATTCTAAAGTGGTTAAGCTATTTCCAGTCCCATATTTTCTTATGTCTGGGAGAGTCTGAAATTGCGTAGGTAGTTTGCTCAGTTCATGCCCACAGAAACATACTGTTCCAAATTAAAGAAGTCGTAAAATGATGTTTTAAGTGCATTTTAGTCTGGAGTGAATTTTTGTTGAAGATTGATCGATTAGGAGCGGGAAAGGTAAATATTTGTGAGCAAGTGATGAGAAGAATAAGTCAGATAAGTAAAAACCGAGTATTGGAGGTTTCTGTTTGTGAAATCAGTAGAGAACGGTATCGTGTAGTAGCAATACGTTATTAAATTCTGCAGGTTGTTTCACTCACAGTGCTACTGATCAATTCCATGCATAATGGCAGCCCATACCAGCACAAAGGACGCACATCGGGCGAGGTGTTTGCTATGTAAGTGCATGTGCGGGGCAGTAGGTGATTCGGTGCATAGTTGATCTACAGGAAACGGGTTGGAATCCTGTCTCTAACTTGAATTTTAACTGATGATAAGGGCTTTAATACATGAGGACAAAGACAACTGTAGCGATTAAAGTATTCTTATTCGTGTAACTGGGGATGTAGTGGACCCAAACGCTCGAGTTTGCGTCTACCAGCTGGCCTTTCAACACTTTTAAAAATGACTCCTCTCTTATGATTTTATCTGTACTGATACCCTACCTACATCTAAATAAACAGAACATTAATAAATAAAATGCCTTCTTCACTTGATAAAAAAAGTAAATAGTTCTTTCTTTGATGCCTTCATTGGCATCGACGTCATAAGCCTTCTTCATTTTCATGCTGGTATAGGTTTTTCTTAAAGTTCGAGTAATAATTTAAGATGAAATACTTTATTACAGAAGGGTTGAGATTAAGACAAAATAATTTTTCTTTTCTTCGAAGTAATGTAAATCTTCAAGAAAAATAAGCAAGAAAATAAGACACTTCCATTTAATATAAACAAAGCTTTGTCTCTGAGTACAACATAATTTAGTATCGTGTCCAGTTTCCATTCTCCTCTACAACTGCACTTAGCCCCCGGGGAACAGAGGTAACTAGTTTTCTTACAAACCCATTACTCTGGGACAGCTCTTCGCATGCATCCTGAACTGCTTCAGATAGCGCTGCCTTCGTTGCTGGCGTAGGTCTTCGCTCCTAATAATCTTCTCCATCTCTGCCCACACGTCATCTATGGGATTGAGGTCAGCATCTTTGGGAGGCCACTCCAACATATCAACGTCTCCGTTCACTCGAAACCACTGTTTCACAGAATTTGCTGTGTAGACCGGGGAACGGTCATGTTTCTATTATTATATTATTCTGCCTTCCGGAAACGTCTCACGAACAGAAGGAAGCATTGTGTTATCCAGTATTTCACAGTAGTAACTACTGGGAAGCGTACGGTCCAGTTCCCACAGAAAGCCGCAACCATTTGCACACATCCATCCCCAAACTGTGACAGCAGTTCGGCCACACCTTTGCCTCTGATGAACATATTTTCTGTCGAATCTCGCTCCAGTTGGACGAAACACATGGACAGAACCGTTTGCTGCTGTGGAAAATACCTTCTCGTCAGTAAATATTACTTGCTCCCAGAACGAAATTGGTTTGCTTACGTATGCCAGTACGAAGTTTAATCTGGCAGTCTTATGTTGTTCTGTCAACATTTCCTTTATTGCCGATTTTCGTCCATATCTTCCTTCCTCGTTGAGACGACGGCTGATGGTCTATCTACTTACAGGTAGTTGTAGAACGTTCCTAATTTCGGTGCTGGTGCGGAATGGGTCTTCATCACTGCAGCGGAGTACATCATTGTGCCGGCCGCGGTGGCCGAGGGTATTGAGGCGCTCCAGTCACGGTCTGCACGGCCACTACGGTCGGGGGTTTGAATCCCCTCTCGGGCATGGATATTTGTGTCGTCTTTAGTCTTAGTTAGTTTATAAGTAGTATAAGTAGTATAAGTAGTTTGTAAGTTTAGGGACTGATAACCACATAGTTAAGTCCCATAGACCATAAAAACATATTTTTTTTATCACTGTCTTGCTCCTTTGTCGTAGTGCGTGGGCGACGGGGCGACGACGACTATTGACATGGCCTTCATCTGCCATCTTCTTCACCCAGAGGTGTATCGTGGATTTGCTGTATCCTAGAGCACGAGAAAAGGCGCTGATACTGTATCCCTCTTCATAAAGTGCAAGAATGCGACCTTTATCAAAGCTCTTGAGTTGTGGCATGTGGCATTTCGCAAGGCAAGAGGAAACGAAGTGCCATACTTTGGCCATTCCTTGAAGAGACTAGGAGGTGAATCAGCATTTTTTTTTTTTTTTTTTTTTTTTTTGCAAGGAGCTTTATTTATTTATTTATTTTCCTTTTCTTTTCTTTTTTTTCACGAGGAAGCCATGTCATCTGAATCGAATGTCTGGAAGAATAAATACATACAAAACTTCCTACACAAAAAAGGAAGGACACTAAAGGCTTGAGAAGCCACCGCCGAGGAAGGCGTTAATGGCGAGCGCAAGGCCGGGCTGAAGGGGTGCTAAGGAGGCCCGAAAAAGAAAATGGCGTAGTGATTAAGACGGTAAGTTGGTAATCTGTCATAAATCGGTTCAAATCCCGTCATGCCTACCAAAGTATTCTTTCTTGAAGAGTCAACGTGAATGTAGCGTTCGAAGTATTCATAACACATACATTTTGCGTACGCCTTCAGGTACTCGGTGGAGGAAGGCAAGGAAAAAAAATAGACCTAAGTTTGACCATTAGCTCTGCCTTCGGTTGATAATCGTTTTGCATTTTTATCTGTGCCGTACTTTATGCTCTTTATTTTAGCTAATGATTTCCATAGCTACAGAAACACAACTTATGATACGGCAAAATACTTATGTTATCAGACGAAAAGATTAATCTGGCGCAGACCTCATCCTACCCTGACAACGAGCTTTACTTATTTAGGAAATTTCCGATAGAGCGTATGTCGGGCCCGGTGGTCTCGGGGTAAAGCGTTCGCCTGGAAACCAAAGGGTCGCGAGTTCGATGCCCGATTGCACCTCGGATTTTTTTAAGTCTGAGTTTTATCAACGATGTGAGGAGTCGCCAGAAACGACATGTGGTTCGGATGTGCCATATCCCCGGTTGGATAACTGGGGTAGGCTAGGGACACGCAAGTCGCGGAAGGAGCGTCCAATCGAATGACTTGCTCCAGGCCAATGAGCCACACGAAATTTTAGCACGTTTTAAGAGGAAATGAAATTCCTTCACGACATTTCTTAACAGCGTGGACTAGTCGTTTGTGAATCAATTACCGGGTTTACTTCTCTGGTTAGAAAGTAAATATTCCAGGAGGTAAGGACGAGAGAAAGGTCTCGTACTCGAAGGTCAGGCAATTTTATTTCACTGAGTACAAAAATCAAGTAAAACAAACAATGAAGTTGCAGTGTAGGTCAAGCATATACAGAAATGTAAACTACGGTACAAGTAAATTCTCGAATCCATATGCATTGCATACACGCGCAATAAATGTTGTAGTGTTGTTATGGAGCCAATTAATCCAATGCCGTATTTCCCGGTAAGAAATAGCAGAGGTTAACAGTCTACACTACATCACCCTGCTTCAGCTGACGCGACTGGCAAGGAGACGGTCTGACATGTGTACATTTTTAACTGGCTACTTCACCGCTGGTAACACCAAGTGAAGAACGTCAAGTTGCACAGTAGTTAACAATCCGTATTAAACCGAATTATTTCGCTATCAACTGGGACAGAGGCGATTTACCGTTGCCAGTAACAGGCAGAAAACACGGCAATCAGTAACTCTGTCGCTAGAAAGCTTTTCTTATATTACAAAACTTTATTTTATTTTATACCAATGGTCCTTAAAGGTCACGTGTCTCGTATTGAATTTAACTTGAAACATTAAAAATTATGGTGCTGGACCGGGATTCTAATTCGGATCTCCTCTTTTGCCGCACTCGACCGTCTCGGAATCATATAGTTGAATCATTTCGTTGCTTTCTCCGAGACTGCATACTCCTCTAGGTCTCCACGAAAGGCACGTATACGGATTCGAATCCAAATCCAGCACAAAATATTCATAATTTCGTTTGACGCCCTAGATAGAGCACACTGGACTACTAGTAGAAAATTATTTTCAATGTCTCTTCGTGCATTAGCACCGCGAAGCAGGGTGTTGCGGTGGTCTTGGGGTAAAGCACTTGAATGGTAACAGAAGGGTCGCGGGTTCGAAACCAAGTCAGATCACCCATTTTTTCAATCTGTGTTTTAACCCAGCATTCACGTCTCAACAATGTGAGGAGTCGTCATAAACTACACGTGGTTTGGATTCCACGTTAAACTGTAGGTCGCCATTCCCGGTTGGATAATTTGGGCAGGTTAGGGACATGCAAGCCTGTGAAGTGGCGCACAGTTGAATGACTTGCACCAGGACTCTGGGCCACACAAAATTATTATTATAAAAACGATAGGTGCCGTTGTTACTAGTCAGACACGCACGCATCGTCATTCGTGTTGAGTCAATATTTGAGATTTAACGTCCATTCGTACTTAGAAAGTTCATCGGTAGGTTCGGGGTTCGATTCCCGGTGACGCATAACGTAATTATATCCTGATTACAGATTCAAACACCCCGCTGCTGGTGAAATAATTAGACTACTAACATCTGATTTCACTTACTTATCTTCCATTTAGATACCGGGTATGTAACTCAAAATTAAATCTATGGGACTAAACTACTGAGGTCATCAGTCCCTAGGCTTAGAACTACAGGCTAAGGACACCACACACAGCCCTGACTGAGGAAGGACTCGAACCTCCGACAGGAGCAGCCTCGTGGGGGCAGTCCCACACAGAACTGAATCTGGGCACTTGTGATTAGGGACATAAAGGTGATTATTAAGTTCCTGGTTCAGTAATAAATAAATACAAATATTTTAAGATTTGGCATTTTATATGATATGATTTGCGAGGAAATCTCCAATAGTTCACACATCCTTATGCTTCGTCAGCTGTGACAATCTTAGTCATAATCAAGTATCTATAAGACATTAATGCATTGCTTGGGTAGCTACGGCTACAGGTGGTTCGTTTGATTCCAGAACAAGGTAGTTTGTCATATCAATTCAAGTTCAAAGATGTGTACAAATATTTGTTCAGGTATGAATACGGAGAAAATGTTGGTGATACGCAGTTAATATTGAAGTTTCCATAGTGCGTTTGCTGCTGTTAATTGATTTTTTATTATCTGGTTACATCAACAATCGGTTAATAAAAATCCGCTCGCCAGTGGAACGACGTTTCGCAATCGTGAGAAAACGATTTAGAGAACAATAGTACTTCGAATTTCTACAGGACTTTAGGATTTCCGATACTACAGTAAAATCTGTTGTTTGTAACAATATTAAATGTTGTTTAAGGATTAATTAATGTTTTATGTGACCGAGTTTGTTATATCAGACTGTAATAAGGGTGATAATACTTAAGATATGTCATTGTAATAAATTGGAGTTAATAAAAGTTAACAACTTAATAACGTGTTTCCTTTTATTGGCAAAAAATCGTGGTGTTAATTCACATCTGGAATGATGGCCATAAAGAGCAGTTGTCTGTAGGGGATCAATTTTGAATAGTCGAACGACTATACCGCGTAGCGAGCAGAGTACACGCAAGACACGTACGTTAGTTGGGTTGCATGCACATCAGGCGAAAAGCAATTCAGGTCGTTCGGATTTTTGCGCATGGTAGTACAATAATGTCTGTAAATCTATCGGACGAAACTGCGTGGTCATCAGTCCGCAGGTTACCAACTACTCAAACCAAGATAAACTAACCAAAGGACACCACACACACCCATGCCTGAGGAAGGACTCGAACCTCCACGGCGGGCAACCGCGCGCTCCGCAGTGAGGCGCCTTAGACCGCTCGGCTACTCCACCGCTGCAAATATACAATACTAAGCATACTATTTCACGTTGTGTTTTCCTAAAGTGCAGCTTTTAGTTTCATGGCCATGTGCTCTTGTTTATTTTCCTATTTTATGATGAACTGTTATTTGTTTGTGTGGTGTCGCACAAGTCTAAAGTGCGCGCCACCTACTTTCGCCGCGCGCCGCCATGCACGCACGGCGCGGCGTTCTTACGACGACGGCCACGAGCGCCCTCTGCTGCAACTCCGCTCGTGGCCACCACTGAACGACATCGTTCACTTGGGACTGACGTACGAACCAGTTAACACTTATGGAGCAGATAGGCACCAGTGAAGACTTGGCTATCGGATAGGCACTAGGCAGGCCCCTAGCTCAATTATGTATCAGCATTCTGCAGTACTGAGCTATGTAAAAGTTAAGTATTGTATAAATTCTGTGCAATATATATCTCGTTCTAATTTACTCTAGTGTTTCTAGTTTCTGCTGTCCCACTGGCTGCTCACCTCCGTACCTGCACAAGCGTGCATCCTTCATTCTTGTGTCGGTCTTCCTACTCGGCCACCGACATCTACGACGGAAACGAGACACAAAAGCGGCGACGAGGCTGGGACACAAAAGTTTGTCTTCCCAGCAATGTATGTATCAAATGTTTGTATATCTATGGATCTCAACAGCTTGGTTATTAGTGGCTAGCTTACAAACTACTTAATCTAAGGTAAAGTAAACTAAGGACAACACAAACACCCTTGCCCGAGGGGGACGAACCCCCGACGGCGGACGGCCGCGCGCACCACAACACGGCACTCCAGTACGCTCGGCTAACCCGCCGCGGCAATGTATGTATCTTCTCTTAAACATTACTTCATCTAGAAATCATATTTCTTATATTACACACACTTTGAGATCACAAACTGGGATTTAACAGTTGAGGTTGTAATAAAATAATTTGTTTAATTTGTTATTTGGGTGGTGAAGTAGTAAACATTTAGCTCTGTAGCTTGCCTATTACATCTCACTGCCTAACCACATCCTTTAAAGCGAGCAAGTATTCGTAAAGAAGAGCGAAGTAATTTTTGCAAGCAATGCTGTAAACGTGAATACTGCACGTTTTACGAACCGTTCTGGCAAGGATTAGGTGCCCTCGCTCACACATTGAGGGACTTGTCCACGAGCGCCCCCTGTCACTGCAGAGAAGCGGCTCACGATACGACCGAGCCAGCTAACAGGGCCAGTGTGAGGACTCGGGTCGCTGCAACGTGGAGCGCAAGATAGAAGAATCAGTTAACGTCGAGATGTGTTTCAAGTTAGACAAACGGCGACGGAGAGTCGCGGGATGTCATTGCGAGTGTACGCTGCTGGAGCGGGGAGTCAGACGTGTGTGCTGGAGGCTGGGAGGGCAAGCGTCGAGACCCTGGTGGACAAGAGAGGCAGCTAACTGACCCCAACTGAAGCGGCTCACCGCCGCCACTTGCAGGGAAGAATACTGGTACTGCGGCTGTCATCTCAAGTGTATGAGGCGCAACGAGAGCAAAACGAAGCACAAGATAATTTTTTAATTTTTTAACCTTAGGTTACTGTAGAACACTAAAAGTGGGCCTTTGCGATCGTTTTCGACAGCTCGGAATTTAAATGAAAATAACGGCTTAACCATTCATCTGACACAAAAATTGAATAACCGAATTTGTAGACGAGAAAATTCTCTAATCTTTGCTCTCTTGTGATTTTTTTCATATCTCGTATCGTTTCAGAGATATTTGCAAATATAACAGCGATTTTGGGATGTCTGTCTGTCTGTCTGTAACGTGTTCCCTGTTTTTAAGACGAACCGTTCAACCGATCAGCAGCAAATTTAACAGACATGATTGTAGGCCGCCAGAGAGCAGAACCTGTCTCTTTTAAATTCTTCGGACAAAAAAAAAAAAAAAAAAAAAAAAAAAAAAAAAAAAAAAAAAAAAAAAACTGTAGTAAAGCCAAAAACTTCCGTTTGTAATATAATTGTAATTGCAAACGAACCGTTCATCATCGCCGGCCGCGGTGGCCGAGGGGGCCTGAGGCGCTTCAGTCACGGTCTGCACGGCCACTACGGTCGGGGGTTCGAATCCCCCCTCGAGCATGGATATTTGTGCCGTCCTTAGTTGTAGCTAGTTCATAAGTAGTTTGTAAGTTTAGGGACTGATGACCACGTAGTTAAGTCCCATAAGCTTTACAAACATTTGAACACTTGAACCGTTCATCTGACACTAAAATTGAATAACCTAATTGGTAGAGGAGAAAATTCTATACAACTTACCCCCTTACGTTTTTTCATATCTCGTATCGTTTGAGACATATTTGCAAAAATAACGGAGATTTGACACCCTCCATTGAATTAACGAAAACCAGCCGTTCGGAGATGTCACGTGACATTCTTCGCCCAGAACTCTCTCTGGCATCTTGCGTTGCGTATTTGAGGATTTTCTTATTGTAAATTACATGTTGTCATTTCAAAGCAATGGCGCACTGGGGAATGAACAAAAACACATAGTTCTTCGTACGATAATCTAGTGTCTACAAATGCCATATCGTCATCAGTTAACAACGGCCATCAATAGTATGAGATTAAAGGACCCATATACTGCTTGATAGCTGTAGTGTAGTGTGCAAGGCGTTGGACTATGCCGCTAAAGGTCGGTGTTTCGAAACCCGCCATTACCTTTTTTTTCCCTAAAAGGGTTTCAGACACTCTTGTTAATTAATTTTTTATTATTTATATTATTATTTTGGTCCAAAACGTTTGCACAAACGTATAAAACTACAAATCTAAAGTGGGCCGTAAAACACGTCAGTGCGATTTTTTTAACCCCCCCCCCCCCCCAGCAGCCGCGTCAACTTTGATGACGCCACTAGTCGCGGTGTATCTCCTGGATACATGCGATGATTTTTGTGGTTGTGCCTTTGTTTACAGCTTCTTTTTCTATTGTTTTTGTTTTAAATTCCAGTTACCTTTATTGTTACAGATTTGGCAAATACATAATTGAACATTAGGCTCATTACACTTTCCAACTAACAGAAATATTTAACATATTGTAATGGAGAATTACATGAAACTCTTACAAAGTGACTTCATATTAGATACAAATAAATTATTGAACTAATCAGAACATGTCTCTGTGTATGGATAGCTCTCTACAGAAAGACATTGTTCACAAATTATTTTTGCGTGTTTTTGCAAACTAAGATGTGTACCGCATTTTTCACATGCATGGGCTACTTGCTGAGGCAAGTCTTTTTTTGTCTCCCTGCAACATGACTGGCGTCTTTGCCTTTTCTTATTTTCTGAGTCCAAAAATAGTTTACCGTTTCCTCGCTCTTTTCCTTCAAATTTGTACTTTACCAGCATCGACTTTCTGTCACCTGGTAGAGTCGTCATAAGAGCTCTTCTTTTGAGATGATGTTGCAGTAGAGCCAGAGCCAAAGTTTTGAGGTAGTCGCGCCTATTTGAGTATTTATTCTTGTTGCCCAAGAAAACTACTTTTGAGTTGATGACTGCAATGTTTATTATTATTACAACTGAAAGCATTTTAGTTGTCTTTTTTAATCACAAAAATAGTAATGTTCATCACTTTCTTGCACTTCATTATTTTCCTCTTCATCAAATTCATGATCTGCGTCTGAGTCTACAGATCTTGTTTCGAGTACAACTTCGGTTTCCGAATCAGTTTCTACAAGATCATCTTCAATTGATACCTCACCGTCGAAAAGAAAACGCTGTACTTTTTCCAAATCCTTCGGATTTTCTAAATCATTTCGTTTACTCATTTTGAAAGACGGTACATGTAGCTACAACTAAACGTTGCTTCATCTAGAAGGCAACAACGCAGTTGCCAACTCGAGTACGCTGCAAACAATGCTACGGCTGCTGTCATTAGCGGCGACAATGCGTTACGCGAGTAGAGATACAGAAAATACACGTGATCCCGTCTGAGTTATTTATGATCTTGTCAGTATCGGGATAAGGCTGAAACCCCTGTGACGCAATAGCAAAGGTATGACGCAGGCTAGCAAGCCTTTATCACTATTCATTGCGATAATATTAGAGACGCAGTAGGGCTACGTCTGAAGCAGTAGGGCTACTTGTATTCCTGAGAAATATAAATGGGAAGACAGTATTCGTTCTTTTTATTCCTTTCATAAATCTATTTATGCATTTAAACGCTGAGCAGCTCTTCACCATCGTGCTTCATGTACACTGCGATAGTAAAACAATACAGACGTGACTATCAATTGTGTATATATACCGCAGTATCTATTTAATACACGATTTACCTGATAATAACACTGGTACTTACCTAACGTGATTTGAACGTTAAAATAAACGGCCATTTAGCCAAACCAACCGTATTAATTATATATCACGAATTTACTTTGTGCTAGGATGTTCAAATGGTCAAACGTGCATGAACTGTTGTTGTTGTGGTCTTCAGTCCGGAGACTGGTTTGATGCAGCTCTCCACAATACCCTATCCTGAGCAAACCTCTTCATCTCCACATAAGAACGGCAACCTACATCTGTCTGAATCTGCTTACTATATCCATCTCTTGGTCTTCCTCTGCGGTTTTTACCCCACACACTTCTCTCCAATGCTAAATTCACAATTCTTTGATGTCTAAGAATGTGCCCTACCAATCTATCCCATCTTTTAGTCAAGGTATGCCAGAAATTTCTTTTCTCCCCAATTCTCTTCAGTACCTCCTCATTAGTTATGGGATCCACCCACCTAATCTTCAGCATTCTTCTGTAGTACCATATTTCAAAAGCCTCAATCATCTTCCTGTCCGCACTGTTTATCGTCCATGTTTCACTCCCATACAAGGCAACACTCCATACAAATGCCATCAGAAAGGACTTCCTTAGGCTTAAATCAATATTCGATGTTAACAAATTTCTCTTTGTCAAGAATGCTTTTCTACCCATTGCCATTCTGCATTTTATATCCTCTGTACTGCGACCACCCAAGTAAAAAAACTCATCTACCTCCTTTATTGCTTCTTTACCTAATCTAATTCCTTCAGCATTGCCTGATTTTCTTAGACTGTACTCCATTACCCTAGTTTTGCTCTTGTTAATCTTCATATTATATGCACCTTTCAGCACACTGTCCATTCCGTTCAATTGCTCTGACAGAATTACTATGTCGTCGGCAAAACGCAATGTTTTTAATTCTTCCCCCTGAACTTTAATTCCTTCACCAAATTTCTTACACACCAGGTGGAACAATTTTGTCATGGCTGGTTCTCCCAGAGACTTCAGTAGCTCTGAGGGAATATCATCTACTCCAGAGGCCTTGTTTCGACTTAGGTCTTTCAGGGCTCTGTCAAATTCTTCTCTCAGTACAGTATCTCCTATTTCATCTTCATCTACATCCTCTTCCCTTCCTACAATATTGTCTCGAAGTTCATTTCCTTTGTAGAGCCCCTCTATGTACTCTTTCCACCTTTCAGCTTTCCCTTCTTTGCTGAGAACTGGTTTTCCATCAGAGTCTTTGATATTCATAGAGTTGTTTTTCTTATCTCCAAATGTTTCTTTTATTTTCCTGTACGCTGTATCTATTTTTCCCCTATTTATACATTCTTCTAAACCTTGCATTTGCCTTCTAGCCACTTCTGCTTATTTTGCACTTCCTGTCAATCTCATTTCTTAGTCGTCTGTACTCCATTTTGCCTGTTTCATTTACTGCATTTTATATTTTCTCCTTTCATCGATTAGATTTAGTATCTCCTGTGATATCCAAGGATTTTTTGTAGGTCTTGACTTCCTGCCTATTTTGTCCTCTGCTGCCTTCATTATTTCATCTCTCAATGCTACCAATTCCTCCTCTACTGTTTTATTTCCCCCCGTTTCTGTCAATAGTTGCCTAAAGCTCCCTCTGAATTTTTTAAGAACTTCAGGTTCCTTCAAATTATCCAGGTCCCATCTCCTTATTTTCCTACCTTTTTGTAGTTTCTTCAGTTTCAGCCTACATATCATAACCAATAAGTTATGGTCAGAGTCTATATCTGCCCCTGGGTATGTTTTACAGTTTAAAACCTGGTTCCGAAATCTATGTCTTACCATTATAAAATCTATCTGGTATCTCCCGGTGTCTCCTGGTCTCTTCCACGTATACAACCTTCTTTAGTGATTCATAAACCAGGTGTTATAACTAAATTATGTTCCGTGCAAAATTCTACCAGGCGGCTTCCTCTTTCATTCCTTTTGCCCAGACCATATTCACCTACTATCTTCCCTTCCCTTCCTTGTCCTACTACCGAATTCCAGTCTCCCTTAATTGTCTGAATAATTTCTTTTAGCTCATATATTTCTTCGATCTCCTCATCATCTGCAGAGCTAATTGGCATATAAACCTGTACTACTGTGGTCGGTGTTGGCTTCGTATCTATCTTGACTACGATAATGCGATCACTGTGTTGCTCATAGTAGTTTACCCGCGTCCCTATTTTCTTATTCATTAACAGACCTACTCCTGTAACACCCCCAACTGATTTTGTATTTATAACCCTGTACTCGCCTGACCAGAAATCCTGTTCCTCTTTCCACCGAACTTCACTAATCCCCACTATATCTAACTTCAACCTATCCATTAACCTTTTTAAATTTTCTAGCTTCCCTACCCGATTAAGGGATCTAACATTTCACGCTCCGATCCGTAGAATGCCAGTGTTGTCTTTTCTGATGATCACATCCTCCTGAGGAGTCCCCGCCCGGAGATCCGAATGGGGGACTATTTTACCTCCGGAATATTTTACCCGAGAGGATGCCATCATCATATGTTCATACAGAAGAGTTGCATGTCCTCGGGAAAAATAACGGCTGTAGTTTCCCCTTGCTTTCAGCCGTTCGCAGTAACTCTGTGGCAAAGCCACATTAGCTGATGTTACAAGGCCAGCTCAGTCAATCATCCAGACTGTTGCCCCTGTAACTACTGAAGAGGCTGCTGCCCCTCTTCAGGAACCACACGTTTGTCTGGCCTCTCCACAGATACCCCTCCGCTGTGGTTGCACCTACGGCACGTCTATCTGTATCGTTGAGGCACGCAAGCCACCCCACCTCGGCAATGTCTGTAGTTCATGAGAGTGGGCATGAACTAGTCTAGCATAAAACCAGAACTGTTTGCCGCCGGGCTATCAATGTGGTACGTTATAATGTACAGTGCAGAGATTTCCAAACTGTATGTCACGACACCCAAGGGTGTCGCGTAGTGCCACTATCGGTGTCGCAACAACAGCAAAATCTTAAGATAAAATAAGACAGCACATTGTGGAAAAGATACTAAACGTCCTTCAGTTTGTTCTGTGTGCACTTTAAGTACAAGTGAATCATTAAGATTACTATTTCTTCAAAGTATCATTTATATAGGTAAATGTTTCTA
Organism: Locusta migratoria; assembly: GCA_026315105.1. Lineage (NCBI taxonomy): Eukaryota > Metazoa > Arthropoda > Insecta > Orthoptera > Acrididae > Locusta > Locusta migratoria. The sequence goes on along the minus strand of CM048748.1, from coordinate 472,396,816 downwards.
ATTAAAATCAGTGTGTTTCTTCTAAAACTTTATATATTCGAAATGGTGTGGCGACTAGGAAGAGTTTGGAAAGCTCTGGTATAGTGTGTAAGAAAAAAAATTCGTTGAAAATTACAAAAAAATATCATATGGGTTTATTATTTGATGCAACTGTGACGGCCGGCCGCTGTGGCCGAGGAGACTGAGGCGCTCCAGTCACGGTCCGCACGGCCACTACGGTCGGGGGTTCGAATCCCCCCTCGGGCATGGATATTTGTGCCGTCCTTAGTATTAGCTAGTTCGTAAGTAGTTTGTAAGTTTAGGGACTGATGACCTCGAAGTTAAGTCCCATAGACTATACAAACATTTGAACATTTTGAACAACTGTGACGTCAAATAGTACAAAATGTTCAAATGTTTGTACAACTTATGGGACTTAACTACGGGGTCATCAGTCCCTAAACTTACAAACTACTTACGAACTAGGTAACACTGAGGACGGGACAAATATCCATGCCCGAGAGGGAGTTCGAACCTCCGACCGTAGTGGCCGTGCAGACCGTGACTGGCGCGCCGCAGACCGCTCAGCCTCTGCGACCGGCTAGAACAAATCTCCTTACTGTTTGCTGTTCATGACTATCTGACCTTGTAAAAAAATGCAGAAAAGCATTTCCTCCTATACAACAACAGGCAACTGATCACTAACTTTTTGAATTTCAGAAAGATTGCTCTTTTAAGCAATATATGAGTAAAAGTCTAAAGACAACTAAGAAGTGTTTGCTATAAATCAATATGGAGATTTCTATTTGCTTGTGGACGAAGCCTTTTCGATTTGCGAAGGACACATGTGCGAGATGGGTATTCCTGTCGAAAAAATAATAATTATTAGGAAGAAGAAAGTGATGCCTGGGGAAAAGGCTGCAGACGAGATGCTGACTTTGCACCAGGAACTGAGAAGGTAAATATTAAAGTGCATCGACAGTTCCAACAAGAAATTGATACACGTTGCAGAAACATGGAGTGTATATCACAACATTTTGCTGTTTTAGAGCCCAGAAATCCGATTCAGAAAAGGAACTTCCCATGATTGTAAAACGTTTAATTGACAATTACGATGAGATTTCTGAAGATATCCTCGCAGAAATTCTACGGCTGCGAAGATTTCTGCAGGCTGCTAATGTCCCAAAAGAAGAATCTCTTGGATGGACATCTTTAAGAGTTTTACAGTTTGTTGTTGAATATGAAATTTCTGAATCTGTTCCGAACCTCATTTTTGCATTAAGATTTTTCTTAACTTTGTGTGTTTCGGTAGTGACCTGTGACAGAAGTTTCTGAAAGCTGAGACTCATTAAGAATTACCTTAGCTCTACTATGAGCCAAGCAAGACTCTCTAATTTGGCAATTTTGTCAACTGAAAAATTTCAAAATTTTCTGCAGAGAAAGTTAGACGGGTGAGATTGTAAACTGCATGTGAAAGTCACCAGTCATTAAGACAGTCTTTAGCTATTTCTTCTGCTTGATTAATAATCGATTAAACTATGTTATTTATAAATACTAGTTTTATTTATTTCCTTTCATACAGACTGTATACAAACTAGTTAACTTTCTATTTTGCTCATTTCATTACGTGTATCAAAAATTTTTTCCTCTCTCCTTGAAATTTTTTTCCATTCTTTGTAAGGTTGGCGAGAGTGGTGGTGGTGGTGTTGGAGGGGGGGGGGGTGAAAGATGGATCATTGAACCAGGTGCCAAACTACTTAGCTACGCATCAATTCAGCGTGAAAGGAATACGCAAAAGAATTTTCACTTAATTTTTGCCTTTCATACAGCCTTGAGCATGTTTTGTTATAAAAACCTAAGCGATAATTCCGTAGAAAACAAATTTATGTAATATTTTGTACCATGTCATTAATAGATATAACGTACTGTACTTATTTTCATATCTTTGCTGTAAACGAAAGACTTTGTTTTATCTTTGGAATGTGTCTTGCACTGACAGTTGTTGCGTTTAAGGAGTCTGTGTGTGACTGTCGTGGAGAGCAGTCGATGTCTGATTTGATAGAGATGAGTCGAAGAGTAGTGGTCGTGGAACTGTCGGGTTAGTCTGTCTCTGTGTTAGACTCCAAGAGTAACAAAGAATTTCAGATAATTTTGAAGAGTCGCAGCAAAGTTTGCAGATTGTAAATTTTGTATGGAAATTAATCTGTCTCAAATAAGGGAATGTGTACTTTTCTATTGTTATGTCTGCTAGCCTGTATTTGAACTATTGTAGTTGGTGTTTGTCTTTTTGCTAATGAATACTGTTTAATTCAGCTCGCATTTATCATTTATCCCTGGGTCATTTTACCAGTTCCTTTCACCAATTTCAATTGCTATCCGTTCTGATATTGTTTCTTATGATAGAGTTGCATAATTATTGTGTTTGTAAAATTTATTTGTTAATTAGAACAGTTCAGTATAGGCATTTTGTCATGATAAATTGGTCTATTAATGAGAGCAGGAAGTAGTTTGTTCATAAACCCAGTAAAGTTCATAGTTAGAGATTTTCTGAGTCTTATTGAAAGTTCAAATTATTAAGTCTATTAATGTTACTAACAGGTAACGTGATATGTCTGATCTGAAATGAAGTAGATCACGTAAAGAGTAAGAAATATTTTCAGTGAGTGATACTTGAAATCTTTACCGGATATGTACGATATTTTTTTAGTATGTTGAATCAGTATGGCAATTGTTGTTCAGATCGGCACATTATCAAGTGCAGTGATTTTGGTATCCAATCTCAAATATCTCTGTTTAACATCTTGTTTATTCTAGTTACAAAATTCTCATAGTAGTAGCACGCTATTTGTGTTGGCTCTCGCAGTCGAATTGTGCTTGTATAGTGTGGCTATTGGAATATGGTGCACGTTAACAGAGCTGAATTTTTCATTTGCTCACATTGTCACACACGAGATTAATGTGTACACCAATTACGAGTTTTAATTACTGTCAACTTATTAACTACTGTATAATTTAATGTGTTATCCGTTGCGCACCAAACCAAACCACATATACGTAAGATTATTGCATTCCATGTCAGTTGCTATTTATTCTAACAGGGCATAGGAAGGTACTAAGTCTCATTGCTTAGTCAAATTATTTTGTAACCAAAACCGCAACAGAATAATTATTTGTGTATTTTAGCGGGGACGGACGCTTAACACAAACAGTGACACGCTCGCCCCACACATACTACCTTCAGCATCCTTTCGATCACAAACACACACACACACACACACACACACACACACACACATTCACACTACTTTTATGCGCTTCTACCGATTCCAAAACGAAGCGTTTGGTGACAGTTTCCAACATCTGTTCAGCCGATGTGACAAGTGTATTGTAGGCAGTGGAGATTACTTTGAAGGTTTTATTGTAACCGTCGTTTCCTATACTTCCTGAGACAATTCTGCAAACTTTTCAGACGCACTCGTATCGACCCACTTAACCAAATTCTCGAAAATGTTGACATACACGTAACAAACGCCAAGTTTTTTTTTGGTGAGGAATCTTATTTTAAATGGTGGCGATGTGCGGCATTTTCCTTATTGTCATGTTGCTGAATCTCTTGAACTGCGTCTCTTTGACTGTACTATTTGTTGTCCGTCGCACTTTGTGTCACAAAAAGTCCCTGTTCAGCGTTCAAGATAATTCTGTGCACGTCATGAAAGTACCCCGCAATCATTTTTAGAAGCACACATGCTGTAAAAATTTTGTACTCGCCAAAGTTCGATCTGCAGCCTCATCGACATACCACCACATGTTTTTACTAGACCGTTCATATCCGTAGCACCTGCAGAGATGTGGGTTTTAAGAGTCGCTGCTATTTGTACAATATGTGTGCGATCAATCTCAACCCCATTATCTCCACATCGTATCTCTTGAAACAATTCTAGAGCAATATGTATAAGCTGTGACTCTTCTGCATCAGTTTCATTCACCTTTTCATCTACATCTACATGGGATACTCTGCAAATCACATTTAAGTGCCTGGCAGAGGGTTCATCGAACCACCTTTATACTATTATCTCCCATTCCATTCTCGAATAGCGCGCGGGAATAAATAGCACTTCAATCTCTCCGCTCGAGCTCTGATTTCTCGAATTTTATTCTGATGATCGTTTCTACCTATGTAAATGGGAGTCAACAATATATTTTCGTATTCAGAGGAGAATCTTGGCGATTGGAGTTTCGTAAGTAGCCCACGCCGCAGCGATAAGCGCCGTTGTTGTAATGATTCACATCCTGTATCATTTCTGTAATGCTATCTCCCCTGTATCGTGACAATACAAAACGAGTTGCCCTTCTTTGAACTCTTTTGATGTCCTCCGTCAAACCCACCTAATAAAGATCCCACACTGGGCAGCAATACTCCAAAAATGGACGGACAAGCGTAGTATATGCAGTCTCTGTTACATCTTTTAAGCTTTCTGCCAATAAAACGCAGTCTCTGGTTCGCCTTTCCCACGACATTATCTGTGTGTTCTTTACAGTTTAAGTGCCGGCCGCGGTGGCCGAGGGGACTGAGGCGCTCCAGTCACGGTCTGCCCGGCCACTACGGTCGGGGGTTCGAATCTCCCCTCGGGCATGGATATTTGTGCCGTCCTAGTTCGTAAGTAGTTCATACGTAGTTTGTAAGTTTAGGGACTGATGACCTCGTAGTTAAGTCCCATAGACTATACAAACATTTGAACATTTTACAGTTTAAGTCTGAAGTAATAGTAATTCCTAGGTATTTTTTGGAGTTTACGACCTCCACGTTTGATTGATTTATCTTGTAAACAATTTTAAGTTAATAAGGAACAGCAGATGACCAATAACATTACTCTGTGGAACGCCCAATATCACCTTTGTTTTAGTCGATGCCTTACCATCGATTACTACGAACTGGTCTTCTATGACATGAAATCCCCTATCTAGTCGCAAATTTTGGCGATATACGATAACCACGAATTTGATTAATACAGGCACACAAAACTCTAGCAGGACAGGTTTAAAACGTCCTGAGGCTGAATGACGACTTCAATTGCATTTAATTGAAGCATAAGGTATATACGGGGTGTATTTCTGACGAGTAACCCGTTCATAATGCTCTGCTTGTTCAGATACACCGAGTGACGACACCTGCCCAGGACTTCAATTGATTTAAGAAAGTCGTAGTTCACTCGTGTTATCGGTTTGACGTCCTGTGACGAAGTGACGCTCTGCGTTGTGCACGCAGAGAATTTATACCTTATGCCAATTCTTTCTTAGATGTAGTCACACTATGATTTCCTCACCTCGAAAATCGACTAGTCGGTTATTCTGGTCAACGATACGTAGTTCCTGGTAGTTCAATGCCTGTACTCTCACAGGGACGTATATTGCTTTGGTTGGCGCCTCAGTAATGTTGTACCCAGATTCTGTTGTTTAAACAGGAGTTGGTTGCAATGTTAGACTCCACCCGATAGGTAGTATATCCACAGTTTGTTCGGAACTGTACAGTTTATTGGAGTCCTTCTTCAAGACTTGTCCTATCAAGCCTTTTCGACTACAGTCGATCGATGCACTCAATGTCGTTATTTCAGCTATAAGACTACTGATATTCACATGTAGTTCGATCCCTTTTCCAAATTGCTTTGAAACTTCGTTTAATTCTTCTGTGTCATACACACAAGGTTCTATTACCACAGTTTGTTTCACACCGTTGAGCTTCAAATGTAGCTCGTTGTTGGCTTCTGTGATATTCGTAATAGAGTTATAGGTTTCCAAACCGGTCACGGCTTTGCTCCAATCTCCACTGCTTAAGTCAGTCAGAGGGAAGTAATTTGCAATTAATAATGATGAACGATCATTTAAGTCACAGTACGGCATGATAGTTGAAACCTAACTGATGAAATGCTCTAAATGTTCATTCTTATATCCTTCTTCGTGAGCGTCAGAAGGAACATGAGGCACAAATGTCGACACAGGCAAGCATCACAAGCCTGTTATCGACGACCATGTTTGTAAAATATCACTGTAGTTCTGCTGGACATTGCAGGTTACCAAATGAGTGACAATATAGCACACTTTATATATATATATATATATATATATATATATATATATATATATATATATATATATATTCTTCTTGCTAACATAGGCTGTCCAATGAGTTCCAGGTCCACCAGCACCGTACTATACCACATTCACTTGAAGGCCACATGGTGTTTGGTAATGTATCACGCATTACCACAAATTGGAATCTTGAAATGTTGAACTTCTCTTTAGCAAACTTGAGCAGATCAGTATTAGTAAGCGGTCCATCAGGTAGAACGGCTAACGTGACTTTTTATATGTTTTTACATGTTTCTTGTATGGTTTCAGGTACAGTTCCAGAGACGACTCGTTCTAAAGGGCCACAGGGGCCCGGCCACACCAGAAAAGTTATGGTATACTTTTGCAGTATTATGTCAAAGAGTTGTAGTGTGACATGATCCCCTCGACATCCTAGCTCAATTCACAGTGACGCCATCAAATGGTTTGGCTCGCCTGCCAAAGAGGCGTGTGACATTATGAGCAACCAACTGAAAGACGAGTTCAAAATTCTCATGTATTTTGCAGCTTCGAAATTATTGATCCAAAAACGTTTGCTTCTTTTAGAGAACATTTTACAGCCACCTTGGTAAATATTTTTTCATTAAACTACAGTCCGTTTATTTGCCGCGATAAATTGAAGAATGAATTGTCAGTGATTTATCGCAGTGATACATTTAGAGGCATTACATCGGTTTGTGAGCTGTTTACTTTCTTTGTGGAACATTAATTTGTAAAATTGTTCACTGAGGTGCTCAAAACATTACGTATTGCGCTAACTACACCAGTTTCAACGGCAGAAGCAGAGCGTAGTTTCAGCACCTTAAAAAGAATCAAAACCTTCCTCAGCAACAGTATGAATAAGGAGAGGCTGAACTCACTGTCTGCTTGTTCCATTCACATGGAGGAAATCAGTGATATTCCAAACTTCTGTTGTTGTTGTGGTCTTCAGTCCGGAGACTGGTTTGATGCAGCTCTCCACAATACCCTATCCTGAGCAAGCCTCTTCAACTCCACATAAGAACGGCAACCTACATCTGTCTGAATCTGCTTACTGTACCAATCTCTTGGTCTTCCTCTGCTGTTTTTACCCCACACACTTCGCTCCAACGCTAAATTCACAGTTCCTCGATGTCTAAGAATGTGTCCTACCAACTGATCCCTTCTTTTAGTCAAGGTATGGTAGAAATTCTTTTTTCCCCAATTCCGTTAATTAACTCCTCATTAGTTACACGATCCACCCACCTAATCTTCAGCATTATTCTGTAGCACCACATTTCAAAAGCCTCTATCCTCTTCCTGTCCACACTGTTTATCGTCCAAGTTTCATCCCATACAAGTCAACTCTCCACACAAACACCATCAGAAAGGACTTCCTTAGGCCTAAATCAATATTCGATGTTAAAAAATGTATCATTTTCAAGAACGCTTTTCTACCCATTGCTATTCTGCATTTTATATCCTCTGTACTGCGACCATCATTTGTTATTTTACTGCCCAAGTAACAAAACTCATCTACCTCCTTTATTTTTTCGTCACCTAATCTAATTCCTTCAGCATCACCTGATTTTCTTAGACTGCACTCCATTACCCTAGTTTTGCTCTTGTTAATGTTCATCTTACATGCGCCTTTCCAAACTTCAACAACAGAGTAATTGACACGTTTGTCAGGCAGAAGAACAGACGTGGTCATTCACTATATAAATAACCAGTCAGAACACAGAGCTCATTAGTTAAGGTGCTAGTTAGGTAAAATACACATGAAACTGGTCGTAGCCAATGTTTTTCCCAGAGTTTTTTCCTCGGCCGTAAGGCAAAAGCCAGGAGGGTCCCTGTTGTCTCTGGTGCATTCCCAGTGGGGAAGAAGTCACACACGTCCTTCCACAGTTCATATTAATTTTGACATTACAATCAGTACACAGAAGTCCAACTACAATAAGTACGAACTTCAGCATGAGAAGAGCTGCTGAACTTAGGTTCGAATCCAAACACCTCCAAGCCCCTCAAGTTTTTTTGTAAATTGTGTCACCACAGCACAAACTCAGACACCCACAAAAGTACACGGAAATCCAGAGGAGCTAGTGGCCCGGACCAACTACGATATTAAACACACATAACCCCGCCCCCCGAGGAAAACAATAATAGTAATAAAATACAAATGTTGATGGCACATTTGTATTAGCTACAGTGTTTCGCGATTTAAATTAATTACTGCATAAATAGCATATTTAATATCGCTCGAATTTGTTTAAATGAAGTTATATAAATGGACGTTATATTATGAACACTTCAGACTGATTACTAACTTTTTTGTCTGGGCCCCACCAACTAAACTGAGCACGAGCCACCACAGTGCAGGCCTCTTCCATCACTCGGTTATGGCTTCAAGCATCCTCTAGCTGCTGCTTGGCATCTTTAGCATTATCCACCGTTCTGACAACAGCTGCTGCACCGCCGATTACTGAGAGTGCAGCAATAGCTGGAATTAAGAAAGGAATAAAATCACTTGACGTCTTCAGTAATAGTAGAAGATGTGGTATTTTAACCCTTCAGTCACTACCGTCTTTACCACTACCTTTTGCAAGGAGCACATGCCCAGGGCCCCCAGTCTGATGGGCGACTCGAAAAACTCGATCCTTTCTCCTATGTAATGAATTTTTTATGTGAATTTTTGTCGCACTAAATTCATCATAAAGACTCAGAAATTGTCTCGAAACCTGTCATATATGGTGTGGCGAGTGACTTGGTTTGCTGTCTGCACGCAAAATCGTAGTTATTATTGCGGGCCTCAGCTGCAGAACACACGGCGACACTGTTGCAGTAGACCTTGTGGCAGTCTGTTTCAGATATAACTTGGCGGATCATTGTACCCGATAGCGGCCTTCACACGACGCCACACGCGACTGCTGGTGACCGGCCAAGCAGCGGGTAGGGGGCTTACGTCACGAGACGTCAGTGCAGTCAGCCCGAGGCCTACGAGAAAGACAGGCCCCGCTAGAGCTCCTAAAAACACAGGCTGGCGTATCCGCCATTTTCATTCCATGCGAATGCTAAACACAATATGTAGCTTATACTAACAGTGTTGTTTTGTTCAAGTTAAGTGAAATATTTTGTAAATGCCCGCCATAGAGCCTTAGATCGTGCTACTTTGAGCTTGCATTCCGCTTGTCTACATCGATATGTTGATTAGACACAAAAATCTCCCGTTTTCTTTACTTGTTGCTGTTTTTCTTCGCTGTCCAAATAAAGAAAAAAGTGCAAGAAACATATATATTTCTGTGGTAAAAATCGCGTACTATGTTTAATTCTGCCGAAACTGGTCATCTAGATAAAGGTTTTAATAACTGTCAATATGCGACGTATGTTTGCCGTCTTGCAATAAGTCTTTGTTGTCTGCTGTGACAAATTCACCATATCAGATATTTGTACTCACATTGCTGAATGTACTTCTAATACGTTATTGAGGAAGTTTCAGAACGTATTACAAACACTAGAACGAAAAAGAATATTAGTGTACAGGATCTAAAGTTTACAGTCGGCAACAACCGTTGGATGGTATTTGTTCAATGTTCAAATGTTTGTTAAGCTTATGGTACTTAACTAGGGGGAATGGTATTTGAAAACCTAATCGTATAGAATGAGGAGAATAATCCTTTGTGTTGAACCTTCTCTACGGTTGACAGGTTTTCGTATGTAACATATCCTTGTCTTGTCAGTAATTTAATAATCCTTTTAAAGCAAATATTTCATTGCCAACATTAGCACTCTATACCGCCGCAGCTGTAAGTAAAATTTACGCAGTATTTTTGTCAGTTATGTTATAAGTCTCTGATAGATAAGCGTCAATATTGGCATTTACTAATGAGAAATTGAACTGAGGGTATATTTTGTGATAAAAAATCAGGTTCCATTTTTTCAAATTGCATACTACAAGTTATGACGATAAAACATCGAAATACCACAAATAGCATTCAACGGTAGTTGCCTGTTATCTTTTCCGTTTTAGTGTGTGTAATGCTTTCTCTCAATAATGTAATAAGACATATCTTCAACAATTTGTGCAATGTCAGTACAAAACTTTTTGATGTGGTGTATTTCTCAATATACTACATAATACACACATACTGTGCTCTGAAAACAGTATGTTCCTTGATGTTTTGCTGTGCTATGATATTTTGCTACTGCTAACTTCCAACATGCAGCTTTACTATTAAATATTACTTCAAGTCATAATAATATTTACTTACAATACGTAACTGTGAGCTCGGTCTGGGTTCCCAGTTTTTGCACTGACAGTTAATGATTGACTTTTTTCTTCTCTCAGAATCCCTCTGCAAACTAAACATTCTGTAGCCACCTCTGGAATGATGTGAGCAGTTTATGGCAATGCAACCACCCATAATGTCATGCTACAGTGCCGTGGCGCAAATCCTATAGCACCGCAGTATGTTTAACTTACGAGCTACAGGAACGAAAATTGCGGATGCGTCAGCTCGTACATACATGAGACTTAGCCCCAGCGCAGACGTCATGCCACATAAGCGAGTTAGTTCGGAGCCGGCGCGGTCGCTAGCTGATTGGCCGGCTGCTGGGGCACGGCCCACTGCCTCACAGCGGCCGGCCAATCAGCTAGCGACCGCGCCGGCTCCGAACTACCTCGCTTATGTGGCATGACGTCTGCGCTGGGGCGTATCCTTCCAGCACCCCCTATAGAAGAAAGCCTGCGGACGACGTCACAACATGGCGGCGGTGAGAGGCTTAGAGTCCTCTGAAAGATCGTAAACATTAGCAGTGCACGCTGTTTATAGTGCATTCTTTCGTTCAGGCGTGTGTTTATTAAGTAAATTGGTGTTGTGTGCGGTGTGATCGCTACGCTGGATGATTTGTGTGTGTGAGAAAAACGTGTGATCTCTTTTTTACTGACAAAATGCCGTTTGGCTGTTCTGTACCGAAATGTAGAGGAAATTACGATTGTGGCCCAAACGTTACAGCCTTTAAACGTCCGGAGAAGAAGAAATGGATAACTTGGCTCCTCCTTCAAGTTAATGAGTAAGTTTTCGTTTTTGTTTAACCTTATGAAATAGTTTTAAGTCATGACTGTTTACCGTTGGATATTGCGATTCATTTTATTTACGGAATTACCCCCATTAGTTTATTCTTCTCCGGACGTTTAAAGACGGTAATTTTGGGTCACAGTCGTAATTTCCTCTACATTTCGGCACAGAACAGCGAAACGGCATTTTGTCGGTAAAAAAGCAATCACACGTTGTTCTCACACACACAAATCGTCCAGCGTAGCGATCACACCGTACACAACACCAATTTACGTAATAAATACACTCCTGAAGGAAAGAATGCACAATAAACAGCGTGCACTGCTCATGTTTACAATCTTTCAGAGGACTCTAAGCCTCTCACCGCCGCCATGTTGTGACGTCGTGCGCAGGCTTTCTTCTATTGGGGTCGCTGGTCCTTCCCGTTGGCCGCGAGACAGCCCCAGCAGCGGCGGCGTCAAACGCTACAGCAGCTGCGCCGTTCTCATGTGGCGCCGCACAGTGGGGATGCACGAGCGCCGCAGAGCGTAGTGGAGGGATAAGTCCAGCAACCACACAGGGCTGTACGCTAGAGACGGGCAAACCCGTTCATTTTTAGAACCTAGTTCACTGGCGATAGTTTCTTTTTTGGAACCGTGCCTTTCCACTCGTTCACAGTTCCTTATTTATCCAGTTGTCAATGTCTATGGTTTTCATAACAGTCGAAATAGCAAACTAGTAGCATTGGCTCTGTACTCACCACTGCGTCTTAAACATTTTACAGAAGTTAATTCCCTACAGTCGATGAAGCACCGGTGTAAATCGCAATGAGCACGCTGCTTCACCGTGATCCAGTATATACAAGGTGTTTCACTAAGTGTGTTTGCCTCTGTAACTTATAAAATAATAGGTGACGGGAAATTTTAATGCGGTAGGTCAAGAAATGTTACACTTTCTGCGGAGCTATGAACATAGTTTATTGTATCATTTTCCAAAGAGTTACAGCACAAAGATATCATTTTTTAAATGGAACAGTAGTTTTTTTCTATGGTGTATTGGATTCGTTTAAACCAGTTGCGTCCAAATCAATTTAAACTACATTCCTATCACTGTTAGTTTGGGAGCTACAACCCTTCAAAGTTCCGGGGGCGGAGGCTGCGATAGCGTATCTGCCTGGCCGAGTGGCTAGTCCCTGGGGCTCGACCCACTGTCTCATGACCACCAGCCAGTCAGCAACGCTGTCGTAGCCTCCGCCCCCTAAACTTTGAAGGGTTGTAGCTCCCAAACTAACAGTGATAGGAATGTAGTTTAAATTGATTTGGACGCAGCTGGTTTCAAAGAATCCAATGCACGATAGAAAAAAACTATTGTTCCATTTAAAAAATTATATCTTTGTGCTGTAACTATTTGGTAAATGATCCAATAAACTATGTTCATAGCTCCGCAGAAAGTGTAACATTTCTTGTGTTGACCTACCGCATTAAAATTTCCCGTCTCACCTATTATTTTATAAGTTACAGAGGCAAACACACTTAGTGAAACACCCTTGACAGCTCGATACTGAGTTGGAACTGCAATGTTTGATCGAAAAGGGAACGGCCCCACGGCCGCCTTGGGGCTGGAACGGGAACGGCCACGCGACCGGGATCGCTGAAGTGAACGTTCCTTGTGACCAGTTCCTCGGTCGTTCCATTCACTCTTGTGAACCATTTCTTTGGACCCGTTCATTCGCGAACGACCCATCTCTACAGTGTACAGAGTAGTGGCATTTGATGGTAGAGCCAGTTATTCGAACTAGGAGTCTTCTTCTGACGGTACAGTCGTTTCCAGTTTTCAAACACGCAGAAATGAACAGTTCATAACAAAAATATGAAAGATGATGTCTTTCCATGTAAAGTAATTGAGGAAGTGCAAAAGAAATCCTAGTGAGCATGCAAAGGGTCTCATAACCTCATACTCTACCGTAACTACTATCCTTGCCAATGACATAAGATCCAATGCTTTGAAAACCGGGCCAAACGGTGAGAAAGGAAGGATTTCATACGTGGAATAATGCTACAGACTTTCTTTCGACAATAGGATGCAGGTAACAAAGCTATTTCGAGCGCATTACTGAAAGTTTCATTTTAGCATTAATCTCACTTGTCCGTTGATTTTAGCATCCCCCTACAAAAACGTATAAACGAGATTTCCCTGCATATCATTGTGTTTTCCTGGACACATTGAGAATTATGAGCATGTAGCCAATACGACATTTCATATTTCCCCCTGTGTATTATTGCTGGTTTTCCACAACAAACGTCAACAACAACAACAACAACGGAGTCTCTCAGCAAGTTTTATGTGAATTTATGTTCTGGGCACCTGATGAAAAAAATATATACTTGTTACTCGATGTGTAACAGTTATATGAGTGTACCTCAATCAGGTAGTAAAAGATAAAACAATAGGCTTGAAAAATTTGCAGCATTCGTCTCGTCATGGTAATCTTCGCTTTTAGCTCCGAATTTGAAACTTAAAAATTTACTTAGCACTAGAATTACTGATTTAATGAACTGCAGTAATTTAGTACAGGAACATTTCCATCAATTTTTATTAACGCATTTATAAAATCTTTGTGGCCATTGTAAGTAAATTAGGTTTTGTTACCTGCGCGTGCTCTAATAAGACGTTGTACTACACTCACAGGGTGTAGTATGTCAACTGCCCAAATATTTATACGATATACCTACAGGATGCAGGGGTTAGGAAGGGTGTATGACAGGCTTGTAGCCTTTCTCCAATGTTATTCATTTTGTACATTGAACAAGCTCTAAAGGAAAGCAAGGAGAAATTTGGAGAAGGAATTAATGTGCAGGAAGGAATAAAAACCTATCCTTTTCCTGATGCCATTGTAATTCTGTCAGAGATAGCAAACGACCTGGAAGAGCAGTTGAACGGGATGGACAGTGTGCTGAAAGGAGCACATAAGATGAACATTAACAAAAGCAAAACAAGGGTAATTGAATGCAGTTTTAGAAAATCAGGCGATGCTGAAATTAGGTAACGAATCAATGAAGATGGTAAACGAGTTTTGTTAGTTGGGCAGTAAAATAACATATGATGGTCGCAGTACAGAGGATATAAAACGGAGAACGGCAATGGGAAGGAAAGGTTTTTGAAAAAGAGAAATTTGTTAACATCCAATATTAATTTAAGCGTAAGGAAGTCATTTCTGAAAGCATTTGTGTTGCCTTGTATGGGAGGGAAACATGGACGATAAACAGTGCCGACAGGAAGAGGATTGAGGCTTTTGAAATGTGGTGCTACAGAAGAATGCTGAAGACTGGGTGGGTGGATCGCGTAACTAATGAGGAGGTACTGAACAGAAATATGGAGAAAAGGGATTTCTGCCATACCTTGACTAAAAGAAGGGATAGATTTGTAGGACATATTGTTAGACATGAAGGAATTGCGAATTTAGCGTTGGAGGGAAGTGTGTGGGGTAAAAATCGCAGAGGGAGACCAAGAGATGGATACAGATAGCAGATTCAGATGGATGTAGGTTGCCGTTCTTATGTGGAGTTGAAGAGGTTTACTCAGGATAGGGTAGGGTGGAGAGCTGCATCAACCCAGTCTCCAGACTGAAGACCACAACAACAACAACAACAACAACCTACCCTGTTCACAGTATATTTTTATTTTACTTAGTCAATGCATTTACTACATACATGTACACGTTTCACAGTAACGTTATTTGTTGCTTTGAACACATCTGGTAAATAACTAAAGTGTTACTTATACTAAGATTTCAACGTGTAAAAAATAGATGGGCATTAAAAAATGATCTGACATACCTGAAGTCCAACTTGTGGCTGAAGGTATTTCACTTAAAAGATGTATTTTCTCTTATTCCGGGAGAAGTGACTTTATTGTGGGACGCTGCTTGCCATGTGGAAGTTGCGTGTCCGTCTACACAAAAATGTAAGAACTCTTCATTCAGTTTTTTCCTGCAGTAAGGAAAAAATCAGCTATCGTCGCCTAATTTTTCTCCCACGTTCTTTACTCTTCTTATCGTCTCAAGTGAAACCCCAGCAGTAGCTTGAACTTTATCAAGGAAGCTCTTTTATGCGATTTCATCCTGTCTTTTACGTCTTCCGACATAAACTTAATTACGGTATACACAATATCTTGCGTCTGGTTATGCAGAACCCTTCCTGCACCAACTAGTGGAGACTGCAATGCCGATATATATATATATATATATATATATATATATATATATATATATATATATATATATATATATATATATTGCGGAGCCCATCTAATCACATACAAATGTTTAACATTGGAAGCAGCAACACATGAACAACTAGAAGGTTCTGAAGCAGACTGATGCGGCCTCCCCTCAGAACAAAGTAATGAACTGCGCATCGGCCAATGCATCCAGTCCTGATGAATTCGGCTTTGTTGGCGTTTGTACCTTACGAAGCGATGTTTCGTTATCGGGGTGCTTCGAAGCGCCAATTGATTCTAGGCGATTTACGCGATTCTATCTGTTTACTTTGCAGTGCCTACTTGATTTTTTTGTAATGTCTTTCAACAAAGTAAGAAAGAACAGACTTAGTGGTTCAGAAAAAAGAAAAAAAAACTTCCAATTCAAAAAGAAACCATCAGCAGATTACCTAAACTTACTTCATTTTTCACTGTTGAAGAAACTAACAGGCAGAGTGATTCATCTACCCCATCATCTCAAGAAATTTCTAAATCTCAAAGCTTAGAAACGGCGCCAATGTTTAACATAGAAGATAACATTTGTGTTTCGAGTTCATCAGTTCCAGTTATGAAGACAGCTGCACACAGATCACAGCATGCTTCTTCCATCTCAAGCCACTTGGATTCACCAGACAGAAGTATGTCAGAAAACATATCTCACGACCCTGGTAAGAATTGTGATGAAATTTTAACGGAAGAAGTCCGTCATATTTGGATTCACAAGGGTCCTGAGTTTTTCCAAAACAAAAACAGCGACTTCTCAGAAACCACTACACATTTTGTTGATGTAAGTGGTAAAACAAAAACCGGTAAATTAACTAGGACTGTTTTCACTCGAAAATTCACGAATGGTGACTATTTGGAAAGAAAGTGGCTTTTGTATTCATCATCCATGAAATCTGTGTATCGTTATTGTTGCCGTCCATTCAATAACTCTGTCATTAATAATTTGAGTTCTTTTAGGAGGTACAAAGATTGGAAGCACATAAACAACTTATTAAATGAGCATGAGGATAGTTTACAGCACAGGGAATCAATAATGAATTTTGTTGCAAGAAGCAAAATTGTTGCACGAGTTGATACTGGGTTGCTTTTCCAGTTTAATGCTGAGAGCACCTATTGGAGGAGTATATTGAAAATAATTCTTGCAGTTGTGGAATTTTTCCGTCAAGAGGACTAGACTTTCGTGGAGAAAATGATATTTTGGGGTCTGAAAACTATGGAAATTATTTGGTATGCTCAGAAGTAATAAGCGAATTTGATCCTTTTCTTGCTGATCATATACGAAAGTATGGCAATCATGGCAAAGGAAATACATCACATTTGTCTGCAAATATTTGCAATGAATTTGTTAATGTAATGGGACAGAATGTGTCAACGACGATTGTCAACGAATTAAAAGCAGCCAAGTACTATTCAATAAGCATGGATGGATCTCTCCTATGTTGACCAGCTAACTTTCACCGTTCGATACGTAAAAGATGGCCAGCCTGTTCAGAGATTTTTGCAATTTTTGCCTATGAAGGAGCATAGGGCTAAAAGTATAGAAGAAACTGTTATGAAGTTTTTGGATAGATTTGACATTTCAATAAAAGATTGCCGCGGACAGAGTTATGATATTGCAGCAAATATGGCTGGAAAGTATTCATGTCTTCAAGCAAGAATAAAAGAAAAATATGAATTTGCTATATTTGTATCATGTCCCACAGATTCATTAAATTTAGTAGGTATTCATGCGGCTGCATGTGTTTCTGAAGCAGTAGCATACTTCCAGTTTCAAAAAATTTTTCATTTTTTTTTCTGCTTCGAACAATCGATGGAAAATATTGAAGGAATGATTAGGTGCAAATAAAGTTCTGGAGTCCGTCTCTGAAACCAGATGGTCTGCTCTTGCTGACGCTCTTAACGCTTTGCATAGTGGCTACAATGGTGTTTTTGAACCTTTAAAGTCAATTAGTAGCAACACTGATCAGCCAGTGGAAACAAGATATGAAGCTCAAAGCCTTTGCAACCAAATGAAAAAACCTCGAGACCATTCTCCTGAGATATTGGATGACCTTTTGAAAACTATGAACAACACCACTGCATCTCTACAAAGTAGTACCGTCGCAATAGACGTTGCACCAAGACTTTTTGTATCTATATCCGAGTTCATCATTTCTGCACGCAGTAGATTCGATAAGCCAAAGAAAAAAATGTAGGTGCTGCATGAGGGTAATTCCCAAACGACGAGAATTTGCAGAAGCACATCACTTTTTCCGAAGATTCGTCAGAGACTGTCCAGCTGAGTGCCAAAGAAAAATCTCGTGTGGAAGTTTTTTTGCCTGTAATCGACACATTGGATTCTAGTTTGAAGCGACGTTCAGAAGCATACGAGAAAGTTTGCAAACATTTTAGTTTCCTTTCTCAGTTAAAATAAATCGATTCTGAACAGTTAAGAAACAGATGCAAAGAATTTGCAGAATTTTTTCATGCAGACGTTAATGGCGATGAACTCATATCAGAATGTTTTCATTTAAAACAATGTTTAAGAAACATTCCAAATGACTCTCCAGAGCTAAGTATATCATCCTTACATTCTTTAATAAAAGCAGATGAAGTAGAAGAAACCTTTCCGAATGTAGAAGTTGCTACCCGTAAGTCCAATTTGCAAAACAGTAATCACTAGTATTTTATTTGTCTATTTCTAACCATAATAACCAATAAATTCACTAAACAGAAGTACATTAGTCTGGTGAGGTGATGCAAAGAAAAATTCTGTTTCGTTGTAGGGTCCCCTAATCTGTGTGCCAGTCATCTGCATAGAAAGATACATACTCCAAAAAGTGTATATTTCGTATTCTGGAAATCTTTAAAGAAATCATTAACTTTAAAGAAAGACTAATTTGAGGAACTAATCATTAGTATTTGGTTTGTAATATTTTAACCAATTGTCACTAAATAAATGTGCACCATTCCGATCCATTCATTTAGTTTGTTTTAAGGGTCCCAAAACACTGAGTGGCTGCATGGCTTAAGACGGCCCTGCCTTCAGCAGTCAGTTCCTCCATGATTATTGTTCTCCAGGCCACCTTCAGCTGCACACAAGGCGATCAATATGCAGAAAATGAGCAGCATTGTCGCAAAATGCAAGAGTTTCTCGCGCATGTCACTGTTTAAGACGTCATATCCGGTGAACTATATATCGTATGTGATTCTTATACTTGCGGCGACCGTCCTCACGGATTGAAGCTTACGTGTATTAAATTTCATAACGATTGAAACAAAACTGTAGATTTGTATGCAACACGTACAAACATACCGACACTCTGCTTCATATATTAGATATCAGAAAACATGCCAACGATCCTTCCTCTACACCAGTACCATCTTCGCGAACAAGGGTTCTTCGTAACTTCCTCTCAACAAGTGTCGATATATTAGCTGGATTGATTACCTGTCGCCGACCCACTGACGCTGCACTACCCGGGTGACGTCAGAGGCACGCAGCGACGCGGTGCGGCACTTGCAGGACTTCTGCTGTACCTCCCACACGATTCTGGCGTATTTGTCTTGGATCGAGACCGAGCACTTTCCTTGTTACATCATCAAGGCCAGCAGCTATATTATTTCTCGTTTTGGAAAGCTATTTCCAACTCTTCCATCGTGAAAGGAGTACCTGTGTACTCTTCCTCACGAGTATTTCTCTGTAAAATGGAAACGAGCGTTTGGCTTTCTTGGCCGGGAGATCCCTTGCGCGATTGTTCGGCCGCCTTAGTTTAAGTCTTTTTAATTGACGCCGCGTGGACGACTTAACGTGCCAATGACGATGAGATGATGACGATTAGGACAACACACAACAACCAGTCTCCTGCCGGGAATCGAACCCGGGCCTCCTGCGTGATAGTGAGCGACGCTACCGCTGAGCTACGGAGACGGATATGTCTATGGAGTTTATTGTCCACAGTAATTTAGGAGCAG
This sequence comes from Locusta migratoria, assembly GCA_026315105.1. Taxonomy (NCBI): domain Eukaryota; kingdom Metazoa; phylum Arthropoda; class Insecta; order Orthoptera; family Acrididae; genus Locusta; species Locusta migratoria. The sequence continues at coordinate 472,377,482 of CM048748.1, read as the reverse complement.
TTTGGTCAGGACTTACATTGAATAGACTCAGAGGAGGACTTCTCGAATCGCTATTAAGTTTCTTCAGCGACATCTATGCTTACGATTGACCTGTTTCATATCTAGCTGGGTCCTAGTTCCCGATCTATCATTCGACAGGTCCTCCCCTGTTTGTGTTGTTTCTTCAGAGAACGGGTCAGCTCCAAACAGATGTTCGTATTTCTGAAGGTGAGACTTTGAGTGTTATCCAGTCCTGAAATGTAGGATGCTCTGCACCTCCTGGGAACATATCTTCGAGAGATAGTTTTCAGTAATTCGATGAACCTGTGTTTTGCTCAAGCATTATGACTTAGTTATCGAGATCAATGCTGAACTTTACCCACTAAGCTCTCTTAAAATGAAGTGTCCTTTAAATGGACAGTTTCTAGCTTCACCACAGTCGCCATCGTGCACATTATTGGACGGTGCTTCTTTGCATGTTGGGCATTGTGGTCACCCACAAAAATGTTATCTCGACTGACCATGCCATCTTCCACAGTTGAAGGAGGATACTAGCTTTGGGTCATGTATTAGTATCAATCACATCTGTTCAGTCCCTTCTTCGACGTCTTCCACGTTCTTATTAGTCTTCGAGTGGCTACGACATGTGCTACGACATTTGAAGTCACTGATGACCAGCTTTATTAGTTGAGATTGAAAATTAAGGGGTTCCACAAACTTGAACTCAGAATTTGGTGGTTTGTAGACTGATAGTGAAGCAGCATAACAGGCATCTGCTGGGTGGCCAGAGACAAGCTTACTTCGCAAGATGGCGAGGTGGCCTGTTCTTAGTGTAGTATAGTACCAACATAATCATGATCGAAAGAGGTGACTAAAGAGATCTCTCTGGAGCGCTAGAAGAGGGTATTATGTTCTTCAGATAGCAACGGGTTGGTAGACAGTACCTCTGAACGCGCTCTGCACCGTTTACACCGCGCCCTACATCCAGTGTGTGGTGGGGAACGCTTTTGGCGTGGCCTTACATTTCACTCTTGCTGCATCTGTCAAAGTAAGTACATTGTTCAGCGGATGGCGTGCTTTGTTTTATTTGTGATCAGGTTGTCTCGGTTTATCACTGATAGTTTTCTTGAGTAATTCTTTCGCCATGAGAGACAAAGTGTTTCTTCATTTACAGAGCTCGAATAATTCAGTTTAGATTTAGTATTTCCATTCTCATTCCGGTTATGATTTTGTGTCCAGTTTTCGGAAGTTAGAATTCACGTATGTGGCCGTCAGCCGTTGAGTGAATGTATTATGTTTGAATTTCCTTGCTGTTTTTAACTAACGTTTTCGTGCCTTCACTTTATCTGCGAGTATGCTAACTAATACTCAGATTTTCTGGTTTGATTCTGTCTTTCCTGTCTTGATATGACCGATTGCACCACGTGCTTTCATATCGTCTTTGCTTTGGCTTTCAGCCATGCTTTTACCGATACTAGACTTCTTCTATATGAATTCTCGCATGTGTTTTACATGCTTATTCGTAATTCACCAAGCTTGCTCACCATGTGGTCCTTACGAATAGTATGCTGCTGCCTCCCCACACATGAGTTCGTTTGGTGCATAGTGTTATTTTAATTTGTCCTTCAGGACACTCGCTATCTCATCAAAATGCCGCCGACGTGTCGTTTCGCCACTGTTATCAAGTGTTGACACATGAGTAATGTGTCTGTGAGTGAATGAATGAATGTGCTTTCGTTTATCCACTGTGTATTTGCAATTTTCCTCCCATCTTACCTCCATATTCATAAAGGACTGAAACAATTTCATTATGGGCAGTAACTTTATGATTTGATTCATTCTTGTACAAGGTGCTTTATTGTGGTTAATACGGTCTCCCCACATTTACTTGCTTGTTCATTTTAGTGAATAGGTAATTATTTAAAGTATCAAACCTCTGCTTTATAATTTCATGATCCCCGTCCCATTTTTAATTATCTATTCCTTTTTAACATAAATTTTGCGTTTGTTAAAACGTTAGCTGCTCCCTTAAGGAGTGAGCAGTTGGATAAATTCCCATTGCGTAAAGTAATTTAGAGCAGCAGTGAGCGTTTTAACATGCATTCACAGATCTCTACTGCCCAAGATCTTTCAATAGTAGTATAGCATAGCTGGTATCAGTGCAGGGTACCCACAATGCATTCCGCGAGGTACGGTACAGTTAACACCCTCCCACACTCTTCCACCCCTGACGGTGGCGTACTTGAGATCTGGCCGCCTGCCGCCACCGACTAATTTGCATATCAAATCGTACTTAGTGTGTATTTATTAATTACCTATGTACAGGTTGTATTACAATCAGAAACTCAGTCCTATGCCAGCATTGAAATGAGTTTAAGAAATACACTACACGAAACACTGACAATGTCAGTTGAAGATGAGTGTCAATGGTGGAAAGATTCGCTGTAATACAAAGGATAACGAGGCACACTTAATGATTACCTACAGATTTTCTTATGCAGCAGCTAATAGACACAAGTGGCAGCACCGCACAATCGATCGGTTGTGCTGTCAAAAGCGAATACAGAAATGCTTATAAAAAATCTCAACCTGTGTTCGAGTTTTTAATATTATAACTAGTTGACCCATGCAAGTAATTCGCACTCTATCCTGATCAGACACTGATAGCTGAGATAGTAATGGAGAAAAGCAGATGTAAGTACATATGTATAAAAGATAATAAACTTTGAATTGTAATAACAAATATTAGTCTCAGTATAAGAAAAATTATATAATTAAATACAATTTATCATGAAACATATAAAAATCATGTGTTGACTGTTTCATGATTATTTTAGTATTTTAAAAACTGTTTATTTTACGAAATTCAGTTAATTCGCGCAGTACACAACGCTTGCTTAAACAAGGTGAACAATCCCAGCAGCTGTTGTGCATCGATGTGTGAAACAGAGATCCCGTGATAAACTACAATTGCATAAAGAATCTAAACTACTGCAAAAGCTTTTGTGCCTATATGTTAAATTAATTTGTATAATTTTCGTCGTTACATCGAAGTGTATAACCGAAATCGTTTGATTAACTATACTTTACGTCGACTTGTATAACCTAAACTATGCTTGCATCAAAGAAGGTCTTTGGTTTGCATAAAGAATAAAGAATCTAAACAACTGGAAGATCTGTCGTTCATGTTAGTTAAACAGATTGTTAATAGATGTCACCTTCTACATTGTTTTTACGAGGGTAAGTCAATTATTAAACGCAAAGTAGTTAGTATTTAATTGTAATAAAATACGAAACTTAACAAGAATATCATTTTTCGACATAGTCTCCTTGCTTTTCAGTGCACTTCGTACATCGCTCTACAAGCTTCCTTATGTCCTCATAAAAGAAGGTTTTCGGTTGAGCTGCGAGCCAGGAATGCACCGCTTCCTTCACTGCTTCGTCCGAGTCAAATCGACGGCCCCTTAATGCCTGTTTGAGTGGACCAAACAAGTGATAGTCAGAAGGGGCAAGATCGGGACTATATGGAGGATGATCCAGTACTTCGAATTTGAGTTTCTGGAGCGTTTCAGCAATGTGGACAGCAGTATGCGGACGGGCATAGTCGTGCAACAACACAACACCTTCTGACAGCAATCCCCGGCGTTTGCTTCGAATTGCAGGCTTTAGCCTGTCAGTAAGCATCTCACTGTAACGTACACTGTTTATTGTTGTGCCCCTTTCACCATATTGTTCCAGTACAGGACCTCGTGCATCCCAAAAACCGTAAGCATCAGTTTTCCTGCGGACGGTTGGGTCTTGAAATTTTTCTTGCACGGCGAATTTGGATGTTTCCATTCCATACTCTGCCGTTTACTCTCCGGCTCGTAATGACGGATCCATGTTTCGTCACCAGTAATGATTGTGTCTAAGAAGTACTCCCCTTCGTTACCATAGCGATCCAAATGTTTTTTGCAGATGTCGAGGCGCGTTTGCTTATGCAACTGTGTGAGTTGTTTTGGGACCCATCTTGCACAAACCTTACGAAACACAAGTCTGTTGTGAATAATTTCATAGGCAGAACCATGACTAATTTGAAGACGATGAGCCACTTCATCAATAGTTAATCGTCTAAGAGAATCATTTCACGTGATCGCTCAATGGTTTCTTCATTTGCGGCGGTAAACGGTCTTCCGACTCCTGCTTAACACTCGTGCGACCATTTCGGCATTTTTCAATTCACTCGTGCACACTTCGTTGTGGCAAAACACTGCTCCCGTACTGTACTGAAAGTCTTCTATGAATTTCGGCCCCTGATACACCTTCCGCCCACAAAAAACGTATCACTGAACGTTGCTCTTCTTTGGTGCAAATATACAGCGGAGCAGCCATGATTAACAGCACGGCAGCGACAACGAAACTAACATAGCAGCTTGAAAATTGCAAAGATATAACAACAAATAAACAAAGCATGCGTCACCAACGTAAAACGACAGTACTACCAACATAAACAAAATATAACTAAATTGCGGATAATAATAGACTTACTCTCGTACATCGACCGTGCAAACCAAGTTTATACTCAGCGCGGTGGGTGATGGGAGCAACCTTAAACACATGTTCCATTTAAGATCGTTCGCCGGGAATTAACTTAGATTGAACGAACAGTTCAAATCTTCTCAACATGAAGTTTTTTGTGAAAACAATAACTTTCCACTATCTGTGTATTTTTCGTTATTAGTGGAGAACAAAATCTTGGAAATGATACCTCAATCATTAATTTTCGATACGTAATAGGAGAGATATGGCGTAATATGGGAGATATGGCGTACCCACAAAACACAGCGATGAGAAATAGTATATATGATTGTTAACGCTGCAATTTTTAAGCACGCAGCAAACCACCGACATCTTCACCAGTAGCTGTGTCTTGTCAGAAAAAAGTTAAAATTTTTGTAGAGCTTGTTGGTCTTAACTGCGGGTTCATCAGTCCCTAAACTTATAAACTACTTATGAACTAACTTACACTAAAGACAGCACGAACATCTATGCCTGAGGGGAGGATTCGAACCCCCGACGGCGTTTGGCCGCGCGCACCGCAGCATGGCGCCCGAATGCACACGACAATTCCACCGCGGCATGTGCAATAATTGAAGAACCCTCCAACTGCAGAAAATCAAATATTCCAATGATCTTTCTTACACATTTAGATCGAGATCGCTTTGACAATGTCTGTGTACTTTCAAAATGACAGTCGCAGCTTAAATACCAGTTATTACAGTAGATACTACGAGATGTAAAAGGTGTCACCTACACAACGTACAGCGAAAGCAGTGTTGAACAAATAAAGCCCAACACTGTTTTCATATATGACGGGCCGCGGTGGAGTACCGAGCGGTCTAAAGCGTCTCGCTGCGGAGCGCGCGGTTGCTCGCCGTGGAGGTTCGAGTCCTCCCTGGGGCATTGGTGTGTGTGTGTGTTGTCCTTAGGTTAGTTTACCTAGGTTTAAGTAGTTTGTAAGCTGCGGACTGATGGCCACGCAGTTTGGTCCGATAGATTTACAAACATTTGAACGTATTTGACGATGTTGCAGTGGAGAACAAAGATGACATTCGACGATAATTCTGTTTCGGCAGACGATGTATTTTATCTGAGTGAAACGTATTATTGAATCCAGAAGCAGACGCTGAGAGATAATGCAAACCTCATTATAGCTTTCAAACAAGACAATCTCGTTATAGATGAAACACTGAAACTGAATGATAGAGATACAGAAGGATTTTTCAAGATTTTGTACATATGTAGCCCGAAGACTGAGCTTTATGCATCAATGTATGCTACGCTACGTACAAATTCCCACGCAAGTGTGCCAGCAATCAGCCATCATGACGGGAATAGACAAAAGATTCGCATGTCGTGGATGCTGAAATTCAGGATGCAGTTGATGAGATGCGCGGGGAAATACTGGAGCTTTCTGATTTCATGGAAGAGAGTTTGCGCAAGAGGATAGAGTTGTACTATGAGCAAGAGTTTGAAGATACAAGCAAGGATGTGTTGACCTTGTCTGAGACTAGCAAGGAGCTAGTATCATATTACGACGTCCGCCTCCGTAGTCCAGTGGACAGCGTGGTTGGTTGTCACGCGGGGGGCCGGGTTCGATTCCCGGTCGGGTTGGAGATTTTCTCCATTCGGGGAATGGGTGTTGTGTCGTCATCATCACTCCATCATCATTGACATGCAAGTCGCCGAAGTGGCGTCAGATAAAGAGACTTTCACCAGGCAGGCTGAACACGACCCCAGTTGGGGTCTAACGGTCATAAATGCCACACGATCATCATCATCATATTACGACACTGTTCAGAACCTTAAGCGAGGGGATTAATGGAGTTGGTAAGAAAATTAACGACGCAGCAGTGACCTAGTTAATGTCACTGAGAAGGAAAAATTTGAAATGGATGCACTTATTATTGAGAAGAAGAAGAAGATGATGATGATTTTGATGATGAAGATGAATCCTATACAGGGTGTTACAAAATGGTACGGACAAACTTTCAGGAAACATTCGTTACGCACAAAGAAAGAAAATATGTTATGTGGACATGTGTCCGGAAACGCTTAATTTCCATGTTAGAGCTCATTTTAGTATTTCTTTTTAAATGTAAATTTCATTCCAACGTGATCAAATTGTAAATTTTCACAATCAACATGTGTGGACTGACGAGAATCCGCACGCAATTGTGCTATCACGTCATCAACACAGATTTTCTGTGAACATTTGGGCAGGAATTGTTGGTGATGTCTTGATTGGGCTTCATGTTCTTCCACCTACGCTCACTGGAGCACGTTATCATGCTAGAACATGTGCCTTTACAAAACACAACATGTGGTTCATGCACGATGGAGCTCCTGCACATTTCAGTCGACGTGTTCGTACGCTTCTCAACAACAGATTCGGTGACCGATGGATTGGTACAGGCGGACCAATTTCACGGCCTCCACGCTCTCCTGACTTCAACCCTTTTGACTTTCATTTATGGGGGCATTTGAAAGCTCTTGTCTACGCAACCCCGGTACCAAATGTAAAGACTCTTCGTGCTCGTATTGTGGACGGCTGTGATACAATACGCCATTCTCCAGCGCATCAGGGATTCCATGCGACGGAGGGTGGATGCATGTATCCTCGCTAACGGAGGACATTTTGAACATTTCCTGTAACAAAGTGTTTGAAGTCACGCTGATACGTTCCGTTGCTGTGTGTTTCCATTCCATGATTAATGTTATTTGAAGAGAAGTAATAAAATGAGCTCTAACATGGAAAGTAAGCGTTTCAGGACACATGTCCACCTAACATATTTTCTTTCTTTGTGTGTGAGGAATGTGTCCTGCAAGTTTAGCGGTACCTTTTTGTGACACCCTGTATAAGAGAGCACACAACCCCGTAGCCCGTATAGTACGTGCTGAGACGTCGAGCAAGCAGAAAGTCATCCAGGCGAGGAAAGCCGTTCCAGAGAAACTGTGACTGCTAAACTTGGGCCAGTTGAACGAGGATCATACGGTAAGAGAAACCTTTAAACCAACTACAGACGCCCACAAGCATCTCAAAGTGAATTGACTTTCAGAAGAAGACCTAATCGCTGATTTCGTCACCATTCAGAACGATTCTAGAATAGACAAAGTATATAGCGTCAGCACATTAAATCCATACATTCTGGGTTCTAAGACTGTAATATTAAATGAGAACACAATTCAGATTGGTGACAAAGAGTTTGGTCTAATGTATCTCATTTTCCTAAGCCTTGCTGAAGCAGAAGAAAATTATACACAAGCATATTTGAAACATTATGCGGAGATACTACATTTGACAGTAGAGCATAAGATTATAAGAAACCAGAGCAGCTTAAAATACAAGTCGATTATATAACATGTACTAGACGAAAATGGTGCTACTAGCGAAAGTATTGACATTTGGAGACCAGTCAAGTTCATGAGTATATATATTACAGTCGTCCAGATAACGTAATAGATAGAGTGTGCCTGCTCATGGCATCGACTGCTGCTGGTAATACAGATCATTCGAATGAGGCTGCTTCGCAACTTAGAAGAGTGGTACCATCGGATAAGAGGAAGAAGAAGTATGGAGACCGTGGTTCGTGAAATCCACAGACCAGCACGAAGAAGGTACCCCGTAGACATGTTATAATTACAGGCTTGGATGACTTATGGCGGGTTGGTCTTGTGGACATAAAACAGTATTATGGGGCAATTATGTTATTAAATGTTAGTTTCTGTACTATTTCTGGGATTTTATTATGCTAATAATTTATCATTGTGTTCATGTTTCTAAATGTTAGTTTCCGTAATATTGCTGGGATTTTATTATGCTAATAATTCATGATTGTGTCAATGAAGTGGCAATATGAACGGTTTCTCCGTGACGCCACTGTCCCTGTGAGAATGTGAACTTGCTTTATTCTCTATGTGCATGTACGAGAATCTTCTAGCATGGAAGTCTGTTTGTATGTATCAGAATTTTCGTCGTCGGCTGCTGGCTGGTAACTACTAGTGTTTCTTTGGCTTCATATAAGTAGGTAGTCGTTACCAACCTCTGCTTTTGATGCTACCAAAGAGGTTCCTCCACCCTTTGGTTACAAGTTAGGTTGGCAATGTCCGCTAGCGAGCCTCGAGCCTCGATAGGACACGCAAGTTTAAGAGTTAAGCTCTCCCCACCACCTAGTTTTCCCTAGGTTTTACCGATTTCCGGTGGATTTACAGTGGTGGCGGGGACTGGGTGGCAGACTTGGACATTCTGTGGCTGCGCTTCGAGCTGGTAAGACGTTCTGATTTTCTTTCCTCCCTTGAGATGGTAGCGATTCGTTGTCTGGTTTGTTAGACTTCAGATCTTCATTTTTTTGAATAAGTTTCTCCGATCATGTACGGAAGTGTATTCAATTTCATTTCGGTGTTTTTGCATAGGTAAAAACAGTGAATATGCAGCTAATTCGGTTTGATAATGGCTGGGAATCGGTAAACGGTGTGAGACTAGCTGGTGGTGTATGAACTCTGTTTAATTTCTCGCTAGCTTTGTAGAACGCGACTAATATGTGGGAATATTTTTATTCTGTATAGTCCGTGTGAAATATTCTTTTCTGTTTTCTCCTTCCGCGAGTGATATGTACTCCACGTGGTGTGTTCTCACAACAAAGCCTTCAGCTACCCCTGTGTCTGTTTCTAGACCCTTCAGGCAAGAAATCATGTATGTATCTTTCTGATTTTCCTTATTATATCGCGATCTCTCCGTCTATTTTCAGTTGCTGTTTCATTTCCAAACTTGTATTTTGCATTTGGCCGGCCGCGGTGGCCGAGGGGACTAAGGCGATCCAGTCACAGTCTGCACGGCCACTACGGTCGGGGGTTCGAATCCCCCCTCGGGCATGGATATTTGTGCCGTCCTAGTCCGTAAGTCGTTCGTAAGTAGTTGTAAGTTTAGGGACTGATGACCCCGTAGTTAAGTCCCATAGACTATACAAACATTTGAACATATTTTTTGCATTTGGACTCCGTCAATAAATTCTGTTCTAGCCTTGTACGCCCATCCTTGTTAGTTTGCTTCCGAAATACTAGGTATTTCTAGGGACTGCATGCCGTAATTTTTAGTTAATTTACTCCAAGTTTGAATTTATCACACTTTTCTGATTTTTGAAGACTGGACTTCATCCATCCATGTAAAACCTTCCCAACCGCGTCTAAATGTGTTTCTTTAGCTTCCTTATGATATCCTACGCATTTCTAAGGGTTGCATGCCGTAGCTATTTTTCTTTATTTTTCAGAAATTGAATTTTTGTATTTTTACTGGTTTTTCGGAACCACGTGGCCCCGAACTCCGACTTCAAGGGTTTATAGCTAGTCACTTGAGTTCTCGCCACTGCTCACACACCAGTGCCTTCCTATTGTATATTCTTGCTTCGTAATCTCTGTTTCCGTTGGTTTTCGTTGAAATGAATGCGATCTTTCAGCACTTCGTCTTCAGTGGGGTGCGAATATGTAATGTAGCAGACACGTGCCGTGTGTCTCAATAATTACGCATGCTCATGGTTTGATTTGAATGGAAATTAATCTTGCTATTATCGCGTACCATCTCAACTAAAGAAAGACAGACATGAGCGACGTACGAATTTTATGTTTTCTTGTGTTGTGTGGTACATCCTGTTACGCTAAATTTCGCCTACGATAGCGCCGCCAGCTTCTGTTTCGTATCAGCACGCTGAGTTGGGTAAGTTTCGCATTGCTTCGCGCGTGTGAGTGGCTGATTGCTTGTTGATTGTAAATCCCTCTTCCGACGATGTTCAGTTCAGATTACTTTAAGTTATTTTAAATGGGGATCCTATTTTATTGTTTAACAAAATTGGTGCCCCCCTTTGCTCCTGTCTGACGTGAATAAATAATTTATTGGTAATGAAACTTTATCCTAATTTTGAATATTAGTTAACGAATACCTTCCCTTTTTTATTTAATGTTGTTTTTCACCAGTGCTGAGAACAAATTCAGATGCATATTATCATATTTTTAATTCCTTTGCGCCATTAACCTTCTCTCGGGCACCTTCATGAAATGGTAAAGTTTGAGTCAGTTCTAAATTCTGGGCCAGGGAACAAGATTCTGTTGCAGGAAGAAGTTAGTAGTTCAACGTTTGAGTTCAACGCTCGCTCACTTTTGGACCACTTTAGGTTACGGTAGTAACACTAAAAGTGTGCCTTTGCGATCGTCTTTTGACAGATAGAAATTTAATTGAAATTAATGGCTTAACCGTCATCTGACGTGAAAAGTGAATGCATGAATTTATAGAGGAGAAAATTCTCTACAACTTTGCTCCTTATTTTTATTTTATTTATTTATTTATTTTTCATATCTCTTATCGTTTCCGAGATATTTGCAAAAATACCGGCGATTTTACGATGTCTGTCTGTCTGTCCGTAATGTATTCCCACTTTTTAAGTCGAAACGTTCAACGGATCAGCACCAAATTTTACAGACGTAATAGCTAGCCGCCAGAGATCTGAACCTCCCTTTTTCAAATATTTCGGACAAAAAAATACGTTAGTAACACTAAAAAAAGGCAGTTTTTACTATAATTGTAATTACAAACAAACTGTTCATCTGATACGAAAACTGAATAACCACGTCTGTAGAGGAGAAAATTCTCTACAACTTTCCTCTCTTATATTTCTTTCCATATCTCGTATCGTTTCAGATATATTTGCAAAAAATAACGGTGATTTGACGACGTCTGTCTGTCCGTAACGTGTTCCCTGATTTTAGATCGAACCGTTCAACCGATCGGCACCAAATTTTACAGAAATAATTGTTGGCCGCCAGAGACGAGAACCTCGCTTTTTCAAAAATTGCGGACAAAAAATTCGTTAGTAACGTAATTTTAATTGCAAATAAACTGTTCATCTGACACGAAACGCTGAACAACTCTAACCTGTGTTTCTTCCCTTAATATGCTACAACAGTGATTGTTTCCTCAATTACACGAATCTGAAAGAGATGCCTCGTTACACTGGTGGTTAAACATACAGTTAGCAGACGTCCGCATTTATGCGAACAAGTCCGCATTTTCCACGTTAGATGGAACGTCCGCATCTATTTTTACGATTTCTGGAAATGTCCGCATTTTTAAGCTTTGGAATTTAAGAACTTCCGATTATTGTTTTCATTTCATATTGTCAAAAATTTATAAACTTTTTATATTTATTTAAATAAACAAGTTTTTATTTACTTATAAACGATTTGTTATACTTGGAAAACTACAGATTAATATGAAAAACGGATGATATTGCTTATAATTGATGTTATGGTCTTTTTCATCGTAGCTGGAGGTAGCTGTGATGTCTACACCTTTGACTACGGTAGTTTAAGATGGTAAGTGGCTGACTGTTATTGTGTCGTTCCAGTGTTTTTAGTTATCATGCTTGCAGTGCGTTTTTATGTAGTATACCCGATTTTAGAGATCTGTTGTACTATACAAATGTTAACCCAACTAGAAATTTTTCAAATTACGTACTATACCTTTCTCATCGAATCGTCTTACTGGATAAGTTTCGTGATTTTTGAAATATAGCGTATGGGAAATGGGCATTTAGTGAACTCGTTAAAAATGCCCACTTCTTTTTTGCACTCCCAGCCCATAAAGCTTCTGTTGAAAGATTGTTCTCATTGATACAGGCACGATGGACAAAAGAAATAAACAGATTGTTAGTTGACACTGTAAGGCGGAATGTGATGATTAAATTTAGACATTTAAACTGAAAATTTTTCTAAAAAAAAAAAAAAATAATAATAATATTTGTGTCAGTCAGGGGCGCCGACTCCGTGGGTGCTCCGGTGCTCGTGCACCAACCCCCCCCCCCCCCCCCCCCCCCAAGAATTTTTTGGGGGTGCTGAGCACCCACATAAAATTGAGGTGGAAAATAGAATTGCATACATTTTTAAAAAATCGGGAAAAATCAAAACCTACCTTATGACTCAAGAGGAAATGCAAAACGTGGCCATAGCGAGAGACGGTATTTCATACTTGAAACAAATGATCAGTTTTGTACCCGGGTCCCCAAGCGAGTAGAATGAGTGTCCGAGTTTTACCCACTATGCTAGCTTTATTCATCCTGAAGCACGTCGGTCCTTTTGACCTTTCCGGTGTACGTATTTATGAACATTCAATTGTGTTCTTTCAGGAATTTAGCTTGAAGAATCTAATGCTGATGCTAAAGTTAATCGTTTTTCATTTATCTTTGTCACTTCCCTTGTTATTAAAATTATAGATTCAGTTGCAATTTGTAATGCTTTTCTCTCAGGCTTAAAAAAAACCTTGGACTGTATTAATACTGTCAGATGTCATGAACTTATCTCGAAGTGAAGAAAGTTACGATGAAGTACACAGCTCTTGCTCGGAACTGACCCAAGAAAATTGTTGTCGGACTTCGAAATCTCAAAATATTTCAAAGATTTCTTTAAACCTTGGTGACAGTGTTCTACGAAACGCTTTTGTCAGGAAGAATAGCTTCGCACAAAAAGTGTTAGATTAGTGTACAGTGAAAAATTATTTCACTGGTCGTGTAGAAGTTTTGGGGTGTTACTTATAGCGAAATATCCACTTCAGCCAATTAGATTGTGTCCTAATGCATCCATGCTGTCCTTTTCTTCCTCCACCTTATTCCTTCTATCTTTAAAATGCCAGAGAACTGCCTATTTACTTTTATCAAGTATTGCTCATTCAAAAATGCATGAACATGATTTTCAGGAGGGTTGGTTTCGAACATTTGTGAACCGTGATATAGAGCACCCACACTGATTTTCAAGTCGGCGCCTCTGGTGTCAGTGGAGTGAACTTTAAAAACAAATTAGATGCAGTGAGAAATGCTGATCTGACAAAGGCGTACATGAAATGAAGCCATGTTTGATTGGTGACAAGTTTTTATTTTTTATTTCCCATGCAAAAAATTTAAAGTATAAGCAGTGTCTTCAACCCAAAATCTATAAAGTGTCCTCATTTTTGCACTCTACGATCTGGTAACCCTAGTTAAACGGCGCTGTTCCCGACCATTGAGCTCTGCTCAAGGGACTGAAAACCCAAAGAGATTTTGGTCATATGTAAAATATACTAGGGGCAAAACACAAACAATACCCTCACTACATGATAGTAATGGCGATCCTGCCGATGACAGCGCTACTAAAACAGAGTTATTAAACATAGCTTTTAGAAACTCATTCACCAAAGAAGACGAAACCAATATTCCAGATTTCGAATTACGAACAGATGCTGCAATCTTATCAGAGTAGTGCAGCAACTAAAATCACTTAACAAGAACAACTCTTCTGGTCCGGATTGTATAACCCATTAGATTTCTATCTGATTATGCTGAAGCGATAGCTCTTTACTTAACAGCCATATACAACCGCTCTCTCAAAGACGGATCTGTACCAAAAGATTGGAAAGTTGCACAGGTCACATCGATATTCAAGAAAGGCAGTAGGAGTAACCTATTAAACTACAGGCCTATTTCATTGACTTCAATTTGCAGCAGGGTTTTGGAACATATCCTGTATTCAGATATTATGAATTATCTCGAACAGAATGATCTATTGGCCCAAGGTCAACATGGATTTAGAAAACATCGTTCATACGAAACACAACCAGCTCTTTATTGTCACGAAGTGATGTGTGCTATCGACAAGGGTTCGCAAATTGATTCCGTATTCCTTGATTTCCAGAAGGCTTTTGACACCGTATCTGACAAACGGCTTTTAATCAAATTGCGTGGTTACGGTATATCGCCCCAAATTTGAGACTGGATAGGGGATTTCCTCTCAGAGAGGACACAGTTCGTAGTAATCGATGGTAAGGCATCGACTAAAACAGAGGTGATATCGGGCGTTCTACAGGGTAGTGTTATTGGTCCTCTGCTGTTCCTTATTTACATAAACGATTTAGGGGAAAATCTAAGTAGCTCTCTTAGGTTGTTTGCAGATGACGCCGTCATTTACCGTCTAGTAAAATCATCTGAAGATATCTGAATAGTGTAAGAATTGGCAATTGACTCTAAATAATGAGAAGTGTGAAGTCGTCCACATGAGCACGAAAAGAAATCCGTTAAACTCTGTTTACAAGATAAATCAATCAAATGTAAAGGCCGTAAACTCCACAAAATACCTAGGAATTACTATTACTTCTGACTTAAATTGGAAAGAACACGTAGATAATGTCGTGGGAAAGGCGAACCAGAGACTGCGTTTTATTGTCAGAACCCGTAAAAGATGCAACAGAACTACTAAAGAAACTGCGTATCTACGCTTGTCCGTCCTTTTATGGAATATTGCTGCCCAGTGTGGGATCCTTATCAGGTGGGTTTGACGTCGCGATATACGGGAGACAGCGTTACGGAAATGATACAGGATCTGGGATGGGAATCTTTACAACAACGACGCTTATCGCTGCGGCGTGGGCTGCTTACAAAACTACACTCGCCAACATTCTCCTCCGAATGCGAAAATATATTGTTGACTCCCACTTACATAGGTAGAAATGCTCATCAGAATAAAATTAAATCAGAGCTCGAACGAAGAGATTCAGGTGTTCTTTCTTCCCGCACGCTATTCGAGAATGGAATGGGAGATAAAATAGTATAACGGTGGTTCGATGAACCCTCTGCCAGGCAGTTAAATGTGATTTGCAGAGTATCCCATGTAGATGTAGATGTTGACCTGATGACTGGGCTTGTTTCGCAAGTGGCCGCCACGTGGTTTCTACCCGCGGGGTTTGTACAGCATCGGCCGACGAGGCAGCAGTGGAGCCGTGTCTGCTTCAACTGCTCCACACACTGCAGCACTCGGCTGTCCCCGCGTCACGGATGCGCTCCCATCAACATTGCACCACAAACTCTTTCATTTGTCATTCGTTTGACGTAACGCCAACGTCTAGGGCACCTGTATACAGACGGGCATGCGCATCAGTTTCTGCTGTAGCGGCAGCTCCCGCCGCCATTTTTGTTCCCAGCGGTGATAGCGTGAAATTGTAAAAAACCGAGTTTTTCCGCTGTTATCGCTTTTAAATGTCGCTTGCTTCATTTCTAATACACATACCAAAACGAAAATATATATTTGGATTAAAAATTCATCTCATCGTAATAAATTATTGTAATATGGTGTGACAAATCGTTAAATATGTTTTCTCGTATTTGCCCACCTGGGTGTGTATTGTGAGCAACTTTTACGCATTCCACAGCTCAATTTTACGGGATACCATATGCACTACCAAATCTGCGCTTTAGTTTAGTTTGATACATTCTGTGCGCAAAAATCAAGCAAATGTATCGATTGCCATCCAAGACGAACGTAAAGCATTTTCACAAGTTATAGTTTCAAAACACTTTTCAACTAATGGAATTTTAACAGCTATAAGGGCTTTAATAAAATTCTGTCTGTGATAAAATTGGTCAATTTTACATACGACTTCGGCGGCGTAGAGAGCTGATGTTGGCAACGACCTTTCAACGCTATTTTAAAACTAACAGCTAGAATGAAAGAAAATAGTTATTCATGTTTACGAAATTTTTGTCGGTATCCTTGTCCGGTCAGAAAATTAATTATCCTCGTACAGCGAACATATTGTTGCAAACATTAGGAAACTGCGCTGCCGATGCAGTAATTAAAGTTAGCATCGCAGTAGTTGTAACTAAAATTAACATCGCAGTATCTTCAAACATCGTTACGAGCCATATGAGGCATTATAACTAGTAAAAAACAGTGTGCATCATTTAAAAGTAATTACTATTGTTATTGTCTAACTGTTGACTGTTTGTTACCGCCAATGTATATATAAATAAAAGTCTGTAACAGTAGTTCGTAGCTTCAGAACCTTCGCTGAAAAGAACGCGTAACAAAACCTGTCGTTTACAACGTGTAGAAATTGTGCATAACTACAAATGAATTAACCCACCTCGCATAGTTTTTAAGACCTTGTCACGACGACAGTTTATTAACCATATTTTATGCCTTTCAGGATTCATTGCAAACGAAAAAACACGTAAACCATTTTCTGAACGATTAGAACAATTCGGATCTGCACTACCCACCATGCTGAAAGCGTACTGACTTGAATATTCTACAACTGCGCTTCGAACCGAAGAAACAAAAATTGGCGGATGCACATGCCCGTCTATATAGGCTACAGGTGCCCTACTAACTTCACCGTAATAAAATCTTTTCAACCTCGATATTAATTGTTCTGCGCTCTGTATTTAAGTGGTGACTTGGTGAATGCATGGAATTTCAGGAAGTAGCACAGGAATAAGAAAGAAAGAAGGATGTTTTCATTTTGTGAACAGATGCATATATTTATCGAATCAATATATCACTATTGTTTTGTATTGAACCTAAATCAAGACACTCTTGTTTACTGCGCACATTAAATCAGTTTAAAATATTACTTCTGAAAATGCCTATAAGAATTAAAGGATATTCAGTAGATATTGTAAGTGACGGCGACTATCCTAGAACCGCCACTCCTACTAGAATAAGCTACGTGTTGTACGTATCCCCAATTAAAGTGCTAATGAAAATTCAAGAGGCTATTAGTTAGGGAAAAAAAATGCGTAAGTTACTTCTTAAAAGGTCGTTTTAAAATTATGAACATCTTTGTAAAGAACAACAAATTAACTCCCTGCTTTTGTAATTCAGACACCCCTCTAATTGACCTCTGCCTCCTCTCCGCCGTCAGTAATCTCTATACGTAAAACATGTTCCGTTGGTTTGTGTATAGCCGTTAATCACCGAAAGTTCTTGAACGATTGCTTTGAAATTTTGACACACCGTTTCATGGTAATACAGGAACATATTTATTGAATATATTGTGTAAAACCTTTATGTATATTACTTTTGAGACTTTTCGTGTCAACGTTTTCGCATTATAAAATTTATTTTAGTTCGTGTATGACATATACTGAAAAATTATGTATATAAAACATGTGCATATTCCGGTAGAACGCCGTGCTAAAATTTCAAAACATTCGGTCATGAACTTTCGGAGATATAAGATTTTGAACGTAACACTAAACATGGCTCTAGGTTAGATATAGTTTTAAGACGAGACAAAGGAGGCAGAGGAAATTGATGTAGAGAGGGGGGAAGGGGACGGAGAGGTAGAGAGTGATGATGAGATGGATATTAACACGCAATTACTCGCTGAACGAGAAAGGTCCATTGCGACAACAGCTTCAAAAACGATCTTTAGTTTTATTTCTATGTCACTCGCCGTAATATGTGATCTACAATGCATCGACCAGTAAAATTACCTGCTATCGAACTTTTTTGAATAAATTACGTACACATACTTGACAAAGACTGTCATTTTAAAACGACTGTTGCGGATTAAGAAATGGTTGATGATTTATTAGAAAGCTAAGATGCTGTACTACCACGTGTCCAAAAGTCAGATCTCTAAACCGTATCTTTCTTGAAAATAGAGTGAGAAGCATTATGACACTAAAAACTCAGGCAGTATGAAAATTAGGCATTTTCGATTTTCACAAGTAATGGGAAACATGTAAGGAAAAAATAAGTTGATAAAGCGATTTTGCGTTGTCCTATATTCCGTCAATAGTTTTTACAGCGTGAAAATCGGATACGTTATTTCCCCCTTTCTCCCAGCAATGCTCGCGCGGTTCAAAGTAAATAAATATTCCTTATATATTTTATCCACGCTCACGTTTTTGAGTGGATACAGCTGCCGCGGAGACCACTTCAACCGCCTGGCCTGCTAGATACCCACCATCTACTACGGAAATTTCATATTTGTTTATTTTCATCCAATTTTGTGGAATCGATTAATTTTCGGACATTCTCAAGTTGATTTGCAAAATAGCTTCACCGAACACAATTAGGAATTCCAGTTTCTTGACAGAGAAATTGAATCACCATTATACATTCGTCTCATGTAATATTATGTTTAGGAATCGTGCCAGAGATAATGTTGCTTAGTAACAACACAGAAATCAACAGCTTCTCTTTGCTGCAGCTACGACTCTATTTTTCTCTAAATAAGCATTCAGGTAATTTAGATTCTTTTCATAGAAGTATTTTTTGTGTGCTAAGTATTCCTTTTCGTAGCCCCAGAACTTCCTATTCTTGTCTCTTTTAGTTGTATGTATGTGTCAGAGTAACAGAGCATATAATATTCTTATAAATACGCAACAATTAACAGTTATCAACATTTAATGAAGTTGCCATATAGACGTTTGAACCACAACTGACTTTTATTTATCATCAGATAACTGTTGCCATTCACAGAAATGGCAACAAAATCGCTCCTTCCATCGGCGGATGGGTACCAAAGATATGCTGATCCGTCTTCGCCAGCATTTACCAGTGGTATTTACAAAACAGAAATTATCTATGGACTGGAGTATATGTGGCGTACTGCTCACGTCGCCAAGTCAATTGGGAATTGTGCCGTGACTTTGGTATAACGCTGTTTGATTGCATTTTGCACTAAAACTGAAAATTTCATATCACACGTAACTGCCTTGTATTTTCCACATGTTGTGGGTAATCAGTGGCGAATAATTGTTTCTGCTACCGGGTGACACTGAAATACGTCAGACGGGGAATGAAGAACATTTGCTTTTGCATACGTAAGTATCACAAAAGTCTGATTATAGGAATTATTTTTGTGAGAATTTTTGTGTTGAAAGTACTCGAGGCACAATATCCGTTATGAAAAGTTAGCCTAATATCTAAGTGCTACTCTCTGTCATTGCACAGCTATTTAGGTATTTAATCGACAAGTGCATACTTTGGAATATGGGAGTTTCTTGTCAGTCAATTCGTTTTAATGTATACACAGTCCGAGCAATGTATATCTACAGATATGTTTCAACATGCAATATCCTGAGTCATTACATCTGTATTATGAAGATTTTCAAACCACTGTGTTAATGTAGTCACATTTTACGTAATAACGGCAGCGGTTTCTTAGTGTGGCGATGTTGGCAATGCTTTACAAGAATAATTGGTAAAATTTTACGACGCTTCTCGCAGGGCTCCAGTGTTTATGTTGGCAACAGACGAACAATGAAATGTCGAATTGCCTTAATATTTTTCACGAGCTACAGATAAATATTATTGCTGCTCGTTAGACTCGCAGCAAAATTAATACTGTACCTGCTCTATGGTTGACATGTTCTTGTATGTACCCTTGTCCGTCCAGAAGAAAATAATTTTCGTTTTAATTGAAGTTGTCACGAAAAAACATTTATTGATCATCTGAGTGTCTGTCATTACCATAGGTGCCAACATAACCACTGCAGCCCGGGAAGAAGCGTCGTAAAATTTAACCGGATAATTAATTTACTTACAGGACAAGGTACGTGTCAATCATAGTGCAGGAACGGCATGATATATTTCATGGCCAATATAATATATTATTCTCCATCAAAATAGCCGCGCACCTATCGATATATCGAACGTGCACGATGGTCGGTAATGACGTTGCGCGAATTTTGAGTTGTTGACTTGTCATACACGGGACGCATTCTATCAGTCTGTGTTACTGAGTGTGAATGAAGGTATTCACGTATTTACTAATATTATTGATAAGAGTTCAAGTTATACAATTTCGGCGGTGAAAGAGTTTAAGGTAATTTCCTAGAAGCGTTGTCTCTCAAAATAGTAACGATATATATCGCTGCAATCAGACATATCGATATAGCTCTGCGAGCGAGATATGTCGAAAAAGTGACACGCGCGCGAAGGACAAAAGAAGTCTGGAATTCGACATTTCGTTGTACGGAATTAATTTGTCGCGTGTTCAGATTATTGTTCGCCAGTTGTTAGTTTGTTGGTATGGATAAATTATCATGGCGCGAGTTGATTCCGCGGATTTCTTGCATGAAGATGTGTATTCAGTTCTGCTGGGAATTGGAACTTCTGCCTAACAGTGAGTGTAGGCGAGGTGTGGACTGTGGCACTGGAGGGACTGTTAAACTTCTGAAGAAAGCTTCGCAGCCTGATTTCCCTTACCAACTCATTTGTTCGAAGTGCAAAAAAGAACCCCCATTCGGACGAACACTTGGTTTGCCAACACAAAACTAAGTATTGAGAAAAGTCTGATAATAGTTGCGTGTTGGATACAGCAATCTACATTAGAAACTTGCGCTGCAGAGACTGATGTTAATATTGATACCGTTTGCGACTATTACGGCTTCTGTCGCGAAGTTTGTTATGTGGTTGTGACAAACGACAGTATTCCTATTGGTGGGGCAGGAAAAGTTGTAGAGATTGATAAACCCACATCTCAACAAGGAAATACGGAAGGGGACGAAAGCTCAAGAACGAAACGGAACATACATGGGTGTTCGGTGGCATTGAGAGGGAAACTCGTAAGTGCTTCATTGTCCGTGTGAAATCAAGGTCGAAAGCAACACTTGTACCAGTAATAAAGAAGTTTATTTTGCCAGGGACAAAAGTGATTACCGACGGTTGGAAATTGTACCAAAATTTAAAGAAAGACGGTATAGACCACGAATTTGTAAATCATTCAGTTGAGTTTGTTTCCTCTGATAATCCTTCAGTGCACACACAGAACATTGAAAGGCTGTGGAAATCTGTCAAAGCAATTGAAAAAGAGGGAAGACCTGGCGACAGAGATGAAATGTAAATATCAGTTTCAGTTTCTGTATTTCCATAATTTGAGACTTTAAGAGAAAACCAACGCATGTGAAATGTTGCCTATATTCTACAAAGACATATCAAGAGTTTATCCCGGCTACGGTAAAACAGGTCTCACTCCAGCATCATATATTTCACGAAGCAGGAACCAGTGACCAGTAAAACCTATATCTGTCATTATTTCAATCAACATTCTAAGAAAACATCACTTATCAGTAAGGTAAGCTGCTTCAAAATAGTATTTGTAATATTCTCTAATATTTTGTTCACTACCCGCATAAAAATACGAGATCTTCATCTGTCTTTTGTCCAACGCGCACACGTCACTTGTTCGATATATATCGCTCGCACAGCTATATCGATATGTCTGATTGCAGCGATATATATCGTTACCATTTCGAGAGACAACGACTCTAGGAAATTACCGAGTTTAATTCCTTCTTTGTCGACGGTGGACAAAAGTGTGGAATTTTGTAGAAAGTATGGTTTGTTACCTGATGACACACTTGAGGTGTTCATGCAGTGTGAGTAGCAGTGCAGTCAGCAGATACGGAAATTCCTTTTCTGTTGCAAGAAATGTGCGAAGAAAACGACAAGAAGAAACACATGGTTTGATACATCGAAATTTTCTATCGACAAAAATATCATTTTGATAGCTTGCTCAGGAATAATGTAAATACACTATATACTTGTATTTGTATTGTGACAGTTGTTAAAGACGTGACACAAACCATAACTCTCGCCGGAACAATAATCGCAAGTTCGATATATCGATAGGTGCGCGGCTATTTCCAAAGAGTATTCAGTGCTCCTTGCCAAGTTCAGCACACTATACCGTCGCTGCCGTAAGCAAAATTTTACCGGAAATTGTTTATTTGTAATTATTATGAGTATTATAGTTTAGCTAAGGCAAAAAGGGCCGAGCATTTGGTATCAAAATAGTATTCCAAATGTACTTTTTGATGGGAAGTACATGTATGAGAGTGCCTTGTACGGTGTAGGGTTCCAATCTGTCCAATTCGCAATGACAGCCCAAGTGCTTCTTTGTTCACAGTAAACATCAGAGCCTTCCCTTTGGGGCTCATGATAGCGTGATTTAAATGCTAGTTTAGTTTTGGTTGATGTGCAGATATGGGTTGCGACGCGGTGAATGATGGGAATGATGGCAACCAATGATAAGTGTCTCTGGAGAGCCAACGAGAAGAATGCATTTTTCAGATTTGCCCATGTAAACTTCTTATTCGAAATTCGTGACACATTCGTAGAAACTTTTTTAATCTTTTGACGAATGGTACTGTAAGTCGGGTCAATTCGAGCAGGGGATACCACTCGTCGGCTTTGACCCGTGACGTAGCCGTGTTGTGCTGTATGTCGTCATTGTGTCGCTGATGTTTCCAATATAAGTAAATATCATCTTTGGAAATTTGTTATTAATTTAATTTCATCGAATAAATTTTACTGTATGTAAATGTCACTTCTAAGTACTTTTCCTCAGCATACTTTGTCTTAAAATGCGTGTTTTGGAAATATCTTTAATGCGATGTTTCATTTTCCCTCTAAATTTTCGTACTAAGTAAGATTAAATACGAAATCCGTCAAATACGGTACAGTACCTCAAATAAAAGGTTACGCTACGCTATGTTCCTTTGTTACGCTGAGCACAAGCCACATGATGTAGTCAGCCAACCACAGCACAATGTAATAGCATTAATCAGCGAATAGTAGTCATTCAATACCACATTTTCCCGCAGCGGTAACATGCAAATACGACTGCCCGAACATTAATCTGGGCAATCCTGTGATTGCAGTAAAATATAGGTATGTCTGCATCTTGTGAGATTGTTTTTTTTTTAATTAATTGAAACATAAAGATTCATATCGTATTTAAACGCACACGTTTTTGGAAGCGGTTGAAATTCTATCAAATTTATGGTTTTTCGAGGGCAGTGTTACACGAGTGTTAAATTGTACAACGCTTCTCGACGGGCTGCAGTGGTTATGTTGGCACCATAGGTATTGACGGCAACTCAGATGATCAATAAATTTTTTTCGTGACAACTGCAATTAAAACGAACATTATTATTTTCTGAATGGACAAGGGTACATACAAGAAACTGTCGACCATAGAGCAGGTACAGTATTGAATTTGCTGCGAGTGAAACGAGCAGCAATAACGTTTACTATGTTGCTCGTGAAAAATATTAACGCAATTCTACACTTCATTGTTCATCTGTTGCCAACATAAGCACTGGAGCCTGGCGGGAAGTGTCGTAAAATTTTACCGAAGAGTGTGCAGCAAGCCAGTTTAGTTTATCGAGAAGTATACGCATTTGTCCAAAACCAGATACAGTGTCACATCGATGTTCCATATTTTTCTGATTTATTTGACAGCCAACCTTCACACAGCAAGAGATAATTTCGTAAAAAGAGACAACGAAGTGGTACGCAGAGTAGAATGATCTTATTAATTGTGATACTAACCTTTAAGAGTGCACTTAGTGTATTTTTTGCCGTGAGCTATATAGGTCAATTCGAGTGTCCGATACCGATCACATATTATCTATCCCGTCAATTATTATTACTTGATTTGAATAAACATCCAGTTCCATGAAACAATTTAAATAACTAAATAAACTACAACTGGTATCCTCTTCTCCAGTTGAGCTATATAGGTCAATTTTACTTGGTCTTTTTCTTTACTTTTCCGCAGTGGTATCCCTGCCTGTAAGAGAGATATATAGGTCAATTCGAGTTTTCGATACTTTTTTTTGTTTTGTTATTTTCGGTAGTTGTACCCCGGTCTGTAATTCAGGTATATATCTCTATTTGACTATCCGATACCCTCTTAATCGATTTTTACGCCATTATAGCGTTATTTTTATCTTAACCTTTTTTATAATTTATATTCTCTTGGTATTAGTTTACTTATATCGTCAATTTACCTATTAGAATGTCCCCGTCCAAAACCCCCATATTCCCGCGCTAGTCCCGTTAGTGTCATTTTCTTCATCATCCACAATGTATAGTGTGTTTAAATGTGTGCGTGATTTTGTTTTTCGTGTTATTTATCTCTACATCCAAAACACCGATTTTATTGCGATATGCTCGATACAGTGATTTAATTTTTTTCCGTTTGATATTTATTTTCCGCAATTTCATCATATGAATATCTACAATAAATTCATTGTATATATCGCGTAAGTAATTTTAGCTTATAAAATTACGTTATTTCCAGAGATATTTATATATCTTTGGTTTCATCAATACTCAACTGTTCCGAACCACATACATAGACCAAAGATAACGTAGACTGCGCATGTCCCTATCTCTGCTGTGTTGTGGTTTGAAACCAACATCTAATTGCCCCGAGTCACGTGACTGAGGCTTCGTCATTACGAACCACAGTGTTTTTTATTTTACAGGTGAATTCAAACGTTGATTTTAACAACAAAACGACTGCTTGTATTCCTGTTACGCATGTAATATATTAAGGTAACGTGATTTCTCGGTATTACTGACATTCATGTGGTGAGTATCGTTTTTACATGTGACCAGGCGAAAATCGTCAGTTGCGTTTATAAGCAACAGAATTACAGATCCTCAATATTTGAGTTGCATTATGAATTTTTTTACCTGTGTACCAACTGATATTGTAGCAATTAAGAAAATTAAAAATCTGAACACTACATATAAGAAGTAAACAAAATACACGTAACATAGCCATAAAACAATTTACGCTCAAATAAAAATGACAAAATTTAATACATTCCATGCGTTTAATAATTATTATATTACATATTTTAAATCTGTAAGAAATCATATATTAAAAAGGGGCTTTTTATTATAAAAAATTCACGAAATACTGACATATACGTACATTCTCATGTAAGTATTATCTGTGGAACAGATTTATCAGCAAAAATGTAAATCAAAACGTTGATGGAAATAATGACGTAATAAGTGACGTCATTGGTCAAAGCTAGGTCAAAGCCATTGGGAGGTATCGGAAGTCTCCGATTACTTGACGCCGACTTTCCTCACATAATAAATCGCTGCAGAATCGTATACAGAGAACGAGCACTATATTGATGTGACTTCTTTTAATAAATTGAAAGTAGGCGCAATTCAGTCGTCATTGATTTTTTAACATTTAAAATACTTTGCAGTTAAAGCTATGTAAAGGGAAAAAACTGCCACTTCATGTACTGACTGGTTCTCGATGTACTTTCTCGAAGCTCTTCCTTAGCGATTTTAGTACATAGTGTCACCTAAAGTAGGGTTCAACCGGGCCGTGTTTCCATATAGAGGAAGCAGGCTTCCGCTGAATATGTAGCGCCCCTCTTAAAGCACTGGATTTCCAACATTTCCATGGCACTCTCCCGCAGCTCAGATAAGTGTGTGGACTGACACCATTCATGTATGTGTTCAATTTCACTTGTTACTTCTATCTGGTTTCAGTCGCATACAGTGCTCTGAAATCTGGTTTATCTACGACTATGTGATGATTACATTTTCTACATCTACCAACCGTTATACGCAGGCGTTTGTTAGAGATGACTGATTGCAATAATGGCTCAGATATTACAGTCAAAGAACACTACGATATTTCGTTTCATGATGTACGTTTACTATCCTTCGGTACAAGTTACTAATTTTATTAATTTCTGCTTGGATATATGTGGAGTTTTTTGGTAATATGTCATTGGCAGCAATCACATGACCTGCGAAAAGTCTGATATTGTTGATAGTGTCTATGAGTCACAGATGTATATCAGAAATATGAAGGGTCCCAGCGTCCCACCACACTCTCCTTGACACAATCCTGAAGCTACGCATACGTCTGTTGTCTCCTTGTACCAGATAACATAACTACCATGAAATCTCCAGTCTACCAACAAATATAATTTTACGCTCTTCTGGGTAAAACTTTCCTTACGCCAGCATCAGCATTGTGTGCTGATGTAAGAAACAACCGTTGACTGCTATTTGATTATCCATTCATATATAATGAGGGGAACAATCTTTTCTGTTGAGCATCAAATAAATAGTTAATGCCGTTCCTGTTTTATGCTTGATGTGTTCCTGTATGTATCCTTGTCCGATCACTAAATATTACTTTAGGAAAGCGAATATTTTGTTATTAACATTAGAACACTGCGCCGCCGTTGCCGTAAGTAAAATCAAACCCACTTCTGCCGATAGACACCTGGCTCAAAATGACTTACAGGTTGGTGGCGACTTCCATCGGTGATGCTGGAATTCAATATGGCGTTGGCTCAGGCTTATACTTGATGACAGCTTCCACTCCAGCGAGCATACGTTCAATCAGGTGCTGGAATATTTCTTGGGGAAAGACAGCCCATTCTTCAAGGAGGGCTCCTCTGAGAAGAGGTATCGCTTTAGGTCGGTGAGAACTGTTACGAAGTCGGCGTTCGAAAACATACCAAAGGTGTTCTATAGGACTCAAATCAGGACTCTGTGCTGACCAGGGATGTTATTGTCGTGTAACCACAGGCTGTGTTGGAAGATGCAGTCGCCATCCCTGAATTGTTCTTCAACAGTGGGAAGCAGTTAGATGCTTAAAACATCAGCGTAGGCCTGTGCTGTGATATTACCACTCAAAACAACAAGGGATATAAGCCCCCTCCATAAAAAAAAAACAGTACGGTAATTTGGAAGAATCCGTGTACATCGAAGGAAACGGCATTGCGATCGATATATATCGAACGCTCGACTCTCGCTTCGCTACCAATGACGGAAAACTGACATGGCGCAACAGCTGATTTATATAGCTAATTACGATATTGTTTTTTGACGTCATGATTTTATGAAATTTTGACTTATCTGAAGACGGGGATATCACCCAGCCGGCCGCGGTGGCCGACGGGACTAAGGCGCTCCTGTCGCGGTTTGCATGGCCACTACGGTCGGGGGTTCGAATCCCCACTCGGGCTTGGATATTTGTGCCGTCCTAGTTCTAAGTAGTTCATAAGTAGTTTGTAAGTTTAGGGACTGATGACCCCGTAGTTAAGTCCCATAGACTATACAAACATTTGGATTTAACCCATGGCATTGGCATGTTGTTGTGTACGTGCGTATTTGGAGGTGGCGTGAGTAATTATGTTTTGGCTGAGTTGTAGACGATGGTATGTCATGGACGGTGCATTCTGTTGTAATATGTAATCTACGAGGATAACCACAGATTATTTATTATCTACAATACGTAAGTATTTACATATTATCCCGCATAAGTGTTTTCAGAGATTGTGATTACATCATGGGTTAAAACTGAAGAGTGGTATTCCTGTCTTCAGTTATGCCGATATTTCGGTAATTTCCAAGAATGCTTGCAATCGTAGAACATCGGCCTGAAATGATGTATATCTAACGTACGACTCTAAATCGAATGAGTGCTACGTGGTGCTACGCGCCGCTACGTAATAAAAAAAAAATAACTTTTTGTTCAAGCTATACCTAACCTAACTTTCATTTTAAAAGAAAGTGATCTGTAGCGTATCGTTAAGAAGGTTAGGTATAGGTGAAACAAGACTTTTTGTTTTAGTACGTGAGGGCATGTAGCGCCCGAATCTCCGGTTCAGACACACTCAATCGTTTACAGTTGCGGTTCGATATATACCATTCTTGGAAATTATCGTTATTTATTTCGGTATTTCAAATGGCAACCACATATTGAGTCGGAAAAGTACAAGAAACTGTCACAAATTCAACGTAATCAAAAATACAATTTAAATTAACTGCTTCGCGTTTGTTATATCTAATGTAGAGCAAGAATCGAACGTTGTATATATATCGATCGCATTGTCGTTTCCTTCGATGTACACGGATTCTTCCAAATTACCACCAGGGCCATAGCAAAACACCACTGCCACTGAATTTTAGTAATGGCACTACACAAGCAGGAAGATGACCACATTGTTTACCGTGCACTAGGCTTTTGCTGCACCAGCCGCCGCCACCATCATGGAATGGAGTGAAATATATAGTATCTAGGGTATTAGGAGTGTGAGAAACTCGCGTACAGACTTGTGCACATGTGACACCTGACCACATGTGACACCTGACCACATGTGACACCTGACCACATGTGACACCTGACCACGTCCCGCGGAGCGCCCCATCTGCTCTCTCACTGACTTCTGAGGTCGCTGATCTGGAGTTCCTGTCAGTGGGTGGCAGCGCAATGCACCCAGTATTAAAAGTCTGCCTTTGTTGTGGTCGGATACTTTTGATCACATGTGTCAGAATTTATGTTACTGCAGCCTTCTGATTGCCTTGACAATTAAATACTAGAAAAGCTCGAGGTTTGTTCTGAGTGACCAATTTTCTATGAATACGCGGTGACAGGGATTATTGTATACGTTCTGTTCGAGACATCTGTTTATTCTATTTTTATGTTGTGCTTATCTAAGGAGCGCGATTGATCTTATTTACTACTTTTTTTCTTCACTGAATCCTAATTTGTTCACTGTTTTTGTTATAACATTTCATTATCTATTTTGAAATTTGACTGACCAACTTCTAGCATGGACGTATATACCATAGAATTATGTTGTTTTGAAGGCAGGGGCCAGCCGCCATTATTCATAACCCAAAACGTTGTTTTTTAGTGGCAGAGTTTTGTTGATAAATGTCTCTTAGTCTAAATTTCTGTTGTTTGTGGAATATGAATGTTTTAAATTCTAATATCATACAGTGTTTACGTGAATAGCTACATGGTACCATTTCAAACGTTTGTATGGCTTTGACTGCGTATGACACACTAAGTCTCGTTAATGTCACCAATGTTTGAACATACATTTCGAATAACAAATAAAAGTTACATGTCATGTGCGAAGGATGCTTTCGTAATTCATTTCGAAAAACGTTGCTTTTATCAGTGTAACACTAATATCAGTGCTTAAAACAGCTGTTGCCTTCACACCTCATATATTAAAAACAAAAAGCAATCGAAGACACTAAACAATAGACCAAAGACAATCTATGCAGTAGGCAGTATTCTAGAGAGCCCCTGTACAGAGAAAAAGCGATCAGTTTGTCAATGCTCCTTATACCATAAATAATATACAAAGACGAACGCCATTTTTGGCCATGCTTCAAGCGGATAATACCGTCACCCTGTTATATACCACGAGACATAAATTTGACACACGCAAATCTTCAGCTGGCTATTCAATATAGGATTACTAAAAATTTATTGAGTAGCAGATTAACATCTTGCATGATGCACTGTATTGGACATTTGTTATTATTATTATGCACGTGTGAGCTCAGTAGGATAACGCGAAATAAATCACTCAATGATGTTGCTTTTGATTTTTTTTATGCGCTGTCTGCTGTGGCCGAGGGGACTGAGGCGCTCCAGTCACAGTCTGCACGGCCACTACGGTCGGGGGTACGAATCCCCCCTCGGGCATGGATATTTGTCCCGTCCTTAGTCTTAGTTAGTACATAAGTAGTTTGTAAGTTTAGGGATTGATGGCCCCGTACTTAAGTCCCATAAACTATACAAACCTTTTGAACATTTTTTTGCCTAATTTTATTTCATCCTTTCAAAATTACGTCTCTCCCTTTCACAGTGTTTCAATCCGTTTCCTAATTACCCTTTGATCAACTTTTATTTCCTATACGTTTGTCCATCAGTAATTTTGGGGGCTAATTTTTTCTTAATAATCTTTCGTCCCTCCTTTTGAATTTCTTCAATATATGTTTAAAATAATCGTTTCTGCTCCAAAAAAACAATTAGGTTTGATTACAGTGCTGTAATGCCAGAATTTAGAAAGTGATCTTTTATTACAAATATTTTGTGGTAATATGGTTGCAGTTGCCATGTTTTGACAGCCGTTGACAATTAATTGCAACGTCCGGAAAAAATGGAAATTTATCAAGAAAAAATGTGTTTTATTTGTATTATCTCACGCATCAAAAATAATTCGTAGTTTTCTACTAGAATATTCATTGTTGAAGTTACTAGCTTCTAAGGTTAATAGCGTTTCCCTTTCCCAGTATAATATTTTTAAGATGAGATCATAACGGATGTAGTGTATTATTTAGATTGAAGACTGGCTAAATGTATAACATCCAATGAGCATAATAATAATAATAATAATAATAATAATAATAATAATAGAAAAAAAGGAACTTTCTCATTCCGGGGATATCCAAACCACATAGTTGTAAAATGGTATTTGGAAACACTGAAGAATCATATCATGGTGAAACAATTTCACAAAAGTTTTTTTCAAAAATAACAAATTCCCGCATTTGTATTCGATTACTAATTAAACATAAAAGATTACAGTCCGGGGTTTCTTAATTGACATTTCTGTTCGAGAAATGTCATTCTGATAAAAATAAAACGGTAACTGGGAACGTCGAACTGCTGACAGTATGATCTCTAATCTAGAATGCTGCCAATTGCTGACACTGGGCGTCAGAACGAAATTATTTTACAAGTAATTGTGCTCAGGAATTTTCGAAGTCCATTCTTTTCTTTCAGAGATAGAATTCTCTCCAGGTGACAAGCCTTAGACTTTAACAGTTTGCCACTACGATGTGTTAAACAAATTAAGAATTTTTTACAATGTTTACTGCTGAAGATGCAACTACAGAACATACGTGCGAACAACTTTAGGTCCACTTCTGATCAGCTGTTGTCATGCATTCAAATACACGATATTTCCTCACCTTCCTCCTCTTAACTGGACACTTCAGAATGCAGTCAAATACGTACGGAACAAATGATTCCTGATCACTTAAAAACTTCACTGTTTTCATCACAAAGTGAGTTTTTATTTAAAATCGTATTTAAGCCCATACGTGAAAATCATATCCAAGAAGCGGTCCACAAAGAATTCATATACATACGAAATGCATGACAAAAAAAATGTTCAAATGTTTGTAAAGCTTATGGGACTTAACTACGGGGTCATCAGTCCCTAAACTTACAAACTACTTATGAACTACTTACGAACTACTTACGAACTAGGACGGCACAAATATCCATGCCCGAGGGGGGATTCGAACCCCCGACCGTAGTGGCCGTGCTGACCGTGACTGGAGCGCCTCAGTCACCTCGGCCACCGCGGCCGGCAATGCATGACAAACCTGTAAATAATAACCACTAATCGTTTCACAATAACTGGCCAAGTTGTTGTTGTGGTCTTCAGTACGCAGACTGGTTTGATGCAGCTCTCCACGCTATCCTGCCCTGTGCAAGACTCTTCATCTGAGAATACGAACGGCAACCTACATCCTTTGGGATCTGCTTATTGTATTCGTCCCTCAGTCTCCCTCTTTCTTTTTTTTTTTTTTTTTTTCTCTCTGAACTCCTTATTAACAACGTTTCACTCCCATACAATGCTACACTCCAAACAAATGTTTTCAGAAAGAACTTCGTAACATTTAAACTAATATCGGATACAAACACATTTCGCTTCTTTAGAAATGCTTTTCTTCCCATAGCCATTCTGCGTTTTATATCTTCTTTACTTAAGCCATCAGAAGTTATCTCGCTACCTAACTAACAAAAAACTCATCTACTACTGTTGTTGTCTCATTACCTAATTTAATTCCTTCAGCATCGCCTGATTTTCTGACTCTAGATTCCATTACCTTCGTTTTATTCTTGTTAATGTTCATCTCATACCTTATTTCAAGACACTGTCCATTCCGTTTAATTGCTCTTCCAGGTATGTTGCTGTCTCTGACAGAATTGTGTCATTGGCAAACCGCAACGTTTTTATTCCCTCTCCATGGACTTTCATTCCCTCTCCTAAATTATGACTGCATTCCTTCAAAACTTGTTCAATGTACAGACTGAACAACATTGGGGAACTGCTACAACCCTGTCTTACTCCCTAACCAACCACTGCGACCCTTTCATGACCTTCCACTCTAATAATTGCTGTCTGTTTTTGTACTAGTTGAATATTACTCTTCTCTCCCAATATTTTACCCCTGCTATCTTCAGAATCTGAGAAAGTCTATTCCAGCCAACAGTGTCAAAAACTTTCACCAGATCTACAAATGCTAAAAACGTAGGTTTCCCTTTCCTTAATCTATCATCTAAGATGAGTCGTGAAGTCAGTATTGCCTCGCCTATTCCAACATTTCTCCTAAATCCAAATTGATCTTCCCCAAGGTGTAATTCCACCATTTCGTCTGTAAATAATCCATGTTAGTATTTTTCAACCATGACTTATTAAACTGAGAATTCTGTAATTTTCACATTTGTCTGCACTTTCTTTCTTCGGAATTGGAATCACTATATTTTCTTCTTCCCCGGTCTGATACATCTTTCATACCAGGTGGAACAATTTGTTCATGAATGGCTGTCCCAACGATGACAGCAGTTCAGACAGGACATCATCTACTCCAACGGCGTTGTTTGTTCGAATGTTCAAATGTTTTTAAGGCTTAAAGGACTTAACTGCCAGGTCATCAGTCCCTAAACTTACAAGTATGAACTAGCTTATACTAAAGACGACACCAACATCCATGCCCGAGGGGGGATTCGAATTCCCGACGACAGACTGCCGCGCGCACCGCAACACGACGCTCCAGCACGCGCGGCTAATCCGCCGCGGCGCCTTGTCTGTACTCAAATATTTTAGTGCTCCGTCAAACTCTTCTCGCAGTATAGTATCTCCTATCTCATCTTCCTGTACTTCGTCTTCCATTTCTAGAATACTGCCTTCAAGTTTATTTCCTTTCTACAGGCCTTCTATATATTCCTTTCATCTTTCAGCTTTCCTTCTTTGCTTAGTAATCGTTTTCCATCTGAGTTCTTGATATTCATAGGACTGCTTTTCTTGTCTCCAAATGTCTCTTTTATTTTCTTGTAGGCTGTATCATTCACCTAGTTATACATTCCTCTAATGTCTTGCATTTCTCCACAAGCCACTCCTGCGTAGCCAATCCGCACTTCCTGTCAATCTCATTTTTCCGACGTTTGTACTCCCTTTTGCCTGCTTCATTTGATGCATTTTTATATTTTCTCCTTTCATCGGCCTTCACTACTCTATCTCTCAGAGCTACCAATTCTTCTTCTACTATATTACTTTCCCAGGTTTCAGACAATCCTTGCCTAATGCTGCCTCTAAAACTCTCAACCACCTTTGGTTCCTTCAATTTGTCCAGATTGCGTCTCCTTAATTTTCTACCTTTTTGCAGTTTCTTGTTTTAATCTACAGTTCATAACCAATAATTTATGGTCAGAGTGCATATGTGCCCCTGGATATTTATTACAGTTTAAAACCCTGTTTCTAACCCTTAGCCTTACCATTATAAAGTCAATGTGTTAGATCACAGTGTCCCCTTCTTTCGTGATGCTTAAACCAAGTGTTTGTAATGATTAAATTTTGCTCTGCACATAATTTTACCAGGCGATCTCCTCTTTCATTCCTTTTTCCCAGTCCACATTCACCTACTACATTTCCTTCTCTTCCCTTTCCTACTACCGAGCTCCAGTTGCCCGTCACAGTTTTCTTCTCCTCTAAGGCGCTTAGGACATTACGCGGGCCGCCTTGAAGCTGGAGAGGCAGAACAGTACATTTTAATTTCCACTGTCTATCATTTTAACACTTAATTTATAAAACCTTGTCAGCATGACCGGGAAGGATTCAGGATTCACACTCATAGCAGTGGGAGTTCTAAAACTTAACATAATTTTTACTTACATGTAAAATTTCATAATTTTTCACTTATTATTGGCTGCATTTGTTGCTATAGGTACACTTTCCTTCATAAGAAAGTAACATTTTTCGACGAATTTTGTACTACACACAAAACATACTTACTGTTGTATGAAACTCTAGAATTTTCCAAGTATATTAAAAACGGTGGAAAATTTACGTTTATTATCCAAAAATTTCATTTTCTTCTAAATGTAACAGCTCATTCATTTTTTTCATAAATTAAATAAGCGACACCCGTACGTATGGTCTTTATGCTCTGTAAAACTCGTCGAACAACCTACTCGTTACTTTCTGCGAGCTTCCCCACTAGCGAGAACAGATTCTGTTGCCCACTGCCATGTACTTTGCGACCAATTTCAATATACATTTCTTTAATTTGAGATACAATTTTTTGTATTAAATAATTATGACTTAATACTTTGTTTAATTACTATCTAGGTGATCCGCCACAGCTTTTCATGGCTAATCCTTCAACTTCTTTAACTCGAGAACTGCAGAACGTATCGTCATGCGATTTCTTTCAATTTCTTCGTTATAATTCTCGAATCAACATAGGCTACTAAATGTCAATACCAAAATGTGAAATAATTGAAATCAAAATAATAACGTAGAATGGATTACCATTCCGTACTTGCGTGACCTCTGTAACGTAAACTATAAGATCTCCGCAAAAGTACTTAGTCTAGAATTACACACCTAAGGAAGATTTAAAAAGAAAAAAAATTAAAGGATGTCCGCAAGATGATAGGTCTAACTTTGACGGATCTCCCACAATCACTATATACGTAGTCTAAATCCATGTCGCGACGGCGCTTTAGAAGAGAAAAATGACAAAATTTGGTCCACTCGTAAAAGTTGGACACATGCTCCCCCGTATTATTTTTATTTTTATTTATTTATTTTAGATCTTTGTGAGTTCTGCAATTCCATATTATGTACACCGGCCTAGCTCTTATAGTTTAGGCTCCAGAGCTGACTAAAGTGCAGAAGCGGTAAACGGTTCTACGTTATTATTTTTATTTTAGTTGTTTCACGAGTTCCTATTAACAGTAAATATAGTCTAAGTTTATCGCAGGATTCTAAAGAAGAAATTAAAAGAAACCGAATGACGATACGTTCGGTAGGCCCCTGCTGCTTGTGGTATAAAAGGTTAAAGACACAGACAGAAGGAAATTTTGCTTTTATTTTATATAATAGTATGATTTGCTGTCCCTAGGAGGAATTTGTTATTACTTAGGGCGAAAAGGTTGTACAAAAAAGGAGCGCCTTAAAATATATAAAAAAGGAATTAACCTTTGTAATTGTTTATTGAATTTGGGAAGATATTTAATTATTCCTTTCAACAATACACGCCATCTGTATTTCTTCCTTTCTTCTGTCCATGTCTTTTTTTTTTTCAAAGAATAGCAGTAATAATGTTATTGAAAAAATGTGAAAGACGGGTGTCAGCCATCTTCCCTAGTTTCTTAACTTTGTAAATTATCTAAGTTCACCAGACGGGCTTTTTTGCTAAACGAGAACCCCTTTCCTTCTAAGGCATGAGTAATAGCATTTCATTCATATTTTTAAATGTTAGTTTCTGTAATATTGCTGGGATTTTATTATGCTAATAATTTATCATTGTGTCTATGAATGCGGCAATATGAACGGTTTCTCCGTGACGCCAGGGTCCCTGTGACAAAGTGTACTTGCTTTATTCTGTATGTGCATGTATGAGCGTCTTCTAGCATGGGAGTCTGAGCGTATGTATGAGAATTTTCGTCATCGGCTGCTGGCTGCGCACTTTGCATCTCTGGCTTCATGTCGATCGGTAGTCGTTCCCAAATTCTACTTTTGGTGCTACCAAAGAGGTTCCTCCACCTTTTGGTTACAAGTTAGGTTGGCAATGCCCAGTAGCGAGCCTCGGCAGGATGCGCGAGTCTAAGCTCTCCCCACCACCTCGTTTTTCTTGGGTTTTTACGGATTTCCGGTGGGTGGCGGGGGTCTCGCGGGCCGATTCTACACTCTGTGGCTGTGCATCGACCTGGTAAGACGTCTGATTTTCTTTCCTCCTTTGGGATGGTAACAATTCTTTGTCTGGTGTTCAAATTAGATTTCAGAACTTAGGTTCATTTTTCGGAATAAGTTTCTCCGATCATGTACAGAAGTGTATTCAATTTCATTTCGGTGATTTTGCGTAGGTAAACGCGGTGAATATGTAACTAATTCGGTTTGATAATGGCTGATTATCGGTATCCTTTGTGAGACTAGCTGGGGTGTACGAACTGGGTTTAGTTTCTTTCTAGCTTTGTGGGATGCAACTAATGTGTGGAAATATTTTTATTCTGTATAGTGCATGTGAACTATTCTTTTCCGTTTTCTCCTTCTGCGAGTGATATGCACTCCAAGTGGTGTGTTCTTAGAACAAAGCCTTATGCTACCCCTGTGTCTGTTTCTGTGTCCTTCAGGCAAGAAGTTATGCATGTATCTTTCTGATTTCCATTAGTACCTCGCGAGCTCCTCTCCGTCTATTTTAAATTGTTGTTTCGTTTCCAAACTCGTACAACCCCCTTTATTAGCTTGCTTTGAAATACTACGAATTTCAGGGGCTGCATGCCGTATTTCATAGTTGATTTACTCCGATTTTGAATTTATTCAACTTTTCTGATTTTTTAAGAGTGGACTTCGTCCATCCGTGTAAAACCTCCCCAATCGCGTCTAAATATATTTCTTTAGCTTCCTTATGATAATCTACGCGTTTCTAAGGGTTGCATGCCGTAGCTATTTTTCGGAGATTGAATTTTTGTATGTTTACTGGTTTTCGGGGCCTTGTGGCTCCGAACTCCGACTTCAAGGGTTTATAGCTAGCCACTTAAGTTCTCGCCTTGTGTATTCTTGCTTCGTAATCTACGATTCCGTTGGTTTTTGTTGAAATGAATACGACCTGTAAGCACTTCGCCTTCAGTGGGGTGCGAATGTGTAATGTAGCAGACATGTACCGTATGTCTCAGTAAGTCTGCATGCTCACTGTTTCATTTAAATGGAAATTAATCTCGCAATTATCGAGTACCATCTCAAGTAAAGAAAGACTGACTAGAGCCACCTACGAAGTTTATTTTCCTTGTGTTGTGTGGTACATCCTGGTTCGCTGAATTTCGCCTACGATATCGGCGCGTGCTTCTGCCTCGTATCAGCACGCTGAGTTGGGTGATTTTCGCTTCGCTTCATGCGTGTGAGTGGCTGAATTAGTTCCCCTATTTGCTCACGTTTGGACGGAATAAATACGTTATTATCAGTGAAATTTTATCCTAGTTATCAATATTTGTTAATGAATACCTTCCCCTTTTATTTAATTTTTTTCACCAGTGCTGAGAACAAATTCAGATGCATATTATCATATTTTTAATTCCATTGCGCCATAAATGTTCTCACAGCCATTTTCATTAAATGGTTTAGCTCGCGGTGGGTTGTACATTAATGATTGTGTGTAATTCTCGTGTTCTACGATGTGTGTTGCCCACCGTCTCTTTGTCTTCCTGCTGCAGTTCTAAATACTGGGCCAGGGAACAAGATTCTGGTGCAGGAAGTAGTTAGTAGTTCACTCGAATCCTTTAGCTGGTTTTTTACGGCCAGAATCATAAGTTTAAAGTAAGCTTTTAACTGGCGCCTTACAGCTATACTTAATTTTG
Organism: Locusta migratoria; assembly: GCA_026315105.1. NCBI lineage: Eukaryota > Metazoa > Arthropoda > Insecta > Orthoptera > Acrididae > Locusta > Locusta migratoria. Next base: position 472,339,921 of record CM048748.1, on the reverse strand, counting down.
CAATTAACGTCGCTGTTACAAACGGCATGGCGAATTTCATGATTAACGCAATAATAGTTGTGGTGTCGCACAAGTCTAAAGTGCGCGCCAACTACTTTCGCCGCGCGCCGCCATGCACGCACGGCGCGGCGTTCTTACGACGTCAGCCACGAGCGCCCTCTGCTACAACTCCGCTCGTGGCCACCACTGAACGACATCGTTCACTTGGAACTGAGATAGGAACCAGTTAAGACCTTCGGAATCAGATAGGCACCAGTGAAGACTTGGCTATCGGACAGGCACTAGGCAGGCCTCTAGCTCAACTATGTATCAGAATTCTGCAGTACTGATCTATGTAAAAGTTAAGTATTGTATAAATTCTGTGCAATATATATCTCGTTCTAATTTACTCTAGTGTTTCTAGTTTCTGCTGTCCCGCTGGCTGGTCACCTCCTACCTGCACAAACGTGCATCCTTTATTCCTGTGTCGGTCTCATTCTGCTCGGCCACTGACACCTACGACGGAAACGAGACAGAAAAGCGGCGACGAGGCTGGGACACAAAAGTGGCGACGAGGATGGGATACAAAAATAGTCACACCAATGATACTGCACAATAAAAAGACACGATGTCAATTAAATTATTTGGTAGATTAATAAAAAGAACGCAAATAAATACGTGATGAGTAATAAACTAGACTACAGGCTAAGTAGAGACAAATTACCTTGACAGTCAACTGCAGCGAGATTTCTGATGTGGCCGGCACTAGGAGGACTGCGGCCGCCATGTTGGTTGGGTGTCCCGCTCTCTGCCCAATCCATTGTAAGGCCTGTCTATGTCATTCCGTGCTTGCTACGTCATGCCTCTGTCGTATAACTGTTAGATTTCCTTCTAAGGCTACCAGAGGCGTGCCTCGGCCCCACATAGCGCCATCTCAAAAAATCCACGAACCACCACCCTGCTGCACTCGCTGGGCGGTGTGTTTAAAACGTTCAGGCGGACCGGACTTTCTCCAGAAATGTCCCCTACGACTATCTGCTTGAAGGCAGACGCGAGTGCCATAGCACTTGTTCTGAGAAGTCCATTCAGCACGATGCTGGGCCCGTCTGCACCGCGCTGCGTGTTGTCACGGTTGTCTGGAGTGAAGCTGCGTGTCGTGCAGCCTGTTTCGTGCAGTTCGAGCCGAAACACAGGTCCTGTGGTTGCGGCAAATGTATTATTCGTAATAGTTGCGTTCCTCTCAAGCATCATCCGACATGAAATCCGCAAGGAGGAGTCAAGAGATGCCACGGTTGTCTTTGAGGGGCCAGAGTCAGGTTGTAATCGATAGTTGCTGTGTGTCTGTACCCGTGGGGGTGCAGGGGGGCTATCGAGGCTCAAGCCCACCCCCCGGCACCTTCTAAACATTTATAATTGTTTTCGTGGTGTCGCACAAGTCCAAAGTACGCGCCACCTACTTTCGCCGCGCGCCGCCATGCACGCACGGCGCGGCGTTCTTACGACGTCAGCCACGAGCGCCCTCTGCTGCGATCCCGCTCGTGGCCACCACAGAACGACATCGTTCACTTGGGACTGAGATATGAACCAGGTAACACTTGGGATTCAGATAGGCACCAGTTAAGACTTGGCTATCGGATAGGCACTAGTAATCATCAGTAGGCAGGCCTCTCTGTATCTTAACTATGTATCAGTATTCTGCAGTCAAGAGCTATGTAAAAGTTAAGTATTACTAAGTATCTAAGAAATATAGATATCGTTCTAATTTACTCTAGTGTTTCTAGTTTCTGCTGTCCCACTGGCTGGTCCCCTCCGTACCTGCCCAAGCGTGCATCCTTTATTCCTGTGTCGGTCTGTTTCCACTCGGCCACCGACACCTACGACGGAAACGAGACACAAAAGCGGCTACGAGGCTGGGACACAAACGTTTTTGTTTTAAAAAGGGCCGAAACAGGAAATTTGAAATAGTACACATGTACTAAATCACACCGTAACTATAATTTGCCAAGCACAAATGAACGTGACAGTGGGTCGCCAACGTGATGCCGCCACTGAGAACGTGTGCTGCTGTCACTGTGAGCGGTTTTAATGCCGCCGCGACCAGCTGTGATGCTGCCGCTGTCGTTACTGCTATGCTCAAGTTACCAGCCGATATGCGGCGACTCGTTGCTTAGCAGGTCAGCGACGCCACCGAGCGGAATGTTATGAACAACAAGAGCCTTATTTTAGTATTGTTTTTACACTTACAATCTCATTTTAATTAAGATATAAAGTCTACATAATTATTTCACGAGCTGATTATATACACTCCATTGCCACCACTTTGCTCCCCTTCCACTTTCAAATTAATGATAGGCTACTCATTTCATTTTTTTTATAATTGTTTTCGTAGTATAATTGGTTAAATTTTAAACAGTGTAAAACAAGTCACAGTTTAATAAATTCAATAGGCTTTATTTTTAAAAACTAACCCCCCCCCAACCGAGAACCAATTCCTGGCTGCACCACTGTCTGTACCTCGTCCACGTGAACAACATCACTTTGGTTCACTCTGAGATGTCAAACTTACCTTGATGGAGACCCTCCTGACACAAAGTGACATCAAACTTCGGAATTGACCTCCTAGACACGACAGTCAACACAGGCAGTGAACTTCCTTGGTTGAAACTGGTCGGCCATTTTGCCCACTTCGTCGCATTGGCACTACTCGTGCGTGGTTGCTTCCATCTTTGAGAGGGTTGCATGACATCTACAAACAGTCTAAGGATCTGTGTTCTTAATGCAATATACACATTAAACGCCAGTGTTCAGAAAACGTTGCAACCAAAAACATGTACGGTAACACTGTCAAAAAATGTTCAAATGTTTGCATAGTCTATGGGACTTAACTACGGGGTCATCAGTCCCTAAACTTACAAACTACTTATGAACTACTTACAAACTAGGACGGCACAAATATCTATGCCTGAGGAGGGATTCGAACCCCCGACCTGTAATCGTAAAAAAGGTAATTTTTGGTTCGTCATAAGTACATTATTTTCCTCTCTTTTATAACTTAACAATAAATCAGAATGGTTAATTAAGATTCCAATATCACTCATGAATTTAGGTAAAGGATTTTTAGCAATTTTAAAAATATATTTTCATCAAAGAAATTCAAAGTTTTACTGACATTATCTTCATCATTTAAGAGTACTGAAGACCTACCTTTGTCTGCCTTTGTGACAATCACCTCAGTTTCTTTAAGCCTATTACTTAAACTTTGAGTTTGCTTAACTAATGTCTGTGAATGGTTAAGCCTCTTCGCTAATGATAAAGCATCACAAGTGATGACTGCAAGTTCTGCCTGAATATTTCACTATTACTGTTTACTTCTGCAACAATTTTCTTGGTAACAGTGTTGACGTTGACGTTGGTCCCTTTTTCTAAAAGTTTACTTTCACCATTTCATAGAGTCATAGGAGAAAGATTAACCATGCGTGGGGCAAAGTTATTTTACTCAATTGGTGTTGTTTGGATACCTGTTCGCTGGTTTGGCTCCATAGAAGATATTGAATTTTTCGTTCATGTCGTGCTTGGTTCATATAGTACAAATTTTTGTATAAAGCCACTGAACTTTTCTAAAAGCAAACTGTAGTAGATGCTCACGTAAAACCCACTTAAGTTTGTTTGTTGTTTCATTAACAAAGGATTTAAACTTACATTCTTGTCTCGCTTCACTATTTATCCACAAAATTTCATTTTTCATTTTTACAATCTGTGCACTAAAAGAATATGCATATGGAGGAATCACGTGATGAAACAAACAGGTTCCGTTGAATTTAATTTTCATTTTATTATTATTAAATGTTTGTAGAGCTTATGGGACTTAACTACGTCGTCATCAGTCCCTAAACTTACAAACTACTTATGAACTAGCTTATTCTAAAGACGGCGTAAACATCCATGCCCGAGGGGGGATTCGAACTCCCGACCGTAGCGGCCGTGCAGACCGTGACTGGCACGGCGCAGACCGCTCGGCCACCGCGGCCGGCAAATTTTCATTTGATTGGACATTATGCACCTTCTTACTTTGTAAATTGCGATCACCTCCTTTTCTATCCAGCTAGGCTTAATGAAGCTTATTTTAGACTGATAGTCTTGGTAGAGGCATGCAATCGTCATGATCAAAATTTATTTAAATGATTCTAAAATTGCTTACATGTTGCTTGAATAATCTTCCTGACAGGTCACCAGATGATGGGCTTAGCCAGAAATATGTTGTGTTTTTATATTAAATAATCTACTAGCAACTAAGTAATTATTCAAGCAACTTATAATCAATTTTAGAATAATTTAAATAAATTTTGCTCCTGACGGTTGCATACCTCTACCAAGACTTGAACAGCTAAAATAAGCTCCAAAAACGAACAGTAATACAGTGCACTAATTATCTGCCGTTGTTTTTGTTTCGAAAACATAGACTACAGGCTACGTAGAAACAAATCACTTTGACAGTCAACTGCGCCAATATTTCTGATGTGGCTGGCACTAGGACGGCTGCGGCCGCCATGTTGGTTGGGTGTCGCGCTCCCTGCCCGGCTTCAGTTCGCTGCCATTGTGTGGCCTCCCTCTGTTGTTCTGCGCTCGCTGATGCGAACTCCCGCCTGGTGCCTTCCAAGCAGCCGCAGCAGCCAGAAGCATCTCTCTGTCAGATTCAGTTCCCTCCAGTGAGTGCGCGGAAAGTCTTTATAGTGGTTATGTTTACATAATTAATTCATTTTCCGTTTATTACTCGACTGCTTCTTTCCAGTTAGAGACTGTTCTTTGATGTCTAAGGCATCTGTGATGGACCGCTGCGACTGTGACTGTGATGTTGTTAATGGAATCAAAACAAAGCCAGAAAATGTATTTATCGTTAAAAATGAATAAGAAAATCAGCAGACTGCTGATTTTTTAAAATTTATTCACCCCTGTTGCTTCCCCAGCTACCACCATGGAATGGAATGAAATGTATATTTATCGTACCGTAGTTTTATTCGCAAGGGCTAGCTCTAAAATACAAATAGTTTAAAAAGTTCAGGAAAATATGGGTCTAAACGTAGAAGTGTAATTAACACAAAAACGAAATCACAGGAGAAATTCACAGACCCCATCAGGATATGCTAATGACTGCTTTACGGTCACATTTCACAATGTGTACCAGGAGGCTGACTATGAAAGTTGTATGTTTAACTTTGTCTATGAAAAACCACAACAATTGGCCAACATGAGATGATAAATAGAGGGTTGGAACTTAAATAGTGGGAATACTGCTCTGAAGACACTGTGCAATGAATTCCACCATTGTCGCTGATAGGACACGTTGTTCACGTACCTACCTTACCGCCGAGCAAATGGACTCGCCCGTCCCACGTCACCGGTGTGCGCGATTTTTGTATTAATCTATCAAATAACGTCCCTTGACATTGTGTCTTTTTATTGTCCAGTATTATTGATGTATTATTGCGTTAATCATAAAATTCGCCATGTCATTTACAATAACATTAATAATGATATTGTTGAGTGTATCATTGATTTCTTGTTCTTTGAAAAAAAAAATCTCATCTACAATAGAAAGGAAGAAATAAAAATGGCGTGTAGTGTTTGATGGAATAAATAAATATCTTCCCAAATGCAATAAACAAATACAAACGTTAATTCATTTTTCATATATTTTAAGACGTTCCTTTTTTTACAACCTTTTCGCCATAAGTAATAACAAAATCCACCTAGGGACAGTAAATAATACTATTATATAAAATAGAAGCAAATTTTCCTTCTGTCTGTGTCTTTAACCTTTTATACCACAAGCAGTAGCGGCCTACCGAACGTATCGTCATTCGGTTTCTTTAATTTCTTCTTTAGAATCCTGCGATAAACGTAGGCTATATTTACTGTCAATAGGAACTTGTGAAACAACTAAAATAAAAGTAATAACGTAGAATCGTTTACCTCTTCTGCACTTTAGTCAGCTCTAAAGCCTGAACTATAAGAGCTGGGCCAGTTTACATAGTATGGAATTCCAGAACTCACAAAGATCTAAAATAAATAAATAAAAATAAAAAGAATACTGGGTAGCATGTGTCCAACTTTTACGTTGAACCACATTTGTAATTTTTCTCTTCTAAAACGCTGTCGGCAGATGGCTTTAGACCACGTGTATAGTGATTATGCGAGATCTGTGAAATTTAGACCTATCATCTCGAGGACCTATCACCTCGAGGACGTCCTTCAATTATTATTTTTTTCTTTTTTAATCATCGTGAGTTGTGTAATTCTAGACTATGTACTGTGACGTAGATCTTATAGTTTACGATACAGAGGTCACGAAAGTAAGGAAGTGGTAATCCATTCTACGTTATTATTGTGGATTTGAGAATTATAACAAAGAAATTGAAAGAAATCGCATGACGATACGTTCTGCAGTTCTCGAGTTCACCATCACGCACCTGATGCGTGATGGTGTGGCTTTCCGTGAACGTCATTATTATTGTCCTTACATCTCGTGAACTACGTGACGTATTGTGACAATTTCCAAAGTACATTCATTTGTATTTGTATATACTGCCTTTAAAATTTCCTGCGACTACAATTTGTTATGTAGAAATTATAAACTGCAAGGTCATACCGAAGGCCGGCCGTGGTGGCCGAGGGGACTAAGGGACGCCAGTCACGGTCTGCACGGCCACTACGGTCGGGGGTTCGAATCTCCCTTCGAGCATGGATATTTGTGACGTCCTTAGTAGTAGCTAGTTCATAAGTAATTTGTAAGTTTAGGGACTGATGACCCCGTAGTTCTATAGCTACATCTACATCTACATAGATACTCTGCAATACACATTCAAGTGCCTGGCAGAGGGTTCATTAACCACTTTCATAACTTTTCTCTACCGTTCCATTCTCTAATAGCGCGCGGGAAGAAAGAACACCTAAATCGTTCCGTTTTCGATCTGATTTCTCTTATTTTATTGGGATGGTCATGTCTCCCTAAGTAGGTGGGTGCTAGCAAAATATTTTCACATTCAGAACTAAAAGTCGGTGATTGAAACTTTGCAAACAGATCACGCCGCAATGAATAAAGTCTTTGTTTTAATGATTTCCACCCCAATTCTTGCAACATTTCCGTGACGCTTTCCCCCCCGTAACGTGATAAAACAAAACGAGCTGCCCTTCTCTGAACCTTCTCAATGTCTTCCGTCAGTCCCACCTAGTGAGCGTCCCACAAGGGGCAACAGTACTCCAGGAGAGGACGCACAAGTGTGATGTAGGCAGTTTCTTTGGTGGAGCTGGTGCATCTTCGAAGCGTTCTGCCGATAAAACGTAACCTTTGGTTCGCCTTCCCCACAATATTTTCTATGTTTTCTCTCCAGTCAAAGTTGTTCGTAATTGTACCTCCTAGGTATTTGGTAGAATCTACGACCTTAAGGTTTGACTGATTTATCACGTAATTAAAGTTCAGCGGATGTCTTTTAGTGGTCATGTGTATTACTTCACACTTTTCTTTATTTGGTGTCAATTGCCAATTTTCGCACCATGCAGAAATTTTGTCTAAATCGCTTTGCAGTTGCTTTTGATCCTCAGTTGACTTCACTAACCGATAAACGACAGCATCATCCGCGAACAGTCTAAGGGAGCTATTCAGATTGTCTCCTAAATCGTTTATAAACACGAGGAAGAGTAGAGGACCTATAACGCTTCCCTGTGGAACGCCAGATATCACTTCTGTTTTACTCGATGACTTACCGTCAATTACAACGAACTGTGTTCTTTCTGATAGGAAATCGTGAATCCAACAGCACAATTGGGGAGATATTCCATAAGCACGCAATTTCATAAGAAGCCGCTTGTGGGGTACAGTGTTAAAAGCCTTCCTGAAATCCAGAAATATGGAATCGATTTGAGATCCCTTGTCAATGGCACTTAACACTTCATGTGAATAAAGGGCAAGCTGTGTTTCGCAAGAGTGATACTTTCTGAATCCGTGTTGACTACTGGTTAATAGGTCGTTCTCTTCAAGGTAGTTCATAATATTCGAACAAAGTATATGTTCCAAAATCCTACTGCAAATCGACGTCAATGAGATAGGCCTGTAATTTTGGGGATCACTCCTATTGCCTTTCTTGAATACTGGAGTAACTTGGGCAACTTTCCAGTCTTTGGGTACGGATCTTTCGCTGAATGATCGGTTGTAAATGATAGCTAAGTACGGAGCTATTGCATCAACATACTCTGAGAGGAATCTAGTTGATATACAATCTGACCCGGAAGATTTATTTTTGTTTAGTGACTTAAGTTGTTTTACTACTCCAGGAACATCTACTTCTAAGTATCGCATGCTGGCAGCTGTTCTTGGACTGAATACTGGAGTGTTCACTTCGTCTTCTTTGCTGAACGAATTTCGGAAAGCTGTGTTTAGTAATTCTGCCTTAGCAGTACTGTCATCGGTAGTATTACCATTGCTATCGCTTAGTGAGGGTATTGTTTGTGTTTTGCCGCTAGTGTACTTCAAATATGACCAGAATTTCTTTGGATTTTCTGCAAGATTACGAGGCAGGATTTCGTTGTGGTAACTACTATAGGCTTCTCGCATTGAAGTCCGCGCTAGGTTGCGAGTTTCAGTAAAATATTGCCAGTCTTGTGGATTCTGTGTCTTTTTAAATTTTGCATGCGTTTTTCTTTGTTTCTGTAACAGTGATCTGACCTGTTTTGTGTACCACGGGGGGTCACCCCCACTTCTATTAATTTATTTGGTATAAATCTCTCGATTGCTACTGATATTATGTCTTTGAAAGTAAGCCACAACTGATCTACACTCGCATTTTTAGTTTTGAAAGACTGGAGACTATCACTCAGGAAAGCGTGAAGAGAATTTTTATCTGCTTTATTGAATAGATATATTTTTCGTTTATTTTTGGTGCATTTGGGAATTTCGACATTCAGTCTCGCTACTACAACTCTATGTTCGCTGATCCCTGTATCTGTTTTGATGCTCTTTACTAGCTCAGGATTATTTGTTGTTAGGAGATCAAGGGTATTTTCGCAACCACTTACTATTCTAGTGGGTTCATGAACTAACTGTTCGAAGTAGTTTTCAGAAAAAGCATTCAGAACTAGTTCGGACGATGTTTTATATTTGCCGCCGGTTTTGAATACGTAATTATGCCAACATATCGAGGGTAAATTGAAGTCGCCACCGATTATAACAGTATGCTTCGGATACCTATTTGAAATGTGATTCAAGCTTTCTTTGAACATTTCGGCAACCGCATGGTCTGAGTCAGGGGGCCGATAAAAAAATTCCAATTATTAATTTATTCCGGTTGTCAGGAATAACCTTTACCCACACCAACTCACAGGAGGTATCTGCCTCAATTTCGCTGCAGGATAAACCGTTTGTAACAGCAATAAATACGCCACCCCCTTTTTTATTTATTCTATCCTTTTTGAAGACCATTTGGCCCTTTGAAAAAAAAATCGGCCGGACTTGTCTCAGGCGTCAGCCAGCTTTCAGAACCTATAACGTTTTGTGCCTCAGTACTTTCTATCAGCGCTTGGAGCTCTGGAACTTTCCCGATAGAGCTACGACAATTTACAGCTATTATACCAATTGTTTCTAGATCTGCTTTCTTCCTGTGTCTGACCTGCCCTCTTTGAGACTGAAACCCATTTTGTGTATTCTCGAGGCCCTCTAACCTAAAAAACCGCCCAGTCCACGCCACACAGTCCCCGCTACCCGTGTAGCCGCTTCCTGAGTATAGTAGACTCTTGACCTATTTAGCGGAACCCGAAAACCCACCACCCTTTGGCGCAAGTCGAGTAATCTGCAGCCCACACGGTCGCAGAACCGTCTGAGCCTCTGATTCAGACCCTTCGCTCGGCTCTGAACCAAAGGTCCACAGTCAGTCCTGTCGACAATGCTGCAGATGGTGAGCTCCGCTTTCATCTTGCAAGCAAGACTGGCAGTCTTTACCACTTCTGATAGCCGTTCGAAACCAGAGAGGATCTCTTCCGATCCAAAGCGACGCACATCATTGGTCCCGACATGAGCCACCACCTGCAGCTTGCTGCATCCTGTGCTCTTCAGTGCATCCGGAAGGACCCGTTCCACATCTGGAATGACTCCCCCCGGTATGCACACGGAGTGCACATTGGATTTCTTCCCCTCCCTGGCAGCCATTTTCCTTAGGGGCTCCATCAGCCGCCTAACGTTGGAACTCCCAACTACCAACATACCCACCCTCTTTGAGTGCCCGGATCTTGAAGGCAGAGGGGCGAGTACAGGATAAGCGACACCATCTGCGTCAGGAACATCCTCTGCCACAGACAGCGCCTCGAATCTGGTGGCAAGACTAACCGGGGAGGCCTCCACTTCGGTCCCCCGGGAAGTCTTACGTCGCCTGACAGGCGCTGAGGAGACCTCCCAGTCCACCACGGATTGAGGGGCTACCTCCTCGCGGGCAGTGAGCGGGCTGGCCACAGCCGCAGGCCGATCGGAGGGCACAACAGACGCTGACGCTGACGCTTTGTATTGAAGTCACTGTTTTGATGTTGCATATTCCCTTCACCCCCCTCCCCCAAGTCATATGCAACGGGTATAGTTGCTGTATTGTTGCATCAATTAATCGCATATCGTACTGCTGACTGCCCCACTAGTCCAGTCAATTGGTGCTCAAAACAAAATTCCGAAGATTTTTTTCTCAACGGTTTTGTATGTTTTTTGAGACGCTGAATTCGAGTTTCAAGTTTGCTTCCTTGTAGGAGGTCGACTTCAGAACGAAAAACTCAAAAGACCTCAAAGTTTTCGCACTTTTTCCAGTTTCTTGCTCATATCTCGAAAACTATGCGTTTCTTGAAGATTAAAGTAAACAAATTTCCTAAAAAATTCACTACTCATATTTGATTTTATGGCGAGCAGTATAGGCGCTAGAACTCAACGAAAAAGAGCAAATATTTGGCCCTTCTGCGAAAAGGTAAAAAACACACACTTGCACGCCTTACAACTCGAGAAATATACATGTTATCAACAAAATCCGTATACCACGTGATAGTACATTAAATATCCTACAAGGTACGTCTATAACATTCCATTTTCTCGTAATGGGGAAAAGCACAAAAAATAAAATTACGAGCAATGCTTCCTGCGCCCTATAGTGTAACGCTCCCTCCCACCTGCCAATCTCTCGCCGGCGCCATATTTTCGATGTGTTGCACTGAAAAGTGATGGTTTGGTTGGATTAAAGAGAAAGTATGTTTGAAAAAAAAGAAAAAAAACCCATTATCAAATTATATTTAGATCACATTAGGTACAAGACACTGAGCAGGAAACTGAATATGAAATCAGCATGTGTTATGAAATGAGTGTTGATCCAAGTATTGGGTTATAAAATGTTGTAACCAAACCTCCTGCAGCATGTGAAAATACATTAAATGTCCATCGAAGTCTAAGTGGTCGAACGATGTCAGTGTCTCCAGATTGAGGTTTCTAATTTTCCCCATACCAGACAAAAAAATTTCCCAAAATGTCACTATTTTGGCAACTTTCCCCCAAATACATTAAAACTATCTTCTTCAAATTAACATTTATTGTCAGTAATGGCAACTTGAAGGGGTGTAACTACATGTTCAGGGCCATAAAACTCTCGTATGTATCAGAAATTATAGTACATAAAAGAAAATTATTAATTTTACGGCAGCAATGTTAATATTATTGCATATGCTTTTTATATTATTGGTACAAAAACCCACAGAGCAAACCAGGAATGAAACCAGTGTTACATATTTCATCACGTTTCTCAAGGATCTCAATTAGTAGGTATTAAATACGGTCTAATTTCGCTGTAACAATACTAATTCTAAAATTGAATTAAAGTAATTTATTCCAGCTTCGTTGCTTTACTTCAGACAAGATTTTCAGTCTAGTATGCATCACATGAAGCACATAGAAAGTATAGAAATTTTTTAACTTACCATAAAATTATGATTCGGCTTCCCATGCAGGTCGATATCTTCGCATCGTAATTTTTTGATGCCTACTTCGTCACTAACTCTCAGATGCTGTATTTTAGTAAACTACTTCTTTGTGAAGGGCCAACAATGAAGGTTCTGCATTGTTGTACTAGTTTGGGGAAATGACAAACAGTTGTCAAATTTTCGCAGAAATCACTGATTACTATCATATAAACATACTTCTCTGTTTACTCCATAAGTAATAAGTAAAACGTTGTGTTAGGAATTGCACAGTATGCCAGTCTCAGCTTGGAAAGTTAGGCGTGACATCTTGCAGAGGTTCATATATACAGCTGCCACCAAACACAAGTGAAATCTTACTTACGGCAGTGGCAGTGTAGTGTGCTAATGTTTTAAAGACCATTGAATGCTCTTTGAAAACGCAATAGAATGTGGGGAATAATCTTTCGTGTTGACCATGAAGTAAATAATTAATGCTCTCCCTGCTCTGTGGTTGGCAGGTTCTTGTATCCACCCTGTTTTGCTCAGTAAATTAATTACTCTCGTAAATGGAACATTTCGTTGCCAACATGACCACACAACACTGCCACTGCCGAAAATAAAAATTTAACCCCAAATTTCCCCAGTACAGAATTTTTCCCCCAACAATTTCCCCACGTTTTTTCTTTCCCCAAAAGTTCCCCACAAAATTATTTTTTCCCCAAATTGGGGAAAAATACCCCCAATCTGGAGACACTGGACGACTTACCCACCCCCTAACGGGACGGTCCTTCCATTCCTTTGTTGGCCACATCCCTGCTAATAGGTTCCCCCTCCAGACACTTTCGAGCGTCTAGCAGCCCATCTGATCTGATCTTGCGGTAGTTTAGTCAGGTCAGGGTTGCCAACGTGTTGTGATCGAATCTTTAAAGCTGCAATATTTTTTTATTTTTATTTTGCAGTGTCAAGTTTTTATTGTATGTGCATACATAATGTTTCGTGCGGAATGTGTAATTTGTGACAAACTGTTAGAAGATGGGATACAGAGGAGTGTTATGAGAGAAAAAGGTTTGAAGTCTTTCATTCAAGTAAGAAGAGACAGGATGGCAAGTTTCTTATATTTAAGAGGAACACTGAAATTGAGATTCATGAAAAATGTAGGAAGAATTACGTGACAGGAAAGTCTATTGCTGCTTATTTAACGAGGGCTCAAGAAAATCCTGAATCAAAACCGTTACGTTCAATTACACCTGAGTTTGCCTTTAAAACTCACTGTTTATTATTTGGAGAGGAAGTGCCTCTGGACTACGCCAAGATACAAATAAAAATCCCCCCTCAAAACGTAATTTGGTATTCCTTGTGAGGAAATTAGCCGTTAGAGAAAACGTGCTCACACTGGCGAGAAACTTAAGTAATGAATGTGGGCGCAGTATAGTACGACGTGTAGAGCCAGTTACTGACTTAGTAGCAGCTGATGCTCAGTACCATTTCCTGTGCATGAGAACCCTACACCAGGCTCCACCGACTTCTTCATGGAGTTGGCAGATCCCCTAGAGGTGAAGTGGAAGATGCTATGCAAGCAATTTACTGTTTTCTAGAAAACAACGATGAGGAATGTCAGTTCACCACGGAAGAATTGATGGAGCAGATTGAATGTGACTCCTGTCCACATCAGAGTAGTATCAAAAAGTATGGCGACGACGTTTTAATTACAATAAGCAAACCTTACGTTTTATGTTTCAATGCCACAGTACACAAAATCATTAATGAATCCTTGTATCGAGATATTCAGAGGCTACCAGAGAAATAAGGTCGTGTCATAATTGAAGCAGCTGCTGCCATAATTGTGAAAGACATAAGATCACAATGTGACTGAATACACCCCGCTTCAGAAAGGTTTCTAGAGAAAACTTAGGATGTCATTCCTGAAACTCTTTGAATTTTCATGGACGCTGTGATGCTGAGCAAAATGCGAGGGGATCTAGTAAAAATGGAAGAAAAACTCAGCAGCCATTGCACATTGTATAATTAGTGCTGTGCGATCTGCGTCATTCCTCTCACCTCGTCTTCTGCAAGTAATATCTTGGAATTGCATGACGAATTGCCATGGTCGGTGTGGGTGCAGGCGAGCAGGGCTATTCTGCACAGAACTGTGGCAGCAATGTGAAGGATGCTCGAACATTGACGACACTTTGAACACAGAAGATGAAGAGGGCTTGGACGAGCCACTGTCTGAATCAGCTGAGGTGAAAGAAGGTATTAAATGATGTAATGTTTTGCAGCATTATGAGTCTTTAATAATCAATTTTCCCTGTCATAATATTAATCATTCAATTACATTTTTTCAGTTGAAGATCAACTACTGACTGTTCAGCCGTTCAGGCTGGACTTTGCAAAGCCCCTGATAGTTTACCTGGACCTTACGTTACTCGAAATACTTTACCTGGACCTTCACGTGACCGAGAAACATTTCCTTTGCCGAAAACACCCAAATGAAGACGAATAATATAACTGTGCAAATCACATCAGTCAAGTATTTCTTCATACAAGTATCGCAACGCAACTTAGTGCCTTTAGTGTTACAATATGGTTACAAAAGACAATTTTTTTTAAAAAACCCTATAGGAAGAAAGGACCCAATCCTGACCTTGCCATTCACTCATTTCATGAAACATGTACTTCATGTTACTATGTAACTTCAGCTTTCTATTTAATGGCATGTAACTAATGTGATCCAAATATAACTTGATAATGCTTTTTTGAAATATACTTTCTCTTTAATCCATTCAAAACATCACTTTTCAGTACAACACATCGAAAATATAGCGCCGGCGAGAGGTAGGCAGCTGGGAGAGGGCGTTACACTTTAGGGCGCAGAAAGCATTGCTCTTAATTTTTTTTTTTTTTTGTGCTTTCCCCCATTATGAGAAAATGGAATATTATAGACGTCCCTTGTAGAAAATTTAATGTACTTTCACGTGGTGTAGGGATTTTGTTGATAACATGTATATTTCTCGAGTTGTAAGGTGTGCAAGTGTGTGTTTTTGACGTTTTCGCAGAAGGGCCAAAAATTTGCTCTTTTTCGTTTGAGTTCTAGCGCCTATACTGCTCGTCAGAAAATCAAACATAAGTAGTGAATTTTGTAGGAAATTTTGTGTACTTTACATTTGCTCAGAATGAACATCTTCGAGAAACGCATAGTTTTCGAGATATAAGCAAATAACCGGAAAAAAATGCGAAAATTTGAGGTGTTTTGAGTTTTTCGTTGTGAAGCCGATCTCCTACAAGGCAGGAAACTTGAAATTCAAATTCAGCACCCAAAAAACATACAGAACCGCTGAGAAAAAAACTTTCGGAACTTTGTTACGAAAAAACCACCATTTGACTGGGCTACACTTCGGTGGCATTTTTTATGGCCAGACTGTGTGAACTCCTAACTGATCAGAGAATTTTGAATTCCCTAACAAAAACTGTAAAGTTAAACGTTGCAACTATAACGGTCTCTAGCTACTCTCTACGTCTCCTTGAAGCAACATCACCCTCCCACGCTCGGCACCTGGTACTGGCAGTAACATTGATTTCTGACACTCAAGACCAGGGCGAACAGCGCCAGCCTTTAATCACGAGTATAAGTTCACGTGCTTCCTGTAGCGCTGGTTATACCGAAGGCAGTCGTGGTAGCGAAGAAGCGGCTGTATCAAGCGCTGCCAGGTGCACGGGAAACTGGCAGGACCACCCAACTGGATGTCTGGGAAATTGTGGCTTTCCTGCCAAAATAATTCTTGATGTTACATATATTCATGGTTTAAAAAAATTGATGTTGCTAAACATTGCAACCGCCGTATGGCCTGCCCTCGAGTCCTCCTGACGGTTCGAGAGAACGTGGCGTACCGTACACACATGCAACAGCACTACTCACGTTCAATGGCGAATTCTTATGCTGCTGCTGCGACATCTCCTTAGAGCAGACTCTCCGAGGTCTCCGCCAATTTCGTTGTGGAAGGTAGTGGATAGAACAAATACTATTCAAAGGAAATTCAAATTTCCCGGGAGACGCCATCTCGAATTAAGACAGAGAAGTTGAGGGAGCAGGGGGGCGTGGTCCTATGACTTCACCGGAAGTGACGTCCTGTTTGTGAAAGTTTCCCGCCATTGGCCGCCATGTTGCATGACGTCACAAATATAACGGTGCTGTCGTACATCCTGGTCCTTCGCGCTATACCCTTTTTTATTTAAAGATGGGCGTGGGACGTTTAGGCGATTTTCCATAGTCCTCGACGAATACGAGGTGGTTTCCCTTATCCGCCTCAAATGGATCCCTTTTCAGGAATAGCAGTGTTTGTCCGTCTTTGCAACTACAAGAAATGCGATTTTTTCTCACCAGACGCGTTTCGTTTTAATGACTGTAAAACATCTTCAGTGGTCTGTAATAATAGAAATCTTTCTACAGTTTTATAAAGATTAAGATGCATATTCTTAAAGCAACTTATGAAAGCTACTACGATCGGGGGTTCGAATCGCCCCTCGGGCATGGATATTTATGCCGTCCTTTTGGTAGCTACATCTACATCTACATCTACAACCATACTCCGCAAGCCACCTGACGGTGTGTGGCGGAGGGTACTCAAGGTACCACTATCGATTTTGCCTCCTATTCCAGGCAAGTATTGTTCGCGGAAAGAAGGCTAGCTAGTTCATAAGTAGTTTGCAAGTTTAGGGACTGATGACTTCGTAGTTAAGTCCCATAAGCTATACAAACATTTGAACATTATCACCACACAAACGAAGGATCCCTTTTCATTCAGTCCAGTCTCTGAGAATACTACGATATACAAAAGTAAATAAATACAGGCTGATTTTTTCACTGTGTGCGAGCTGTACTGACTGATGGAGGTCCGTAAATGGAACAAATGTTCAAATGTTTGTATAGCTTATGGGACTTAACTACGGGGTCATCAGTCCCTAAACTTACAAACTACTTATGAACTAGCTACAACTAAGGACGGCACAAATATCCATGCCCGAGGGGGGATTCGAACCCCCGAGCGTAGTGGCCGTGCAGACCGTGACTGGAGCGCCTCAGTCCCCTCGGCCACAAAGAAGGACTAGTGGACGTGCAGGGCTGGCACAGGTGCCACGCAGCCACGGCCCCTTCCTCTGGCCTCCACCTCGCCGTCTCCCTGCCCCACTCCTCCTCCACATCCTCAAAAATTACACAAGTCTGTGGCCAGTCAAGTTTATTGCAACGTATCCTCTTCCATGCACCGTACGAAATCGTTAGTTTTCTTTTGAAGGTGAAGTGTGCAAAATTTTAACTAGATCGAGGAATAAAACCGTACATTTTTTCCAAGTTCGTAGGTAAAGTATCCTCTGATTTCCACCACAAAAAGGTTTACTTAGACACTGACTTTCCTCTTTTCTGAAGATCGAGTATGCAAACTTTCATTGCAGTTGGATCAACAGTAACGGTAGCGCATAAAATAGGAAGTAAAATGGACGCCGAGCGCATTGTCGGGGGTTCGAATCCCCCCTCGAGCATGGGTTTTTGTGCCGTATTTAGTATAAGCTAGTTCATAATTGGTCTTTAAGTTTAGGGACTCATGACCCCCCAGGTAGGTCCCTTAAGCTTTACAATTTTTTTTAAGATACACCAACCGGTAGTCAATCCGAGTCTTAGTATTTATGACGCATTATCTCCTAAACTATATGTAGTACAAAGGTGTTTCTCTGAAGTATAAATAATTTTTGACACTTTCATCGCAAGCAGCGGTGGGGTAGCTGAGCGGTCTAAAGCGTCTCGCTGCGGAGCGCGCGGTTGCTCGCCGTGAAGGTTCGAGTCCTCCCTGGGGCATGGGCGTGTGTGTTTGTCCTTAGGTTAGTTTACCTTAGTTTAAGTAGTTTGTAAGATACGCAGTGATGACCACGCAGTTTGGTCCGACAGATTTACAAACATTTGAACCTTTTTTCACCGCAATCGTATGAACGGTACGACAGCACATAAAATGCGAAGAGAAGTTGGAAAATAAGGATCCGCTGTCGACCTTAAACTTTAGACATATCTTTATTGAAACTTCCTGGCTGATTAAAATTGTGTGCCGGAACTGGATCTCGAACCTGGGATCTTTGCCATGCACGGACGTAGGTTCCAGGTTCGAGTCCCGGTTCCGGCACACAATTTTAATCTGCCAGGAAGTTTCATATCAGCGCACACTCCGCTGCAGACTGAAAGTTTCATTTCATATCTTTATTTTTCTACATCATTTCCAAGTACATTGAGACATTTGTCAAACCCCTTTATAAGCTTCAAAAGGTCGTCCACCAAAAAATCAGGCCATTGTATACGGGAGAAGCGTTGATGGCTATGGGCGAAAGACGACACAGCGTGTGAAGGCTCACGTGCAATACAGCGACGCACCATTGGGTAGAGGTCGACCATGAATGTAACAATGACTTTCTGTTTCGGATTGTGACGGGGATTGGAACGTGAGTCCACTATTATACGCCCGAATCGAAGGCCACATACATGGAGTGGAAACATCCGTTATCACCAATCCCAAAGTAGTTGAAAAGCACGCCGTCTGCAGGTGAAGTGCTACCCACAGTTTTTTGGAACACAATGCGTCTCCGACTTTTTCCTAGACGCCTTTTTGAAGCTAATGAAGAAGTATGACAAATGTCTCAAACTATTTGGAATTTATGTAGAAATGTAAATATGTGATGTTATTGTGGTCTTCAGTCTGAAGACTGGTTTAATGCAGCTCTCCACGCTACCTTGTCCTGTGCAAGTCTCTTCGTCTGAGAATACGTTCGGCAACCTACATCCTTTTGAATCTTCTTACTATATTCGTCCCTCGGGCTACCTTTACGTCTTTTACCCAACACACTTCCATCTAATGCTAAACTGACGATTACTTGATCTCTCAGAATGTACCGAACAATCTATCCCTACTCTTAGGATATGCGAGAAACTTCTTTTCTCCCCAATTCGGTTAAGCACCTCCTCATTAGTCACGCGATCTATCCATCTAATTTTCATCATTCGTCTGTAGCACCACATTTCAAAAGCTTCTATCATCTTTTTGTCTCAGCTCCTTATCGTCCTCGTTTCACTCCCATATAATTTTACACTCCAGACAAATGCTTTCAAGAAAGGACTTCCTAACATTTAAATTAATATAGGATGTTAAGAAGTTTCGCTTCTTTAGAAACGCTTTTCTTCCCATAGCCATTCTGTATTTTAGATCTTCTTTACTTCGGCCATCAAAAGTTATCATGCTACCAAAATAACAAAACTCATCTACTACTTTTTTTTGTCTAATCCTCTAATCTAATTCCTGACTGACTTACTGACGCTACATTCCATTATCCTTGTTTTACTCTTGTTGATGTTCATCTTATACACTCTTTTCAAGACATTGACCATTCCATTCAATTGCTCTCCCAGATCCTTTGTGGTCTCTGACAGGATTACTATGTCATCGGCAAACCGCAAAGTTTTTATTTCTTCTCCCTGAACTTTAATTCCCTCTCCAAATTTCTCCTTGCATTCCTTCACTGACTGCTCAATGTTCATATTGAACAACATTGGGGCAAGGCTACAACCCTGTCTTACTCCCTTCCCAATCTCTGCGTCTCTTTCATGCCCTTCGATTCTAATAACCGCTGTCTGGTTTCTGACTGATTGATTGGTTTGGGGTTCAAGGGACTAAATTACACTGGTCATCGGTCCCTGTTTGGTTTTTGTATAAGTTGAATATAACTGTTCGCTTCCTATATTTTACACCTGTTATCTACAGAAATTGAAAGAGTTTATTCCTTTCTCCAAATCTACAAATTCTTAAAAACGTAGATTTGCCTTTCCTTAGCCTATCTTCTAAGAATAGTCGTAATGTATTGCCTCCCGTATTCCTACATTTCTCTTAAATGCAAACTGATCTTCCCCGAGGTTGGATTCCACAAGTTTTCTATTCGTCTGTAAATAATTCGTGTCAGTATTTTGCAACTATCACTTTTTAAATTTATAGTTATGTAATTTTCACATTTTTCTGCACTTGCTTCCTTTAGAATTGGAATTATTATATTCTTCTTGATGTCGGATGGTATTTCTCATGTCTCATACATCATGGATACCAGGTGGAACAATTTTTCATGACTGGCTCTCGTAACGATATCAGCAGTTCTGACGGAATATCAGCTACTCCAAGAGCCTTGTTTCGACTCAAATCTTCGGCGCTCTGTCAAATTCTTCTCGCACTATCGTATCTCCTATTTCCTCTTCCTCCACTTCATCTTCCTTTTCGAGAATATTGCCTTCAAGTTTATTTCCTTTGTACAGGCCTTCTATATATTACTTCCACATTTCACCTTTCCCCTCTTTGCTTAGTACTGGTTTACCGGCTGAGTTCTTGATATTCATAAAGCTGCTTTTCTTGTCTCCAAATATCTCTTCTATTTTCCTGTAGGCGGTATCTATCTTTCCCCTGATTATACATACTTCTATGGTTCTGAATTTGTCCTCTAGCCACTCCTGCTTAGCCAGTCTGCACTTCCTATCAATCTCATTTTTCAGACGTCTGTACTCCTTTTTGCCTGCATCACTTGATGCATTTTTATATTTTCTCCTTTCATCAATTAAGTCCAGTATATCCTTTGTTATCCAGGGATTTCTATTAGGCCTTGTCCTTCTGCCTATATGGTCTCCTGCAGCCTTCACTACCCTATCTCTCAGAGCTACCCATTCTTCTTCTACTGTATTACTTTCCCACGTTTCAGCCAATCCTTGCCTATAGCTCCCTCTGAAACTCTCAACTACCTCTGGTTTCTTCAGTTTATCCAGGTTCCATCTCCTAACGTTTCTACCTTTCTGCCGTCTCTTAAGTTTTAATCTACAGTTCATTACCAATAAGGTATGGTCAAGTTCTATATCCGCCCCTTGGTATGTCTTACAGTTTAAAACCTGGTTCCTAAATCTAATCCTTACCATTATAAAGTCAATCTGGTACCGTCCAATGTTTCGTGGTCTCTTCCATGTATACAGACTTCTTCCATGATGTTAAACCAAGTGTTGGTGATCATCAAATTGTGCTCTGCACAAAATTCTACCAAGCGGTCTCATCTTTCATTTCTTTTCCCCAGTTCATATTCACGTACAACATTTCCTTCTCTATCTTTTCCTACTACCGAGTTCCAGGACCCATCACAATCAAGTTTTCCTCTCCCTTAATTTTCTGAATAATTTCTTTTATCTCCTCATTCATCTCTTCCATGTCTTCATCATCAGCAGAGCTAGTTGGCATATTAACTTGTACTACTGTGGTCGGTGTTAGCTTCGTATCTATCTTTGTTAAAATAATGCGTTCACTATGCTGTTCATTTTAACTTATCCACATTACTATTTTCTTATCCATTATCAGCTCTACTCCTGCGTTACCACCAACTGATTTTGTATTTATAACCCTGTACTCACCTGACCAGAAATTCTGTTTATCTTGCCACCGAACTTCACTAATCCCTACCATATCTAACTTTAGCCTACCCATTTCTCTTTCAAAATTTTCTAACTTACCTCCACGATTAAGGGTTAGAACATTCCACGCTCCGCTCCCTTGAATGCCTGTCTTGTTTTTCTTGATGATGACATCCTCTTGTGATCAAAGTGGGGAAATATTTTACCTCTTGAATATTTTACCTGCGAGGATGCCATCATCATATATTCATGTAGTAGTGCTGCATGTCTTCGGGAGAAGTAACGGCTATAGTTTCCTCTTGCTTTCAGCCGTTCGCAGTAACTGCATGGCAAAGCCATGTTAGCTGATGTTACAAGGCCAGCTCAGTCAATCATCCAGACTGTTACCCCTGTAACTACTACAAAGGCTGCTGTCCCTCTTCAGGAACCACACGTTTGTCTGGCTTCTCCACAGACACCTCTCCTCTGTGGTTGCACCTACGGTATCGTTGAGGTACGCAAAACACTAGACCTAGGCAATGTCTGTGGTGCATGGGTGTAGAAAGATATGTCTTATCTTTAATGTCTCATTCTATTTTTCCCCCTGGCCCCAGGCGACACTTATTTTGCCAGCCCCTCTCTTTGTAACATTGATTTGTGTATAGTGCACGCTGGGAGTGGCGCCTGCCCAGGTGCCGCAGACGCCCTGACCGCTCGGCCGCCGCTGCCCCGCCTCCTGCCGCTCCTGCTGCTGCTGCTGCCGCCGCCCACACACACAACGCACGCCCCCGCGGGCCTGCGGCGAGATACGCGGGCACCCACACACGTGAGTACTGGCTGCTGTCGACCGCTTCTCTAGCTGCCCAGTAGCTCTGCGGGCAACCACCTGCCTCACCAAAATCCTATTACTCAGTCTCTAATAGTAACCCCTACAAATGACTGCCACTGTCTCGTTTTCCTCCCATCAGCGGTTTCTTCAGTTTGTCTACCACTGCTTCATTCCTGTCTCTCTATCTTGGTTGCCTTCTTCTGCCATTGTCTATGTCTCCACTTTTTCTCTTACATTGCTATTGCCTCTTTGTTTTAACATTATAACATTAAGAAAGTGAACAGTAGGAGGGCTTGGAAACTGCTAAAGAACCTCAACGGTGACGCCACAAAGGCAAACAATAAATTTACTAACGTCACTGCAGACCAAGTCGCCACCACACTCCTCCTGAATGGCAAAACCCACGGCAGAAAATACCACGAACCGTTAACGCGTGTTCTGGCAGAGGAAAACCATCACCTCAAGGCACCATTCACAATGTCAGAACTTATTGCAGCTATTTCCAGCCTGAAGACTAACAGAGCTCCTGGTTTCGATGAACTGAGAGTCGAGCAAATTAAAAACCTCGGCAGTAATACCCTACAGTGGCTGTTAGATCAGATGAATGCATGCGTAGAAAGGCTTCACATCCCAAAGATGTGGAGGAAAGCTCGTGTGGTTGCTCTTCTGAAACCGGGAAAGAACCCTAATGATCCAAAAAACTTCCGACCTGTGTCTCTTTTGTGTCACTGTTTTAAGATCTTGGAACGCCTGGCGTTAAGTCGCATAGAAAACGTCTTAGAACAAAACGTTATCCCACAGCAGGCAGGTTTCCGACAAGGCAAATCGTGCTGCGGTCAAGTCCTGAACCTGACCCAACATATCGAAGACGGTTTTGAGAGAAAAGAGATCACGGGAGTGGCATTCATAGACCTTACAGCTGCATACGATACTGTAAACCATCGGAGGCTCCTCAGGGAAGTATATAATGCAACAAAAGACTATCATTTAACATCACTGATTGCTACTTTCCTGCAAAATAGGAGATTTTTTGTCTGTCTCTAGGGTAAGAAGAGCTGGTGGAGAAATCAGAGGAATGGCCTGCCTCAGGAAAGCGTCCTCGCTCCAGCTCTGTATAATATATACACAAATGACCAACCAGTGCCAAACACCACGCGCCAATTTATGTATGCCGATGACACTGCAATTGCAGCACAAGGTACGAATTTTCTGGATGTAGAGGAGAAATTATCCAGTACCTCGGAATCCCTCTCCCAGTATTATGAGGCAAACCACCTACGGCCGAACCCTTCCAAGACGCAGGTCTGTGCTTTCCATTCCATTTAAAGAACGCGGAGGCAAATAGGGAATTGAATGTTACATGGAGAGGTGAACGACTCGCGCATTATCCGACGCCCAAATATCTCGGTGTCACACTGGACCGCACACTGACCTATAAACATCATTGCAATGTCACGAGGGAGAAAGTCTCAGCGAGAAACAACATCATCAGGAAATTAACTAACGGTTCCTGGGGTGCAAACCCAAAAGTCCTGAGAACCTCAGCTCTTGCGCTTAGAGTGTCAGCTGCGGAATACGCCACTGCAGTAAGGAGTTCGTCAACACACGCGAGGAAAGGTGACATCGCGGTGATTGAAATGGCACGGATTGTGACTGGGTGCCTGAAACCAACACCAGTCCACAAATTGTACTTAATTATGGGGATCGCACCGCCCAACATACGACGTGACATTGCTGCCGAAGCAAGAAAAGGACATGCGTCACCCTCTATATGGACACCAGCCTGCTGACCGACGACTTCGTTCGAGGAAGAGCTTCCTGCCACGTACCCGAGCACTTGAAGGGTCGGCCGCAGAGAACCATATTGCAAGGTGGGAAATGGATTTGAGAAGCCCCCATAAAGCAGCAAGAGAAGAACTGGCACCTGGTGGAGACCTGCCATACACAATCTGGAGAACCCTGAACCGTATGAGGGTAGAAGTGCCAAAGTGCAACACAAACATGCAGCGATGGGGCTTCCTAAAAGATAATGAGAACACTCTGTGTCTTTGTGGTGCTGTACAGCATCCTCAACACCTGCTTATCTGTCCATATTTAGAAAAGCCCTGTACAATGGAAGACTTATGGGAGGCTAACGACAAAGCCATATCGGCTGCTAATTTTTGGAAGTTACAAGTCTAGTTCCGGACACGGAAAGTAAGTAAGTAAGTATACAAAAACCAGACAGCAGTTATTAGAGTCACAGGGCGAGAAAGGGACGCAAAGGTTGGGAAGGGAGTAAAACAGAGTTGTAGCCTACCCCAATGTTGTTCAATTTGTACATTGAGCAAGTTGTGAAGGAATTCAAGGAGAAATTTGGAGAGGGAATTAAAGTTCAGGGAGAACGAATAAAAACATTGCGGTTTGCCGATGACATAGTAATACTGTCACAGACTGCAAAATATGTGGAAGAGCTATGGAATGGAATGGACAGTGTCTTGAAAAGAGTGTATAAGATAAACATCAACAAGAGTAAAACAAGAATAATGGAATATAGCGTCAGAAAGTCAGTTAGGAATTAGATTAGGTAATGAGACAAAAGTAGTGGATGAGTTTTGTTATTTGGGTAACATGATAACTTCTGATGATCGAAGTAAAGAAGACATAAAAAAGCAGAATTGCTATGTGAAGTAAGGCGATTCTGAAGAAAAGAAATTTGTTAACATTCAATATTAATTTAAATGTTAGGAATTCCTTTATGAATGCATTTGTCTGGAGTGTAGTATTGCATGGGAGTGAAACGTAGACGATAAGGAGCTCAGACAAAAAGACGATAGAAGCTTTTGAAATGTCGTTCTACAGACGAATGATGAAGACTAGATGGGTAGATCACGTAACTAATAAGGGGGTGCTTAACCGAATTGGGGAGAAAAGGAGTTTCTGACATATCCTGACTAAGAGAAGGGATAGATTGGTAGGACACATTCTGAGACATCAAGGAATTGTCAATTTAGCATTAGAAGGAAGTGTGTGGGGTAAAAATCGTAGAGGGAGACCGAGGGATGAAAACAGTATGCGGATTAAAAAAGGATGTAGGTTCCCGAACTTATTCTCAGATGAAGAGACTTGCACAGGATAGGGTAGCGTGGAGAGCTACATCAAACCAGTCTGCGGACTGAAGACCACAACAACAACAACTTTGTTTTATATTGTCTGCTCTCTGTTTCTTCAATCATGATTATCTCTTCTTTGTACCTATCGTTGGGCTTCTAACTCCTTGACCGAGAAACTAACACGTAGGTATGGGAGATAAGGGAAAAACAAACCAATTTTTTGTTATTAAAGTTGGCCGTTTTGCAGACTCCAGATAGGTTATATATAGTCTACATTCATCTCTCTTTTTTAATTTCAATGTCGTCTCTCTCTTTCCCTCTCTATGTTACCGACTCGATCCACTTATTTTCCTCATTTCTATCACAATAACTATTTGCTCTCTCTTTTTCTGTATTCCGGACAGTCTCTTCTTTCTTCCGTTGCCACTCTGCAATGTCCTGCAGCACAAAAAGCGCTAATATACTCGCGTGACAATTTTTGGCGCGACTGAGGCAGCTGGTTCCCCACTTCAAAACAGGAACTGTTCGCCATTTTTATTCTCTTGAGAGGAGCATTTCTCAGCTGCTTCCCTTCTTTTCCTTGGAACAGCAAGGTGAGCTGCACATATAAAAGGTGTTCTGCACAACGGTAAAAATGTCACAATTTCATCCTATGCCTCGATACGTTTACCTGCTGGATGTGTCAAATAACAAAAAGGAATTCAGTTTCTTATGAAGACAAGGTATCAAAACATACAATTTCTACATGGAATTTCTCACAGAACAATGTTTTTAAAATAGAATGTTAAATATTTCGCATTAAACAGACTGTCTCGAGAATGTGGCGGTTCTAGATGGCCCAGAGCCCTTCCAGGAATTACGCTACAGTCACATCACACAGGGGAGGGGAGGCGGTGTTCATCACATTCATTCCGGGAATCCAGAGCATTATATTACACAACTAGCTGAACCCCCGCTGCTTCGCATGCGTAGGCTGGTTGGTCTGCACCAGTTGTTTCTTTTTAATCCTGATGAAGAATCCATATCATAAGTTTCGTAGTTATAGCTTGAAATTTGAGTTAACAGCACCATATTTTTGAAAATCAATTTTTGCATCTCGTATTTTACCCTCTTATTGGTCGAATTTCCAAAAATACCGAAACACGTGTCTTTTAAATTTGATCCCGAATCCAAATCCGAAAATTTTTAGTTCTAACTTCAAAACTGCCTAAATAGCAACATTTTCCAAAAAACAGCGCCTCTCCAATTTCACCCCCTTGATGGTTGAATTTCAAAAATACCGAAACACGTGTCTTTTTAATCCTGATGAAGAGTCCATATCTTAAGTTTCGTAGTTATAGCTCGAAATTTGAGTTAACAGCAACATATTTTTGAAAATCAATTTTTGCATTCCGTATTTCACTCCCTTATTAGTCTAATTCAAAAAAAAAAAAAAGAGAGAAAAAACCAAAGTACGTGTCTTTTTATTCCTGATCAAGAGTCCGTATCCTAAGTTTAATAGTTATAGCTCGAAATTTGAGTTAACAGCAACATATTTTTGAAAATCAATTTTTGCATCCCGTATTTTACCCCATTATTTGTCGAATTTCAAAAAATGCCGAAAGACGTGTCTTTTTAATTCGAACCCTGAATTAAAATTCGAAATTTTGTAGTTCTAGCTTCAAAATTGTCTAAATAGCTACGTATTTTCAAAAAACGTTTCATTCCCTATTTCACCCCATCACGGAAGGAATTTCGAAAAGTCGCTTCTGAAATGACACCTACAGAGTAAGATAAACACCCTGCACAAATTTCAAGTTTCTATCTTCAGTGTTTTGGGCTGGGCGATGATGAGTCAGTCAGTCAATCGGGACACTTCCTTTTATATATAGAGATTGATGCGCTGGTGCCCTTATGTTAATATTCTGGGGCACACTAGATCCCCCTGCCTCCCCTCCCCTCCACCTCCAAGTCCTGCAGCCAAGGGTTGAGTGCTGATGACTTTCCACCACAAACCACAGCTCAACCAACACTTTTTTTCTTTTCTTGTAAAATTCATTTATGGTTAGCCTGCTCTCACTGCCAACCCTAAGAGAGTTTGGGCAGGTTAAAGCACATTAAGAGATGGATATATAGCAGTTCATACAGAATACTGCTTTGAGGACAAAATATGTATAAATAACTAAAAGATCAACTATTGCTTATAAAATGTGAATAAGGGAATAGTAATATCAAGCTGATTTCAACTTTTTAACCTTAAATACTATAGCACCTATCCACAAAATGCGAAAAACGAGTTCTTGTTCTGTACCATAGCAGTATGTACTTGTTAAACATATGTGGCAGTGACATAGATCATCCTACCAATATTTTAATATGATTTTGAAATTAATACCTATAAACTAAATAAAATAAGTGATCTTAAGCTACATTAAAGTCATTAACAATTGAAAAATGCATATGAGAAACAGTTGTCGTGATATTACACATATCTTGCAGACAATAGTTAAACATACTGTCATTAAGGGTATCTGTTCATCCCACAGATTACGCATGAGTAACAAAAACAAATATCTACAATACATTGTTTAAGACTGAATAAAATAGCGAAAATTAAGTACATCTAGCACCCAATCGAAACACTAGTGTAGAATGTATGCAGAAAAAGTGATTACATAGTAAAAATAATGAACTTAACCAAAAGTCGGAATATTTTACATTAATTTCTGTTTTCTTTTCAGAAATTTCGCAAAAATTACATAGATTCCTCACCCAAAAGACATACTAGTATAGAATGTATGAACAAAAAAGCGATTTTTAAGTTAAAATAATGTAAAATAGATCCAAACTCAAACATCGGAATAAAGTACATTAATTCTACTGTTTTTCGTAGAAATATCTGTTAACATCCCTAAAGTAATCTTCCTCCAGCTATTTCCATTCATTAGAAGCCAAACAATAGTTTAAATTATTGAAAACAGCCATGATACTGGTAATAACCAACAAAAAATAGTTACTTTCCCTAAAATGAAATATTAACACCCGAGACATGAAAGTAAGTATACCACACGTAAAGGAAGTGTTTCCTGTGCAACAGTTGATGCCTATTGACAGATATTTCCACATTTAATGACAAGACTATATCAAATAACGAAATCTTTTCGAAAAAATAATGTGATGTTTTTTATAACAAAAAATGCAATATTATTGTAATTGGGATCCAGCATGGCGTTCCGTATTGCCCTCCTGAACCCACCGATTCCATATTCTGCGAACAGTCATTGGACCGCGACCAACGCGAGCAGCAATGTCGCGATACGATAAACCACAATCGCGATAAGCTACAATCCGACATTTATCAATGTCAGAAACGTGATGATACGCATTTCTCCTCCTTTCACGAGGCTTCACAATGTTTCACCAGGCAACGCCGCTCAACTAGTGTTTGTGTATGAGAAATCGGTTGGAAACTTTTCTCATGTCAGCACGTTGTAGGTGTCTCCAACCTTGTGTGAATGCTATGAAAAGCTGATCATTTGCATATCCCAGTATCTTCTTCCTTTCGGTTAAATTTAGCGTTTGTAGCACGTAATCTTCTTGGTGTAGCAACTCTAATGGCCAGGAGTGTATTTTATTCAGTAATTGTTTACAACTTAATTTGTGTGTGATACTGTGCGATATGCTGTTGTGTCAACTTTTTACTTGAGGTTTACATTTCGTTTACTTACAACAAGGAACCACGGGGCTGCCATAAGAGAGAAAACATCGTTGTACTTGCCCTGGAATGTGGCGCGTGATGACGCCGCACGGCCAGCACAGTTGCACACCTGCGTGGCGTGCACAGCATGAGCTTATCAGTCAGCTCTTGAGGGATACTTGGCCTTTATTCCATGAGAGCAATGTCCATCATTGCAACCGTTGTAGGAGTTGCTGGTCTGGTTGCAATTCATCTGCCAGAAAGGCTCAATCGGGTTAAGTTCGCTAAACAAGGTGGCCGCTCTATTCCCTCAGCTTCAGCCATGGTGTCCAGCAGTGCAGTCCTGTGATCACGAGCGTTATCGTCCGACAGAAGGAAGCCACCTGCTGTGGCACCAGCGTAGGACACAACAAAACGATCTGAGCCTCTGAGCAGTCAAACCGCCGTTCTGAACGACATAGAGGTCCGTACGTCCGTCATTGCTGAATCTTAACCACACCATTGGCCCACTTTCTGCTGTCGTGGTTTTAATGGGATACATATCATAAGCCTCCATGCCTAGAGGAGGCGATTTCGGACAGTTTGTTTTGATAATGCTGCGTCTTGTTGCTGCCTGGTAGATGCGTTGTAGCTGAATTTTGTTCGTCCTGTCTCGACGGGCTGTTAACCAGAGATAACGGCAATTCTAACCGTGGACGACCCTTGCCTTGTCTTTTTTTTTAACGGTTCCTGTTCTCTGAAATCGCGACCAGATACTGGAAATTACACTTCGGGACACTCCAATAGCTGCTCCCACCTCCCTCTGTGTTTCTTCCGGTTCCAACCTTCCCATAGCTCTCCATGCAATAGATTTGGGTAAGTCACATGGTTGTTTCAATGCACTATCTGCTCACTACAATATCTGACCCTGTCTGCTGCAACTTTCTGTCATTATCACTATCTTAGTTCCCGTAATGTTGTTGTCTCCACTGCGGAGAACCGACGTCGAACCATTTGAGTTCATTCTGTCGATGACAATACTTCAGAACGTAGATATTTCAACTGATCCCCTGATTGTTTTTACCGGTATACTATTATTATTTCTAGATCTTCATGTAATTTGTATGGATCAGAGGCTCTCTGTACCCCGCGACTTTTAAGATTAGTCACGGGTTTGCATAATGTATGTATACTGCTGTAAAATTCAAGTTTGGACAGTATTTTAAACAGTTCAAATTCTTCTCTCTCGGCTGTAAGCATTCCAGCTGCGCGTTGTGTCGTGGAAGGTACTCTCAAGAATGTTTGGGAAATATTGTCCGTATTAACGGTATCGTACAACGACATAATAGTGATCCGTGAGATAAGGACAAATGTCAAGATCCAATTTTACACTATGCGCAAAAAGATAGTAAATGACACATTCTCAGATCCAATTCACAGCATTCATCTTAGTCCGAGGAAAATACACTCGATCCTGAAATAACATGGAATGAGGAGTAATGCGTTCTGGAATATTCGTCGTGAGAATCAGACGGGAAACGTCAGCCGTAGGCCCCCCACACGTCGTACAGAGAGGAGATCCGGCGTGGTGGACGCGATTAAGGCGAGATCAACAAACGTGCAAGTAAGGTACCAGGCGGACTGAACATCAAGGAGCGAATACAGTGTGTGTCAGATGGAATTTTTGTTCAGTAGCGTTGGCCGGTAGTCGTCTTTATAGGACACCATAGACTGCTTTAGTTTCAGTAAGTATGGAACGGAAGGGTTAAGGTGGAGATAACTAAGCTCAAGAATATCTGATATAATGAAACGAGACCGGAACTGTTCTGATTCCAGTCGAGCGCTGTACACCGAGATGACGAGGCCTGACAGGCCAGAGCTAGAGTATTGCGAGTGTGGCCACACGATGCTCACTGACGTTGACAGTAGGCAGGCGGGTGTGTCATAGGAAGGTGGTTACTGACAAGTCACGACCCCGACGTCGTGTCAACCCCCCCCCCCTCCCACCGTGACCTGTGCCATTTACCTGCAGCTGCGGTGCACGAAGCGATCACCTCTATTTTTACTCTCCTGGTGCAACCAGGAGGCAGGAGGAAGCTACAGGTTGCCTCACTGCACCGCGCAGTCGGCTGCTGCCTGGATGTCAACAAATTTCGCTTCTTCAGAACGCTTTTCTTCCCGTAGCCGTGCTGCCTTATATATCTTCTCTTCTTCGGCCATCAGAAGTTATCTTGCTACCTAAATAACAAAACTCATCCACTGCTTTCATTGTCACATTACCTAATTCCTGCAGCTCCGCCTGAATTTCTGTGACACTTCATTCCGTGACCTTGGTTTTACACTCGTTAATGTTCATCCTATACCTTCATTTCGAGGCACTGCCCATTCAATTTAATTGCTCTTCCAGGTCTTTAGCTGTCTCTGACAGAATTACTATGTCGTCAGCAAACCGCAAGGTTTTTATTCCCTCTCCCTGGATTGTATTTTCCTCTCCTAATTTATCACTGCATTCCTTTACTGCTTCCTCAATGTACAGTTTGAACAACATCGGGGAAAGAGTACAAACCTTTCTTACTCAATTCCCAAACTTTGCGTCCCTTTCATGCCCTTCGACTGTAATAACCGCTGTTACCTTCAGAATTTGAAGGAGCGTATTCCAGTCAACACTGACATCCACAAATACTAAAAACGTAGGTTTCCCTTTCCTTAATCTATCTTCTAACGTAAGTCGTAATGTGAGTATTCCCTCGCGTGTTCCTATACTTCTCCTAAATCCAAATTGATCTTCCCCAAGGTCGGATTCCACCAGTTTTTCCATTCGGCTCTAAATAATTCGTGTTAGTTATTTTGCACTCATGACTTATTAAACTGATAGTTCTGTAATTTTTACATTTGTCTGCACTTGCTTTCTTCGGAATTGGAATCACTATATTCTTCTTGAAGTCTGAGAGTATTTGCTCCGTCTCATACATCTTTCATTTCTTCATGACTGGCTCTCCTAACGATATCAGCAGATCAGACGGGGTATCATCAATTTCAGGGGCCTTGCTTCTACTCAAATCTTTTAGTGCTCTGTGTATAGTATCTCCTCTCTCATTCTCCTCTACATCATCTTCCATTTCAAGAATACTGCTTTCTAGTTTATTTCCTTTGTACAGACCTTCTACTTTCAGCTTTTCCATCTTTGCTTAGTAATGGTTTTCCATCAGAGTTCTTGATATTCATACCGCTATTTTTCTTGTCTCCAAATGTCTCTTTTATTCTCCTGTAGGCGGTATCTATCTTTCCCCTATATATACAATCTTCTACGGATCTGCATTTCTCCTCAAGCCACTCCTTCATAGCCAGTCTGCACTTCCTGTCAGTCTCAATTTTCAGACATCTGTACTCCCTTTTTCCTGCTTCACTCGCTGAATTTTTATATTTTCTCCTCTCATCAGTATATCCAGGGATTTCTATTAGGCCTTGTCCTTCTGCCTATATGATCCTCCGCTGCCTTCACAACCCTATCTCTCAGAGCTACCCATTCTTCTACTGTATTACTTTCCCCCGTTTCAGCCAATCCTTGCCTCTGAAACCCTCTACCACCTCTGCTTCCTTCAATTTGTAAAGGTTCTACCTCCTAACTTTTCTACCTTTCTACAGTATCTTAAGTTCTAATCTCCAGTTCATAACCAACTCTTGAGCTCTTGAAAACAAGGATAATGGAATGTTGCGTCAGAAAATCAGGCAATGCTGAAGGAATTAAATTAGGTAGTGAGGCAATAAAAGTAGTAGACGAGTTTTGTTACTTGGGTAGCAAGATAATTTCTGATGGCCGAAGTAAAGAAGGTATAAAAAGCAGAATCACTGTGAGAAGAAAAGCGTTTCTGAAGAAGCGAAACTTGTTGACATTCAATATTAGTTTAAATGTTAGGAAGTCCTTTCTGAAGGCATTTGTCTGGAGTGTAGCATTGTATGGAAGTGAAGAGTGGGCAATAAGGAGTTCAGACAAAAAGATGATGCAAGCTTTTGAAATGTGGTGCTACAGACGAATGATGAAAATTAGATGGACAGATCACGTAACTAATGAGGAGGTGCTCAACAGAATTCTGGAGAAAAGGAATTTCTGACGTATTCTGACTAAGAGAAGGGATAGGTTGGTGGGACACATCCTGAGACATCAAGGAATCGTCAACTTAGCATTAGAAGGAACTCCTTTCATCACTTAAGTTTAGTATTTCCTGTGTAATTCAAGAGTTTCTATTAGGCCTTGTCCTTCTGCCTATATGATCCTCTGCGGCCCTCACAACTCTTATCTCTCAGAGCTACCCATTCTTCTTCTACTGCATTACTTTCCCCTGTTTGAGACCCTTTGTCTAATGCTCCCTCTAAAACTGTCAACCTTTCTGGTTCCTTCAATTTGTCCAGATCCCTTACCCTTAATTTTCTACCTGTCTCCAATTGTGCTCTGCACAAAATTCTACCAAGTGATCTCTTTCATTCCTTTTTCCCAGTCCATTTTCACCTACTACATTTCCTTCTCTTCCCTTTCCTAATACCGAGTTCCAGTCATCCATCACAATTAAGTTTTCTTCTTCTTTAATAGTCTCAATAATTTCTTTTATCTCCTCATACTTTTCTTCGATCTCCTTATCGCCGGCAGAGCTAGTTGGCATATAAACTTGTACTACTGTGCTCGGTTTTTACTTTGTGTCTATTTATGCTCCGATAATGCGTTCACTATGCTGTTCATAATAACTTACCCACATTCCTATTTTGTTATTCATTATCAGACCTACTCTTGCGTTACCACCAAGTGATTTTGTATTTATAACCCTGTATCACCTGACCAAAAATTCTGTTCATTCTGCCATTGAACTTCACTAATCCCTACCATATCCATTTGTCTTTTCAAATTTCCTAACTTACCTACTCGACTGAGGGACAGAACATTACACGCTCCGATCTGTAGAATGCCGACAATAAGATCGAGCATAGCAGGCAGACAAAAGCGGCTAAAAGCAGCAGTCCAGCAGTATGTGGAAGACATTCAGGAGAAGGTGGCTGCGCGTTAGTCACGTGTGGCCAATACGCAGCCGACTGAGGATGACTGACTCCTTATGAACACTAAGGGAAGGCTTACACAGGGCTATAGAAGGCACAAAACTACAGAGCTTGTTCAGTGTGCTCAAAGTACACCTGTTTGAATTCCAAGCTACGAAGATCGTGTGGTGCAAGCCCAATCGGATATCCCTTCTGGGATACCAATATCGAGGGGCTGAGAGTTGGGGCCCTCTTGGCCAGGTCATTAACATGTTCATTGTCCAGGATGCCAAACAAAGGCTACCAAATAGCCAGACGTACCCAGTGTAAAAATGGAATTGTGAATGGAGTGCATCAAGGGATGCGGAGAAAAACAATGGTCGAAGGCTTGTAGGCTACTCAAGAAGTTGCTACAGATGACAAACGACTTGCGGGGGCATGCTTGGAGGTGGTTAAGAGCATGCGATATTCTGATAAGTTTTGCAGTGAAAACGCTACAGCCAGGAGCCAGGGAACATTGTTCAATGTGGTCACCGTAAACATAGGCATATCCAGCTCTGCCATCTACCAAGGAATCACCGGAATATAGCACTTCTGCACCATTGAACGTGTCGAAGATGGCCAGGAACCAGAGTGTTATTTGTAGAACTGTCGCCTTTGTATCACAGGACAACCCCAAGTAGTAGGGCAATGCCGGTATTACCTCACTGAGATTCGCCCATCTTTTGTTTCTCATCGACACCAGGTACCGCTACTTCCCCCCACCCATCCACCCTCGACCAATCGCCCGACCGCAGATCAAAACATGCCACCACACTCGAACAATACTGCACTTAAGGATGATTGACAAGTTACATGTAATTGAACTTAATAACTGACACCGCGGTGGAGTAGCTGAGCGGTCTAAAGCGTCTCGCTGCGGAGCGCGCAGTTGCTCGCCGTGGAGGTTCGAATCCTCCTTGGGGCATGGGTGTGTGTGTGTGTGTTGTCCTTAGGTTAGTTTACCTAGGTTTAAGTAGTCTGTAAGCTACGGACTGATGACCACGCAGTTTGGTCCGATAGATTTACAAACATTTGAACATTTAATAACTGATGCACTTGCAAGACACGTAAACACCTACATGTATGCCACCCCCGACGACGACGACAACGACGCCAGACTGACGCCACCTCCTCCCTCGGCCACTTGCCTCACCGCTAATCAAAGGACGCCGCCACCCACCCTTCCCAGAAGGGCAGAACAAACAATACTGCACTTAGCAATGATTGTCATAACCACCTCCATCTACCACGCACTTGTGCGAGGTACGCTGTCATCCCTGCCTGAATGCCATCCACCACCACCCCAGATAATTTATATTAAACTTGCAATCAATTTAATTGTAACAACCTATGTTTTTATCAGTAACAAGGGCAACTGCCTCGTGAGCATAGCCCCCATGCCCCCACCCACACTACCATCCCCACCTCCACCCCATCGACAGCCCTAAAGATTGCTGCCCCCACGTGGCCCTGTCAGGACTCGAACGAACCCGCGCCCCTAAAACAAAAATTCCAAAAGTTACGATCCCCAATTATTAATTGTGACATCCAATGTTTTAATTAGAGCAGTCGGTTTAATACATAGAACCTTAAGTACGAACCGCTATTTTGCATGTAAATAAAGAAATTCATTGTAATGCTACAGATGAGTGTTTTACAAACATTTAGAACTAATGTTCCATCGGTTCGCCTGGACAAAATAAACGCATAGACGATGCTTGCAACTACAGATGAATATGTTAAAAATAGCGTACATTAGATAATAAACGGAATAAAATGGTAACAAACGCTACAAACTTGTATGTCAAACTCTCTTTCGGTAACAACAACAACAACAGCAGCAGCAGGAGACGACGTATTGTTTATAAAAAATTCGAATTTATCGGTGGAAATAACGAAAATAGTTAACAAATATTCTTTCTATGATTATTTAAAAATATTTCTAACCAGAGTCAAACATTTGGGAATACCGAAACGAAAAGAAATGTTCTGCTTTGGATCTCGACCACCACCTAAGATCTATAAGCAAAATAAATGTATAGACGATGCTTGCAACAGCCAAAGAACGTGTTAAAAATACTGCGCATTAGGTAATTAATGGAATTTAATGGTAACGAATGCTACAAACTTGTATGTCAAACACTCTTTCGGTAACACAAAAACAACAGCAGCAGAAGACGACATATTCTTTATAAAAAAATCGAACTGACTGGTGGAAATAACGAAAATTGGCAAAGACATCTAGCACATCCTCTGCGTAGATACTAAAGATTTCCAAAACAAGGCATTTTACCAAACGTAGCGAAAGCCGCTCTGTCAGCCACCGTTACATCAGCACCAGACTGTTAGGATTGCGTCACACAGACACACACACACACACACACACACACACACACACACACACACACACACATTGCCCTCTGGGCAGGCTACATAAAACAAACGTATGCTAAATGTTTAAACAATTTATCATAGCTTTTAAGCATTCTCTCTCAGAAACGGCTAAGTTACATATCCAAATGATCGAAACCTTCTACGCAAGACCTCTGCAGGCACACCACTTTCTCATTGGCTAGCGCACGTTGAAAGACGACCGTTAATTGTAAAATTAATTCTAGCTGAAAGGAGCCAGTTAAAAAGCTTACGTTAAACAAATGATTCTGGCCTTAAAATATCAGCTAAAGGTTTCGTGTGAACTACTAACGATTTCCTGCAACAGAATCTTGTTACTTGGCCCAGAATTTAGAACTGATTCAAAAATTTACTTTAGCATAGAAAGACAAAGAGACGATGACCAACACATTCGTAGATCACGAGAATTACACGCAATCATTAATACACGAGCCATCCCGAACTAAACCATTTCATGAAGATGGCTGTGAGAACATTTATGGCGCAACGGAATTAAAAATATGATAATATGCATCTGAATTTTTTCTCAGCACTGGAGAAAAACAACGTTAGATAAAGGGGGAAGGTATTCATTAAACAATATACAAAAGTAGGATGAAATTTCACTGACAAATTATTTATTCAGTTCAAACATGAGTAAGTGGAGGAACCAATTTTGTTAAACAATAAAAGTGCATCCCATTGAAAAGCTCACTTAAGGTAATCTGAACTGAACATCATCGGGGTAGGGATTTACAATCAACAAGCATTCATCCACTCACACACGAAGCAAAGCAAAACTCACCCAACTTAGCATGCTGATACGAAGCAGAAGCAGACGCCGCTATCGTCGCCGAAATTCAGCGAACCAGGCTGTACCACACAGCACAAGGAAAATAAACTTCGTAGGTGGCTCTGGTCTGTCTTCCTTTACTTGAGATGGTACGCGATAGTAGCGAGATTAATTTCCATTAAAATCAAACCGTGAACGTGCAGACTTACTGAGACACATGGCACGTGTTTGCTACATTACATATTCGCACCCCACTGAAAGGGAAGTGCTTAAAGATCGTATTCATTTCAACAAAAATCAACGAAATCGTAGATTACGAAGCAAGAATCCACAATAGTAAGTCACTGGTATGTGAGCAGTGGCGAGAACACAAATGACTAGCTATAAACCCATGAAGTCAGAGTTCGCAACCACATGGTTCTGAAAACCATTAAAAATACAAAAATTCAATTTGTGGAAAATAAAAAAAGCTACGGCATGCAACCCTTGTGTAGCATATCATAAGGAAGCTAAAGAAATACAGTTAGACGCGATTTGAAGCGTTTAAACGGATGGAGGAAGACCAATCTTCAAAAATCAGAAAAATGGAATAAATTCAAAGTTGGAGTAAATCATCTAACAAATACGGCGTGCAGCGCCTAGAAATACGTAGTATTTCATAAGCAAGCTAATAAAGGGGCTCGTACAACGCTAGAACAGAATTTACTGATGGAGTCTGAATGCAAAGTACAAGTTTGGAAACGAAACAGCAATTCAAAATAGGAGGAGAGGAGATCGCGATATACTAAAGGAAATCAGAAGGATACATGCAGAATTTCTTGCCTGAACAGCATAGAAACAGACACAGGGGTAGCTGAAAGCTTGCTCTAAGAACAGACCACTTGGAGTACATATGACTCATAGAAGGAGAAAACAAAAAGAATATTTCACATGCACTACACAGAATAAAAATATTCCTGCACATTATTTGCATCCCACAAAGCTAGAAAGAAATTAATCAGAGTTCGTACACTACCAGCTAGTCTCACAAAGGTTACCAATTCCCAGCCATTATCAAACCGAATTAGTTACATATTCACTGCGTTTACCTATGCAAAATCACCAAAATGAAATTGAATACACTTCCATACACGATTGGAGAAACTTATTCCGAAAACTGAACCTAAGTTCGAAGTCTAACTTGAACACCAGACAAAGAATCGCTACTATCTCAAGGGAGGAAGGAAAATCAGAATGTCCTACCAGGTCGAAGCGCAGACACAGAGTGTCCAAGTCAGCCAGCCAGTCCCCGCCACCACCGGAAATCGGTAAAAACCCAAGAAAGCCGCGATGGTGGGGAGATCCTGGACTCACTCGTCCTACCGAGGCTCACTACTGGGCATTGTCAACCCAACTTGTAACCAACAGGTGGAGGAACCTCTTTAGTAGCATCAAAAGCAGAGATTGGTAACGACTACCTATCGACACGAAACCAAAGAAACACTAGTAGTTACCAGCCAGCAGCCGACGACGAAAATTCTCACACATACACTCAGACTGCCATGCTAGAAGATGCTCATACATGCACATACAGAATAAAGCAAGTACACATTCTCACAGGGACAGCGGCGTCACAGAGAAACCGTTCATATTGCCACATCCATAGACACAATGATAAATTATTAGCATAACATAATCCCAGCAATATTACAAAAAAGCCCGTCTGGTGAACTTAGATAATTTACAAAGTTAAAAACCTAGGGAAGACAGCAGACAGCCGTCTTGCAACATTACAGAAAAGTGAACCTTGTCACTGAATGTCACATAACCAGCACTTCAAACACTGGTGTAGGTATTCTGGTATAGCTGTGACAAATCGTTTGTCCATAGAAGTAATGTAATATTCTTTCTTCGAACAATTACCTCTCGTGTATTCATAATCTGGTGTGTACGATGTATCATGCCTTGTGCGAAATATCGATTTCGATCTGTTTAGTCATATGGTTCGTTGCAACCTAGAGGTGTTCTTCATTTGTGGACTGCATATTGATACTTATTAGTGTGGTTATGTGTTGGAGCTTGGGGTGTTAACGACTGGACGTCTCTTGGTAGCGGAGCGGTAATGCTTGCGGTGGTAAATTATTGTTCTTCAGTCGAGAAGCATCGAATTCAATAAATCCTATGGTTAGGCGATTTAAAGCTTGGTAGTTACCTCGGTCGGGAGGCGCATTTAATCGTTTGTTTAGTCTCTAAAGGATTTCTCTTTACATTCGATAAAATTTTTCGGGTTTTGTATTAGTTCATAATGGTGTAAAAAGAACTTGGCGTTGATCTGGATCGTTCCCTGTTAGCTGTTCTGTGTGCAAGTCATTACGATGTAAGTGGTTGTTTATTGGGAGTAATGATTTGTAAGGAGCGAGGGGGGGGGGAGGGTACGATAGCTGTTTGTGTGCGAGTGCGAGTGCTCGTTAAACGTACGAGGTATGTGGTCTAGTGACTGATAGAAGTCATTTCGGAAATACTGTCTGGAGGGGCATGCAATGCAATAAGATGCATGATCAATCATTAACATGTTTTAGAGATGCAGAGATACCTAGATTGTCATCGCTTCCTAGTTAGTTTAGAACGTTAGTAGAAAAGAGCTGCCATAGCAGAATAGCCGTGCGCACTAAGCCGTCCAGCTGAAATTTAATTTAAAACAATTACCACCACGCTGAATCTACTCTTGCTTCTACGGAACTTGGGAATGATTACTTGAATACATCACGTCTGGCAACATTATTACTAATCCGTGGGCCTATCATCATAGCACACAATCATTACCAAACAAACCCAACAAAACTTACGAAAATATGCCTGTTAAAACTAAATTGTACGTGATTACTATAACACTATTGCATGAGCAGGGTAAGCAATTGCAACAGTCCTCTGTTGCCAGACTTACTGTGTACTGGCCACCACGTGGCACAACCTACACCCTCATCACAATGTACAAAGAAAACCATCATAATTCCATGATTAATCCTTCACATTTATGCGTTAAACAAATCAAAAACACACGAGGAAAAAATTATGACTAATAAAAGACTACCATTGCACCAGCTGGACTCATAAACTACAATTTATCCATTAGCTACAAAGAAAATCACTATGATTTTGAATGAAATCCCTCAAAATGAATCTGTACCAGAAACGACTACAAAAAACCCGTTCAACGAACTAATACTCCCCATGATAATGCAACAAATAACTGACTTAGCAGCAACTTTGACCCACGACAAAGCACACACCATCTCGATCTGGTTCTATCACGTAAAATTCCCCCAAAAAATATTAAAATTGATACCTACTGATTACGTCCCCTAACAACCGGTTGTGAACGCGTCACCATGAGCAACATTGCTGAAGATTCTCACCAAATCGTTACCAAAATCTCCGCGACACCAGCGAGCAGCTCTCCTCACGTCGCACTCCAACAGGCCAGGAACCGATCTCCTTCTCTCGCTGGGAGCCACCAGGACCAATCGACCCAAACAAAACCTTTGCTGCTAGGCAGTCCTTGCCACCACTAACTATATACATCCACAATCAAAGATTAAAATATTGCCCATGCTACCAACACACAAAGAAATAATACTGCATTCCACTTGCACTCCAAACATACAAGGGTGGGGGAAATAGGAGAGTGACTTATAACAAGAAAGAAACAAAATAAAGTGTACACTTTCGCCTTCTCTGTTTCTACAATTGGTTTTACAGTCTGCAACACCTGCCACAAAGTGTTGCTGGCCATTCTCAAGTGAATAAATTCAAATTTCATTCGTTAAGTTGACATAATGAGACAGCAGAGTAATGAAACGAAATGACAGTCCCGTTTCAAAGCTGTTGTTGAAGAAACTGCAAGGGAGGGATACCAACTTCAGCTAGGTGGCTTGGCATACAGGTTGTGCAGAAAGCCGCAGTCTCGCCACAATGACGAATGGAATCAAGAATCTGCAGTGCTAAAGGGGCTGTAGAGTCATAAACCAGCCTTGATTTTATATCTGAGTCTTATAAAGCTGCAGGAGGAGGAATGGGCAGCTCCCCGAACTGTGTGCCTGAGGCAGCGGGGAATATTTAGATGTAGCCAGCATTTTCCCTCAGTTGACGAAGAAGTGGCACCCAAGTTAGGTGGTTATCAAAAGGCATGCCTAAAGAGAGTCTCCTCAACATGTAGCAGTTCATCAGCCAGGTTTAGCACTGGGTCCAGGTGAAACACCCGGGGCGACCCAAGTCCATTACGCTGGTTTTCTGCGCTGAAAACTGGAAACTTTGGCAGACGCCCAAGATTGGGTGTTTCACATGGTTCCCTCCGGCAGCCGTTCAGTGACACCAATACTAACTGAGCTAAAATACAGACAATAGTCATCTGGAAATAGGGAAGAAGAAACCGTAAATCACGACTAAAAATAGAGGAACACTATGGCGCGATCCCTATGGGACACCATTCAGATGAACATGGGGTGAGCTCAGGGATTCACCGTCCCTAACACGGAAAGAGTGGACCGAGACAAAGTTCTGAATTAAGGTCGGAAGTGGACCTCGTAAGCCCCATTCACAAAGTGAAGTGAGGAATTATGGCGACAGGTGCTGTCGTCATCCTTTCAGATGCTCACGCCTGGTGAAAGCAGTGCAGATAGCGGACTCCAGTGACACTAGGTTGTCAACAGCGGACCGGCCTTGGTGGTAGTCCCCCTATTGTGGGGCGACGAGTCCCTCATCTTCAAGACATCGAAGGTGTAGGGGGATGTGGCTTTGAAGCCACCAAGGATTCTATTTTCATAGGTTGTTTGTGTTCTTTGCCTCTCGTTGCCCTTTCGGGTCCAAGGGCTGCGAGGGTTTCTCAGAGGTGGTTTCAGGGTCTCATGAAGATCGGGAAGCCCTTTCACCAGGAGTGGGCAGATCCTTCAGCCTTTCTCGGGGATTCTGCAATCCACTCGCCGCAGCCTCGTAAGGGAGATGGGGAAGACTGTTGCTTCTCAGACTGGGGAATGGGAACTGATGTCCACGATGGTGGGAGGGGGGGAGTGTTAGGGCTAACAATGGATAAAAAGGTGCCCCCACCCACCAAGGACGCTATGTAAGATGAATGTCCTGTAGGGCCCACAGAGGGAGGGACGTTACCAAACATACAGGGTGGAGCCGTTCATACTTCTTCCCTGCCTCCGAGTATAACTGGCTTCTTCTGCATTTAGTATTTTTTCTTTTTTAATCCATATAGAATAGATGGGATCTGAATTTTAGTTAGGTTGTCTGTTGGAATCGTAAGTTGGTACACCTGCTTATTATTTTGCGTAATAAATTGCTATCTGCTATTTAGCATGAGAAACTACACAGTCTCTAATTTCATTCTAGCCTGTTTTTGTAAAGCTCGAGCATGAAATTTCTTTTTCTGGGTGATTTGATATTTGTTGTAACATTTCTTGAAACTTTTATATTTTCCAGGTTAGTTCATTTAAAATGGAGCCAGTTACAAAAAGAATCTATCTCACATTTTATGAGGATATTGTTTTAGCAGTTAAAATTTTACTTCGGGGCTCTTTCGCCTCGTAGCTAATAATTTATTCATTCCACACATACGATTTATTTAAGAGTCAAAGATATTATAGTCACTTTCAAAACTATTCCAGAGATACTGTAAAGGTTTCTAATTACGAAATAAACTTTTGAAGACCCTTTTTATAGATCACTAGTCCATATATTTAAGTAAAGCTCATTTCACAGTTATTACACCTGAAAAAGACACATGAAGAATAATTCACAGTTCGGGAATTCAGTTCCTCACAATTATAGATTTCTTGCATAATATGTTTACTTTAAGTTACAGTTCGTATCAGTATCTATTTTTCCTAAAATAATGTTCGTAATGTAAATATCACTTATTTTTAAGAAAATTACTGTTCAAATCTGACTTAGTCCATACTAACATTGGGAGGCAGAATATTGACAATATCTCCTGTCGCCTAACCCTGATCTAAAATTCATAGATATTGTTACCAAGAAGTGCGTTATGCTTCGCTATCAAATCTTGACCTTACGAAAGTTACATACATTCCGATGACTAAACTCGATTGTTACCCACAGAGAACTAAATTTAGAGAGAGCTGAACTCATAGAGAGTTAAACTTACACAGAGAGAGAGAGAGAGAGTGTAACCAACTGCGGGTATTATTTACACTAATACTCGGACAAAAGATGGCTGTTATGTATATTGTTTTGGCTATTGTATTCCATGCCTTTTTCCTATTCTGATTAACAAAGATGGTAATTAATTTTCGTTAAAATGTCAAAAACATACAAATTCTGCCTCGTAAAATTAAAAAAAAAAAAATATTTACGAATAACTGAAATGTGGCGATCCTAATGCTACGATCGTGGTAAGGTGTTATAAGAGTAAGTCAACCGTTTCAGAGTCTTGGTCTCCATTATTTTTCTTTTCCTGGCGAGCACGGCAAAGAGCGGGGGAGGTGCGTGGAGTGTCCGGATGTGATGGCCGCCTGCATGTTTGGGAGCTTCCAGCGGGCACCGGTGCATAATGACCTTAACCTCCCCAGGCAGTGAGCTGCCTTCTCAGGCCAGTATGAAAGCACCGTTGGCAAGCCTGTGATCGGTCCCCTATAGATGGGCCAGACGAAGTGAACCCCGCGTCACTGTGTGTTCGCACGCAGCTCGTCATTGCCTTGGGACAGATCTCTGTGGCAGAGTAGACCCTGGACAATGTTTAACGACTTGTGGGCTGTGATACGGGCACATCGCCCAGCTTGTCGCAGGCAAGTAATGCCTGAGACTGGGCGAGGGATGCCCTCTGCATTAGGACAGCCTCACCTCCTGCATAACTCATACCGGTAACTATTCCAAGCATGGTAGCGTAGCCCCGTGGATAACGTGCAGACCGGTAATGCGCCTTATCCATATACAAAGCGAAACGTCGCTAATTGGCTGAAAGGTCGAATTGTACACTACCTCCTTGATGAAGAAAACAAAAGCAGAGA
Source organism: Locusta migratoria (assembly GCA_026315105.1). Classification (NCBI taxonomy): domain Eukaryota; kingdom Metazoa; phylum Arthropoda; class Insecta; order Orthoptera; family Acrididae; genus Locusta; species Locusta migratoria. The sequence continues at coordinate 472,295,696 of CM048748.1, read as the reverse complement.
GGATTTTCAGTTATACCTTCTGCTGCAGCACCATATCCTAATGAAATATTAACACTATAAGAGTAATTTTGCACACTTTTTAAAAATCCTGTTCTTTGAAACAGAAACAATGACTTCAATAGTAATCGCTCACATTTCATGAATCAGATAACGACATTTTTGGAAAAAATTGAACGTACTAAATCTTTTTAATCGTTCCCTCATACAAAGTCTTTCTTCTTTTCTTTGTTGTGTTTACCTCTTAATTACGTTGTGACACTCTGACATCTGAGAGATGTATTACAAGTGCTTCCATTAGTAAGGGAAAATATGTCGTCTTATTTGTTACTTTTAATTTATTTTCGGACTTCTATCGCCGATTGGAGTAATCACGAATTTTCATCCATTCTGTGCGAACACTTACTGAAACGAGGAAGGCTACTTGGAACCCCCGTACTTTCTACCTTTGGCACACGACACGTGCAGAGTTAAGAGATGAGAGGAAAAAAGAAGGAAACATAAAGTTAAAGTAAAAAACACAGTGAAGCTCCAGGAAACAGAAGCACAGGTCGATACAAAACGGAGTGGGTGAACACGTCCTAAACAAATCTTTCATGAAGATGAACTCTTAAACTATCAATGCGACAGGATTGTTCAAGTGCAGGTTTTCCCCAGGGGCACATCTATATCTTTTTTTGAACAAAATTTCATCTGAACATGAAGGAACGACATCGAAGCCAGGACGAGAAGGCAGGTCATGCAGAGCAGGACAGGCCGAAGAGGAGGCTCAAATTGCCGGAAAATCATTTGCGTAATACTTTTTTTGTAAACAGAAAATTGACCTCAAAACTATCTTTTGGAAATAATTTTTATTGTCACAATACATTCATTTTATGAGTAGAAATGTACTTTATAAAGTTTATTAACAATAATGAGGTGCTGTATATTGAATTGTCATCACCGTGTGACATGATATTTTATTAATTCTATATTCTATTAGCATTAATCGGCATGGTAGGACATTTTTCCGGGTGGTACTCGTTGGAGAAACACCGGATATATAATTCTGACGACCACCACTCACACATGATGATCGTTCTGGAGGTGCATGTTCACAGTTTTTCAATAATGAAAGGGGATCAAAAAGGATGTCCCTCTTTCTCCAAGAAATTAGAGACGATCCAGGCATATTTGAACATGGGAGAGAAGGAAGGAGCGCCTAACTGGTGCAGATCCAGGGAGTGTATCTTCATGCAGTGCTTCCGTAACGTTATTTCTGTATCTCTCTGTTGTAATTCGGGAGCATTCTACACTTTTTAATGAAAATCTTCAATTACCGCTAAAAGTATACATCGCAGGGTCGACAGACTGGCATACACTTCGGTGGTATGATCTTTAGAGCGAAAGTACTCTCTTCAGACTCATCCACGATGAATCAATGATATAAACAAATTTGTTTTGTTCTACGTATAGGCGGATCTCAGAGGTTAAAAATTCTTCACAGAGTGCTTTTGTGAATTTCCCCGATTGCGTACAGGATACGATAACATTCCGATTTTCATCGATTCTCTTCTGTAGCAATGGGCCGAATTTTCCCATTGGTTCCTGCATGCACCAGACGACCTGCGACAGTATCTTCCCTGATGCAGTTAAGAGAATACCGTGCGGTGTACGAATGCGTAATCTTGTTCAAACTTTTTTTCATCCCCGCCTGTAAAGGAAACTATTATAAAATAGCTGGTACTGACAGCCCGTTTGGTCGGTATTAATGACGTAATCCAGATCAAAATTCTTTATTAAAGATCTGGTTTGAACTTGAAATCTTCTCGCACTCTTCGCAGATTCTTCTATAGACGCGAATTCCTTGCAAGGAACGAATTTTGTAATTTCCTGCTGTCGTATTAAATATCTATTGAATCGATAGGTCCATAATATTCTACTCGTGAAGAAGACGTTTTCGGAGATGAGTGGCAAACCAGCATTCATTGCCCGTTGCTGCATGGTCCATGTTGTTCCCTGTTTATTAAAAAAAATTAGAAAATTATTGTTAACTATTCTTTTTTCGAACTATATATATAAACGATGTATATTTCACGAAATTCCCTTGCTCGCCATTCTGTCCCGTTTCCTCGTCAGTTCTTTTACATTTATCTATACACGATCCACCACGTTTGACGTCCTCTTTCCATTGTGGGAGAGTTCTTTCGCTCTTCGTCCGAGTGCATCCTTCTTATGGAAAGTTTTCAATGCCCATTTGGGATGAAGTGAAGCCGTAACGACTTAACGACTGCTTGCTGCTTGTACGACAGAGGCACGTAATTTGCTGACTGCCGTCGAGCAGACTCTTCGGCAACGTAGTTGTCGTCGTCTCCTACTTCCTATAAAATAATTAGTGTTTTAATTTTCGAATGTGACCGAAAAGTGAAAAGTAAATATGACCGCACGAAAGTAAAACATACCATGGCTCCACTGTCAGAAGGAATATATTCTTGCAACTCCTCTTTTTCGTCGACGATCTGAGTTTCTGCCGAGAAAACTTGAATTGATTTGAAGATAGCTTGTCCGGTCTTTTTGGAGTTTTTAGAACACTTGCTCAAAGGAGTAGTCGTCACGATATTCACTTGTTCGGTGGAATCCAGGTCTTCTGGAGTGCCTTCTTTTGGTTGTTCGGGCACTTCACTTGCAGACGTACTTGGCTTTTCCATTGCTGTGACACTGTGGGTTTATTTTTCACAAAATTAATATTCACTGTGCTCACGGTGCTGCAAAGTGCTGTCGTTGGCGAAACATGCATACTGAAGAACTCTAGGAGATTGCTTATTCTATCATCCGTTGACTTTAGTAACAGGGCGGGTCGTAAACATACGTCATACGTAAACAATAGCGGGAACGGGAAGGCTCAAAAATGTTCCAATGTTTGTTAAGCTTATGGGACTTAACTGCAAGGTCAGCAGTCTCCAAAGTTACAAACTGCTTATAAACTACCTTATACTATAGACAAAACAAACAACCATGCCCGAGGGAGAATTCGAATCCCCAACGGGGAACGGCCTCGCGCATCGGAGCATGGCGCCTCAATGCGCTCGGCCACTCCGCCGCGGCTGCACGGGTATGCCGTATAAATACTATATGTTGGTCACCGCACAACGGAAATAAAAAAACATCTAGAAAACTATGGCGAAGTGCAATTTAGAACTTGAACCAGATACTCAGGAGAGGTCTCCCACCAACATATTTAAGAGCTATCAACTTCTAAGGCGGTTCCACTTGTGGGTAACGCGGTACCATCACCACTGGTGACTCCGTGTGCAGGAACACGCACTACACGAGTGGTCTAACAAGCATTTCAGAATTTCTATGTATTCATTGTACGTCAAGCTCAGTACTTACATAACTGTCAGCCAAACCATTCGATGCAACTCTCAAAAATATTCGAGAAAATCTATTTTCAAGTTTTGCCATTACACGTTGCGTTGTAGCAAGTGGTGTTTGAATTATATAAGTATGAATTATATATTTTGGTTACAGCTTCTATGTCCTTCACTTACGCCACACCACCGAATACAAAAATATCTCTTATCTTGATATCTTGAAGCAGGTTTACTTTTCGGTCGCCTGCCTAATGTTTATTGTAAGGATGATTTGAGGAACCCACTAGTCCAGTGGCGTATCAAAGGGGGGGGGGGGGGGGGAGGCTTCCGAGCTGCAGCCACACCGCCACAACTTCGCCAGACCCTCCTCAACCCCCCCCCCCCCCCAGACCATGCTGCAGCCCCCCCTCCACTCAGACCCTCTTTTTTTTTTTCAGAAATCAGGTCACTTTGGATTGACCTCAGCCCCCACCAGACCACGATCCTTGATACGCCACTTTACTAGTCCGTTTCCTCTCTCCAATCATCGGCATCACAAAACTTTCCTCTTGCAGGGAAAATGCCTAAAAATTGAAACATATTCAGACTACTAATAATTCATACAATTGCCTCGTTTAAACTTTAATATGAACAAAAGTACGTATTAATTATACATTGCACATGTGATATCATCTTAAATACGAGAGCAAGTTTTGTCCATCACGTATCAAAGGAAAAAGTACCGTTCTTTTTCTATAACAATACTAACAAATATAAACATCCCTAACGATATTACAACGTCTTCTAATGTCTGTGCAGCTTCATGATTACTCTTAGTTTGCGCACTCTTAGCCACTTTGCTCCTCTGCAGCTCCAAAACTTCCACTCGTACGCGCCAGACTGAAAGTGTCGTGCTCCCTGTAAACAACATTACAGGCGCACAGCTTTCTGTTACGTTAATACATTGTTATTAGCAACCATCTTCTGTCGGGAAGCCATAAAGTATGTAACGACCATTTAATCGTTACACTACAACGTAAGTAGCAACAATTAAAACAGTCACAGCATGTGTCGGTGTGGCTCACAAACCGTAGAGTCGATGGTTCCAATCCTGCTTCGAATTTTTATTTTGCATTGTTTCGGAATTCAATTATATAAACCATTTTGGTACCTCTGTCGTCACCTAAAACGATGGTTGAGTAGGTTTTGTTTTCCAAAAACAGCGTCGTAGCTCTTCAAAAACTGAACAATCAAAGACTACCGTCTTCAACTAATACTGAACCAGTTTCTCTAAAAAAAAATTGTAACTTATGTTTCTTAATGTAAACCATCATTATTAACAAGCTTTTATAAAATATGTGCATCTACCGTTACAATTACCATTAGATATTAAAATTACCACCCCCAAGAACCACAGACATTGCCGAGGTGGGGTGTCTTGCGTGCCTCAACAGTACAAATAACCGTACCGTAGATACAACCAGAACGGAGGGGTATCTGTGGAGAGACCAGACAAACGTGTGGTTCCTGAAGAGGGGCAGCAGCCTTTTTAGTAGTTACAGGGGCAACAGACTGGATGATTGACTGAGCTGGCCTTGTAACATCAGCTAATGTGGCTTTGCCAAACCGTTACTGCGAACGGCTGAAAGCTAGGGGAAACTACAGCCATTACTTTTCACGAGGACATGCAGCTCTACTATTTGAACATATGATGATGGCATCCTGTAGGGTAAAATATTCCGGACGTCCCCCATTCGGATCTCCGAGCGGCAGGAGGATGTTGTCGTCAGAAAAGTAAGCAGATCCAATGGATGTAGGTTGTCGGTTTTATTAGGAGATGAAGAGGCTGGCTCAGGATAGAGTAGGGTGGAGAGCTGCATCAAACCAGTCTCCGGACTGAAGACCATAACAACAACAACATTAAAATTGAGTTAAGTATTCGACTACTAGGAAATAAAAAAAACTATAATAATCTGTCACTGAAGGATTGGAAGCTCCTCAGGTAGAGGTATGCTTTCCGGCCGATGGTTCAGTTTCAGTTGGGTGAGCATTTGGCTCAGCTTTTTCATTACAGAGGGCGTTTAGCCCCCTCGCCGGACACGAACCCGAGCTACGCCGACAGATGCTACAACTATTTTAATTATTATTACTTACGCGTACTAGCACAACTTCAAAGTCGATTTTGTCGAGAATTTCGGAGAGTTATGACGAATGTATTTGACTGAATGGTACTTGTGTTCTGAACTTCACGTACTATAAATATCAAACAATTCTAAAATCCGATACCCATGTAGTCTGCTTGTAAGGCAACATAACAGAGATCAGAAATTCTCAATGTGCGTCTGAACGTTCAGCAAGAAGAAAGCCACGTACGTCACACCAGGCTATCCAATGAAGGGAGGGCAATTCTTTCCGGTAGAGAGATGAAGGCGCTATATTGGACGTTACTAGAAGCTCATATATGCTGGGTTTTGTATATATAACTTAGGTCTTAACAGTGTATGTCATTTCAAAGCGAGTCAAAGTAACTGAGTAAACTGAGGATCTCCCGAAAACCGGCCCTAACTGTCGTAATAAAATTACTGGAAACGTTTTATATGTGGTTCAAGAAATATCTTATTATAAAAGACAACGATGCAAGATCCGTCAAAACGTATTGTTCTTTGTATTATTTGTTATAATTAGACGCCAGTAAACAACATGTCTATGGTAATATATACAACATTCAAAAAAACGTATGATCGAGAGCAAGTTTTTGATTGGCTGGCGTAGCGCAGTTAGCAGAATTGCGGTCTATGCCATGTTGCGCTGGTTCTAGTACTAATATGTGTGTATTTTTTCCTCATAAACGCGTTTGTGATAGGTCCAGAGACTTTCTTTTTAATTTGATGGAAGTATGCTGTATTATAATCAGTGCCCGTTCTTTGACGAGTGAGTTTGAACGATTGTTTTTATGAACAGGACAGTTTGCACCTTACTTGGAGTTAAAAGTCCACTTTATTGTTTCAAGTCTTGTGTTTTAGACGTTCTAAAGACTCTGCTACTGAACAGTAACAGTGAGCTTCATGCTTTTAGTAAGAAGCGAGAGTCATACAATAATGTTTGTCTCATGTGAAGGCGTATTTTAATTTTCTTCGCAGGATTTTTTGCTCTATGGGTTGTTGTATTCCTCGCCGTCGCTGATCCTGTTTGCACGTTGTTGTTCGGTGTGTTCTCGGCCCAGCTTTTTTATTAGATAGGCCCTTCAGTCCTCTGACTCTTATTAACCAGCAACTTTCCAAATAATCTAGTGCATTGTCTACCAAGCTGTGGGCTGCAGACATCAAACTAGCAGAGCAAAATTCCTTACCATCTGAAAAATGTAGGATACTGTGCTTAACAAGGTTTATCACTTTCATGATACTATTTTTGACCCCATAAAAAAAGTAACAACTCATTTCTACCACTCCTCACTTTAAAATGGTAATGGTTACGGATTGTTGTTTTAATTTGCAAGTTTTTAGGAACTATTATGTTTACGTTAGAGAAAGTACTACTGTAAATTGTTCTTGTTTCAGTGGTTGCTTTAGAATAATTCCATCAGAAACGAAGCTTAGGGTTTAACGTCTCGCCGACAACTTGGTCAATACAGACAGCGGTAACATTCACAAGGAGACCACATCGATATCGGATTTTAGAACTTTTTTATATTTATGGTACGTGAAATTCAGAACTCTGATAACAATCGACTAAAGCCATTCGACGTAACTCTAAAAAATTGTGAGAAACTCGACTTTGATGATGTTTGCAAGTACTCGTATGTACCGGTAATGAGGCGCAGCACCTGGTGGTGTAGGGTAGGCGTAGCGTTCTGGCCTTCCAACTAAAGGGTCGGTGGTTCCAATCTCGCTGTGACAGATGTACTTTTTTTTCGTTTTGTTCCAATCCTTACACAAATATCTAATGGTAATTTGTACAAAATAGCACTTTTTTGTTTATTCGTAATTTTCTGTATTTTATAAAACATCATTAATCATGATGGTTTCAAACAAAAATACATAAGTTACATTTTTTACTGTATTGGCGTCACTGACTATGTTTGTCACTGATTGTTAAGTTTATGAAGAGCAACGACACTGTTTTTGGAAAGTCATCTCCATAGCCACAAATGGCTTTCCAAGCAGCTAACCTACTCAAATTTACCAGCACATTACGGTCTTCCCTTCGAGGCGTATGAGGCTTCTTCTTGTAATTTCAACACCAGGTTAGTCTTTTTCTTGAACTATCTGAATAAACCTCTACTTATGCACTTCAGGAGGAGGAGCAGTAGTACGGATATGTGATTAAAAGCCACTGCATACGTATTTGTAGCTTTTTGATTGAAATAAGCAGGAGTTCAGTGTATTCCATTATATATATTGAGGTGTTTGCGCCTATATTTAACCCTGCAGCCAAAGCAAACACATCGCCAACGAACAGTGTTTGTATGTGGTAGTAGGCGTCAGTCTCCCGTTGTGCACTATGGTGGTAGAGGACTGGGGGTGGAAGGTATGGCAGTTAAACGTTACCGACTTATATAAAATTCTCCGCGTAGGTGTCAATGCTCTTCAGCAAAACTACACAAAGGAGACGAACGATCTCTCTGTGTTGTTCCAGTACAAAGTCTCCCGTTGTGCACCATAGCAGTTCCGTCTCGATAGCTATAAGAGGGTCGAAGGTATACTGTAGTGGTTGAAAGTCGGCAGCTTATATAAATTTCGGACTGATGACAAGCGATGGCTTTTGACATTATAATAGCAAAGAGGTTATATACAGCGAAACGTGATGCACTTACTCCAGTTGTTCTTCTGCACCAAGCGTGCGAATAAAGGAAAATAAGTACATATTGCAGTTTGAAAAGTGAGACTACCAAGAAAGATGCCAAAGCGTAAGAAAGAGATTTCGCATTTTCGATCCGTTTCTAAAAGACAGAAAACGGCGCTGAAAAGTAAATCTACAGACGATAGAAACATGATATCTTGCACTGTAGACATCAGCGATTTTTCGATATTCCCACCCCTAAGGGGTTGAAATAGGAGATGAACGAATTTTTTGAAAATGCGTTGCTGTTGAGGCAATTTTGAAGCAACAAATACAAAACTCCGGATGTAGATTTTTGATTGGCATTTTAAAAACACGTGTTTCGATATTTTTGGAAATTCCATCACTAAACGGGTGAAATAAGGGAAAATCTTTTAAGGCTGCTACTAAGACTATTTTGGTGTTATAAATTCGAAAATTTGGTTTGGAAACATGGTTAGAATTTACAAAAAATTGTGTTTCGAGATGTTTTGAATTCTGCCATCAATGGTGCAGTAGGGGGTGGCAAGTTTGTGACACCATAGTAAAATTTTTGGTTTATTTATTTTATCATGTTTCAATTTATTATTGCAAAAACTGTGTACAAGATATTGATGTATGCAATGAGTAACCTATCTTTGATACTTATGTTCATTGAAAATGCCTTTTATATTGAAGAAGGTTAGAAAATGCGTTTTGTTAAATATATGAGTAATATTGTTAATGCAATATGTTTGTGTTAATATTTGTGTATGCTGAAAAACTTGTAGAGGTTCTGACTGAGGGCTTTTGTAAATTGTACTGGAGTAGAAAAGACGGGGGGCATCCCCGCCGTAACGGATACTGACTGTGTGGGAGCGAAAAGGTGGGAAAACGCGGGAAGTTGTTGGCTGGCGCAGTTGGCTAGTGTGTGGCAAGGGATTACGGTTTGAGACGTGATAGCGTGCAGTTGCAGTGGTGGTAGGCACAGTGGAATGTACCGAGGTGCCTTTGTTTCTTGGTGGCTATGTTCTGGAGGCCTTTACCTACAAGAAGATCGAAATATGGCCTCGGATGAAATATTGTTGCTTTTGTAAGTACTGGCATAAATTGGTGGTTTAATATTCCGACGCTAAGAAACTTGGTTTTTGGCCACATACTTCAAGAGCCAGTAAAGCAACATATTGCACCACATGGAGCCACACTGCAGCGCCAAACTTCCACAGTCAAGTAGGAAAGTTTTTTATTATGTATGACAGTCCGAACCTCATTTTGGTTCAGAATTTTGAATAATTACTTCTTTTAACGAGAATTGACTTTGAACCCATTATTGTCCTATGTCGTTTATCCAAGTAGGGTCCTATCCTTTGGTACAGTGATTATTCCGAGAGACCCACTGAAATAACTATAAACAATTCTAATAATATTTGCTTTGCTTAAATATATAGTGGAGTTTGCATTGAAAGTGAACAGTAGAGTAAATCTTATCTCCACTGAGCAAATGCAGTTGCAGTTAGTTCAATAATAAAGTTTTCTGAAGTGATAAATTTAAATCTGATTATTAGAAATATATGTTGAGCAGTGATATAAACTTTGGTGTTACGTAAATTCAGTGCATAGTAATTTGTGCGTAAACGAGAGTAGCATATGAGATTCAGGGACCACACTCTTGAAAACTGTGTTGCTTTGTCAAATTGTTAAACTGAAGACAATTAATTACTTAGAGGAAAGTAATTTTTACGTAACCATCTTACATTCAGTTGTTAATGAAAATATAAGCTTGCTAGTGTTATAAATAATTCTTGAACAGTGTTTTACTAAGAGATTGCTGTTTTGAAGTGCTTACACTATGGTAACACAGAATATTTTTTCTTAAAGTGATTCGTGAATATTGTGAAGTAGGCCTGTACTGAAAGTTGGCTAAGTTAGTGTCTGAAGTTTAATAATTACCTATAGGATAGTAGATTTTTCCATTCAGTACATTGTTGGTTCTAGCAAGGAGTGTAATTGAATTTTTCAATTTCCATATAATGCTTACTTATATGTATAGATTATGGTGAGGCTGTCTGCTACCTTAGAAATCGACCACACTACATAAGTGTTGCATTTAAATTACTTTTGTTAATGTTGTCTAAATCTTTAGGAAATTTTTTAGTTATTCAATAATTATCGAGTCATTGAGATACTTGGTAATTGTTGTCCTTAAAGGACTGGCGATCGTAAATTGAATTTTTTTTAGTGGTAATTTTGTTTGATAATATTGCTCTTTCTGACCACTGGTAACTTTATCAGTTTTGTTTCGCAATGCAACCGATGTTCAACGCACTGAATGTTATCACTGATGCCCTTTTTCATTAGGATAACACACGGTTAAAGAAAAATCCTCTCGGAGGTGCACCTTGTTGTAGGCGTAAGCTTGCAGCAACTAATACGTTTTGTTATCGATATCTCAATATATGTAGCAACTCTACCACGTTATATTGGATATCAATACCTGAACTATAGGTAGCTGCAAAGCTTATCAACCCACAGAGTGTTGCAAGTTGTATTAAAGTACTTGATTAGGAAAGCATTTTTAAAACTAAAACTACAAAAAAATTATATTTAGAAATAGAAACAACCAATGCAGACCATCCGGTCTACTCGTGCGAAGCAGTGGGAATTAAGCTAGTATACGCTAACGGTTGGCTGGCAACTGTTGCGTTAGTTGTCCTAGAAGTCTTGCTACTTGTTCCTCCCTGAGTGAGTTTGTACCAAGTTCGGAGTAATATTATGTTTGGCATTTTTCAGTGTGCCACAGTCCCTCACACAGTCAGTATTTTAAACATTTCTAAGATAAATTGCCCGGTTTTTTAATTTATTTATTAAAGCCTTGTTTTTTTCTAACGGAAGATTGTGTAAGAAATAATGTCTAAATTATAGTGCAGCATCCAGTCAAAGAAAGGTAGTAATCAAAATACGAATGATATGTAACATTCATACATTCATATAATTCAAAGCTTCAATACAAGCAATATTTCTTGTTATTCTCCACGATATAACACGAATAAATTCCTTGGGTGAACTCACCCCTGGAAAGCGACATAAAGCTGGCCATGTGAGGAGCATGGAGGAATCAAATCCACTCCACAGTATTTAATAGAATACCCTGTGATATATTAATCACAGTAAAAAATGTAAGTCTTATTGGAAACTGCAGTCTCTTAAGGTTAAAAGGTAGATATACCGCAAATAATGGATATTCTTTGGATGTACACTATTTCATTCTCTTTCTTTCCTTGTAGCTGTATGGAAGTCTGCAGCCATGTGCACTTCACAGTTCAAAGTGGTCAACAGCACTTTCAGCTTGAAGGAATTTCCGTAAGCCGACTGGAATGTAGGAGGATCTCAGCAGAAAATAAAACAATGGATTAAAACATGCTGCATGATGTGACAGGTGTTTACCCATCACAGTGCATATGATCCATACTTATTAAATCCACCGCCATGAACCTCGGACGTTGCCGAGGTGGGGTGGCTTGCGTGCCGCAACGATACAGATAGCCGTACCGTAGGTGCAACCACAGCGGAAGGGTATCTGTGGAGAGGCCTGACAAACGTGTGGTTCCTGAAGAGGGGCAGCAGCCTTTTCAGTAGTTACAGGGGCAACAGTCTGGATGACTGACTGAGCTGGCCTTGTAACATCAGCTAAAGTGGCTTTGCCACACAGCTACTGCGAACGGCTGAAAGCAAGGGGAAACTACAGCCGTTACTTTTCCCGAGGACATGCAGCTGTACTGTATGAAAATATCATGGCATTATATCGAGTAAAATATTCCGGAGGTAAAATAGTCTCCCATTCGGATCTGCGGGCGGGGACTACTCAGGAGGATGTGATCATCAGAAAAGACAACACTGGCATTCTACGGATCGGACCGTGGATGTTACATCCCTTAATCGGAAATGGATAGGCTGAAGTTAGATACAGTGGGGATTAGTGAAATTCGGTGGAAAGACGAACAGGCTTTCTGGTCAGGCGGGAACAGGATTATAAATACAAAATCAGTTGGCGGTATTACAGGTGTAGGTCTGATAATGAATAAGAAAATAGGAATACGGGCAAACTACTATGAGCAGCGCAGCGATCGCATTATCATAGTCAAGATAGATACGAAGCCAACACCGACCACAGTAGTATAGGTTTATATGCCAACTAGCTCTGCCTAAGATGAGGAGACCGAAGAAATTTATGAGGGGGAAAGGTAATTATTCAGACAATTAAGGGAGAAGAGAACTTAATTATGATGGGATATTGAAATTCGGTAGTAGGAAAAAGGAAGAGAAGGGAAAATAGTAGGTGAATATGGACTGGACAAAAGGAATGAAAGAGAAGATCGCCTGGTACAATTTTGCACGGAACATAATTTAATCATAACAAACATGTGGTTTAAGAATCACGAAAGAAGGTTATTAACATGGAAGAAACGAGAAGACACCGGAAGGTACGAGATAATGGTAGGAGAGATGGGACCTGGATAAATTGAAGATACCTGAAGTTCTTGAGAATTTCAGTGGGAACTTTAGGCAACGATTGCCAGAAACAGAGAGAAATAAAACAGTAGAAGAAGAATGGGTAGTATTGAGAGACGAAATAGTGAAGGCAGCAGAGGACAAAATAGGTAAAAAGGCTAGACCTGCAAACAATCCTTGGATATCACAGGAAATACTAAATTCAATCGATGAAAGAAGAGAATATAAAAAATCAGTAAACGAAACAAGCAAATTGGAGTACAGACGACTACGAAATGAGATTGTTAGGAAGGGCAAAATGGCTAAGCAGGAGAAGGCAAATGCAAATATGTATAAGAATGTATAAATAGGGGGAAAATAGATACCACTTACAGGAAAATGAAAGAGACATTCGGAGACAAGAAAAGCAACTGTATGAATATAAAGAACGCAGATAGAAAACCAGTTCTCAGCAAAGAAGGGAAAGCTGAAAGGTGGAAAGAGTATATAGAGGGGCTCTACAAAGGAAATGAACTGAGAGACAACATTGTTGGAAGGGAAGAAGATGCAGATGAAGATGATATAAGACATACTATATTAAGAGAAAGAATTTGACAGATCACTGAAAGATCTAAGTCGAAACAAGGCCCCTGGAGTGGACGACATTCTCTCAGAACTACTGAAGTCTTTGGGAGAGCCAGCCATGACAAAACTATATCACCTGGTGTGTAAGATGTATGAGACAGGGGAAATACCCTCAGACTTTAAGAAAAATGTAATAATCCCATTTCAAAGAAAGCAGGTGCAGACAGGTGTGAAAATTACAGAACCACCAGTTTAATCAGTTATTGTTGCAAAATTTTAACACGAATTATTTGCAGAAGGATGGGAAAGCCGGTAAAGCCGACCTTGGCGAAGACCAGTTTGAAATCAGGAGCAATGTAGCAACACGGAAGGCAATACTCACCTTACGACATATCTTAGAAGATAGACTAAGGAATGGTAAACCTATATTTCTAGCTTTTGTAGATTTGTACAAAGCTTTTGACAATCTTGATTGGAATACTCTCTTTCAAATTCTGAAATCAGCAGGAGTACAATATAGGGAACAGATGGTTATTTACAATTGTACAAAAACCAAACAGCAGTTATCAGAGTTGAAAGGGATGCATTGGTTGGGAAGTGTGTAAGACGGGGTTGTAGCTTTTCTCCAATGTTATTCAATTTGTACATTGAGCAAGCTATAGAGGAAAGCGAGAAGAAATTTGGAAAAGGAAATGAAATTCAGGATGAAGAACCAAAACCCTTGTATTTTGCTGATGAAATTGTAATTCTGTCAGAGCCAACAGCAGCGAAGGACGTGAAAGAGCAGCTGAACGGAATGAACAGTGTGTTGAAAGGAGCATACAAGATGAACATTAACAAGAGCAAAACAAGGGTAATGGAGTGCAGTCTTAGAAAATCAGGTGATGCTGAAGGAATTAGATTAGGTAAAGAAACAATAAAGGAGGTCGATGAGTTTTGTTACTTGGGCAGTAAAATAAGAAATGATGGTCGCAGTACAGAGAATATAAAATGCAGAATGGCAATGGGTAGAAAGGCATTCTTGAAAAAGAGAAATTTGTTAACAGCGAATATTGATTTAAGCGTAAGGAAGTCCTTTCTGAAGGCATTTGTATGGAGTGTTGCCTTGTATGGGAGTGAAACATGGACGATAAACAGTGCGGACAGAAAGAGGATAAGGGCTTTTGAAATGTGGTGCTAAAGAAGAAGAATGTTGAAGATTAGGTGGGTGGAACGCGTAACTAATGAGGAGGTACTGATCATAATTGGAGAGAAAAGGAATTTCTGGCATATCTTGACTAAAAGAAGGGATCGATTGGTACGACACATTCTTAGACGTCAAGGAATCTTAAATTTGGCAATGGAGGGAAGTGTGTGGGGTAAACCCCTCAGAGGTAGACCAAGAGATGAATACAATAAGCAAAATTTAAACGGATGTAGGTTGCCGTTCTTATAAGGAGATGAAGAGTCTTGCTCAGGATACAGAAGGAGAGCTTCATCAAACCAGTCTCCGGACCGAAGACCACAACACCAACAACATTTATTGAATTATATGTTGTACAAATGTATATTTTGCAGGTATTTATTGATTTATATGAGCTCTGTATGCCTATGAAATATGATGGGAATACAGTAGTGAAGAAGTAATACTGGTGGTTGTGGGGAAGTTTTCCATGAGCTTTACTGTTCATGTCCTCATATTCCATGAACTACGTGCCGTATTGTGATACAATTTCGAAAGTATTGAGCTTTGTGTGTGTATAATGTGTGTAAAATTTCCTGCGAGTACAATTTGTAATGTAGAAATTATAAATTGCATATCGTCTTGCCGAATGCCAAAGCACAAAATTAGTAAGCCAGAAACCTTTTTTCTTTCATCATTTTGATATGGTTCTCAGCGAGAAAAAATCTCAAGCACCATGTGACGCGTGTGGTTTTTAGTCTTACAGCAATTGCCACCTCAAAGTAAGCGCAATCTTTCGCAGACTTTGCTTATGATTTCATATTGATGGCAGTCTAAGTCCTTGACTTGTTTTGTATTCTGTTACTTTCGCTCAAAAACATGTTCCACACGTAGAACACCACTGGTATCGTGAAATAAGTAAAATATGATTATACTTTTTCAGTTATTTGCATAGTTTAGATTTGTTGTAGAATATGCCTACATTTGTTTTGTCTAGTGATGAAATAGGTGGACATTAATGTCATCTGCCTATGCAAACTGATTGTTGAAGGCTTCACGTAGTACCCTACCTTCTTTTATTGTTCCCTGACATATTTTTAATTCGGTTAGTCGATGGTATCGGTATGGACAGTAGGAAAAGTAGATTATATCTCTTATTTTTATCTTTTTACGTCCCGGTCTTGTTCAGTGCGCAGCGAACAGGCGTCCTATTGTTTCTTTGTCTAATTATGAGCTGCGAGGAGTATATGCCGCCTGTGTAGATAATCGTCTCTGTACCATGTGCTTTCGCGGAACTTGTGATTTACACAACAATTAGTCGGTAAAATGCTCCACCCCTACTCAAGGAACTAGAAAAAGTGAACAGATTTTAGTCTTATGCTCTGCCGCTGACTTAAATTAATCTAGGCGGACATATTAATTTTGAAGATATGGCTTAAAATGTAAATGGAACACTGACGCTGCTATGATCGTAAAGACCTTTTCACGACAAAGAGACGTATGAGTGTAATATGTGAAAATAAGGCGTCATATATGAGTACAGCTGACGAAATCGAAAAATGCCCGAGGAGGGCGCTTGAAATTTTTGCACGGGGCGGCAAAATCCCTGGGGCCGGCCCTGATCTGGAGCAGCAGTGCCTTGATGACCTGGTGGACAGTATGCTGTGACGAGTACAGACACGAATCTACCTCGACACACATACTTCTCAATCCTCCCAAAGGTGCTTGGTGGAGGGTAATCAGTACCATTTCTAGTTACTTGCTTTCCGACTCCACTCTCAAACAGAATGCGAGAAAAACGAATGCTTGTATGCACCCGTACGAGCCCTAATATCCATAATCTTATCCTTGTCGTCTTACCGCGACATGTAGGTTGGCGGCAGTGGAATTCCGCCTCAAATTCCGGCCCTCTCCATTCCTTCATCGGTGCTTCTCTAAAACATCGTCGCCTCCCCTCCAGCGACTCCCAGCAGAGTCCTCGAAGCATTTTGCCATCACTCGCGCATTCATCAAATCCACCAGTTAACAAACCTCGCCGCCCACCTCTGAACTGCCTCTATTTTCTTCTTTAAACCGGTCTGGTGGGGATCCCAAACACTTGAGCAATACTCAAGACGTGGTTATACAAGTGTTTTGCATGCGCTCTCCTTTACAGACCAATCAAACCTTCCCAAAATTCTCCCAAAAAAGCGATGTCGACCATTCGCCTTCCCCACGACTCTCCTTATATGCTCGTCCCATTTCATATACTGGTGCAGCGTTACGCCTAAATATTTAACTGTCGCAACACACTACTACAACTGAATACGAACATTACGCGATTGTTTCTCCTTGTCATCTGCATCACCTTACATTTTCTACATTTAACGCTAGTTGCAATTCCTCACACCACCTAGAAATTTGGTCCAATTCATCCTGCATCCTACTACATTCATTCAATGACACATCATATTGTACACCACAGCTCGCCGTGGAGGTTCGAGTCCTCCCTGGGGCATGGGTGTGTGTGTGTGTGTGTCCTTAGGTTACTTTACCTAGGTTTAAGTAGTTTGTAAGCTACGGACTGATGACCACGCAGTTTGGTCCGATAGATTTACAAACATTTGAACATTTGATTTGAACACCACAGCTGTAAAGTTAATGTTGTTTTATTGAACGACCGATTTCGGTATTACTTTAATACCATCTTCAGGCTATGTCATAAAATGGAACCAAGTAAACTGTCAGATGGTCGTATATACCGGTTTACTTAATAATTCCCAGATCGAGAATAAAGGTATGTTACTCCACACATGTATATATTGTAAGCCCTGGTGGAATAGCCGAGCGGTCTAAAACGCTTCGCTGCGGAGCGCGCAGTTGCTCGCCGTCGGAGGTTCGAGTCCTCCCAGGGGCATGGGTGTGTGTGTTGTCCTTGGGTTAGTTTAAATTAGTTTAAGTAGTTTATAAGCTACGGACTGATGACCACGCAGTTTGGTCCAATAGATTTACAAACATTTGAACATATACTATGAACATATCTTGTTGATTTTATCGCTCTTACTTATTTTGACAGTTGCTGTCAGGATGCGGGAATTATAAAATAACAGCAGCCCTGACGATAGTCCCTGATGGACACTCGCCATCGAGGACAACGTACTGGCTTTCATTACTTAAGTAGTCTCGAAGTCATTCACGTATTCGGGTACCTCTTCCACAAGCTGCTAGCATTGTTAGCAGCCTGTAGTGCGGCCCTTCATCCACAGCGCTCTAGACGATCACTGTGGCAAGGACGCATCACCCTGGCGGCGAATGCTGCGGTCTGGATGTGGTACAACGAACTGGCTCAAATGTTTCGCATATCTCTTTTCCATTCGCAAAGGATAGCGGACGCCAGTGTCGTGACGATTTAACACTTTTTGTGTATGTATAGGTCTACATGTTGCTTTGTGACGCCGTTAATCTACTCTACTTTAAACACTGTACGGAACGTTATAGTGCTCCACAAGAAGAGTGAAAGTTCTGTACTTTATATTCTGTGAAACTTGTAATTTCTTGGACATGCAGAAGTGTTAAACATACAATGTAAGATAGCAAAATAACCACTTGTACAATATAGATAAAATGCTCCATGTATCATCTTATGAGAAAAATTTACATTTCTGTATTCTTACCTTGAAAGTAGACCACTGCAGATGTAATGTTATATTTAGCTATTTTAGCTGAGTGTATTCACTGTAGCTGTCTGCTTACTAGAATAAACTGATCTTAGACTCGGTAAGTAATCAAAAATGTACTGCTTAAATAGTGTAATCAAATCTGACAAAAATTAATTTAATGAAAAACTCACAGTTATAAAATTAGTAAATAGTCTTGACGAGAGGAGCCAAAACCAAGATCAACATTACTTTAATGAAATGATTCTAGTAGCAGAAAACATAGAAAGATTACTTTTAAAAATTATAGTTCTGAGTGTACAAGCCAGTTAAAAGATTCATGTAAACCACTTGCTGTGCTGTTGAATCTTGTTCCCTGGCCCAAATTGAGAACTAGTTTGACCTTAAATTACTGTAAATGCAGATATTTTGACAGTAACAAGATTGTCAACTTTCCCCGACATACCTACCAACCAGCAACGCAAAATAGTCTACACCACATGGAGTACTAGTTTAAATTTTTCGGGTACTAGTTGAAACTTTTTGGATGGTATTTGGAACAGAGGTACTCGTTAGAGCTATAAAAGAACCTTTTAGACTACATATGCAACAACCAACATATGTGTTTAAAAACAAAATCGCGAGTTAGATAATAAATGGGAAGTAGTTGAAACGTTTTGAGTACTACAGGGACAAAATTATATATGTCCTGAAATGAGAGAGCATATCACCTCTGTATTTGTCAAATTATTGGTTGGAAAAAGAAATTTTAGATCTCCACGTGGATTTGAAATATAAGTTTAAAATCGGGTGGGTGCTAGTAAAACCGTTTCTATCCCCCTGTGTGTACGATACCATCTCCTCGGATACACAAGCATGCGGTAATTCCGTATGGACTCTAGGTTCACAACTTTTGCAAACGAATGCTTCTTAAAATATTGTTATTCCATATGTTTTTAACTCCGAAAATGACTTCTCTGTAGGTAGATTGACGACACATTCGGATACAAAGTATCCGTTCTTTTTGAGCAAATCCAAACGAGAGTGCATCTTTACAAACACGTGACCAATCCCCCAGGCTGTTTACTGTAAATGCAAATATTTTATAAGTCCCAGCCGTAGCTAGGTTTCTCAACACCCTTTGTTTAAAACCATATGTAAATCTCGCTTGGATATCTTTCTCCAGCATCAACTTGTATTCGTCCTTTTTGACGGTTGCTTTATCCATATATTCAAATATCCGTTTCTTGGCTTCGATATCCACCAGTTCCAGTTTTCTTTTTCGTGTACATTAGGCATAACTACACGTAGCGGTGTAATTTATTTAATAGGGAATGATTTGAGTATTCACGATACATTTATTCTTTTTCGCTGGACTTACGGAATGACGCTATTTGTAGATAATAGACCTAATGTGACGATATCTGTATCTGGAGAATAATGTTCTGGATTGGGAGAAATATGCTTCTCCTACACTGCAGAAGAGTAAAAGGCTCTTTCCATAGAGGGAAGAAACCTAGGACGATTATACATCGCAAAGTAGATACTGTGCTACAACAAGTTACAACTCTACCCCTTTTAGGACAAAGCGACCTACAGATCGACAGTCATCTGTCTACACACTTTGTAAAATCGATAATATGATTACCGATAACTTTGTTGACACCAGGGTTCGTGACTTGAGATACAGATTTATTATATATTTTTACTAGGCAATTCGATGTTAACTACTGTTTTATCGTTGCGTTTTTCTGTGCAATCTCCTTCCATATGAAAGTCACGGTTGTATACGAGATAGTCGCAGATTTCCACTTTGTGTTATGCCCAAATCCAGGAGATGTAAGCCATCACGATATTAACAGTGCAGACGAAAACCATCTTCTTCAGGGGTCTTGTCCTACAACAATTTCCCAGATACCATACTGAGCATTACAACCGCAAATGCGACCACCCTACCATGTGTCGCAATGAAAAACTTGTCGAATTTACTACGCAGGTAAAACATAAAAGAAATGTCCATTTCCTACTTTACCATTACAGACTGGCTCCTGACAGTCTACTTGATTACGCATTTTACCTACCATAATGTTGTCGCTAAAAATTCTGTAAATTGATGTACGCACAATAAAGTTCTTCTTGCTTAGGAGCGTAGCATTTTCGGTTTAATTTATGGTACCAATGTCAGTAACAAGATTGTCGACTTTTCCTGACATGCTTAACAAGTAGCAACGCAAAGTAGTCTACACCATTTCGAACTAATACAACACCCAAAAAATTTCGTCGAATGCCAAGAGTAGTCCTTTAGAGACTAAATTTACGATTAAACATACTTCCCAAAGAAAGATAACTACCCCACTTAACTTCAGGAGATTTATGAAACACATCCGATTCTCGGCCTCACCGGTACACAGCCGAGATGCTTGCATTCGTCAACAACCCTGTCCGCACCAGATTAAGAATGACGAGAGATAATTTTACGAATATAAAATTACGTCCGGTCCACCCTCGGCCACGTGTTTGCGATGCTGCGGGTACGTGACGTGATAGAAATCAGATTTTTTTTATAGCGTTATGATTCTGTATGGAATGGGGAGTCAATTATTTATATAAACAGCGTTGGATCTACGTAATATAAAATACTGGGAACACCCGCGATGTGCGGGGATTCAGAGGTCGGAGGTCGCGGGTTCGATTCCCAGAACGTGAACTTGAGCTTGGTGGTAGGAGGGGGAGGGGTCTCCTAGTCAGAGAGTGGTGGGGCAGGGAGGGGGTATCGTAGAAGTCATTAATCATGTCACATTTTATAATTAGGTCCAAAAATCATGCAAATGTTTTATAATTATGGTAATAAATCATGAATTAGTCACGGATGTCCTGGTACTTGCCCTATTGTGTCCTGGTTCTGGCCCTCATAAGGTCGGTGACCTTGACCTTGACCTCTAGGAAGGAGGAGGAGACCTCCCAAGTGTGTCAGAATCTATATAGGTGGGTGTGGAGGGAGGTGACAGCCTGTTATTCACCAAAGTGGGCCACAACCAGCCTAGTATACCTACTCTGATCAGAAACATCGCCGACGCTTCGTTTGCCACTACTATGAAACTATTGCTCCATGAGTAATGTACTGCAAGCATTATGTGCGTGTCTGGCTTTGAATGAATGAATGTGCTTTCTTCTATCCGTTGTGTGTTTGCAATTATCCTTCCACATTATCTCCATATTTATAAAGGGCAGGAACAATTTCATTACAGGCAGTAACTTTATGATTTAATTCACTATTGTACAAGGTGAGTGCTTAATTTGGTCTTCCCACATTTATTTTCTTGTTCACTTTATTCAATAGATGATGATTTAAAGTATCAAACCTCTGATTTATAATTTCATGCTCCCCACCCCCATGTTTAATTATCTATTCATTTACTTTTAACATTAATTTTGTGCTTTTTAAAACGTTGGCTGCTCCCTTGAGGAGTGAACAGTTAGATAAATTTCCATGGCACAAATACTGTGGCCGCTCATAAAGTAATTTAGAGCAGCAGTGAGCGTTTTAACTTGCATTTGCAGATCTCAACTGCCTGAAATCTTGCTTAGAAAACACAACAGGCCACTTTCACCTTGATGTCTAAGAATGTGACATACGATCAAGGTAGGCCAGGAATTCCTTGTTTCCCAAATTTTGTTCAGTATCTCCTCATTAATTACATAATCCACACATCTACATAGATACCCTGCAAATCACATTGAAGTGCCTGGCAGAGGGTTCATTAACCACTTTAACAACCTTTCTCTACCGTTCCATTTTCTAATAGCGCACGGGAAGAAAGAACACCTAAATCGTTCCGTTTACGATCTGATTTTTCTTATTTTATTAGGATGGTCATGTCTCCCTATGTAGGTGGGTGCTAGCAATATATATTCGCATTCCAAAGTAAAGGTCGGTGATTGAAATTTCGCAAATAGATCTTGCTGCAACGAATAACGTCGTTCTTTTAATGATATCCACCACAAATCCTGCAACATTTCCATGACGCTTTGCCCCCTATAACGTGCTAAAAGAACATGCTACCCTTCTCTGAACCTTCTCAATATCTTCCGTCAGTCCGTCCTGTGAGTGCCCCCCACTAGCAACAGTACCCCAGGAGAGGATGCACAAATGTCATATAGGCAGTGTCTTTGGTGGAGCTGTTGCATCTTCGAAGCGTTCTGCCAATGAAACGTAACCTTTGTTTCGCCTTCTCCACAATATTTTCTGTGTGTTCTCTCCAGTTCAAGCTGTTCGTAATTGTAACACCTAGGTATTTGGTAGAATTTACGACCTTAAGTTTTGACTGATTAATTATGTAACTGAAGTTCAGCGGATTTCTTTTAGTGGTCATGTGTATTACTTCACACTTTTCTTTATTTACTGTCAATTGCCAATTTTCGCACCATGTAGAAATTTTGTCTAAATCGCTTTGCAGTTGCTTTTGATCCTCTGTTGACTTCACCAACCGATAAACGACAGCATCATCCGCGAACAGTCTCAGGGAGCTATTCAGATTGTCTCCTAAATCGTTTATAAACACAGGGAAGAACAGGGGACCTATAACGTGTCCCTGGGGAACGCCAGATATCACTTTTGTTTTACTCGATGACTTACCGTCAATTACTACGAGCTATGTCCTTTCTGATAGGAAATCGTGAATCCAATCGCACAATTGGGGCGATTTTCCGTAAGCACCCAATTTCACTAGAAGCCACTTGTGAGGTACAGTGTCAAAAGTATTCCAGATATCCAGAAATATGAAATCGATTTGAGATCCCCAGTTGATGGCACTTGTCACTTCATCTGAATAAAGGGGAAACTGTGTTTTGCAAGAGCGATACTTCCTGAATCCATATTGACTGTTGGTTAATAGGTCGTTCTCTTCGAGGTAGTTCATAATGTTCAAACAAAGTATGTGTTCCAAAATCCTACTGCAAATCGACGTCAATGAGATGGGCCTGTAATTTTGGGGATCCCTCCTATTGCCTTTCTCGATTATTGGAGTGACCTGGGCAACTTTCCAGTCTTTGGGTACGGATCTTTCATTGAGTGATCGGTTGTTTATGATAGCTAAGTATGGAGCTACTGCATCAGCATATTCTGAGAGGAATCTAGTTGGTATACAACCTGGACCGGAAGATTTGTTTTTGTTTAGTGACTTAAGTTGTTTTTGCAGGGACCCAATGACAGAACACAAATTGTTAGGCTACCTCCAAAACAGCTTTAGATAGTTCTGTGGCTCCATCTCCGTCCAAGTAAGTCTGACTTTTATAAATTTACTCACCTTAGCCACATTAGATTCGGTGCCCGTCAGGTACACAGACTGTAATAAAACAATTGTCTTTTTCCAGTCTGATGATGTGCTAACAACGCGAAACGCGTAATTGGAGAAATTAAAATATTGCAACAGCGACTGAGAATTATTTAATTATTCAACACTGTTGCTGCACCAGCCGCCACCACCACCATCATGGGATGGAATGAAATGTAAGTTGTTTTACTTCTCCATGAACAGGAACTATTGATCACAGGAAAAGTAAGAAGGATTTTGCACATTTTACAGTCAAGTATCATTGGCGTGAAGTCTCCAGGTAGACGTATAGCGGCCAGATGCTCTTAGTTTACATCTCTGGCGTCGCCCACGGTTCGGATGTCATGGTACACCGCATCTTTGGCTCTGCTATTTGACGACCTGCAAGCAGACACCGACGCCACAGTCTAACTGCTAATGGCTGGTGCCATAGTTTACGGCGATATTCCACTCAGTAGTGTTCATCATCCAAAATGACACGCTACAGACTCCAGTCCTGACGTTTTTCCGCGCAGTTTCTGAGGGCTGAACGGTATCTTGGTTTTAATGGGTAACACACACAATATGTGTAGAGTCCACATTCCCGAAGTCGATTTCAGACTGTGTTTATATAATGCGTCTGTTGCTGCGTGAAGGATGCATTGCAGCTAAGTTGCATTCAACCTCCAGTCTCGACAGGCTGTTGGCCGGAGATAACTGCCATCTCTTTCAGATATTAACGTGGACTACCTCGGCCTTGACTTCTTTAGTGTTTTCTGTTATCTGAAATAGCGTACATGTCCTGGAAATTACACTTTCGGATAGACCAATGACTACAGCTACCTTCCTCTGTGTCTGTCCAACTTTCGTATAGCTCTTCATGCAATAGCTTCGTGTAAGTCACATTGCTGTTGCATTGCACTAACTGCTGACTACACTATCTGAACCCAACTGCTTGTGTAATTCTTTTGGTAGAGTAAACACAAGCAACACCAACCCCCTATGCAACAACTTTCTCTTATTGCCAGTATCTTGGTTGTGGTAATGTTGTCGTCTGCACTCCGTAGAACCTCTAACACGACACAGTGGCCAACGCCACCGCCTGCGTGTGTAAACACGATCACCATAAACGACATTAGTAATATAGCTATGACGGTTCGGGCACAGGGTACCATTTCACTACCTGGGCACACTTCCCCACCCGCCGCCACCACAAACACCTCACCTGCCCGACCACTGAGGTACCGTTATTTACAGCCACCACCGCCTCCACAAATGCTCACTTGTGCGAGTGCCACCCCCGATTAATTTTATTAAAGTTGCATATTAAATTAACCTGATGCAACGAGTAGCATACCTCATAGGCTCACACCGTAGTCCAAAGTCCAGGAGCGTAGTGTGGCGCCGGCCGCGGTGGCTGAAGAGATTGAGGTGCTCCAGTCACGGTCTACACGGTCACTACAATCGGGAGTTCGAATCCCCCATGGAGCATGGATATTTGTGCCGCGCTTAGTATTAGCTAGTTCATAAGTAGTTTGTAAGTTTAGGGACTGATGACCCCGTATTTAAGTCCCATAGACTTTACAAACATTTGAACATTTGAATTTGGTAGTGTGGCCACAATAACATTATGTAGTGGTCACCAACAACAGAAGAATCGCCGCGAAAGTGCTAGGAGACGGAGAGGCCGCCACTGGCCGCGGACCGACGAGGGGTCATCCTATGTCAGACGCCACTGCCAGACTGGAGCACACTGGGCGCGGACCAGATAGGAAGCACCAGACGCCGCCGAGGCATAAATATGGGACACGGTCGGCTTGTCGATCAGTCTCAGGGAACACCTGATGAAGACGCCGAGTTATGGTATCGTGTTTGAAAGACGCGAATCACCGGCAGTACACCCGAATCCACGAGATGTCAACGAATCGCCGGGAAAGCCTACAATGTAACAAGTGTTTCACAGGAACAGAAAATGGATTTTACCAGATTTTGGTGAACAACAGAGGTGTTTTCAGATAAACCAGGCCGTGTGCAGGGATTTGAATATAAAATCGAAACTATACCACAGGAGCCACTTTTCGGGTC
Organism: Locusta migratoria; assembly: GCA_026315105.1. NCBI lineage: Eukaryota > Metazoa > Arthropoda > Insecta > Orthoptera > Acrididae > Locusta > Locusta migratoria. The sequence continues at coordinate 472,270,303 of CM048748.1, read as the reverse complement.
AGTTTACCATCTACCATTATCTAGGCGTGAGGCGGTACAAAACTAAATTAACCGCAAGGAGGAATGGCGCATAATTGAAAGATCTAAGAGCCAGTATAACAACCCCATAGTGTTAGTGGTCAAAAAAGAAGAGAGTGTCAGGATTGTAATAGACACATAAGAACTGAACAAAGTAGTGAAATGTGAAACTGATTGTTCAGAATGTTTAGACGGTGTACTTCAGAAATTTCACAACGTTAAGTACACGACCAGTCTTAATGTGACGGCTGGATATTGGCAGATTGCAATGAAAAAGGAGTCCAGAAAACTGACAGCATTCCTATATGCTGGGAAATGTTATCAGTACAAAGTCATTCCCTTCGGATTGAACACGTCTGTGTCAGTGTTCATCTGTGCCTTGGTTTGAGTGCTAGGCAAAGAATTAGGTTCTATAATTACGATATATATTGATGATTTGCTGATTGCAACTTGTTCGTTGAAAGAACATTGCGAATTATTAGACAAAGTATTTGTAGCTCTGAAACTTGGAGGAATGACTCTGAAAATAAAGAAATGTGAGTTTGTGAAGAAAGAAAGAAAGTTTCTGGGGCATATCATCACAACTTCGGGAATAACCAAAGATCCTCAGAAGTTAGAAGCTATTAAGAGTTGCCCACCATCACGAACGAAAAAACAATTGCAATCGTTCTTAGGATTATGTAATTTTTTAGAAAGTACGTGAATGTACAAGCTTTTGATGGCCGACTTGTGCGATTTACTGAAAAAGAATAGCGCGTTTGTTTGGACGGAAAAGTGCCAAATAGCTTTCGACCGATTAAAAACAGAACTGTTAAAGAATCAGATTTCAGTGTAGTGTTCCTTATCGGAACCGATGCTTGCGACTATGGTATCGCAGTACACATTTTTCAAGAGGTAGGAGACGGAGAAGAGAAAGTAATTCGCTCGATGGAATTTGCGATCCGGATGCTATCAAAATATGAAAGGAACCACGTCGTATCATAGAAGGGAGCGATGGCAATCATCTGAGAATTCCGGAAATTTAGAGGTTTCTCGTAGGGGCACAAATTGATAATGCACACGGACCATAAGGCCCTTACATTTCTGAAAACTTGCAGCTTGTTGCATGATAGGTTGAAGAGGTGGGCATTGTTTATAATACAGCAGTCTGATTATGAAATAAGTATGCCACATTAAGGGTGTAAATAATTATTTTGTGACCGGCGCATTGTCTAGGTTACAATACGATTTCGAAGGTGTAATTCATAAAGAGAGTGCAGAATGTTTGTTTAAAGCGATGTATTTGGAAGACCTAGAAGGTAGGAAAAAAATAGAAAATATTTGCAAGATCAAGCGCCGGTATCAGAATGATGATGATATTTGGAAAGTAATTAAAACGGAACATGACGCAAAGAATGAGAAAGGTGAAAAGTTGCGCAAAAATTATAAAATCTATGACGGCATACTGTACCGGCGTAGGAATTTAGAGGCTGAAGACTGTCGAGTATGTTGGCCTAATCAGTATGTTAGTAAATTCATTGGCTATTTTCACTTAGCGTATGGTCACTGTGGGCCAAAGAAATGTGCAGATAAAGTAAATGAATCTGTAATTTTTGACAACACAAATAGGAAAGTAACGGAACGCGAAAGAACGTGTGACAGGTGTCAGAAAGAGAAAGTGTCTAATATGACTAATCGAGGTCCTATGCACAGCATTCATCCTAAAGATAATTTAGAAATATTAGCTACTGATTTGTATGGTCCCCTGCCAAAGACTACGAGTAATTTCGCGTACATCTTAGTCGTATTGGATACGTTTTCTAAATCTGTAAAACTGTAATCTTTGCTGAAGGCTACTGCTAAAGCAGTGTTCGGTAAATTGATAGAATATTTTCAGGAGGTGGCAAAACCAAAGTCAATTTTATCTGACAATGGAACCCAGTTTAAATCGAAAATTTGGAACGAAGGCATGAAAGCAAAAGATGTGGAGGTTATCCATATATTGGTATAAAAGTTTAGATACTTCTGTGTGAGTCAGTGTTAATCGACACAGTTGAGGTACTCCTGTGTGAGTTTGTTTACTTGAATACAGTGATAATTTTGTGTGTAAATTGTTATTAGTTAAGTAAAATTGTTTTATGTTTGTAATGAACAAATTCAAAGACAGCAAGGGTCAAGTGTAAGAAAATATTTGATTTACATTAGTTTCGTTGATCACTGTTTGTTGTGTTTCGACGTTCCCTTGGATCTATGCTAAATAGCATTGACCAATGAAACGTGGGGCATATGTAATGCAACAACACAGTGACGAACGCCACGGCCTGTGTGTGTAAATACGATCAGCACAAAAGACAGTGTATAGTATGACAAATATGTATAGCTGAGTGTATTTATGTCATGTGTACATTGTTCAATGTTCCTGCATAAATGAGATGTGAATTACGATTGTTTAACCGATTGCATATTGTATAATGAAAATAAAATTGTTGTAGTAGACACGTTGGGTTAGCGAGGGCGATGTTCGTAGCATCTTTGCGTAGAGCATTTATTATCGCTGAAAGAAATCTGGTGCGAGACGCGAGAGAATTGTTGTTGATCTCTCGAGCTCAACGGTAGAAAAGATGGACAGCAGCAGCAAACTGCAGTAGTGTGGCACAAGCAGCAGTTTTAGCAATTGGGAACTGGCAGATAATTAACATGGGTACAGTGTTACTTCAAGAGGAATGCTGTGGGTCCAACATTTAAACAATATTTCGTCACCAAGAAGACCCATTTTTGCCGATGATTATAAAGTGCCAGCAACAATCACCAGCTACACCACTCCACCGCTGTAAAATAAAATGTAAGCAATTGACCGTCTTTAGAAGTTTAATGCCAACTCAACGTTTAGTTTCGCAAAGGGTCAATAAGGAACTTGTGTTAAATTAATTAGTGTCGATAAAATATTTCACCCACGGCACTATCGAAACAGGTTTCTATTCCGTTACCTTCAATATCCCGAGGCTCAACCTGAACGATAAAAGACTGTACGTAAATCCAATTAAAATCAGTAGTTTGAAAAGATTGCAGTGAACGAATTACCATTAGTACCTTTGTGAAAATTCAAAGTACAGTTAGCAACAATTGCAGACCACTGACTATGAGCATGTCCTGCAACCATTGAACAGAACAAAGTTGTGAATATTAATTTGGTGTTAGGTATTGTATTTATGTGTACTAAAAACGCACTGCAACACTTGGTTAAGGAATTCAAGTGAACGTCTCAATTATACTGCAAAAAATGTTTGATGGCAGATACGTGGTTGATATTATATGGAACAACAGTTGATGCCATAATTTACATCTCAAACATAACATTTTATTCAGTTTGTTAAAGAACAGTTAATTGCATAATGTCTCAGTAAATAACTCACGTAATCAGTCAGCTAGTCATTGTAGACACAATCCAACCATAACAGTTTCAGTTACTATTACTCAAAAGGTACAGTAAAGTTGCTTGGTATTAGCATTATGGTGATGGTTTGATTTTACGTACTATTGTTTCATGCATTTTTTCTTAGAACAACTATCATGTTCATTAGAGGAATTTGTGCTAATTGTTTCCGTTGCATAAGTAATCTAAATTTACTGATTTTATATTTTTTTGTGTTTCCTGATCTTGTATTGTACGCCCTTAAACTGCATTTTGTGACCGCGTTGTCTCTAAATTAACCAATCGGTGATTATTGCTAGTGCACAGTATATTTCCACTAAATTAATTTGTAGCTTGTACATCGAGCTGGCGACCGTATCTATTACCCTATTCAACATTGTTCACTCGTTACAGTTTTGTCCCGGGCTTATCAAATTCAAGACATTTATTCAAAGCTTTCCACACCAAACGATCGTCATTGCGAATTAGATCGCGAAGTATCGTTTGTGTATGAGACCTCCACATCGTTATCCGTTTCGCCTCAGATAGCTTATCCCGGTAATTAATTCATTAGTCACGCGGGTCATTCTAAAAATCTAATTACTCGCGATTGTCGGTAGCGTAGACCGGTAACATTACAAACCGACAGAAAAACGTGAACCATTTTAGTTCATTCTGCCGAAGACAGTGAAACACGTCCACTGAATGTTTAGTAGTGTTTCATTTTGATTTATTCATTAACCTAAAGTGTTTCTGCACCATTAATGTTATCCATGTGTGTGTTAATTATTTTATTCGTTTTATTAATGATCAATGCCCCATGTTTATGTAAGTTTGCCCCATATTTATAAATATTTCCACCCGTGTGATTGAACTTGTGCGTTCATGTGAATGTGAATGTGTGCTGTTAATAATGGCTTGCAGTCGCCGCCTCCCTCATTAGGCCTCGTTTTGCTGTAGTTGAGAACGCATGGCTTCGTTTGTCGTCTGCGCTGGCGTCTGCTGGGTGGCCAGAGACAAGCTTACTTGCAAAGGTGGCGAGGTGGACGTGTTCTTAGTGTCGTACCAACCTAATCTTGGAAGAAAGAGGTGACAGGAGACCTCTCTGGGAGCGGTTGAGGCCGGCCGCGGTGGCCGAGGTGACTGAGGCGCTCCAGTCACGGTCAGCACGGCCACTACGGTCGGGGGTTCGAATCCCCCCTCGGGCATGGATATTTGTGCCGTCCTAGTTCGTAAGTAGTTCATAAGTAGTTTGTAAGTTTAGGGACTGATGACTCTGTAGCTAAGTCCCATAAGCTTAACAAACATTTGAACATTTTTGGGAGCGGTTGAAGAGGGAATTGTCTTGGGCAGGTAGCAAGGGTTGGTAAACACTAGGCAGGAGAAGGAAAATTTCCTGGCACGTTACCTCCATATTCATAAAGGGCAGAAACAATTTTAATTCGTGCAGCAATTATATGATTTAATGCACTTTTGTACAAGGTGTGTGCTTAATTTGGTCTCCCCACATTCATTTGCTTGTTATTTTTCTGAATAGATTATGATTTTAAAGTGTCAAACCTTTGCTTCATGATTTCATGCTGTCCGTCCCATGTTTAATTATCTATTCACTTATTTTTTAACATTGATTTTTTGTTTGTTAAAATTTTGGCTGCTTCCTTAAGGAGAGAGCAGTTAGATAAATTTCCGTTGCGCAAGTACTGTGGCCACTCAAAGTAATTTACAGCAGCAGTGAACGTTTCAACTTACATTTGCAGATGTCAACTGCCCGAGATCTTGCTAATTTTAATAACAGGCTACTTTCAATAGTAACTTCAGAACCTAGGTATCTCAACTGATCACCTAATTATTTTGACCAGTGTGTTATCAGAACGACCCAGGAGAAACTCTTAGTCAACGACTCCAACAAAAGACGCATTCATTAATCACCTGTATTTTGCGTATTGAAATTAAAAGAGCAACGTTGTCTGTACTGCCTTAGATAAAAGCAAAACCTACGAAAACACTATCGTGGTTGGAGAAGATGTGGACTTACTCGTTCTCCTTTGTGGCTTCGGCTGCAGAAAAACTCCAGAGGTAACTGAAGTAGTACTCAGTTTTAAACCACTTCTTTCAGTCGGGGAGAAACAGGGTGGCTATACGCAGTGAGCGGATGCAACACGATTCTGACCTTTCCTGGCAACGAAAAACAAAACTGTTCTTAAAGGGGGAAAAAAATCTTACACTTGATTGATCTGGTCGTCGGTTTTCTTTTACCAAATGCGAGTCATAAAACTATAGCCGAGGTTGGAGAGAAGTGCCTGATCGCTCTGTGTTTTTAATTGTAAGAACTAATACATTTCATTAGCTGAAAAGCGTCAACTTTCTGGTTTTTCTAGAGCAGTGTTTTACGAAGTGTGGGTCGCAGAGTCTGCTTCTGGTGGTCGCCGTCTGAAAAGGCAGCACTTGTACCATCAAATAGCTGGGGGTTCAGCAGTACAAAAACCTATGTCTCACGTGAGTGGCCTGAAGCTGTGGCGTGCAGAGCCGTAGCAAAGTTGGAAGCGGGGCAGACACAGGGGAGGTGTAATTTCCGGTACGCAGTTTCTGACTACAGAAAACGCTAAAAACACGGCCTTCTGTTCCGCCTGTTCGTCTGATCAGCAGCCGGGACGAAGGTGAACCTGGCACGGCACGTCCCCCCAACGGACAAAGCTCTTCCCATAGACTGCTGCAGTGGTGGCGGATGGCACACGCTGGCCTCGCTCTGTTACGTGACGCCCTCACAGCTCGGCTGTCTGGCCCGACTGCTCCGCCACCACTCGCCCAGCGTCGCTACCACCCTCACCCACGAGGAAGAAGGCCATCCCGATCATCTAGCACCCAGAAATTGACACAGCGATGTTCTGGAACACGGCTGTGAACAACCAGTACCTTTCAAACCGGTGTTGTTCAACCTTTTCCAATATGCCACCGTCATCCAAGTAAAAATATCCTGGCGACCCCTCTCCTCACGAAGCGTAACAAAACTATTTTATCTCAAAGGAAACTAATCTTTTTTTTTTTTTTGCTGTTGGAAAAGTTATTTTTGTGAGTTTTTCAGAATGGGGCACATTATTCTATTTCTAGAAGTTTTCCGACAGAAAAATGTCAGACTGAAACACAAATTATGCTCATTAAGAAAGGTCCGACTATATACACAATTTGTAGAGAAATAGACGTTTTTTTAAAAAACTTTTGTCAGAATTACTTATTACATCATCTTCTTTTACAAATCAATTGTTTCCCCAAAATATTTTCCAGGCTTTGCGGTTATTCATCATTAACTCACTATATGTAGTTCATAATCAGTGTTACACAAGCAACTCTAATTTTCATCATTTAACTTAAGCATATGTTTTTGTATCACTGAACCCGCAGCTACGTGATGGTACAAGAGCGACGGCGGACATCCGAGGAAGGCTGGGTGTCGCGACCCACGGCTCTAAACAAGCCAAAAGGTTGACGCTTTTCAGTTATTGAAATATATTAGTCTTTTATAACATAAATGCATTTCAATAAACTTTTTTTCTCTGAAGACAATGAAGTACATTTTCCTTTCGTTGAATGCCCCACAATTCAGTTATGTTTATGCTTATTTCTTCTAAAATTCAATTATATGAAATTTCGTTTTTGTGCCATTTCAAAAGTGGTACTGGGCTGAAGACTTCATTTTGAGCTTGAAACAAAGTCTAAAAAATTTGCTACAACTTCATTTCTCATGGGGTTTCTCACGGGATGTGCGATTATGCCGATATTCAGTTCAAACCAACAGCAAAAGTTAAAATTTTCATTTTTCGTAAAAAGTAATAATAAATAAGTAATAATAATAATAATAATAAAAAGGCAGCTCATATTTGACGTTTGACTTTTCTAAAACTATGAGACTTCAAGAGCTGCGACTGGGCTTAAATTGTTATGTATTTAATAATGGCAACTACTGTTAATTTCGGGAAACGCATAGTTTGTGAGTACAAGGCCATAACCAGAAAGAGTTCAAAAATTTCGCAATTTTTCACTTATTACTCAGGAAGCAAAGGGTTTTCGAAGTTGCAAACATGGCTTCTGACTGTTCTAACAGATTGTAACACACACAAAAAGCAGAAGTACATGACTAATTCTGATTTTAATGTCTAATTTGATTGACCTGGTATGCTAAGCACGTGTGTCTTGGGTGTAGTAGAGGCGAAGCGCCTAAAAAGCAGGACACCCTGGGTTCGAATCTTGGCTCCAGCATAACTTCTATATGTCCAACTTGTAATATTACAATACTTATATATAGCTGATACTCAGAAACCCCAGTTGAAATCTGTGTTCGAGCTACGACTATTGATTCAACATCTGTATATCGGTATTTTCCCTTATAATACTAATATATATCGTTTTTAATGATATACCGCTTTATCGATATGAAAATGCTAATATCCAGGACCGATACTTTTATTTTATGCCGTATTTATCGCAATTTTAGGTATTGTTTTGAAATTTTTCTTTTGAAATTGTTGTAGAACATAATTTACCTTTCACTGTATGAAGGATTCTTATTACATTTTGATGTTTCGTGCAGCTTTTGTGTAACTGTGTGAGGAGGAGACGGTGTCAGTGGAACGAGATTTTAGATGGGAAGATACAGCGCACCAGAAAAATAATAAATAAATAAAACATCTAGTGTTCTAGTTACATCGGCAGTATCTGAAAATGACATACAGGGTGTTCACAGAAGGACTCCCTAATTTCAAAATTAAATATCTCGAAAACAAAGATCGATAGATGAATGCAGTAAACGGTATGTTTATTGTGAAAGCTGTAAGACGTTTATTCAGCAGTTTGAAATAATAGTTACAAAAGTTGCTAACAGATGGCGCTGTAATCGCCATACGTAATGCCTAGTATAAATATTGATCCGAAGCTCAGAGCGATCAGTTCCACTAGTGAAACGTGAAAGAAAGTTAGCGTACCGAGGGAAGAGATTAAAACCATGTACCCCATCGAACAACGCGTTTTTCTGGTGCTAGAGTACCACAGGCTAGAAGAGAGTCCTACGGCAAAAAGGCGAAGTTTTCAAGCACGATTTAATGTTCCAAAAGGATCAGATGCGAAAACCATTCGTACGCTCTTCGCAAAATTCCAACGAACAGGCAGCGTAACTGATGATCTAGTGGGGCATGTTGGCCGCAAGTAAACCGCAGTTTCTGGAATTATTCAGAGAAATCCAATGTCATCCGTCCGTAGAATTGCATTTAAAGCGTTCCAGCACGCAGAAAATACCGAGAAAGAGCCTACACATGTTTCCATTCAAAATTCAAACGCACCAGGCCATACCCATACGAGCTGTGCAACAAAGGGTTGCCTTTACTAATCAGATGCTCACAATGATTGATAGTGAAGGATTTGATGGTGGCTGCATCTGATTTACAGATGAAGCACAGTTCCACCTGAATGGATACGTGAATAAGCAGAACTGGCGATTTTGGGGTTCCGAAAAGCCATATTGGTGTGAAGCGAAACCCCTGTATTCTCCTAAAAATACTGTGTGGGCTGCAGTATGCAACATAGGCATTATTGGCCCTTTTTCATTCGAGAAACGGTCACCGGTGCACGTTAAGTTGTAATTTTGGAACAATTTGTCGCCACACAGCAAGCGTTAGAGGATCGACCAGGTACTGAACGGTTTATGCAAGATGGAGCCCGACAACATCGGACCGAACAAGTGTTTGGCTTTCTTGAGGAATACTTCGGGAATCGAGTCATTGCTTTGGAATATCGCAAATTTACTGGTGCAGGCATGGATTGGCCTCCATATTCGCCGGATTTGACTCCCTGTGACTTTTTTTGTGGGGTACATTGAAAGACATGGTCTACCCGAAGCATTCAGCCACGCTGGACGAGCTTGAATCGGCGTTCTCTGTGGCGTGTGACTCCGATCAACATAAGGTATCGCGCCATTTGTCAGTCTCGTATTGTTGGTAGCACTTGCATTTGTGTGACCTCGTAGTGTAGCACGTTTCTACAGCTCCTCCTGTGATTTCCAAGAACACACCACTTTGTACTACGGAGATATAAATTTTTTCCTGTTAAGAGGTAAGTGAAGCTACTTAGTCTAACGCGCTCTTATAAATTTTCTAGTTTCCACGCGCTTGCAAATTCTATATTAGTGAAGTTAGAAACTTGTTTTCCATTCCGGCGTGTTCTAAGGCATCTACAGAGAAAGCCTCTGTGATATGTGCTGCCATTTCTTGGCAAATACACTACTATTTACTCGTGAACTCACTCACGCCAGTAGTACATTTTGGATCAGAAAAATGGTACAATTTCGATACCCTAGTACAATTTCGATCAATGCAGTTTTTCAGTTTAGTCCGTCACGATTGGTTACCATAGACATATTATACACAATTATTGCAAATAAATTCTGTATATTTAAAGATTTTCCTACGCGATTTTTAAAGCCACCTCTTATTTTCTAGATGCCACGAAAACGAGTAGAAAATAAAATCAACAATAAATGGAGTCCAGCTGTATTAGATGAGGCAATAAAGAGTGTAATGAGCTGCTTCACAATTATGACATTCCTTTCAGCACCTTTAAATGGTAAAGTGCAAATTAAAAAGAAAATGCAAGCTGGATTAACTCCAACTAGTCCCATAGAAAACAGAATTGGTCGTCCAACGGTACTCAGTTCTGAAATGGAAGATGCTTTGGTCCAGAGAGCTTTATTTCTACACCAGCGGGGATAGGGTCTGTCGCCACTGGAGTTAAGAAAAGCTGCATTTCGGTTAGCTGAGAAAAATGATTTGAAACATCCATGGAACGTAGAAAGCAAGATTGCTGGAATCAGTGGCGTAGCTATCATAGGGCTAGGCGGGGCAGTGCCCCAGGGCCCCCGAGCTCCAGGGATCCCTCGGCCTTCGTGAGTTACGGTCGAAAAAAGTTAGAGTAGAGCTTCGAAATTTTTTATTTTATTTTTTTACCCTCCCACCCTATCGTCCATCATATCCCCTTCCCCTCAAACCTAGTTTCCCACAGTAGCCGCACTGGGCTACTGGCTGGCGGAACAGTGCTTATAATTGGGCCTTCACAAGACGTCACTATGTGGCGCTGCTGACAGGCGAAACTTCCAGTCAACGTGTCCAACAATCGGTAGCATCAAAGCTGCTCAACAGCAACAGTTGCGCCTTCCAAGTGTTGCGGCGCGGCGTGCCGGCTCGGCGCAATGTGAAGGATACATTTACTGTACAGTATTTCTTATTGGCAAATAGAAGTGTACAGTTCGAATAGCCGAGTAAACCGGTTTTCCGAATATCCATGTTCCCAAATTACTTCGGATAATAGACGTTATACTGTATACTATATTTTAGTTGAATGAAGGCATTTCGACTTTTAATTTCTCCTGCCGAAATTGACCCCAAAATGGACAGTTAACCAATTATGTAAGGAAATTATAACAAAATATGCATTATTAGAATGTGATGTTACGGAAGTATTTAGTTTTATTCTTCTGTAGCAGCCGAATGGTCGTTCAGCAAATTAAAATATTATCAAAACGCATTTGAGGTACAGTATGGCTCAAGTTCGACTCGGACATCGAAAACAAGGCTGCATCAAGTCTAGATTTAACAGACCTAATTGATGATTTTGCAAAAACCAAAGCAAGGAAAAGAATGTTAAATAACTGTTAAAATAAAATTGACTACTTTTTGTGTACCCTATTATTCTATAATGTACTGCAGTCACGAAAACGCTTAAGCTTACCGATTATTACCGATCAGAAATCATATCTTTGCCAACATCTGCAATCTAACAGTTTGAAGCACTGTATTACTCCAGTAGGTATTCTTTTATTCTGACTTTGGTGCGTGAAGAAACACGAACGAAATCCCCACGACTTGAAAAAGTCACTCATTAAGTTCGTGATACACAGTGAGGCGCGAAAAAAATTATGAATTTTTTTCAAGGACTAATAGTATTCGTGTTACAAGAAACAGAAAAATTCCCAACTTTTAGAAAACAGTGTTAACACATTGACTGCCACGTGGGTTAAATATAAGTCACAGGAAGTCTTCTCTTCGGGCCACGTGAAGTAAATACAACTCACGGACATTTTTTCCATTTAAAGCTCCGTGGTGCAGTTGTAACTCACTGTAGCGTGCTGTTACTTGGTGTTACAGTACGTTATAGGCCCAATAACAAATCATGTTCGTGGCCTTCAGTTTTCAAGACCTCAAGAGTAGTTATTGACACTTGAAATCGTGAGTTATATATAACTCACATAGCCCACTCATAATGGAGTTTCCTTGTTCTTATAATTTATTTGGTGTTACATATTACTTATACAGTAGATTGTATATCACATACAGTTTTAATTAAATCCTCCAACTCTAATTGCAACTACAGTGAAATGGAGTACAGACGACTAAGAAATGAGATTGACAGGAAGTGCAAAATGGCTAAGCAGGAGTGGCTAGAAGGCAAATGCAAGGATGTAGAAGAATGTATAAATAGGGGAAAAATTGATACAGCCAACAGGAAAATAAAAGAAACATTTGGAGATAAGAAAAACAGCTCTATGAATATCAAGGACACTGATGGAAAACCAGTTCTCAGCAAAGAGCAAAGAAGGGGAAGCTGAAACGTGGAAAGAGTATATAGAGGGGCTCTACAAAGGAAATGAACTTCCAGACAATATTGTACGAAGGGAAGAGGATGTAGATGAAGATGAAATAGGAGGTACTGTACTGAGAGAAGAATTTGACAGAGCCCTGAAAGACCTAAGTCGAAACAAGGCCCCTGGAGTAGATGATATTCCCTCAGAGCTACTGAACTCTCTGGGAGAACCAGCCATGACAAACCTGTTTCACCTGGTGTGTAAGATATATGAGACAGGCGAAGTACCCTCAGACTTTAAGAAAAATGTTATAATCCCCATTCCGAAGAAAGCAGCTGCAGACAGGTGTGAAAACTACAGAACCATCAGTTTAATAAGTCATGGTTGCAAAATATTAACACGAATTATATACAGAAGGATGGAAAAGCTGGTAGAAGCCGACCTCGGGGAAGATCAGTTTGGGTTCAGGAGAAATGTAGGAACACGGGAGGCAATACTCACTTTACGGCTTATTCTAGAAGATAGATTAAGAAAAGGCAAACCTACATTTCTAGCGTTTGTAGATTTGGAGAAGGCTTTTGAAAATGTTGATTGGAATAAACTCTGTCAAGTTCTCAAGCAAGCAGGAGTAAAATATAGGGAGCGTAAGGTTATTTACAACTTGTACAAAAACCAGTCAGCGTTTGTCAGAGTTGAAGGGCATGTTATTCAATTTGTATATTGAGCAAGCTATAAAGGAAAGCAAGGAGAAATTGGAGAGGGCATTAAAGTGCAGGGAGAAGAAATAAAAACATTGCGTTTTGCCGACGACATAGTAATTCTGTCAGATACAGCAAAGGACCTGGAAGAGCAATTGGACGGAATGGACAGTGTGCTGAAAGGCACATATAAGATGAACATTAACAAGAGAAAAACTAGGGTAATGGAGTGCAGTCTAAGAAAATCAGGTGATGCTGAAGGAATTAGATTACGTAACGAAGCAATAAAGGTGGTAGATGAGTTTTGTTACTTGGGCAGTAACGTAACAAATGATGGTCGCAGTACAGAGGATATAAAATGCAGAATGGCAATGGGTAGAAAAGCGTTCTTGAAAAAGAGAAATTTGTTAACATCGAATATTGATTTAAGCCTAAGGAAGTCCTTTATGAAGGCATTTGTATGGAGTGTTGCCTTGTATGGGAGTGAGACATGGACGATAAACAGTGCGGACAGAAAGAGGAATGAGGCTTTTGAAATATGGTGCTATAGAAGAATGCTGAAGATTAGGTGGGTGGATCGCGTAACTTCAAATGTTCAAATGTTTGTTAAGCTTATGGGACTTAACTACGGGGTCATCAGTCCCTAAACTTACAAACTACTTATGAACTACTTACGAACTAGGACGGCACAAATATTCATGCCCGAGGGGGGATTCGAACCCCCGACCGTACTGGCCGTGCTGACCGTGACTGAAGCGCCTCAGTCACCTCGGCCGGCATCGCGTAACTAATGAGGTACTGAACAGAATTGGGGAGAAAAGAAATTTCTGGCATACCTTGACTAAAAGAAGGGATAGATTGATGGGACACATTCTTAGACATCAAGGAATTGTGAATTTAGCGTTGGAGGGAAGTGTGTGGGGAAAAATCGCAGGGGAAGACCAAGAGATGGATATAGTAAGCAGATTCAGACGGATAGGGTATTGTGGAGAGCTGCATCGAACCAGTCTCCGGACTGAAGACCACAACAACAACAACATACCGACCCTTACCACAGTGCACCTCATAAATCACATATGACATACTGCGCAGACATACCTGGAGAGTGCGCATTTTCCACAAAATGCGTTGCGCGAGGAAACAGGCATGTTTATTTTCCACAAATGCGTTAATACTGAAAGGAATACCGAACAGAATCTACATACCTGTGTACACACTACCTTGCAATGTTAGGCGGGAAATGGATTCGGCATTCTGTGACTTTTTTCTGGGAACGGCGCCTTTCCATACCATAAGAACTATTCGCTCTTTAATTTACGTTCATACTAACACTATACACTCCGACGCATTCTGCTCAGTTCTTATATGTGAAAAACAAACAACTTCACTGTGTTTTAAAGTAAAGGTGAGAATTCAGCACTTCATGCAATCTTTTAAGGTACGTTTCTACCCGCACACTATTCGTTTATTCTGCTATTTAAAGGTTTAATTACATTCACGGATCAGAAGTTTCATGTAATAATTACTTTGTCTCAATAGTGAATTGTGCATCAAGACGCTGCCCTCTACCCCACTGTCACGATAATAAGCGAAGATATCGTCTTAGTTATTTTACTTACTACTTTTTCCTGGACAGACACTAACATATACTTGAAAAGCCTGGTAGGGGTACGGCTCAGTCCAAAGTGTTTCATCAAACAAAATCCGGCAACTTCCTTTTGATGAAACCATCCTACAGGAATATTTCCCCTATTTTCCTTCTTTGACTGGGCTATCAACGAAATGAGCCAACAGCGCAGTGGTTTAGCGAGAGTGAGTTGTCGGCACTGACAACAGTCCGCCTGCTGTCATCGCGGAAGAAAAATATCCCATGGGGCATTTTCATGTGTATGTCCGGCCCAGGTCTAACTCTATCCCTCTGCAAAATTTCAACCAAATCAGCTAGTAATTTTTGCGTGAAAGCATAACAAACAAACTAACTTTCACACTTATATTAGAGAGTACGATTAAATATTATCTGCTGCGTGACACATAATAATTTACTTAGTAGTATTTAGGTTTACCGTATTATGTCTTTTAGTGGGCGGTAAGGAGCTGATGATTAAGTAGTTTTGCAACTGTACAGTATTAGTGTAAAGAGGGCTCCAATGTCATTTTTGCCCCGGGGCCCTTGGTGACATAGCTACGCCACTGGCTGGAATCGACTAGTTTAGGGCATTTGTTAAGAGACACACTCATCTTAGCCTGAGAAAAACCGAGGGTCTTTCGCGAGCCACAGCTGAAGGCTTAAACAAAGCAGAAGTAAGTAAATATTTTCAGAATTTAGAAAAAATCTTAAAGGATTATGATTTGTTTGATAAACCAGAGTGTATTTATAATATGGATGAATATGGATTTCCTCTTAACAACAGACCCACAAAAGTAGTAAGTCGTAAAGGAAAGCGAGAAGTTGTTTCACTAACTAACGTGGAAAGAGGACAAAATGTGACTGTTGCTGCATGCATGAATGCAAGTGGTGCGTATTTATCACCAATGGTAATTTTTAAGGGAGTGAGAAAACGCCCTAAATTTCAAGATGGCTTACCTCCTGGTTCCATTACGGTGATTAGTGAATCGGGATACGTTAATGAAGAATTGTTCATGGTCTGGCTGCGACACTTCAACAATTACAAAACAATGGGTAGCCCTATTACACTTATTATTGTTGACAACCATGGCAGCCACACCAGCTTAGATGCTGTAGAATATTGTCGGGAAAATGGGATAGAACTTTCGGGATTGCCTCCGCACAGAACACATGTACTGCAACCATTAGATAGAACTTTCTTAAAGTCCCTAAAGACTCAATATCACAGAAGTGCAACTAACTGGGTTCATCGCAATCCCAAAGAAAACATTACAAAACAACGATTCTGTACTATTTTCTGTGATGCCTGGGTCAAAGCTACGTCCAGTGGGTGCGCAATCAAAGGGTTCCAATGTACAGGAATAATGCCCTTTTGCAAAGACATTGTTCCCGAGGAGAAATTTGCACCTTCAACGTTATTCGAGGCTCCTGCTCCTTCAGTCTCCACCAGCAAGCTACTACCAGCATTATGGGAGAAGAACCCTCATCATCAAAAGATGGAACTGAAGAACACGGCAAATCCATAACGCCAGGGTCCAGCACAATTTCTCAGCACGATGCTGTCAGGGACATTTTGCCAAGTCCAGAGAAAAAATTATCGTCTCGGAAGAGGAAAACACAGACATCAGCTAGACTCACTACAGATGGAAACCTTGATAACCCCCGCAGCAAGAGGAAACTTTTTCAACAGGGCACAAGGAAAACGATGAACAAATGCAACAAGAACAATAAACGTAAACGTACATGTGTGAGTAATCATGAAAGAAGTTTACCAAGCTTCAATTCGCCAGCAAAGAACGAAAATAATTGTGGATTTTGTTTATTGAATTATTATAGTGGCGAATCAGTAGCTAAGGGTGACTGGATTCGCTGCCAAAAATGCAATGTTTGGTACTACGAAGTATGCGTTGGTGCCCGAGGGAAAAAGTGCTTTTATATGAGGAAGATGCAAGTGATCAAAATTGTACCAGGAAGTGATCACAATTGTACCTAGTGTGGTACATTATCGATCGATTCTTCGCAATTCTGTAACCTGTTTTGTGTTTATACCAACTTTTGTAATTGTATAATATTTGTGTTACATATTCATTAAAAATCTAAGAAGAAACGCCATAGTTAAAATTTTTTCTTTTCTCAATATATTTCCAGCTGCAATAACAAGTGTCCAATATGATCGCAATTATACCACCTTATCCTATATGCTGATATGAGTTGTACAGCGTACAGCTCCATCTGTTAGCAGATTTGTAACTATTATTTCAAACTGCTGTATAAACTTCTTACAGCTTTCGCAATAAACATACCGTTTACTGCATTCCTCTATCGATCTTTGTTTTCGAGATATTTAATTTTAGAATCAGGGAGCCGTTTTCTGGACACTCAGAAGTTACCAAATGATAAAACGGCAAACGTACCGGCAAGATTCGTTGGAGAATTCGAAAGTTTCTTTTTGCATGGATTGAACTCGCCAAAATATTTTGAGTTTTCCTACATCAGCGTGAAAAAATATTTATTTCGAACGTTGCCATATGAAAATTAATAAAATAAGGTATGAGAGGTTAATTGGAGTGTACTGTTTCATGACTCTGTATCATGTACACAGTTGTTAATTAACAAAACAACATTCGACCAAAAATCTTTGTAATACAGGTTTTCCATGTGCAAAAAGTCCTATTATTAACTTAGAAAATTTTATATTAATGTTTTTCTGCTAGGTTGTTAATGTACAAAATATCTAATAATAAATTAGTCGGAAGGGGGGGGGGTTCGAATCCCCTCTCGGGCATGGATATTTGCGCCGTCCTAGTTCGTAAGTAGTTCATAAGTTTAGGGACTGATAACCCCGTAGTTAAGTCCCATAGACTATACAAACATTTGGACATCTTTGAAATAAATTAGTACTTGAATATGCAGCTCTGAAACCGCCAGTATATTTACGAAGTAAAGCCGATATTTTCATAAGCTGAAACACCAATACTTTTTTGATACAACAAGTACAGATATCGACATTTTTTTCGATATATCTGATTTCGGAATGTTAATAAAAAAATTAAAAAAAAACAGCCTTCGTTGGAGCGTCAAGTTTTGCACGCCAGTCACGGTGAGTATAGAGTTGTGATGGTGCATTGTCGCCGAGGTGAGGGGGCGGAAGCGGTGGGGTGAGAGGAGGCGGCCGTCCAGCGGGCGCTCACAGCACAGAGGAACCACTCTCTCTCTCTTATTAGGTATACCATGCCGGAACTCAAACACGCATAAAAAAGTGTTGCAACACCTTGGTTTGAAGGTCTCCTGAACACTGAAAGGTAGATTTATGGTGGGTGGGTTAGAAATACAAGTTAAGGCAGGGCGGACAAAGGATGATATGCAAATGGTTTGTTCACTTGATATTAAAGGATAGATGTAGCTAATCCACCATCGAACATTTAATTAATTTATCCTCTAGTTTCCAAGTAATAAAACCCTCCAAAATTGTGTAAATGGCGTTAACTAACTTGAATGATTTGAGTAAATAAATTTGTTTTGACTCGTTTTGTTCTCTGAAGTCAAATGAACGTCAGAGTTGAAAGCAAGTTCTCAGCAAACGGCCAAACTCCCTCGCTATTGTGTAATTGCGGCGCCCGCCAGCTTGGCGCCAGAGACGTACAATGTCCTAGCGGGTGCCACCCTGGCGTTCGCCAACTCGGTGCCAGACGTCTCAGCTCTCCCTTCGCAAAGCACCGTACACCGCCCATGGAGATGTATTGTATTGCTCCAGACGCTCCCGCCTAGACGACGCCAGCGTCGGTGGCGCCAGCCAGATACTTGTAAGGCTCACGCCTCAGTCCAAATGTTCAAATGTTTGTACAGTCTATGGGACTTAACTACGGGGTCATCAGTCCCTAAACGTATGAACTACTTACGAACTAGGACTGCACAAATATCCATGCCCGAGGGGGGATTCGAACCCCCGACCGTAGTGGCCGTGCAGACCGTGACTGGAGCGCCTCAGTCCCTCGGCCACCGCGGCCGGCACGCCACAGTCCTACCTGCTGACCCTCCGAATAACAGAGCCACCCTAGTGCTCGCCATCAGTCGCCGTTAGCTCTGAATGTGTGTTTCTCCCCTTTGCTACAAGCCTCGCACAACCAAGTAACAGAATATTTCTCTTTCACCACAAGTTATTAAATCCATAACCTACGAATAATGTGCCGCGGTGGAGTAGCCCAGCGGTCCAAAGCGTCTCGCTGAGGAGCGCGCGGTTGTTCGCCGTGGAGGTTCGAGTCCTCCCTGGGGTATGGGTGTGTGTGTTTGTCCGTAGGTTAGTTTATCTTAGTTTAAGTAGTTTGTAAGCGACGGACTGATGACCACGCAGTTTGGTCCGATAGAATTACAAACATTTGAACATTTTTTGAACTAATAATGTAATAAAATTAACAAGGTTGCGTTGTCCTTTTACTGTTGGAAAGCAACGTGGCAGTACTGAGATCTCTCAGTACTGACGTTGAATGTGTACGTTGCATCAGGAACACATATTCTTAGATCGTCCATAGAGGTCTTCCAATCCGCACAAATATGTAAACAACCACATATGAGTAGGTTCAGTGCGACGCGGTGGATGAGACGACGGAGCAGTTGACAGACGAGACCAGCTTCTGCCTTCAACCAGGCAGCCTGGTCAGCCCGAACGTCACAGTCGAACGCCTATGCGGCAGATGACATCCTGCGACGAATTGACAGCGTGAGGGACAACTACTGCGCCCATCGTGCACGTCTCGAGAATGCCTTCCTCTATGATGACGATGTTTCAAGATCGGAACGGCTAGCATGTTCTCCAGACATGAAGTGTATCGAGCATGCCTGGGATACTTTCAAAAGGGTTGTTTTTTGGACGAGACAACCCACCAACCGACATAAGAGACGCGAGCCGAATTGACGTTCAGGATTGTGACAATCCTAATCAACAGTCCCTTGATGATCTATTGCACAGTATGTCACGATGAATATAATCATACACCAGTTAGGATAGTCGTGTATCTTGTAATCTGGAATTTACATTCGGAATGTGTAGGCTATTGTCGAACTCGTTCAAAGTTTCTGTTTTCATTAACAATAAAGAGAACCGAATTTCTTCATATGTCTCTATTTCATTTTTATGTAAAGGCTCATGAACCTCTAAAATTGTGGTGATGTAGCAGTTTTTATTCGTGCATTGCTTTTTATTTTTAACTTCTTGCTCTTTTCGAAATGCTAGACGTTAATTGTTGATTATTGGTATGTTTTTCAGTAACGGTGTAGCAGATAGACAACTAACACATTCTTGGGCAACATTGTTGCGAGTGCAATATTCTGAAATACTAATCGTACATTCCACTAGTACCGTGTACGTTGGAACACGTTTCCATATTTGGAAAAACCTTGGCGTTCTGGAGTACTACACGCAATTTCAGTAAAAAGAGTCCATCACTTAAAGAGTGAATGCCTAATTCAAAATGGAACAAGAAAGTTTAGTAGAAGTCTATAGGCTAAAGCGTAACAGCTGCTCTACAAAGCCGCAAACTACTATTCGCTACACTCCTGATTTCGAGTATGGTTATTTCGAAAACTCGCTAACACATGCAGATAACTTGGATCCCGGCAAGTGGTTTACAAAATCATAAAGTTACAAGATCATGACCGGCCAGTATCTAATAACAGAAAGGGGGATTCCACCTATTTGCAGTAAACATCATGGCACACTACGTCTTTTTACTCAGTGAAAGATGAGCTTGACAATTTGGGAAATAAGGAGTACGCAGTAAACTCTATGGGCGGTCTTTACTGGTTTTAATTTCTGAAGAAAGAAAAAGAAGAGACGCCGACTATGGCAAAATGTGACGGTGCGACGCAGCATGGGGCGCATCCACCTGCCGCTAGTCCATCCTGTCGCCGCTGCTTGGAGGTCACTATAATACCTAATGTGTGCTCTAGAAAAGCAGCTGCATAAGCGCAACTGATGTCAGTGTGACGAGGCGTCTTCCTCTTAAAACACGCTCCTATTACGTTTCTGCTCAACCGTGAAGTGTACCCAAGAAAATGAATTCAAAGATTAGCTGCAGTTATTTGGAGAAGAAGATCAAGATAAAGGTAGCACTGCCTATCGGTCAAATGGAGGTATTGATAAGCAGATCCACTTATCTCAACAAAGGAAAACACAGCCACTGCTGATATACGCGATAACTGATAACATGCCTCATAGCATTTGTTTATTCTTTCTATCAGTTCGTACGAAATACAGCAAATCCGATGACATACATAGAGGGGAAAATAAGTGACCTGGGCCAGTAGATACCATTGCACAGGAATGAAATGCATCCCATAAATGATGTGCAGTTACTTGTAACAGGGTGGGCCACACAACCGACCGAGGCTTGGGACACGCCTCGGATAAATTGTAGTCTCAGATACCGCTTTGACCAATTACGTCACATATGACGTCATACGTAATCGACAAATACTACGAAAACATGTTTACAACATGGTATCGGTAGTTAGATTTCACCTAAATAGGTCAAATCTACTTAATGACACCAACTCTACAAAATACATTTAATAATTACGTAATTTTAAAATAAAGCTTGCACTCGGAGTTGTACGGCCTGAAATGATACATTTATGTCGAAAATTTACCGTAAATCGATTGAGTGTTTCTGAACCGCAGATTCGGGCGCTAAGCGCCCTCACGTACTAAAAAATAAATAAATAAAAATAAAATCTTCTTGTTTAACCATTGACCTATACATAACCTTCTTAGGGCTACGCTACATATGACTTATTTTTATTTTTTTATTATTATTATTTTTTTTTCAAAAGTTGGCTTAGGTATAGGTCAAACAAGACCTAAACCTTGCAAACATAGAATAACATCAAAAGGATAATACAACGCCACCTAGGTGCCTTCAAAAATATCAGACACGTAAACAGTGAAAATTGAAACCATGTTCGGGACGGAATGACGTAAAACATGACGTCATTGTTCAGAGCGGTATCGAGACCAGCTTTGACCCGCCGCCTCCAGCACAGAGGGCGGCGGTCCCGCTCGGCTCACTGCTGCATTTCCTTTCCTCTCCTGTCTTCTGTGCCTTGGAACTCAGTTCATGCATTTCCTTTCCTCTCCTGTCTTCTGTGCCTTGGAACTCAGTTCTTTGGACCACTTTTATTTGCTCCAACCTGTGTGTTATCAGGTACCCCGTATTTCCGCAGTCTCATTTTCCTTTAATGACCTAGGAACATCTGTTAATCGTGCCTCCTTATGGCAGTGATAAGGATCACCTTCACCGAATAAAGCTCGGGTTGATTCGAAACAAGTCTTCTATCTACACCAAATATGAAGAAGAGCAGAAGAATATAACTCTAGTTAATCCATTTTACTCGGTGTTCAGATCTATAACACTTACTATGTTTGACAGATATGTAATGGAACTGTAATTTGAAAGGAATACGTCTCGTCAAACTGAGACATTAAACGATAGTCCTGCTTATACACACAGTCTTGCAGTTCGAGCTGTTTCTTGGAACTCAATATTATGTACTACAGTTTTTCCTTGATATACAGTACTTATCACCTCCAAGCACCGTCTGCAAAGCGTGATAGGAGGAACCGGCAACAGGAGCAGCGTCCGATACTGCGTCGCAGCTTGTCATTGCGTCAGATGTTCTGAGGAAAAGCTGAAATGGAATTCTAAGTCCCTTAATCGGTTAAGTAGGATATAAGATTGATAAGAGGAGTGGGTACCTTGAAGTTATAGTGCGGATTAGTGAAATTCGTTGATGAATTGAACAGAACTTGCGCGCGAGAAGATTTAATACTGCGTAAGAAAATAGGGATGTAGGTAACCTTCTGTGAACAGCACAGTGGACGAATTATCTTAGCAAGATGGACATGAAGTAAACAGTGACATCAGTACTACAAGTTTATAAGGCAAGTAGTTGCGAATATGCGGAGCAGTTATAGAACATATATGGTAACATAAAGGTAGTAGTTGTTCAGATAGTCAAAGGAGACGATAATAAATTGTGATAGATTAGGTTATATGATAATATGGACGTGATAAAGAAATGAAAAGCTGTCTGGAAGAATTTCCTGCAGAGGGAAAGTTATTGTTGCAGACATTTGTTTTAAGAGTAATGAGCGAATGTTTTGTAGTAAGTGAAGGAGATTCCTGAAGTAGTTGAGGTAAAGGTAACAGACATATTTCGAAGCAACGTTTTCTACTGTAAGAGATTTCCATAAGTAGAAACGAATTTATTGATTAGATACTGCTTACTGTCATCAGAAATTGAATGAAAGATTGGAACATAATAATACGGAATCTAAATAAATTGAAATATCCATAGATTGTCCAGAGATTCTAAGGGAACAATATGCAACAGTTGACTGAAAGAAGAGACAGATATTTGATTCAAGAAGAATTCGTAGGTTTGAGATAGTACAGTTTCATTTCACCTGCCACTTTCCATGTGAATCACCTTCAAATTCAAATATTCAAATATTTGTAGAGCTTATGGGACTTAACTACGGGGTCATCAGTCCCTAAACTTTCTAACTACTTATGAACTAGCTTATACTAGCTTATACAAACATCCATGCCCTAGGGGGGATTCGAAGCGCCGACCGCAGCAGCTGTGCATACTGACTGGCACACCGCAGACCACTCAGCCACTGCGTCCGGCTCAAATTCAGTTACAACAGTTTGATACTTGTAATAATGTTTTAGTGAAATGTCGTGTCGAAGCACTGAAGATCAATGATAGCTCTGGTTACCCCGCAGGAACTCGCGTGTATAGCATTTTTCTTACAGTCAAAGAATAGTTTGTAATGTACTTAACATGTGTAAATAAGTATTTGTAGTTGCGTTTATAAGGAAACACAAATATTTGACTATTTAAAATATTTAAAATGCCGATTGTTATAAAATTACTGTGGGCTCATGTGTGAGTCCTCGGGGGGGGGGGGGGGGGGGGGGAATAGTGGGTAGTGCCAGGATGCATTTGAAAGTGTGATTAATTGGACTGCAAAAGAATGCTCGACCAAAGATCGATCTGAGACGTTACGTCCCCAGTTGGAAACGCTGCAGTCGAGCATGCGAGTGCGCCCATTAGCATTGTGTCACCTAGCTAAGGAAAGGAGAGATTGGGAGCAGAGACGCACGTCGACGAATAAGTGGCATAGCTATTGAGGTGAGACGAGTCGAACGGGAATTTATGGCGCAGCTTTAGTAGGAGGTGTGAGATATGGGGAAAATGATGAGGCTGGAAGTAGCTTTAAGTTGAGGAACGAGATAATGTGCGTGCGTGTGTGTGTGTGTGTGTGTGTGTGTGTGTGTGTGTGTGTCAGAGCCAAGTGATGCTGTTGGTACGTGAGAGCCGATTTTTTTGTTAGCGAGGACATTCGCCCCCTGATGGATCGTGTGTGGTTTGTGCGCTGTCAGAGAGTAACATAAGCAGAGAAGCAGCCCCCCCTAAACCACTGTCTACGCTCCTCTCGTAGTTCCGTAAGATGCTAGCAGGTGTCAGGCGATTCCCTGGCTTAATACTGGTAGACGACAGGCGCTTCTGAGGGTGCCTCTCGCACGTCAGAGGGTAGTGCAGAGGGGAGGCTGAGGGGAGAGCTCGTGCCGCCCGCCACGAGGCTGCGGCACAAAGTAACATATACAAAGGTGCAGCCCCCCCTAACCCACTGTCCTATGCTCCCCTCGTAGTTCCGTAAGATGCTAGCAGGTGTCAGGTGGATCGCTGGCTTAGGGTGCCTCTCACACGTCAGAGGGTAGCGTGGAGGGGAGACTGAGGGGAGAGCTCATGTGCCTGCCACGAGGCCGCGGCTGTGTCCAGCTTGCTGGCGTTTGAGGGGAAGTGGTGGTGGGGGGACAGCCGCTACCTGCCGCCTGCTCTGGCCAGTTTAAAGGGCTGCTTCTGACCGCAGCGACATCATGGGACATCTCACGGAACTGCTGGAAACCCTCCCTCCCCGCACCCCTGAGCGTAGGACTGGGCCTTTACGGAGGTTCCCGTCTGTATATATTTGTCTGTGGCCGCGGCCGTGTCCAGCTTGCCGGCGTTTGAGGGGAGGTGGTGCTCGGGATGGCCGCTACCTGCCGCCTGCTCTGGCCAGTTTAAAAGGCTGCTTCTGACCGCAGCGCCATCACGGAACATCTTACGGAACTGCACCCCCGGAGGCACACCCCTGAGTGTGGGACCGGGCCCTTACGGAGGTTCAAATGTTCAAATTTTTGTAAAGTCTATGGGACTTGACTACGGGGTCATCAGTCCCTAAACTTAAACTACTTACGAACTAGCTAATACTAAGGACGGCACAAATATCCCGAGGGGGATTCGAACCCCCGAGCCTAGTGGCCGTGCAGACCGTGACCGGAGCGCCTCAGTCCCCTCGGCCACCGCGGCCGGCTACGGAGGTTTGCCGTCTGTGTATATTTGCCTGTGGCGCTGTGACTGCGTGGGAGGCTGAGCGCGCGGTGTGCGGTTTGCGCAGCGCTCGGGCGTGCGCGGCTGGGCGGCCATGCGGCGCCGACGTCACCCGCCGCCCGCGCCGCCGGCGCTATATGAGGCCGCGGGCCGCGCCGCGCCGACACTGTCCGCCGCCGCCGCCGCTCGCCGCCATGGCGCCCGCCACATCCGCCGCCTCCGCCTCCGCCGCCGTCGCGCTGCTCGCCGCCCTCGCCGCCGCCGCCGCCGCCCCCGCCGCCCCCGCCGCCCCCGCCGCCCCCTCGCCGGAGCTGCTGCTGCTCGAGCCGCAGGACGACCCTGACGCGCTGCCGCCCTCCTGCGACAGGTAGGAGCTCTCTGCCTCTGCCTCTGCAGCTAGCGGGGGGCAGTCCGCGCATTTAGTGGCCGACCAGAATCTGCACAGTAGAAACCGCGCACCCGCCCTACCTCCAGATGTGGACCTGCATCCAGTGAATTGGGAGAAGCGTGCGTTTCTCTTTCCACAAAAGTGCCAACTCTCTGTCCTGTCTTTGGCATCTCGTTTTTCCGCCAGTAGTCTTATGGGGAGAAAGGTGTTTTTGAAAAAGAGAAATTTGTTAACATCGAATATTAATCGAGTGTAAGAAACTCCTGTCTGAAGGCATTTCTGTGGAGTGTTGCTTAGTACGGGAGCGAAACATGGACGATAAACAGTGCGGACAGGAAGAGGATAGATGCTTTTGAAATCTACATCTATATTCATACTCCGCGGGGTGTGTGGCGGAGGGTACTTTGAGTACCACTATCGGTTCTCCCTCCTATTCCAGTCACATATTCTTCGCGGAAAGGAAGATTGTCGATATGCCTCTTGGTGGACTCTAATCTCTCTGATTTTATCTTCGTGATCTCTTCGCGAGATATACGTAGGAGGGAGCAATATACTGCTGGACTCCTCGTTAAAGGTATGTTCTCGAAACTTCGATAAGAGCTCGTACCGAGCGACAGAGCATCTACAGATTCTTCCATTCCACTTTATCGAAATGTGGTGTTACAGAAGAATGCTGAAGATTAGGTGGGTGGATCGCGTAACTAATGAAGAGGTACTGAAGAGAATTAGGGAGAAAAGGAATTTCTGGCATTTCTAGACTACAAGAAGGGATGGAGTGGTAGGACCAGTTCTTAGACATCGAGGAATCGTAAATTTGGCAATGGAGGGAAGTGTGTGCGGTAAAAATCGCAGAGGGAGAGCAAGAGATTGAAAGGTAGCTATGTAAGGTTGAAGTCTGCGATTCATATCTTTGCTTCGCGGGGAGCATCTTTGGTGGGTGCGCGTTCCCGCGTTTGAGCAGTAGCAATGCAGTGGTGGTTGCTGTCCGGACTAGGAAGTGTGGGCAGGGAGAGTGTTGCAGGCAGTCTAAGAATGAAGATGTATATCGCGGCATCAACTTGGCACCTTTCTTAATGAATTTTTCTATGTAGAAAGATGTTAAGAAAATAACTGAATCTGATATGTACCTTGACAGTATGAAGATTAGAGGTGAGAAGCATTGTGCTGCTATTATTGTCCACATTGCTTAGATATGACCCATGTTTGTACTGCAGGAATTTTGTATGCTCTTTTTGAGAGTGCAGAAAGTGAAGGAATTAAAGTTTGGTGTGAAGCATTCCCTTGTAACTATCTTAGTCTTTGTACAACATTGTTTAGAGTCTTCTTCAATATAGAGGATTTCAACTTCAATGCATTTCATATCTACTTCAAGTTATTCATATAACCATAAAACCTCAGTAATTGGTTTTCTACAAACATGGATGAAATTTGTTTTTAGGGTAGTAAGTGAATTCGCGTAGCACCTTCGCGAATTCAGTAGTTACTTTTTTGTCTCTTAGCAGCAGCAGCATGCTTGTGGCAGTAGAGTTGAGAGCAGTAGCACAATCTGATCACGTAAAGTTTCAATCGATTCTCACAATTCGTCCCTGCAAAGAAGTCGCCAAGTGAAAGTTATCCATAGAAAAGAGGGTGTTTCTCTCCGTCAGTGAATGCGTCACTGTTGTTTCTATGACATACAATTCTGTTAATTGAAAGCTGTTCATAAAATAATTTATAATCACTAATTGGTATTGTTCATCTGCACTTGCATCATAGCACGCTAATCTGACTGAACAATTATCAAAATGAATAAAGATCACTTTGAGCAACAACAAAATAAATACAAAATAAAGACTCTAAACAATGTTGTACAAAAACTGAAAGGTAGTTACAAGGAAATGCTTTACACCAAACTTTAGTTCCTTCACTTTCTGCACTCTCAAAAAGAGCATACAAAATTCCTGCAGTACAAACATGGATCATATCTACGCAATGCGGACAATAATAGCAGCATAATGCTTCTCACCTCTAATGTTCATACTGTCTAGGCACATATCAGATTCAATTATTTTCTTAACATCTTTATACATACAAAAGGTCATTAAGAAATGTGCCAAGTTCATGCTGCGATATACAGCTTCTTTCTGAGATTGCCTGCAACACTCTCCCTGCTCACACTTCTAGTCCGGACAACAACCACCACTGACTGCACTGCTACTGCTCAAACGCGGGAACGCGCACCGACCAAAGATGCTCCCCGCGAAGCAAAGATATGAATCGCAGACTTCAACCTTACATAGCTACCTTTCAAGATGAATACAGCAAGCACATTCAAATATATGTAGGTTGCAGGTCTTATGAGGAGATGAAGAGGCTTGCTCAGGATAGTGTATTGTGGAGAGCTGCATCAAACCAGTCTCCGGAACGAAGACCACAACAACGACAGTCTTGGCATTTGACATTATACCACGATGTTTCAGGAGGAATAGTAAATATTTAAGGAGGTTATAGTGTACACGATTTGCAATAAAATGACGTTTAACATGTGTCCAATTTTTATTGAGTTCGTAGATACAGTTGTTACTATATAAGATAATCGAGTTTAATGGAAACAACGTCATCAAATTGAAATTAAAGGACAATTTTGTGTATGTTATACAACTTTATTTGTATTTAATAAACCGGTTTTCGCTTAGAAGGACATCTTCAAACTTCTTCCGTATACTTACACGGCAACACAGCAAACAGACGCGCCAGTGATTATACGTACGGTTCGTAATTTTGGCAAAAAATAGAAAAGACGAGCGAGATTTGGAAACGGATATGTCGTTTCGCGGCCAAACCAACTCGCTGTATGTTGCACACCTTTGTCTTATACCGTTAACTGTACCTACGTATCTGGCCTATTTTTCGACAACTCCGCGGTCGTTCCTTCTGTTTTCGTGTCCGGTGTGTACGCAGTGCCTGAAGGCATCTCCACTCGGCCTCCTCCTATATCTCCAGCGGCCGCTATCTGCCGCCATTACGGCCGGAATGCGCTTCCCTCACTCTGTCCCACGTCGCACGCCGACAATGACCACGCCGCAGGTCCAGCAAACCATTCTTAATGTACAGATAGGCCGTAGACACGCTAGCAACAGGACCGAATGTACGAAAATAAACGACCGCGATACACAGAATGACGCCATTGTCCACTGAATGTAAAATACCGTTGTCACGACCAACGTAAAGTGCCGGGAAACGCATTACAGTGCGACCATAGAAGTACAACTCCACTATAGTCGACATAATCGACTTACGACAGTCAACGCCTGCACTAATATTCAAAACAATTTATTTTCTCTACTGCCCGTCGACGGTCAAGAATTGTTTTTCTTTTCTCTTATTTATTTATTTATTCATTCACGTTCCATATTTTTTCCGTCATTTTCAGAATTTTCTCGCGTCCGCAACGCTTCTCGAGTACTGTGACAAGTACTTGTGACAACACAGATGAGGCGGCTTGCGGACGCAACTTCAAGATTCTGAAGATGATCCAAAAATATTAAAACACGTCAGAGCAGTAAAGAAAAAACATAGGAATCCGCGACTGTCGACGCACAGTAAAGATAATTGTTGTGTCGCTACTTTGGACCGAGTGGCTGGAGCGTGCTGCCCCGTCTTGTACCAGGGGCAGACTGAAGAGGGCGGCTGACGGTGAAGCCCAGACACACGGGCCGTTCTGCAAACGGAGGCACAGCGAGGAACTCCTGACTGATGGCTGTCACACACAGAGATAAGGAGAGCGTTCAAACCGCCACGTAGAATTCAGTACGACGTAAAGCTTCTTGTGAAAGCTCAAGTCTTCCTGTCTTTTACTAAGGACGTCACCGACCGCGTCGGTAAAATTTTTACGAAACGGAATGTTGCCGTTATTTAAAAACCTACTCGGAAGATACAGGATCACCTGAAATCGGCAAAGGATGCTCGCAAAGCGCTGGAAAAAAACTGGAAGGTATACGATTCCGTGTATCTGTGGCGACGTATATGTGGGTGCCACAAAAATAAGTCCAAAAACGACTAGAAGAGCATAAGGATAATTGTAGAAGGGAAGATATTGAGAGATCAGCTGTTGCTGAACATGTTTTTCAATCAGGGCACCACCTTATTCAATTTGATAAGACTCAGGTTTTAGCAGCCACAAATGGATACCACGAAAGACTGTACAGAGAGACTATAGAAATTGTAAAACACCCTAATAATTTCAATAGGGTAGAGGAGGGTCTGAAACTGAATGAAATCTGGATTCCGGTATTGAAAAAGAAGTATAAGTTTCCACCATGGAACAATATAAACAAGGGACAACGGCAATCAGCAACGGTTAACTGCGCACGCCTATCCAAAACATCTGACGGCACACCTCTGCGCGCGAGCACGCTTAAACGGCATTCCGCTGCAGGCTGTGTAGCTGACGTTATAAAGAGTCACGAACCCTCTTGCGAATGTCCTCCGCAGATGGGGACGATACGTTGTGGTTTAATAACAAATCCACAAGGCCACGGCATAATAGCCCGAAAAATTTTAACACTATGAACGGCTTTGCGGCTTAGTTTGAAGTCAGAAGATGACTTTGTAAGATGAAAATCCGTTAACAAGCGGAAATGAACTTGTAGAACATACCCAACGTTGTACTTTGAAGTTAGTATGATGTTGTTCTACCTAGAGCCAACGGAAGAATCAGTGAAAATGTCTTTATTTGCATCGTTCTAAGTTTGTTTGGCTTTCATGTTAACAGCTATATCTTTGTACTCAACAAAAGTTGATACATGTTAACTTAGATGAAATTTTTATTGCAATTAGTGCAAAGTACCACCCCCTAATATATTTACGACTGCTCTTCAGACAGAGGAGTAAACATTAATGCTAAATCTGAAACATTGAATTAAAATTTGAGATGCGACCTGGAATCGAACCCGAACCTTCTTGCTTACTAGGCAGACGTCTTAACGCTAGAGCACCCCATCACTAGCGATTAGCGCGCCTCGGAATAGTCTAAGCACGATTTCCTTCACGTCACAAACTTTCATTCAGCTTCTGTGTTCCATAGAACATTGCCACTACTGCCAAGGCTCTCCATGCAACGGAATAGCACCTCGCCAATGGACATATTGGAACATTCCTGTTTTAAGGTGGTATAAATATCAATGTAAATACAAATATATAATACTTGAGACGGATTTTCGTCTCAAATATGTCAAAGACATTAATGTTAAATCTGATGCATTGCATTAAAATTTGTGATGCGGACAGGTATCGAACCCGGAGCTCCATGCTATTGATGCGGTGGTCTAGTGGCAAGACGTCAGCATACTAAGCATGGAGGTCCGGGTTCGACTCCCGGTCGCATCACAAATTTTAATTCAATGCTTCAGATATATCATTAATGTCTTTGACATATTTGAGACGAAAATCCGTCTCAGGGATTATATATTTGTATTTACATCGCTAAGTAAACATTACTCACACTAATTCGGTACTAGGCTCGGTTCATCAGCTGCGCTCCCCACTCGGTTGTCTGCGCATGCGCGGAGCACGTCCGTAGGATAGGCCCTGTTCAGTGTGCGTCCGCCTAGGTTGTCTAGTGAACAGCGCGGCAGATTGCCACGCGAGGGGTCCGGGTTCGAATCCCGGTCGCGGCGGAGAATTTCTCCTCTCGTGGCCTGGGTGGTGTCGTCATCACCACCTAAAGACTTGTACCAGGCAGGCCGAACGCGATCCCAGCTGGGGCCTAGCGGCCAAATATCCCACAGCTGTAGAGCGGGCGCCACGCCACCAGCCACCGACATAACAGTAATGCATTGTTCCAAAAAGCGTGACTGACTGTGTGAGCCAGCAAGGAACAAACGGCAGTATATAGCCGTCTACCACTGTTTTATTTTTTTTATGTCGGCACGTTTTGTAAACAACGTGCGGCTGTGAGTTTTTGCTTTTCTCGGTAAAAGCCTCTGCTGTCTGAAACACTCGAGTATACGAGTGGTTTGCCCGCTTCAACACGTCGGCTGATGACAGACCTCGTTCTGGACGTCCAGTGACATTTCACAAGTATCGTAATTATAGCATTTCTGTATATACATACGGCAAGATGGTCGTGACATCCATATATATAGTTGGTTCTCGTGCTGTCAATCTATATGGTTGTTCGTACGTTTTATAAGAGCAACACCTAACAGAAACACAACTTCCAAAAGTAAACCTTATCCAGTACCGAGCTCACCACTCCAATTTTATAAGAGGACTGAAAACTTAACTGATATTTCATTCATAGAACAAGAACAAAAATTACTAGATAACGGTCTAAAATATAACATTAAATCCTAATTTCACACCAAATCAAGTAAGCATCTGATAGCAGCAACAAAAACAGCAATAGACCTTAACAATAAAACAACAAAATGAAATAACTTCCACAGCAGCAAATCTAATAGAGAAAATAATCTGTACTAATAATAAATCTGTAAATGTAGGCCTTTTGCTGTTCACTTCAATCTTCAAAACTATTGGACTTCATGCGGTTTTCACAGGAAACATGAGAAACGTTTAAGTCAACGTATAGCCATAATTTTATCAAAATGAGATCACGGAAAACGGAGATATCGTAATTTTAACTGTTTTCAGTAACCGTCGTGTTTGTTTGTTCAACTATTCAAAACCTCTTATCTCAAAAACTACTTCATGAGTTTACATGCGGTTTTCACAGGTAACTTGAGCGTAACTCTGGACAAAATGTAGACTTCGTTTCATAAAAATAGGATCACGAAAAAAATATGGTAATTTGAAATTTTATATTTACGACCGTCATGTCTGTCTGTCTCTTTGAACACGTTTATCTCCAAAACTACTTTAACGCGTAACTAGAGCATATTATGAGGTTACACAAAGGAGTCAATAATTAAAATCGGATTAGAGAAAATAAAGATATCATAATTTAATCATTTGTTTAAAAGCCATAGTGTATGCCTATTTGTTGAGGATAATCTACACGAACTTTCATAGGTTTCCACAGGTAAATTTGAGAATAGTTTGGAGAGTAACATAGGTTTCATTTCATCAAAATCGCATCAGGGAAAGAAAATATATCGTAATTTGTAGTTTCTGGTGTATGCTATGCTTGAATTGCAGCGTAGTATAGCAAAGTTCCGATAGAGACACTGTCACTTAGATAGTATGGCGATGCTGCGTTGTTTATTCTCAGGTGTAATCCACTGAAACTTACCTTCTTTCTTTCGCTTCAGCCCTTTTCCCGCATAGGCAGGGTCGGCATTGTTATTGCAGATTTGGCATGTTAGTATTAACGGGGTGGGCGGATGACCTTCCTGCCGCCACCCCACGCCCATCGGGAGGAAATGTGGACCCCAAATGTCTGTGTACAGTGTAATATGTGTGAAAGTGTAAAGTATTATGAAATGTTTGCGAATCGTGTAACTGAGGCGGACGTTGGGGATCAGCCCGGTAATCACCTAGGGGGATGTGGAAAACCGCCTAAATACCACATTCAGGGTGGCCGGCACTCCGCCCCCCTTCGTTAATCCGCAGGGCGGATTCTAACCAGGGCCGGTACGCCTCCCCGTTTCGGAAAGCGGTGCGTTACACCACAAGGCTAACTGAGCGGATCGTGTAATACACTGAAACAAGGGCTACGATTTTCCTTATGGCAGCGGTGTAGTGAAATGATGTAGGCAACGGCCGTTGAATCCCTTTTGAAAAATCAGTCACGTGCAATGAGGGGAATAATTATTTGTGTTGATAAAGAAATAAATAATTATTGTTGTTCTGATCAATAAACTAATGATCCACTTGAAGCGAATATTTCG
The DNA here is from genome assembly GCA_026315105.1 of Locusta migratoria. Classification (NCBI taxonomy): domain Eukaryota; kingdom Metazoa; phylum Arthropoda; class Insecta; order Orthoptera; family Acrididae; genus Locusta; species Locusta migratoria. The sequence continues at coordinate 472,237,292 of CM048748.1, read as the reverse complement.
TTGCCAAAGTTAACATACTAAACCTCTGCCACAGCACGTAAAATTTAACCCCGATACGAAACAAAAAATAATAGCCGTATCCCGCATGCCTTGCAATGCCATGGAAAGAAAAAATGTGCTTCTCTCCGCGTGTATCATTTGAGTTTAAAACATAACGACGTTCCTTCGCATCTATCGATGTTTTCATTTACTAAGAATTCTTTGCAAGGAAACACGAATTTATGTAGTTTCCTTTCTGATTTCGGTGCATACTTATTACCTCTGGAGTCCATTCCGTTTAAGAATGCCTAGAAAACGGTGTAATAGAGTGCAGAACAGATAGAGGCCCTCTAAGTTACCTAGTACACCAAAGAATTAATAGTTGATGCTGCAGCATTTTTTTTATTTATTTATTTTTTTTTTTTTTTTTAATTTCATTTCGATGCTTATGCCATAGAACAGCAATGAACCCTAAAGGTGCTGTTGGTTTTGTAGCGCTGCACAGAAACAATACATGATTGTGTTGCGTATTTCCTCAGTAACAGAAGTATTTTGAATTACGAGATGCAATCTTATCTCTCCAAATGCAAACTAACATTGAACAACGAGTTGATGATTACACTTTGTATCTTTACAGCTTAACGATATTTCGTTGTTACTTTTGACAGGGAACATTTGAATTTATAACATAACGACATTCCTTCGCGTCTATCGCTGCTCTAATTTACATATGAATTCTTTGCAAGGAAAATCGAATTTATGTAGTTCATTATCTGATTTCGGAGTAGGTATACCGTATACACATTACATTTTGAGTGCGTTCTGTTTAGGAATGCCTCGAAAACACCATATTACAGGAAAGGACAAAGTGAGGCGACGTTAGTTACATGGTACACCAAATAACTAATTATGGCGTTGCTGCGTTTATTCATTCTCATAACTATGGTGTAATACTCTACTAGAAGGGTACAATTTTACTTACGGCGTTGTGCGCTGATGTTGGCCGGCTGCAACGGACGAGCGGTCTACGGCGCGCCAGTCACAGTCTGCACGGCCACTACAGTCGGGGGTTTGAATCCCCCCTCGGGCATGGATGTTTGTGTGGTCTTTAGTAATACACTCGCGACACTCACTGCTGTGAAAGCTGTTACCGCCGGACACTTGGAGCGACACTAGCGCTCCAAGTGGTCGTAAAGCCGGCTGCCCCTTGTGGGGACATGACAAATTACTATTTGTATTTTCTGAGCTGTATTAAGCTAATTGGTATTCTCTGTTATTATCTTTGATCGTTAACAAAAAAGAGTACAAAAAACTGTTCTTCTCTGGTCACTGTATTACGCTTCCATGATGTGTGATGTGCAAGATAGAAGTAAATAAATGTATGGAAAAATAAGTGTTAAAATTTAATGTTTAATGAACCGTGTGCTACACCCTTAACGCCGTATACAACACAATAATGCCCGCTTGTAATTACATTTGTGCGATTTTCTAAATATTGTATATATTCTTGCATATCAAGCCTTATTTAAGTATCTTGACAAATGACTGAGTGTAAAAGAAACGTAAACCGAGCAAAAACTCGTTGTGATAATTCTTTAGAAATTGCTTGCAGCTTACCTTGCTGGTAGTGATAGACAAACATAGTATTTTGTGCAGACAAGCGTATAATAGAACTTCTAAGGGACAGTTAAATATCAACAAATGTAAATTTAGTAAAAACTCGTGCATAAACTGACGCTAACTGCAACATATTTTTGACGATATTCTTCAGACATCGCACCTTACTTTGCTCGTAAACATAGTATTTCGCACATGAGAAGCATGTAACTGGTCTTCCCGGTGTTAAAAGGTGCGAAATTTTTTCCCTTGCTTTTTAGTTATGAGAACACCCACTGGCTATTAAACTTTCATCTAATATAATTTTGCTATGAGATTATTTCAATTAGATGTTATTTTAAGATAGTATTACGTCGATTACACGACAGTCTAAATGTCATATGAATGATCCTTGCCGGCCGCGGTGGCCGAGGTGACTGAGGCGCTCCAGTTACGGTCAGCACGGCCACTACGATCGGGGGTTCGAATCCCCCTTCGGGCATGGATATTTGTGCCGTCATAGTTCGTAAGTAGTTCATAAGTAGTTTGTAAGTTTAGGGACTGATGACCCCGTAGTTAAGTCCCATAAGCTTAACAAACATTTGAACATTTTTTTGAACAATGATCCTTTGTCATTATCACAGTCTGTCATCATATGGTTCGAAGATGAGGGAGGAGTGGGAGGGGGCGGGGCGACAATCGTCTGTAAAATAAGACGCCTCTGTGGTTTCCGATAAATATGTTTATGTATTAGACTGCGGTTTCCATTAGATAAAACGTAAAACATTTAACCTTTCAAACATTAATAACGGCAACAATGAACACTTCTTTTCCCTACATTTCTCATACATCTGCCTCTATAGTGAATTACTTTCGAATGCCCAGACAAAAGTGTTTCTAGTTGTGATGTAGCAGCAACCACAGTCGTAATACTTATTTCAGGACACAGTTTAATTTCTTCCGCCTTTACATTATCACGTCTTTGCGGTAGTTTCCTCTTCATTCCCAGTTTCGGTGGTTTGTTTGGAACATCAAACAATCTAGGCACAGCATTCCACACCAGCTTCTTCCGTTCATCATTCATGAACTGGTTTGCATCGAAGTGTAGCGAGCAGAACTTCACATTATCATGTAAATACGCGGCAACTTTATCCAAAAGATATTGTCTGCTATTTATAAGCCATTTCTTGATCCTAAAAAGAAATAATCTTCAATATGTGTGTGTTGCTCACAACATAATTGTAAATAAGCATTACCGAAACTTTATGTCACATACCTCTCAGGCTCTGTAGAAAACCTAAAGAATGATAAATATGACGTATTGTAGTTTTTGTTGCTGCAATTTATTGCACTACACACGCTTCCCTTCGTAAAAACCATTTCGTACACAAAATAAACACACGTCTCGTGTACGATATAGAGCAACGTGGCTTTACGTCCGCAAGGAGCGCTGCAGTCGCCTAGTATAACAAAAATCAGCGGTAGTGTCGCGATTGTATATATTAGACTGTGGTATAAGCTAGTTTGTAAGTTTAGGTTTGTGGGTTTGACGGGCGCTCAACATGTAAGTTTAGGGACATGCAGTGGCGACTGGTATGGAAGAGCAAAAGAGCATGTGAACACTCTAAGTTAAATGTATTTATTGGTTACTTTCCTTTGAAGGCAGTTAAATGCGATATAGATACGGTAATATGATTTATACGCCACTTAAATCTCCCGCACTATCTTGCATCGTTACTCCACCAACATTGTGAAACTTGGCAACAAAGTCATGAGCATAACTCCTCTGTGCTCATTTTAAGGAACTTCCGCGCATGCGCGAATGGAATGACGTTATTGTCTTACGTAGAGCTCCTAAATACCCAGGCTGAATCTTTCGCAATGTTTTCCCCAACATGGTTGGAATCGCGCTGCACTAACAGCGTAGAGGCGCATGCCCGGCCATCTTTCAGAAACGATTTCGCAAAAACTAATTGGTAGAAATATTTAATTTTTCCGCTACTTAAATCTTTACATGTCAGCATTGTGACGAAAATTCTGTTTGGTGCGTGTTGCACCATACGTTGCTGCGGATGAAACTTTCCTAATGGACTGAATTTCATTTTCGACTTAGGAGGAGATCTTACCTTTCAACTCATACCGCTAAATTTTATTTTATTTGGCGCACTCATAGCCTCTGGCGAAAAGCCCAGAATGAATTTTTTGTACATTTGTCCGACAAAATAAAAAACACGAAAATTCTTATTCAAACAAAACTGCGAACATTGAACTGTCAATGCGTGGTAAATTGAACATTAGTTATCAACTTCATAGCGTATACAGGGTGTCTGTCAGAAAACATAACGTGCAAGTGGATAGGAATAGATATATCCTCTCCAGGTTAATAGACTGTGTAAAATTTTGCGAAGCGTTTGAGTTTGCTTTACGCTGTCATGATGAAAGGGAAGATTCATAAAACCCAGGTGTGTTTCGTGGGCTTGTAAATTTATTAAGTGCTATTGACGGTTCAATGAAGGAACACTTGGAAACTGCTACTGTGTTCAAGGGTACTTCTAAAACAGTTCAAAATGACCTTCTGGACTGTATGTTAAGTTTATGCAGAGAAATAATAACTCAAGAAATTTCAAATCCACATTATTTGGCTGTAATGGTTGACGAAACAACAGATGTGTCTACCATGCACTTCGTGGCTCTGCTGTTAGAGATTTTGGGGATTCTTTAACCCTGATGCACAGTATGCTGAGACGTTGTTCGGAGTAATACATTCTAAAAGCATGCAGATGGAAAGAAGGAAATGGTGATTGCACAGTGCTATGACGGTGCTGCCGTAATGAGCGGAGCATTAACGGTGTTAAGGTAAGGATTAAGCAGGTATATACAACTACTTATTATATCCACTGTTATGCTCATCAATTCAATTTGGTCCTGCAAAAAGCTGCATCTATAAACAAATCTGCAAGAATATTTTTTTCTAATCTTTCCGGCTTTTCAGCTTTTTTCTCCAGGTCGTCACAGAGAACAAGTGTGTTAGAGTTGTGCAAACTAGACTACCACGAATAGCACCTACAAGGTGGGTGTTTAACATTCGGGCAGTGAATACAGTTAAAGAGAACAAGGAAAGTCTGATGGAGTGTTTAGAAGAAATTCGCCCTTTCTGATGAGAAAACCAGACGAGAGAGTTTCGGTCTCCTCTCCAATTTAAAAGACCCCGAGTTCTTATTTTGGCTGGAATTTTTTCATAGGATCATGCCACATGCAAACATTCTCTTCAGGAAAGTACAGCAACGGGATCTAGAAGCAACAAGTACTAGACAATATTTATCGGAGTTTGAAGGTATAATTCAGGGAATAAGAAATACCGCCATTGAAGAAATTTCATCAACTTGTCAAGAGCAAGTTGAAAAGAAAAGAAAAACAGAAAATAAAGTAGCAGATGCGAAGGAAGTTTGTGACGCCAGTATAAGTCATATGAAAGAATGATTTTCATTCACGAATCGCCTCATGGCATCAAAGTTATTAGATCGTTTTCTGTATTTTCGACAAATTTTCCTAAGAAGGAACTTGACATTACTGTTGCAACCTATCCATGGCTTCAGGAGTAGCAACTGCGAACGGATCTGGAAGTAATCTACAGCAGACAAGATTTTCAAAGTGCAGGTGGCGTCGTTGCAATGTGCCGTTTGTCTGCTTCTCTTGGTGAGTGATAGTAGTTCATTAATATTGGTTTGCCCTGAAATGTAATTCACGTGCATTGTGCTGCAGCTGGACACGATATGTTGCTACCGGCGCGATGAATGACAGGAGGTGAAGGCAGCCAATAATATTGCTTCTTTTATGCCCTTGTGAAATTGGCGTAAATTTCCATTAGTTACAGATACTATAAATGCGACTTAGTAATGATTTCTGTTGGAATACTAATTGCAAGCAGATCGCAAATCGGAAGGGTATATCGAGATCCATTCTTTAAATGGAGTAAAGGTTTGTTTAAGGTAAAGTGACTACATTTATTCAGTAATAACTTTAATTTGTTGTCAATTAAAAGAGACTTTTCAGTCAAATTAAAACGGTTACATCCATGTAGTCACATGTAGTGACTGCTTCTCGGTGTACTTTTTTTAACTTATTTTTCAGGTATATTTTATTCTGCAGCGATAGTGGACTGTGTAATTGTTCTTCGATATTGTCATGAATTTGCAGTATGCTAGTCAAAACATTGACATATGCAACGCCGATCTATTTACATAGCGTAAAACGTAAAGCCATTTCTTATTGGCTACCTTTACCTCCCGTCATTCAGTGCGCCGCTACCAATAAAACACGTCAAGCAGCAGCCCAATGCACATAAACTACCGTAAATTTGGACGGTGTTATGCATCACTAGTCCAAGTTATAAGTGACATAATGAAACCTAAAAGTAAACATTTCCTTAATGTTATGAATGTTTCTCAACTTTTTGTACCCAAGAAGGGTTAGTGTTCTTTCACTTAATAGTGAAATCTCTGTTAAACTGAAGTTTACGCATCTACGGCTAGCGTTAGTTTTTTTAATAAAATTAAAAATGAAATTTTATGCCGCATTTTAGAAGCGAACTTCTATCAAATTTATGGCGTTATAGTTAAAATGATGACTGTTCGTCTATAACTTTTACATACACCGCTTCGATTTGTTTACATAGTACAATTGTAACTCTCTTTCTTATTGGCCGCGGCATCGCGACTCCTGATTGGTTGCTCTGCCGTTACCAACCTAGCAACCACGAACGCTAGCCGTAGACGCGTAAACTTCAGTTTTACAGAAATCTCACCGCAAATAACTGCTAAACAGCACTAAATGCGATCACATCAGTAATGTAAAGTAATGGCACTTGGTCTCGTGATGCATAACACGATCTATTAACCCTAAAATGTACTTCATTATGTACAAAGCAACAAAGTTCCATGAAAACATTTACGTCGCCAGACAAAGAGTTCTAAATTATTACTATTATTGTTTTTGGCAGTATCCGCAACACTTAATAATGATAACTGTTATATAGCTGGCGCGGCTTAATTCCAGAATAACAGACAGATGCGTAGTTCAGGCTCGACCAATGTTGGCAACAGCAGTTTCTTCCCGGGAATTTTGTTAGCCAGTCGGTTGATAGTATGAGTGCTATGTTAAACGAAAATTATAGATTTTTTGACTGGACAATGTTACATCGAGAACTTGTCAGCCATAGAGCAGGAACAGCCTTAATTAATTTCCCCAGATAAGCCGCGAATTCCGAATGATATGATTAAAGAGAATTAGGCCTATTGATTTATTGACCGGACAACTTAGCTACATTGCTTGTTTAATATGAACAGAAAACAGCTGCCGCTGTCTATGTTTTCATTGACTATTTGAAACTTCTCCCGATTGGTCGCCTGCATTTCAGCGAGTTCACGACTGTTGCCAACATTCCGCGCAACGCATGTGTCGGCAATTCTGGAATTTTACCGCTGACACTATTTACGACTTTTCAGTTTGTGAACACCCTACATTTATATCCACGAGCCGCCACTGGACTGTTGACCCCCGTTAAGTCCCTTAAGCTTAACAAACATTTGAACATTTTTGCTGATGTTGGCAACGGCCGCTGCATGCTTTTTCAAAAATCAGTCACGTAGAACGAAGGGAATACTTATTAATCTTCACGATGAAATAAATGATTTATGCTGTTCTGGTCAGTAAATTAATCATCCTCCTAAAGGGAATAGATCGTTGCCAACGATAGCAAACTAAACTGCTGCTACTGCAAGTAAAATTTAACCCAAATAGCTGTATCCCGTATGCTTTGAAATGTCATGGAAAGAAAAGAAGTGCATCTTTTGACGGACATAACCACTAAATTGTGCATAGAGTAGATTCGCAGAGCAACCACATATCATGAAATAATAATAATAATAATAATAGCATCAAAACAGCTGTCAAATAAGAATATAATTACATTAAAAATTATTTTGTGTGTGTTGCCAACAAATGGAATACCACTTGACAATGCCAAATAGGCGAAACAGCTGTTGTGGACAAATAAATAAAGCTAATAAGCAGCAGTAAAGGATATTATGCTTACTAAAAATATCCAAAGAAATCTATCACAGAAGCAACAAGAAACATAAGGAAGCGTCGCTAAAAGGCCCATTTACACACAGTCTTAACCGAACAAACAAGGACCAAGATACAGTCAGCGATTAGTAGATTTTTCACAATATTACGTAACACCTCCCTCCACCTTAATGTTGAAGACAAAATCTGTACTGCGCATCTGAATCACAGAATGCTCCCTATTCTGTGTCTGAATGCTCACTCCAGAGACATTTCTGCTCTGTGCCTACCACAAGAGATAATAATACACACGCGAGCGACAAACTCATCAGAAACCTCTCTGCTTTCATAATTGTTCGGTACAATACTTGATTAAAATTTGCAATTACTCAACTTTTGGTGCGCAGTACATTAAAAGAGAAATACATCTTCTTTTGTAGAGACAATTACACTTACAGTTATAATCCGACTTCTGAATATATAATTCTATTACACAAGGTCGATTTCAACTTCGTACTTTACGAATTAAGCACTGCAGGACGTGGATGCATGTATTAGCTGAAAGAGTGCCCGATGTTGCTACCATAGGCAAGACAGTTTACTGGAAATACTATACTCAAAGGAAAGTTCTAAACAGAAGATCAGACATAATAAGGCAAACCTAAATACTACTAACGAAATTATTATCTCTCATGCAGAAGATAATATTTAATCGTAGTCTCCAATATAATTATAACTGTGAAACTTTATTATGCTATCACGCAAAAATTTCTGTTACATACTTGTGATATTTGGTGATGTCATTGACAAGCAATATTTCAGTTTTGCTTAATTTATTTTAAGTTGTGCAGACATACGCCAGTTAACCTCCATGCTTTAAATAATGTAAAACTACACCAATTGGCCACCCCCATGAAACACAGATATTGCCGAGGTGGGGTGGCTTGCGTGCCTCAACGATGCATATAGCCGTACCATAGATCCAACCACAGTGGAGGGGTGTCTGTGGAGAGGCCAGACAAACGTGTGGTTCCTGAAGAGGGGCAGCAGCCTTTTCAGTAGTTACAGGGGCAACAGTCTGGAAGATATACAGGATGTCGATTATCCAACGTAGCTGGAGCACATAGATGTTCGGAAAACCGATTATTCGAATAATCGAACTGTACAGTTCTAAATATATTATTCATACCCTCATACCCTCATGAACCACAGACATTGCCGAGGTGGGGTGGCTTGCGTGCCTCAACGATGCAGATAGCCGTACCGTAGGTGCAACCACAGCGGAGGGGTATCTGTGGAGAGGCCAGACAAACGTGTGGTTCCTGAAGAGGGGCAGCAGCCTTTTCAGTAGTTACAGGGGCAACAGTCTGGATGATTAACTGAGCTGGCCTTGTAACATCAGCTAATGTGGCTTTGCCGCACAGCTACTGCGAACGGCTGAAAGCAAGGGGAAACTACAGCCGTTACTTTTCCCGAGGACATGCAGCTCTACTGTATGGAAATATGATGATGGCATCCTCTCGGGTAAAATATTCCGGAGGTAAAATAGTCCCCCATTCGGATCTCCGGGCGGGGACTACTCAGGAGGATGTCATCATCAGGAAAGACAATACTATCATTCTACGGGTCGGAGCGTGGAATGTTAGATCGCTTAATAGAGTAGGTAAATTAGAAAATTTAAAAAGGGAAATGAATAGATTGAAGTTAGATATAGTGGGGATTAGTGAAGTTCGGTGGCAGGATGAACAGGATTTCTGGTCAGGAGAGTACAGGATTATAAGTACAAAATCAGTTGGGGGTATCACAGGAGTAGGACTGATAATGAATAAGAAAATAGGAATGCGGGTAAACTACTATGAGCAGCACAGTGATCGCATTATCATAGTCAAGATAGATACGAAGCCAACACCGACAACAGTAGTACAGGTTTATATGCCAACTAGCTCTGCCGATGATGAGGAGATCGAAGTAATATATGAGGAGCTAAACGAAATTATTCAGACAGTTAAGGGAGAGGAAAATTTAATTGTGATGGGAGACTGGAATTCGGTAGTAGGAAAAGGAAGAGAAGGAAAAATAATAGGTGAATATGGACTGGGCAGGAGGAATGAAAGAGGAAGTCGCCTGGTAGAATTTTGCACGGAACATGATTTAATCGTAACAAACACGTGGTTTAAGAATCACAAAAGAAGGTTGTATACGTGGAAAAGACCAGGAGACACCGGAAGGTATCAGATAGATTTTATAATGGTAAGACATAGATTCCGGAACCAGGTTATAAACTGCAAGACATACCCAGGGGCAGATATAGACTCTGACCATAACTTGTTAGTTATGAACTGTAGGCTCAAGCTGAAAAAACTGCAGAAAGGTAGGAAAATAAGGAGATGGGACTTAGATAAAATGAAGGAAAGTGAAGTTCTGGAGAATTTCAGAGGGAGATTTAGGCAACAATTGACAGAAACAAGGGGAAATAAAACAGTAGAAGAGGAATGGGAAGCATTGAGAGATGAAATAGTGAAGGCAGCAGAGGAAAAAATAGGTAGAAAGGCAAGACCTACAAAAAATCCTTGGATATCACAGGAAATACTATATTTAATTGATGAAAGGAGAAAATATAAAAATGCAGTAAATGAAACAGGCAAAATGGAGTACAGACGACTAAAAAATGAGATTGACAGGAAATGCAAAATGGCTAAGCAGGAGTGGCTAGAAGCCAAATGCAAATCTGTAGAAGAATGTATAACAAGGGGCAAAGTAGATACCGCCTACAGGAAAATAAAAGAGACATTTGGGGACAGGAAAAGCAGCTCTATGAATATCAAGAACTCAGATGGGAAACCAGTTCTCAGCAAAGATGGGAAAGCTGAAAGGTGGAAAGAGTACATAGAGCAGCTCTACAAAGGAAATGAACTTAGAGACGATGTTGTAGGAAGGGAAGAGGAAGTGGATCAAGATGAAATAGGAGAGACTATACTGAGAGATGAATTTGACAGAGCCTTGAAAGACGTAGGTTGGAACAAGGCCCCAGGAGTAGATGACATACCCTCAGAGCTACTAAAGTCTCTGGGAGAGCCAGCCATGACAAGACTATTTGAACTGGTGTGTAAGATGTATGAGACAGGCGAAATGCCCTCAGACTTTAAGAAAAATGTAATAATCCCCATTCCAAAGAAATCAGGCGCAGACAGGTGTGAAAATTACAGAACAATCAGTTTGATAAGTCACGGTTGCAAAATTTTAACACGAATTATCTACAGGAGAATGGAAAAGTTGGTAGAAGCTGACCTCGGGGAAGATCAGTTTGGATTCAGGAGGAATGTTGGAACCCGGGAGGCAATACTCACTTTACGTCTTATCTTAGAAGATAGATTAAGGAAAGGCAAACCTACATTTTTAGCTTTTGTAGATTTGGAGAAAGCATTTGACAATGTTGACTGGAATACACTCTTTCAAATTCTGCAGTCAGCAGGGTTAAAATTCAGGGAAAGGAGAGTTATTTACAACTTGTACAAAAGCCAGACTGCAGTTATTAGACTCGAAGGGCATGAAAGGGAAGCATCAGTTGGGAAGGGAGTAAGACAGGGTTGTAGCCTTTCTCCGATGTTATTCAATTTGTACATCGAGCAGGCGGTGAAGGAAAGCAAGGAAAAATTTGGAATAGGGATTAAAGTTCAGGGTGAAGAAATAAAAACATTGCGTTTTGCTGATGACATTGTAATTCTGCCAGAGACAGCAAAGGACCTGGAAGAGCAGTTGAATGGAATGGACAGTGTGTTGAAGAGAGCGTATAAAATGAACATTAACAAGAGCAAAACAAAAATAATGGAATGCGGTCTTAGAAAATCGGGCGATGCTGAAGGAATTAGATTAGATAACGAAACAATGAAGGTGGTAGATGAGTTTTGTTACTTGGGTAGTAAAATAACATGCGATGGTCGCAGTACAACGGATATAAAATGCAGAATGGCAATGGGAAGAAAAGCATTTTTGAAAAAGAGAAATTTGCTAACATCGAATATTAATTTAAGGGTAAAGAAGTCTTTTCTGAAGGCATTTGTGTGGAGTGTTGCCTTGTACGGGAGTGAAACATGGACGATAAGCAGTGCGGACAGGAAGAGAATAGAGGCTTTTGAAATGTGGTGCTACAGAAGAATGCTGAAGATTAGGTGGGTAGATCACATAACTAATGAAGAGGTACTGAACAGAATTGGTGAGAAAAGGAATTTTTGGCATACCCTGACTAAAAGAAGGGATCGCTTGGTAGGACACATTCTTAGACATCGAGGAATCGTAAATTTAGCATTGGAGGGAAGTGTGTGGGGTAAAAATCGCAGAGGGAGACCAAGAGACGCGTATAGTAAGCAGATTCAGTGGATGTGGGTTGCCGTTCTTATGAGGAGATGAAAAGGCTTGCTCAGGATAGAGTAGGGTGGAGAGCTGCATCAAACCAGTCTCCGGACTGAAGACCACAACAACAACAACAACAACAGTATTCGGAGGCGCGCGATCCTTGACGAGTGGCGTCGTGTGAAGGCCGCATTACTGGCAGTGTTCCGCCATCCGGTGGCCCATAGCGGCTACTGTGGGAAACTTGGTTTGAGGGGAGGAGGAGGTGATGGACGGTAGGATGGGAGAGTAAAAAGTAAAATAAAAAATTCGCGCTCTACTCTAACTTTTTTCGAACGTCGCTCTCGGAGGCCAGGGGCCCTAGACCTTGGCATTTGCTGAAAAAAAACCATACAGCCATACAATTTACACATATCTTACATGGCTAATATTTGCAACAAGTAATCTCTTAAAAACACTAATTTTGAAGGATTTGCAATTAAATTATACAACAATTTGAGCAGATGACATGAATTTAAATATTGTTTTATAGACGCATATGTTGTTGTCATATAGAATACTCGGAAATCCACAAGGAAAATGCACATTGGCTTTTCTTAGGTCGTCCATAAAGTTCTGTCTATACATTGTGAATTTAGAACATTTGCAAAAATGTGATTCAGGTCAGTATACGAGGAATTGTCACAGTCACAATAAGGCGAGTTTTGGATGCCTATCTTATTTAGATGGGCTGGAAAACAACCATGATTAAACCGCATCAGAATTACACTTGTAATTAATTATCTTGTGTCCTTTTTATCATGGAACCAAGGTTTCTGCGGTATTGATCTTTGTATTGATGCATACCATTTGGCCTTAACTGATGAAGATGATTTCCAGTATTTTTCCCAGTATATATTTATTTTCCTTTTGATCCATGGTTAAGATCTGATGTAGGAACGTGAGCATGAAGTGTAAGCCCAGTTCTGACTGCAGATTTCGCTAACTGCTCAACTTGTTCATTGTATGTGATAGCCGAATGAGCAGGAATCCATATGAAAGAAAGACTGTTCCTGAGTCATTGCTTTGTGCCACTAAGTCAACAATTTCTGCTATATATATATATATATATATATATATATATATATATATATATATGTGTGTGTGTGTGTGTGTGTGTGTGTGTGTGTGTCATAGTTCCATTTTCGATGTTCAATAGTTTGTATAACACTTTTAGAATCGGTTATTATCGCTATATTTCGATGTCCTGCCTGTCTTTCAAATTGTATTGCTTCTTTGATGGCTATTGCCTCTGCTGAGTATATGGAGAAGAGTGTTGGAAGAGCATACTGTTTGTATTGATAAAGTTGGGGGCATAAGACGTCACATCCAACTGGTCCATTGGTACCTAATTTTGAACCATCTGTAAATATTAATAATGCCTTTGATGATAGCCTATTTCAGATATCCAGTGCATGACGACGTTGTTCCAATTTTGTGTGGTGTTCCTCATCAAGTTACAAAAATGAATTGTAATTTTGCTAAATTTGCGACTGAAAGGAAACTGAAATGGTATATCAATGATATTTGGCGTAATGTGGTACTGGATCTCACGAATGGTGTTCGTTGGTAATACCAGTAAAGGAAGCTGATTTTCATTTACATTGTTCTCAGGAAACATTGTTTGCAGTTGAGTAAGGTGACTATGTAAAATATGTACTAAGTCTTGTATCTTAGAAGGATACTGTTTGCTAAATGTCGTCTTCGTATTGATAAAGGCATCTTCACTGCTTCAGCAAACAATGCATTGATGGGTGTAGATCGCATGGCTCCCAAACATATCCTGAGACGTCTATACTGTACGCTGTCAAGCTTAGCCAGTGTTTTTCGTGAACTGTTGCCATACAGGAAACTTCCATAATCCAAAACTGATCTTATTAGAGATCTACATAATATCAGTAACACAGACGGATGAGCTCCCCACCAAGTGCCAGCAACTTATCTCATAACATTCATGGATTTTTCTATTTTATTTGTAATATACGCTACGTGATTATTCCAAGTGCAACGCATGGCTAAAATCACGCCCAAAACTTTACTGACTGTTTGACTGGAAATTCTCTTTGTCCCAATCGAATGAAATCAGCTCTACCTTGAATTCTTTGTTTTGTAAAGTGGACCACTGTGAACTTATTTTCTGATAATGTAAGGCCATGTTCATCAAGCCAATGTGTGAATGCTGTGACTGCTTGATCTAATAAATACTCCACTGTATGTAATCTTTTGTGTATAGCATTTATACATATGTCATCAGCATACTGAAGAGTTTTGATTGATGGAGAAAAAATATTTTCCAAGTCTGATGTGTAAATAATGTAAAGTAAAGGGCTTAAAATAGCTCCCTGTGGTAGGCCTTTATATTTAGTTCTATGATTTGATTCCTGACACAAAGCTAGATGGAATACCCAAATTTAATAATTTCTGAAGGAGAATCGGTATTAACACATTATCATAAGTTCCAGAGATATCAGCAAAAAGAGCTGAAAGTATTTGCTTCTTTTTATAAATTGTTTGAATTGGTAGATTATCAAGCGTTCCTTTTCCCTTGAAAAAACCAAATTGTGATTTTGGGAGTAAATATCTAGATTCAAGCCATCATTCCAGTCTATTTTTAATCATATGTTCAGTGTTTTACTAATGCAAGGTGATAATGCTGTCGGTCTGAAGCTTTTTTCGTCAAAAGGATTGGCGTTAGGTTTTGCAATAGGAATAATAATCTGAGTTGTCCACTCAGACATCAATTCTTCCTTCATCCATATACTATTATAAATGCTTAATAAACGCATTTGAGTTATTGTAGGCATGTTTTGTAACATTAAGTAATGTATTGAATCTATTCCAGGGGCAGTATCAGAAGCTTCTTTTAGGACTTTTTGTAGTTCTGCATATTGCAATGGTTGACATAAAAAGTGTGCTGAGTACTCCACACATGGAATTGTGATTGGAAGAGGTACTGATGGTGGACATAATCTATCCATGAAAGCTTTTATACAAGAGACTTCCAACTGTATACAAGAGTTTATTACTGGCGAAAATCTGTTTCTTAGTTTCTTGACACACTGCCAAACTGCAGATATATTCGTTTGTTTATTCATATTCTCACAAAAATTTCGCCAATGAGCCCTTTTTTTGTTGTTTTAGAATTTTTTTAGATTGTGCCTGCGCTTTACAAAGTTTAAGATGGTTATCTAGTGATGGTTTCCTCCTGTATGAATTAAGTGCAAGTCTTCGTCTGGCAATTGCTTTAGAGCAGTCTGTAGACTACCGATTTGAAGGAGGTCTTTTATTTAAATCTACTGACTTTTTAATATTCACAGAATATATGACATCAACCGCGATTGGGCAAAGCTGAAAATGTGTATCCAGCTTTGCACAATCGCAGTTGATGTCATATATTCTGTGAATATTAAATAATAATAACTGCAGGATCAGAAATGACGTCTGTTCTTTCGGAATAGACTCCACATGTATATACTGACTTTTTTTCTTGGAACTGATTTGTCTGCTGCATCAAAGATAGCATTTCGTAAATCTTCATATAACTTTCTGACATTTGATGGTTCGCGAAGGTTCAAGGTGTTTTGCAGCAGATTGGCCTTCTAAACATCCCAATGTGCTTTTTTAATATTCCATCCACTTTTTATCTAAATTATTTCCAATCTATGGTGTACAACAGCAATCAGTTAGAATAAATATTCCTTCAAATCGTCTTGATTGCAAATGCAAATTTAGACGGTTTGAAGGAATACCACTTTTTATCTGTCTTTTCTGTGGTAAGAGATTGTCGCTGACGATCAGCAAAATAGGTAGATGGTTTGAACCTAAAGAATCTGATAGAAAAAAAAATCAAATGTTTGTATAGCTTATGGGACTCAACTACGGGGTCATCAGTCACTAAACTTACAAACTACTTATGAACTACCTAAGACTAAGGACGACACAAATATCCATGCCCGAGGGGGGATTCGAACCCCCGACCGTAGTGGCCGTGCGGACCGTGACTGACGCGCCGCAGAGCGCTCGGCCACCGCGGCCGGCAATCTGATAGAATTTCCCAGTGTGATATGTTGGCAACTTGAGGAGAACATAAAGTTAAGTCCACTGCAGATGGTCGATGAAAGGGGTGGGGTATTAATGTGGGAAAACCATCATTCAATATGATTAACTGATTATCTTCTATCGCAGTTAAGAAAGCAGCTCCTTCTCTATCTGTGAATTCGTTGTCCCAAGGTGTGCTGTGGCAGTTAAAATCTCCACATATAATAACTGGAGTAGTTAATTACTGAAAGACTTTGCTCCAAATATCAAGCTATATTTTATTTCTTGGCGGATTATACACTGACACTAAGCAATAAGTAGATGAACCGAGAAAGATTTTGATGTCTACTGCTTGAAGATTGTCATTAATTAACTGAATATCAATACTAGAAAATTGCATACTCTTGTGAACCAAAATTGCAACACCACCTTTTCCATCCAATATATCAGATATTATTAAATTGTAGCCCTTGAAAGCTATAAATATATCAGATTTAAACCAAGTTTCTGATATGCAAGCAATCATTATCTTCTGTTGGTATAGTTCATTTTCCAGGCTAATTTTGTTAGATAAAACAGATCTTGCATTCCATTGTAAAATCCTTAAATTCCTTATTTTTTTTTCTTGGTTTGGGTAACAGTTCAAGAAGCCTGGATTTGACTGTTTGAGTATCCACTGGTTCTTCTTTTTTATTTTTTTTAATAATAGAAAGAATTAAATGAAATATTTTGTCGGATAAACTGTTTGTTGATTCAGTTTCCTTAGCATCTTGAGGGATCTGTTGCGGTCGGAATGTGATTTCTCGTTAAACCTCTTGGGTCAAATCTCACGTTTTCCATTGTTTTCTGTACGATTTTGTATTAAATTCTGAGACATTACAGACGGATTTGGCAGTATGTCTTTTTGTCCGGTTAAATTTCTGATAAAAGTTGGGAATGTAATGGTTGTTCGTTTGTTGCCCATTTAATGAGTGATCTTTGACTTCAGTAGTTTCGCCTGATGAACTAACTTTAATTAGAGGAAACTCGGCGAGATTAGAAGTGTCTACTACAGCACTTTTTGTTTTTTAAAGGAAGGTGAATATTCTTGTATGACACCTGAAAAGGAATGGTGTCGAAGGAAGTTCTCTGACTCTCGATAGGAGATGGAACTTTGTGTAGCAAATAGGTTGACCTGTTTCCTGAATACATACTCTGTGCATATCCTGTCAGTAGCTTCATGTGGATCATGGCAATATATGCATTTGACTGTTGTGCTGGTCCATTGCAAGTGAGAGTGGTGTCCCCCACATCTTTTGCATCGATTCTGACTTCTACATTGTTTTCCTATAGGACCGAATCGGGATATACAATTCTACCTCACATGTTGTACAATGTAAATATACATATTGTTGGAGAGTCTGAGAATCAAAAGTTAAGACACATGTTTGATGCTTAACTATCGTTTCTTTGTTATCACTAATAACTTTTTCGTTGTTCTTTTAACATTAATGACTTCTGCTGGTGATGAGATCTCTTGTAAGATTTCTTCTGCTGACTATTCAACGAAAACATCACGTATCACTCCTTGTTTGTATATTAAATGTGACGGAATGAACGGAATCATATTTTTGGAAAAAAAAATTAAAAACGATCCAATAATGGAAAATTTGTGTCATTTGATATAACAAATCTTTATAATAATATCCCTATACATTAAATAATCACCATAATTGAAGACAACTGACTAAGGTATAGGGAATTTTCATCAATAGTCACCACTGCTAGAATTAGTACTACAGTAGAACTATTTTCAGTTTAACACCAAAATTTATACACAAACATACGGAGTGACCATGGGATGCAAATTTTTCATCAACGGCAACAAACTGACCAAACAAATTATAATATTATTTTAGATAATTATGAGGATGACTCAATTACGTTAATAGAAGGATATAATTCGGATATAACACAAATACATAACACATTAAGCACACTCCATCCAAAAAATATAATTTACAGTTAAGCCTGAAAACAATAAAACAATAAATTTCCTTGACCTCATAATAAAAAAACATAACAACAAACGCAAATTCGAAATCTATTCGAAACCTTCTCCATGAAAACTCATGCCACCTAAAAGCACGCAAATACGCCTACTTAAACACCATGATAAACAGAATGATAAACCTACCGTTGGACACAATACAAAAAGAAATCAAATACTACAATATGTAGCTAAAAAGAGACTATGATCCAAAAATAGTCACTCAAATATACAATAAACACAACACAGCAACAAAAACCAACAAACGAAAAGAAATAACAGTGATACGAGAAACCCGAATAAAACAAAATTTTAAATACGTAAAAACCACATTTCTAGTAAATATATGGAACCAAATTAACGCATTACTAAAAGATGCAAACATAAGATTTGCTTATCAGACTCGTCACAAACTTTAGTCACAATTAAAATCAGATAAAACATATTTCGCACTTTTCTCGAACCCAGGAACATACAAAATTACATGGAACTACTGTAGTAAGTTTTATATAAGCCAGACAGACAGCAATTTCAGTATTAGAAATAACCCATCTACTTTTAATATAATTATAATTGGTTGGACCAGAACACTGTAATATATTTCGTATTTATTTATTCACTAGATATATCTTTCGGCAAAACTGACGTCGTCATGTGTCTTTGGTATTCAGAGGCTTATTCGATATTTGTGAGGTGTTCTTCTAAACTTATACTTCCATCTACGAATTACAGACCATTATCTGCCAGTGATTAATAAACATTGTTAAATTATTATAGTCAGTTTTTGCGAATACTTAAAACAGAAGCACACAGCAGACAATTTGGAACAGGCATCCGAAATTTTACATATAACACCTAAAGGACAACGCGTGAACATTCTGCAAGAAATCAAAATATATTTACACTCACTTCACCACCCGTGTTGTTGTTGTGGTCTTCAGTCCGGAGACTAGTTTGAAGCTGCTCTCCACCCTACTCTATCCTGAGCAAGCCTCTTCATCTCCTCCTAAAAACGGTACCCTACATCAATTTGAATCTGCTTACTGTATTCATCTCTTGGTTTCCCTCCTCATTCGTTACGCGATCCACCAACCTAATCTTCAACATTCTTCTGTAACACCACATTTCAAAAGCCGCTTTCCTCTTCCTTTCCACACTGTTTATCGTCCACGTTTCAGTCACGTACAAGGTGACACTCCACACAAATGACTTCCGGAAAGACTTCCTTACACTTACATTAATATCCGAAGTTAAAAAATTTATCTTTTTCAATAACGCTTTTCTTCCCATTGTCATTCTGCATTTTATATCCTCTGTACTACGACCATCGCATGTTATTTTAAGGCCCAAGTAACAAAACTCACCTACCACCTTTTTTGTTTCGTTACCTAATCTAATTCCGTCAACATCGCTCGATTTTCTTAGACTGCATTCCATTACACTTGTTTTGCTGTTGTTTATGTTAATTTATACGCACCTTTCAACCCACTGTCCATTCCGTTCAACTGCTCTTCCAGGTCTTTTGCTGCCTCTGACAGAATTACAATGTCATCGGCAAAACGCAATGTTTATATTTCTTCACCCTGAACTTTAATTCCTTCTCTAAATTTCTCATTGCTTACTTTTATAGTTTGCTCAATGTACAAATCGAATAACATTGGGGAAAGGCTGCAACCCTGTCTTATTCCCTTCCCAACCTCTGCATCCCTCTCATGCCCTTCAACTCTGATAACTGCTGGTTTTTGTACAAGTTGTAAATAACCTTCCATTTCCTATATTTTACTCCTGCTGACTTCAGAATTTGAAAGAGTGTAATCCAATTAACATTGTTAAAAGCCTTCATCAAATCTAAAAAAACTAGAAATATAGGCTTTCCTTTCCTTAATCTATCTTCTAAGATATGCCGTACAGTTAGGATTGCCTCCTGTGTTCCTACATGTCTCCTAAACCCAAACTGATCTTCCCCGAGGTCGGCTTCTATCAGCTTTTCCATCCTTCTGTAAATAATTCGTGTTACAATTTTGCAACCATGACTTATTAAACTATTGATTCTGTAATTTTCACACCTGTCTGCACCTGCTTTCCTTGGAATATGGATTGTTACATTTCTCTTAAAAGTCCGAGGGTATGTCGCCTGTCTCGTACATCTTACTCACCAAGTGAAATAGTTTTGTCATGGCTGGTTTTCCCAGAGACTTCAGTAGTTCTGAGGGAATGTCCTCTCCAGGGGCCTTGTTTCGACTTAGGTCTTTACGTGCTCTGTCAAATACTTCTCTCAGTATAGTACCTCCTATTTCATCTTCATTTACTTCCTCTTCTCTTACTACAATATTGTCTTTAAGTTCTTTTCCTTTGTAGAGCCCCTCTTTCCACCTTTCAGCTTTCTCTTCTTTGTTTAGAACTGGTTTTCCGTGTAAGTTCTTTATTTGATACAGCTGGTTTTCTTGTCTCAGAATGTCTCTTTTATTTTCCTGCGGGCGGGATCTAATTTTCCCTTATTTATACATTCTTCTACAGACTTGCATTTGCCTACTACCCACTCCTGATTAGCTATTTTGAACTTCCTGGCCATCTCATTTCTTAGTCATCTGTACTCCATTTTTCCAGTTTCATTTATTTCATTTTTATATTTTCTCCTTTCATCAATGAAATTGAGTATATCCTGTTATATGCATGGGTTTCTTGCAGGTCTTGCATGTGTACCTATTTGGTCTTCCACTTTCTTCATTATTTCATTTCTCAATGCTACTCATTCCTCATCTACTGTTTTATTCCTCCCCTCCCCCCCTTCTGTCACTGAAATTCTTAATAACTTCAGGTTCCCTCAATTTATCAAAGTCCCATCTTCTTATTTTCCTACCTTTTTGCAGTTTTTTTTTCAGTTTCAGTCTACAGTTCATGACCTATAAGATACGGTCAGAGTCTATATTTGCCCCTTGGTATGTTTTACAGTTTAAAACCTGGTTCCGGAATCTATGAGTTACCATTATAAAATCTACATGGTACCTTCCGGTGTCTGCTGGTCTCTTCCACGTATACAACCTTCTTTCGTGATACTTAAACCAGGAGTCTGTTATGATTAAATTATGTTCTGTGCAGAATTCTACTAGGCGATCTCCTCTTTCATTCCTCTTCCCCAGTCCATATTCACCTACTATTTATCCTTCCTTTTATTTTCCTACTTCCAAACTCTAGTCTCTCATCACAATTTTTTCCGCTCACTTAATTGTCTGAATGATTTCCTTTACTTCCTCATACATTTCATCGATATCCTCATCATCGGCAGAGCTACGGTAATGCGATCACTGCGCTGCTCATAATAGGTTACTCGCATTCCTATTTTCTTATTCATTCTCAGACCTACTCCTGTAATACTCCCAACTGATTTTGTATTTATAAACCTGTACTCGCCTGACCAGAAATCCTGTTTCTCTTTCCACCGAACTTCACTACTCTCCACTATATCTAACTTCAACCTATCCGTAGAATGCTAGTGTTGTCTTTCCTGATGATCACATCCTCCTGAGTAGTCCCCGTCCGGAGATGCGAATGGGGGACTATTTTACCCCCGGAATATTTCACCCTACAGGAAGCCATCGTCATATATTCCTACATAGAGCTGCATGTCCTCTGGAAAAGTAATGGCTGTAGTTTCCTCTTGCTTTCAGCCGTTCGCAGTAGCTGTGTAGCAAAGCCACGTTAGCTGATGTTACAAGGCCAGCTCAGTCAATCGTGCAGACAGTTGCCCCTGCAACTACTGAAAAGGCTGCTGCCCCTCTTCGGGATCCACAAGTTTGTCTGGCGTCTCCACAGCTAACCCTCCGTTCCGCACATAAAACCCCTCCAAAATACAGTGGTGGGAATTACGAATAAACGTAGTCGAGGCGAAATTCTGGTATAAACAATGTTACTCAGATTTAACACAAACAAATAGACACTCTAACCAAAGACTATACTTATTGAAACTAGTGAACATACGAAAACATACCTAGAAATAGTCCTGTATTAATCTGTCCAAAACCTTTACAAATTACTAATATCAGTATACAATGACTGGCTATTCCTAAACAGGGATCCAAATCAATAATGAAATTGACCCAAACAACAATGTCCACACTATATCAGAGTCTACTGGGGCAATCTATGACACCCATTCCCAACATCCCCATAAATTCTGCAATAACTAGTCGTAAATGGTCCTAGCGATATGCTTGCATCACTTTACCCACACCGCTGTAGCCGGTAATTTCGTGGAGCAGTCGAAGGCAGACGGCGGTCTGCAGACAGAAGCTGAAATGACGCGACCACCAAAAATAGTCACTTCTTTCTGTTAGGCACAAATGACATTTATCTATACATCAGCCTCTGTTATCTCGGTAGAAAAGAGTGGCAGGCCATTTCACCAGGTCGGCTAGGACTCGGCACAAAGTTACTCTGGTGGAAATAATAGACGACTAGGGTGCTCCGGTGTTCCCAGACAGGAAGGAAATTTGCCACTAGTGCGTCGGTTGGACTAGACTGACAACGGGTGACATCGGCAACTTCTCCTGAGAGAGTCTAAGTCAGGTGGCCGCCAACTGCGGGAGCACAGCTCCTCGCGACCAACATCCTCGCACTGTCCATACAAACGCAGCTGCTCAGGGGCCACGCCCCCTCCACGTATACCCGTGCCCTTAACGGGGGGTCCAAAGAGCGGACGAGCACCCGACGTAAACGGAAATGGCTGTCGCTCTAACATCGACTGGCCAGTCACAGGGCGTTCAACAGACGTCACCTTATGCTCCGTCCCCGCGAAAAGATTTTCCACGGCGTTACCGTCGCTACGGAGACTGAACCCCGCGGAACTTGCGGACCACCGCCCTGTGCTGGGACCGACACTAAACCGTTTACATTTTACTGAGATGTGTATTAACAGCCGTAAAAATACATATTGTCAACTATCAGCTGTTTATAGTATTTAGAATTTTCCCGGTTTCGGATATTATTCATCAACAGAAGAGTAAAATTAGACAGACTGCTTACATTTCTTGTAGAACTTTTAGAAATTTTAAGCAATCAGTCGTAATTTTCATTTATTGGCCGATCTAGATTTCGACCACTGTGTGGTCATTATCAATGCTTAACAACGATTAAAATACATAAAACATCTCGACGTCAATGTTGGAGGTTTCGTTGAGCACAAGTTCCACAATGGAATCAAGCCTGATTACATTTATGCATTTCTATCACCATATCTATTTCAAACGATAGAAGATAATGGCGACTAATACAGAGTGTTCTGTAAACATTACGTAAAATGACAGTTTAGATCAAATATCGAATGAACTGTGTAGTTCTCAATATGTTTGTTACTTACTATTTGAATTCTTAGACTCTGGCTCACTATAATGCAGTCCGGTATTGTTATATTTATCATGAAGACATAATTTTTGGTGACACTTTACGTATCTTTTACCATTTGACACAATTATGGTGTCAGAAAATGCAGCAATGTAATCAGTCTTTGTGATTTTACTTTTCTGATGATGGATAATATCCGAAACAGGTAAAGTTCTAAATACAACAGCCAGATGATTGTTGACAATAAGCATTTTTAAAGTAAATTTAGTAGTCTCGGCGCCCAGCCCTCTCTAAAACGAACTCCCACCGACGCCAGACTGCTGACAGCTCAACGCTTCCCTGACTTGAAACCACGCCAACTATCACGTAAGCGCTAAATGAAGCAATAAATTAATAAAATAGGAGAAATAACGGCTCTCAAAATGCACCCACCATACAACTAAATAAATGGTAAAAGTGCAGTTTGTGCGGCAGCGGCTAGTCGTCGCGCTCGCTAGGTTAGGAACGGCGGAGCAGCCAATAAGAAGTCGCGATGTCGTCGCCAATAAGAAGGAGCGTCACAATTGTACTATGTGAACAAATCGAAAAGGTATATACAAAAGTCTTTGATAATCAACAAGTTACAGTTGCTATCAGTATGGATGTAACTTGATCACTGTTTCGAACATATCATAAAATAAATAAATAATGCTATACCTGATGGTTGACGGGTTCTTGTATATACCTTTGTCCGGTCAGTAAAAGTAATTGCGGTAATTTCTAAGAATACTTGCAATCCACCGAGCGAGGTGGCGCAGTGGTAACACATTTAACTGGAATTGGGAAGGATGTTGATTCAAATCCACCTCCGGCCATCCAGATTTAGGTTTTCCGTGATTTTCCTAAATCACTCCAGGCAAATTCCGAGATGGTTGCTTTGAAAGCGCACGGCCGATTTCGTTCCACATCCTTACCCAAATATTCCGAGCGTAAGCTCCGTCTCTAATGACCACGCTGTCGACGGGACGTTAAACTCCAAGCTCCCTTCCCCTACTTGGAATCGAGGTAGCTCGGACTGAAATGACACACACACACACACACACACACACACACACACACACACATATATATATATATATATATATATATATATATATATATATATATGTCAAGCGTACAACTGTAAATCGATTGACTGTTTTTGAACTGAAGATTCGGTGCTACGCGCTTCTCGTTTAACCTACACCTAACTTAACTTTCAGTTAAGAGGATCACTGTTTCTTACGGTTCTCGATGTACCCTTGTCCGCTCAATAAATTAACAACCAAACATGGCTGCAGCTAGAGCTGTGAGATCGATTTGGCAGCTCGATCGATATATAGCGTCCCCAATTCGAATCCCAAGCGTTCTATCAAATTATCGCCTAGCCGATATTCTCCACAAATTCGGACACACTTTATCAAATGTCTGACAGAAGTCCATTCATAAAACTGATATTTTTCAGTACAGCCATTCACGGTAACTTTTGAACTCGATGATTTCTTCGTAACACTTTTCTTTAATTTGCATATCAGCAGCTTTAAAATACATAATCAATTTCTTATCAATAACGATAGAAAACTGCGAATTATGGATTGGCTTTAACAAGATAAAATAACTTTCATTATTCACTCAGTATGTATTTCTAATTGATATTCACTCAGTAGCCTATGTATTTCTAATTGACCATCCCTTAAAAATCGCTTAACGACTTTAACTACTTGCTATCCAAATTTTCAATTTGCACACTTTACAGGCGAGAATAGGCCTATATCACTTTCGTTATAATGACACGGTTTACCTGGAGAAAAAATTCTGTTAAATTCTATTTATGGCCATGGCCACGTAGTGTGATAATGCTGGCAACAAAATTTCCACTTTAAAGGGATAGTAAATTTTCTGACCAGACATGAGTCCATACAACAAACTGTCAACCCTACAGCAGGAAAATCATTATTTTATTTCATAGTCAACACGAGAAATTATTCCCTCTTATTCTATATGATTGAGTTTTCAAATGTCATTAAAAGGTTGTTGCCAACACCAGCACACTACGCTGCCGAGGCTGTAAGTAAAATTTTACTCAGTATTAGCAGTATTATATATATATATATATATATATATATATATATTTGTAGGTGACTTGAAGTAGCATCTCCGGTCAAACATCGTAGAATTCGCAGAAATTGGAGAAATCGTAATTGGTAAAGTTCGGAAAGGATCAGTTGTGAATTCGTAAGCTACTGTTTTAAATTGTGAACAATCAAACTAAATATCACAGCTACCGAAAATTAGCATTCACAGGAATCACTGTTATCGGACAGACACTGTTTAGGTCATCCCCCATTACAGACAAACCTACATCGTCCCGAGATCATGTGACCACAACGGCAATATAATTATATTTATCTTACAAAATCTATTCTGCGCATCTGTATACTGACTCCAGAGATACTTCTGCTCTATAGATACATAAAAAGATGATACATTCCACCAACTGCTCAAATATCAAAGATTTAAGTGTAAACGAACAACATTTAACAACATTATATCGCTGATGTCTGTCAAGTAGCAGTCAACGTCAGTGAGATAACCTGAAAACTTTTTGAGAACAAATAGGCCACATAGCACAAAATATACATGGATGTCACAACCAGCTGACGTATGTATATTTAGATATGTTTGTCATAATTACGATACGCATGAAATTTGATGCACTATTAACAAAAATGTTCAAATGTTTGTACAACTTATGGGACTTAACTACGGGGTCATCAGTCCCTAAGCTTACAAACTACTTATCAACTAGATAAGACTAAAGACGGCACAAATATCCATGCCCGAGGGGGGATTCGAACCCCCGACCGTAGTGGCCGTGCAGACCGTGACTGGAGCGCCTCAGTCTCCGCGGCCACCGCGGCCGGCCACTATTAACAAAGTCACTTTTTCACAGATAACCTGAAGGTGGTAGTTATGCCGTAATAGCTCCCATAGTAATAAAGAATAGTTATAAATGAAGCATCATTTGGAAATTTATTAAATAATGTCTTTAAATGAGATATATAGTGCTGCAGGCCCAAGAGACACTAAAAAAGAGGGTGGAATTGCATTCTAAAGAAGACAACACACGCTTTTTCTTACAGTGATAGCACCAGTGGAACAAATATGTTGGTTGTAAAGAGACTAATTTGAATGGGATGAGGTTGTTTAATAAAAATTTTCAAATATATAGCTTTTTAAAAAAATCGGTTTTTTTTCCATTTCCCCCTCGTATACCTACACATACCCGTTTACTTTGCTAAAAAGGCATTATTCTCGAATAGCGCAAGGGAAGTTATTTAAATATGGCAATTGACTAACTTTTAACATGTCAATAATACAGCAAAAAAACTAATTAATAATTCCTAACTGTCATGTATTTTATATTATTCAGTAAGTGATCAGAAATTACGAAAGCATAATGTTTCGACTATATCTGACGTAAACAATAAGTCTATCATCACTAATTAAAGTCAGTGCACTTTCAAGTTGTTCATTCCCAGGTACGAGCGTAAGTCAATTATTATCCTCAAAGTAGTTATAAAATTTTATTGCAATAAAATACGAAACTTATAAGAACATCACTTTTCGACATAGTCCCCTTGCTTTTCAATGCATTTCGTCCATCGCTCTACAAGCTTCCTTATGCCCTCATAAATGAAGGTTTTCGGTTGAGCTGCGAGCCAGGAATGCACCGCTTCCTTCACTGCTTCTTCAGAGTCAAGTCGACGGCCCCTTAATGCCTGTTTGAGTGGACCAAACAAGTGATAGTCAGAAGGGGCAAGATCGGGGCTATATGGAGGATGATCCAGTACTTCGAATTTGAGTTTCTAGAGCGTTTCAGCAGTGTGGACAGCAGTATGCGGACGGGCATTGTCGTGCAACAACACAACACCTTCTGACAGCAATCCTCGGCGTTACTTACAGTCTTTAGCCTGTCAGTAAGCATCTCACTGTAACGTACACTGTTTATTGTTGTGCCCCTTTCACCATAATGTTCCAGTACAGGACCTCGTGCATCCCAAAAAACCGTAAGCATCAGTTTTCCTGCAGACGGTTGAGTCTTGAACCTTTTCTTGCACGGCGAATTTGGATGTTTCCATTCCATACTCTGCCATTTACTCTCCGGCTCGTAATGATGGATCCATGTTTCGTCACCAGTAATGATTCTGTCTAAGAAGTTGTCCCTTTCGTTACCATAGCGATCCAAATGTTTTTTGCAGATATCGAGGCGCGTTTGCTTATGCAGCTGTGTGAGTTGTTTTGGGACCCATCTTGCACAAACTTTACGAAACCGAAGTGTGTTGTGAATAATTTCGTAGGCAGAACCATGACTAATTTGAAGACGATGAACCACTTCATCAATAGTTAATCGTCTGTCTAAGAGAATCATTTCACGTGATCGCTCAATAGTTTCTTCATTTGTGGCGGTAAACGGTCGTCCGGCTCCTTCATCGTGCTTAACACTCGTGCGACCATTGCGGAATTTTTCAATCCACTCGTACACACTTCGTTGTACTGCTCCCGTACCGTAGCGAAAGTCTTCTATGAATTTCGGCCCCTGATACACCTTCCGTCCACAAAAAACGTATCACTGAACGTTGCTCTTCTTTGGTGCAAATAGACAGCAGAACAGCCATGATTAACAGCGCGGCAGCGACAACGGAAGTAACGTAGCAGGTTGAAAATTGCAAAGATATAACAACAAATAAACAAAGCATGCGTCACCAACGTAAAACGACAGTACTACCGACGTAAACAAAAATATAAAGAAATTGCTGATAATAATTGATTTACCCTCGTATATACAACTACTCTCAACATATTTCAGCAGAGACTATATTTAGCGTTTTGCTGTAGTTGAAATAGATCTAATTTCCAGACCACCGTATACAAATTAATCAAATACGACCATTAAGCAGTACTTTTATTAAACTGTTCTGTGCAATCACAACTTTCTTTTCATAATTATTTACTTCAGAATATAATACCACATGGCGGTGTAAATGAAAAATAAATAAAATACGTAATTTATGACCTATTTCTCTCATAAGCTTCCACAAACATGGGCGAGTTAGTTGCTTAAAAAGTATATACAGTGTATTCTCTATCGTTAAATTGATAATCAATCTGATTAAACAAAAAACCTGGGGCGCTATGTCTCTCTAACTAATGCGATCCATGTTTCAATTTTCCCGTCGGTGGTGTAGTCTCTGATGTGGCAAACTGAATATGCTTTTTGTTCTTCACTTAACTTTGACACTTCTCCACCTCTATTAATGGTTACCCTGCAGTCAGAAAGTATCGCGAAGTACCTTTCTTACAATCTCAATTACAACTTTCTGAATTGTTTTTGTTAAATGTGGCACTATAACGCTATTACCTTATTATCGTAAATTTCAGCTTCAGTAACAAAATGTCGTGATTTCCTTAAACTACTCCAACACGAGGCCACAATTGTCGAATAGCGCACCTAAGTTTCTCAAGCCTGGTCGTGACAGAATTACAATGTCATCGACAAAACGCGAAATTTATTTCCTCTCCCTGAATTTTAATTCCTCCTACTAATGTCTCCTTTTTCCTTCGCAACTTGCTTAATGTACAGATTGAATAACATCAAAAAAGGCTACAACCCTGTTTCATTCCATTCCTAACCACGCATCCTTTTCATGCCTTTCGACTTTTACAATCGCTGTATGGTTTCTAAAGACATTGTACGTAACTTTTGGTCCCATACTTTTATCTCTGCTGCCTTGATAAATTTAAAGAGTGTATTTCAGTCAAAATTATTAAATGCTTTCTGCAAATCTAATAAAGCTATACATTTGGGTTGGTCTTTCGTACCTTCGAAGTTCAGTCATGTTTTGCGTATCGCGTCACGTGTTCCTACATTTCTCTTACATCCAGTCTTATCGTCCTAGAGGTCAGCTTCTACTAGATTCTCTATTCGTCTGTAAATTATGTGTTTGTATGTGTTAGCATATTGCAACCCTGACGTATTAAACTGATAGTTCCGTAATTTTCACACTTGCTCCCTTTGGAATTGGAATTATTGTATTCTTCTTGAAGTCTTATGGTTTTCACCTGTTTCATACATCTTGCAGACAAGTTGGGACAGTTTCTTAATGACTGGCTCTCCCAGCGGTGTTAGCAGTTCACCGGGAATATTATCTACTCCAGAGGGCCTTTTTCCTACTCAAATCTGTCTTTGCTTTGTAAAATTCTTCACTGTGCTGCATCTCCTATATCATCTTCATTTACTTCTTCTTTCCTTTCTACAATACTGCCTTCAGGTTCATTTCTCTTGTATAGCCCCTCTATAAATTTCTTCGACCTATTGGGTTTCCCTTCTTTGCTTATTACCGGTTTTCCAGGAAATCTCTTGATACTTACACAGTTTCTTTTCTTTCCTCCAAACGCCTCATTTCTTTTCCTGTACATCGTATCTACCTTTATCCTAGTCGTACATTTTTCTATGGACTTGAATTTGCCCTCTAGTCACTCCTGCCTAGCCAATTCGCACTTCATCCTCATTTTGTAGTAGTTTGTAGTTCCTTCTGACTTCTTCATTTGCTGAATTTTTATATTATTCCTGTCTTCAACTACTTTCTTGGTGTTAGATGTTGTGAAATACATTGCATACTACATTGTGCAAAATGTAAACAGGAAAATACAATGTAAAGAATGTTTTAGGGCAAACAGAACATCTCTACCCTCGTTATCTCTTACCTCACTTAAAAAGAAACGATAAGGAGGTGGTGCAGCCATCTTCGAATAATAAATGCATTTGTAAGATATGAGTATCTTGGGTTTGTAAGATATTTGTATCGATTTTTAAGAAGAAACGCAAAGTCACAAGTAACCAAAGTCGTCATTCACGTGATTTATTAATGCACTAGCTGAAAACCCGGCGGTGCCCAGGGATTTATTCAATTATTCCTGCTATTTTTCAGATGTATATTCATTTGTATAAGAGAATACAGTTAGCAGTAAAGAAGTAATAGATTAAAACGTGGTGCGTGATGGGACGGTTTCCCATGAACGTTACCGTTTATGTGCTCATATCTCACAAACTACGTGTCGGAATGTGATACAATTTAAAAGGTACACTGAACTATATGCGTGTGTACTGTTTGTAAAATTTCCTGCGGCTACAGTTTGTAGTTAACAAATTTTAATTTGTAATGTCATACCGAAAGCAGTTGTTTTACTCCATAAACAGCGGAAAAGTAGAAAGCGAGAAACTTTTTTTCCTGTAATTTAACTATGGTTGTCAGCGAGAAAAAGTTTAATAAAGGTTTGAAATTATGTTTAATGTTTGTTGCAACCGCTAAGTACTCTCACTCTCATATAGCGTATTTATAAAGTCTCGCCGTATTATGTGGCAGTTTTTTTTGCGATTCCTAATGTTTATGACGTGATATCTTCTGAACCATGTGTCGTACGTGATTCTTAACCCTACAGTAATTAATACAAATAAAGATCCCAGAGACGGATTTACGTCTCAAATATGTCAAAGACATTATTGATAGATCTGAAGCATTGAATTAAAATTTGTGGTGCGGCCGGGAACCGAACTCGGACCTCCATGCTCACTAGGCAGACGTCTTAACCGTTAGACTACCACACCACTAACGATTAAGGCCCCTCGGAATAGTCTATGTACGATTTCCCTCCACAACACAAACTTTAGCTCAGCTTCTTTGTTCCAAAGATAATTGCCACTACTGCCAAGGCTCTCCATGCAGCGGAATAGCACCTCAGCAATGGACATGGTGAAACAATCCTGTTATGGTGATATAAATATCAATTAATACAAATAAAGAATGCTTCAGATCTACCAATAATGTCTTTGACATATTTGAGACGTAAATCTGTCTCTGGGATTCTTTATTTGTATTAATTGATGAACTGTGAACTTTCGTTTTCCAGCGATTATACGTTGGTAACAGTACAGGTTTCTAGTGTCTGTAAATGATTACCTTTGCTAGTATTTACTTTTGTTTCGCTGAAGCAGCTTGTTCATGTGTTACTGAATATTTGTTGTCCAGGTGTTACATATATTTGTGGAAGTACATATCCTTTAGTGTCCAATAAATATGAATCAAGAAATTCAATAAAAGAAATTCCGTGGTAACCAGTTCACAAACAAAGCAAAAACCTTGCCCTGAAGAAGCAGGTTCTTTGTGTGGTTACCAAAAAGCAAAACAAAGTGGTCAAATATGCATACCACCATAAGCATTCTCTTCCTGAGTCTGCTATGTTTGGAATAAAACCAATTTTCAGAGACCTGAGTGACCCTATTTAACTTAGTAAATGTCTTCATGGGGACAGTCAGAATACAAATGAAAGTTTCAGCCGTTGCATATGGGAAAGATTACCCAAGATTGTTTTTGTAGTACTAAATACATTGAAATTTGGTGTACTAGATGCAACGATATGTTTCAGTGATAGAGTGATAGGAAGGATGGAAGTCCTGAGAAATTTAGGCATAAAATGTGACTCCAACATGGAAGATCAATCAGGCAACGGGTGCATGAAGCTGGAATATCTGCTCTTCAAGTTATCAAAGAAGTAAGAAATGCTAAAAGGAATGCCGAGAGGAAGCTTGAAGATGATGAAATGCTGCAGGAGGAAGACTATGCTTCAGGAATGTTCTGGGGCTGAGATTAATTAGACTCATATCCTCATTCGCAATTTCCCACAAGTTGTATTTTTCGGCATTCACGTACAAATATTTCCTACAGTTTATCAAGCATTGCTCTAATTTTTTTTCTGTAACTTGCAGTAGTCCTTACGTATATAGTATACGTAAGCTTTATTGCAGGATCAACTACATTATAGAAAAAATAACATTTTTATTAGAAGTAAAAAAAATATAAAAATTAAAATGTAAGATTTGATTTTTCTAAACCTTGTAATATACATAATAGGTGGAATTAAATAAGTATAGTAATTTGGTCTCCTTCAAATGTATTACATAGTATTAAATGGTACCTCAATTTGAGGAAGCATTTTGCAAAAAAAAAAAATGAATTTTCTTTGTAATTTTAATAACCCTAAGTAGCTTCAAAAATAATCAAAATACTTCTAATACTGCATTACCTGATATCAACCAAAAATCTGTAAATCATAATATACATTATAAATAGTGCCTGAAAGAAATAGGTGTTAATTTTTACATAATATTGAGCCGTAGAAGTATCGTGTATCCTTAACGATATACTCGAAAGTATCTGTACTCGTCTTTGAATTTTCGAAGAATTTGGTTGATGATCTTCATAGTCTATTTTCGTATTTGAAGTTATGAATTAAATACCCCACGAACATTCCTCGCTTTGTAAATTTAAGGCACAGCACTCTTTTTACGCTTTAGTTCCTAAAGTAAATGAACTTCATTGCCTTACTCTGGAGCTATTGTTATTCTACGGCTTATGGGTGCCAAATTTTAGGAACAGCTGATCTGTTCTAGCTGCCATTCTGTAGCGAGGACTCACGGCCACGTCGCCGAATGCAGTCGCTTGTAGCTGCTGTCTCGTAGCTGTATGTCGCGTACTGTCGCTCGCTTTTGTCGCTCACGTAGGACACGGCCTTAAGTGACATTCAGTGGTTTATGTGCATTGGCTCAGCCACGGGGAGGGGGCACCTCCCAAACATTTCTTAATTTTACTATGTTTTATTGTTTTCATTTTTAAAACAGGTTGGCGCCGGAAATTTGAAATAGTACACACGTAATAAATCACAACAGTACACATGTAATAAATCACAACGTAACTGTAATTTGCCAAGCACAAGTGAAGGTGACATTAGGTCGCCAACGTGATGCCGCCACTGAGAACGTGTGCTGCTGTCACTGTGAGCGGTTTTAATGCCGCCGCGACCAGCTTTGATGCTGCCGCTGTTGTCACTGCTACGCTGAAGTTACCAGCCGGTTGTTCAAATGGCGGCGACCCGCTGCTTAGCAGGTCAGCGGCGCCACCGAGTGGAATATTATAAACAACAATAGTGTTATTTTATTCCATTTTTACTCATAGAGTCTCACGTTAATTAAACTGTAAAGATCTTTCTCTTTGGCTAATAACATAGAAGCTGCTTAATTATTTACGAGCTGATTATATACACTCCGTTTTCAGCACATTGCTCCTCTTCCACTTTCTAATTACTGCGAGCATACTCATTTTACTTCTTGTGCAGTTGTTTTCGTAGTTTAATTGCTAAATTATAACAAGTGTAAAACTGAGTCTTAGATTAATAAATTCAATCGGCTTTATTTTTTTTTAAATAAGGCCCCACCCTCAAAACCAAATCCTGGCTGAGTCACTCTTTATGTGTATGTATAATGTCCCAAGGATACAATTTGAACTGTAGACTTAATAAAATGTAATGTCAAGCGAATTCCGTAGTTTTGCTTAATGAGCGGAAGATACTTTGTAAACGTTAAACGTTATTCTTTTTTATGAAGGGGCTATGAGAGAGAAAAAGATTTATAAAGGTCCGCAAATACGCGCAAAGTATGCTGTAGGTCACTAAGTGGCGTCATTCTGAAACAGCGCTGGTCATGCGTTGCAAGTTGCGGCAGTTTTTCACGCATCTCATTGTTGGGACGTAATATCTTCTGAACTGTGTATCGTAGTATGCTATAATTTCGAAATTCCACTGATTGATACATATGGATGTTTGTCAAATAGAATTAATCTTGCAGAAGTAATAAATTGTAGCGTCTTTCCGAGTTGTAGTTTTTCTATATAAACAGCGGAAGAGTAGTAAGCGATATTTTTTTCTTTTTTTCCGTAACATTATTTTGTAGAGGTGGTCAGCAAGAAAAGTGTAAATCATTATTTGAAATTGTGTGTAATGGTTGACATAAGTCGTTAAGCGCACTCCTTCAAAAATAGCTGAGTCCATTACGTGTCGTGGCCTGTCTCATTGGAAGGTTTGCGGTTATTACCCTTACATAGGTTGCTACTTGACATTAGGGGTAGGTAATACGTGTCATAAGTTTGGTTCAAATTGGTCCAGTAGTCTTAGAAAGAGATGTGAAACATACATAGACACAAACTGCCATCCATTTTTGTAACTTGTATGGATTCATCATCTCATTTATGGAATTAACTTGTCAAATAACAAATATGAAGTAAAGCCGTTAGGAAGCATATATACGGCTGTGACTAAACACGCCGACAGAGACAAAAACAGCAGCGATACTAGTGTCAGCAGATCAAGGCATACAAATAAGGAGATTGCTTTTCAAATAGGGAGAATGAAACTACAAATAGTTTTTATTAAGTAGTATTTCTTTACCATTAAACAGTGACAACTAACGGTTTCGTTTCTCAGATCAAACTGTACATCTGCGTTTACAATGGATACTCTGCAAGTCACATTGAAGTGATTCATCGTCCCACTTTCATATTTCTCTAACGTTTTATTCTATAATAGCTCGATGGGAAAAGGAACACGAAAATCTTTCTGTTTTCGATCTGGTTTATCTTATTTTTAGTTGTGATCATGTCTCTCCTATGTAGATGGGTGCTAACAATACATGTTTGCATTGGGAAGAGAAAGTTGGTGAAAGAAATTTTGCAAAACTGGGAAGCCCCACGTTACGATATAATTGACACTAAAAAGTTTTTTACATAGTGACCTTATAAAATATTTATAGTTGGACAATTGTGTTATCTGTGACTTGTTTTTTGGTCAGCTACTGTTTCTTTTTTAATACACAACTTCCTAATGCATTTGTTGATTAATATTATTACTACTGTAATTTTTGTGTTGTTCGACTCGCACAAAATTTAATAAAGAATTGGAATACAGCTGCTGGTATTTTCATCCATCTTATAATGTAATCAGCTGTGTCCCACTTCCAAATTTTGCAAGTAAATCTCGCCGAAACAAATAACGGCTTTATTTTAATGATTTCCACCGCAACTCGTGCATCATTTGTTTGACACTGTCTCCCCTACAACAAGATAGTGCAGAACTAGCTGTCCTTGTCTGAACTTTCTCTATATCCTTCGTCAGACCCACTTGTTGGGGTCCCACAGTGCGCAACAGT
The DNA here is from genome assembly GCA_026315105.1 of Locusta migratoria. Classification (NCBI taxonomy): domain Eukaryota; kingdom Metazoa; phylum Arthropoda; class Insecta; order Orthoptera; family Acrididae; genus Locusta; species Locusta migratoria. The sequence continues at coordinate 472,201,740 of CM048748.1, read as the reverse complement.
ACTACAAAATAAAACTGTCAAGTGTAGTGTAGGCACTTTCTTTAGTACTACTGTTGCATCTTTTATGGGTTCTGCCAACGAAACGTATTCTTTGGTTTCATATCCCAACATTTTTTTCTGCGTCTTCTTTCCAATTTAAGTTGTTTGTAATTGTTATTCCTAGGTATTCAGTTGAATTCATGGCTTGTAGATTTCAGTAATTTACCGGGTGATCAAAAAGTCAGTATAAATTTGCAAGCCGAGCGGTCTAAAGCGTCTCGCTGTGGAGCGCGCGGTTGCTCGCCGTGGAGGTTCGAGTCCTCCCTGGGGCATGGGTGTGTATGTTTGTCTGTAGGTTAGTTTACCCAGGTTTAAGTAGTTTGTAAGCTACGGACTGATGACCACGCAGTTTGGTCCGATAGATTTACAAACATTTGAAAAAAAAAAAAAAAAAAAAAAAAAAAAAAAACATTTTTTAGATTTGAAAACTTAATAAATCATGGAGTAATGAAGATAGAGAGGTAAACATTGACACACATGCTTGAATTGACATAGTGTTTTATTAGAACTACATCTATCGTTATCGGGCCTTTTTTTCTTCGAGGAACTGCGTGATTCTGGTTTTCTAACTGCTACCGTGACGGGTGAGAGATACGCCGATATGTTACAGAATCGCATCATCCCAGCCTGTCTGATAAACACCTGCTGGAACGTACGATTTTTATGCAGGATGGCGCTCCACCCCATATTGCTAGACGCGTGAAAGATCTCTTGCGCGCGTCGTTTGGTGATGATCGTGTGCTCAGCCGCCACTTTCGTCATGATTGGCCTCCCAGTTGTCCAGACCTCAGTCCGCAGGATTATTTACTTTGGGGTTACCTGAAGTCGCAAGTGTATCGTGATCGACCGACATCTCTGGGGATGCTGAAAGACAACATCCGACGCCAATGCCTCACCATAACTCCGGACATGCTTTACTGTGCTGTTCACAACATTATTCCTCGACTACAGCTATTGTTGAGGAATGATGGTGAACATATTGAGCATTTCCTGTAAAGAACATCATCTCTGTTTGTTCTTAATTTGTTATGCTAATTATTGCTTTTCTGGTCAGATCATCTCTCGGACATTTTTAGATCTCTTTTTTTTCTTTTTTTTTTTTTCTTTTTCTTTTTTCTTTTTTTTTTTTTTTTTTTCTTTTTCATGTCATTCCAAACATGTGTGTCAATTTTTACCTCTCTATCAACATTATTCCGTGATTTATTAAGTTTTCATATTTATACTGACTTTTTGATCACTCGGTACTATATTAGACTGAGAAATAATTCTGTTGTAGCGCGGATGCCACTAAAACAGATTGCAGCTTTAAACTAAAGCGTGTCATTTATGTTGAGTAGTGGTTTCCGTTCATTGCTATTGCATCTATTACATCTTAGCAAGAAAAACCTAGTCATAAAGATCGTGCATTTCGAATGTGAGGCACAGTGTTTTTGAGTGTTAGTAGCAGCTGATATGCCGAGTGTACGGAGGGCAGAAGCCTGGCGCGGTGTGGACACAGGTGCTGCGCGGCGACACAGCTGCGGGGAGCACAACAGCCAGCAGTACCTGCTACCTGCCAGCACTGCACTGCACTAGCAGAGGAGCCGTACAACTGGATCCCACAGACAACACTTTGCTGCCAATTTTATTAGCTTTCAAACAAACTCAGTGCTCTATCTGAGAACTTCAGTGTCGCATCTTATCCACCAGTATGTCAAAACTGACAGTACGGAACGTTTTGCTGAAATCTAGTAGTGTCAATGCACTACCTTCGGAATTGTTAATAAAGAATTTCAGGTCATTGGTGTTCCCGATTACCGCAATCTTTACGCTGTGGTATTTGTAAAAATTGTCAGACTGATATTTGTTCAATAAGCTGAATTTGAACAAGTGTTCAGTAATTTCGTCATGAACGATATATACGAGGCGCGCCGCGGTGGAGTAGCCGAGCGGTCTAAAGCGTCTCGCTGCGGAGCGCGCGGTTGCTCGCCGTGGAGGTTCGAATCCTCCCCGGGACATGGGTGTGTGTGTTTGTCCTTAGGTTAGTTTACCTAGGTTTAAGTAGTTTGTAAGCTACGGACTGATGACCACGCAGTTTGGTCCGATAGATTTACAAACATTTGAACATTTTTTATACGAGGCGCGTCCAGAAAGTAAGTTCCATTTGGTTATATAAAACGAACGGGTACAGATACAGAAAAAAAATATTGATTGTACAAAAATCTACAACTTATGAAAATAGGTACTATAAGACACTCTAAAACGCAAAGAAATATGATTTTCAACACAAACTTATGTTTTTCTTTAAATGGATACCCCATATTATTTCTTAAGCAATCGATAGGATGAAAAATCACAAACAGAATTTCGTCGGTTGGATCGTGATGTGTCAATTACATTCGGAGAAACTGCGGAACGAAGTTGACGTTTGAAATACATGAGGCGCGCTGTTTCTCCGGATGTAATTGACGCATCACGATCCAACCGACGCCATTCTGTTTGTGATTTTTCATGGGGTATCCATTTAAAGAAAAACATAAGTTTGTGTTGAACATAATATCTCTTCGCGTTTTAGAGTGTCTCATATTACCTACTTTCATAAGCTCCTGCCGTACGTTCATGACCGTGAAAGTGGTTATTCAATATCTCTTGTAGTTTCAGAGACATATGGGGTGAAACAGTTGAATGGGCCACCCTATATATATATACCCCACCACCTTCCATTGAATGAAATATGATTTGTATTGAAGAAGGCCAATTTCAAGATGGCCTCCATGCTGTGTACATACCGTGAAAAACGAACCTCTCCACCCACACGTTACTGCAATATTAAGGCCTCCCAGTTCCTGCAGAGTTTTGAAATTAAGAGGATGTACTGCGACTCTTGCCTCAGCCTGTGCAGTCGTCTGCCGTGGCAGTTTCTCGTGCTGACGTCAAGTTATTTGCGCCATCTGTGGCATGTAGGAGTCTTGCGACCCTATTACGTTCCTCCATTGTTCTGGGGTCCGTGCTCGGTGTTCTGCTAGAAACGCAAGCGGTGCCAACTGACTATGGCGGAGGCCCCCATAGCCCATGTAGCACATGTTCAAACATGCATAATACGCTGGGAGGCGTGTCTAGAACGCCACGAGTCGCTTTGTCGAACCATTGCCCTTCCGTCGTTACTGACGATCTGTCTCAGATGTCACCGGTCTCAATGATCGCCACTCCCTCTGAACTCATCATTCAGTAATGTAAGTACATGGACAGTACATCAGATCGTGATGTATTTCATAGTCTCTTTCTCACTATAACTACGGCACAAGTCCAGATTGTTGACAATGCCGCCATTTGCTAGATTTGACGCGACTGTAGTCACACCACTTGTAATCCTGTTCAGCGATCTCCAGATTTTGCAGTGCAGGTGCATTACTGTCGGTGGTTCTTGCTGAGAGGGAAGTTGTGTGGTGGCTCAAAGCTAACCGCCTTTAGAAAGCTTCTGCTGGTGTTTATGGTCCAAAATAGGGATTCCGAGCCTGTGTTTAAAGCACTGTGTGTGGACATTTCAATGTATACAAGTTGGTATCGGCGAGTTGCACTTGTTCCAAGACCTGCTGCTTTGTACAGTTCAGGGCACTACCTACTTGCTTGGCTCGCACAGTCCTGCACCGCACAGGGGCCAAAAACGTGTCATTTCAAAGGTGGTGGTTCTTTTTGAAAATTTATTTCTTAATTTTCTCGGCTTTCCTGTGTTCTATTTCTAATTAAAGTCTATTCATAGGTGTTTATTGCATGTAATAATTTTATTATTCTTACATTCTGACTTGTACATTGCCGCGGTGGAGTAGCCGAGCGGTCTAAGGCGCCACGTTGCAGAGCGCGCGGTTGCTCGCCATCGGAGGTTCGAGTCCTCCCTGGGGCGTGTGTGTGTGTGTGTTGTCCTCAGCTTAGTTTACATTAGTGTAAGTAGTTTGTAAGCTACGGACTGATGACCACGCAGTTTGGTCCGATAGATTGTAAATCTAAAATGTAAACATTGAACATTTTTTTACTTGTACGTTGAGTAAGGGGATTCGGAGAACTGTGTCAGAAGCCTCGTTCATTGATTTGACTGTTTATTAGAGTACTTGAGTTATTCTATATCTGTGGTTACTCATCATAATGACGAGCGCGCTGTTTGAGGTGCAGGCTGCTTTGAGTCGAGGCTGCCTTCACACGCAGGACTCTGGCCATTAGTACTGAAGCGAAGGGGAAGGCAGCAGAGCCACCCTCCCAGCTACGTGAGCGTATCTGCAGAGCCGGCCGCAGTGGCCGCGGGGTCTGCGGCGCGCCAGTCACAATCTGCACGGCCGCTACGGTCGGGGGTTCGAACCCCCCCCCCCTCGGACATGGATGTTTGTGTCGTCTTTAGTATAAGGTAGTTGATAAGTAGTTTGTAAGTTTAGGGACTGATGACCCCGCAGTTAAGTGCCATAAGCTTAACAAACATTTGACTTCGTATGTGGAGAATGCGACTGGCACCGGTGAGTCCAGTCTGGTGGCGATCCAGAAATGCTCCTCGCGTCTGCAAATTTCTATAGGGGACTGGCGACGTTTTATGGTAACTAATGACTCCCCGCTATCTCTGTAGGCCAAACTGTCGGCAGAGGGTAGCTCGGTTTACAACATAATAGATGGCAGGATGCTGCGTGTGCAGGCGGTCTGTGAGGCGCCCATGTTAACGGTAATGACGGCGAGAGGCAATATTGCAGGTGTTTTGGGGAAGAAGTTTGTTTTGTAGTGGTTGGGCGGAGAGCCCGTTGAATCTGCCACTCTGAGTACCCATTTTTTCGAAATACAGTTCTCAGGTGTTCCAATTCCTGGTGTAGACTCTGCGTCGGAGATAGTGCGCGCTCTATGTACTAGAGTTTTAAGTGAAGGGTGGTGACAGCTGTCTGCGTGTAAATACAGATCAGTGTGCGTTGTCTTCCTATATACACTATGACCCAGGGTGCCATCAGCTCTTCTCTTGACCAAGACGTCAAGGAACGGTAATTTACCCTCCGTTTCAATCTCCATAGTGAATTTGATGTTGGGGTGTATGGAGTTCAGATGTGTAAGGAAGTCAAGGAGTTTATCCATACCATGTGGCCAGATGACGAAAGTGTCGTCCACGTAACGGAAAAAGCAAGTAGGTTTCCATTCAGATGATGCCAGGGCTTCCTCCTCGAAATTCTCCATGTGTACAAATTTGCGACCACAGGAGAGAGTGGGCTACCCATGGCGACTCCCTCCGTTTGTTCGTAGTATTCGCCATTGAAAAGAAAATACGTGGAGGTCAAGACATGCCTAAAAAGTTCGGTGGTCTTCTCGTCAAATTTCTGACCAATCAAATCTAGTGACTCTCGAAGGGGCACCCTCGTAAACGAAACGACGTCAAAACTCACCATGATATCTGACTCATCCAGCCTGCAATTGTTAAAGCGTTTAACAAAATCCACGGAATTATGGATGTGATGAGGGCATTTACCCACATAAGCACTTAATATTCCCGTCAAGTATTTGGCCAACAAATATGTAGGTGCTCTGATGTTACTGACAATGGGACGTAACGGCACCCCATCTTTGTGAACCTTAGGGAGTCCATAAAGTCTTGGCGGTACCGGACCTTGAGGTAGCAGTTTCTTGGCGACACCCTCCAGTAAATCCGCATCCTTGAGAAGCGCCCTCGTCTTGTTTTCCACCTTCTTTGTGGGGTCAACCCTTATCTTCCGGTAGGAATCGTCGTTTAGCAAGTTCTGCATCTTTTCAGTGTAGTCCTTATGGGAAACAACAACCGTAGCATTGCCTTTGTCAGCCGGTAAGACAACAATTTCAGGGCGCTCCCTCAGGTCACGAATGGCCGCCCTCTCTTTACTGGTGATGTTCGACTTCATGGGCTTGGATTTCGTCAACGCACGACAAGTTTCACGACGTATTTCCTCAGCTGATTCAGGCGGATGTCGAGCTTCAACCTGTTCAACAGCACTAATAATTTCTGCGACCGGTGTGAACTTGGGGGTAGGAGCAAAGTTGAGTCCGTTCTCTAAAACTGAGACCGCATCATTACTCAACTCCATGCCACTCAGATTGATGACAGTCTTGCACGGAACCTGCAGAGATGGTTTGTCAAGGAGGCGTGAGAACTTAGCTGTTTGACGTCCCGTTGCCTTCATATGGGCGGAGTCGGCTGCAACCGAAGTAACACCATCAATCCAATCCCAGGAAAAAGACGTGAAGTGACTAGACAGTTGCAAATGCAGTTTGAATAGTTCCAGTGAGATGAACTCAAGGCTACGGCGGGTGAAATGCACTCTCTCACGAAGCAATGCGAGGCTGGTCCGTTTTTTAATTCTCTTGGCTGCTGCAGAATCGATGTAATGCGTAACCTTAGCAAAATTTGGACACTATAGACCGGCAGTACAGACGTGGATATTTTGATTATCAAATACGCCGGGAGAAACTGGAGCACTACGGTCGGGGGTTCGAATCCGCCCTCGGGCATGGATATTTGTGCCGTCCTTAGTTGTAAGTAGTTTGTAAGTTTAGGGACTGATGACCCCGTAGTTAAGTCCCTTAAACTTAACAAACATTTGAACATTTTTTGAAGAAACTGAAGAATCACAGTTCATAAGTAGTTTGTAAGTTTAGGCACTGATGACCCCGTACTTAAGTCCCATAAGCTATACAAACATTTGAACATTTTTTTGCTGCGGCGTGGTCTACTTACGGAAGTCCAATCGCCAACATTCTCCTCCGAATGCGAAAATATATTGTTAACTGCCACTTACATAGGTAGAAAAGATCATCAGAATAAATCAGAGCTCGAACGGAGAGATTCAGGTGTTCTTTCTTCCGGCGCGCTATTCGATAATGGAATGGGAGATAAATAGTATAAAGGTGGTTCGATGAACCCTCTGCCAGGCACTTCAATATGATTTGTAAAGTATCCCATCTAGATGTCTGCGTTACGTGACTTTGCGTGAGAAATTTGCTTTCGGAGGCGGAGTCTAGTGTGGAGACTGCAGTTCGGGCTGTGATTGGCTGTGTGTTCTGGTATATGACAGGTCGAACAATCCAGCATCCGGCCGAGTGTTGTCATTGGAGAACCCATTAAAGGTTTGGTGAGACTGGCCTCTTAGGTGTGAAGAAAGTGGCCGCCGATAGCTGGCATTTGCAGCTTGGTGGTATGTAATGGTGACGCAACGACTCTTCTGAGAGATACCGTCGAGTACAGTTCGTTTCGGAATGTAGACACTGCAATGGGAGGAATCTGTAGTTGTGGACATCATCTGGAGACACTGTCTAGTACGGTCGAACAGGAGCGTCAGACGCTGCAGTGCACAGACTTACTTGCATTTTGGGTTGTGGGTTTGCTTGCGGCCACCACACTCGAACTTGGATGTTGGTGGCTACGCCGTCTGCAGCCACACAGAGTAAATATTGTCGCTGCTAATGTCTGATTTCACAGCCTGTTGCTCCAGTCTGCTGTCACACACGCTGCGAGGTTAACGTTACTGGGCGTGGTAGTGCTAGGCTGCGCTGCCCCGCTGCTTAGTTAGGGTAACAACTAGGTTCAGTTTGACATATCGGGTAATCAATAAGTCAGCATAAATTTGAAAATTTAATAAATCACAATATAATGTAGATACAGAGGTAAAAATTGACACACATGCTTGGAATGACATAGGGCTTTATTAGAACCATATCTACCGTTATCGGGCCTTTTTTCTTCGAGGAACTGTGTGATTCTCGTTTTGTAACTGCTACCGTGACGGTGAGAGGTACGCCGATTTGTTGCAGAATCGCATCATCCCCATCCTGGCTGATAAACACCTGCTGCAACGTACGATTTTTGTGCAGGATGGCGATCCACCCCATATTGCTAGACGCGTGAAAGATCTCTTGTGCGCGTCGTTTGGTGATGATCGTGTGCTCAGCCGCCACTTTCGTCATGCTTGGCCTCCCAGTTCCCCAGACCTCAGTGCGATTATTGGCTTTGGGGTTACCTGAAGTCGCAAGTGTGACCATCTGTAGAGATGCTGAAAGACAACATCCGACGCCAACGCCTCACCATAACTCCGGACATGCTTTACAGTGCTGTTGACAACATTATTCCTCGACTACAGCTATTGTTAAGGAATGATGGTGAACATATTGAGCATTTCCTGTAAAGAACTTCATCTTTGCATTGTCTTAATTTGTTATGCTAGTTATTGCTTTTCTGATCAGATGAAGCGCCATCTGTCGGACATTTTTAAATCTCTTTTTTTGGTTCTAATAAAACCTCATGTCATTCCTAACATGTGTATCAATTTCTACCTCTCTATCTATATTATTCTGTGGTTTATTAACTCAAATCTATACTGACTTTTTGATCACCCGGTATTAGTTGATCGTGTTTGCCTTCCATCTTATGCTGCCAGATTAGGATAATATGTATGAGTTAGTGCGTTTCTTATTCAGTTCCTTCGAATGGTAAGTTCTCCGAAAACATAACCAGTAATGAATTTCATTTTGCTATAGTATTGTGCTTTTCATTTTTGATTTGTATTATTTGCATCTGGCGACCTGTGTAACATGCCTTGGTTACTGTATGGCTGCAGGCTGTCTCTTTTGATATGCAAATTGTAACAAAACAAAAATAAAGGCGAGTTATGATTTCTTTTATCTATTATTTTAGTATGCAAAACATTTTAATTATATACAAATTATCTGATTCATCGTTATGATAAATTGGGTCCCACTGTGTTTTGCTAAACATGGGAAAGTTAATCTTGATCTTTCTGACCAGTGGCGTACACCATACTAGGATCAAGACTCGATTAATTACTCTTTTTATCCTACTTATATCACAGAAATTTGTTTTCTCATAAATGACACTTTTAGTTTCAGTTGTATTCGTTATTATATCTTGTCCCCTTTTTATATTATAAGCAAAGATTTAAATTCCCCTCCAAAATAGTCATTTTGGTTGTTAAATGATGGTATTCAATAACTGTAATAAATTCAGATTATATTTCAAAAGTGACCAAGTGTTACAATACAATAACATGAAAATATGAAATTAACTGTTGTATGATTTTACAAAAATGTAAAATACATGAGTGGCTATATTTTCGGAGAGCCTAACATTCAAAGAAACAGAATAAGTGACGAACCTACTCATAAATATTATCCTGATCTGACAAGAGATGATAGAAGGCAAACACAACCAGTTGATATCCCAACCTGAACTGAGCTATTGAACCCTAATAAGGCAATGGTGTAGCGCAGCTGATACTTTGCTACGCACAGCAACGTTGTCTTCATAGTCGCAGCGTCTATGGGACAGGGAGCTTCTGTTGCCATGGTTGTTTGAAATGTTCAAATGTTTGTAATGCTTATGGGACTTAACTGCGGGGTCATCAGTCCCTAAACTTATAAACTACTTATGAAGTAGCTATTCCTAAGAACGGCACAAACATTCATGCCCAACGGCGGATTCGAACCCTCGACGGGGAACAGCCTCGCACATCGTAGCATAACGCCTCAAAGCGCTCGGCCGCTCCGCCGCGGCTGCTGCCACGGTTGGAGAAAGATCAGAAACTATAGGTGGAAGAAACTCGGAAAATATCATCGTTACTGCCACTAAGCAATAGACGTGAACAGCTGAATTATTTTAATGTTTAACAGAAGAGGTGATCCAGTAACAAGTGAGAAGTTACCTTCACAATTTTACGAAATGACTTGAGTCCCCTACCCAAATAGAAAAATAATTATATTCACTGACCGTTCCGTCGGTTCTTGACATAATATTTGATACATTATGAATGAAAAACACAAGATAACTGTGAGATATTCTGTAAATTTATTGGTTTACGAACCGGTTTTCGGCTGTTACGCCATCATCGGGTAAACATTACAAGTTTAAATTTCAAACATCTTAACTTGCTAGATACATATCTTTCAAAGGAGACTAGTGTTTTGGTTTATAACTAACCTGCGGGAAATAGTACAATTCAAGTTGTGGTGTAAATTCCTGACATTGATAAAATACGTGACAAAATAATAGATTATGACGTTATCCTAAGACATATAAAGTGAAACAATATAAATTGGCTGAAAAATATTGATCAAAACGTATCTTAAACAAGTCCAATGTCTAGAAACATGGAAGCGTTGTGACTATATGTTAAAATTTTGACTGGTTACATTAAACTTGACCGAAAAATCATCTTAAACAGGTCCAATGTCTCGAACATGGAAGCATTGATAAAGTTGAATGAAACATTTGTAAATGTATGTTAAAAACTTTTTTAACTGGTTAAATTAAACTATAGTTACTAGTAAAATAAGACATTAGAGTTTATACGACATAAGCAGTCAAAACAGTTGTGATTACACAAGAATTTTATAACTAGTAAAATAAGGCATTACAATTTATATCTGGTAAGCAAACAAACAGTTCTGTATAAACTGTTTCTTTTGCTGTGGAATACAACTGACAGTGTCGAAGCCATATGAGCGATTCAGCACGAGACGAAAAGTGCTGGCTCTCCAAAGAACCTGAGCACTGAACAGACTTCATCCAGAGCGCGGGTATTCTGTGACACGTGCAGCACACGCCACATGGGGCACAAGCAGAGGCCCGGGGCCACCCTACTGTAGCACACTGTTCACCGCGCTGCTTCAGCTCTATTAAAACGCAAATAAGCTAGTCGTGCTGCTCTGTCTGCCGTGTACGTAAGTAATAACTTTCATATAAGCTGAAAGCGAAACTCTATGTTCAGTCAGTAAACGAGGCGGCGTAGGAAATTTCCATGACGAAGAGGACTATATAATATTACAACTGGCCTTCCAGTCAAATTTCATTCTTCGCACGCGGAGAATGAGCCGCGCGTACTGGAACGCCGTGCTGCGGTGCGCGCGGCCATTCGTCGTCGGGGGTTCGAGTCCCCCTTGGGACATGGGTGTTTGTGCTGACATTAGGTTAGTTTAACTTAATTTAAGTAGTTTGTAAGCTATGGACAAATAATCACGCAATTGAGTCCCATAGATTTACAAACATTGGAACATTTTCATTAATCAACATTATAATCCTTGGAAGAAGTGAAATACGACACGTGACACAATAAAGCGCTAACTGGCTATTTTACTCCAAGAAAGATGCAAACTGTCCTCCACTCAAAACTAATCAAACAACCCACTCTTCAGAGAACGCGCACTTATACATACATAACCTCGGATACTACGCTGTATACTTCGATCAAATTGATAATAAAATCTTTGCACCTGTCAGAAAACGCGGAGATAAGAATTTCTTGCACAGATCGAGACACGAACCAATACCACTTACGATGATTAGCCTGTCACTCCGTGACTGTCTGCTCAATACACTAATCGAATATACATTGTTAAATGACATGTTATTGCAACAAATATTGTCAATAACAGAGTATGAAAATTATTTAACTGCAAGACGTATCCAATCATTATATCACAACAAATAGTGACCATAACGACTGGTTTTAGAGATATCTTAAGTTCACTCAGTTACCTCGATTTACTTTGTAATTGTATATATTTGTAAGACGGAAGTTATTTATACAAAAATCGTCAATTATGTCCTTCCACTCACAGTCAAAAGGCGCAATCGAGCGCAATCACATTTTCGCATTGAACCGTTCTTTCCTTTTCTGCACCCATTTGGACATAGCACACAGGTCAGCAATGACATTATCGAACACTGTCGTCACGTTTTTTTGTTCTCGCACAATCGCGTGTTCAACAACACAACACATTTGGAGTAAAATGGAAAAGAGGTCACGTCGTTTACGTAGAATATGAGGAGCAGCCAACTGTAACAGCACATAAATCCACTGCCGCTCATGGTGCGCGGCTGTCGAGGGACACCAAGGGGTGAAAGTCGGCTGCAAAATGTGCTTCTCAGTTGGACGAGGAAAACATGCGATTCGAGATTCTAAAAGACTTTTCGAAATTCTCATCAGCGTGACTTATCCGCCTGATAGTTTCGTGACGTTTGCTACTTTTATTAAGATGCTGTGTTGAGATGTTTCTGGAAATCTAGTAGGCTGTTTCTAGCTGAGTTATTGGTGATAGTGTTCGGTAATCACAGACTGCTGCAGCTACGCCTTGTTTGAGTGGTGGCCGACTCACTCGTCCGCCAGAACGACATAAAAGCGTCCAGGCGGTACCAGCAACTGTGTCGAGACACGGACGGTATCAGCGAGCGTGCGATCCGCTCCAAGAACCAAACCTCTGTACACGAAATGTTGCTGCTGCTGCCGGCCGCGGTGGCCGAGGTGACTGAGGCGCTCCAGTCACGGTCAGCACGGCCACTACGGTCGGGGGTTCGAATCCCCCCTCGGGCATGGATATTTGTGCCGTCCTAGTTCGTAAGTAGTTCATAAGTAGTTTGTAAGTTTAGGGACTGATGACCCCGTAGTTAAGTCCCATAAGCTTAACAAACATTTGAACATTTTTTTTTTTTTTTTTTTTTTGCTGCTGCTCACGCGATACTTACCAGCCGATTTTGAGAAAACTGACCGGCGAAAAAATTTAATTTTTTAACGTCGTATAGTGTGATAATGATCTGACTTTCTATTCGTTATTCCATATAGTTACTGTGCTATATCAAATTAAATTAGTACTGCGCAAACTTTTGAAGAGTTCGCAGAGGAAAAATCGCGTTGCGTAGACTTTATGTGTGGTTGACTTTAGGACATATAAAGCTCCGGACGAAACTTTACTTAAGGCTGAGAATAGAACGATAACTCCTTTCATTCTCGAGATATAGGGTGTCATATTAGACGGACAGACGCGGAAAGTGCACGCAGTTCTGTCCATGCGGTCTTGCCGGACCTACGAAATGTCACCCATTTTAAGAAAACAGTTTGGTTTGTGGGTCCACATCGAAAGAGTTCAGCTATAAATTCAGACAAATTAAAAGTTCCTATGCAATACCAATTACATTCGCATATCTAATTTCTTTCTTTTTTATTTTTATTTTTTTTTTAATTTTTATTTATTTATTTTTGCTTAAATCTTATGTTTCGTATAATAATTCACAAAACACATGTACACCAATGAGAAAAGCTTGTTTAAGGAACTGTGTTTTAATTTCATATCTATACGAGAATCTGTTTAGTTTACTCAGTTAAAAGTCAAAATTTTTGTGTGTTGTCAGCAATTAGCTGCATATGAAACCAACTTCGCGTGAATAATTCAACCTCACGACATAGTGCAGGAATTTCCTTCACAAATTTATTAAAGGTGGAAAACATGTAGGTATATAATGCTTGGGCCAATTGACAGTGAATCTTTAATGTATTAATTTTAATTTAAGATTAGAAGTAGCACAGAACAGAAGCGAGGATCGCTTCTGGGTTCGTAGTTTTCTGTGAAACTTTTCGTCAGCGGAACACCTCTTCCTGCGTTTCTGAATTCAAATGGAAGTACTATAATGTTTACCTTCCTTCGTGGCTTGTAAAACCACCCTAAAGATCATCACAGTACCCTTATTCAAATCCAAACTTAAGAATATTCGCAATATCTCTTACGTCAGGGAAGCAACGTATAGGAACAACATGGCGCAAAAAAAAAAAAAAAAATCACGTGACTCGATTTCAGCCAATCACGAGCCGCAGAAAGCGACAAGCAGCGCGGAAAAGGATGGCCATACTGTCCTTAGCCGAGAACGGGGAAGGCGCGCCATCTACGTGGGTAGTCTGTGACGGCTCAGAGGCTGGACCCCAGCGTGTCGCTGACCGCCGCTAATCACAGACTGGCAGAGCAGGACAGGCTTCAGCGCCGGTCTCCACAGCATAGGCTGGCTGCTACGACTGAAGGGGGTCATGGCGCTGGGTAGTCTGCTGAAGCGAGATACGTTTTCCATCTTGCCGATAGGAGGATGCCAATCCGTCGTCTCCCAGGACTACACCTCCTTGACAACTGTACGAGGTGCATTCAGTTACAACACCTTCTATTTTTACTTTCACAAACTAACCACATGCAATTTCCCTGAAGCTGCAAACATTTTTCACAACGACGACACGCTGCGTATGCTTCTTCGGAGATCTGTCTTGAGTGATGGAAAATCGCCGATGCAATTGCAGCACGGCTAGTGAATGTGCGACCACGAAAAGTATCTTTTATCGTTGAAAAGAGCCAAAAGTAACTAGCAGCCAGGTGAGGTAAGCAGGGAGCACGAGAAGACACTTCAGATTTGTTGTCACGAACAAACTGCATCGCAGTGTTCGCGCAAGGTGCTGGCACGTGTGCAGCTTCAGCCTGTTCTGGCACAGCATCGCCGCTGCGTCATTTGGAACCCGTAACACGACCACCGTCATTTTTCAGCACTGGCGCAGACCTGAAATTTTTCTGTGGCGGTGAGTCTGTGTGCTTTCATTGATCTGACTGGCGCTTCGTTTGAGGATTGCAAAACGGCATCTACGACTCATCCATTGTCACAAGCTATGCAAAGAAAGTGCCATTCGTGCCATCATAACGTGTCGACACTGCTCGACAACATTCCACGCACACAGTCTTGTGGTCATATGTCAGCATTCCCGGAATGCACCTGAGAGCACATTTCGTATTTTCAGGTCGTCGTAGAGAATTGTACACAGATCGCACAGAGAATGCCAGCTCCGGAGGCGATGTAATCCACAGTTGTTCGGCGACCCTCCACTACAATTTCCTCAAGTCGCTGGGCCACGTTGCCACACTGGCTCGTGCGAGACCGAGATTGTCTCGGTGTGTCGTCACACGGCGTTATGCCTTCTGTGAACTGCAGCACTGACAGACGCGCATCAGCACATCACACTGACGGCGAAAACGAATGATACACGCTGTTCTTATATTGAGAACGACGTCATTTTATGTACCAGTAAGAGTCCTATCTCTCCCCGTTGCCACTAGAGTCTTACGTGCTGAACGGCAATACCGTCTCTATCACGCATTCACAAAGAGTGCGCGTGTATTTTGAAATAAACCACATGTTTCTATCCGTATCCAGACCCGACAGCAGCGCACACGTTACTGTGGGACGGAGGCAAGCTACGGGAAACGTCTAGGTGCGCATCCGTGGCTCCAGTCACAGACAAATATATACAGACGGGAAACCACCGTAAGGGCCCGGTCCCACGCTCAGGGATGCAGGGCGGGGGTGCTGAAGCAGTTCCGTAAGATGTCCCACGATGGCGCTGCGGTCAGAAGCAGCCCTTTAAACCGGCCAGAGCAGGCGGCAGGTAGCGGCTGTCCCCACCACCACCTCCCCTCAAATGCCAGCAAGCCGGACACAACCGTGGCCTCGTGGCAGGCGGCAGGAAGCTCTCCCCTCGGCCTCCCCTCCACGCTACCCTCTGACGTGCGATAGGCGCCCTCAGTAGTGCCTCTAGTGTGGTCTACCGGTACTAAGCCAGGGAACCGCCTGACACCTGCTAGCATCTTACGAAACTACGAGGGGAGCGTCGGACAGTGGTTTAGGTGGGGCTGCTTCTCTGTATATGTTACTCTGTGCTCCAGTGCAGCTTGTGGCACCGGCTGCTCACCGCGCAGCACTTCTACAGCTGTGGAGAGCAGCAGCTGTTGCAATGGCCTGACACTGCCTACAAGACGAGGCCTCACCAGTGGCCGTGTCTGCGAACGCTGGCTGACTGGCCCGCTGCTACGCGACGGTGGGCGTGCCCCAGCGGCCAGCTAGTGAGCTGTCGGCTGCGGCCTTTAGGTATGACGTAGGCACGGCCACTGATGAGGCCTCGTCTTCTAGGCGGTGTTGGTTGGCCGTACCTGGGCTGCATGCTGCACTCTGCCGGCACTCGCCGACGGCCAGCGCGTCACACTGACAAATCTTTCCTCTACCCTTCCACGCTTTTAACTTCTTTTTAAAACAAGGAAATTTCATTTCTACTTAATATTAGCCAAAATATACTTCGGATTTCCATGTTGTTGTTGTTGTTGTGGTCTTCAGTCCGCAGACTGGTTTGATGCAGCTCTCCATGCTACCCACTCCTGTGCAAGCCTCTTCATCTAAGAATATGTTCGGCAACCTACATCCTTTTCAATCTGCTTACTATATTCGTCCCTCGGTCTACCTCTACGATTTTTACCCTACACACTTCCTTCTAATGCTAAGTTGACAATTCCTTCATGTCTCAGAATGTGTCCCAGCAACCTATCCCTTCTCTTAGTCAGAATATGCCAGAAACTCCTTGTCTTCCCAATTCAGTTAAGCACCTCCTCATTAGTTACCACCAGGAAATATCTGGGAGTAAAACTGGACCGTAGTCTGACATTCAAAGATCACTGTCAGGAAGCAAAGCTAAAAGTATCTGCCAGAAATAGTATCATACGCAAACTCACTGGTACCACCTGGGGTTCACGGCCTAACGTGCTCCGTACGTCTGACTCGGCGCTGTGTTTCCCTGCACCGGTCTGGCGCAATTGCACACACTCTAAACTGTTGGATACAGCTCTGAATGAGACTGGACGGATTGTGACTGGCTGCCTGCGACCAACTCGTCACCAACATCTACCGAATCAAGGGTATAGCGCCACCTGACATACGCAGACAAACAGCCGCAGAAATCGAGAAGTAGAAGCAGCAAACCGACCCTAGACATCCCCTGTTCGGTCATGAAGCACAGAGACCTAGGCTGAAGACAAGAAGGAGCTTCACGAACACAACAACAGCTATTCTGACAGCACCTGGAACTCGTCTAACAGAGTTCTGGGTACACTCACTAACCGAAAGTGATAGGAAGAACACTAAAGAGGGACTTGCAGCGGGTTTTCACCTGCCATACTAACGGAAGACGTTAAACAGACGGAGGACAGGAGTGTCGCGGTGTAAGGTGAATTTAAGGGATTGGAGCTTCACCACCGAAGAGGAATTCTGTGAGTGCGACGACCCACAGGACCCACAACATCTGCTGGTCTGCAGGATCCTTGCACCTTACAAGACCTCTACGCTGCAACTGATAAGGACATTAAAACAGCGGAATTATGGAGCTCGCGGTCCATTTAACAGAACGCCAAACGCATATTGTGTTATTAATTTAATGAATTGTATTGCTGCAATGTACTTTTACTTACTGAGTTACACAGTAATCATTTTTTTATCCAAGTCCTGGATACGTAAAATAAATAAATAAATTAGTTAGTTACGTGATCTACCCATGTAATCTTCATCATTTGTCTATAGCACCACATTTCAAAATCTTCTATCATCTTTCTGTCTGAACTCCTTATTGTCCACGTTTCACTCCCATACGACGCTACACTTTAGATAAATGCTTTCAGAAAGGACTTCCTAATATTTAAATTATTATAAGATATCGACAAGTTGTTAGTTCTGCAATTTTGCTATTTGTCTGCACTTGCTTTCTAAGAAACTGGAATTACTATATTCTTCTTGGAGTCTTTGGGTATTTCTCCTCCGTCATACATCTTGCATACCGTGTGAAACAATTTCTTCGTGGCTGGCTCTGCTAACGATAGAAGTAGTTCAAACGGAATATCATCTATTGGACGGTTCTCTGTCAAATTCTTCTCGCGGTATCGAATCTCCTATCTCATCTTCCTCTACTTCGTCTTCTATTTCTAGAATACTGCCTACAAGGTTATTTCGTTTGTACAAGTCCTGTAGATATTTCTTCCACCTTTCAACTTTCTCTTCTTTGCTTAGTACTGGTTTTCCATCTGAGTTCTTGATATTCATAAAGATGTTTTTCTTATCTCCAAATATCTCTTTTATTTTCCTGTAGACGGTATCTATCTTTCCCCTAGTTATACATTCTTCTAGGGTTCTGCATCTGCTTTCTAGCCACTCCTGCTTAGTCAGTCTGCACTTCCTGTCAATCTCATTTTTCAGACGTTTTGCTTGCTTCACTTGCTGAATTTTTATATTTTCTCCTCTCGTCAATTAAGTTCAGTATATCGTGTGTTATCCAGGGATATTTCTATTAGGCCTTGTCCTTTTGCCTATATGATCCTGTGCTGCCTTCACTACCGTATCTCTCAGAGCTACCAATTCTTCTTCTACTGTATTACTTTCCCCCGTTTCAGCCAATCCTTGTCTAACGCTCCCTTTGAAACTCTCAATCACCTCTGGTTGCTTCAATTTGCCTAGGTTCCATCTCCTAACTTTCCATCTCTAATGGCGAAGCTGTTGACGGGACGTTAAACCCTAGGCATACATCCATCCATCTCTTAAATTTAATCTGCAGTAAATTGTGTCAG
This sequence comes from Locusta migratoria, assembly GCA_026315105.1. Classification (NCBI taxonomy): domain Eukaryota; kingdom Metazoa; phylum Arthropoda; class Insecta; order Orthoptera; family Acrididae; genus Locusta; species Locusta migratoria. Next base: position 472,183,482 of record CM048748.1, on the reverse strand, counting down.
AGTCGATATCTGCCCCTAGGTATGTATTTCAGTTTAAAACCTGCTTTCTCAACCTTTGCGTTACCATTATAGAGTGAATCCGGTACCTTCCAGTGTCTCCTGGTCTGTTCCTCGTAAACAGCCTTCTTTCACGATGTCGTAACTTTTATAATTCAGCGTTTCCTGATTTACAATCGAGCGTGGTGTGCCCTTGTGGACTGGGACCTATGGTGAGTCGCAGACACACGGGCTGCAGTCTGCCCGTTATCGGCGGCTTACTGCCGCTGCACACTCCAGCTTTCAGTGTGCAACCGTTTATTTTTTCCGCGATCCGGATTAGGAACAGCTTTAGATAACGGCCGCGTTTTCCGTCGACGGCGATGCGGAGATAAGTGGGATCAGTGAGCGCGATTTCACAAGGCGGCGCAGCTGTGGCGGAAAAGTGCGGCGAGGCGCATCGCGAGGAGCAGCTGGCGGCGGTGTCTGGCGCCGCGAATGGCCGATAAATCAGGAGCGCCACTGACGGCCCGATAGCCGCGCGCTGAGCGCGAGCTCTAGGCGCCGGGCCGGGCTCAGCTGACTGCCTCAACAGCGGGCTGCCGACGGCCGGCTCCAGTGGCGGCGGCGAATTATATACACCAATAATCATTAGGCTATACTAAAATTTTATTAGTATAATATACAAGTCTCATTGCAGTGACAAAAATTACAATAAACAAACACAAAATAGACGAGCTTTTCGGTTTTACGCCTCACTGAATTGTTTTAAGATCACATCATAATTACTACTACCCACTATTTCGGCTTTGATTGACAGTACTGACAACGCAGATAGTCTTCCTTGGCTCATTCTGCTTCTCGAGTAAGTCTTAATCAATTTTAACTTTGAGAAGCTGTACTGAGTGGAACTGTGAGCATGAGTGTTATTGTTATATAAACATTTGGATATACTTCTTCCAAATTGTTTTCTAAAATGCACTGAAGAAGTTGTTTTGCAAGTATTTAACTAAAAATTGCATCAATGCTGCACTCATACGTAAATAAATACGGACAACTAAATAGCTGCCGGCCGGGAATAGCCGAGAGCACTAAGGCGTCAAATCCCACCCTTTGGTACAGATCTTGTATTCGTCCTGTGGTTAAGCTAGATGTAGGTCGTCGCTACATAACCTAGCAGTTGAAAAGCGCCTTTATATAAAGAAAGCTAACATTTTAACAATGTTTTGCGAGGCCCCCTCAGGCGCGAGGCCGTCGGCGGTTGCCGACGTCGCCGACGCCTAGAGCCGCCACTGGCCGGCTCCCTCTGGGCACTTCACGGCCAGCACTACATTCAGTTCTTATTTCGTTTTGGCCCACTTTAGGTTACGGTAGTAACACTAAAAGTGGGCCTTTGCGCTCGAAATTTAAATGAAAATAACGGCTTAACCATTCATCCGACACGAAAACTGAATAACCGAATTTGTAGAGGAGACAATTCTCTGCAACTTTGCCCTCTTATGTTTTTCTCATATCTCGAATCAAATGTTTGTAGACCTTATGGGACTCAACTACGGGGTCATCAGTCCCTAAACTTACAAACTACTTATCAACTAGCTTATCCTAAGGACGGCACAAATATCCATGCCCGAGGGGGGATTCGAACCCCCGACCGTAGTGGCCGTGCAGACCGTGACTGGAGCGCCTCAGTCCCCTCGGCCACCGCGGCCGGCGACAGTCATCGGATTCCGGAAAGGCACCGAAAATGTCCATGTGGATATGACGAAACCGGCCTGACAACGAGGTGAATTTGCCAAAAACGGGAGTGTTTTGTTGGCTGACTTTCGCTCCTTCGCAAGGTAAACAGCTTCCACACCATGTCCTGCAATCGTGCTTGATATTCAGCCAGAGAAACCAGTCCATGAGCATTTTTGTTGTAGCTAAAATACTGGGATGCACGAATGAATGAATCGCATAAAAAGTTTGGCGACGCAAGGTGGCAGCAATCAAAGGGAGTGATTTCCTAGTAGATTAGTCGCAGATGACTTTCGTGGAGAGTCCGTGGACCAGACGGAGTTCGAAGCGGAGGGAGGTTGATTCGTCAACTAAGATAGTTTCGATCTCAGGATCCGACACTTTGTGTCTTGCAATAGCATCATAGTCTATCCGATACCTGATGGCGCTCACTCTAGAAAAGTAATCCTCGACCACATGATCAGCCCCACGGATGTAGCGGACATCTGTTGAGAACTGTCAGATGAGATCCATGTTGCGAAACCGTCGGGAGAGGGGGCGGGGGAGGGGGTAGGATTGCGAAATGTGTCTGTAAGGGGCTTGTGGTCGGTATAAAGCGTGAAGGGCCTTCGATGTCTTCCCGAAAGTGTTTGACGGCAGCATACAAGCGAAAAGTTCTCTGTCGAACAACGACCACTTGCGTTGTTTGTGGAGGGGTCATTTTTTTAGAGAAAAATGTGAGTGGTTGTGGTTCACCATCGACGTGTTGTTGGCACCGCCAACTCGCTTGCATCTGCAGTGATGGGTAGCTCAGCGTCCGGCGCGGGCTGTGAGAGACAGGGCGGTTTTGGAGTTCTCAAATGCTGTGTTAAGTTACTCCGTCCTCACGAGCTTGTGCGAGCCTAAGGTATCCTTGCCACCTAAAGAGCTTGAATAAACACAGCGTGCGGAATGTGGCACCTATTGAAATTAAGCATACCGAGGAAACAGCGCAATTCACCATAATCTTATAGAGGTGGCAAGCTGAGGATAATTTCCACACGCGAGCTCTCTTATGTTTTTTTCATATCTCTTATCGTTTCAGAGATATTTGCAAAAATAACGGCGATTTTGGGATGTATGTCTGTAAGTCTGTCTGTCTGTCCGTCTGTCTGTCCGTAACGTGTTCCCTGTTTTTAAGACGAACCGCTCAACCGATCAGCACCAAATCTTGCACACATAATTGTAGGCCGCCAGAGATCAGAACCTCCCTTTTTCGAATTTTTTGGACAAAAAATACGGTAGTAATAAAAGAAAAAAAAAACAGTTTGTAATATAATTGTAATTGCATATGAACCGTTCATCTAACACGAAAATTGAATAACTTAGTTGGCAGAGGGGAAAATTCTCTAGAACTTCACTCTGTTATGTTTTTTTCATATCTTGCATCGTTGCAGAGATATTTGCAAAAATAACGGCGATTTGACGATGTCTGTCTGTCTGTAACGTGTTCCCACTTTCTAGGTCGAACCGTTCAACCGATCGACACCAAATTTTACATTCATATTTGTTGGCTACCAGAGATCAGAACCTCGCTTTTTGAAATATTTCGGACAAGAAATACCTTAGTAATACCAATAAAAGCCGTTTGTAACGTAATTTTAATTGTAAATAAACTGTTCATCTGACGCGAAAATTGAATAACCGAATTTGTAGAGGAGAAAATTCTCTAAACTTTGTTCCCTTATGTTTTTTTCATATCTGGTATCGTTTGAGAGATATTTGCAAAAATAACGGAGTTTTGACACCCTCCATTGAATTAACGAAAGCCAGCCGTTCGCAGATGTCACGTGACATTCTTCGCCCAGAACTCTGTGGCATACGTCATCTTGCGTTGCGTATTTGATGATTTTCTTATTGTAACTTGCACTTTGTCATTTCAAAGCAATGGCGCACTGAAGAAATAACAAAAGACGCGTCCTTCGTACGATATATAATAATCTAGTGTCTACAAATGCCATATTAGCATCAGTTAACAACGACCATGAATACCATGAAATTAAAGAATACATCTTCCAATGGTCAGCTATAGCATAGTGGGCAATGCGTTGGACTGTGAAGCTGGAGGTCAGTGGTTGGAAACCCGCCACTTTCTAAAGTTTTTTTTCCTAAAAAGGTTTCAGACATTCTTATTAATTAATTTTTTATTATTTTGGTCGAAAATGTTTGCAAAAACTTATAAAACTTCAAATCTAAAGTGGGCCGTAAAACACGACAGTGCGATTTTTCTTTTCCGATGTTGGAAGGATTGGCCGTCGACTTTTATTGCATCGTTTGCAGGAAACGCCAGCGTTATCTGGCGCATGTTTGTCGGTCTATTACCTCAGATAGTGCACGCATGATGGCTCCTTTATTTTCCTTTTCCACAGAGCCACAAGGATCAGTCTTGGGGTCACTTTTATTGTCCTTGACTGTGAAAGATACGAGGTGACAATTTCTGAATTATATGGAAATAACGTAAATCAGTTACAAATTAACGTCAGCAAGTTGCAAACGTCGCTACAGATATTCAGATTTCAGTTCATTCGATACGTCTGACTTGCATGTAGCGCAGGGGAATAGCGAAATTCTGCGTGACTCACCGTGGTGTTGGAACACTGACGCTGTCAGTGACCTCCTGAACGGCTGTTTTCACCTCAGCATTGGTATTGGGGTTATGGCTGTACACATTGTTTTTAATACAGCCTCACAGAAACGAGCCGCAAGTGTTCGCATCCGGAAGTGGTTCACGCCAGCGGCCTCTGGTCCCCATAGGACTATTCGATGGGGTCGATCCCCGTCTTACATGAAGCACATATTGTCGATGTGAGGGTCACTTTGGGGATCGACGACCTTGACTACCGTTGTGCAGTCGCTGTGCCATCGCAACGATTACTCCGTGCCTGGACACTGCACGCCGCACTGTCGCCGTTGAGGGTGGACACACTTCATACAGATTCTCCGCCCCCAAATGCGCCCACTTGCTTACTGACGAACCCATGCAAATGAAAGTGAGCTTATTTGCTAAACATGCTAACTGCCACGACGACCCGCGTCCTAACGTAAACCAGCTTTCAAATATATATATATATATATATATATATATATATATATATATATATATATATATATATATATATATAAAGAAGTGCTTGAAAATGGGATCTTTCGTGTGTGAACTATTCTGGGGCGGACAGACAGACTTTCGGATCAAACATCTACCATACCTCAGTTCTGCACTGGGAGTTAAAGATAGCTCCCTGTGAGAGCTACCCTCTGCTGTATAGGCAATACAAGATACGTTGAGCGTTAACCGTGTTGTAACAGGTAAAGACTGAAATGTCAAGAGTGCCATGGGCAAAGGGACTTATCGACTGCAGAGGCTGCCAACGTTCAGTCATGGATGCTCCATACGCACGCTTCACCAGCAACTATGACGCATTATACAGAGGCTCAGTCAGACCCATACATACGCACGCACGTATGCGCACACACACACACACACACACACACACACACACACACACGCGCGCGCGCGCGCGCGCGCGCGCGCGCGCGAAGAAGTAATGCCTCGACCATCGTATTACTTTGACGACCCCGGTGTCGTGTTAACTTGTGCTGGTAACCACATGACATAACAATGAACAGTGTTAAGGGCAGCCCCCTCACAAACAGCCAAAGCAGTGCTCATACCCCTGCCACGTCCCAACCAAACCTACAGTTACATATCTGACACATCCTGCTTATAAATTTAAAAACTACAGATGCACGCAGACACAAACACGCACACACATTGATTTCAAAGTAATTAATTAAAACAAGACCTTGCCAACGCTTACAAACCAGATGAGACAAAAGAACATATTGACACTGTAGTGAAGTGTTGAACAAACCGAAAGGCATTCCAATAAATAACCGGCTGAGGAGCAAACTTTAAGCATGTGCGGAAAAAGTGAAGTGGTAAGAAATGAAACGGAAACAAAAAAGATACAAAATAAAGGAAATTTACCATGTACAATGAAAAAAAACGCACATCACAAACCGACCAACCCCACGCAACAAGACCTAAAAAACAGCAGTGCGGCTTAAGGCAGAGGCGACAAGGGCGTCAGCAGTTTAAAAAACGTTTAACGTGCACAACAAGTGAGGGAGCCGTTTTCAACTCGTATATTCTGCGCGAATTGTACAAACCTGCGTATCATTTACAGAACCACAGAAGATAAAAGCAAAACGCGTCTGGTGTAAAATAATTGTCTTAAGTCCAGTTAGCAAAAGACGAAAAATTTATCTTTAGTTATCTTTCGCAGCTGTTGCTGAAGATTAGAGTTTCTTTGTGATTTAATGACATTTAATGGATCACTTCAAAACGCCGGGGCTCAATTGTTAAATGAAAAAAAAAAAACAAAAAAAAATGCTTGACATACCGGAACGCGTTCCAGCCCGCTGTGTGAGGATCAGAAGAATGTAACTCCATTTCAGATACTTCAAAGGAGAGACGAAAAAAGATATTTTAAAATGAAAATTTCCTGTTTCAATGACGTAATATAAATTTTATTGAAAATAAGTTTATATTGAAACTTCCTGGCAGATTAAAATTGTGTGCCGGAACCGGGACTCGAACCTGGGACCTTTGCCTTTCGCGGGCAAGCGCTCTACCGACTGAGCTACCCCGACACGACTCACGATGCCGCCTCACAACTTTAATTCCGCCAGTACCTCGCCTCCTACTTTCCAAACTTCACAGAAGCTCTCTTGCAAACACGCAAGACTAGCACTCCTGGAATAAAGGATATGGTGGAGACATGGCTTCGCCACAGCCTAAGGGATGTTTCCAGAATGAAACTTTCACTCTGCAGCGGAGTGTGCGCTGATATGAAACTTCCTGGCAGATTAAAATTGTGTGCCGGAACCGGGACTCGAACCTGGGACCTTTGCCTTTCGCGGGCAAGCGCTCTACCGACTGAGCTACCCCGACACGACTCACGATGCCGCCTCACAACTTTACTTCCGCCAGTACCTCGCCTCCTACTTTCCAAACTTCACAGAAGCTCTCTTGCAAACACGCAAGACTAGCACTCCTGGAATAAAGGATATGGTGGAGACATGGCTTAGCCACAGCCTAAGGGATGTTTCCAGAATGCAACTTTCACTCTGCAGCGGAGTGTGCGCTGATATGAAACTTCCTGGCAGATTAAAATTGTGTGCCGGAACCGGGACTCGAACCTGGGACCTTTGCCTTTCGCGGGCAAGCGCTCTACCGACTGAGCTACCCCGACACGACTCACGATGCCGCCTCACAACTTTACTTCCGCCAGTACCTCGCCCTACTTTCCAAACTTCACAGAAGCTCTCTTGCAAACACGCAAGACTAGCACTCCTGGAAGAAAGGATATGGTGGAGACATGGCTTAGCCACAGCCTAAGGGATGTTTCCAGAATGAAACTTTCACTCTGCAGCGGAGTGTGCGCTGATATGAAACTTCCTGGCAGATTAAAATTGTGTGCCGGAACCGGGACTCGAACCTGGGACCTTTGCCTTTCGCGGGCAAGCGCTCTACCGACTGAGCTACCCCGACACGACTCACGATGCCGCCTCACAACTTTACTTCCGCCAGGTCCCAGGTTCGAGTCCCGGTTCCGGCACACAATTTTAATTTGCCAGGAAGTTTCATATCAGCGCACACTCCGCTGCAGAGTGAAAGTTTCATTCTGGAAACATCCCTTAGGCTGTGGCGAAGCCATGTCTCCACCATATCCTTTCTTCCAGGAGTGCTAGTCTTGCGTGTTTGCAAGAGAGCTTCTGTGAAGTTTGGAAAGTAGGAGGCGAGGTACTGGCGGAAGTAAAGTTGTGAGGCGGCATCGTGAGTCGTGTCGGGGTAGCTCAGTCGGTAGAGCGCTTGCCCGCGAAAGGCAAAGGTTCCAGGTTCGAGTCCCGGTTCCGGCACACAATTTTAATCTGCCAGGAAGTATCATATCAGCGCACACTCCGCTGCAGAGTGAAAGTTTCATTCTGGAAACATCCCTTAGGCTGTGGCTAAACCATGTCTCCACCATATCCTTTCTTCCAGGAGTGCTAGTCTTGCGTGTTTGCACGAGAGCTTCTGTGAAGTTTGGAAAGTAGGAGGCGAGGTACTGGCGGAAGTAAAGTTGTGAGGCGGCATCGTGAGTCGTGTCGGGGTAGCTCAGTCGGTAGAGCGCTTGCCCGCGAAAGGCAAAGGTCCCAGGTTCGAGTCGCGGTTCCGGCACACAATTTTAATCTGCCAGGAAGTTTCATATCAGCGCACACTCCGCTGCAGAGTGAAAGTTTCATTCTGGTAAGTTTATATTGTTCCACTGAAACAAGAAATTTACATCTTAAAATACCTTTTTTCGTCTCTTTTGTGAAGTAGCTGATATGGAGTTACGTTCTTCTGATCCTCACACATCAAATTAAGCTGTGGTCGTAAGTCGAGAAATTATGTTGAAAATGCGCAAATAAGTGTAAACAAGTGAAATTGGGTAATCGTAAAACGGTTATTTTTCTCAAAAATGCTAGTTTTGAGGTATAAATTGACGGGATGGAGTGTCACAATGTTAAACTAAAAACACAATATTCTTAATCTAAATAATATAAAATTTAATCACCATTTCCCTTCATCATTGCTCGACAGATTTGGTTGTTCTTTTCATTATCTATTTTTTATTTTTATTTTGCGCCTTCGTAATTCTCAGGACAAGGTTTGTATTAAATAAATTTTTTGGGAAATTACCGGAAAATTTGAAAAATATCGATGTGCTCATACATATCTATAGAATCGTACCGATCTCGATGAAATTTTATTCGCTCGACGTTCAAAACAAAAGGAAGCTCACTGTCTACATAAATTTTCGTACATTCCATTGTGGAGGGTAATTTACTTGTGGACTTTAACAAACTCTATCGTTTGGCTCTGATCTTGATGAATTTTTGCACCAAGAAGCAGCTCACTGCGTGCATAAAATTTCCAGCGGTGCTAATTCTACGTCTTTACTCTAATGTTAATGAAATTGCCTTGAAATTGATGAAATCGCAATGAAGTTATCATGAGGGTTGCTTCATGTACATGGAAGTGTTTGAAACTTCAATTTGCTTCATTGTACATATTTTTTTAAGAAACGCAGTTTTTGATGAATGTATAATTTATAAGTAAAACATTAGAAAAATTATACAAAATTTTGTTGAAAATTTCTAGGTGCTTCTTTGCACATAAAATGAAGCTGCTGAGTTGTGTTGCGCTAGTGGAGAAGTCAAGTTGACGGGACCAGAGCCACTACATTCGTAGGTTTGCAAAAATGATCCACATTCGATACATTTTTACTCATATCCAGAAATACAATAATTGCTTTAAAAAGATCTCTTTTAGCGCAACAAAACTTATACGACACAATTTTATGCTTACTTTGAAAGTAAGTGTAATGGGAAACAACAAACTTTTACCACCATGTGGAAGAAGGCACATGAGGGATTAGGAGGCATAGAAAGATACGGGAGGGAAGAGAAAATGGGAAGGGAGAGGGGGCAAGCAGTTTGATAGGTATCTGCAACTGCCATACGTATTTAGCAATGGCAAAGTATTGACAGGTTCGCTAGTATTTTATGGATAGGACTAAGAGATCGCTCACATTTATCCACTCCTGTAAAAACGATAACTGAATGGAAAAGCTATGTTCGATTTTGATTAACAAATCTGCGATAATCCAGTCTGCGTCTTCCATTCATGATTAAAAATTCGCTTTCGTGTTAATTATGAACCTTTTTAAAATTACGATGTAAACGATCATTTGTACTTCTGATTCGCAACGCAGATTTACGTATAAAATACACGACAGACTGTCGACAGTATCACGGCAAAATAATTGAGACCTGCAGAACGAATGAAGTGCCTTCGCAGGCGCAGTTGCAGGCCTCTAGCATGAGTATATAATTCTGACTGCCGTACTTGATAGTTCAAGATAACATCTGCCCCGTAGAAAAGAATGTACTTACATACAGTTCTCGAATCAATGATATACAACTGCGAACGTTACGGAAGTGTCCATGGCAGAAAGCGAACTCTCAGTGACTGACAAAACAGTCGGCGGTAGTGATCTGCGGCTGTGCGTGCCCTCACAACATTTGCTGTCATTGCTTTCCGCCTCTGCTCTGCTCTCTTCACGCAGTTCAGTATCTGATCATTCAAGAAACAAGTTTGGAGCTGTGTCCTGTTAAGTTCTGGAGTAACGCCAGCGCTCCTCTCTGCTCCCTGTTGTTACTCTCCCTCATCTTCTTTTTGTGTAAATCGCGCCACATACTCTTATATTCATCTACATCTACATCCACACTCCGCCAGCCACCCGACGGTGTGTGGCGGAGGGTACCTCGAGTACCACTATCAGTTCTCCCTTCTATTCCAGTCACGTATTTTTCGCGGGAAGAAAGATTGTCGGTATGCCTCTGTTTGGGCTCTAATCTCTCTGATTTTATCTTCATGATCTCTTCGCGAGATATACGTAGGAGGGAGCAATATACTGCTAGACTCCTCGGTAAAGGTATGTTCTCGAAACTTCGACAAAAGCCCGTACGGAGCGACAGAGCGTCTCTCCTGCAGAGGCTTCCAATGGAATTTATCGATCATCTCCGTAACTCTTTCTCGATTACCAAATGACCCTGTAACAAAGCGCGCTGCTCTCCGTTGGATCTTCTCTACTTCCTCTATCAACGCCACCTGGTACGGATCCCACACCGGTGAGCAGTATTCAAGCTGTGGGCGAACAAGTGTACTGTAACCTACTTCCTTTCTTTTCGGACTGCATTTCCTTAGTATTCTTCCAATGAATCTGTCTGGCATCTGCTTTACCGACCATTGATTTTATATGGTCCTTCCATTTTAAATCACTCCTAATGCATACTCCCAGATAATTTATGGAATTAACTGCTTCCAGTTGCTGACGTGCTATAGTGTAGCTAAATGATACAGGATCTTTCTTCCTATGTACCCGCAGTACATTACACTTGTCTACATTGAGATTCAATTGTCATTCTCTGCACCATCCGTCAATTTGATGCAGATCCTCCTGCATTTCAATACAATTTTCCATTGTTGCAACTTCTCTATATACTATAGGTTCATCCGCAAAAATCCTCTGTGAGCTTCCGATGTTATCCACAAGGTCATTTATAGATAACATTAATAGCAACGGACCCACGACACTCCCCTGTGGCACACCTGACATCACTTTTACTTCAGAAGACTTCTCTCCATTGAGAATGACATCCGCATTCTGTTATCTAGGAACTCCTCAATCCAATCATACATTTGATCTGCTAGACCATAAGTTCTTACTTTGTTCATTAAACGTCTGTATATCATCACATTCATTTTTCTCCTCCCTATTTCAGTCCTTTGTCGATTTTCACTGCTGCTAGCTCTCGTAATAAAAAATCTGCTTTATTATAAACCTGATACTTTTGTATAAAATGTCTAGCAGTCCACGGCTTGACTCGCACAGCAAACTGTGAAATTTTACTTCGAAATGAAAACCTGTTGGTTGCAGTGTTGTTCATTAACGCCTAATGACAGTCTGCCTGGTGTGACTCTGTTCACTGACTTCATGGCATCGGAACGTTAATAAGATATCCGCAGGTATGTTTCCTATTCTGTAGTTTTCATAACATCCTTAAAAACAGGTGTGTTACTCGCAGACACGAAATGAGCCCAAGTTTACTTTTGTGTCCCTGCCTCGTCGCCGCTTTTGTGTCTCGTTTCCGTCCTAGGTGTCGGTGGCCGAGTAGAAAGACCGATACAGGAATAAAGGATGCACGCTTGTGCAGGTAGGAGGTGACCAGCCAGTGGGACAGCAGAAACTAGAAACACTAGAGTAAATTAGAACGAGATATATATATTAACTTTTACATAGCTCAGTACTGCAGAATGCTGATACATAGTTGAGCTAGAGGCGTGCCTAGTGCCTATCCGATAGCCAAATCTTCACTGGTGCCTATCTGATTCCGAAGTGTTAACTGGTTCCTATCTCAGTCCCAAGTGAACGATGTCGTTCAGAGGTGGCCACGAGCGGGATCGCAGCAGAGGGCGCTCGTGGCTGACGTCGTAAGAACGCCGCGCCGTGCGTGCATGGCGGCGCGCGGCGAAAGTAAGTGGCGCGCACTTCATACTTATGCGACACCACATTTACAATTTGCAGTCACAGGCAGGAAGCATGCCGCGCGGGAGTAGCCGAACGGTCTGGAGCGCCACTTTACGGATCGCGAGGCCTCCCACGTCGGAGGTTCGAATTCTCCCTCGGGCATGGATGTGTGTGTGTTTGTGTGTGACTGTGTGTGTTGTCCATAGGTTAGTTTAACGAAGTTTGTAAGCTAGGGACTAAGAACCCAGCAGTTAAGACCCCTAGATTTACAAACATTTGAGCATTTCATTTGCATGAAGCGGGCTTGGTGTACTGAAAATTGTAAGGATGGGCTTATTTCGTGTCTACGAGTAACACTGCTCTCTATAAGGATTTTACGAAAACTACAGAAATGCAAACATATCTACGCACATCTTATTAACGTTCCAAAGTCACGAAGCCAGCGAAAGGTGTCACATCATTCAAAGTGCCTTATAATCTGATCATGTCCTGCTATTACGTCGAAACAACTCTGCAACCACCACAGTTTTCATTTCAAAGTGAACTTGATATTTTTGTTGTTGCTTACCAAGTATGAATATAAGCTGTGTGAATGTTTTACTTTTTTACCTCTAGTCTACTAGTTGAAATTTTAAATTTTGGTATAACATTGCAACCGAAATACATACAATGGAAAATATGTCAAATGCCTGCCTACAACTAAGAAATATACTAAAGACCCAAATGTTCCCAGATTAAATAAATGAACGTGTTATAGTTGGTTCGATGTAGCCCTCGATGCTACTGTATACTGTGCAAGCCTCTTCATGTCTCAATAAGAGCAGCGTGCTTACTCTCTCTCTCTCTCTCTCTCTCTCTCTCTCTCTCTCTCTCTCTCTCTCTCACACACACACACACACACACACACACACACACACACATACACACACACACACACACACACACACACACACACAATTTCCTCCAATAGTAATTTGACGATTCCTTGATGTCTCAGAATATGACGTATCAGTCAGCAACCTCCTTTAGTCAAGATTATTAACACGTTCGAGACGATTGACTGATGATTTGTTGTTTTCACTTGGTCCTGACTTCTTTTGTGACGTAAATTGAACCCTACGTAGCCAACAATACGATATATACCAAGTAAAGAAATTGATATCATCATACCACTATAATTTTGACGTCACGTCACAGCGGCGTGCGCAGGCTGCTAGGATAGATAGTGGCAAACCCGGAAAACAAACAACCATTTCCGAACCTCTATCTATATCGCAAATTGTTGTGTTCCAGTTTGAATTCATATTCTGAACGGTATATTTCGTATTTTGATTTATTTTGTAACGTTTTACTTCTCACGGGATATTCCCGTTCAAATTTAGACACATTTTTTATCTCCATTTCACAACCCGCCATCCTATCCGTTAAATTATTTACTTGAGCTGTAGTTGCCTTTTCAAAATTATCTTGTCGTTGCACTGTCTTCATTACATAGCTGTTCAATTCGTGTTTACCTTTTCCATTTTATTGTCTAAATTTACCTGTAATGCACTGACTTTATTATTAACAGAATCAACTTCCTCCCCTATTTTGCCCACTTCTGTCTTCACACCCTTTAATAATGATTCTACCATTCCATGCACTTTGATTTAAATTTTTCCAAATTAAATTTTATAGTCTCAATATTACTAGTCAATTCTGCCCTCATACTTTCCATGTTTGCTTGAACTTTGTTCAAACCCCTGCTTTTAATTCCGATTTTACTTTACCAACTTCTGATTTTACATTACACAAATCTGCTTTTAATTTTGATTTTACATTACTCACTTCTGATTTTATACCACCCAAATCTGCTTTCAAGCCGATTATCCACATGTAAAGTTCCTGCTGCATCATCTTTATTCGTAGCAGCTGGGCTACCAGCTGAACTACAGCTCTCCCCATATACATTTACTCCCTCAGAAATCGGGCTAGCACATTCGCTAATATTTTTGGAGCCACGCAATTACCTACATTTCGTTAACATAAGATTCAACCCCAGACTCACTCACATTTTCGTCATCGACGTTGGTACTTAACTTTTCTGCCACGGTGCCGCTGCCGCTGCCGCCGATGTATGTCGACTGCCTCCTGGAACTGCCGCCGTGTAGTACTCGGAGCCGATCGCCGCTGTTGACTGCACCTGTGTCCGCGATGTGAAGTTCTGCGCCAACGTAACTCGCGCTCCACTTCTTCTCCGGTACGAATATCGAGTCCTATTCCTCTGCTAACCCCGTATTATAACAGGTACTAAACTGCTGCTGTACTACAAAGCTCTGAGCCCCCACACATCACTCAATATGCATTTGTCTTGGCTTCTAAATGAGTGTAATGCAAAATTTACAGAACTATTCGCGCAGAATTTTACTAAAACCGGACAAAAAATCTGTGATTAATTTCTCATCCCGGACGAGCCACCATTTTCGATCTTCCTACCGGTACTCACCAATAAGAATTGGGCAATACATAACTCAGGGTAGTAAAAGGTTTATGGCTCGTTGTCTCTGATCATAGGGATGAGTGACGTCTGTCAGCTTCTATGCCCTAAACAGCTATCCAAACTACTTAAATAAGATAAATAATTAATGTGTATTTTAGACAGTCAATCAATTTGCAGATGATGTCACTAAAAGTATATTTAAACACACATAGTCAGCCGCGGTGGCCGTGGGGACTGAGGCGCGCCAGTCACGGTCTGCACGGCCACTACGGTCGGGGGTTCGAATCCCCCCTCGGGTATGGATATTTGTGCCGTCCTTAGTGTTAGCTAGTTTTAAGTAGTTTGTAAGTTTAGGGACTGATGACTCCGTAGTTATGTCCCATAAGCTATACAAACATTTGAACATTTTGAACAAACATAACCAACAAAATGGATTCTAAGATAATGTTTAGAAGATAGTTATTCAAGAAGTAATTTTTATAAATGCAGTTTATTGCTCTTTTTGTATATGAAAATGCGGAGGTGGTCCTACTTTGTACACCGGAAAATAACTGAATATTTCCCCAACTATTGTTCATGAGAGTCGCCGCGGTGGAGTAGCCGAGCGGTCTAAAGCTTCTCGCGCGGTTGCTTGCCGTGGAGGTTCGAGTGCTCCCTGGGGCATGGGTGTGTGTGTTGTCCTTAGGTTAGTTTACCTAGGTTTAAGTAGTTTGTAAGCTACGGACTGATTACCACGCAGTTTGGTCCGATAGATTTACAAACATTTGAACATTTTTTTTTTTTTTTTTCATGAGAGTCACAATAAGTATCACACGCACTTGAGAGTAAATGTTACAAATTATCACTCGTGAATTAATGAAGTTCATCGAACATTGCAGTTCCAAATTAATCTGCGATTACAGTATTTGTTATAAAACACAGTTTGTTATCACACGATTATACGATTGCTGAATTATCACAGTTCCACAGCCCTACTACCGTGCATAGTTTACCACTTTTCACCATAGAATAAGTTCTGCAGTCACACTCTCGAAAATTTTCTATGTCCACACATGCCAATATCTTCAAATCACAAGTTCGTAACGTGGCTTCCTACCGCCCAGTGACAACCTCTCGCCGGCCGCGGTGGCCGAGGGGACTGAGGCGCTCCAGTCACGGTTTGCACGGCCACTACGGTCGGGGGTTCGAATCCCCCCTCGGGCATGGATATTTGTGCCGTCCTTAGAATTAGTTAGTTCATAAGTAGTTTGTAAGTTTAGAGACTGATGACTCCGTACTTAAGTCCCATAAGCTTAACAAACATTTGAACATTTTTTTGAATAACATAGAAGCTGCTTAATTATTTACGAGCTGATTATATACACTCTATTTTCAGCACATTGCTCCTCTTCCACTTTCAAATTACTGCGAACCTACTCATTTTACTTCTTCTGCAATTGTTTTCGTAGTTTAATTGCTAAATCATAACAATTGTAGTTTATAAGTAGTTTGTAAGTTTAGGGACTGATGACCCCGTAGTTAAGTCCCTTAAGCTTAACAAATATTTGAACATTTTGAACAACCTCTTACCACCGTGTCCAAGTTACGAGTCCCCTCCTAAGCGTGAGAAAGCGTGCTCTACCTGCTCCCGAAATAGTATCCTTTCGCGAATCCTAACGCCTAATCTTAAAAATACAATTTCCCTTCCAAAATATTATACATTGGAATATCAGAGAATTAAATGCTTTGACCACCTCCCTACAAATGTTGTTTACATTTAACAAACAAATATATATTTAACAATACTAAAATCGGTCTAGACTGAAGCTCTTTGCTCAGGTAACTATTAAGCGTGGCGTCTCACTGTTCAAATATACTACCGCTGTCGAATTATAGTCACGCAATTAATATTTAATTTATCATGGTTTTTTATACAGATATATTCAGTTCTTGTCCACAAATACTTATAATTCTTTATATATAAATTATCTACTACATATCTACTATTTTTAGTCGGCCGTGAAATATTTAAGAGGCAGTCTACAACATGAAACGAATGTTAGTAAGAATAATATTAAATATTGTGACATGCATATATAAATGTAATGCGCTTTGCTGGGTTCATGTTTTGTGTTTCTGTGGTGGAATCTATGTTCTGGCACAAGAATATGACTACCTCAACAAAAAGCAGAACAAGAGAGTAAAACAAAGTTTATTGAAAGAATAACGTGGTGCGTCTTATAAGATACGTAGCGTGGTGCAATACTCCCCATTTGCTTCTTAAACTGTTACTGATAAACACTACGTATCAATAATTGTAAATATAAGTCTTATTATTATTATAGTACTGACATTTATCGGATTGTTATCTGTAAGGGATATTGAAATTGTAATTACGGCGTTTGATTCTCCCAAGTCTCCTGAATCCATTCATATAATTATATTTGGAGTATGATCATTCACTGATTTTATATTGACTTTTAGAATGACGTGTGAGGCTATATCGTATTTCAATTGCAATCTGGGATAGCCGCCCTCGGTCATCCTGACTGCCGTTTATTGTTTCCGAGCAGATTAGGGTTTTCCTAACGACCTGTTTTCCATTCACTAGGACAAAACTGTTAGCCGGCCGGCTGGGGAACCGAACAGCTTGCCAAAACGTGCTTTTCATGTGTAGACAATCAGCTTCCCCCTTTATCTTTACTGTAACAATACTTACAAAAAGCACAACAACTGTTTATAACCTGATCTAGCAGAAAGATAAAGCCGAAATAATGTAAAAGTTATTTATTCCACTAGCTGCAAGTAACCAGCTTTGCCCGATGTTAAAATAAGGTTTTCTGTAGAAGCGTACAAAACCGTTTATTTACTTGTAATAAAAGGGTACATTATAACCAACTTGCATGATTTCCTTTCTTTTTTTGGGGGGGGGGGGGGGGGAGGTATGGTTCATTATCACACGGCTTAGAATAGGCACATGACCAGAGTGAGATTGGGATGGAACGAAGCCTGTTTAAGAACTTTCCCCATGTAATTTTGTGTACATGTTTCCAAATATCACGTTATTTGGTTATCTGGATCTTGAGTTATAAGGGAATAGACAAACAGATAACAAATGTGTCTTATATGTATAGAGATTGCAATCGAAGTCTGTAAGTAAAGTAATCTCCCCCATGCACCGAACGAAATTTTATATAGACAGTAACCTTCATATTGTTTTGAAGGTCAAGTGTACAAAGTTTCATGAAGATCGGATCAAAACTGTGGATTTTGGTGAAACCCATACGTACCCTCGACCATGCACTGAAAGAAATTTTATGTAGACACTGACCTCCTCTTGTTTTGAAGGTCAATTGTGCAAAATTTCATCAAGATCAGCGGACACATTGAAAACGCACTTTCACTTTTTTCTCACATTTTCCGGTTGGTTTTCCAAAAACTGGAACGAAACCTGTTTATGAACTTTCCCCATGTAATTTTGAGTACGTGTACCAAATTTCACGTTATTTGGCTGTCTGGTTCTTGAGTTATAAGAGAACAGACATACAGACAACAAATGCGTCTTACAAGTAAAGAGATGCCACTGAAGATGCCTTGCAAGTAATATTTTTGTCGCATAAACGGTTGATAAAAAGCAAATTTTACGTGGCAATATAGGAAGTAACTGAGGGAAAGGACAGCAAAGAAGTAATAATGTTAGTCGTACTAATTTTTGGAGGGACTGGGGAGGCCGGTACGTGCGGGAGATGTGCATGTGTGAGCTACTGGGGAGCGTGGCAGGCGAGGTAGTGCGAGGTGAAAGGTCGGGGTGAGAGTTTAAATAGAGAAAGTTTAATTTTTTTAAACTCACAACCACCAACTGCGAACCAAATTCCTAAACATGCAAAACACCTGGAACTGTGATTGCTACTGTTTGACTCGTTTTCTAGGGGATGATACCACACGTTCGCAGCTTTTCTTCCCTGCATATGATTAACAAAAAAATTCATAATAAAGTCAAGTTCATGTAAGAAACGGGTGTACTAACTATTATTTTTGAAAACACGTGAAAGTTGACTTTATGTTGTTTATTACACCATATTAAAACCCTGTGGCTGTTACGTCTGTACGTCGACACATTTACTTGATAAATGTTATAGCTCGTGAGCCCCCAGACAAAATGAATATTTGTCGCAAATTGTTTTCACACCATGTGCCTGTCTCAAACACCGTTTACGTTCATGCCTATGCGACGACACGTGTTACATTAACAAAACACAGTCACTTTAATTTAGTGCGATGCACACCTTGTTCCACCGACTAAATATTCACAACACACAGTAGCACTCGATACAACTTGGTGCAGTCTACGACGAGCAACCACACTTGGCAATTGCCACACAAAATCTATAGTCTTCACCTGGAGATCCACATGCCGACTGTCGTAGAGCGACGCCGCCCGGCCAGCTACACCACTTGCTCCCGACTCGTCACTTCCTGCTCTCGCGCGCTCGCGTCAAATTCCCAACTGCCGGGTTTTTTCCCTACGTCATCAACTTCCCCATGTGAGCTGTTCTAACCGACTTCCAAAGTACAGCGTTCAGCCAGTACATTTGTAACACTTTACTTAAAATCAAAATAATTACACTACACATTAAACAAATATCTTCTTTCGTTTTTATATTAGTATAAACATCCTTTGTACTATTTATTATAATCGTGCAATTTCTTATATCACAGATTTAACTGAATATTTCAAGATAAAATATACAAGATTAATTAAAAATAAAATGAGACATAGTTAATATATTAATTTTATAAAGAAACATTTCCATGCTAGTTGTGTAACTGTCTTGTATTCATTGGTAATTTATTACTTTTCATTGTCAATTAAACATATTACGCCAGATGTGACTATATCAGCTAATGTATTGCTTATTTATCAACAGGCTATTTTGTAATGAGGGCCTTAAAGGTTCCTAACTGCATCGTATTACTTCAAATGCAAGTAGTATTAGAATATTTTATTTCACGCTGTGCAATGCACTGCGCCTGGCACTCGCCATTGTCCCTCTCTCCCCTCACCGGAAACGAGCCTGGAAAATCCTAAGCTGGAACAAGCCACCGACGTCGGCCTGCTCCCTGGCCTCCCGTCAGCTACAAGCACACAGCAAATCTTAACGTGGAGAATTTCTACCTATGGCCTAACTATAAATGTTGTCACCCAACTGCATACATACATTGCTACCATAATTAATAAATTTAAAATTATGTAACATTTAGTGCATTGGTATGGTCAGTGTTTGCAGTGAACTTCATACTGTTTAATTATCAAATGCTGTTAATTGCCAATATTTCTAATGGGCGGTGATCTGACAGTAGTGAAGAGTGCTGTGGCGCGGCGTGTTGCAGCCAGGTGTACTGTGAGGGGGAGCTGCTGCACACGGTGCAGATGGCGCGCCTCTTCGACGACTCCAAGACGTTCGTGGACATGATGCAGCGGCAGGAGCCGGCGCAGACGCTCGCCAACTTCGCGGCCTTCATGGCGGCGCAGGACGGCGCGCCCAGCCGCGAAGCCGTCGCGCGCTTCGTCGACGACAACTTCCAGCAGGCCGGCCAGCTGCTCAACTGGACGCTGCCCGACTGGCACGACGAGCCGGCGGTGAGTCTGCACCAAGGAGAAGTGCACGTGATGTATTATACTAGAACTGAGAAATCGGTACCCAGAACAACCACCTCTGGCCGTAATAACGGCCTAGATACGCCAGGGCTTTGAGTCAAACAGAGAAGGGATGGCGTGTACAGGTACAGATCCCCATGCAGCTTCAAACACGATATCCCAGTTCATCAAGAGTAGTGACTGGCGTATTGTGACGAGCCAGTTGCTTGGCCAACATTGACCAGACGTTTTCAGTTGGTGAGAGATCTGTAGAATCTACTGGCCAGGGCAGCAGTCCAACATTTTCCATATCCAGAAAGGCCCGTACAGGACCTGCAACATGCGGTCGTGGATTATCCTCCTGAAATACAGGGTTTCGCAGGAATCGAATGAAGGGTAGAGCCGTGGGTCGAAACACATCTAAAATGTAACGGCCACTGTTCAAAGTGCCGTCGATGCGAACAAGAGGTGACAGAGACATGTAACCTATGGCGCCCCATACCATTACGCCAGGTTATACGCCAGTATGGCGATGACGAATACACGCTTCCAATGTGCGTTCACCACGATGTCTCCAAACGCGGATGCGTCCATCAAAAGAGGAAAGGCCGCAGGACCTAATAGGATACCAGTTCGGTTTTACACAGAGTACGCGAAGGAACTGGCTCCCTTTCTCGCAGTGGTGTATCGTAGGTCTCTAGAAGAGCATAGCGTTCCAAAAGATTGGAAAATGGCGCAGGTCATCCCCGTTTTCAAGAAGGGTCCTCGAACAGATGTGCAGAACTATAGGCCTATATCTCTAACGTCAGTCAGTTGTAGAATTTTGGAACATGTATTATGTTCGAATATAATGACATTTCTCGAGACTAGGAATCTGCTCTGTAGGAATCAGCAAGGGTTTTGAAAAAGGCGTTCGTGTGAAACCCAGCTCGCGCTATTCGTCCACGAGACTCAGAGGGCCATAGACACGGGTTCTCAGGTAGATGCTGTGTTTCTTGACTTCCGCAAGGCGTGTGATACAGTTCTCCACAGACGTTTAATGAACAAAGTAAGAGCATATGGTCTATCAGACCAATTGTGTGATTGGATTGAGGAATTCCTAGATAACAGAAAGCAGCAGGTCATTCTCAATGGAGACAAGTCTTCCGAAGTAGTAGTTATGTCAGGTGTGCCACAGGGAAGTGTCGTGGGTCCGTTGCTGTCCACGACATATATTAATGACCTTACGGATAACATCGGAAGTTCACTGAGGCTTTTTGCGAATGATGCGGTAGTATATAGAGAGGTTGTAACAATGGAAAATTGTATTCAGATGCAGGAGGATCTGCATCGAATTGACGGATGGTGCAGGGAATGATAATTAAAGTACAATGTAGACAAGTGTAATGTGCTGCGAATACACAGAAACAAAGATCCTTTATCATTTAGCTACACTATAGCAGGTCAGCAACTGGAAGCAGTTAATTCCATAAATTATCTGGGAGTAGTCATTAGGAGGGATTTAAAATGGAACGACCATATAAAATCAATCGTCGGTAAGGCAGATGCCAGACTTAGATTCATTGGGAGAATTCTAAGGAAATGCAGTCCGAAAACAAAGGAAGTAGGTTACAGTACACTTGTTCGCCCACAGCTTGAATACTGCTCACCGGTGTGGGATCCGTACCAGGTGGGATTGATAGAGGAAGTGGAGAAGATCCAACGGAGAGCAGCGCGCTTCGTTACAGGATCATTTGGTAATCGTGAAAGCGTTACGGAGATTATCGACAAACTCCAGTGGAAGACTCTGCAGGAGAGACGCTCTGTCGCTCGGTACGGGCTTTTGTCGAAGTTTCGAGAACTTACCATTACTGAGGAGTCTAGCAGTATATTGCTCCCTCCTACGTATATCTCGCGAAGAGATCATGAAGATAAAATCAGAGAGTTTAGAGCCAAAACAGAGGCATACCGACAATCTTTCTTCCCGCGAAAAATACGTGACTGGAATAGAAGGGAGAACTGATAGTGGTACTCGAGGTACCCTCCGCCACACACCGTCGGGTGGCTGGCGGAGTGTGGCTGTAGATGTAGATGTAGATGTAGATGCTGTAAACAGAACCTGGATTCATCCGAAAAAATGAGGTTTTGCCATTCGCGGATTCAGGTTCATCATTCCGTACACCTTCGCAGGCGCTCCTGTCTGTGATACAGGGTAACCACAGCCATGGTCTGGGAGCTGATAGTCCATGCTGCCGCAAACGGCGTCGAACTGTTCGTGCAGATGGTTGTTGTCTTGCAAACGTCTCCATCTTTTGACTCAGGGATCGAGACGTGACTACACGAACCGTTACAGTCATGTGGATACGATGCCTGTCATCTCGACTGCTAGTGATACGAGGCTGGTGAAATCTACCACGGCGTTCCGTATTGCCCTCCTGAAGCCACCGATTCCATATTCTGCTAACAGTCACTGGATCGCGACCAACGCGAGCAGCAATGTCGCGATACGATAAACCGCAATCGCGATAGGCTATAATCCGACTTTTATCAAAGTCGTAAACGTGGTGGTACGCATTTCTTCTCCTTGCACGAGGCATCACAGCAACGTTTCACCAGGTAACGCCGGTCAACTGCTGTTTGTGTATGAGAAATCGGTTGGAAACTTTCGTGATGTCAGCACGTTGTAGCTGTCGCCACCGGCGCCAACCTTGTGTGAATGCTCTCAAAAGCTAATCATTTCCACATCACAGCATCTTCTTCCTGTCGGTTAAATTTCGCGTCTGTAGCACATCACCTTCATGGTGAAGCAATTTTAATGACCAGGAGTGTATTTACGTTTGGACTGGAATAATAGCCTGCTGCTTCAGGCTTTGCCGACGTATTATATATTTGAAAGATTCGCGACAGTTACGTGGGATGGTATGGCCTATCAAAGGTGCACAAAACTGCAATCCCGCTTTTCCGACAGTGAACAATATTGGAGCTCCCACCTATCATTTGGCTAAACGTCTAGCTTCTCTACTCAGTCCTTTGGTTGGAAAGTGTGAACACCACATTCGAAACTCGGAATATTTTATACAGTTTCTGAAGAAGCTACGCCTTGAATCTACAGACTTTTTATTAAGCTTCGATGTGGTCTCTCTGTTTACAAGGATACCTCTAGTGGATTCTTTACAACTCATAGGGGCCGCGATGGAAGAGGACATTTTACACCTTTTTAAACACGTGCTCACCTCGAACTACGTTTTATTCAACGACCAATATTTTGAGCATACTGGCGGTGTTGCTATGGGCAGCCCTCTGTCTCTCATAGTAGCTAATCTTTTTATGGAAGATTTCGAGGACAAAGCCTTCATTTTAGAACATCTTAACTCACGCCATTCGAACATCTGTTTTACCATGGAAGTGGAGGAAAATGGAAAGCTCCCGTTTCTGGACGTCATTGGTTCGTCGAAATGAAGACGGTTCCTTGGGCCGCGGTGTGTATCGTAAACCAACACACACCGACCTGTATCTGCACGCTACGAGTTGTCATCGCCCTTCTCAACGTAGTGGTGTACTACGGACACTGGTACATAAGGCAAAAGCGATCTCAGATGCAGATTTTTTATCAGCAGAACTCAGCCATCTTCGCACTGTTTTTGCCCAGAACGGCTACTCTGAAAAACAGATTCGTGCTGCATTTCGACCAACTCGCCCGAAATCTCAAGAGAAATTAGGAGAATTAGATAACTCCGCAAGGATGGTTTTTCTTCCCTATGTTGGTGGCGTCTTCAAGATTGGTAGACTCTTTAAAAAAAAGTATAAAATGTGATTTCCAGAGTCCAGCGAGAGTGCAGACTTTGCTGGTCTCCGTGAAACACAACGTCCATGAAATCCCATGTCAGTGAGGGAAGTCTTACATTGGTCAGACGTGTCGCACTGTTAAAGACAGATGCATCGAACATAAACGTCACACTAGAGTGGGTCAACCGGACGAATCGGCTGTAGCTGAACATCGTCTTAATTCTGGACACGACATGAAATATGAAGAGACCAAGATCCTGTCTTCCGCGTCCACCTACTGGGATTCCATAATCAAAGAAGCCGTCGAAATACGAATCGCCAAAGTCTTAATTAATAGAGATACTGGCTTCCAACTCAGTAAGGCATGGGAACCAGCCTTGGCGGTACTGAGACATCGTCAGCCGCAGGAGAACGTGTCACCTATTGAGGCAGATGGGTAATCGCAGCCAGGACATCGGAAAACGCGCACTCAGATCTCCGATGGCGCGCGTGCAAGGCGTCCACCGCCAGCGACCGCTCCTGCCCGCGCAGACCACCGGTGGCCCGTTCTGTCGTCCGGTAGGGCAGGAGGCTCTCAATGTTTACGCCGCGACGCATCGGTCTGCGATGACATCACACTGGCGCCAGCGCCTAATTAGCAACAAGCCAGCATATATATTGGCCAGCAGAGCAGTAGCACCGGAAGATGGCGAGCAGCTGTCTCGCTGAAATATTGTGCGAGTATTACAGTACCATCCGACGTAACCCCTGTTAACCTTTCAAGAAAGGTTACACATTAATTGATACTTCCATTTTACCTAGAATCGTCATACTGCACCTTTTTAACTAGTGACTTA
Source organism: Locusta migratoria (assembly GCA_026315105.1). NCBI lineage: Eukaryota > Metazoa > Arthropoda > Insecta > Orthoptera > Acrididae > Locusta > Locusta migratoria. The sequence goes on along the minus strand of CM048748.1, from coordinate 472,158,936 downwards.
CATGGTTCGTTCAAAGACATCCCTCTGGATTTAATTCAGCACATGTGCTTCATGCATGATGGAGCATCGCTATCTATGATTAGAGCGTCAGGGACCAATACCATGGCCTGCTCGTTCTCATTCCATTATACTTCCCCTTATGGGGTCATTTGAAGGCCTTTTTGTATGCTACCCCTATTCAGAACGTGAAATTGCTGCTTCAGCACATAGAGCAAGGGTGTCAGCAGATACGATAGATGCCTGGAATACAGAAACGAGTGTGACAGTAAATGACGCCTGCATTGACGTTTGCATCACAGGTCATGGTAGTCATTTGGAGCACCTCCTGCAGAGAGCTGTACGTGGTATATTACGTCGTGTCAACATAAATGACCAACCAGCATAGTGTAGTGCTACACTACTACAAATGCCTGTAACACGGTAACGAAAGCAAATAAACCATAAGCGTACAAACACATGGTCTCCTTTTTCAGCGTCCTCCATTGAATCTGCGAGACTTGGATTCTTATGGCTAATTTTACATAAACCTAATCTAACGAAAAAATTAATGAGGGTCGCCGTTTTAATGATTATTCCGTGACTTATCTATTTGTATAGGTGTGTCAAACACGATAGGGTAGGATACTTAGTTAAAGTAATGAATGAATTACTGCATAAATTAGATTCATTGGTCAAGAATTGATTTTAAAACCATGAAGAGAAACACATTGACAGCTATAATTTACACTATAAACTTTACCTTCCGCAATTGGAAAGCAGAGGGTTTTGGAGGTCACTAAGGGTTCGTTCTGGAATGCAAATGATGCCGACAGTGTGAACTGTGTAAGACCTACGTGACAATGCATGCACTACCAGCAGAAGGCGTCAGTCGTGACAGTCGGTATGTTTACTGTCGCGCCGTGCTGCAGATACGTTACCAGCAGGAAGGTGAAGTCTGCACGGAGTGGTCGGCGTGGCAGCGGCGTCCCCAAGAAAACTGCGACAAACTGAAATCGCCGAATAAAAACCTTGAGCCACGGTCGGCTCAATTCAACGAAACGAGACCTGCGCAAGACACTGCTGTCTGATCTCTATTAAAACCTCGCACGTCTCGTGTAACAACGAGGAAAGCAAAGTGCAGAGTGGCTGACCGACGCAAGTGTTTTGTGCACTGTACTGACTGCCAGTGCAGTCAGAGTAAACTACAAACTCAGACCGGAATCTGGAAAAATTAAACTGGCGACTCCAACCCGAGCTCGTAGCAAACACTTCTTACACAAAGTCGAACCAAACGCGTGTCTTCGCTGGCACAGCCAGAAGCAACCGCTTCACACCGTGTCCAGGGAGCGAGTCCCAGTACTCCTGCCCAGTACCTTCTCCCTTTCTCCCCCACTCTGGTTTTCTCCCATCTTGGCGTAGCACCTCTTGGTGGCCCAATACAGAGGCAGCGCGCGTAAATTCGAGTATCCACGGAGGAATACATCAGACTACCTTCTCCACCTATCAGAACAGTACGCAGGATCCTCCTAACTTTGGCTTGTAGAGCGCTTCCCACGGCAGCCGCCTCTCCCCTCGGGCTTCTGCCGACGCGCCGATTCTCGGTGTCTGGGCCCGCTACCACAGAGTAACATATACAGAGAAGCAGAACCCCTAAACCACTGTCCTACGCTGCCCGCATAGTTGCGTAAGATGTTAGCAGGTGTCAGGCGGTTCCCTGGCTTAGTACCGGTAGACCACACTAGAGGCACTTCTGAGGGTGCCTCTCTCACGTCACAGGGTAGCGTGGAGGGGAGGCTGAGGGGAGAGCTCGTGCCGCCTGCCACGAGGCCACGGCTGTGTTTGGCTTGCTGGCGTTTGAGGGGAGGTGGTGGTGGGGACAGCCGCTGCCTGCCGCCTGCTCTGGCCAGTTTAAAGGGCTGCTTCTGACCGCAGCGCCATCATGGGACATCTTACAGAACTGCTTCAGCACCCCCCACCCCGCACCCCTGAGCGTGGGACCGGGCCCTTACGGAGGTTTCCCGTCCGTATATGTTTGTCTGTGCCGCTACGCTGGTGGGCCCTCCACGCCACCAACGACCCTCTCCGCTATAGAAATGGCTTTCACCGAATAACATGTTTGCCGGCCCTGTCTTCGGATGCCTTCCACGTTTCTAAAACCACCACCAATCTACGGTGCCTTCTTCAGTTCACACAGATATCAAATATAAAAATGTTGATGTAAAGTACAGGGTGAGGAGTGGTGTACCGAGTGCTGGCTGGCATGAATAAAGGTCAGAGGATGAGAGAACCTCTCAAATCCCCACAGCTTTCCCTCATATTTAGTTACACTTTGTGTATTCCTTGCACAATTCTTCTATCCTTTTGTTAATACTGGTATTCCATTACAGAAATGCTTCTCTCTTTTACAAAGCTATAAACATTGTTAATGTAAGTGGCAACGATAATCCTCACACTCGTCCATGCTTCTACACCTTTGCACCTCTCCATGACCTGATTTACCATTTCGCAATTTATGTTGATCCTATAGTTCAGATCGTTTCGGAAACAAGTAAGACATTGGCACACCATGTACTTAAATTTATTCAGGCTTTATATAAACACAAACCTGTCATTTGTTACCAGATTCTCAAATGACTGAGAAGAAATGAAAACTTTGGGTCTCACTGTGTGCTCATTATCTTTGCATAATTTTTTTTCAAATATAGTGTCAATAATAGGTCTCATACTCCATCTTCCTTAAACATAACTTCCAGTGGATTATTAAATTAACTCTCACTTCTTTCTAAATCACCCAACATTCAATAATTCCAGATTCCCTTCCAACGGCTTCTCATTTTGCATTTGATCCCTATTATTTAATATAGTTTCAGATGTATTTTGCATTCATGATATTTTATTTGGTGCCTCACTAATACATCATGGAATTCCAACAATACTTCCTAAGTAAATTAGTCTTCCTTATTCACAGAATGTTTAATCCTTTAATTCCCCAGTCAAACCCCACTTTCGCTCTGGTAATGCAGTCCATTCCCTATATGAAATTTCATACGCATTACATTAAAGAATAACTACACCTATTTCTGTACCATTTTGTATTACTTAGCAGTAGCACTTCATATTCATACAACAGACATTTTAACCAAATCTTTACACTTAGGAACTTTATTCCTTAGTTTGTCAAATATTCCTAATTTTACATTTCCTTTTATCAGTGAACTAATTTCATTCCTACACTTCAGTCTGAACACAAAAAATATGAATTATCCAGGTCTTCTCTTTCTTTAATAAATCAGTTTCATTTAAGGGTGTTGTTGTTGTTATGGTCTTCAGTCCGGAGACTGGTTTGATGCAGCTCTCCACCCTACTCTATCATGAGCAAGCCTTTTCATCTCCTCATAAGAACGACAACCCACATCCACTTGAATCTGCTTACTATACGCGTCTCTTGGTGTCCCTCTGCGAGTTTTACCCCACACACTTCCCTCCAATGCTAAATTTACGATTCCTTGATGTCTAAGAATGTGTCCTACCAAGCGATCCCTTCTTTCAGTCAAGGTATGCCAAATATTCCTTTTCTCACCAATTCTGTTAAGTACCTCTTCATTAGTTATGCGATCAACCCACCTAATCTTCAGCATTCTTCTGTAGCACCACATTTCAAAAGCCTCTATCCTCTTCCTGTCCGCACTGCTTATCGTCCATGTTTCACTCCCGTACAAGGCAACACTCCACACAAAAGCCTTCAGAAAAGACTTCCTTGCACTTAAATTAATATTCGTTGTTAGCAAATTTCTCTTTTTCAAAAATGCTTTTCTTCCCATTGCCATTCTGCATTTTATATCCTCTGTACTGCGACCATCGCATGTTATTTTACTACCCAAGTAACAAAACTCATCTACCACCTTCATTGTTTCGTTACCTAATCTAATTCCTTCAGCATCGCCTGATTTTCTAAGACTGCATTCCATTATTTTTGTTTTGCTCTTGTTAATGTTCATTTTATACGCTCTCTTCAACACACTGTCCATACCATTCAACTGCTCCTCCAGGTCCTTTGCTGTCTCTGAAAGAATTACAATGTCATCAGCAAAACGCAATGTTTTTATTTCTTCCCCCTGAACTTTAATCCCTATTCCAAATTTTTCCTTGCTTTCCTTCACCGCCTGCTCGATGTACAAATTAAACAGCATCGGAGAAAGGCTACAACCCTGTCTTACTCCCTTCCCCACTGATGCTTCCCTTTCATGCCCTTCGAGTCTAATAACTGCTGTCTGGCTTTTGTACAAGTTGTAAATAAATCTCCTTTCCCTGTATTTTACCCCTGCTGAATTGAAAGAGTGTATTCCAGTCAACATTGTCAAAAGCTTTCTCCAAATCTACAACAGCTAAAAATGTAAGTTTGCGTTTCCTTAATCTATCTTCTAAGATAAGACGTAAAGTGAGTATCGCCTCCCGGGTTCGTACGTTCCTCCTGAATCCAAACTGATCTTCCCCAAGGTCAGCTTCTACCAGCTTTTCCATTCTCCTGTAAATAATTCGTGTTAAAATTTTGCAACTATGACTTATCAAACTGATGGTTCTGTAATTTTCACACCTGTCTGTGCCTGATTTCTTTGGAATGGGGATTATTACATTTTTCTTAAAGTCTGACGGTATTTCGCCTGTCTCATACATCCTACACACCAGTTCAAATAGTTTTGTCATGGCTGGCTCTCCCAGAGACTTTAGTAGCTCTGAGGGTATGTCATCTAATCCTGGGGCCTTGTTCCGATCAAGGTCTTTCAGGGCTCTGTCAAATTCATCTCTCAGTATAGTATCTCCTATTTCATCTTGATCTACTTCCACTTCCCTTCCTACAACATCGTCTCTAAGTTCATTTCCTTTGTGGAGCTGCTCTATGTACTCTTTCCACCTTTCAGCTTTCCCTTCTTTGCTGAGAACTGGTTTTCCATCAGAGTCCTTGATATTCATAGAGCTGTTTTTCTTATCTCCAAATGTTTCTTTTATTTTCTTGTAGGCTGTATCTATTTTCCCCCTATTTATACATTCTTATACAGATCTGCATTTGGCTTCTAGCCACTCCTGCTTAGCCACTTTGCACTTTCTGTCAATCTCATTTTTTAGTCGTCTGTACTCCATTTTGCCTGTTTCATTTACTGCATTTTTATATTTTCTCCTTTCATCAATTAAATTTAGTATTTCCTGTGATATCCAAGGATTTTTTGTAGGTCTTGCGTTCCTACCTATTTTGTCCTCTGCTGCCTTCACTATTTCATGTCTCAATGCTACCCATTCCTCTTCTACTGTTTTATTTCCCCCTGTTTCTGTCAATTGATGCCTAAATCTCCCTCTGAATTTCTCCAGAACTTCACGTTCCTTCAATTTATCCAAGTCCCATCTCCTTATTTTCCTACCTTTCTGCAGTTTTTTCAGTTTCAGCCTACAGTTCATGACTAACAAGTTATGGTCAGAGTCTATATCTGCCCCTGCGTATGTTTTACAGTTTTTAACCTGGTTCCGGAATCTGTGTTTTACTATTATAAAATCTATCTGATACCTTCCGGTGTCTCCTGGTCTCTTCCACGTGTACAACCTTCTTTTGTGATTCTTAAACCATGTGTTTGTTACGATTAAATCATGTTCCGTGCAAAATTCTACCAGGCGACTTCCTCTTTCATTCCTTCTGCCCAGTCCATATTCACCTACTATTTTTCCTTCTCTTCCTTTTCCTACTACCGAATTCCAGTCTCCCATCACAATTAAGTTTTCCTCTCCTTTAACTGTATGAATAATTTCCTTCAGCTCCTCATATATTTCTTCGATCTCCTCATCATCGGCAGAGCTAGTTGGCATATAAACCTGTACTACTGTTGTCGGTGTTGGCTTCGTATCTATCTTGACAATGATAATGCGATCACTGTGCTGCTCATTGTAGTTTACCCGCATTCCTATCTTCTTATTCATTATCTATGTACTCTTTCCACCTTTCAGCTTTCCCTTCTTTGCTGAGAACTGGTTTTCCATCAGAGTCCTTGATATTCATAGAGCTGTTTTTCTTATCTCCAAATGTTTCTTTTATTTTCTTGTAGGCTGTATCTATTTTTCCCCTATTTATACATTCTTATACAGATCTGCATTTGGCTTCTAGCCACTCCTGCTTAGCCACTTTGCACTTTCTGTCAATCTCATTTTTTAGTCGTCTGTACTCCATTTTGCCTGTTTCATTTACTGCATTTTTATATTTTCTCCTTTCATCAATTAAATTTAGTATTTCCTGTGATATCCAAGGATTTTTTGTAGGTCTTGCGTGATACCCCCAACTGACTTTTGTATTTATAATCCTGTACTCACCTGACCAGAAATCCTGTTCATCCTGCCACCGAACTTCACTAATCCCCACTATATCTATCTTCAACCTATCCATTTCCCTTTCTAATTTTCCTACCCGATTAAGGGATCTAACATTCCACGCTCCGATCCGTAGAATGCCAGTATTGTCTTTCCTGATGACGACATCCTCCTGAGTAGTCCCCGCCCGGAGATCCGAATGGGGGACTATTTTACCTCCGGAATATTTTACCCGAGAGGATGCCATCATCATATTTTCATACAGTAGAGCTGCATGTCCTCGGGAAAAGTAACGGCTGTAGTTTCCCCTTGCTTTCAGCCGTTCGCAGTAGCTGTGTGGCAAAGCCACATTAGCTGATGTTACAAGGCCAGCTCAGTCAATCATCCAGACTGTTGCCCCTGTAACTACTGAAAAGGCTGCTGCCCCTCTTCAGGAACCACACGTTTGTCTGCCCTCTCCACAGATACCCCTCCACAGTGATTGCACCTATGGTACGGCTATCTGCATCGTTGAGGCACGCAAGCCACCCCACCACGGCAATGTCTGTGGTTCATGGGGGTGGTCATTTAAAGGATAATTTTAAATTTCTTTAAAATCCATACTTTTAATGTGAAGCTCCACCACAAAATTCTCCTCCACTATTTCTAAGGGTTTCAAAGCAACACAATACCACTTCACTTAACCATATGAACAGACTGATTTTTTGTACTCATTGTAATAGTTTCAATTACAAAAATTAGTTTTACAAAGTGAAATAATTTTTGAAACAATTTATATCGTGATTAGAATCATATTAATCGTTAACAGCCAATTTTGCATGTGAAATCGCCATACACTTTATAGTCATAATTATTACATTAAAGCACACGTCGACTTGTATTCATTAAAACAAACTTGCATACATTAAATTTCTCTACTGGATTAATTATCAACGAAAACTATTTTTTTTAAATCAATACAAAGACAATGGTCACTCAGTGAGACCCAACGTTTTAATTTCTTTTCAGTTAATCGGGTAACAAATGACAGGTTTGTGTTCATATAAGGTCTGAATTAGATTATTACAATAACGAAAGTAACATCAGTGATGGGAGAACCTTTCTCTCTGCATTATTTGCTGAATTTTGCAGTTTCGTTTTTTAACCACTAAAATTACTTTTTTTTTGTCCTTATCGTTTAGCCTCCTTTATTTCTTGTACACCTACTCTTTCTTCCTATTGATACTCTGCCGCCTTCAGTGTTTCATGTCTTAGAGCTACCCTTTTTTCGCCATTTCCATGCAGCACACTTTGAAACAGATATTGTTTCTTAGGTCTTATCTACGTCTGCATTCTGCCATCTAAAGGATGTGAATCATGGGGTCCTATGTTCAATTCCCAGATATATGTTGTCTTTACTCAAGAACAGGGTGTTTATGTTGTCCTATTAATTTCCAGGTCGCCAAGATTCGTCAAATCTGAAAACTTCTGCCAGGCGACAGAACGACCCCAGATGAAGTGTACCAGACAAAATTGCCGTACGATCATTTCATTCCATCTTTCAATCAAGTGAGGGCCAGTTCACGTTCTCATACTATTTATTCTTCCCGTCATTTTTCTAATAGCATATTCCAGTTAGAATCAGAATTTACTATTCACCTGCTCTCTGTGACACTATATTCCTTTTAGCTTAACATAAATTATTTCATTCTCTTCATAGCCTCCTGATCTAGTAAGTATATTATCTTCTACTGTAGTGGTTAGCACAGGCCTCATTTGTATGTTTATGATAATGCATTCACTCTGCTGTTCTTTGTAGATTATCTGCATTCATGTTATCTCACAAATGTTGGAACTATTCTTGTCTTATTCCTATCTGTTTTCATATTGATTAGTCTGTACTAAACTGAGTGTAAATCCTGTCTCTCCCGCCATCGACGTTCACTAACTGCTACTGATGAACTTGAACCTACCTATTTCTCTTTCGACATTTCGTAATCTCCTTGAAGTGTATAATGCCATTTTTATCTTTCCTAATGTAACATCCTCCTGAGTGCTCCACACGTGAACATACAAATGAGTGACAGTTTTTTGTTGTTTTTTCTTCAGAATATTGTTAGAAATATAATCTGATGGCAGTATGGGAGTAGGGGAATTGCGCCACTGAGACTCGCCCGTCTTTCGTGGTCAGGGTCAGGTACTGCAACCCCCCACACCTCCACTCTCGGACACTTGTCTGGCCGCTGATCAGAGGACGACCCCGTGGATGGTTAACATGGAACACGAAACTGCTCTCAACACAAGAGTTTAAAATCTTGTTAACAGTAACAAGTATCTAACTTTTTATATCCTCATATTCATATCAATTCATCTGCGGCAACCTTTATTTATACCGGGTGATCAAAAAGTCAGTATAAATTTGAAAACTTAATAAATCAAGGAATAATATATATAGAGAGGTAAAAATACACACACATGCTTGGAATGACATGGAATTTTATTAGAAGCAAAAAAACAAAAAGAAGTTCAAAATAGTCGGACATCTGATCAGAAAAGCAGTAATAAGCATTACAAATTAAGGCAAAGCAAAGATGATGTTTTTTATACGAAATGCTCAATATGTTCACCATTATTCCTCAACAATAGCTGTAGTCGAGGAATAATATTGTGAACAGCACTGTAAAGCATGTCCGGAGTTATGTGAGGCACTATCAGTTCCGATCGGAAGATTCACTTGAATGCCAGTCTTCTTTAAACAACTGTATTACAGCACTGGTGTATACACTGTTACCTTTCTATCTACATTATTCCGTGATTTATTAAGTTTTCAAATTTATACTGACTTTTTTATCACCCGGTAATATCAGTTTCCAAAAGAACATTTCGTTTCCTGACGGGAATCGTCAGTGAGCAACTGTAGATGTGCTGTATGTTTACATCACCTATTTTTCTTTGGTGGGAAGAAAAATTATAATTTTCCCCACTAACTGTCAATAAAATTATATGCAAATGAAGGTGACAATAAAAAATACTTCATTGACAATAATTTAAAAAACAATTGTAATGTAAGTCCAAAATTTGGGAATATACAACAAAAATCTTTAGTTTCCGGATTTCGTTTACTACCTAATGTCTCTGGGCAGAACTGTTTACCACATCTTGATACTCTCTGTTAAGTAATATAATACAATGAATCTTACTTTCTATGCAAGAACGTTTGCATGTAAGACAAATAATTCCATCTGTAATGTCATAGGTAAGTGCACAAGTACTTACAATGCTATGTTCAAGCGACCAACCAAGCTTTTCGGATAAATAATGTCTGTGATAGCCAAATTACATTTTAAAAAAATATTGGCCCCAAAATAGCGCAACTGGCTCGCGTTAGATCATAGTCGGGATTTAACGGTAGCGCCCTCCACGAGTCAAAACGAATTTGTGTCCATCTTAACAAACACTGTTTTGATGTCCTGGTGTGTAAATCCACATCACACAACTACTACAACAACAGCAGGAGATATATTGTTTATAAAATGAATGTTCAATTTTACAGTTAAGAATACCGAAAAGCGGTGGTAGTAAATATTACCTTAGAGAAATTCTCTCGATTCATTCTATAGACACCGCGGAAACGTATTTTTTTTTTTTTCAATCTACTAGACCAAACTCAGATTCTTTATAAAAAAATCGATTATTACAAGTTGTTGTCTAATGCAAACGATGGTCTCTATAAACGTTAAGAATGTTGTACCCATCACCGAAAAGCCCCATCCTATTAATAATAGTAGAAATTTCTTAAACAGAATGAAATTTAGTAGACCCTCCAGAGTCGAAAACATTCGTCAACATGACCATCTGCGCTATCATTCTAACACCTCTGGGAATAGTATTACACAGACAAACCCACAACTTAACGACGAAAGTAGTGCTCTTTGGGCCACACAAACGACAATAAATAACAGTGCCGAGAACAGCGTCAGGCCCATCGATAGATAAACAAGCACCTAACATGTTGTGACTACGGTTTTTGCTTACAGCACAACTACATAAATACAACGTAATGTTCACAAGAGCTTTTAATTTATCTCAACGGGAGACTCCATCGACTAGTCATCATAATGCAGGAAAATGCATCAGGCCTCTGACAAATATGTATACAGCGAACTTCATATTTCTACACGTTTTTCTGATTACCATGGAAGCGCAATGGACCAATAAAAAAGCCCTTAAGTACACCACATAGACCGCAAATGTTGTATTGGACCTCCTACAGATTTATCAAGTTAACCAACCGTTCCTCTAAACAATTACGAAAAACAATGATAGCCCCTGTCACACAACGCAAGAACATAGTTAACTCATAACAGATCAAATCATACTCCAATGAGTATCAACACTTGTAAAATCTCTACATATTCTATCCCAAAACTTGGAATACAACACCTAAACACTCAGAAATGTTTCCATCCTTACTGTAAACATTACTAACAGGAGAACAATTCTACAGAATACAGGCAGTACTTCGACAGAAGATTAGATAACATACACCATGCATTTTTCACAATGGATATTAATCTAGAGTCTCTATTTAACCAACAAGAGTATTGCCTTACACGTTAAACAGCTACATGTGCGAAAAAAATTCCAGTCGCTCTAGCATTCGTTACACCTGATAAACGAACGTAAAACCATCTCAACATCGTAATACGATTGATACTAACAAATGGAACAATTTACTAGGAAAGATCACTTCGCACACGCAGTCCAATCGAAACTTTTACTTTAATAATATCCATGAAGTAATCATTAAAACAGACGATGTAACTATATATAATATTACATTTCTATAGATATACCCTGGTCGCAGCAAGTCATAACAACATCAATACACCTTGCAGCGTATCTTGGAGATTTCAATAGCCATCATACTCAATAGAAGTACAGGAATAATGACGAAAATGTCGAAACGTTAGTTAATGGGCAGAGAATAATAATTTGTACTTCATATTTGATGCTAAAGATAGGTCAGCCTTTAAGTTAGCTGCATGGAGACATGATTATAATCCAGATCTCTGTTTCATAACCACGGATGCATGACAACGGATTGCCAATACAAATGTCGCGCCTAGTACTTTCCTCACAGCCAACACCGCCCAGATGTACTTGAAATTGGGACTAGCATGGCGCTAGTACTGTCTCATCCCCAACCAAGATGGAATTTCAAGAAGACAAAATGGGATGTATGCGCTGAGAATTTGGATAAGTGCCTAGCTTGGATGCCTCCAAAAGCCAATACTTATGAGAGACTTGTTGAAGAAATGATAAGTGCAGCAAAAAAGGCTATACCCAGAGGTAATTGCAAGGAGTATATCCCAGGATAGGATGAAGCCTGCGAGCAACTATATGAAGAACTAGCTGTATTTATCCTACACTCTCGTAGTCCACATCTCCTTCCCCCCTCTCTCTGCATCCACCCCCTTCTCTCCCATCTCTCTGTTCGTTTCCACCTTTCGCTCTTTCGTCAAAGTTTTCTGCAAGGTACCATCTCTCATATACCATTCAAACATTTACGTACCCAGTCATCTTCCTCTTGGGTTAAAGGTCATGTGTGCAAAAATTCATAAAGATTGGAGCAAAACTCTGCATTTTGTAAAATTCCGAAAGTTAAGTACCCTCCACCATGCACCGAACGAAATTTTATAAAGACAGTGACATTCCACTTGTTTTTAAGGTAGAGTGTGCAAAATTTCATCAATATCGGAACAAAACTATAGATTTCTATGTAATAAAAACGCAGGGACACATCGAAAAACGCACTTTGTTGTTCCCAAATATTCCAGTTTAATTTCATACAACCCCTGTTCTAAGAATAACGAAAAGAACAAAAAAAGGATCTGTGAAATGGGACGAACCGTTCTCAAGTTATGGCACGGCCAAGGTATTTAGGAATCCATTTTTATGTTGCAAAATTCACTCCTCCATGCACCGTATGAAACTTAAGGTAGACGGCGACCTTCCTCTTGTTTTGAAGGTCAAGCGTGCGAAAGTTCGTGAAGATCGGAATAAAACTGTAGATTTTGTGAGTCTGCAGGAGAAGTATGCTCCGCCATGCCCCTATCACAAAATACTTTCTTAGATGACGTCTTCGACCTATAAACTACATTCCTGCCAAATTTCAGCTTCATAGGTGAAGTAGTTTTCGAGATTTCGTGTTTAGTCAGTGAGTAAGTATACTTTCGCTTTTATATAGATAGAGATTAAGAAAACAGATTGCTTAATTTTCGATGGAATAGCATTAAGGGAGAGTTGCAGACAAAAAGAAATGCAAATCTGTAAAGCAAACTTCATTCGATACAAGGTCATGCCTGTTGCGACGGTTTTACTGCATCTACAGCGAAATGTTGTGAGTGGTAGACTTCTTTTCGTTTCATCCTTTTGTGGAAGAGGGAGGGGGGGCTTCAGTTACAAAACGCTTGATAAACGTCCGAATTTACATGCAAACTTTTTTGCAGGTCCCTATCTACTCCCACTTTCCAATAATTGGCGCATAAAACTGGGTACTCTCACGCGGTGTCCTCTCATTATTTATGACGTCATATCTCCTGAGCTATGTGTCGTGCTCTTTTGTTTTTGGGTCAGGAACCTTCGTGGGCGTACGATAAACAGTTCACCAAAGTTTCGTTGCGATCGAATAAATGGTTTATGAACACATAGAGGACATACAGAAAAACATTATATATATATATATATATAGATTCCTGAAGGGAGGAGAACCATAAATTGCAGATGAGCTGCTACATAGCCTGGATGCATCATGCCGTGTCAGATGGAGCGAGACTGTCGAGACACTTAAACCAGGTAAACCGTATGACTATCCAAAGAGCTACCGCCCTGTTGCACTGCTACAAAGGCTACTGTACAACAGTATCTGCCAAAACGTTTTGAGAACGTACCTATAGAATCAGCTAGATTCCGACCAAATCGCTGTTACGTTGACCAGGTCCTATCTCTAATGACATACATAGAAGCAAGATACCAAATTAAATAAACCTCATGCGTATCCTTTATAGATTTGAGTGCAACATACAATACAGTTTGAGTAGAGACTAGTCTACAAATTATCGCATGCGATTCCGAGCAAGGAAACAACTCGGTTAATTGACAACATGTTTAATGGAGGAAATTCCATTGTGGTAACAGAGAAGGATGTTAGCTATTCCAAAACACTGAACAATAGTCTACCACAAGGCTCAGTCCTTGCCCCTCTGTTTTTCAACCTGCACCGGAACAAATCAAGAAAATTTGGATATACAGTTGACTGGGCCATCGGCAGACAGCACAGTACTTTTGAAGTAACTGAACAAGTTCTAACTTCAGATCTGGATACATTAGGCAGATACTTTCGCCAATGAAGATTGCAGCGCAACCCAACCAAAACAGAAGTGTCACGCTTCCACATTTGCAAATAAAACTTGTAGTGTTCATTTTGAAGGAAATATACTACGTCGTAATATGAGGCCTAAATACTTAGGGGTCACTGTGGATCGGACTGTTTCATATAAAGAACACCTCACGAAAGTAACTGCCAATCTGAAGACCAGGGATAACAGCTTGCATAAACTCAGTGGTGCTGGCTGCGTATCAGATGTATTCTTATGGACCCAAGGAGCTCTCCACACGAACTGCGAATTTTCAACTATCAGTTTTTATGATTTTTGTACACCGCTTCGTCATATCATGGAACAGCACGGATTACTAGGAAAGATCTATATGCACACCAAAACCAAGTTCTTTTTTCTACACTGATTCGACCCATCCAATTTCTTAAGTCCACGTAGACAAGAAAGCTAATAAATGGCCAGTCCTTCTAATGAATGACAAAATACCGCATTCTTCGCACAGAATTCGTTGCTGTCGATAAAAATTCCGAATACGAGCAAATACATCTTTTAAAAAAATCAACGTCACAAAGAACATTCTACCAAGAAAGACCTATCTGTACATCAGCACCAAATTATTTCTTTTATCAAGTCATTAGGAGTTCCGGTGCAGCGTATTATAACCCAAATCTACCTAATACTATACCGAAACATTACAGAAATGACACCATTCTTACTGTTTACATTACTAATAAGGAAATTATTCAGATCGATACTTGTAAAATGTGTAGGGGGTTACAGTACGTGACCCAGATGACAAAAAAACAGACGGTCGATTGTCAGTGGGGCGATAGCCCTATTACTATATTATTTCTCGTCATCATTGAAGGGTACAGTCGAAGTGTCAGTAGCTTTGGTTTTCGTTGTGTCACTGCCACTAGGAGGCCTGGCCAGCTGAGTCATCTAGACCGTTCTGGCCGCACTCTTCGTGTCACTGAGGCATGCAGCGCATTGCCTGAAACTTCTGTGGCATGTCACTGGTTTCTTCTCCTTCGTTCTTACCTCATGTCTTATTCATTTTGAGCTCTCCCTGTCAGTATTATAACGAAATAATGATGAAACTGGGGTGCTAATTTTGTGTGTGTGCCCCCTATAGCTACTTGCCATGTATAAAATGATCACTTTAAGGGATGCCGCCTATACATGTCATGAATAGGACCTTCACTGTAGGTATCAAGCCCTTTCACTTTCTATCGTTAAAGTTTGGACACACATCAAATAAAGTTCAATATCATCAGTTCTGTCAACTTCACCGTGTAGTGTGCCCTCTCCTATTCACTCTTTCACCAGAACGGCTCAGGATACGCTATCTGCTATAATTTTAGCAGCTTTACCAAAATATGTTCCACAGGACACTTTTCAGTTCGCGGGCTCTTACGATGTGCAGTCAATAGTGTATGACGCTAGAATGTGGCTTAACAGGGGAAACGTTTTATATACTTGAAAGGGGTATCTGCGAAACACTATTTTGAATTTAATTAATATCTCAACTAATATTGTTTCTTAAATAATTCTCAAAAGATATCTCCCTTCAGCAAACGTAGCTATCATCTGCAGTAATGTTGAAGTTGCCAAAACGTCTTAAACAGTAAATATCAATATTTGTGAACTGTCAGTTCCCTTGCTTCCAAAACGAATGTAGTCACCCTCTGTGCAGTGGTGAGCTGCTTTAGCATGGTACGACGTTCCATCTCTCGCTGCGTCGTTGATCCAGTCTGTGGCTGACGCTTACTGTATATGCTTCTAGCATAAGGCTGGCCATGCGAAAAACTGCAGTTACACTGTGATGTAATACCAAACTGTGCTTCAGTTTTAGTGCTGCAGAGAGAGTGTCGATCTGTTGTATTGTCTTCTGTGATCCTGTAGCCTAACCAGCTGATTCTTTTTTCATCTTCATCCAAGACGAATTTTCTTTGGTGGGGCAATTAACTCTCCTGAGAATTTTTCTCTGCTGTTGTTAAGTTCCACAAGCTTTGGGTGTCCTGTGATACATATTGTATTCAATGTATACAATGCTAACAGTAAAACAAAATTTATTAATGTTTCAATTTGGCTTATTACTATTTGTTGAGTGGTTCCGCGTGATTCTAAGTCACATTTGAAGGTTAATGAGTTTTTCTAACTTTGTGCCAATGATAAACTGGAATGGCAGTATGGTCTGATGAATGTATTTGAAGAATACATGTAAAATAATCTTATTTTCCGTATTTTCGGGTTTATTGATACAAATTTCTTTTGCATTAAGTTTCCTTGTAAAGTATTTGGTGGATCACCTAGGCTACTTTGAATTTTGTTTGTTGTTTTGTGTAAGTACTCACATGTAAATCACTGACAAAAGCTAAACATCTAACGACTGAGAAGATCTAATATCCGAAGTTCTCCACTGCATGTTTTATTTCAACTCATTTCCGAGTCATCATGAGATCAAATTATGTATTGGTCGGTCAGTAGTATCTGCCAACAGGCAGAATAATCATCAAATTACAAAATTACGAATTATGAATAATAACAAAAGACAGTTTTTTCAAGTGTTGTACAGTCTTTGTGTAGAATTCACCATTCGTAATTTTGTAATTGGATGATTATACTGCCTATTGGCAGATACTACTGACCGACCATTACATAATTTGATCTGAAGATGACTCAGCAATGATTTTAAACTGGTTATCTTTATTAATAAAATATCCAGTCAAGATTTTAAATATTAATCTATTTATTCATTTGAAACATATTTATACCTCCCAGACAACTTGTCAAATAACTTAAATATCTAAATTAGGGGGACAAGAGAGATTCGTGATAGCCTTGAATCCTAGCGGTTTTAACCAGTTTGATCATTGACCCCTACAGAGGTCATTCCATGAATGCTGACGACATCCCTTCAAGAATTCTACATCTACATACATACTCCACAATTCACCGTAATATGCGTGGCGGAGGGTACACTGTACCACTACTAGGCATTTCCTTTCCTATTCCACTCCCAAATTGAATGAGGAAAAAAAGAATGCTTATATGCCTCCGTACAAGCCCTAATTTCTCTTATCTTGTCTTTGTGATCTTTACGCAAAATGTAAGTAGGCGGCAGCAAGATCGTACTACACTCAGCTTCAAATTCCGGCCCTCTAAATTTACTCAACAGAAATACACGAAAAGAACGTCGTCTTTCTTCCAGCAATCCCCAATTTCGTTGCCGGAGCATTTCCGTGACACTCGCGCATTGGTCGAACCTACCGGTAACAAATCTAGTTGCTCGTCTCTGAACCGCCTCTATGTCTTCCTTTAAACTGATCTGCTGCGGGTCCCAAACACTTGAGCAATACTCAAGACGTGGTCGTACAAGCGTTTTATACGCGGTCTCCTTTACAGGTGAAGTACATCTTCCCAAAATTCTCCCAATAAACCGAAGTCGGCTGTCCCCCTTACATGCTCGTTCCATTTCATATCGCTCTGCAGTGTTACGCCTAGATATTTGAACGACGCGACAGCATCAAGAAGCTCACTACTAATGCTGTATTCGAACATTATGGGATTGTTTTTTCTACTCATGCGCATCACCTTACATTTTTCTACACTGAGAGCTAGCTGCCAATCTTCGCATCAAATAGAAATTTTTTACAGTCAGTTACAGACGACACCCTCCCATACACCACAGCATCATCAGCAAACAGCCGCAAATTACAACTTACACTGTCCATCAGATCATTTATATAGATAGAAAATAATAGCGGTCCTATCACACTCCCCTGGGGCACGCCTGACGATACACTCGTCTCTGATGAACACTCGCCGTCGAGAACAACGAACTGCGTTCTATTACTTAAGAAGTCTTCCAGCCAGTCACAAATCTGTGAACCTATTCCATAAGCTCGTATCTTCGTTAGCAGTCTGCAGTGTGGCACCGCGTCGAACGCCTTTTTGAAGTCGAGAAAAACACAATCCGCCTGTTGCCCTTCGTCCTTGGCTCGCAAGATGTCATGTGAGAAAAGGGCAAGCTGAGTTTCACATGAACTATGTTTCCTAAAGCCGTGCTGATTCATGGAAAGAATCTTTTCCGTTTCAAGGAAATTTACTATATTCGAACTGAGAATGTGCTCCAAAATTCTACATGAAACTGATGTCAACGATATTGGCCTGTAATTGTGTGGGTCAGTTCTCTTTCCTTTCTTATACACGGGAATCACTTGCGCTTTTTTCCAATCACTAGGAACTTTGCGCTGAATTAAAGATTCGCGATAAATGCAAGGTAAGTAGCGGGCCAAAGCCGGAGAATAGTCTTTGTAAAACCGAACTGGTATTCCATCCGGACCAGCAGACCTTTTCGTATTTAGCTCTCTCTGCTGCTTCTCTACACCGGAAATACCTATTGCTATGTCCCCCATTTCGGAATTAGTACGTTGATCAAATGATGGTACATTTGTGCGGTCCTCCTGCGTGAAAGATTTCTTAAAGGTTAAATTTATAACTTCAGCTTTCTGTTTGCTTTCTTCTATTACTGCCCCGGAATGATCAACGAGTGACTGGACAGTGGGCTTTGACCCGCTTATCGATTTTACATAGGACCAGAATTTTTTCGGGTTCTCGGAAAGATCTTTAGCTAACGTATGGCTGTGATAATTATTGTATGCTTCGCGCATCGATCTTTTTATAGACGCATGAATCTCTACTAACTTTTGCCTGTCATCATTTGCGTATTCTTCTTTGAATCGAGAGTGCAACAGCCTTTGCTTTCTCAGCAGATTTCTAACATTATTATTATACCACGGTGGATCTGTTCCTGCCTTAATCGTCTTTACTGGCACATATTTCTCTAACCCTTTATTAACAATGCACTTAAATTTAGTCCACAATTCCTCTACATCCATAGTCCCGGAATTAAACGATGCCCATTCATTTTCTAAGTGCGATCGTAACATTTGCTTATCGGCTCTTCCCAACAAAAACACGCTCCTAGCCTTTTTGATTGGTTTATGAACTTTGGTCATCATCAACGCTATGACGATATCATAATCACTATTTTCTGTCTCTACACAGACATCGTTAATAAGGTCAGGCCTGTTTGTGGCTATTAGGTCTAGAATATTTCCATTGCACGTGGGTTGTCGGTTTAACTGCTCAAGACAATTACACTATGTCAGCGCTTTTCTCCATTACATCATGTTACTTCTGGGAATCTAGTGTCACAATTGCATCAGTAATGTCACACAAATGTGCATTTCATCACATTCCTTCTGGGAACTGAAGGCTTACCTCAGACGCTCCAGGCATTCCATGTGGGAATTCAGAGTATTACATTAAACAACTGCCTCACAGGTGTTGCTTATGGCAAGGTTAGGCCTCTGAGGGCATGAACCCCCAGGTTGCCCCTCCAAAACCAATGACTGCTATTAATGTCAGTTCTGCAGTGCAAGCACAAAGTATATTAAACAATTAATAGCCTGATCAAAGTTAGAGCACTGGGGGCATTAACCCCCAGGTCCCAAGGTCGGGCATTAACATTTCTTAACTGCCCACTCAATGAGAGTTTGGGCAGATTGAAACACATTAAATGATGGCTCTATAGCTGTCCATACCGAATACTGCAGTGAGAGCAAAGAAAAATGTGTGCAAATAAATGAAAATCAAGTGCTGTTTATAAAATGTGAATAAGGCAATAGTAATATGCAACTTAACCTTAAATACTGTTGCAACAATCCACAAATGCGAAAAATGAGTTCTTGTTCTTTACCATAACAACTACTACTTTGTTAGAAGCAGGTTATGTCTTTCAGCCAATATTGTATCGGTGTTATGAAATTAATACCAACTTAGTTTATGGGTAGGAATTGATCTCATGCCCTATTAAAGTTAATAACAATTGAAAATAAACAGTTGTTGTGATAAAATATCTATCTCAAAGACGAGCCTTCATCAAGTTAGACACCGTGCCCACAGATGGCACCATCATCAGCAAAGAAAACATCGCAAAATTTTTAATTAAATTCTGGTGTTATTTCAGGTACCTTTCATAACAATTAAGTAGGTCTATCATCCAAGCGACATAATAGTATATGATGTATGCAGTAAAAGCTATTTATGGTAAAAAGTAAAATAAACATTACAATCAGGTGTATTTTCGGGAAAATTCCGTGAAAATGAAGTATATTCCTCACTCAAATGAGATACTAGTATAGCATGTATACAGAAAATGCAATATTTATAGTAAAACTAAGTAAAGTTGAACTTACACTAAAATCGGAATATTTTACACTATATCTGCAGTTTTGTGATAGATATATCGAGTGACATCGTAAAAATTATGTATATCTCTATTCGAAATAACATACTAGCACAGAATGCACGTAGATAAGGCCATCTTTATGGTAAAAAAAAAAAAAAAAAAAAAAAGATATTAGACGTTTGCTCAAAAATGGGAATAAAAGACACTAATCCTGCAATTTTCTCGTAGAAATATTGCTTAATATCCATAAAGCAAACTTCCTCCAGCTATTTCCACTCATCAGAAGCCCAACATTAGTTTAAATAATGAAAACAGCCTTTATACAATTAATGTTCAAAGCCAATAGCCTACATTTGGAGTGGTGTTGCTACATGATCTCAGAAAACAAATATATAGCATCAAATGTAATAGGTAGTATTCCATATGCAATAGCTGATGCCTATTGACATAACTTCCACTTTTAATGACAAGATTATATCAAAATACGAAATGTCTTCGTAAAAAATAACGTGATTTTTATACTGCGAATATCGCAAAAATCAGTGTCCACACCTCCAACATCAGTATCTCCCAGCTACTTACAGCCTAACATAGCTTTTAAACGCTGAAAATATTCTAAATAACAGTAAAGGTAAAGCAGTCAACAATCCTAAGATTGGTTTGAACACAACAGTGCTTTACTAGACATGGTCCTGTTTGGAGGTGGTATACCGTTCCCTTCCTCCGACCTTCGAACTGACTTACCCAGCCAGTTATTGGGGACCTACAGTTTAATGTGGGTTCCGAACCACGGTGCTACTTGGTATTTTTCACGTCTGCATCACTGCCAGAGGTGAAAGAAGTAGAAAGCGACCTTTGGATTTGTATTTTGGCACTCTACCACTGTGCTACGGAGCCGCTGCATATAAACAAAAATCACAAGACTACGAAACTAACCTTTACGACCCTATAACTGCAGATAATCCACTAAAATAACGGTATAACTTTAGGTTGCTTAGAAGGGAGGCACTCATTGCTAGGAAAGTCACACATGGTAATAATGTTTTGATTCCGAACAGCTATTTTGCCAAGGAAACTAAGTCACAGAGAAAGTACAGCATATCACCTCAATAAAAGAAGTAGTTTTCCGATGGCATTTCCCTTGTTGAATTACAGCTTTAATTGTACAAGTAAGGTGTAAGTAATTTCTTAACATGAAAAGTATCCTGTGGATATTATTAACACAATATGTCAAAAAATAAATAAATAAAAAAAAATATTTCCATGTTAGTGATGCAAATTAAATATCACAATAGCATTTCCAGCAACATTGTGGACGCTTTTGCATTAGTACATTAACATAACCTGCAGAAAAAAGTACCAAGTACGATTCTTGTACCACAGTCTTAAACTTACAATTTTCTTTACTGCATAATTTCAGACCCAGCAATACGCTAAATAAATAAGTCCCTTCAACCCAAATACCATAGTAGTACAGAATGTATGCACTAAAAGTAATACTTATGTTTATAAAATTCAAACTGCAAAAAATGTAATATTAAAATAATTACTAAAAGTAATTGTAAAATTAATGCCCAAAATCCCTAAAGTAAACATCCTCAAGCCTAACAGATAGTAAACTCTCGTGATATGTACTCTCTACATGAGGAGAATGCACACTATTGTTTATAATGAATACCACAAAGTTATCGTGAAGCTAATGCCTGAAAAACCGTGTATACAGTCTCCTATAGCTACTTCTACACTTACCTATACGAACAAGAAAAATAAATTGTTGTAACAACAGTCAATTTGTTGAGGATATAGGCCAACTTTAACAGGACGGTAACTACATTAAACACTCCATGTCTAGGCACAAATAAGTATGAAGTATTTTTTTTTTCGTAATTAACAACAGCTTAGTTGATTACTATATATGTAAACCTCTTTTGGAAAGCTGTTGCCGGCCGCGGTGGCCGAGGGGACTGAGGTGCTTCCGTCACGGTCTGCACGGCCACTACGGTCGGCGGTTCGAATCCCCCCTCAGGCATATATATTTGTGCCGTCCTTAGTTGTAGGTAGTTCATAAGTAGTTTGTAAGTTTAGGGACTGATGACCCCGTAGTTAAGTCCCTTAAGCTTAACAAACATTTGAACATTTGAAAGCTGTTGTTAATTACGAATATATATATATATAAGTTTTCTTTAATTTAAAGTTTTAAAGTAAAAACTGCGTAACACCTGACAGCTAAAAACCGTATACAACAACTAAATACGTGTATATTTCCATGTAATTTATGCAACAGTTACGCCAGATGTCAACATCGTAGACGCACTTGAGAATGACAAACTGTCGAAACACCTGTAGCACTATTAAATAAAACATAAGCAGCAATCCGGAACTTTATTGCAAAAGGTTGCATAGAGTTTCTGCAAATAGCGGTTCATCACTTTGTTGACGATCTGAGGCACTAAAACTTGCTACAAAAAAACGCAATAAGTTACATATGGATTATACAAGGTGAAGCGAATTTCACGCACTCGGGCTTCACAGCGCGTTTCCTCACATGTCAGCAATATGAAAATGTCTCTCACAAAATTTCGTCGTGTGCATATTTCCGGCAGTAAATGGATGTCTCAGACCAGAATGCGATTCCTGAGAGACAACGGTTCTCAGGAATTCGCAAAGTGGACTGGGATTTGGCCAAGGAGTGTGTCAATTTCAGTAAGGTCCGATGGGCGGTAGGAACATTTTAACCGTTTAAGACACCTGCCCCGATGGAATCTTTCCAGCTCAAGCGGGAGAAAATCTTATTAGATTCCTATGCAGGTTATTCAGGGCTATCCTAGCAGCAGGAATCATTCCCAATGCATGGAGGGCAGTGAAGGTTGTCTTCATTCCAAAATCAGGGAGAATTGATCATACCAAGGCTAAGGATATGAGACCAATCAGCCTGTCCTCCTTCATTCTTAAGACATTGGAAAAGCTGGTTAATTTGCATGTTGGAGAAAGGAGGTTAAGTAGGGCTCCTCTACATTCAAACCAACATGCATATCAGCCATGTAAATCATGTGAGACAGCTCTCCACCAACTCGTTGGGAAGGTGGAGAAAGCACTACACGTTCAGGAAATAGCCCTCTGTATCTTCCTGGACATCGAGGGGGCTTTTAGCAACACGACCTTCGATTCCATGGTTAAGGCAGCAGAGGTGCATGACCTAGGGACCACTATATGTAGGTGGACTAGGGCCATGCTCAGTGGAAGAAAGGTAGAGGCTACCATGATGAATGAAAAAATGGTAATGAACACCACTAGGGGTTGCCCGCAAGGAGGAGTTCTTTCCCCTTTATTGTGGAATCTAGTGGTGAATGATCTCAATGGAGAATTAAACTCTAGGCAGTACTTTTGCCAAGGATACACAGATGATCTTGTCATAGTAATACTTGACAAATTTGCTGACTATGGCACAAGGTGCGTTGGACACTGTGCAAGACTGGTGCAGAAAACAGGATCTGGGGTTTAGTCCTAAGAAGACTGTTGTTGTACCATTCACAAAGAAGCATATCCAACATTCAAGTCAGAATCTAAAGGTTTTCAATGAAGCGCTACCTGTGAAGGGGACACTGAAATATCTAGGGGTTGCCTTAGATGGGAAACTGACATGGACCCCTCACATTAGGAATATTTGCTCCAAGGCAAAAGGTACTCTGGTAAGTACCAGGAGAGCTTGTGGCAAAAATTTGGGGCCTGAGCCCCAAGGGTATGCACTGGATATACACCACGGTGATAGACCCAGGATCACCTATGGGACGGTCGTGTGGTGGAAGAAGGTAGAACAGCAGGTTGCTGCTA
Source organism: Locusta migratoria (assembly GCA_026315105.1). NCBI lineage: Eukaryota > Metazoa > Arthropoda > Insecta > Orthoptera > Acrididae > Locusta > Locusta migratoria. Next base: position 472,135,140 of record CM048748.1, on the reverse strand, counting down.
AGGAGCTTGGTAAGGTGCAGAGATTAGCCTGCTTAGCCATAACAGGTGGAATTAGCAGCACACCAACTGCTGGGATGGAAACCATGTTGGATATGCCCCCATTACACCCTTGGGTCAAGATGGAGGCAGCGGCTGCTCCATACAGACTCAAAACTGGCAAAAACTGGAACTCTTTGGGATATCGAGAATCACACACTAAAATAGTGAGTGAGGTAAATATAGGAAAGGTTGGGGAAATACCAGCCGACTATATTATAACCCCATACTCCTTCAACAAGCCTTTCAATATAACAATTGGAAGTAGGGAGCAGTGGGAGGAAATAGTTCAACACCGTACGGGGGATATTGTCTGGTTCACTGACGGGTCAAAATCAGACCAAGGCGTTGGGGCCGGGGTATAAGGGGTGCAGCCAAGACTGGAGGGCGTCATCTCTCTAGGGAAACTGGCCTCAGTATTCCAGGCCGAAATCATTGCCATCAGGGCGTGTGTGGAGGAGAATTTGCGTAGGTGCTACAAACACCGTAGCATCTATATCTATTCAGACAGCCAGGCAGCCCTGAGATCACTGGCATCTCCTGCAACAAGGTCTAAAATTGTTGCAGAATGTCAAAGGGTTCTGGTGGAGCAAGGGGAAAGCAATAGAGTAAACCTATTGAGGGTCGCTGGCCACTTGGGGATCAGTGGCAATGAACATGCCGATAGATTAGCCAGGATGGGGGCAGTGACTCCATTTATTGGACCGGAACCTGTCCTGACAATCACCAAGGCAATGATCAAATTGCAGCTATGTAACTGGCTCAGAAGACAGCATGTAGAATATTGGACCAAAGTCTGTCAACAAAAACATGGCAAGGTAATGATGACAAAGGCATGTTTTAAAAGAAGCTTTGCAATCCTGGGCCTGAACAGGAGAGAGATTAGACTCATGGTTGGATTGCTGACAGGCCATGGGAATTTCAAAAAACACCTACATACAATGGGAATAACAGAAGAGGAACCTCAATGTAGGATCTGTGATGATGGTGATGAAACTGCATCACATCTAATCATCGAATTCATGGCATTGGAGAGTAAAAGGCACAGAACATTTGGAACAACCAGACCCGAAGAAATTGTGTCTAATAAAGAACTGGTAAAGGGACTCCTTTCACTGTTCAAGGGCATTGGTTGGCTTTACTAGATATACAGGGAGCGATACTGCACAATAAACATAGTTTCGGTGCGGGCAGTGGCGGGTTGGACCAAGACTGTTTTGGCTTCCCTGAGAAAATCAAATCAAATCAAATGGATGTCGAAGACACGAGGAACACCTTTGACCTTGAATGCTAGGAACTGCACGAAAGCATGCTTGGAATAACAAGCAACCATAAACAAAACATTGTGTGCGTCATTTCCATTCAAAACATTGCAATTGTACATCAAGTTACATTTTAACAGAGTAACAAGATGTCAATATCATAGGAAGGAAATTATATGTAATTTAATGGCGTCGGTATATCATTACATATTCAATCAGCAGCGCCAAAAACCCTCTGATTTAAGTACTTAAAATTGCGCAAAACATACATATACAGCAGTAGCATACGCACCTAAACGTGCTTTTATTAGTCCTCGAAGTACAGATGCGGGATTTCGATAAACCAAAACCATATGTATTGTATCTGAAACTTTGCGTGAGGTAGCCAATACTTTATGTTGATGCCCTAAAGAATGTAGTTAGGACTGTGAGCTGGTAGCATTTCTTTCTCCTACCAATCATCTGAGTTCTTATCGATAATACATTAGAATACATTCATGGCAACAGACAGCAAATAAAAAAGAAATATTTTATAGTGATATTAGGTCACCTAAAAGACATACAGCACTTCGACAGAGGAATAAATGCATCACAAATCGAAGCATCTCGGTTGTGTACCGGAGTTGATTGTGGTGGTAAAATGTTCTTTCGTCAAGAAGCACAGGGTTCATTTAACCTCCAATAGATTAGTGACTGGTTTTCACCAATGTGAGTTTATAGATAAGGTTTAACGTATGCTTGTTCCTAGATGCTATATTTGTATCATCGAGGCGTAAATGTTCAAAACATGCAAAAGGATAAAATAATAAGTGTGTAATTTGATACTTTATGGCTGTTATCTATGATTATAATAACGTAAGTGTGCAATAGGATATTCTGATTTGCTGGACTGTAGTATTGTGTTATTTACACTCACAATTCTTACTTGTTAAATACATGCAAAGCATCTGATGATGAGCATGTAATGATAATGACATACATGTGTAATATGATACCCTGATTTCTTGGAATGGGTTGTTGTAAACTGGCATCGTCTAATAAAGCTGTGTACTCTGGTAGGCACTCAGGGAAGAGTGTAAGTGATATGCACACGTACGTGGTTCCAGATTTCCGCGTTTACATTACCGGCTACGAGCCACACACGCTTCTCATGATGTCATGAAAGATTTATGTACTGTTTATATTGTTCACTTGTTGTTTTCACAAAAATACAAATTCAAATAAAAAACCATATCAAAAAAACTGAAAACTAAAACCAAAACATTCAGTTGCTCAAAACTATGAAAAGATACTGTCAAAATACTATCACGCGCCAGAGCGTGAAGTGGCACCTAGCATCATCACGCCAGAGCGTGAACGGCAGCGAACGTGTTAAATTTGTTAGAGATGAATTTAGTTTTTCCTTGTGACATCTTTAAACTAAATTTAGCTGCATGCTTTGCTAAAATTTCTATTTGTTTAATTGCATCTGGTATATTCGTGGACAGTAGCGCAATATCGTCTGCAAAACCTAGTGCTTGTATTGTATGACCTTTCACTGATCCTCCAAAAGAAATTCTCTTCATTTTTTCTTGAGTGTATTCCGCCAATGTATCCCTTATTATCTTTTCTAGAGTGATGTTGAATAAGATTGGAGCCCATCTCCTTGACTCAAACCTGTTTGGATTTTGAAAGGGTCTGAAATTTTGCCTCGAAATTTCACCTTGGACTTTGTATCTGTCAATGTTTGCTTAACAATCTTTCTAGTTTTTATATCAACTCCAAATTCCTCCAGAGTTCTAATGAGGCTTTCTCTGTCTATTGAATCATATGCTTTTCTAAAACCAATAGATGTTGTAACATGTGGATGAACAGCACGAGTTCTAATTATATTTTTAAGATTTATCATTTACTCTGAACAGATCCTCCCTTTTCTAAATCCACCTAAAGTTATATATATCATTATTGTAATGGATTATCTGCAGTTATAGGGTCGAAAAGGTTAGTTTCGCAGTCTTATGTTTTTTTTTCTTTACATACTGCTGTTTACAATATTTTCAGCGTTTAACAGCTATGTTAGGGCTGTAAGTAGCTGGAAGATACTGACGTTAGAGGTGTGGGCACTGATTTTACGATATTCACAGTATAAACATCACGTTATTTTTTACGAAAACATTTCGTATTTTGATATAATCTTGTCATTAACAGTGGAAGTTATTTCAATAGGCATCAACTAACGGATATGGAATACTTCCTATTACATGTGACGCTATATATTTCTTGTCTGGATAGCAGTTACAAGATCATGTAGCAACACCACTCCAAATGTAGGCTATTGGCTTTGAATATTAATTAGGATTACTGTTTTTATTCCCATTTTTGAGCCAACTTATAATATCTTTTTTTACCAGAAAGATGGCTTTATCTACGTGCATTCTGTACTAGTATGTTATTTTGGTTAGAGATCTACTTAATTTTTACGATCTCAAGCGATATATCTGTCATAAACCTGCAGAAAGAGGTCTAAAATATTCCGATTTTAGTGTAACTTCAACTTTACTTAGTTTTACTATAAATATTGCATTTTCTGTATACATGCTATACTAGTATCTCATTTGAGTGAGGGATATACTTAATTTTCACGAAATTTCCCCAAAAATACACCTGAATGTAATGTTAAATACTCCGATATTTTCGGTTAAGTTTATTTTACTTTTTACCATAAAATAGCTTTTACTGCATACATCATATACTATTATGTCGCTTGGTGATAGACCTACTTAACTGTTATGAAAGGTACCTGAAATAACACCAGAATTCAATTAAAAATTTTGCGATGTTTTCTTTGCTGATGATGGTGCCATCTGTGGGCACGGTGTCTAACTTGATGAAGGCTCGTCTTTGAGATAGATATTTTATCACAACAACTGTTTATTTTCAATTGTTGTTAACTTTAATAGGGCATGAGATCAATTCCTACCCATAAACTAAGTTGGTATTAATTTCATAACACTGATACAATATTGGCTGAATGACATAACCTGCTTCTAACAAAGTAGTAGTTGTTATGGTAAAGAACAAGAACTCATTTTTCGCATTTGTGGATCGTTGCAACAGTATTTAAGGTTACAAAGAATTAGAAATCAGTTGCATATTACTATTGCCTTAATCACATTTTATAAACAGCACTTGATTTTCAGTTATTTGCACACATTTTTCTTTGCTCTCACTGCAGTATTCGGTATGGACAGCTATAGAGCCATCATTTAATGTGTTTCAATCTGCCCAAACTCTCACTGAGTGGGCAGTTAAGAAATGTTAATGCCCGACCTTGGGACCTGGGGGTTAATGCCCCCAGTGCTCTAACTTTGATCAGGCTAGCAATTGTTTAATATACTTTGTGCTTGCACTGCAGAACTGACATTAATAGCAGTCATTGGTTTTGGAGGGGCAACCTGGGGGTTAATGCCCTCAGAGGCCTAACCTTGACATAAGCAACACCTGTGAGGCAGTTGTTTAATGTAATACTCTGAATTCCCACATGGAATGGCTGGAGCATCTGAGGTAAGCCTTCAGTTCCCAGAAGGAATGTGATGAAATGCACACTTGTGTAACATTACTGATGCAATTGTGACACTAGATTTCCAGAAGGAACATGATGGAATGCAGCAAAGCTCTGACAGTGTAATTCCTGAAGGGTTAACCTCTCTAGAGGTCAATGAAAGAACCGGTTATAACCAGTAGGGTTCAAGGCTATCTCGAATCCCTCTTGCCCCCCTACTATGTAACATTGTTTTTTCGTTATAACTTTATAATTTTTTTTATATTTTTGGTGTTTATTTCCTAGTATTTTATAATTTTAATCACACTTAAGATAACAATTAGAGGAAATTTAATTTTGTGTTAAGGTGAGAGCTTTCGATATTAGCACAAAATTGTAGAGCTGTCTCCTGTGAGATTGTGAGTCTGCTGTGATATTATGAGAGTACTTTAATGTAGGATGGAATGATTATGTGACATATGTGGTAGCGTACGTTGTCTACACTATTGAGGACTGATAAATAAGGAAGTTACGTCCAAATTTGGAAAATAAACATTTCTTTACTGAAGAAAGTATGTACCTGAGAACCCATCAAAGTATCGCTTTTGTATTCTACTATTCATTCGTCACTTGCTTACTTTGAGTCAAATATCATAGAAAAATTTTTCTCATAAAAAATTCTGACTTTTTTCAATATTGGAAAATATTAACTAAAATTAACTGTAATCAAAACAGGCTTTTTTCTATTTAAGATGTAAATACCTTCCTGCTTCCAGATGCTTCTTGTCTTTCGTAGGAGAACGCTAGTGACATCAAATAGTAGGGGCCAGTGGAAACCTTTCCCATGTAACGAAAAAAGAAATAGAGTTTACGAACAAGCAAAAGCATTGGTGTAATAGTAATGTGTTTGACAATTATGTGTTTTTTAGGTTTTAGCAAAGCTTTCGACAATGTCGATTTTGACATTTTAACTGCTAAACTTTTTAATCTAAATTTCTCTACAGGTGCTATTCAGTGGTTCCACTCATAGCTCACCACCCATAAACAGTGTGTAATAACTACATAAAATAGGTCTAAATGTAGGGATGTTGTATCAGGGATTCCACAAGGATATGTACTGGGGCCTTTACTATTCTCACTATGTGTAAATGATGTGTCCACTGTTCTGTCCCACTATAAATATCATCTATACGCTGATGACCTTCAATTATATCTCATTGTAAGCTGTAAAAATCTAAGCACAGCCATCCAGCATGTAAATGCAGACTTACTTTCACTATTGAGATGGGCACATAGCATGGGCTTGAAACTGAATCCATGAAAAATGCAGGCAATTTTAGTGGCCTATAAAAGACTCATCACTCCACAGCTAATAGAAACTCTTCCACCTTTAATAATTAACGACACGCAAATACGCTTTTCTCATTCTGCAAAGAACCTAGGAATAATATTTGGACGGTGTTATGCATCACTAGTTCAAGCGCCATATGTCATAACTGACATAATGCAACCTAAATTTTACATTTTCTTAAAATACATTTATTTAGTGGTCTTTCACTTAGTAGTGAAATCTCACTGTAAATAACTACTAAAGAGCACTAATTGCGCTCACATCAGAAATATAAAGTAACGGCGCTAGGTCTTGTGATGCATAACACGGTCCATTTGATCAGAACTTACACTGGACAGAGCACACAACCACAGTTTGTAAGAAGGTATATGTGTCACTTCATTCACTGCAGAAATACAAAAACGCATTGCAGCTGAAAAAGATGCTCGTTGAGACACTAATACTTCCCATTCTAGATTATGGTGGTGCTATTCTGAAAGGTCTGTCACACGAAAATTCACATAGGCTGGAGCTGGCGATGAATTCTTGTATCCGATGCATGTGTAACCTATGTTTCTACGACCATATCAGTCCTGCATACACGCTGTTATCTAGGCTACGTGCAGATAAGCGTCGAAGCTATGATACATTATGTTAGCTGCATCGCTTCCTCAATCATTTCAAACCTTCTTAAAAATCCTCAACGATTATAGTACTATCTGAACAGAACAGCAGAAACACATGCTCTCACCAAAATAAAACTCTCTCTGTACCATCACATGACACTACAATCTTCTCTAAATCATTTTCTTTATCGGGAACACGTCTGTGGAAAAATCTCCCTAAAAAGTTAAGAGAGATAAAATCAGTTCCAAACTTCAAAAGACAGCTAAGGGTTCACCTTCTGTCACAATAGCCATCTTTTTCTCCACTTGCCAGTCTTTAGCTCACTGTTGTCAATTTCTCCTCCCCGCACATATATTTCCCTTTCCTTTCATCAGCAGAGATCTGTATCCATATATATCTCCACTTCCTCACATCCATTGGCACTGTCATCTTTCAATCTTCTCCTCTTTCACTAATCATTTTTCCCCTTCTGTTTATATTAAACTTAATTCAAATGTGTTAAACATCTATCTCCATGTAAACATCTCTTGTTATTATTAGTATTACTGGGATTTTTCTGTTATTATTATCATTATTATTATGAGTATTAGCATATATTGTTATTATTAATACTATGTTTTTTGTTATTAAATCCTTTGTTTATGTTGTTCCTGGTCAGATGTAAGAGAGGGCCCTATGGCCCCTATCTGGTCAGGTTAACTTGGAACGTTGGCAGACAGTTTCCCGCTCCTGTGCACAGCTCACCTAGAATCACACGATGTCGCTGTCCCGCAGCTGCTGTCGCGCATCGCGGACCCGCGTCTGCGCGCGTGGGCGCGCTTCCTGAACGGCGAGTGGCCGCAGCTGGCGCGCCGCGTGCCCGACGACGTGCGCCTGCACCCCGACCGCTATTCGCTGCTCTACGTGCCCAACGGCTTCGTCGTGCCCGGCGGCCGCTTCCAGGAGTTCTACTACTGGGACACCTACTGGATAGTCCAGGTCTGTACCACGGCATCTAGAAGAAGGCATGGAGGTATCATAAATTTACCATTGGAGGGAACTGCACGTGCAGCAACTTGCCATTAATTATGATGTAAACCAAGCTATACTCTGCCAACAGGGTGGAACATAGAAACAGCGGGGAGTCATCCCTTACCATAAAATGTGTGGCCGTTGATCGCTACTCGCCTACAGAAAAACGATTTTTATTAACATAGGCGTCAGACACAAGCTGAATCAAACATCCTCTCCATGCACGGTACTGGACGTGCAGCAACCTGCCATTTATTATGTCGTAAACCGAGCTACAGTTTGGAACATAGACAGCGAGCAGTCATCCTTTACTACAAAATGTGTGGCCATCCATTGCCACATACAAAAAGAAATTCGCAGATGCTAGGATAGTTGTAGGTGCTACAAGAGAACACTCAACAATGGCAAGGCCTACACCAGACGCTTTCACAGTATTTTCTTCTCCAGCAACGCTGGCCACCTGCACCTGAACCGGTTGCCGGGAACATTACTTTGCCTACCGAAAAGTGCCCCCCCCCCCCCCACTACACCACAGGATAGCAATGAGGACATTGCTCCGGTACTCCCGTACAATTCAAAATTCCTGTGGTCTTCAGTCCAGAGACTGATTTGATGCAGCTCTCCACAATACCCTATCCTGAGCAAGCCTCTTCAACTCCACATAAGTACGGCAACCTACGTCTGTCTGAATCTGCTTACTGTATCCATCCCTTGGTCTTCCACTGCGGTTTTTACCCAACACACTTTCCTCCAACGCTAAATTCACAATTCCTTGATGTCTAAGAATGTGTCCTACCAATCAATTCCTTCTTTTAGTCAAGGTATGCCAGAAATTCCTTTTCTCCCCAATTCTGTTCTGTACTTCCTCATTAGTTACACGATCCACCCACCTAATCTTCAGGATTCTTGTGTACCACCACATTTCAAAAGCCTCTATCCTCTTTCTGTCCAGACTGTTTATCGTCCATGTTTCCTTCCCATACAAGGCAACACAACACACAAATGCCTTCAGAAAGGACTTCCTTAGGCTTAAGTCACTGTAGGCGACATAAATTCATTTATTATCAAGTTGCCTGTAAACATTGTTGTAATTAAGTTCAGATTGACATATAAGCATGTGAAACGTCAATCGCACATATGTCGGTGCAATCGCCGTTCACGAAATAATTTTATGAATTTTAAATCACGAAATTTAAAAGTTGTCTTTTAAATAACAAGCAAACTTCAGCAGTGTGCCCATTTGGCGGGATTGGCGGGATTGACCACTCCACAACACTCAGTTTGTACACCTCTACCACACCCTTGCAATTACTTGATTCAGTACTCCGCCACTTTTGAAGTTCTGCAGTCAACTCATATAAGACTCACAATGTCGTCCAGGTATACGTGTATTGTCGCCATCTCAAGGCAGAGTTTAGCAAACGATGATTATCCATTTCTACTTCACTGTACATAACATATACTCCATAGTTCACCATGCACGCGAATAGCGGCCAATACAGTACTTGAATGGAATAAATTTGTGCACATCAGACCCAGACATTACGATATCCTGCGCGACCAGCCAATTGCACGTTTACTCCATATGGCTGCTGCTCGACTGTCACTATTGATAGTATCGGCTCACTTAGTTCACAATGTCACAGTATACATTTAATTCATATAAAACTTTCTTTGCTAATAACATACAAAATGTAAAATGGGGAAACTCAAATATTCAACATACTGAAAAGATAATAAAACATATTTCACATTACATAAAAGGAAAAAGTAAACTAGTAGTAAATCAATTCATAAACACAATTACATATCACAGCATTTAACTATTATGGCATTCTGTCAAATACTTTATCGAACACATGAAACACAGGAAAAAGTATAATGGAAAAAAAAAAAAAAATCAGGAAATTTTTTATACATCCTACGCCAACGATGCCTTCGCAGGTGAAAGAGAAGAGTGCTGAAGATTAGATGGTAGACCACATAACTAATGAGGAGGTACTGAACAGAATTGGTGAGAAAAGGAATTTTTGTCATACCTGCACGAAAAGGCCGGATCGATTGGTAGGACACATTCTTAGACATCAAGGAATCGTAGATTTCGCATTGGAGAGAAGTGTGTGGGGTAAAAACCGCAGAGGGAGACCAAGAGATGAATACAGTAAGCAGATTCAAATGGATGTGGGTCGCCGTTCTTATGAGGAGACGAAGAGGCTTGCTCATGATAGAGTAGGGACGAGAGCTGCATCAAACCAGTCTCCGGACTGAAGACCATAACAACAACATTACATTGTTTTATTATTTACGTCTATATAGAGATATTTAAAGGTACCTTTTCAAAGACACACATCCATTAGCTACTTAAATAAGAGCGCACTTGAATACTGTCGTGTGTTTTGTCTTCACGTTGTGTTGCGTGTGTAAACAAACGAGTCGCGTATGCTGTGGTAAGACAGTTATCGTTGAACACGCTTTCCGAGTGTTCGTAGAAAGAAAAACCTAAGAACACCGATAACAGCAACAGTGATCAGTACAATTTATTTTTCGACTCTAATCTGTCCGAAATGGTTGATTACAAGCCGTTAGAAATAGTGAGAATGATAAAATTTGCCACGCGCGAGAAGTCGAGCGTTCTAATGCGCCTTGCTGCAGACTATGCAGTTTTTATCCGTCGGAGACTGTAGTCCTCAATCGTGCATGGGCGTATATGATGTCCTTATTGTAACTTAGTTTAAGTAGTTTGTAAGTCTAGGGACGGATAAGCACTCTAGTTTGATCCCATAGCTTTACAAACATATGAGCATGGATAAAAATTGTTGGCGGGTCTTGCAATAGTTATTCAGTCGGGCATATATTTTACGACGAAAGTATCCGCCTGCCCGTCGTCCCATGAATGATACAATTAGGTCTCTGGTAAGACGTGGTGAAAGGGGTACCCTGAAAAGGTAGAGACGAAAGACGGACTGGTGAGAGGCGATTGCGCTGCTAGTTGGCGCTATTGTCGCTGAAGATCCACACCTTTCGACTCGTCATATTCAGCGGATGCATGGCACGCCTCGATCAACGGTATCTCGTGTTTTAAGATGCTTTAATTCCGTGTGTATCGCTTGCATATCACCCAAGCGATTGATCCTGGGGATACTGAGAGACGCGTAGCATTTTGTCTATGGGCCGATACGCAAATACGTCCTGATTCCTTTTTCTTCGCACGCACTCTCCTTACAGACGAGGAACTCCGACAACTCCGACAACAAGCAGTCAATTTCCATAACGCACCAACCATAATGCACACTACTTGGTGGAAGCAAAACCTCGCTGACAACAAAACCACGGAACACAGAAACGGTAATCGATCAATGTCTGACATACGAGCACGTATGTGGTTCCAACATGATGGCGCCCCTGCACATCAGGCCTTACCAGCCAGAAGGTAGTTCAATGCAACTCACCCGCATCGATGGATCGGTATCGGTAGTGCAGTTTGTGAATTCCCGCCAAGATCGCTAAAGTTAACAAAATAAATAAATAAATAAATAAATAAAACAAAAAAAATGGTCAAATGTTTGTTAAGCTTATGGGACTTAACTACGGGGTCATCAGTCCCTAAGCTTACAAACTACTTATGAACTAGCTAAGACTATAGACGGCACAAATATCCATGCCCGAGGGGGGATTCGAACCCCTGACCGTAGTGGCCGTGCAGGCCGTGACTGAAGCGCCTCAGTACCCTCGGCCACCGCGGCCGGCAGGTTAACAAAATACTCAAATGTTTATGAACCTGTTGGACCAAACTGCTATACTCATCAGTCCCTAGACTTACAACTACATAAACTAACTACACTAAGGACAACCATGCCAGAGGGAGGATTCGAACCTCCGGCGGGAACCTAACCTAACTTCATTCGACTTCTTGTTATGGGGAGCTGTGAAGCAGAAGGTGAACTCCACTCCCTCGACAAAGCCAGAAGCTGTGAGTGAAAGGAATGATGTCTAGACCAGTTTCCGGCAGAGAGAGAAAATATGCATTAGGCAAAGTGGGCAGTTGATGGAGAGAGAGATCCTAAACTTCCAGTGAGAACCAGTGAGACACTATTTGCTTTCAGGTTAATCTCTATTGCAGCTTTTCAACGCGAATTCAAGTTAACGAAAACTTCACCAGTGAATAGATTTAAGAAACAATACAAGCTTTTTATTGAATATTTTTCCCTATCTCGCCTCGTTCATGAGATAATGGTACCTGTGAAACTTACAATGAAGTGCCCCCTGGCAATAGGAATAAAAAAAATAGGGTTCATTTGAAAAAATGAACTTGACATTGATTTGACCGTGAAAACAGGTTTCTAGGTCATTTTGAAATAACCATTCCATGGCACCATAAAACTTGCAACATTTACTAGAGACTTTTATGCAGATCTGTGCCGCCCCATAGATATCGGCTAGTAGAGATTAAAATGGAACACCCTGTCTAATGCAGTAATTGCCCCTGTACTCCTATACTGCATAGAAAATCGGAGTACTGTCAAAAGAGAAAAAATGATGCTGCCTGAGAAAAACATAGCCAGATATAAATTCGGAGCAGTGAAGCGGAAACAGGGCGAAGGAGACAGAAAATCGAAACGTATACGCTGCGATAAGCAGCCTGGTATTGCACAAATATCGAAAAATAAGCGACTCCAATGGCCTGGCCCTGACGCAAGGATACAGTAGACACAATTTGCAAAGGTGACCAGTGGCAGTTCAGGTTGATTTTTCTAGGGGGTTCAAAGGAACATGGATAATAAAATTCCAAACAACAAAACAAGGGGGTGCAGCAAAATAACTGCTACACAGAAATAATCGTTCTCTGTAGCCATGTTCCCGCACATGCAGGGTCGGCTTTGTTAAATCCGGATTTGGCGTGTGTTAATAATTACGCGTGTTTTCAGGCATTGTCGGTGAATCACGATAGCAAATATCCTTCAATTTTCCCCACAGAAAATAATACAGGGATGTAAGATCCAGTGATCGTGCGGGCAAAGGTATGGTGCTTCTACGATCAATAAATGTTCCATTTAAGACCTCTTCAACTGCACGCGAGCCATGTACCGGACATCCATCATGTTGAAAGTACATCGCCATTCTGTCATGCAGTGAAACATCTTGTAAAATCGGTAGACCATTACATAAGAAATCAGCATACATTACATCATTTAGATTGCCATCGATAAAATAAGGGGAAATTATCCTTCCTCTCATAATGCCGCACCATACATTAATCCGCCAAGGTCTCTGATGTTCCACTTGTCGCAGCCATCTAGGATTTTCCGTTGCCCAGTAGTGCATATTATGCCGGTCGATGTTATCTCCGTTTGTGAATGACGCTTCGTCACTAAGCAGAACGCGTGAAAAACAAATCTGTTATCGTTCTGTAATTTATTTTGTGCCCAGTGGCAAATCTGTAAACGACGTTCAAAGTCTTCGCCATGCAAATCCTGGTGCATAGTAATATGGTATGGGCCAAAAATAGCGCCATCTGTTTTCCCCCTTCAAGCTAGAAAAGTTTTGTTGTTTGTAGTTGTTTCGTTTTATGCTTATTTCGTGAGATATTTGGCCCGGTCACTATCAATGGACTACCATGTATATAAGAAATAGCAGTGATGAGGGTGCATATCATCATCGTGGACAAATCCGCTCGCATATCGAGCATTCATCGTGATGCCAGCAGCATTCGCATCCAACTTGTTGAAACTATACTTGAAACATACAAGCTAGATATTGAAAGTATACGTAATTATCTAGTTGAGATTGAGGGGCTGCGCAAGGATGTGGATGGAATTCGCGCTAGTATTGAGTGACTGAGAGGAATAATGAGCCTATTCGAGAGGCGTGTAAACAGTTTAGATGGGCGGATATCAGTTATTGAAAACGAGAAATAGGTCTACATACAAACGTGACCCTACGTTGAAGTTTACTCAGTACGTAACAAGATGTCGACCAAGCAGAAAGTCATCGATGAGCAGAAGGCGGTTCGAGAGAAATTGCGACTGCTGAAACAAGGACATTTGGATCATGAGCGAAGGCTCAAAGAGACCTTTAAACCAGTTACCGACGCTCTCGAGCATTCAAAGTGAAAACATACGATGGCGATGGTGATGATAGCGGCATAAGTAATTTCATTGAGCGTCACAGTGCTTCTAAAATAGACAGGACATTTGGTGTAAAAGGTAAAAGGTAAAAGGTAAAGCAGTCAACAATCCGAAGATTGGTTTGAACACCACAGTGCTTTACTAGGCATGGTCCTGCTTGGACATGGTATGCCGTTGCCTTCCTCCGACCTTCGAACTGACTTAACCAGCCAGTTATAGGGGGACCTACAGTTTAACGTGGGTTCCGAATCACGGTGCTACTCGGTATTTTTCACATGAGCAACACTGCCAGAGGGGAAAGAAGTGGAAAGGGACAGATAAAAATAGTAGGACTTGGCGGGGATCGAACCCGCGATCTTTGGATTTGTAGTCTGGCACTCTACCACTGTGCTACGGAGCCGCACTCATTTCCTAAAATCTACAAGAACATCGAAGTATTCACAAAAGGATCTGGATAGATATCGTGAAATATTACAGCCGATAGATCTACATAAGGGAGCGACCAGGGAACGAAAAAGCAGGACCAGGATTAAATGCATAAATTTATAGAACCTTTATTAGCAAGTGAGACAATCCGTGCTGATGATATTCACATTCAGCATAAAAGAGTAAACGAGGGAAATGACGACCCAACCTGAAAGGTAATTTGAATCATTCATTTTACGGATTCTTCCCATCAGTTGCGTCCGGTGATAAAATCATTGAAAAACCTGGCAATCCAATATATCACCCTGTGACAGTTGAGACATTGAACTATTTTTGGACCCGCGGCGGATTAGTCGCACGTACTGGAGCTCCGTGTTACGGTGCGCCCGGCCGGCCGTCGTCGGGGATTCGAATCCCACCTTGGGCATGGATGTTTGTGTCGTCTTTAGTATTAGTTCATAAGTAGTTTGTAAGTTTAGGGACTGATGACCCCGCAGTTAAGCCCCTTAAGCTTAACAAACATTTGATTTGAACTCTCTGGTGGTTCGCATTGTGGATCAGAACAATAAATTAGTATATTTTCGCGAGGAGGAGATTACCATCCGACTGCATCTAAAGCGGGATGGGGGTGAATTATAAAGGCAGTACACACGGGCCACTACCTGCCACTTTGCAACAGAACTGCAAGGTGTTAACACCTGCTAACTACGAGTTCCTTAAATTGATCGGTCTGAAACCTCGTGATGACAAGTATTCGTCAAGAATACTTCGCTCATGAACCTTACGCCTCGTCTATGTTTAGTAATAACGATAAGATACGAATACTCATTCAACACCAGGATAAGAAACTTCCTGGCAGATTAAAATTGTGTGCCGGAGCCGGGACTCGAACCTGGGACCTTTGCCTTTTGTGGGCAAGCGCTCTACCGACTGAGTTATCCCGACAAAACTCACGAGCTTGCCTCACAACTTTACTTCCGCCAGTACCTCGCCTCCTACTTTCCAAATTTCACAGAAGTTCTTCTGCGAAACTTGCAAGACTAGCACTCCTGGAAGAAAGGATAAGGTGGAGACATGGCTTAGCCACAGCCTAAGGGATGTTTCCAGAATGAAACTTTCACTCTGCAGCGGAGTGTGCGCTGTGAGGCGGCATCGTGAGTCGTGTCAGGATATCTCAGTCGGTAGAGCGCTTGCCCGTGAAAGGCAAAGGTCCCAGGTTCGAGCCCGGTTCCGGCACACAATTTTAATTTGCGAGGAAGTTTCATATCAGCGCACACTCCGCTGCATAGTGAAAGTTTCATTCTGAAGACCAGGATATTTTAACAATTCCGAGCAAGAGCTTCCTGTACCTGGAGGAGAAATTTCAGAAAATTGATGGAACAGCTGCAATTCGTCGCATACTACAAGGGACGCCTTCACATAGCTTTTCCAAGAGATCCGTTATGAGCTCAACGGAGTTGAACTGGAGCGCAAAGGAATCTCGGGATTACTATGACTATCAAAACGTACATATCGACAGCAACGTCTGAATTGAATGGACTGCTATACGCTGGATGGTTTGTGGACGAAGTTACTGGCTACATTGAACAGTTTAGTGCATACATTCCATTCAAGATGTTGATGGGCTTCTTTGAGGACATGATGAAAGTTATCATGCACGTGAAACAAGAGCTCATTCTCGTACGTTCTGCAACAAATAAAAATGCGTACAAGCATGGTGCCACGGTCGAAGAGAGTAAATTTCTGTTGCCTAAAACAGAGTGGAGAATGCCTTTATAATTCACTCGCCTCTCACTTTAGATGCAGTTGTATGATAATCTCCTCCTCGCGAAAATCTACTAGTTTATTATTCTAATCCACAATGCGAACCTTCAGGTAGTTCATTGTCTCAACTGTCACAGGGTGATATATTGGATTGCCAGGTTTCCCAATGATTTTATACCCTGTCGCAAGTGATGAGAAGAATCCATAGACTGAATGATTCAAATTATTGTATATCATCACTTGTTTCGCTCTTGGATGAGGAGACTGAAATTTCTGCAGGTGCTGAATTCCGGTGCGGTGTTATCGTTAAGTTTTAGATTGTGGGAGTTGTTTGAATATCCATTTCTACCTGCAACAAGCAAACAGATCTGAACTCTAAAAACATCTGTGCCGCTAGAGACACCTTGTTACATAATTCTAACTCTGCAAACAGATAGAAGAGGCAACCAGAAGAATGACTCAGGTGTTTTCGATAACTGCAAGCTGACCAGTACAAGAGTTTTCTTGAACACCTGAACTTGGGCAATAATAAATATACTCTGCTGTATGACTTGTATTCAAGATTCCACTCGTCTTACTACGGGACAGAGGGAACTGATAGCACGCTCAGAGACTATTAAAACTGGTCCTATCGATGTCCGAATCGAGTTTGCGGCCTCTGAGAATTTTTCACCTAACTCTGCTACGTATGTACTAATACTCCATGACACTGTTTTAAGATACTCACCACTTACTGGCACTGTGCAGCGTGCTGTTTAAAGAAGTGTCATACAATACGTGTTTTATTCCACGATGTGCTCTCGACCTGTCAACATCGTAGTGGATGCTCAAGGCTTCTATGATCACGATCACATGCCGTTCGTAATTAAAGTGTGTGCCTTCATAGCATTCATGGAAGATGGTCATATATTAGAAACATTCTTGCTGTGCATTGCATCACCGAAACCATTCAAAGCTGTGATGTGTATTAAACAAGACAGAGTGCTTTGTGGTTGACTCGTAACTATCATGGACTTCACTGGGATGCTCCCTGTGTAGCCTATGAAGACATGGCTTTGACTCTTCGAATATTTGACTGTCAAGATGCTGTTATCTACGTGAAACGTGAAGAGAAGATTGGTTGGCTGCACCGAATCTACAAGTATGCTGATATCCAGGACCTGGGATCCTTAGGCTGTCCTGCTATCCATCGACTCAAGAACAATAGTGTTGCCTGTGCATATAACAATGAAAAAGACGTATTAAAATGGTTTAAAGGAAATAAATGTTGCCTAAGAAATCATATGGTTTTTTATCATTATATTAATAAAAAGGGAGTGAAATAATAAGAACACCAGTCAAGGATGGTTAACAAATTTGGTAAAAAACTTGCATTAGATCACATCCAGTGTTTTTGGAATTTCCTGCCTCATTGATACTGTTGACCTCGTCATGTGTCCGCTATGGATTTTGCACACATGCTATACGGTGTGTCGCAGGCGAAATGTGGTGACAAGTTGCAGACACGTGCGCGGCGTGAGACACTGTGAAAAAGAATTTCCATGGACGTTGGATTTCACACATTGCATGTACCACATAGTTTCAAAGCTTACAACACTGTTAGAGGAACCGTTATAAACATTTATGCAAACTAGGGAATTTTTTAGCAATTTGTTATAAACAATCATTTCCACAAGCTGGGATATATTAGCATTTTTATGTGAGCTAGGAGAAAATTAACATTTTATTGTAAACATTTACCCAAGCTCGGGAATATTAACATTCTGGTGAGAAATTAATTTAGCAGTTTGAATCTGAACACTCATCAATTGATTTGTCATCAGCTTACTGGAAGAGGTGGACAGGAGGGACAGGTTTTTATCATGTCAGAGGTGAGGAGGAGGTATAGGAGGGGAGAGAGGATGGATCGTTCAGGCACACTGGCAGAGAGATAGAAGAGACGGGAGTCAGAATTATGGATTGTTTCGTAGGTAGGGTGATTGGAAAGAAAGGAGGCAATGACCTGGACAAGGCCTGACGTTTGAAGAGCAGGCCGGAACGTGAGACCTGGTAATAGGCTCTTTCCAGGTCCAAGGAGACAAAGATAGCTGCACTACGGGACTTGAGCTGGAGGGAGAGGAGGTGGGTGAGGCGGAGGAGTTGGTCATCTGAGGAGAAGGAAGGTCGAAAGCCACACTGGGTGTCAGGGAGAAGGTGATGAATACAGAGATGGTGGTGGATGCATACAGAAAGGATAGTTTCAGAGACCTTGCTGGACACCGGGATGCGGCAGATGGGCCGGTAGGAAGAGGTGCCAGTTGGAGGTTTGTTTGGTTTGAGGAAAATGAGGACATGGGACTTTTCCACAGGCTGGGATAAAAGCCAGTGTAAAGGATGGTGTTGTAGGGAGTAGCTAAGGTGGTGAGGAATGGGAGGGAGCATTCCTTGAGTTGGCGGTAGGTTATGTTATCGTGGCTGGAAGCTATGGTACGTTTCATGTGTAGTACTAACCGTATAGCATGTCCTGTGATGGGGTTGTTAATGTTGGATAGGGGATGAGGTCCAGGTATAGGAAGCCGGGATCTAGTGGTGGGCTGGAGACGTCCGTTCCCTCATGAACGTTGGAAAATAGGAAATGCTCTAAGTATTGCAGGAGAGGGTAGGTGTGCGTGTGGTTGGAGGGTTGGAGCCATTGAGGTGGTAGAATGCGTTCCAATACCAGGAAGAGTGGATGGGGAGATGGGCATTAAGCTGTGTAACTGTATCACACCAGTCCCGGCGTTTTTTTGGCAGTCAGGAGGCTGCATACATGTTGCTGGAGTTGGTGAGGGCGGAGAGTGTATCCCACTCAAAGGTGTAGAGAAAGGAGCGGTATAGATGGTGGGATTCCCGTAGGAGCAGGACAGCCTGTGGGGGAAGGGCAAGGCGGTGGAGCTGAATGGCTTTGGTGGAAATATAGGAAAGGATGGCATCAGACAAGGTCTGCTGGGGGAAGGAGGCAGTATGGTCAACATCACCATGAGAGTGGAGATGGAGGGGAGACTTTCGACTTGGTGGGTGATGGAGAGGCGAAAGGCATTCCGGTCTGCCTGGGTGTAATCATGAACGAGTTTGGGAGGCAGAGTCAGGTGAGGATTTCGGTGGGAGGGGCGACATTTGGGGGAAAAGTGAGGAGAATGGGCTGATGGTCACTGTCAATGGGGTCAAGGACTTCGGTGGTGACACACCCCAGGAGATATGGGGACATAATGGCAATGTCAGGGGTAGTGTTGCTACAAGGGCGAGTATGGTGGGGAAGGGGGACAACATCGCCACTAATGGTGGGAAGAAACTGATGCCACCAGCAGAATTTGGCGGGAGTGCGGGAATGCATTCACGTAGGTCAAGTAGGTTCTATCATTGTGGGCAAGGATGTCATAAGGGATGGAGGTGTGGGAACGGACATAAAAGGTGGCGCAGGTAATGGTAAGGGAGGGGAGGAAAAGGGTGTATATGAGATGTTCATATCGGATGTTGAGGAGGGGATGTGGCCGAACTGGGTGGTGCCGAAGGTGGCCAAGAGCAACTCCGCCTCATGCCAGGGGGTGGGGACAATCAAGGTGGTGGAGGAGATAGGGATTGGTGTTCACTTGTATGTGAGAGAGGAGAAAGGTTTCATTAAGGAGGAAGGCATCAACATGGTTTTGGGAGAAGGTATTCAGGAGTAGGAGTTTGTTGGCGGGAAGGGAGCGAATGTTGGAGAATAAAAGAGTACAGTGTTACTGCGCAAAATGAGTGTGAGGGAGAGGAGTAGAGGAAAAGAAGGACAAGAGAGGGGTAATCTAGGGTTTGCTGGTGGTCTGTGCGAGAAAAGCAGAAGTGGATGTGGTTTTGAGATTTAGTGGCAATAAAGTCGAGGTTGAAAAGGGAGCGGGCAGCAAGGGAAGGGTGCGGAGACGTTGAATTGGTGAATGTTATGGAGGACAATGGTAAGGAAGCGGATGGTGTCCTCTGTAGTAGGGGGAGGGCACAAGGAATTATTGGCAGAGATAGGGGGATCAGTAGGGCGGACAGGGGCAGTGAATTCTTCTTTTGTAGGAGGAGGGCGGGACTTTCATTTGTAGGAGAAGACAGGGTAAGCTTCACTGCAGGTGTTACAGGATTTTGGGGGCTGGCGATATTTGGGTAGGAAGAGTGGGAATGGAGACCTTTACAAAGGGGACAGACAGGAGTGAGATGGCTGCTTTCAGTGTGGTGGGCTTTGTAAGTTAGACAACAGAAGCAATGGTAAGATTGAGGAGGGGCTTGGAAGGGTTTGAACGTTTATGGAGGCGGTTGTAAATGAAGGCCCCATTGCAAAGGATGGTGCGTCTTCTCTGAAGATGCACACCAGTAACGTGGGCCCTATGGATTGTTAATGCGATGGTCAGACAGGATGGATAGGCGAGGATCCTGTTGGAGCTCCTCCAACACCTCTGCCTCTATTATCCCCGATGCCCGCTCACTTGTTTTCCTTTATTGTATTTTAATGCCCTGTGGGGCAGGCTGGCAGTAGCTGCTCTTCAGCCCAGGGTACATATGTGTTTGACAGTCGGTAACGGTAGTTTAAAACAGGAGATAATAATGTTGAATATAACAATAAAAAAGAAGATAAAAGATTAAAACCTTCCACAGTAGCTAAAAACACAGATTTTGCATAGTTAATGTTGACGACAACAGAGAGACAATAAAAACATGGCAACACATTGTTCTGCCATTCTGGCGGTTGCTGAAGTTTTAAAACCACGCTCACTACTTGACACTGATATGACACTTTAATCCGGTACACTGTTAAAAACACTGGGAAAGACACTGTTGAAAAGTAAGGCATGGAGAGGGGAAGGAAGGGGGGCGTGGAGGAGCAGGAAGGGGGGGGGGTGTTGGAGGAGAGGGGAAGGAAACATAAGAACTCTAAGGGAGTGGAAGGGAAATCCAAGTAGAGGAGGGAAGGAAAGGAAGTGGGAGTGGAGAGAGGCCACGCAATACATGGGGAGGAAACGGATTAGTGCCGATAGGATGGGTAAATATCAGAACAGAGGGCGTCATCTGGGGGAGGGAGGTGGCGAAATTTACCCTGATAGAGGATGTGGAGAGTTTGAAGGTGTAGGGAGGGCGGGATATGCTGGTACTGGCGTGGTAGAGGCCCAGGGTTCAGCAGGTGGGGAGAGACAACAGGATGACGGGACTCAATTTTGCAGGTGATATTTCATATCACAGTAATATGAAATGTAATTTAAATATGTGAATCCTGCCAGATGCGGTCAAATAAGTAAATTGTAAACTCGGTATAAAAACGAATTTAATGTACACCTTAAGTGACGATCTCAACATATGCTACAGTATCAATAATGTTAACATAGTTTTTAATTCATTAATATTTGATATGTAATGTGTTTCACCCTGTTCACTCACAAATTACAATGTAAAAATGTTAAGGAGGCCACTGATTACGTAAACATAATTCTACATGACAACAGATATTGTTTGCAATTCCAACAAATGTCATATGTGTGTCGTCTCTTTGTTTTACCATCTTTGAGAACCTAAGCAATAGCGTCTTTGTCGACGCATGTCAACAGTTTACCTGATGATGGCCTAATAAGCCGAAAACTAGTTATTAAATAAACAAAAAATTAGTTGAATAGAAACAGTGTCTTCGTTTCCAACCTTAAATATGGAAGCGTTCTACCAAGAAGTGACGGAAGAATCCATTTATAATCTCCATCCTAATTCATGCATCATTCCGCGATACTCTCGCACATCTGCACATCGATAATAGAAATCGGAACTTCAGAAGACATTTGGAGAACAACAGCGACAAGTCCGTTTATCGCAACTTTACTGAAGGTCGCAAATGGAAAATACGTCCGGCCGTGGGAACATGTGTCGCAAGAATAATTATTAACAACATGACACACTCGTTTGAATATGTCGTTTCAACAGAATGTAGCCTAACGCCATCCTCAGGTGGGACATCCTTCAAGCATCCCATGCTGTCACTGGCTGGAAGATTTCATATACAAATTGCGGTTCCGTCGAGTATACGTAACACGTATTCACCTGGTAGGTTGTTTACCGTCAAGAATATTGACATAAAAAAAAAAAGTTCAAATGTTTGTTAAGCTTATGGGACATAACTACGGGATCATCAGTCCCTAAACTTACAAACTACTTATGAACTACCTTATACTAAAGACGGCACAAATATCCATGCCCGAAGGGGGATTCGAACCCCCGACCGTAGTGGCCGTGCAGACCGTGACTGAAGCGCCTCAGTCTCCTCGGCCACCGCGGCCGGCAATATTGACATCTCGCCGTTAACAATGAAAAGAGTTCCAGTCAACAGCCGAGATAACCAGCTGAACAGTGAACTGCTTGTCGGTGGCAAAAAACAACTTTATATAACGAAGGAAATCTACACACCAGCGACTATCTTAAGCATAACAGGTGGTTGAATAGAACTTTGGCTCACTAATTTTCACGAGCAATCGCAACTCATTCCTGAAGGAACGTGTGTTGGAACAGCTGAACCAGTCCAGGACAGACAGCTCAATGTCATCGACGAAGTCTCATGCTCTGATATTACTGCCGACAATGCACTAGAGGAAACTGCTCTGGAATTGAATTAGGGCCCGGTCTGATCCAGAAACAACGACAGCAAGTGTTAACCATACTACACTAATTTTCAGGTGTATTCCAGGCCAGAAGAGCTAGATAAAGCACCACATCAATACTGGGGATCATCCACCAAACAGCCAGCGTTCGTACAGAGTGTCGCCAGGTGAAAGACGGATACCACTGGAGGAAGTGAGGAGAAGAAAGAAGAATGATGGCACATGGCGATTGTGTGTCGACTTTCGGCGGTTGAACAAAATCACAAAGAAAGATGTCTACCCATTGCCGCGATTGATGACACCTTAGACTGTTTGAAAGGAGCTGCATACTTCTCAACTATGGACAAGCAGACAGGTTACTGGCAAATCGAGGTTGACGAAGCTGACAGGGAGAAGATGGCTTTTATTATACCTGACGGCCTCTATGAATTCAAAGTAACGCCATTTGGATTATGTATTGCTCCGGCCACATTCCAACGCATGATGGACAACTTGCTTCGACACCTTAAATGGACGACGTGTCTTTGCTATTTAGATGACATTATTGTTTTCTCGAAAACATTTTAAGAACATCTGAGTCGCCTGTCAACTGTGTTGAAGTGTGTTCAGTCTGCAGGACTCCGCCTCAAACCGAAGAAGTGCCTCTTTGTCGCCAAATAGATAAAAATCCTGGGGCTCCTAGTCAACGGAGATGGTGTCCGTCCTGATCCAGATAAAGTAAGGGCAGTCACAGAATTTCCAACTCCTCAGCACATCCATGATGTCAGAAGTTTTCTCAGTCTGTGCTCATACTACCGTCTTTTCAAGAATTTCTGCATGGAGACCACAAGTTTTACTGGGATGAGAAGAAAGAAAGAGCTTTCCGGGCACTTAAGAAGGCTCTAACTTCCACACCAGTTCTAGCTTATATGATGAGAATGCAGCAACCGAACTTCACACTTCACGGTTATTATGGGATTGGTGCAGTACTCGTATACAAATTCAGGAAGGTAGCATGATAGTCTATGCATCAAGAGCTCTCTCAAAGTCCGAGAACGAATCTCTCACAGCTATCTTGGCTATCAACAAGTTCCAGCCGTATTTATTCAGTAAACCATTCACCGCAGTGACAGACCACCATTCTTTAAGTTGGCTGACCAGTTTGAAGGATCCATCTGGTCGACTAGCAAGATGGGCATTGATACTCCAAGAGTAATATGTCACGGTGGTATTCAAAAACAGGCGCAAACACTAAGGACGCTGACTGCCTTTCAAAGAATCCATTAGCCGAATACAACAGCATGGATGAAATTTCAGCCCTCACTGAGTTAGGTGACATTACAGCTGATCAGAGGGAAAATCCAGCATTATTACAAACCATAGAGGCCTTGGAGAAAGGATAACCGACCAAAGGAGAGTTTCATCTTATAAACAGGACTTTGCATAAAAGCAACTACGATCCAAATGGATATTTGGTGTTCCAGCTTGTCTCCTGCCAGCTATTCTCAAGTATTTCCACGAGTCTCCAATATCCAGTCATCTGGATTCGTGAAGACCCTAGACAGAATCAGACGCAGGTATTACTGGCAAGGTGTCTACCGATCTGTCAAGCACTATGTGAATCAATGTAAGGAGTTCCAGTGATGGAAGCATGTGCCACAATTACCTCCATGACGACTGGTACCAATTCCACCTGCAGCAGCTGCATTGCACCAGATTGGAAGCTACCTTTTAGGTAGGGTCCCAAAGTCAATAACCAGTAACCAATGGATAATACTCTGCACTAACTACCTCACTCGCTACGCTGTCACCAAGCCTGTACCGACTGTAAAAGCTCCAGAGATCGCAAAGATCCTTATAGAAAACATTATTTTAAAGCATAGTGCACCAGGTGAGATGATATCTGATTGAGGAAAAGTATTCATGTCAAAACGTGTATGAGAGGTAATTTCACATTGAAACATTGTACACAGAATGACAACTACCTACCACTTCAGACAAATGGTCTTACAGAACGTTTTAACAACACGTTGAGCAGAAGGATTGGGATACAATAACGCCAGTCGTGAGACTTGCTTATAATACTGCAAGGCAAGAGCACAGGCTCTACGCCGCTCTTCCTGCCCCAAGGTCGTGAAGCTGAGACGACAATGGATAAGCTGTTCCTGTTCCAATTGGACGACACGCAGGAAAACTATATGAAACAGCTCATCATCAGGGTCGAAGAAGTAAGACAGCTGGCTCGCATACGAGTACTGGAAACACAGGAGAAGGACCGTCAGCGATATAACGACAAGCACCGACCTGTTGTGTACAGCCCAGGAGATCTGATTTGGATTTTTACTCCTGTACGGAATTTGGACTAACAGGAAAGTTATTGAAGCGATACTTCGGTTGGTATCGTGTCATATGCTGCATGTCAGACGTTACATACGAAGTTGAGGATTATGAGACGTCCTCAAAACGACAAAAACGAAGAAACATTGTACCTGTCCTCTGTATGAATCCCTACTACGATCCCAAAGAGCAGATAGATAGAAACGGCTTCTTGTTCAAGGACTCTGAAGTCTATTATGGTAATGATGAAGCCACGACAGGAGGGTCTGGCGACAGTTATCGTCTCTGAAGGCGTGCAGGCCGAATGGTGGATTCTCCAGAACTGCCATACAGAGGACTCATCACAAGATCCAGGACAATGCATCTCGTTCCAAAGGGAACCTAATAGCAGGTCGCTATTCTTTCAGGAAAGGGAGCAATGACTCGAGTCTTCCAAAGGAACGCGTGGTGCAGTTGTTAGCGTCACAGATCGCTGTATTGGCGGTCCCCGGTTCTAATCCCACCACTGGCAGAAAAATTTATTTCTTTGTTAATCTATGTTAATCTTTAAGTCCTTAAAAGACATACACAATGCTGCAGGCCCAAATGAAATGAAATTATTTCTTTGTGTTTACTATTTCTATGTTCTACATGTTTCTGATGTTTGATGTACTTGTAAGTTCCAGAAAATTCTTATTATGAACAAATAGTGGAGCATTTCAAGCAGGAGGCAGTTTGTACTGAGTGTGAGCTTGTGTTAGCAATAAACCTGTTCTAAGTGTAAAGTGTTGTGTTCTATTAACGGTCAGTGTTCAAATTCCGTTCGACCTGCAGTTTTCAACGTGACAATATTGACTATAGTTCTGGCCTATCTATAATTTCATTTCCAAGTTTGATCCTATCCCCAAAATTTATGCAGGCATCTCGTAGTGAACGAAAGTGATGATATTTGGGCATGGAGGAGGTACAGATTTACAGGAACTGGCGATGACTTGTCCCACTTTGGCTACCACAGCAGCTGACGATCGCTACTTAGGGACTTTAGCTCGGAGGAACCGTGAGATGATCGCCACGCCACCATGCGGAATAATTCCGTGCAGTCATAGGACGTCATGTTCCGACTCAAAGTTTACGTAACAGGCTGCATCACGAGAAAGTTGGTCGCATCGTCCATGGTAAGGTCCACCTTTGAAATCTAGACATCATTCAACGAGGTACAAATGACACCAATAGCATGCTGAACGGACTCATCAGAATTGGCATCAAATTCTAATCACAGAGATACTCGCACCTCCCTTCAGCGATACAATTGTTGGATACGTATTTGGAGGCCACACGGTGAGCATCAGTGTGTTAGATACACCGTCCTGCAAGTGCAGAAGGGGGTGGTTGCCCGATGTACTGGGTGGCATAATGCGGGACCACCACATACCACAGGCAGTTGTAGAAAGCAATTAAATGGCTATACGGTACACGGTTCACTTCCTACAACATATAGTGAAAGCATATTGGCAGGACTTTGGTGAGGGGTTCGTCACAATAGACGAGTTCTTGTCACATCTTGTGACTATGTTTCTTCACCGTAACGATGTCGCAATATTGGAATGCCAATCGTGATCTCCTGATGTGAACGGTATCGAACACTACGCTTGTCCGTTCTTGTTTAGAGTATTGCTGCCCAGTGTGGGATCCTTATCAGGTGGGTTTGACGGAGGACATCGAAAGAGTCCAAAGAAGGGTAGCTCGTTTCGTATTGTCACAATACAGGGGAGACAGCGTTACGGAAATGATACAAGATCTGGGATGGGAATAATAACAACAACGGCACTTATTGCTGCGGCGTGGTCTAGTTACGAAACTACAATTGCAAACATTCTCCTCCGAATGTGAAAATATATTGTTGACTCCCACTTACATAGGTAGAAATGATCATCAGAATAAAATACGAGAAATCAGAGCCCGAACAGAGAGATTCAGGTGTTCTTTCTTCCCGCGCGCTATTCGTGAATGGAATGGCAGATAATAGTATAACGGTGGTTCAATTAACCCTCTGCCAGGCACTTAAATGTGATTTGCGGGGTATCCCATGTAGATGTAGATGCCACGGAAAGAGATGTTTTTGGCTGAGACGACACAACAAAGAATCAAAAATCAAATGTTTGTTAAGCTTATGGGACTTAACTACGAGGTCATCAGTCCCTAAACTTACAAACTACTACCTTATACTAAGGACGGCACAAATATCCATGCCCGAGGGGGGATTCAAACCCCCGACCGTAGTGGCCGTGCAGGCCGTGACTGGAGCGCCTCAGGCCCTCGGCCACCGCGGCCGGCAACAAAGAATCGGTCGGTGGAGAAAGGAACTATGTCACTTTTTTATACTTTTCAGGAAAGACAAAAACTGTTTTATTGTTAAACTATTTAATGGGTTGCATTGAAATTTTCGACATTTGCTGTACTTTTAACCATAAATACTGTGAATGAAAATAATTTTTATAAATTCTAAAAAGTATCTTCTGAAAAAAAAATTGAAATTTGTAACATAGTTCCTTTCTCCAGTCAACGAAGGAAATAGTATTTTTCGTGACTATAATACATTCAAATATACACATTTCTCGATTAAAACTCAAACTTATTGATCAATTATCTTCAACTGAACATGAAAACAAGTATTTACTAGAATTCAAAGATCAGAATAGTTCATATCACAGTGAGTTATCACTTAATCGGCCATTTCAAAATCTCCTCATAAAAAATGTCAGCGTGTTCTCCATGGATGTATTTCATCAGTTTCCAAAAATATCTTCAAATTTCTTTATATTGATTCATACTTTCTTTCCATCATGTAGGCCCTAGTCTTTTCAATCCAGTTTCAAATGAAACAAGTTCAGTTATTGCCAGATTAAGGGTGTGACCAACACAGCTGTTTATGAAATAAATATGTTTCTTGCACTGGGATGTTTGGCAGGGGCAAGTTTTGCATAAAGTCGAAAGCTAGTCCAACAATGTCATCCCTGCCCATACATTCTAGCTCAGTTATGTAATGGATTTATAAAGCTACCTGCTGCGTCGCTTGTGAATATCCAGCTCAAGTTGTGCACCTCGTTTACTACTGTTAGAGATATGTGGACTTTTAACTTAGCCTGAAGTTCTTCACATTTGATACATACATCAATTTGCGGACGTCCGAAAGGAAAATTGTAATTTTCATGAAAATCTTTCCTATGGAAGTCGTATTTCACATTTACGTATGGATATTACTTAAGGAACATTTCGTGCATATTTTTCAGGTCCAAGCATGCACCTAGGAATTTCATCAGCATAGTGAGTTTCTGTGGGTGGGAAAGATGCGGGTATCTATCAAATTTATTACATTTTCCGTAATTTTGGGTATGCATGGATTGCTTCCACGCATGTCCTTTTGACATTTAGACGGTATTCAATCACTTACAACACTCAACAATAACACCTGACGAAGTTGGCGCCAAGTTACTGTTTTGTTGCGCTTTTTACGCCTACATTCTGCAGACCAACGCCATCTAGCATGTAGTTGGTGCAGTACAAGCTCGCTGACAGTAAAATCTGCTGTTGGGAAGCAACGTGCGGCGGAGAAAGGAACTAAGTCACTGACTTGATTCCTTAGTCCTCAGGATGTATAAAATCGAACTCATGTTATTCCCACAGGAAGAAGCCAAACATAGTTCTTTTCATCACATTAAGGTGTGTCTTGGTCTGTTTACTACATTTATGTAAAAAAGTGAAAAATCGCCAAAAAGTGACTTAGTTCCTTTCTCCACCGAACGATTCAATTAATCTGAGAGATGTACGCAGAATTACTTTTCAGTAGTGGAACAATCTGGTCCGACACTCACTCGATGATATACGAGGTGCATTCAAGTTCTAAGGCCTCAGACTTTTTTTTCTCCAGACTAGAAAGAGATAGAAGCATGCACATTGTTTTAAAATGAGGCCGCGTTCATTGTCAATATGTCCCAGAGATGGCAGCACCGTACGGCAGATGGAATTTTACCACCAGCGGCGAGAATGAGAACTGTTTTAGATACTTAAAATAGCGACGTTTTCCCTACTTGAACAGGGTGCAATCATTCGTTTTCTGAATTTGCGTGATGTGACACCAATTGAAATTCATTGACAGTTGAAGGAGACATGTGGTGATGGAGTTATGGATGTGTCGAAAGTGCGTTCGTGGGTGCGACAGTTTAATGAAGGCAGAACATCGTGTGACAACAAACTGAAACAATCTCAAGCTCGCACTAGCCGGTCTGAAGACATGATCGAGAAAGTGGATAGAATTGTTTTGGGGGATCGCCGAATGACTGTTGAACAGATCGCCTCCAGAGTTGGCATTTCTGTGGGTTCTGTGCACACAATCCTGCATGACGACCTGAAAATGCGAAAAGTGTCATCCAGGTGGGTGCCACGACTGCTGACGGGCGACCACAATGCTGCCCGTGTGGCATGTTGCCAAGCAATGTTCACGTGCAACAACAGCATGAATGGGAGTTTCTTTTCGTAGGTTGTGACAATGGATGAGACGTGGATGCCATTTTTCAATCCAGAAACAAAGCGCTAGTCAGCTCAATGGAAGCACACAGATTCACCGCCACCAAAAAAAATTTTGGGTAACTGCCAGTGCTGAAAAAATGATGGTGTTCATGTTCTGGGACAGCGAGGGCGTAATCCTTACCCATTGCATTCCAAAGGGCACTACGGTAACAGGTGCATCCTACGAAAATGTTTTGAAGAACAAATTCCTTCTTGCACTGCGACAAAAACTTCCGGGAAGGGCTGCACGTGTGCTGTTTCACCGAGAGAAAGCACCCGCACAACGATCTAATGTTACGCAACAGTTTCTTCGTGATAACAACTTTGAAGTGATTCCTCATGCTCCCTATTCACCTGACCTGGCTCCTAGTGACTTTTGGCTTTTTCCATCAATGAAAGGCACTCTCCGTGGCCGCACATTCACCAGCTGTGCTGCTATTGCCTCAGTGATTTTCCAGTGGTCAAAACAGACTCCTAAAGAAGCCTTCGCCGCTGCCATGGAATCATGGCGTCATCTTTGTGAAAAATGTTTACGTCTGCAAGGCGATTACGTCGAGAAGTAACGCCAGTTTCATCGATTTCGGGTGAGTAGTTAATTAGAAAAAAAAGTCAGAGGCCTTAGAACTTGAATGCACCTCGTAGTGGACTGTACGCCATAACAAGTACGAGCACGCCTCTGTACAATAGGATGTGCTGCCGGGTATTAGAGGCACCAGTGTTCGCTACACACAGCAAGACAAATTCAGAACGTCGAGGTTGTCGTTGTCGTACAACGTGTCGAGTTCTGCTTTTGTGAGCAATCTAGAGAAAGTCGTATTTGTAAATGTCTGATGCGCGCCGCATGTGGTGCAGGGCCTGCTGGCGACGGACATGCCGGAGACGGCGCGCGGCGTGGTGGGCAACCTGCTGTACGTGGCGCAGCAGCTGGGCCATGTGCCCAACGGCGGGCGCGTCTACTACTCGCGCCGGTCGCAGCCGCCCATGCTGCCCGCCATGGTGGAGGCGCTGGCGCGCCACTGCACCGCCAAAGGCTGCGACCACCGCACGCTCGTCGCCGGTGGCATCGACGCGCTCGACGCCGAGTTCCAGTTCTGGATGCGCAACCGCACCGTCACCGTCGGGGGCCACACGATGGCGCGCTACTTCTCGCCGTCTCGCGGGCCGCGACCCGAGTCCTACAGGTGATACAGCAATGTTTCAGTTACAGATTCTCATCTTTACACACAGTCACCACTAGTCATACAGCTTTCCCAACCGCAAAGTAGAGACTGCAGCCGCACTCGTAAAAATCGGTAATGTTCGCCATGTAGTCCACGTTTTGGAGGCTCACAGAAATGGACATCTGAAAGTGGATGTGGTATGACGCCCACCCGAATTTTGCAATGAGTTGCATAGTCGTAGGGCCCGGCTTCATCGTATTGCCAGTCTTCCCCTGCAAATTCGGGCTTCCAGTTTAGTCGGTCTCTTCTTTCAGGCTGGCCACGGTGGCCGAGGGGACTGAGGAGCTCCAGTCACGGTCTGCACGACCGCTACGGTCGGGGTTCAAATATCCCCTCGGGCATGGATATTTGTGCTGTCCTTAGTATTAGGTAGTTCATAAGTAGTTTGTAAGTTTAGGGACTGATGACCCTGTAGTTAAGTCCCAAAAGCTATATAAACATTTGAACATTTGAATCTTCTTTCAGCGTGCCGTATTAACAAATGCTCCGGGCTTCGGGGCGTCCGATAGAATCGTACTCTGACTATCCCACAGGACTGTGTACGTCACTTTGCCTGCAAACGGTCGTGTATAATTTCTTCTTCGATAAATTCGTGCATTGCCATTCTGTGCACTCTCTTTTGGGATTCTGGCTCATAGTGGTGACACTACATCTCATCTCTATTAACAATGCTATTCAGAAAATTGTCATCTTCAGCTTCATAATCCTCCAGTACGTCTCATTAAATTTCCATTTGATGACTGTTTTCATCTGCTACAAGCATCAGTGGGACCCATCACGTACAGACTTCGCAATAATGTATGTGTGATGTCCATTAGGACATGGCGTATCACGAATATCCTTTTCACCACCTTGAAAATGCTGTAACTGTTGTGTCACATTGTTCACATCTACTGTATCGTCTCCACACATTTTAGCATGTGCTGATGAATTTCAGTCAGAGAAATTTCTTGAGCAATTAGGAATTCAATCATACATGTGTTTCATACACACTTCCATATCAGATTCCAGTTTGGAACACTCCTCTGTTGGTACCAACTACTGTAGAACAACAGACCCATCTGGAAACGAAAGAGGAAGGTTGAAGCATTAGCACCACACCACTAATATCTGGCACAAACATCCAAAGTCACCACAAAAAATTGTAGTCGTTATTTTCCGAATGACCCTCATAAAATTCAGATGCCAACGGCGTCCAATGTATCTCATGCCAACTAAACAATGTACAAGTCATTGAAAGTGGCAGTTTGAGACAAAACAAATCTGTCATATTAAATATGAAACAACTACCAACTGGATTAATATTGTAATTATCTCATTACATGATTTACACAATACACCATCAACAGTTCATACAGGGTAATTCCATAAGAACGTGTAAAAACTTAGCAGGATATAGAGGATGCTCCACCGAACAGTTTAATGTACGAAACTTGGGGGTCAGAGAATCCGGCATAAGGAGAAGTGGAAGTAAACTTCTCTACTTCTTTGCATCGCATCATTAATTTCCATAATTTTTACAATTAACATGCGTACAAATTTACTCATACTATGTAGTTTATTTACATATACATTATTTATGTCCTGCAAGGAAACAAGGAGTCATTACCCGAAAGTCTATATGCATATCTTTTCCCTCCCTGTCCGAATGGCAACCTATAAAT
This sequence comes from Locusta migratoria, assembly GCA_026315105.1. Taxonomy (NCBI): domain Eukaryota; kingdom Metazoa; phylum Arthropoda; class Insecta; order Orthoptera; family Acrididae; genus Locusta; species Locusta migratoria. The sequence continues at coordinate 472,102,683 of CM048748.1, read as the reverse complement.
GAAGTTCTTCCAAAGAGTTCCACCTGAGACCTGAGTTGCTGGACATTGTAGCCTTGGCTCTTCATAAAGGGATCTGGATACAACATGACGGTGCACTGCCTCACTTCACTGTGGATGTCCACAACCATCTCAGTGTCATATTTCGTGGTCACTGGATTGGAAGGGGAGTTCCTATTCTGTGACCTGTGAGGGTACCTGATCTTAATCGACTTCGGCACTTGTGAATGAGACCCCAGAAGATACGGGCACAGAATTACTTGCCAAAGTTGTAGCTGCATGTGATGTTATTCGTAGCACATTATGGAGATTTTGTCAGGGTGTGTCAGAATCTTGTTTGTCAATTTCAGGATTTCATTGAGGTTCATGGCTATCAGTTTCAGCACATTTTGTAAGAGACGGTAAATATTGTATGTTCATTGTTTCAGTAACAGTATATGCCACTAACTGTGACTTAATGTAAATAAAAAAGTTCACAGTAATGCGATTGTATTCCCATTGTATCTTTCAGCTGGTTTCTCCAACTTATCAGTATCGCAAATTGTTCAATGACCTGTTAAATTTTTTCACGCTTTTATGGAAGCATCCCATATACATTTATGAAACAGATAGGTTCAGCTATCACATCGATATTATTTGTGTCACAATTTACAGAAGTAATGTAGACTATCTAACATATTGATCGTCAACCCTACTATTAGGTACGCTAAGTGTGTTCTGGCACCAAATCATATCACCAATAATAGCTTTAGTGACATCACTAATGAGTTTTTGGTATTCACCAGTCTCCATCCTTCTCTATGGCGTAGTCCAATTGTCCTATGTATAAAATGAAGGGATTAAAAATGCCACACTTTTTTTAAAATGAAAAAAAGACAGGTTCCTTCTTCTCCTATGCTGTCACTGTAGAAGTAGATAATTTCCAAGGTTCCTGAATACGATACAATTGGATTAAGATATATATATATAATGACTGAACCCTAGATAGCCGACCTGCGTAAAATATGGATGGTTTGTGAAATGATTCCACCAGCTCTATCGCAGAATTCAAGATCGCTGATATGGAATGTGACGAGAAGCTTCAAGTTGTCAAATTGCAAGACAATCAACCTGGGAAAATAACTGAGACAGCTCCATAAGATAACTTTTCCTGAGTGACTTCATTGTCTTTCGTTTTGTGACTTGCCTCATAGGCAGAGGACCATATGCTGAGTCTCTCACTTTGATATAAAGAAATTGTGTTTTTTTTTTTTTTTTTTTCATAATTCCTAAAAGGATGTTAACAGTCTGTTTGCAGTTTTTGCAGTCACAGGAAGTGGTGCCTGTAGCACCCCAGGTGATATCCAGAAGTCCCAAAATACTAGTGCAGCCTTGTAGGCTGGAACTTCATGCAATTATAAATTAAAATACATCCATGTTCACTGTGTGCACTCACCTGGCATGAAGCCTATTATTGTACTTTTGTACTTTTAGGCCAACTAGATGACACCGAGTGCCTGTAGCCTGTGGATTGACATCTCTCCTTCACACACAAAATTTATAGAAAATGCACTACAAAGTAACGAAAATAATCACTCTTAACAAGTTGCATTTAAATTTGCAGCTTAGTTACGTAATGCAACATACAAGTTGCCCAAGATACAACAGATCTTAAATCAAATGACAGCATTCAACCAGACAATAAAGACAGTCATTTATACAGTTCACAATGGACCATTGCATATCCATAATACTCACAGACATTGCAGATACCTCGTTCCTTGGGTTGACCCAGAGCTAGGAATATTGTGTGGATACTCCAGCCGTGTCGGCGGCTGCTGCAGGTGGTTTCTGTCGTGCGACTTCAGCCCCGTGCCATGTAACACTCCGAGTGCACAGTACACCTCCTTTGAGCTGCGGCCCCATCACTGCAGACACACGCCAGGCGCACAGTACATCCAGTTTGAGCTGCGGACCTGTAAACTGCAGACACACACCAGGAACACAGTACACCTCCTCTGAGCTGCAGTCCCGTAACTGCAGACACACACGAGGTGCACAGCACACCTCCTTTCAGTTACGGCCCCCGTGCACTGTAGACAAATGCCGGGTGCACAGTACATCTCCTTAGAGCAGCGACCTCCTTCCCAACAGAACACGCCGGGTACACACTGCAATTCCTTTGGGTTGTAGCCCCGTGCAGTGCAGGCACATGTCAGGTGCACAGTACACCTCCTATAAGCTGAAACCCCGTGCTCTGCAGACGCATGCCAGGAGCACAGCAAACCTCCTCTGAGTTATGGCCCCCGTGCACAGTAAACACGCACTGGGTACACAATACACCTCCTTTAAACTGCAGCCTCGTATACTGCCAACACACAACTGATGCACAGTACACGTCCTACGATTGCAAACCCTGCAGACACACGCCAGACGCACAGTACACCTCCTTTGAACTCCAAATGATGACAGGCAAAAGTTAGTAGAGATCGTGCGTCTATAAAAAGATCGATGCGTGAAGCATACAATAATAATAACCTGAAAAAATTCTGGTCCTATGTAAAATCGATAAGTGGATCAAAGCCTACTATCCAGTCACTCGTTGATCATTCCATGGCAGTAATAGGAGAAAGCTGAAGTCCTAAATTTAATGTTTACGAAATTTTCCACGCAGGAGGACCTTACAAATGTACCATCATTTGACCAACGTACTAATTCTGAAATGGAGGATATAGTAATAGGTATTTCCGGCGTAGAGAAGCAGCTGAGAGAGCTAAATACGATAAAGTCTGCTGATCTGTATGGAATACCAGTTCAGTTTTACAAACAGTATTCTGTGGCATTGGCCCCTTACTTACCTTGCGAATCTTTACTTCAGTGCAAAGTTCTTAGTGATTGGAAAACAGTGCTGGTTACTCCCATTTATAAGAAAGGAAAGGTAACTGACCCACATAACCACAGGCCAATGTCGTTGACATCAGTTTCCTGTAGAATTTTGGAGCATATTCTCAGTTCCTATATAGTAAATTTCCTTGATACTGAAAAGGTTGTTTCTATGAATCAGCGCAGGTTTAGGAAACATCGTTCATGTGAAACTCAGATTGACATTTTCTCACATGACACTGTACGAGCCATGGATGAAGGGTGTAATGTTTATTTAGTTGTTAAGTAATTACATTTGATTCATTCTACCACTTTCAAACATAATACTCATCTTTTCAACATTACGACGTATGGGGTTCTGCTCACTGCAAAATTATTCACCTGGGGCGTTGTGGTAGAAATAAATACTCATAGGTACAATTTTTCACTTCTTCTTTAATTTGCAATCAAACTACTTCTCCACCAGAACATTACAAATTCAAAACATATAAAATGCATCAGAACTTAGCTGACAGAACTTCCATTTTAAAACAACAGACTGACACAGATTCCAGAGCACTTGACAAACGACTAAAACTCGAACTCACCCACGTAAGGCGGTGAGGCAGATATATAACATCGACAATAATGACATTACATTATGCATTGTTCATAACAATTGAATATACTGATTTACAATTACCGAACATAACAGTAAAACATTTCATGTATACAAAAATAATTACAATATAAAATGAAAACTATACATACAATAATTTTAGATGGCACACGTCTTTTAAGACGACATCACCGTACATTTTGTTTCATAACAAAGAGTAATGTTAAATGTCAATTAATTTGTTAATGAGTACATCATACATGTTCCTAACATATATTGAACTGTCAAATATATTGGCACTTCTGAAACTAGGTTTAAAATCTCACATCAGTCCATACATACAACGAATCATAATATTTAAATCTCGACTATTACATTAATTAACACAATTAGCTGGCCAACACAACTTGTCTATGAGCCTAACATATATACAATGCTATTTGTTTTCATGACTTTGTTTTACAAAAGTTTTTACAATTCGTCTGTCTATTTATTGAAATAATGTACGATGACAAAACTATTGTTTATAGAACTGTCTGGAAACCATCTAAACAAATCTCTTAATTAATGAAATCTATCACTTGTTTTAATCACAGTATCACCAAGATACTGTCCTACACTGATTCCTAGGCTGGCTATTTCGTTTGTAACTAACTTCACACGATTCCGGGTCCAACGCAGATGGTATCGTATGGTAACATTGAGATGAGAGGACCAGGCAGAGGGTATAGTATGATAACATTGAGATGAGAGGGCCAGCACTATCATCACAATACCCCCCATCAGCTCGACGATGCCCTCATAAGTCGAGGTGATGTAAGAAGAAAGCACCTACTTTGGATAGCTTGGACTCAGTGGCTGGCTTGGCTGCATCAGTACCTCACTTAGTCCTGTCTGGGGTTGGCACAGCACAGTCTACACACACAGCATCACCAGATCCTGAAAGTTCCAAATGCAGTAAGTGGGTGACAAGGGTAAGGCCTCCCAAGAGCAGAGGGCAGAAGCAGGAACAGCTGACTCTCAAGAATCTGCCACACTGAACTTGTTTTTTTTTTTTAACTTGAGGACATGAAACTTGGTATCTTATAAAATCATTACACACTAACATTAATTAACTTTTTCTGTCATGACTTCTATCAATATCTCAAACATTTTAGCTCTTTAGTACTCAGGCAACAATTTGAATTCAAATTTTAACTGTGACATAAACTAATACATTGATAAGTATAACTGGACAAACTATATTGAAATCAATATTCTTATTAACATAAAAAATTACATACACACATTTCATGCCTTAATACTAGAGAAGAAAGATAGAACAATAGATATGAGATAATTTGAACAGGTTACAGAATGAGTAGAAGATGTGGCACCAGAAACCGAAATCAGAAGTATGCTACCACATAGCTCGAAATCCTGTGCTTGCCAACGCACTTAGCACTCACAGAACATGTACTTTCCTGAGGTTTGCAAAAGTTTATATCCAATATATTGACAATACAAGTTTCAAGATATTTCATCAAATAATACATATATACAATACTCTTATAGCTACAATAAATTTTACAAAAGTAGCACCTGTACAAAGTCTTATTATTACCCACTACTGTTTGTATGGCTTGAGTTCTGTTATCTTCAAATTCACCCCCCCCCCCCTGGCAAACGAGAGAGGGAATCAGGAACAAGATTGTCCTTGCCCTTAATGTATTCCATGACAAATTTATATTTTCCTCGCTTAAGAGACATCCCTTCTGCTCTTAACCTTCTGCACACTTCTTCCAGTAAGCTTATGTGTTCTTGACCAGTGACAAGAATATCATCCACATACACAGTTAATTTTTCAAAAAGATCTTTGCCTAATACCAAATCCAAAGCTCTGATAAATTCAGCTACAGAAACATATTATCTGAATGGGACCACACAGTACCGATAGCTTCTTCCATTATACAAGAAAGCAGTGTACTTCCTTGAGTCTCTGGCAAGTGGCACCTGATGAAAACCAGAAGTCAAGTCCAGGCTAGTCATATATTTTATATTTTCAAATTTATACAATAGTTCGTCGATGCTCTCTGGATGGTCAGTTTCCCTTTCTAAAAACTTGTTCAGATGTCTGGAGTCAAGTACAATTCTCATGTCTCCATTCTTCTTGGATATTACGATGATCGGGTTGTTGTATTCACTAGTACTCCTATCAATTATGTTCCAGTTTTCCATCTTTTCAAGTTCTTTCTCTACAGCTTTCCTTTTTGCAATAGGGACACCGTATGGTTTGATGTAAAATGGTTCATGTGGTTTGACCCTCAAGGTACACTGGTAGTTTTGCACTCTCCCCGGTCTGTCATCGAACACATCATGATAGTTCCACAAGACTCTTCTCAGCTCTTCTTTTTGTTCTTCATCTAATTTGTTGGCTTCCTCCACCTAGGTATTTACGAGTTCATGATAATTAATATCCTCCATGGCTTCTTCAGGATCTTCATGCATGTTTTCTACATCTCTATTATGATCTACTAAATCTAATTCTACACTCTGCTTACTCAGGCTATTCCAGTTTTTCAATATCATAGCAGTACAATGTAAAACACCAGTCTTCAGGTCTACAATCATAACTTTTCTTCCTCCCCAGTCAAATACAGCATTCACTTTCATGATCCAGTCAGTTCCTAGCAAGATATCCTCAGAAAGATTAGGTATTACTAGACATCCTTGACATAGATCGACATCATTCACACTAAAGTTCAACAAAGCTTGCCGGTTAACTACCTTGCTGTGTCTGCCGGTAGCACCATTGATCTTGATTCCTACTACAGGCATCTCCACGTAGTCTGGTACATGTTTCACACAATATCTAAATTGTTCAGAAATTCCACTGATTGGACTACCTGTATCAACTAATGCTTCCTTGCCTTTTCCATCAATAAACACAGTAATATATGGGCATTGAGTGACATCATATTGTATATCTTCCTCTTCTTCATCAGTAAGATCTTCAATAATATCTTCATGTTTCATAGTACAGGAATCGTCATTAGCTTGTACATGATTCAGGGACACATTACTTTCAACGGGTTTACGAGCCATACATCCATTAGCAACACAATTATCATTGGTAACACACTGCTCTAACTTAGGCACATTATCTTCTAGCTCATGATATTTACACAGTAACTTATGTAGAACATTGGCTTTCTCTTCCTTATCAATGTAACTCTGTATGACACAATGCAAGATGTCTTTCCCTACCTCTTCTTGTCTGTTTCTGCTTCGACAACTTTCAGTACTGCTCAATTTCACTGGTACGACTTGATTCTCACAAGACTTGACATCATCTACAACACACACTTTCTCACACTAGCCATCAGACATGATGCAACCTTCCTTGACTTCAACATAAATCACCCCATCAAGTTCCTTCTCCAAATCTTCAAACTCCATGACCTCCACATCTTCTTCACTGTCTTCAACACTGTCATCCTCTGACTTCTCTGAACTCACACTAGACAAAACATCAAAATCTTCATGATTCTCAGTCTTCACAGTTTCATGAGCAGTGACATTCAGTCTGTCTTCAGCATCTTCAACCTTATCACTTAGCAATTTACACAGTCCAAACACATCATGTTCTTCACTTATTTTGGGTTCTTCTACAGCCATATCTTCACTTGCATTATACATATTGGTTATAGTATCATCATCTAGTACAACCTCTTCTGGTTCTATACACTTGTCCTCTTCTTTCCAAGCCTGGTTCTTAGTGACTTCCCACTTACCCTGTGTGTTACCTTCTGTCCCTATATATATTGCCCATTTTCCCATTTGTGTCCAAATCTGATCCTATTTGTGGTACCCTGATTTCTTGTCCTATTTCTCACCCCAAACTGACAGGCTTCCATAGGGGTGACATTTAGTTTTCCTGCGCGAGTCCATTATACTTGTAGTAACTTGGTTCCTATCATTTCTTCCTTGTCTGTTCCTATAATCCGTACTCCCACCTTGTGTCTACTTTGGTTCTCATGACTATCTTCTTAGTTATTACCTCTTCTGTCTCTTCCATGATGGTTTTCTTGGTAGCGGTTTCTTTCCCTTTCTCTCTCATAACTTCTGTCTAATCTTCCAACAAATCTTAAGAAGTTCTCAACTGAATCGTCAGGTCCACAATCTAACGCTTGCTGTATTCTACCTGGTAACCTTCTATGTAGGGTGTCCACCAATGTGGTTTCATCTAAAGGTGAGTCAAGATGCACTAATTTTTTTGATTTCAGCCTCACAAAAGTCCCTCATATTGCCATAATTTCCCTGTACTTTGCCCCATGCAAGAAATCACTTCTTACTCTAGCCTGCTTGATTTTGGACCAGAATTTATTCAAAAAGGATCTCTCAAACTCACTATATGACATGTATTCTGTATCTAACTGATTGACCCAAGTATAAGCTTCATTGTCCAAAAATCTCTTCACAAATTTAATTTTCATTGCAACAGTCATTTCTACAGTGAAGTTGTCAGAGCAATGATGTAAAAAGTCTTTAGGATGGATTTTACCTTCCCCAGGATATGTCTTAATTGCTACATTTGCCCAATTAAAGCCACCACAGATCAACATTTTGCTATTTACTACATTTTCTTGCAAGGAATTGATCCTTTGACTGAGGTTATACACATCCTTCTTAATAACACCTTCAGAATTTGTCACACTTTCACTAATTTTATTTTCTAATGACACTTTAATTTCCTGCATTTCAGTTTTTCTAATTTTATTTTCCTGATCAAAATACTTTTTTACAGTACTAATTTTGTTTTCAAGGTCAGACTCAACATTACTGATTTTACTCTCTACTACAGTCACATGAATGTCCAGCTGTTCATGTCCTAACTTCATTGCCCTTTCAAGATCACATGTTTGTTTCTTGATTTCGTCAACTGCCCTGTTTGTTTCGTTCAACTGAGACTTTAAATTTGCTAAACCGTCATCTATCTTTTTGCTCAGGTCATCCATAACTGCCATCACTTCCTTATTCAGTTCATGATTTCCCTTGTCAATACGTTCAGTTAATTGTTCTGTTAATCGATTTAACAACTCTATAAGACCTGGTGATGCAAGAATTATTTCTTCACTATTTGATACATTGCTACGAGGTGTACTAGCCATCACATTCTGATCTGACAGAGACATCACCTTTCACAGTGCCAAACAACCCAGACTACAAATACAAATTAATAAGCGCTGCTGTACTTATCTTGTTATTCAGTGTCCAGCGATGCGACGATCCGGGCCCAAGCATCCAATTTCCAGGTTAAGTGCTCCATTTTTCTCTGCCGTATAATTAAAGATTCACGTCCTCCTTGGTTTTTCCAACATTGATTATATACATGCAAACATACGTCTCCTGCAACACAAACACTCTGTAGACACTGTATATGATGCAATCCCAGCTATGCTCCACCAATTGTAATGTTTATTTGGTTCTTAAGTCATTACATTTGACTCATTCTACCACTTTCAAACATAATACTCATCTTTTCAACATTATGTTGTATGGGGGTTCTGCTCGCTGCAAAATTATTCACCTTGGGCATTGTGGTAGAAATAAATACTCGTAGGAACAATTTTTCACTTCTTCTTTAATTTGCAATCAAACTACTTCTCCACCAAAACATTACAAATTCAAAATGTATACAATGCATCAGAACTTAGCTGAGCAGAGCACTTGACAAACGACTAAAACTCGAACTCCCCCATGCAAGGCGGTGAGGCAAATATATAACATCGACAATAATGACATTACATTATGCATTGTTCATAATAATTGAATATACTGATTTACAATTACTGAACATAATAGTAAAACGTTTCATGTATACAAAAATAATCACAATATAATATGAAAACTATACATAAAATAATTTTAGATGGCACATATGTTTTTAAGATGACATTGCTGTAGTTTTTGTTTCATAACAAAGAGTAATGTTAAATTTCAATTAATTTGTTAATGAGTACATCATACATGTTCCTAACATAGGCCTATATTGAACTATCAAATATATTGGCACTTCTGAAACTAGGTTTAAAATCTCACGTCAGTGCATATATACAACAAATCATAATATTTAAATCTCGACTGTTACATTAATTAACACTATTAGCTGGTCAACACAACTTGTCTATGAGCCTAACATATATACAATGCTTTATGTTTTACAAAAGTTTTTACAATTCGTCTGTCTATTTATTGAAATAATGTACGATGACAAAACTATTGTTTATAGAACTGTCTGGAAACCATCTAAACGAATCTCTTAATTAATGAAATCTATCACTTGTTTTAATCACAGTATCACCAAGATACTGTCCTACACTGATTCCTAGGCTGGCTATTTTGTTTGTAACTAACTTCACACGCAACATATATCACTATTAAACCACACGATTCCGGGTCCAAAGCAGACGGTATCGTACGGTGACATTGAGATGAGAGGGCCAGCAGTATCATCACAAGGGCAACAGGCGAACTATGTTTTTCTCGACTTCAAAAAGACGTTTGACATGTTGCCACACTGCAGACTGCTAACGAAAATATGAGCTTATGGAATAGGTTCACAGATTTGTGACTGGCTGGAAGACTTCCTATGCAATAGAACGCATTACATTGTTCTCGACGGCGAGTGTTCATCAGAGACGAATGTACCATCAGGCTTGCCCCAGGGGAGTGTGATAGGACGACTATTACTTTCTATCTATGTAAATGATTGAATGGAGAGACTAAGTTGTAATTTGCATCTGTTTGCTGATGATGCTGTGGTGTATGAGAGGGTGTCGTTTTTAACTGACTGTAATAGCATACAGGATGACTAAGACAAAATTTCTAGTTGCTGCGAGAGTTGAGCTAGCTCTCAATGTAGAAAAATGTAATGTGATACACATGAGTAGGAAAAACAATCCCATAATGTTAAAATACAGCATTTGTAGTGAGCTTCTTGATGCAGTTGCGTCATTCAAATATCTACACATAACACTGCAGAGCAATATGAAATGGAATGAACATGTAAGGACAGTTGTAAGGTCGACAGCCGACTTCCGTTTATTGGAAGAATTTTAGGAAGATATACTTCATCTGTAAAGGAGACCATATAAAAACGCTTGTACGACCACGTCTTAAGTATTGCTGAAGTGTTTGGGACCCACAGCAGATCAGTTTAAAGGAAGTCATAGAAGCAGGTCAGAGGCGAGCAACTAGGTTTGTTACTGGTAGGTTCAAACAATGTGCGAGTGTCACGGAAATGCTCCGGCAACTCAATTGGGAATTGCTGGAGAAAAGACGGCGTTCTTTTCGTGAATTTCTGTCGAGGAAATTTAGTGGGCCGGAATTTGAAGCTGAGTGTAGTACGATCTTGCTGCCGCCTACTTACATTTCGTGTAGTGATGACAAAGACAAGATAAGAAAAATTAGGTCTCGTACGTTGGCATATAGGCATTCTTTTTTTCCCCTTTCTATTTGGGAGTGGAATAGGAAAGGAAATGCCTGGTAATGGTACAGTGTACCCTCCACCATGCACCTTACAATGGATTGCGGAATATGTATGTAGATGTAGATGCATGCCTCGTGCAATGGAGAAGCACCCCAGACTCACAGTTCCTCTCCTTTGAGCTGCCACCTTCTGGACTGCAGATATGTAAGACGCTCAGTACACCTTCTTTGAGCTGCAGCCTCATTCAATGCTGACACACACCAGATGCACAGTACAGACGGCAACAAGGTTTCCACACCTGCTAAATGTCGTACGAATGTCAGACTCCAGAACCACTAGCTTATCAACACCAGAGCAGCCTTGGCGGAAACCCCCCCTATTGTGGGGACAACAGAGCTCGATGTTAAAGTATCCACATCATCCGCCGACTCACCCTACATTCTAAGAGCTTGCAAAGAACATTGGTGAGGCTGATTAGGTGGTAACTATCAGCAACCTGTGGATCAGCTCCAGGTTTAATCACTGGGATAATGATGCTTTCTGCCAATGTGATGGGAAAGCCACCTATGCCCAAAGATGGTTGAACAGGGCGAGATGCTGGTGTTGGCACTCTGCTGGAAGATGATGGATGAACTGGATGTGGATCCCGTCTGGTCCCGGAGAGGTATTGGGGCATGCAGTTAGGGCAATTAGGAATTCCCATTCACTGAGCGGGGAATTGTATGTCTCTTCTTGGTGTGTCAACCGGCGCCATTCAACCCGCTCTTTGAGTGCACACAAGTATGCACTGTATGCTGCAGTTTCGGAGTTGTGAGCATAATGCTCCATCATATACTCAGTGATGGCTGTTGCTTCTGTGCATACATTACCCTGGATCTGTAAGCTGGGGATTGCTGCCGATGGACGGTATCCAAAAATGCACCTAACCTGAGACCACACCTTCGATGGTGAAGCGCGAGAGCCGATGCTGGCGATATAATTCTCTCAGCTGTCCAGCTTGCTCTGACGGATGAGCTGTCGTGGTCGGACCCAGAGCCGTTTGAAGGCTATCAGGTTTCCTATGGTGGGGCGGCGCCCATGGTGCTGGAGGGCCCGCCGACAATCCCAGATGGCTGCAGCAACATCTGGCGTCCACCAGGCACAGACTTACGCCTATGGGAGCCAGAGGTGGTGGGAACAGTGGCCTCAGCGGCGGAAACGATGGCAGCAGTGACATGACAAACCGCTGTGTCCATGTCGGCACACAGTGGTACAGGAAATGTAGCAGCTGAGGTGTAATACTGCCAAGACTACGGAGAGACCATCGATGTGGGCAGCCTGCAGATTGGAAATGCAGGTGCAACACAAGGATCAGAAAATGGTCACTACCGCAAAGTTCATCATCGGTCCTCCAGCGGAAATATGGGAGCAAACTCGGACTACATAGAGGTCGATTGCCGATTAGGTGACTTGCGCCAACCAAAAATGCATGGGAGAATCACTGTTCAATAGACAGATCTACTGCTGCGATGAAAGCATCTCTACATCCCTACTGCGGCCTATTGTCTGCGTCCCACCCCACAATGAGTGGTGGGCATTAAAATTTCCCAAGAGGAGAAATGGTGGGGGTAGTTGCTCAGGCAATGCAGCGATGTCAGTGATAGAGACAGCCGCATCCAGGGGGAGGTAAATGGAACAGATGGTAAATTTCTGCCCTGCCCGGATTCGAACAGCGACTGCTTCTAGAGTCGTGTGCAGAAGCACAGCAGCACTGGGGACAGTTGCGAGGATGTGAATAGCGACACCACCTGAAGCTCTGTCACATATAGCCCGGTTTCGGTAGTAGCCCCCATAGCCACGAACGGTGTGTGTCCTCAGGGCAGGAAATCACGTTTCCTGCAGTGCCAGACAAAACACGGGGAAGTGGCACGATAACTGCTGCAACTCAGCTATGTGGTTGAAGAAACAGCCACAATTCCATTGGAGAATTACTTTGCTTCTTAGCTGAATATCCATAAATAAAAGCCGAGGAGCAGACTATTTCATTGGGATGTCTTCTGCCTTTTCCTTAGGAACTAGAGAATCGTAAACCATAGTTTCTGGTGATTTGATAAGTGCGAGATCCACGGGGGATGTGAGGATCTCGACTTTATCCTTTGAACCAGAGAATGTGGGTAACTGTCGCTTTGACTCCACCAAGGTGTCTTTCTTCTTATTTTTCTTTTTCTGTGACTCTCGCTGGCCCTTAGGTTTTAAGGGCCGGGAGGGCTTCTCAGGCATGGCCTTCTCAGACATGGCCTCAAGAGCAGGAGGCCCTTCGGTCAGCAGCAAGGGGATCCTGCAGCAATTTGCTGTGATCCTCTTTGCCACGTGGATAAGCCTCGGAATAGAGCGACCCAAGGGACACCTTCCGAGCGAGAAGAGACAGAGAAGGCTGTTGCTTCTCCGCCTTTGAAGTGGGGACCGACGTCCTCGGTGTGTGAGAAGTCATTGCTCCCAAGGTGAAAAGCTAGTGGGCAACTTAAGTGGGAGTGCCCCAAACTGTCAAGGGGGTGGGTGTGATCGATCAGGCCTGGGGGCCCACTGGTATTGAATTCAATAATTGAGATTCGGTTACCGTAGATGTCAATAGCGATGGTACCGTGGCATAAGTGGTCCTCAGACTCACAGGATTGAGCTTTGTGTACTTCCGCTTTGCTTCAGAGTACGTCAGTCTGTCTAGTTTTTTGTACTCCATTATTTTTTGTTCCTGGTGGAGGACTTCACAATCTGGTGATCACGAGGAGTGGTGGAGGCCACAGTTAACACACACAAGACAAGGGGTACAAGGAGCATCTAGATGTGGCGCACGTCCGCACTCCCGACAGGTGGGGTCAGCATCATACCAAACCTCCAGCACCAATAGCAGCGCATCAGGGGTGAAACATAAGGTTTAACATCGCAACAGTAAACCATCACCTTGACTTTCTCAGGCAACGAGTCACCCTAAGAAGCCAAGATGAAGGTACCAGTAGCAACCCTCTTGTCCTTCGGACCCTAGTAGATGCGCCGTATGAAGTGCACACCTCGCCACTCTAGATTTTTACGCAGCTCATCATCCGATTGCAAAAGGAGGCCTCTATGGTAGATTAAGCCCTGCACCATGTTAAGACTCCTATGTGGGGCTATTGTCACCCAGCTTGTCACAGGCGAGCAATGCCTGACAAGGGAATGGTCAAATAAGACATGTTGAAACATACCGTGAAATGTTTTACACAGAAAGAAGATAACGAAAGAAATGCACTCCCAAAATTTTAGCTGCTAGGATGCACTGCAAGGTGTTTAAGTTATGCATTTTTGCTGCGCGAGGAAAGAGCTTATAACAGCAGTTTGTACAGCCCGGAAAATCACTCACACAGCGAAACGTAGCGGAATTATGCAGAGTTCACAGTCACCAATATTAAGCACCTAATGTCTGGTTTACAATATAGTGAATGGAAGCGAACACGAACGAATGAGCATTTGCAGAAAATTCACTACCATTCGCTTGCATGTGGGTTGAATCGTTTACAGTAGAGGGAACGGAAGAGAACACGAGATAGCAAACATTGCTTGTGAACGGTCTGTTATTGGTTTTTAGTTTTTGGAGGTAATATTCGGCATACGCACTTTACACAGAATCCATCTCCATCTCCCCTTAGCACTAGTCCAAAATTTTCCTTGTACGTCGGCTGCAATTTTTCTCTGGCTTCTCATTAGCAATGAGCAGTATTATTACCGATGTCGAGCATCATCTAAGGAGGTGACACGGCTGGCGCTAACACTACGTGTATCATGTCTACTGTTCTAGTGACAAAGTGCGCGCTTCATGAACCAGAGAGCGCGGAATCAAATCCCGTTCAGACCAAAAATTTTTTCACTGCGATTTTTAACTGAGCATTCACTGCTCAAAGATGGTGGAGTGACTACGAAAGAAATGTGGTTTGGATTAAGGCCAATTCACACTGTCCGTCACGTCATGTCACGTCACCGTCCATCAGAACATTCCGCAATCTATTTCTAATGGCGGCCTTCACACTGTCCGTCACGGACCGTCACGTCACGTCAATGTCACGTCAAGCTTTCTCGCGAAGAATGTTTTGACGGAACGATCGTCTGCTAACATCCGAAGTTAACCTATTTTCGACACGCGAATTAAATGTTGCAGTCGATGATTGCACTGTTTATATGCAAATAAGTCTTATTCGCCTTTATTTTGTTGTTATACTTCGTTTTAGGGCTAAATCTCAAATGTTTCATGACGACTTAAATGTTTTTGCCAATTGAGTGTCCCCCTGAAATCGAGGTCGGATATCTGAAACCAAAAAATGGTTAATGTTACTTAACACTGTAACAGAAAAGACTGAAGCGAACTGTTTATTAGAATATGATTGTAATTTGATTACGCATCTCTCATTAAATAACATTTTAAATGAAAAAGTCAGTTCTAACGAAAGACAAAAATTCAGTTGTTTACGACGGTATTAACAATGTCAACGGGCAAATTGTAGTGGATAAAGTAAACAGGCACTATTTATGCTCTTATAAGTGTTGTTTGATGTATTCATATGTTTATTTTTTCGCTTGAAAATAGATGTCAATGTTTTGAAATGTTGTTTCAGTTCCCAGTAAGTTGGCCAAAAAGATACACTGTAAAGTTTTATTTGGCTGTCAATAACATTTAGCGTTGTTGTTCCTTCAATTCTAGTATTAAACTATGACTTTCTACATTGCTACTCATAACCTCACTTTCAACATCGCGTATTGAGATCGGCGAATTGACGTGACGGACACAGACGGAAAGTGTGAATACAACTTGACATGACGGTGCCATGACGTGACGTTGACGTGACGGACAGTGTGAATTGGCCTTTATACGTTAAACTGCAGGTCTCTATTTTCCGATCAGGTAACTGGGAAAAGTTAGGGACACCTAAGCAGCTGCAATGGCGTACAGTTGAAAGACATGCAAGAGGCCTGCCGGGTACACCAGATAGAATTTTCTTTTGCTCATCCTTGTTAGTTTGTTTGCTCTGGTGAACACCTGGCTTTAACGATACAAACATTTTTTTAATAACTTGATACCGACTGTTAAACTCTTGCACATGAAATTCTGATAAAAGTGGTTAGCAGAGAAAATAAATTAATGACAGTGTTTGATGTCATAAACGACTTCCGTCATTGTGGACTTATAATTTGTTGAAATGAAATGTGTCTAGCAGTACCATATTTTATAACAGTTCCTGTCGGCCATTCCTGAAAACAATTTTTGAAATTTGTGCATTTGACTATCAGTGAAATAGTTCTTTGTTTATTCCATGTAGTCGTCACAAAAATGCGAAGTGTCTATAGAATGACAAAAACAAATATTTTTCTTGCACCAGGCACAATGGATAAAGGAAAAGTTGATGCATTCAGGCACTTCGCAGTAACCACTAGTTTTATTTAGACAGAACTGGGACGAAGTCAGAGAGGTATCGGAAATTATGTTGTCTGATAATTTCCTAAAAAATGCTTTCCACTGTCGAAAAAATTATTTATCGAGCGGTTGAATTGCACGAGTAGTTCCAGGTGGAATCCACATTATATTCACAGATTTTTCGCCATCCTCCACAAAAACAGAGGCGTCATTATGTCCAGACCATGAATCCAACAAAAGTAATGAATTAGTCTCTGCAACTGGTTTTGAACGAAATGTTGAAAACTATTCATTCCCATTTTTCCAGATTTTGATACGTCGATTACAAGATTTTTGCAATTAAACAGTCCATTTTTTATTTTTGGTCCTAATTTGCCTTGAAGTTCTTGAAGGCAGATATAGGCCCTACAGCTGCAGAAACAGTAAACCCCTCATACTTATCACTGGCATTACTGTATATGAATGTGTCATTGCATTCATTGATTGGGCAATTGACTCCGCCTTTTTTTCACCCCGAAATGATAAAGTGCGGTGTGCACGCAGTTCTTTCACGAAACCTTACTGACCAGCGTTATAAACAGCTGTTGTAGGGATAACAGCAAGTTACGTCTTTATGTCACTTACGAACTTCTCTACGGCATTGTCTATCACTGGTAGCTGCTCTAGTAATTTTACGACTTCCTATTCTGTACAATGTCTTGAACCTTTGTAGCCAGGTCGACGAAGCCTGGAAATTATCAATGTTCGTGTCAGATGGAATTCGGAGGGCCCAGTCTCATAGATCTCCATCGGTAACAGTGCATTGCCTCTCACGAGCAGTTCTAAATCTTACAACAGTTATTCTTTCAGATGTTTTCAAGTTTCCGTTTGGCACATATTTCTTACTTCATGTAATTCTTTCTTCCATTTATAAAGTTCACGCTCAGATGTAACGAAGTGAAACCGCCTTTGCACACTGCTTAACTTCAAGTGTTTTAGCTCCTTCGTTTAACCAATATTTCACTGCCTTTTCTTTGTCGCTGAAAGCTGATGTAGTACGTGTTATTAATTTTTCTTCAGAACCGTTATTGGCACAACTGGCGTCGTCCGAATCACAGTTCGTGGAATTGTCACAGTTATTTTCTATTTCTTCTAACGTTTTCACAATTTCAAACCAAATATTGATATTATTCGAATGAATGTCAAAGAAATCAATCAACAAATGACACATATGTTCGTCCTCAGGAGAAGTAGGTGATTTCAGCTGGGAACCACGTTCTTCGTATTTCATCTTTGCTAAATTGAGAACGTTAATTGGATTCCACATAACTGTGAAACTGGAAGAAGAAAAAAAAAAAAAAAAAAAGATACTATAAGCAGGCATGCCTGACGAAAGCACAATAAATATTAATTCAGCTTTATCATTATTGTCAATACTTACCAATACTGCAAAATTCAACTGATAATAGTTAAACAATAACCTGAAACGTCCTTTACAAGTTACGATCGGGTTGTGTCGTGTTTCCTGTTTACAATATACCGCTGACCTCGACTGTGTGTTTCTGTGCATGTGTGTGGGCGTGTGTGTGTGCGCGCACGCGCGCGGCTAGTTGCGCATGCGCTGTTGCTACAGCGCCGGTAGAGGTGTACATTTCTGCCGCCACATGGCGCGCTATGAACTTGGCAATTTTCAGCTATTTTTAAAAATACTTGCAGTGCCTCTTAGCAGCAAAAATTTTGACAGTGCATTTCTTTCGTTGTCTTCTGCCTTTGTAAAAAAATTCAGGGTAGGTTCCGACATGACCGTTCCCTTGTGAGACTGAGCAGGGGATGACGTTGTGATCAAGACTGACCCAGACCTCATTTTGGACATACCGTCCACCTCTCCAAATTTATCTACCAAATTCTCGACAAAAATAATGGTTTCGTCGCTACAAAGAATTCCCCATCTATCCTGCAGTACACTAAATATTGAGGGGCATACGCCTCACCTCGTTCTCTCACCCTACGTTCGTCCCATGGCTTGGCCATGGAAGGAAACGATTGGGGATCGTATTATGCATCATTGTAGTCTCCTCTACCTCACTTTGAGATGGAAATTATATGTCCGCCAACATTTTCGGTTTGTTTCATGGTGTTCCTACTAGCAGCTAGGGATCTAAAGGTCCACCCATGTAAAGCCCCACTTGCCTGGGTAAGCCTAATACAACTGAGGTGTGGCAGGTTTCTCAGAGGTTGCTCGCTAGTGACTGTTCAACCTCAACAGCCATGCATGTCCTTAGCATGTAGCACACCTTAAGATTTATGTGGTGTTTTTTTTTTTTTTTTTTTTTTTTTTTTGCACCATCCTCTCGACCTGAGCGATTAAGCCAAGGGCCTCGGGCACTGAAACGTACAATTTTCTACCAGTGCACCAAACGATAGTAGTTGAAGCATGCACAGAGCTTACAGTGTGACAGACACAGTCCACACCTCGGGACCCCGAGTTCACTAAGCCCATACTCAGCAAATTAATGCTGAGCCCCTGAGGGGACAGGAAGAGGATTGAGGGTGTTGGAATGTGGTGCTACAGAAGAATACTGAAGATTAGGTGGGTGGATCACGTAACTAATGATGAGGCACTGGCCAGAACTGGGGAGAAAAGGAATTTCTGGCATTGTGACTAAAAGAAGGGATCAGTTGGTAGGACACATTCTTAGACATCAAGGAATTGTGAATTTAGCATTGGAGGGAAGTGTGTGGGGGTAAAAATCGTTGAGGGAGACCAAGAGATGAATATAGTAAGCAAATTCAAATGGATGTAGGTTGCCATTCTTATGAAAAGATGAAGAGACTTGCACAGGATAGAGTAGGGTGGAGAGCTGCATCAAATCAGTCTCCAGACTGAAGACCACAACAGCAACACAACTATAAATACTCAGATCACAGATATAAATTTAATCTGAATTACAAAACAAATATCATGCTTGTGTAATATAATGAATGTATTACCAAAATTGTCCAAGGTCAATAATGTAATACTTTAAACTACACTATGTCATTCATATTTATCCACGTGAACTTGAGGTTGGACCCACCCATTTTATACTCTTGCCCACCATTGTGACACATTCTAGAGCCGCCACTGATATCTCAATTAAAAAAGGCTGCTGTATATAGAAATGCTACTGGTATATGAAATGCTACTGGTGGTTGTAAATGAATCACCACACTGCAGCAGGATCAGTATGTAACCCTAGTGGCAAAATGGAACAGATACCTCACTCCTAGGGAGATTACAGGAAGCCTTTCCAGCACTACCAGTAAAAATGTATCTGCCAGAACCATTTCACGGCAGTTAAATCAGGCTTGTTTTTGTGCATCAAAATCTGTTAATGCATTCCAGATTATAGTTCGTCTGGGTCAGGAACAGTGCTCTACAGTTATGTTCTTCAATGAAACATCACAGTTGCAAGTGGTTATGCAGAGAAATTGAAACACTGAAACATGTTCATAAATGATATTGATATGGCCTAAGCATTGTGGTGTGGGCAAAGATCAAATACTGCCACTTTTTTTGCACAGTGGTAGTGCAGCAGGGAGACTATTCTGGGTGGTATTTGTATGTTTTTGTTTGGAATGGCTTCCAGCTTTTTGTTTCTGGACACCACCACCTACCTACACAGGACCACTGAGCTGTAACACACACACAGTAATGTGAAAGTATTGAATGTATGAAATGACTAGAAACTCACCAATAGTAAACTCTATAAAACATGCCTGTAATTTGGTAGATGTGTTTTTCAACAAAATTTCCCTCCCCTAACCATGCAAGAACTGAAAACAACTTTAAGAAAGTAGGGCCCCAATTTTCACCAAGCAATGAACCGCTTGGTAGTCTGCATGAATAACAGGTGCAACATGTGCAATACTCATAGAGGAGAGCACATACTCTGAACAGAGAGGGTGATGTCAGCCTTGATGTTGGAAGACTGTTATGATGCTTCCTTACATGTTGAAGTATGGCGATTTTTCATGATAAATATACCACTGCACTTCTGTGATGTGTACTGTCTCTCATGCCATCCATCACTGTGTGGTGCAATAGTTCTTGTATGTCATCTCTTTTCCTTTGGAGTTTTCAAGCAGTCATTGTAATAATTTCATACTAGAAGACTGCCACATTGCAGTGCTCAATAACTTCATGATATGACATGACTCCCCCCCCCCATTTCACCCCCCCCCCCCACCCACCAATGAGATAGTGCAGGTGCAAGTGACTTAACTCAGTTCAATATCACTTATAGTAACATAATGAAAGACAAAGATAAACTTAGAAATGAGGCTTTTTTTGGGTGGGAGGGGGGAGGACCCTTCATGAGGCAGGGGAGAAGAGGGTGGAGATAGAAGCGTTACTCACAACTCAGGCCATCCGGTGAAGATCGAGTGAACACTGTGAACAACCTGAATCAACTTTCCCTTCCATTTGCTCGCTTTTTTTCTCAAAGACTGTTTCTACATGTGTGGGTGTGTGCGTTTGTTTACCTATCCTTTCTTCCCCAAGGTAAGTCTTTCCTCTCCTGGGATTGGAATGACTCCTTACCCACTCCCTTGAAACCCTCATCCTTACCTTTTCCCTCTTCTTCCCTGCTCTTTCTGAAGAAGCAACCTTAGGTAGTGAAAGCTCAGTTTTGTGTATGTATGTGAATGTTTTTCTTTGTGTATCAACAAACCGGTGCCTTTTCACCTGGTAAGTCCAACTTTCTTAACTTTTTATAAATATTTATTTATTTATTTGTTTTATTATTATTTATTATTATTATTTTATTACTACTAGCAGTACTGAGCTGAGGTAAATATCAGCCAGCCACTGTATAGCTTTTGCAAATTTTTAAATTAAAACCTTAACTTTTCCCAACGTAATGAATGTTCAATCAGCTTATGGGTATGCTGCCGGCAACTGGTTGTCAACGACGTCACCCGGCAGCATAACCGTAAGTTGCTTGAATTAATTACTTTTTTCTCAGAATCTGCTAGTTTTGATCTCGTGTTTAATTCCACTCTTCAGTGAAGATTACACCACCGCCCATGGATTATCTGATGATCCTAAAATGCAACAACGCCTTTACAATGACCTGAAATCAGCAGCAGAATCAGGGTGGGATTTCTCTTCAAGATGGTTCATAAGTAATGGAAAAATGGATGGTATGTATTAAATATTTCACTAACCTCTTTGCACTTTTAGATGTAAGGAAAAGTTTTTCTCTAAATACAAAAGTCCCTTTTGTAAGTAAGTAGCTTTTAGTCCATAAAATGTGAAATTATTGTTTGTTTTTACACACATTAATTAAATCTTTACTTATCTACAGGCTTTGGCTGTGATATTTTCTGTTGCATTATTTTTCTTACATGTGACTGTCCAACAAATATACATGAGAGATATTTTGAAGTACTGAAGCTTTAATTCTGGTTGTTTCATATAGTCAGATACTGTAATTGACACTACTCATGAGTGAATTAACACAAGCTGTGATCACAGTTACAGTGAGTTGTAGTCGGTATGAATGTATGAACTAATTACCATCACCAGATACATTGTAAGCTATGAAGATCCAAAATTTTGCTCACAGTAGACCATACTTATATGACTTCAAACTTTAGGCAACATAAATAGATTTTTTCTCACTGCTGTAATATGTAACAATACAGGGTGTACATAAATTTCAGAAACATTTTCAATTATTTATTGCACAAGAACCAAACATTGTATAGATATCATACATTTGTCATAGTGTAGTTTGGTAATTTGCTGATAATTGGCCCTAATTGCAAACATGGCGAATTCAGGTGTAAAGCAAGCTTTGTGTGTGTTGGAGTTCAACAATAACAAGTGTGCTACAGCTGTTCAATGGATGTTTAGAACCAAGTACGATAAGAAGCCAAGGAAAGCCATTAGGCCATTTACCACTGGCATAACAAATTTGTTATGACAGGTTGTTTGTGCCTGGCAAAAAGAAGTGGATATCCTAGTGTGAGTTAAGTGAATGTGGATCATGTGCAAAGGACATTGATAAAGAGTCCAAACAAATGGGTGCATGATGCATCCCACAAACTCAAAATGGCTCCACTGACACTGTAGAAAGTTCTGAGACAGAAGCTGTCTATGAAACAATTCAAATTAGTGCAGAAGCTCAATGATGACAAAGACAAGTGTTTTGAGTTTTGTTCGTAGCTGCAACAACTGAATGAGGATGGGGATGGCATTGTTGATCACTTAATTTTTAGTGACAAAGCCACTTTTCAACCTAAGGGAAAGTGAACAGCATAAATGTCGAATCAAAGCATCCACACGAATGCACTGAATTTGAGCACAATTCCCCAAAAGTAAATTTTATAGTGCCTTCTCACATAAAAAACTGTATGGGCCATTCTTCTTCACCTAGAGCACTGGACATGTTGCAGCAGTGGTTGATGACTCAAATGCAGTCAGACTCTCTGTTCATCTTTCAGCAGGATGGGGCTGCACCCCATTTTCATTGCACCCGAATACAGAGCTGCCGCACCAATGGATCGGCCATGTTAGAGAAGGAAACAGCTGTTTCACTAAATGGCTTCTCCAGTCACCAGATCTCACTCCGTGTGACTTTTATCTGTGGGGGCACATTAAAGATCTGGTGTATGTACCGCCTCTACCACATGATGTAACAGAGCTAAAAGAGAGAATACAGGAAGCGACTGTCACAGTCGACGATGCCACGCTGGGATGGGTACGGCAAGAGTTGGATTACCGTACTGACATCTGCCGGGTTCATTGTTCACATATTGAATGTTGGTAAAAAAACTTTCAGAGTTTCTCTTCAAAATGTAATATGTATGACATCTGTACAATGTTCAACAATAAATAATTGAAAGTGTTCATGGACTTTATGTACATCCTCTATTTTCGAAAGAATAAGTTGCTACTCATCACAGAGACGTCTCTATTTGCAGAAAGACACACACAAATTTTGTGTCCCAGCCTCGTCGCCGCTTTTGTGTCTCGTTTCCGTCGTAGGTGTCGGTGGCCGAGTGGAATGAGACCGACACAGGAATAAAGATAGCACGCTGGTGCAGGTACGGAGGGGAGCAGCCAGAAACTAGAAACACTAGAGTAAATTAGAACAAGATATATATTGCACAGAATTTATACAATACTTAACTTTAACATAGTTCTGTACAGCAGAATGCTGATACATAGTAGAGGCCTGCCTAGTGCCTGTATTATAGCCAAGTCTTCACTGGTGCCTATCTGATTCCGAAGTGTTGACTGGTTCCTATCTCAGTCCCAAGTGAACAATGTCATTCAGCGGTGGCCACGAGCGGAGTTTGTAGCAGAGGGCGCTCGTGGCTGACGTCGTAAGAACGCCGTGCCATGCGTGCATGGCGGCGCGCGGCGAAAGTAGGTGGCGCGCACTTTGGACTTGTGCGACACCACAACAAAATATTACAAGTGTACTAAGCTTTTGGCATTACAGCATTACTCAGAAATAGAAACAAAACACATTCTATCTCATGTCTTTAGCTGCTGTGGCCAGATTGAGGGACTGTCTGATGCAAGAAACGCAACAAATGGTGAGGGTAAGGAGGCAGCATGGAGAGGGGAGGGGAGGGATGCAAGGCAGGGGTGAGAAAATTTGCCAGCATTGTCACTGTCTGTTGCCGACGTGGCTCACTTTGGTGACCGCTGTCTAGCCTGTGTCATCTGGATCCTCCCCACAAATGCCAGCTTTTCTGAACAAAACAGGTGGAATTCTCCCTACAAGATATCCTGTGCTCCCAAAGTGAGTCACTGTTGAACTGTTACCCCATGTATCGCCACACTGGTCCTGCACCTAGTATTAACCCTTTGAAGACTAAGACTTTACATACTTGCCTGCTTCACTGCACACAGTTATTTTGGGATTATTAACTTACGTGGGTTTTTAAAACAAAACAAGCTGTCAGCTTGTTATTTTCTAATACATTTCTTTTATTATATTTAATTACTTGACTCAGTAAGTATTACCTGGAAGCATAAAATGAATTTAAAAATCATTCACAGTGCTGTACTCTCAAAAACATGGATTTACACATAAAGGGATATTACACATATAAAAAGTTTTTGCTCTTTGGGGCCTGCAGCATAATAAAGGTCATATAATGACTATCATTATTTATTTAGTGTATGTGGTTTTCAAGTACAAATGGTTTACATAATTACTTACATACATACATATAGATATATACAATGAAATTTGAAATCAAACTGACAATTTATCAAGCAAACAAAAACAAACTACTAAACTATATTAAAGTTGTATGTCCAGGTTTTCCAATCACTCAATGCCTTTAGGGGAGTAAAATTACACACATAAATTCAGGGACGGACTGTGAGGCACGGTGACTCGAGCACACCGTTAAATTTTCGAGCTGCCGGTGTTGAAGAAATTCTGAAGAACTCATGTGTGATGGTGCTGTTGTATGTGGCGCTGTGCACCAGTCTACTAGGGCAGCACCTGCTCAGTGTATGACCTGACAGGCAGTGCCGTGATTGTCATTCCAATGTGGATACATGACAATGAAAGTAGTTGAACTGGCAGTTCTTTGACTGTTGCAACATATGTCTTAAACATTTATGTAAAGTAGCAAGAAATACAACAAGCATAATACATACATCTAGCAATCACAACACAGATGTCCACATATACTGAAGTGAATTTGTCTGTTAATGAAGTCAGACAAATTACCTAGTCTGTATGTACGAAGTGGAACTGTTGCTGCCATCTGGAAAGTAGAAGTAGCAGGTCATTGGGCCGCTATGTGGCAAGAGCTGCACATCTGATGAGTCAGTGTGCAGAGTGGCATTATTTATTTACTGTATGTGGTTTGCAAGTACAAATGGTTTTATAATTACTTACATACATGCATATAGATATATACAGTGAGATTTGAAATCAAACTGACAATTTAGCAAGCAAACAAAAACAAACTACTAAACTATATTAAAGTTGTATGTCCAGGTTTTCCAATCACTCAATGTCTTTAGGGGAGGCTTCATACAGTTCTCCAATAGCTCCTATGAATGCACGTTTTGGGCATTCCAGAATGATGTGCTGGGTTGTTTGTTCAGGATGTCCACAGTCGCACTGGGGAGTATCTCGCATGCCCCATCTGAAAAGCATCTCCCCACTTCTGCCAGGGCCTGTGCGGAGTCTGTTGAGTGTGACCCGTGTTCTTCTTGCCAGGTCTGTCCAGGTACATTTTTGCCAGGTGATTTTTCCCTATGATTCCCAGCTATGCTAGAATTGGACCAATCATTTTTCCATGTGGTCTTGACATCGAAAGAGATGGGTATAAAATTTTGAACTGTTCTCCATAGTGTTCTTCTAAATCTCTGGCAATGATTGTTTCGAGTAATGCCTCAGTGGATAGGAAGATTAATATTTCTGGGAATTTTATTTCACTCGTTAACTAACACAGCTTGCCATCTAAGATTGGTGAAGTTATACTGCAGAGAATGGGGAGCCAGGGCAGTGGGGTCGATTTTATGGTCCCAGATATGATCCTCTTGGTGTTATTTAGATCAGTGTGCACTTTGGATGTATGACTGCTGTTAAGCCAAACAGGACTACAGTATTCCACAACAGAATGCACCAGTGATAAAGAAGAGATCTTCAGAGTATATGCATCAGCTCCCCAGCTAGAATTGGCATGCTTTTGAATTATGTTGTTTTTTTGTTCATATCTTAGCTGCCGTTTCTGTTAGGTGAAATTGAATGTAAGTGATCTGACCAGTCTGATGCCAAGGTATTTAGCTTGAAGGATGTGTTTCGTGTCCACAGTGATTTCTGTAATACTCTGTGTGTATCAAATTATGTGCAAGTCTCAGGAAAAGTGCTACGGAGACCCTTGCAATGATTCAACAAGTGTTTGGGTGACAGATCATCAGCCATACACAGGTGTTTGAATGGCATGCTCAGTTCATGGCTGGCCTTATGGATGTCAAAGATGTTGCCCACACTGGAAGGCCCGTTAGCCACACAACTCCAGACGTTGTTGCCAAACTTCAACAGTTGGTTCATGTGGATCGATGTTGAACCATTTGAGACATTGGTGGGTATTGGTCATTGGTCAACAAATGTTGACTGATGAATTGGGCATGTATCGTCTCACTGCAAAATTTGTGCCAAGGATCTTGACTGCCAATCAGAAGGCACAGCGTGTTGAAGTGTGCAAAGTCCTTCGTCAAAATGCATCCTGATTATCCAACCTCCTTGTCATTGGTTATCACCAGCTACGAGAGCTGGATGTACAGTTATGACACAGAGACAAAGCAACAGTCATCCCTGTGGAAGAGCCCATGCTCTTCAAGACCCAAAAAAGCGAGACAGGTGAAGAGTAGAACAAAGTGAAGGGCATGATCATCATTTTCTTTGATACCAAGGGAACTGTGCACAAAGAATTCATCCCACCCAACCAAACAGTGAATTCCGTGTACTACTATGACTTTTGCAACAGCTCCGTGAAAATATGCAGTGTCAAGGGAATTGACTGCTGCATCATGACAATGCACCCTGTCACACTTCCTTGCTCAGTGGGACCTTTTTGGCAAAAAACAACATGGCAGTTGTACCCCACCCACTGTACTCACCAGATTTGGCACCTTGCGGGCTCATGCTATTCCCAAAACCTGAACTCAAGTTGAAAGGCCGTCAGTTAAACAGTCTAGAGCGGATTCAAGAAGCATCACTGGCAGTGCTAAACACCCTCAAAGAACAGGACTTTGAGAAAACATTTGCCCATTGGCAAAAGGGCTGGGACCGGTGTGTATGTGCAGATGGGAACTACTACAAGAGTGATGGTGACAATTAGTGCAAAGATAAGGTTTTCAACAGATGGCAGCACCAATCCCGAAAGTTTAGGATAGCACCTCATATGTTATCCATTCAAACTGCAGTACATCAGTAACAGAAAACTTTAATTTTTATTTTGGCTGTGATAACGTAGAACATGGATCAAAATTAGCACAATCCATAAAGATAGATGAAGCAACAGTCAATATTATAGTTGTAAATTGTGGTAGCTCTGTTCAAAAAGTACAAGAGCCTTAAGCTGAAATCAAAAATAGAAGCTGAAATCTCTGTAGGTACTTAACATTGGCAAAAACCTAAAATATGTAACGAGTTTTGGGTGCAATACATTGTAACATTTCTGTATCATTTAAGTATAAATACATGTGTGTGTTTTTTATCGAAATTTACAAGCACCTATATGGGGCAGGCCAGGAGCAGCATCATACATTGTTCTACAGCCAAAAGATTTGACAATGAATACAGTGATATGATTAAATGGACATGGGGTAAAATAACAGAATTAAAATTTGACATAGTGAAAGACTGGAAAAATCATAACATCAGAAACTTAAAAACATGTAGGCAGTTTAAAAAAAATGCCACAATGACTAAAAAACATGAAGGCTGGCACAGTCACAGTAACAACATGGAGATGAAGATGGAGGAACAATTAAAAGAACACTGGAGGCAGCAGTCAGAACAAGATAGAATAACACTGGCCCAGATGATGCACTTCACAAAAGAATAACAATTCTTAAAAACACTGCACTGGGGCCCCCTCAGGGATGGTGAGGGAAGCATGGGAGGTAGGGAGAGGGCAGAGAAAGCGAACTGCAAGGACTGCTGAATGAAGGAAGGGAATTCAAGCATGGCGAAGCAATGCAACCAGGGAGAAGGAGAGGGGCTGATGATCCACAAGGAGGGGAGAGGATTATAGCTGGTAGGAGGGTTAGATTTATGGAAGGCATCATTTTGGAGCAGAAGGTGATGCAAGTTACCCTGGGAAAGGATGTGGACATACAGAGGTGAAGAGGGAGGGATACAGTGATATAGGCATGGCAGGGGCTCAGGATCAGTAAGGATGGGATAAATCAGAGGGTCATTGGAGCCTTATCTTGGAGGTGTATGTGCTCAAGGACTTAAAAATATGAGAGAATGGATGTGATCATAGAGGATTTACCTGTGGAAAGGGAGACTGATACAGTAGATGAGGCAGAGTTCATGTCATTCCAGAATTTGAGGGATTTATAGTATTTAGGGGAGGCAGAAATTCATGTGAAGTAGAAGCTGCATAGGACAGGATGCATGATGGATCACTAGGAATACAGGATTTTGGAAGGTTGAAGGCCACATTTCCAGCCTGAGAGATGTTTCAGGAGGCGGAGGCAGATGTGAGCTTTCTGCTCGACTGTTTTGAAGGTGAGGAGTCCAGGAAAGGGAGTCAGTGAGGCTGAGGCCGAAATATTTGAAGGTGGAGGTGAGGTGGGTGGTACAGTTTTGAATGGTAAGGTAAAAGTCATGGAAGTGGGAGGAAGGATTTGTATGACCTATAATAATTGCTTGGGACTTATTAGGATTGATGGAGAGGTGCCACTGGTTGCACCAAGTGGAGAAGTGGGAGAGGTGGGATTGAAGAAGGTGCTGTGATCAGGCAAGGGCAAGGAAGACAGTGAACAAGTCAGGGCAAGTACACCAATTATCACAGAAAAGATTGTGACTTTTGTTGAGGTAAGGTTCCATCAGAGTAGTTCAAACACTCCCAGAAAGACCAAGGCCACAATTATCTTCAATTACTGTTCCTTTCCTGTGGACACTATAATATCTATAATAAATCGTGTTTCAACATCACACACTTTTAACAATTTTATTCAAACCTGTACCTTGTGCTTGGTTAGATACTGTTTAAAAACAAGTCTACCTTCCCACTCATTGGGGATTCCTCAATGCACAAATCTCTGAACAGATTTAGAATTGATTTGAATAGCATTGTCAGAAATTCACAATATATTTTATGAATCATATTCCTCTTCTCAGCATCCCCCAAAATGGCTGACTCACTAAAATATAACATTCAAAGAATTGTCAAAAATCTGTCCCCAGACATTACTTTCAAAAAGAAAGGTGTTTCTATCTATGAGTTTCTCCACTAATAGTACTTCATTCTACTCTCATTTACATGAGCCATCACTATGTCGACTACTAAAAACTGTTACGTCTAGTCTGTACTTTTATCTGTCCATTGCATTCCTCTTGAAGATCCTTGATATCTTTCATTCACTAGTTTGTAAAAGCTGTTACTTTCACTGACAACATATGGTATTCAATCAATTGCCTATCAAATATAAGCGCAAAACATTCACTTTCACTAGGTTCCTCTCTTAGTCCACATTGAAGATTCACTCCAAAATTATCATTAAAAAATAAATAAATAAAGCATAATTCTGAGGTGTAAACACACCATTTTTCAGCCATCTGACATCTGCCTCCCCACTTTTTTTCTTTTTTGGTACTGAGACTGGTTTCATGCAGCTTCTAACGACAACACCTCTTCTGGAATGTGGATTTAACTGTTGAAATTTAAGTATCCTAAATAACGGATACATATTTCATTTCAACAGTCAGATTTATTGCAACCCACTACAATTTAGATGGGGGGAAGATCAAATATAAATATTTTACTTATCTTGGTTCATGAAGATGGACATCTGCATTGTTGATGCTCAGCATTCAGCAAAATAGTAGAATATGTTTCAGGAGATTGAATTAAATAATCACAGACATTCTTGATGACACTTGTAGTTCCATTGTAACGGAAACAAATTTATTTAGTTGTGCAACATTATAATGTTAGAAACATGTAGCCTCAGATAACAGAGATGTCAACAGGTTTGTAGCTAAAAACAGAGTGACAGAGCATGGTTTTCACTTAAACATTTTTCCGCGTAACCACGTAATAGGACTAATGACAATATTATTCAGATATTAAATAAGTAATACAATAATACTTGAAATATGCCAAAATACACAAATTAAAATATTACATTTAAGCTTTAACTATTTATCTCAATGTATGTACGTGTTTTATGAAATTTGTATTTAATAGTATACGCAAAATAAGTCATGTTTTGATTTGTTTTAAATTGGCTCAAATTATTTACATTATTTGTGTTTTCGAAGTGCACTTACCAATATTGTGTAGGCATACTATTATGGAGACATGGAATTTTAATGTATTTCAATTTGCGGTCTAATTTTTTATAAATGCGATTTTGTATCAAGTCGTCATAATTTTGTCTATTTCAAAGATAGTTTCTCAGCACGAAATGGGTTATTAATTTGAGTATGTGAAAAGTGATCAGTATTTAATTTAGGATCCAGTGATATATAAAACATGATCTGCCCAAATTTATTTAAACAAAAGGTAGATATGTAATCATGTTGTGCAATAGTTATAACATGTAATACTCACCGCAAAGACGTGGCGACGAGATGCGACAGGCACATACAAAAGACACACACATACAACACATTCAGCTATCGGCCATGGCCTTCTTCAGAAATAGAGCACTCACGCAATCACACAGGCACACAACACAGTCATACAACCATCACCTCCGACTGCCACACTTCGAATCACGCTCTGCAGCGAATCGGGGACGGGAGGGCCCTCCCGTCCCCGATTCGCTGCAGAGCGTGATTCGAAGTGTGGCAGTCGGAGGTGATGGTTGTATGACTGTGTTGTGTGCCTGTGTGATTGCGTGAGTGCTCTATTTCTGAAGAAGGCCATGGCCGATAGCTGAATGTGTTGTATGTGTGTGTCTTTTGTATGTGCCTGTCGCATCTCGTCGCCACGTCTTTGCGGTGAGTTGTAACTGTCCTCATTATATTATTTATTCCAACCTGGACTTTCCATTATTATATTTTAACATGTAATACTGTTGTTTTTATACAATTTAGTACCTTTACAGGCTCGGCATATTCCGTAACTAAGTGTAATGCACTTTTAGTGTTTGCAGCTATTATTTACGAAATTATCAAAAATTTAAAATTATGTAAAAGGACAGCCAAAGCTATGTTTAAATCAACATACTATTCTTAAAGATGTTCTACTAATAGTGTTAATCATATTTCAAACTGAACACGAAAATCTGATATTTTACATGTCCGGTAGTGAAGTTTTATTTAGGTGTCCGATATTTCGTGTTTGTGATGTTGGTAATGGATTTTGTAGAGAGTGCACAACATAGCAAAAATGTTACAAGTTCTCCACCCTACTCTGTCCTGAGCAAGCTTCTTCATCTCCTATCTATTTGAATTTGCCTACTGTATTCATCTCTTGGTCTCCCTCTGCAATTTTTACCTTTCACACTTCCCTCCACTGCTAAATCTAAGTTCATAATTCCTTGATGTCCAAGAATTTGTCCTACCAATCGATCCATTCTGTTCAGTACCTCCACATTACATACATGATGTACCTACCTCATTTTCAACATTCCTCTGTAGCACCACATTTCAAAAGCTTTTCCTGTCTGAACTATATATCATCCATGTTTCTCTGCCATACAAGGCAACACTCCACATGTACCATATCAGGTCGTAGCTTGTTGCCACTTGACGTTCTCGTCGATCGGCACTCTTGGTAACAGCTGGCTGAAATTTCATGGGGCAAAACTAATCCACTACAAAAAATGTAGGAGACACACAGAATGGCAGTTCACTGACACTTTAATGAATTATTATTGCCCAATTGTCCCCACTTATGGCCAGCATACAAGTCTCATTAATTACAGTTAGTTACTACAACCCACTATGCACATTCCACACATCAGTAATACAAATTTACACAGTTCATATGTGGAATACAAAAGTCCAAAGTGTAAAATTCGTGTGGCACATGTATGAAGAATTAGCTTATAATCATAATGATATAAAAACTTTCCACAAAACTAATGTGGAAGAACTTTTACATAATCGTTTAAATTAGAGCTCAGATTGACATGGATTGTGCCTCAGATCAAGGATGAAACAAGACTCCCTACTGGCGTGGATTGTGACTCTCAACAAAGATGTAACAAGACTCATTTAGATGGCACAAAAGCGTCCTATTTATATTATCCAAACAATGACACTGAAAATTAGATATAATGTTGTTAAATATGTACATTAAATTAATTATAATGGAAAAGTAAACAATTAAATACAACTGGTTATAGTAAAAGGTTGTGTAAATAATACTGAGTAAATTGATATACAAGTCCCTGTTAAATTAATTTTGCCTCACTTTCAAATATATATAAATAGGTTTTCAAACAATTAATTCCAAATAAATGGTAATAATACAGAAACTAATGAGGGCAAAACTTTTCTAACATTAATTCTGAAACATAATAATACCTACTTTAATATCATGAGAAAAGAATTTACTAATTAGTTTTATTGGGGACACTAATTGCCCTAATATATGACCTACAACAAAGTGCTTCTTGCATGAACTAATTAATATTTGTAAATTAAACAAACTGGTGTGAGATCAAATAATAGAAAATGACTTTAGCTAGTTGCATTATAAAAAAGAATAACAAAAGTTTTGGGAAAAAATGATAATACACTAATTACAGCCATACCTTTTATTATACAACACTGGTACGGGGAGGTTCAGTAATGCAAGCAGATGGGAATAAATCCCAACATGCTTCGTTACACACACACATACACACACACACACACACACACACACACACACACACACACACACACAAATGCCTTCAGAAAAGACTTCCTAACACTTCCTTTAATATTTGATGTTACAAATTTATCTCTTTCAGAAAATCTTTTCTTCCCATTGCTACTTGCAGTGTATATCATTGAGCACCCTACATTATTTTGCTGCCCAAATAACAAAACTCATCTACCACCTTTATTGCTTTGTTATTTATTATACCAGTAATTCTCTCAGAATCTCCTCATTTTCTTAAACTATGTACATACCATTACCGTTATTTTGAAGGACCTGGTTAATGAATAACATCATCACTTGATGAACCTTCATTTTATCTTGGTAATACCTCACAAATAGACCTGAAGGCTTCGAGAATGTTCATATTGATACCTGTAGTAAAGACCATGGAGTAGTTGCAGGAATTATGATTACTGAGGTGAAAATGTCAGCCAAAACAATTTGGAAGGTTTACATGTTCCATAAGCTGGGTAAAAAGCATCAGTTTTGCCATATCACTTGAAACATTAAACTCTGCAAAGTATTGTTTACAAGATGTGTGACTCACGTTTCCAGGAACAGTTGACCACACAATGGATACACATTGCAGGAGAGTGTTTCCATGACATATATATAATTTACTACAGAAATTTATAGACAAACAGTGACTACTTTATAACATGTGTAAAAGAAATGGAAGGAAGATTCAGGTTTAATGTCAGTTCAACATCATGGTCATTAGATATGGTGTAAAAGAAAGAATAATATTGTAAAGAGGGAGAATATTAATTAAACACATTTGGTTGTAAAAAGGGTAATGCACTAATCCTTCAATGACTAACACATAAGAATTTTATATAAAGATCTCTTGTGAAATGCCAAGAAATTCTGGTCATCATGACCATCAGTGATATCAAACTTAATATTCAGACACTAACTTGTCAATATTATACAAAGTGAAACTGGTGGTAGCAAAGCAAAAGCAGACATTATGAATACGATGTCCTTAACAAAGAAGAGTGCAGGAATAGTATCTCAGTTTAATTCTCATACCACTTCAAAGATAACTGATGGTTAGTTCATTACCTTACATGAATTGTAGATTTGAATTTACTGGTAAAATAATGGGAAAGTGCTTTAATCGAAGAAGGCAGTTTGAACAGTTTACAGAATCACCACCAGTGTAACAAGGTTACCATGTAACAGTAAGTCACACTTTATGAGACATAAGTGCTCTGGACAGAGATCTATTGTGTAGGTAGCTCTATGTAGAGTTGATCAATCAATCAAAGAGTAGGTCAGAGATTATGTACTGCATGAAGAAAGCCATGAAAATAAAAAGAAATAGATGGCATTTTCTCAAATCGGATTGGAGGACTTTGCTTGTAACTTACTGGGTTGTAGATCGTTGTTTCTTGCAGTTCTCATTGATCAGCGTTCTTGGTAGCAGCTGGCTGAAATTTCATGGGGCAAAACTAATCCACTACAAATGATGTAGGCAACACGTAGGATTCCGGTTTGTTGAAATTTTAACAATTAATTATTAGTGCCCAATTGTTCCCATTTATGGCCAGTATACAAGTCTCATTAATTACAATCTTTACAATCC
Organism: Locusta migratoria; assembly: GCA_026315105.1. Lineage (NCBI taxonomy): Eukaryota > Metazoa > Arthropoda > Insecta > Orthoptera > Acrididae > Locusta > Locusta migratoria. Next base: position 472,068,185 of record CM048748.1, on the reverse strand, counting down.
GGTAGTTACATTCCACACATCAATAATACAAATAAAAAATAGAAAACGGATGAATTACCCAAAGGACCGGCTCGTTGATAGACACAAACAAAATCACACACATACAAGCTTTCGCAACCGTTGGTCGCTTCGTCAGGAAAAGAGGAAGAAAGGAGAGGAGAAAGGGAAGGATATGGGTTTTAAGGAAGTGGAAAAGGAGTTGTTCCAATCCCAGGAGTGGAAGAACTTACCTTAGGGGAAAAAAAGGAAGGTAAACAAATACACACACACACACACACACACACACACACACATCCAAACGCAAACACACCTAGCCGGACATTTGTAAAAAGCAAAGAAGTTGGACAGAGATACCACTTGAGGCAGAGGCTCTGTCCACAGAACCGAGGCAAAGATGCTAAAGATGGTGGACGGGAATTTGAATTTAGTGGAGGTTGAGACCAGGTGGGCAACAGGAGGAGAGAAGAAGCTGAAGGGCAAGTTCCCATCTCCGGAGTTATGAAAGGTTGGTGTCGGTGGGAAGTATCCAGATAACCCAGACAGTGTAACACTGCACCAAGATGTGCTGACCGTGCACCAAGGCATGTTTAGCTACAGGGTGATCTTCATTACCAACAAACACTGTCTGCCTGTGACCGTTCATGTGAATGGACAGTTTGTTGCTGGTCATTCCCACATAGAACGCTTCACAGTGCAGGCATGTCAGTTGGTAAATCACGTGGGTGCTATCGCAAGTGGCTCTGCCCTTGATCGTGTACACCTTACGGGTTACTGGACTGGAGTAAGTGGTGGTGGAAGGGTGCATAGGGCAGGTTTTACAACGGTGGTGGTTCCATGGGTAGCAGCCAGAGGGTAGGGAAGGTGGTTTGGAGATTTCATAGGGATGGACTAGGAGGTTACGAAGGTTAGGTGGGAGGCAGAAAGACACTCTTGGTGGAGTGGGAAGGATGTAATTAAGGATGGATCTCATTTCGGGGCAGGATTTAAGGAAGTCGTATCCCTGTTCGAGAGCCACATTCAGAGTCCGCTCCAGTCCCGGAAAGTATCCGGTGACAAAATGAGCACTTCTGGGGTACTTCAGTGGAAGGTTCTGGATTTGGGGGGATGAGAAGTGGCTCTGGTAATTTGCTCCTGAACCAGATCAGGAGGATAGCTGCGGGATGTGAAAGCTGTTATTAGGTTATTGGTGTACTGGTTCAGGGATTCAGGACTGGAGAAGACTCTACTGCCATGAAGACCTAAGCTGTAGGGAAGGGAATGTTTCATGTGGAATGGATGGCAGCTGGCAATACCTCCATTTTACATCTACATACATACTCTGCAATCCACTGTAAGGTGCATTGCTGAGGGTATGCTGTACCACTAATAGGCATTTCCTTTCCTATTCCACTCCCAAATAGAATGAGAAAAAAATGTATGCCTACATGTCTCCGTACGTGCCCTAATTTCTCTTATTTTATCATTGTGATCACTACGAAAAATGTAAGTAGGCGGCAGCAAGATTGTACTACACTCAGCTTCAAATTCCGGCCCTCTAAATTTTCCCAACAGAAATTCATGAAAAGAATGTCGTCTTTCCTCCAGCGATCCCTAGTTGAGCTGCTGAGCATTTCCATGACACTCACACATTGGTTGAACTTACCAGTAATAAACCTAGCTGCTCGCCTCTGAACTGCTTCAATGTCTTCCTTTAAACTGATCTGCTGCAGGTCCCAAACACTTGAGCAATACTCAAAATGTGGTCGTACAAGTGTTTTATACGTGGTCTCCTTTACAGATGAAGTACATCTTCCCAAAATTCTCCCAATAATCTAAAGTCGGCTGTCTGCCTTACAACTGTCCTTAAATGTTTGTTCTATTTCATATCGCTCTGCAATGTTACACCTAGATATTTGAATGACGCGACTGCATAAAGAAGCTCACTACTAATGCTGTATTCAAACATTATGGAATTGTTTTTCCTACTCATGCACATCAACTAACATTTTTCTACATCGAGACTAGCTGCCATTCTTCACACCAACTAGAAATTTACAATTGTATATTTTTCACAATGTTACAGTGTTCAATGAATGAAATAAATCGCAGTTTGCGATCAGTTATGGCTTTACTGTACTAGGTTTAGATGGAGTACCAAAGTGCAGTAATGGAAATTTGTGCCTGGCTGGGATTCGAACCCGGGATTTCCTGTTTACTAGGCGGATGCACTGACCACTCTGCCACCTGCCTAGTACAGTGAAGCCATAACTCATCGCAAAATTGTGATTTATTTTGTTCAACTAGAAATTTTGTCTTAGTCATCCTGTATGCTATTACAGTCAGTTGAAGTCGACACCCTCCCATACACCACAGCATCATCAGCAAACAGCTGCAAATTACAAGTTACTCTGTCCATCAGATCATTTATATAGATAGAAAGTAATAACAGTCCTATCACACTCCCCTGGGACATGCCTGATGATACACTCGTCTCTGATGAACACTCGCCGCTGAGAATAACATACTGCATTCTATTAGAAAATCTTCCAGCTAGGCACAAATCTGTGAATCTATTCCACAAGTTCGTATCTTTGTTAGCAGTCTGCAGTGAGGCAGTGGCTCAGCAAGCATCTTTATTGACATTCCAATTGGATTTTCCATTGTTAAAAATCTGTTATAAGAATGTTATGCAAGGTTGATAGCTGAAGATCTTGCAGTAGCCACTTCAGGGATGCCAGAATTGTTGCAATTATGTGCCAATATTTTTTACCCTGTATTGATGTGGGTGGTTAATAATTAATTTCATTATTAACCACTAAATCAGTTTCAACTTTTAGTTAACACTGACATTCATGTTAAACATATTTTAACTTATTCAGTACACAGACAGCTTCCCTTGTAGAAGCAAACAGGTGAGATAATGTCCTAAATACTTAAGAACATCTTTCATCTTGTTAGTAATATTCCTGGATCATTAATATTTAATACTGTTTACAGAAAATATAACAAAGATACTGATATCTTTTTTCTTCTTCTTCTTCTTTTTGCACACTGCAGGAAATCTGTCAAACACACATACTAGATATATTATACCAGTTGAACTAAATGCATTCTTATGTATGAATGCCAGAATTTTATCTGAATTTCATACCTCATTGGGAAATACTGAGAAAGCTAGCTATTATACAGCAAAAATGGCTGAAATATTACAAGCAATTGAGGCAGTCTTGTGGAATGACGAAGAAGGCATCTGGCTTGACTATGACTCACTGAACAAAGTATACAGGAATCAATTCTACCCCAGCAATTTAGCACCTCTTTGGACAGGCTGCCACAATAAGGTATGTAAAGCTCTCTCTATCAAACACTCTGTTTAAATATTGACATTAACTATTATATTTCATCTCGAATTCACACACAACAACAAAGATACCCAGTCACAGATACACGACAACTGTGGTTGATTACTGAAATCAGTTTTCTGGGCAAATGAGATGATATAGGAAAGGATGCGTGAGGTGAGGATGGAATAGTGGAATAGTGTGCTATGTCTCCCAATAGGCGTTTCAATGGTTGCACTGCAAGACAAAAGGAGATCAGAGGGGATAAATTTACAGACATCAAAATATTATTGGGGGTGGGGGAAGGGGGGCGTCACTGTATAGATACTACTTTTATCAGGTAACTTTGCTTTTCTGTACTTGCACCCAAATTTTTGCCTGTGTTCTGAATGCTCTCAACAAGCCAGCTTAACATAAACACAATATCAGCACTAAAAAATAGTGTGTCACATTATAGTATGTTTGAATATTGGAGGTGGAGGGCAGGCCACTACTTCAAAATGTTGGGGGCAGTGGCACAAATACGTTCCCCTACCTATATTGGCAACTCTGAGCATATAAGATGTAGAGAGAGAAAGAAGGGGAGGAGGAATGGGAGAGGAGAGGAAAAGTCAGGAAAGTAGAGATGAGGTAGACAGGGAGAGAAAGAGAAAGACAGAGTGTGTCCACGCAGGGTCAGGGTATTGAAAAAAGAATTGTGAGAGAAGGCAGTGCATGATTCTGATGGAAGAGACAGTTGATAAGGTGTTGCAGTGAGGAACATGTTAGTAGAGGTTTAGGTCAAAGGGACTAAAAGATCACAGGATGTGCTGGAGACACAATTCCAACTGTTTTGTTCTAAGAAAATAGCACTGGGAAGTAACCAAAAGGCTTGCTTAGTTGCTAAAGTCATTTGTGCTTTGGTACACAGCATGTTTGACTTTTAGATAGTCAAGTTTGCAGTGTCCAACAATTTAGCAGTGCTGTTCATGTAAGCAGACAGTAGGTTACTTGTCATATCTACATAGAATGTTCCACAATAATTGCTAGGAAACATTCCTGGTAGGAAAAGTATGTATAAAAAATAAAGATGGTTAAATTTACCAAAAGCACAGGCTCGTTGACAGACACACAAACAAACAAAATTAAGCTTTTGCAACCATTAGTTGCTTCATCAGGAAAAGAGGAAGGAAGGAGGGGAAAAAGTGAAGGCTGTGGGTTTAAGGGAGTGGATGAGGAGTCATTCCAAACCCGGGAGTGGAAGGACTTACCTTAGGGGAAAAAAGGACAGGTTAATGAACACACACACACACACACACACACACACACACACACACACACACACATATATATATATATATATATATATATATATATATATATATATATATATAAAACGAAAATTATAGAGGGAAACTTTCCTCTTTTTCCTGAAGAAGCTGCCAGTGGTGGCGAAAGCTTGTATGTGTGTTTGTGTGTGATTTTATTTATTTTATTTGTTTCTATCGACGAGCCGGTCCTTAGGTGTGTGCGTTTTGATATGTGTGAGTGTGTGTATTTGTTTACCTACCTTTTTTTCCCCTAAGGTAAGTCCTTCCACTCCTGGGATTGGAATGACTCCTTTTTCACTACCTTAAAACCCTCCTCTCCTTACTTCCTCTTTTCCTGAAGAAGCGAGCAACGGTTGCGAAAGCTTGTATGTTTGTGATTTTATTTGTGTCTGTCGATGAACCTGTCCTTTGGGTAAGTCATCCGTTTTCTATTTTATATATACAAACACACCAAGGCAGACGTGTGAAAAGCAAAGAAGTTGGACAGAGATACCAGTCGAGGCAGAGGCTCCGTCCAGTGATCAGAGGCAAAAATGTTGAATGGTGGGCAGGAATTTAATTTTAGCAGAGGTTGAGATCAGGTGGGCAATGGGAAGAGAGAATATGCACCTCCGGAGTTCTGAAAGGCTGGAGTCGGTGGGAAGTATCCAGATAACCTGAACAGTATAACACTGTGCCAAGATGTGCTGGCCATGCACTTAGGTATGCTTAGCCACAGGGTAATCCTCATTACCAATGAACACTGTCTGCCTGTGTCCGTTCATGTGAATGGACAGTTTGTTTCTGGTCATTTCCAAATAGAAGGCTTCACACTGCAGGCATGTCAGCTGGTAAATCACGAGGGTGGTATGGCAAGTGGCTCTGCCCTTAATCATGTACAACTTCCAGGTTACAGGACTGGAATAAGTGGTGGTGGGAGGGTGCATGGAACAGGTTTTACAACGGGGGCATTTATATGGGTAGGAGCCAGAGGGTAGGGAAGGTGGTTTGAGGATTTCATAGGGATAAACTAGGAGGTTACGAAGGTTAGGTAGGTGGTGGAAAGAGATTCTTGATTGAGTGGGAAGTCTGTCAGGAAGGACGGATCTCATTTCAGGACAGGATTTGAGGAAGTTGTATCCCCGCTGGAGAGCTACATTCAGAGTCCTATCCAGTCTCGGAAAGTATCCACTGACAGGAGGGGCACTTTTGGGGTTCTTATACACCAGAAGACCCTCAAAAGTGACCCTTTTGTCATAAGATACTTTCCAGGACTGGATAAGACTCTGAATGTGGCTCTCCAACAGGGATACAACTTCTGTAAATCCTGCCCCGAAATGAGATCCATCCTTCATGACATCCTTTCCACTCCATCAAGAGTGTTTTTCCACCGCCCACCTAACCTTCGTAACCTCTTAGTTCACGTGTGTGTGTGTATGTGTGTGTGTGTGTGTGTGTGTGTGTGTGTGTTTATTTATGTGCATTTAAATGAACCGGTGCTTTTTCACCTGGTAAGTCAAACCTTTGCAACATGCTGAGTAGTAGCTTCTGCTTGTTTTGCATATGCTACTAACCCAACTTAGGGCATGTGAACAACCAAAATAAGAATACTCTACTAATGGCTCACCTATTCAAGGGGTGGTTGTTTATGTTGCTTCAAAGCCCATTGTTTAAAAATAAACAACACCAGAAATACTATTTCTCAATGTTCACTTTTATTACCATTCTGAGATCTTCACTGCACAGTTTTGGATAACCAAACAACGTCTATCAGTTTGGTCACAATATTTGTTGAAGCATTCTCACAAAATTCCACTATTTCATGCATGAAATAAATGATTCCACATGTAAATAAAAAGAGTTCCGAGTGGCATCCTGCCGCCTAAAATCAACACCTTACCTCAGTGACCTCCGCCAGCCAAAAGACCACGAGTTCAGGGGAAAAAAACCACAGCTCCACCAATCACGTGACCAACCATAAAACCATTCAAAATATCGATCCCACAGATCTTAAACTGTACACAATTACAGAAAACTTTTTAGGTTAATTTTTTAAACACAAATCAAAATCTCAATCCATTCCTTAAATGCAATCATAATTACTGAAATTTCTTCATTAATTATTAAACATTAGGACAAATAACTTCCACAGATTTTAAATTCAATAGCTGCAGATCTGAAATAGCTGCTAATTTTTCCCAATGGTACACAAAACCGAACACATTAACACACCGTAACAATAGTTAAATCATTACTTGTATTATTTTAATTTCTCATTTCTTTTTATGAAATCAAACATCTTTGCCAAGCTCAACTGGCACCACTCCTATGCACCTGCCTAAAATTCCAGTGCAAATTTACTTAGCATGTTGATCTGATCCTCCCACACAACAGCTTTTGCATTACATCCCAGAACAATTACATGTACAATAGTACGTGCATATCACTAATCTGTTACCAAATCCATCTCTGTATCTCTGATAACTGCTACCCCACTTTTGCAATAATTCTCTCCAAAATTGTTTATAATTATCTCGATAGACTAATAATAATGAATTAGCTATACACAATATAATTTTAACATTTAATATCACACAAACTCAAAATATATTTACATTTATCCAATTATTCCTTCACCTGCCCACATATAGCTTTAGTTCAATTACATTTTGGGGACCCAATATTTTCTTTGTATCAGGGTATGCCAACCTAGGGTGCGGACCCCCCAACAATCTCAAATGGCCCGTGGTAAAGTACAAACAGTTTTTTAGTCTCCCCATCAATGATTCCTCACCTATGAGATTTGCCGGCCTCTTACCCATCATGACTTCATAGGGAGAGAAACCAGTGGAGCAACTCTTCATGGTATTCATGATATCCTCAAACACAGGTACACATCCAGCCCATGCACTAGGCTTCTAGCTACAATACATTCTGCACAGTCTTCCTAGTTCCCACATGTACCTCTCAGTGTGATTACTTGTTGGATGGTAAACTGATATCCTGATGTGTGTGGCACCAATTATTTCAATGAACTTTTCCCATACCCCTGAAACAAACTGTACCCCATTGTCTGAGAGAGTCTACTCTGGAGATTTTTTTCCTATATAGTCTCTTTCCAGTTTATTGATAATATTCTTACTAGTGGCTCTTTTAAGTGGGTAAAGTTTCAGATATTATAGAACGTATCCACAGCCAGCAAGATGTATTTCGCTCCACCTTGATCTGCAGGCAAAGTGCCAAACAAATCGACCACGAGCAATTCTCCCGTTTTACGTGCCACAATGTTTTTCATTTCACCCTGTAATGCCACTGTGTTGTGTCTCACACATTGACACCTATCGCAACTAGGAAGCTGCCTTCTAACTCTCCTCGCCGTATTATTGAGTTAGATATAGTCCTGCATAACTTCTATATATTTATGCAGTCCATAATGTCCATGACTGTGATGAATGTAGTTTATTAATAACTCAACTTGCTCATCAGGGAAACACAGTTTCCAGTTTTCCTTATCTAGCTCCTTATGCCTAAACAAAATATCCTTGTATATTTTGCAATACCTTCCGATTTTTTCATACCCTGTTCACCTTTATGAACTTTATATTTTCGTCCCCATTCTGCAACCGCGATATGCATATGCATATGTGATAACGCATCCACCCCAAGGTTTTTGGTCCCTTGAATGTATATTATTATATTGGAACTGCTGGAGAAACATTGCCGATCTCATTAACCTTTTATTCAGAAGTTTAATAATGGAAAGTCCAGGTTAGAATTAATAATATAGTAATAAGGACAGTTTACAACTCACCGCAAAGATGTGGCAACGAGCTGCAACAGGCACATACAAAAGACACACACATACACTACTTTCAGCTATCGGTCATGGCCTTCTTCAGAAAATAAAACATTCACGCAATCACATAGGCACACAACACAGTCACCTTGAATCGAGGTGAGGCAGCTGGAGGTGATGGTTGTATGACTGTGTTGTGTGCCTGTGTGATTGCGTGAATGTTCTATTTTCTGAAGAATGCCATGGCCAATTGCTGAAAGTGCTTTATGTGTGTGTCTTTTGTATGTGCCTGTAGCAGTTCATTGCATCATTGCGGTGAGTTGTAAACTGTCCTTATTACTATATTATTCAGAAGTTTGCAATCTTGCAAAATAGTTTTATGATGGGTAAAAACCATTACTTCCCTGCCCTCCAAATATATTCTAAATTTCTGGAAACTAGAAACCACAGCCAACAGTTCCTTCTCTAATATCCCATACATAAGTTCATGTTTGGATAACATCTGATTTGCTAATGCTATGATCCTTTGCTCCATTACCCTATCTATTATCTTCTCTTGGAATAACACTTCTCCCACTCTAAAATCTGAACTGTCGAAGGCAATGCAAAATGGGAGTGATGTATCCAGATAATACAATAGTTTGCTGTTACAGAGGCTCCTCTTTATTGCAGCAGACTTCTCATCACATTCAGGTGTCCAGTTCCATGAAACATTTTTCTTTAATAATTTGCACAAATTTGGAGAATTCATACTATAGTCACTGAGAAATTTTCTATAGAAATTACAAAGTCCCATGAAAGACTTCAATTGTTTCTTGCTGTTGGGTTTCACACACTTAGCAATAGCCTTTATCTTATCACTGCTTGGTAGTACACCTTCTGCTGGCCAAGAAATGTTACCTCTGCCTGCATAAAATCATACTTACCAAGTTTGAGTGTCATCCCCTCTTTCTGCAATGACTTGAACACCTTCTCTAACAATAAATAGTGTTCATGCCATGTACTGCTGGTGATCAGTATATCATCTACATATACAGCAAGTCTTGTCATTAATTCACATCCAAGTACAAAACTCAACGCCTGAACAAAAACAGCAACTGATATGGATAATCCAAATGGTACAACCCTAAACATGCTTGTTCTTCCCTCAAATATAAAAGCTGTGTATTTCCTGCTTTCCTTGGCCAGTGGTATCTGCCAAAAACCTGAGGTCATGTTCACACTTGACATCAGCCTAACATCATTAAATGTCAGCAACAACTCTTTCATATTTTCAGGTTGATCATTTTCTCTCAATATGATTTTATTTAACCTCCTAGCATCTAGCACAATCTGTACAGTTCCATCTTTTTCTCCAACCACAACTATTTGAGAACTCACTTCTTCCCTGCTCTAATACTTTCCACTCCATCATTTGTTTAATTTTTTCTCTAACTGCTCACTTGTCTTTTATTGCAATATTGAAAGGTTTTAGCCTAATTACATTATTCGGTAGCACGTTCAATAAGTACTCAAAATACAATTCCTCTCCTGACCTATCTGAAAACACTTTTCTATATTTATGCAATAGTTTACTTAGTGTAGCCCCTGCTGCTCTATTAAGTGCTCCATTTCTTTTATCTTGTTGGCTATCTGCTCATCTGTAATAGATTCCTCATTCTTTTCAATTTCCTTCTGCAACTGTGCCACCACATTTTCTCCATTTAAATCTTGCTTAAACTTTATTTTCTTCCTATATCCTCCAGCATCAAAATCCATAACCCTATCATTAATGTCAATTTTACAATCATACTTATACAGAAAATCAATGCCCAAAATTATGTACATTGACAATTCTGATATGATGAAACAACATACACTGAAATAGCATATATTTATTGTAAACTAAAGAACAATCTCCTTTCTGATGGGCTTACTACATGCCCCAGTTGCTGTTCTTACCTTTACTCCTGTTACATTCAGCTCTACTAGAGCCATTCGTTGGCAAAAGGATTCTGATTGTTGTTGTTGGTTTTAGAGGGGACTAAACAGCTAGGTCATCAGTCCTCTGTTCCACTGTCAAGAGTGTAAAAAATAAAACAAATCTCTGAAGATGAAAACTCACAAATGAGATAAGCTGACAATGGACAAGTCACTGACAAAACAAAACGAAGACACACAATAGGTAAAACAAAGTCAGAATCTCAACTAAAACTGGACAGTAGAAGACCACGGCTGGCTGATCACAAAGATAAAGCACGATGAGCCAGCCATACTGCACACACTAAAAACTCCTAGGTAATTTACAGAAGGGTCTTAAGTAGTCTGTAAAAGCGCTGATAGGTGGGGACCTGAAGTATCAGGCTATAGCACCCACCACTAGATGGAGTTGTAAAAACCAGCTACACGAATAACACTTAAAACGGAATTAGCCGTGGAGGCATCATCGCCTAAAACTAAGGGTAGCATGTCTGGTAGGTTAAAAGACTGCCACAAGGTGGCTAAAACTGGGCAGTCCATCAGAAGATGGACTACTGTCAGCGCTGTTCCACACCGACACACAGGCAGGGCTTCACGGCGAAGGAGATGGCTGTGGGTCAGCCAGGTATGCCCAATACGGAGGCGGCAGAGGACAACCAACTCTCAACGTATGGGCCGCAGTGAGTACTTCCACAGAGTTGAGTTGTGGATAGCTTCACTGCTCAAAGCCTCCAAGCCTCATGCACCTTCTGGTGCAATGCTAACTTGAGGTCCGATTACGTGACACCAATGGTTACAGGTGGTGCAGTGGTGGCCTGTTTGGCCAACTGGTCAACACATTCATTCCCTGGTATGCCAATGAAGCAAGGGGTCCACAGGAAGACCACAGAACAGCCAGATTTGCCAAGAGAGTAAGCAGTGTCTTGAATAGACTGCACTAATGGGCGATGAGGAAAGAACTGGACGATTGGCTGCAAGCCACCAAGGGAGTCACTACAGATGATAAATGACCCCCTGGGGCAGGCTCAGAGGATGGCGACCAGCTCTGCAGTAAAGACACTACTTTCACAGGGTAATAAATGCTGTTCAACATGGTCACCATGGAGACATGCATACTCAGCACGACCATCTACTAGGGACCCATCAGTATAAATGGCTTCAGCACCACGGAAAGAGTCGAAGAGATGCAGGAAATGGCGGCGGAGTTGTGTCAGAGAAACGGAGTCCTTTGATGTATGGTACAGTTCCAGACAAAGCTGCAAAAGAGGAATGGAGATCAAGGAGGGGTTTGAAAGGAATATTGGAAAGTGGCAGGGAGTGGATGGGATTCAAGGGACAAAAGGAGAGAACGAACATGGACTGACATCGGATAACCCAATCGGGGCCGTCGTGGAGAGATAGGGAGTGCAGTGCCTGGGAATAGAAGCCGGTGGTTCGGGTGGTGTGGCAAGGCCTAAACATGGTCAATGTACAATGCTAACAGGTGTTGCCGGCGGAACCGTATGGGAAGGACCCCAGCTTCAACTAGGAGGCTTGTCACAGGGCTCGTGCGAAAGGCCCCGATCACCAAATGAACACCACAATGTAAAATTGGGTTCAATACCTGCAATGATGAAGGTGCGGCAGAATCATAGACTATGCAGCCATAGTCTTGGCGCGACTGAATGAGCGCCTTATAAAGTTGCAGGAATGTTGGGTGTGAGGCTCCCCAAACAGTATGGCTCAAACAGCGCAGTATGTTGAGGTGTCGCCAGCACTTTTGTTTGAGCTGGCGAAGGTGTGGCACCTAGGTGAGATGGTTGTTGAACAACATGCCTAAAAAACTGTGTCTCTTCGACACGCAGCAGGTCATCATCCAGATATAGTTCGGGTTCCGGATGTACCGCCCGACGCCGACAGAAATGCATCACCTGGGTTTTTGATGCAGAAAATTGGAAACCATGGGCAAACACCCATGACTGCGTCTTTTGAATAGCTATCTGCAACTGCTGTTCAGCAACGCTGATGCTAGTGGAGCTAAAATACATGCAGAAGTCATGGGCATACAAAGAGGTGAAAACTGACAACCCCACAGTGGCAGCAAGACCATTAATAGCGACTAAAAATAAAGGGGCACTAAGAACAGAACCCTGTGGGACACCATTTTCTTGATAGTAAGGGGAGCTGAGACAGGAACCAACATGTACACAAAAATAACGTAGCACGAGAAAGTTCAGTATGAATACAGGAAGTGGACCCCGTAAGCCCCAGTCGTACAATGTAGACAGTATATGGTGGTGCCAGGTGGTGTCGTATGCTTTCTGCAGGTCAAAGAAGACAGCAACCAGATATTCGTGGCATGTAAAGGCTGTACGGATGGCCAACTCCAGCAACATGAGATTATCGATAGTAGAGCGGCCACAATGAAACCCACCTTGTTGTGGGACCAGAAGACCCTGGTCCTCAAGGATCCACATAAGCCTTCAACTCACCATGTTCAAGGAGTTTGCATGGAACGTTGGTGTGACAATTGGTTGGTAACTATCAGCCACTTGCGGATCAGCCCTGGGCTTCATCACCGGGATGACAATGCTATTGCGCCATTGGGACAGGAAGACACCCTCAACCCAGAAACGATTCATCAAGGAGAGAAGTTGGCGCTTAGAGTCCACTGATAGGTGTTGGCGGAACTGACTGTGAATGTGGTCGGGTCCGGACGACGTGGCTGGGCATGCAACAAGGGCACTTTCAAAGTTCCACTCACTGAAAGAGATGTTGTATGCTTCCTGGCATCCTGTTTGAAAAGATATCAGTTTTCCCTCTGTGCACTCTTTACGGGCGTGGAAGTCCGCACAATATGCAGCAGTCACTGAGGTGCGAGCATAGTGGTGTGCCAAATGCTCAGCTATGGTGAGAGGGTCAGTACAGATTGTACCCTGAATGCTTAGGCACGGAATTCCCACTGGTGGGCGGTGCCCGAATAAGCATCAAACTTGCAACCATACCCATGAAGGAGATGCACAGGATCCAATGGAGGCAACATATTGCTCCCAGGAGACCCTCTTGTTTTGCTGGATCAATCGCTGTGCCCAGAGATGCTTAAATGTGATAAGAATATCGATGGAAGGGTGGCATCAGTGGCGCTGTAGCGCTCGCCGATGTTTCCGGATGGCCTCAGCGATCTCCGGTGTCCACCAGGGCACCGACTTATGGTGGAGTGATCCAGTTGAGGTGGGAATGGTTTTCTCAGCAGCAGAAATTAAGGTATCTGTGACCTGCTGAACAGCGGCATCAATATCAGTCCGAAGAGGAGAGGAATAAGCTGGCCAGTCAGCCCTATGGAGGGACCAGCAAGGCAGGCGGACACTGTGGGAGCAACAGGAAGATAGGAAAATGGTCACTGCCACACAGGTCATCATGGACCCTCCAAGTGAGATGTGGGAGCAGGCTTGGGCTGCAGATAGACAGGTCTATGGCGGAGAATGTTCCGTGTGCTATGCTAAAGTGTGTAGCAGCACTGGTGTTGAGGAGGCAGATGTTCAGCTGTGTCAGTAGAGTCTCAACATCTCTACCCCGCGCCGAGGTCTGTGTGCCACCCCACAAAGTGTGGTGGGCATTAAAAAAATCCCCCAAAAGAAGGAAGGGCTGGGGAAGTTGGGTGACTAAGGCAGCGAGGTCTACAGGAGAGACATCCTCATCTGGTGGGAGGTAGACAGAATATATTGTAACATCTTGCACTGCCCGGAGCCGAACAGCAATTGACTCTAGAGGCATTTGAGGAGGCACAGCAGCGCTCGGGACAGTGGCTAGGACATAGACGCAGACCCCACCAGAAACTCTGTCATAGATGGAACAATTTTTAAAATAGCCCCGGTAGCCTTGAAGAACAGGGGACCACCTTGCTGGAAACCAGGTTTCCTGAATAGCGATACAGAAAGCAGGTGTTAGGTTTAAAATTAGTTTTGGCTCAGCCAGGTGGGGGGAAAAGCCGCCACAATTCCACTGGAGGATGATGTTTTCTCCAGGCTGTACCGCCATAATGAATAAAGGAAGCGGATCACTCCATTGGATCGTCTGCTACCATGTGCTCTGAATCCACAGAACCAGACAGCTTACAGTCTGGTGAATTAGTAAGTGTGAGATTCTAACGTCCATCACCTCTTTTCGGAATGACTCAAACTGAGCCCTAATATATTCCTAAATAACGGAAATGTTTATTAGTTCTCAGTCTATAACGAAATCATTCCACTGTAGGTGAAGTTGAACTTATCTTATATGCTGGCTGAAGTCCATTGCGTTGTGATTTGTCTTCGGCATTCACTAAAGAAATTGATTCTACAGGATATTTTCATAAATTAAATTCTTCTTAGTTGATATGGAAATGATTTTATTTCCATTTAAACATTGCACAATCAAGAAATGCAGCAGCAAGCCAACACAGCTGCTTACAGGCTTCTGCCCACTCGGATACTGAATAAAACATGGTTTCTCTCCAACATCTTTCTGCTTAACCACGTAATAAAAATGATGACAAAGTTTTGTAATTCACAATTAAACAATATTCTTTTACATCAAATATGCCAAAATACAGGAATTAAAACATTAGATTTAAGCTTTGACTATTTATGTCAATATATGTACTAGTTTCATGAATTTTGTATTTAAATGTAGTGCATAAATTTAACGTCATCCTTTTGACTAGTGTTTACAGTGCTCAAATTATTTACATTATGTGTGTTTTCGAAATGCACATATATTTGTTTTACCAATAGTGTGTAGGCGTACTATTATTGTAACATATAATTTTAATGTGTTTCGGTTTGCGGTCAAATTATTTATTAATATGGATTTGTTTATGGTTGTCGTAGTTTTGTTAATTTTGAAGATAGTTTCTTAGTACCAAACGGATTATTAATTTTAGTGCATGAACAATTATCAGTATTTAATTTAGGATCTAGTGATATATAAAACATGGTCTGCCCTAATTTATTTAAACAAAAGGTATATATGAAATCATGTGGTGCAATAGTTTATAACATGTAGCAGTATTGTTTTTATACAAATTAGTATCTATATAGGTTCAGAAATATCCAAAACGGAGTGTAAGGCATTTTTAGTGTTTGCAGCTATTTTTTACGAAAGTATAAAAAACTGAAAATTACGTAAAAGGTCAGGCAAAGTTATATTTAAATGAATGTACTATTTCTTAAAAGTGTTTTACTAATAGTGTAAATAGAATTTCAATCTGAAGGCGAAAGTGTGAAATATCACATGTCCGGTAATGAAGTTTTACTTTAGGTATCAGATATTTCGTGTTTCAATGTTGGCAACTGATTTTTAGGTGTGCACAACATAGCAGAAACGTTACAAGATCCTCAGGAGATGCAAGGATCTCAACTTCATCCTCTGAAGAAGAGGATGTGGGTGATTGAGGGCTTTGAAGCCACCGAAAATTCTTTCTTCTTGTTTCGATTCTTCTTTTCCTCTCGCTGACCCTTTGGTGTGCAGGGGCAAGAAGGCTTCTCAGAAGTGGCATCCGGTATGGAGGAAGAGCGGGAGGCTCTTCAACCGGCAGGTTTTAGATCCTTAAGTCTGCGGCCAGGATCCTCTGGAACACTTTGAGTAGCCATGGAAGATGGTGTCTTGAGGGAACCCTTCTGAGCCAGAGGGGCCAGAGAAGGCAGCTACTTCTCTGGCTTAGAGGTGGGGGACTGGTGTCCCCGATGTTTTAGCGGTTGATGCTCCCACAGCGAAAAGAGTGGGACCCACCGAAAAGGAAGTTCCCCCAGCTGGTAAGGGGGCAGGGTCAGTTGATTAGGCCTGGGAGCCCACTAGCACTGGCTGAACGAACTGAACAGCAGCCCAGTGGATGGTGACAATGAGGATGACGTGGCATAGTTGTTAACCAGGCACACAGGGTGGAGCTTCTGATACTTTCTCTTTGCTCAGAAGTTCAAATGCTGCCTCGGGCATGGATGTGTGTGTTGTCTTTAGGTTAGTTTAATTTAGTTGTAAGACAGGGACTGATGACCAATGTAGTTTGGTTACATAGGATTATTAACACTTGAACATGTTTGAAGGAAAGAAAAAAGGAATGGGAAAGAAAGGGGAAGGTAATTCACAACCTAGGTCATGAGGATAGTGTTTTTGGAACCTCAAACACCACCCTCATGACCTAGGTCATGAATTACCCTCCCCTTCCATTCCCATTCCTTTTTTCTTCCCTTCTCTCCTACCTGAAGAAGGAACCCTGTTCCGAAAGCTTGTTCTTTTTTCATCCTTTTTTCCTTTCTGTGTGTAACTATCAGCCATACAGCACAAAGGTAGGTACTGGCCAGCCAATCTCTCTCTCTTTTGAAAAAATAATTTATCATCTCTGTGGAGAATTTCCATCATTAATCGATTAATTTTTATATATTAGATTTGTGAATTTTAGGCTGTTATAAGATTAACACTTCATAAATTAGAAGAAATACAATAAAACTACCATATTTGCAAAACATTACATGTGGGGAGGAACTGAAGAGGATTTTTTTTCTTAAGCTGGGTCCACGCAGGAAGCATTGTGCTGCCCTGTGTGGTGCAAAACAAGCAAAAGAAGTATGGCACATCATACACCCTCCATTCTACAAGACCACTGTCAGGTTTTGAGCAATGTTGGATTTTTTATATTTTTTAAGATAGGTCTGTTGATTGCTACATTGTGATCACTGATGTATAAACCATGTAAGTAAAGCTTCTTCATTATCTTTGTGTTCAGATAAACAGTTGATTTGTAAAGAGTTTTGTTCAGAAAGAGACTGTTTTTTCTTTCTGTCTTACCATATCTTAGGTACTGTTGATTGTGAGGCTCACAAATCCTTCACAATGCTCATGTCTGATTCCCTATTTTCTAATTGCCATATTATGTGCTACTTTTTTCAATACTGATTGCTTTCCTTTTTTCACAACATCTTTAAAGCCATGCTTGTAAACTAACCTGAAATCTGTCGAGCGGGGTTTGCTTAGAGCAGCCAAAGTGCATATGTTTGCTGCTGGAGGAGGTGAGACGCGGAGGGAAATGTTCTCCGCCTCTATGTACTGCAAGTTCGCAGTGCAGACAACACAAACCTCTGTTTTTGACCTTCCATGTATGTAGGAATGTACACATTAGATGTAATTGTCAGTTGAATGACTTATCTAAATGAGCTTACTGTTTGAAAAATCCAATTAGAATGCCAATAATTGAGGACAGACAACAACTCACCATAAAGATGTTTGCTGAGCAGCTGACAGGCATGAGAAAGAGACACATTGACACAACTCAAATTCTTGGTCATGTCCTTTGTCAGATAAAGAAACACATATGTTCACACATTCATTCAGATGAGTATACATACACAACTGAATGATTGTGGGAATGTATGTGTTCCTTTCAGAGATGAAGGCCATGGCCAAAAATTTAAGTCATGTGAATGTAATTGTCTATTTTTTGTGCATGTCAGCAGCTCAGTGAATGTCTTTAGAGTGAGTTGTTATGTATCCTCCATTACTGAGATACTGTTTTATTGGCATGATAAATAATGAAGATAGCACAACAAGAAAGTGTATTAGTGACAGCACAACTTACTTTCAAAGTACACAAAAATGTACAGAAATCAAGAGTTTGAAAATCAGCATTTCATTGTTGCTAGTAATCACCATTTACATAACAAAAATGAGCCTTGGACATTGTATCTGACATATTTTTATGAAAATGTAATAAAACATGTTGTTGCAATAAGCGATTTTTTAAATATAGCAATTACATAGGATTTAGACAGGACCATTAGATTTTGTTGTTATAGCCAATAAGTCATTAAAAGTGATGTCACTATAAACATTTCTGATTGTAGTCACTGTATGTTACACTTTTTATGTACAGAGAGTTTAGACATTTTGTCTCTACAACCTAGTTAACTTCATTAAACTTTTTACATTGCCCCCACCTCCCCCAACTATATCAGAAAATTAAATATATATCACCCTCCTATTCTAATAATAGCTCTGAAAACACCAATCTGTTTTTAGACTACTACCATACAAAAATCTGCATTCAGTACACATTTTTAATTTCAGTCAAAGAAGGAAATACGTGGCATTGTATCTTACCTGAAAGACAACAACATTGAAAATTATCTTGGAGGGGCTCCAGCATCATTAAGTTTCACTGGTGAGCAATGGGACTTCCCAAATGTTTGGCCTCCACTTGAAAATATATTAATTATGGGCCTGAAGAAGACTGGTGTGAGGGAAGCCACCGAGTACGCACTAGAGCTAGCACAAATATGGATACGTGCAACATATACTGGCTATTTACGCTACAATATGATGTTTGAAAAGGTTCGTATTTTTGGTAAGCTGTCAAAAATTGTAATAAAATTGCTGCTCAGGTAAATTATTTGGCTGCTTATAATGTACAATAATAATTCATTCCAGTATGATGCTGAAAAGCCTGGAGAATTTGGAGGTGGAGGAGAATATGTGGTCCAGCCTGGGTTCGGATGGACAAATGGAGGTATCCTCGAGCTGTTAAATGAATATGGGCAGAATCTCACTATTCCTGACCTGCCACAATACCAAAGTAAGCAAAAGTACTGTAAAAGTTTCAATGTAGTTGTGAAAAAACATTCCACTAAGTCTGAAGTTGTACATTCTATGTCTACTGTTACACCTGTAGCACAAAGGCCAGCTCACAGTTCACAGATGAAGTTATTTGACAGAGTCCGATCTCGTCATTTTACATTGAAGAGTCATGTATGACAAAAACAACAGTTGGTAAGCATCTGATGAGCTCATATTTTTATGATTTCACAATGTGGTCACTCACAACAAGAGTGTGTTGCTTAGCTCCTCTTGAAAGGTGCAACCTGAAAATGTTAACACTCTTGCATGAGACACAACACCTTATTTATAACATCACAGTGGAATTAGATGAACACCACCACCAATTTCCTGCACTTACTAAACAATTTGGTCGCAAAATATGCTGCTCATAAAGGCAGTCACTTCTGGAGAAGGCTGTGTTGCTTGGCCTCTCTTGGTACACGCAATCACAAAAAAATTTAACACCTTTGCATGAGGCACAACACCTCACTTATAACACCTGTCAATGGACTTAGATGAGCATCTTCACAAAGTTCCTGCACTTAAGCAAACTGGAAGCAAAATATGCTGCTCATCTTATAATTTTCTCTAAGTCTTTTTAATGTACCTATTTATTGTAAGGGTTCCCATATGTGAGGTTACAATTTTGTATATTGTATAGGAGTTAGTAGGAGGTTCACTGTTATTCATTTGCAACAGTTTTGTGGTACAGTGGCTACAAGAGAGGCAGTATTTCTCACGGCAGAGGAGAAGCTGGTAGTAGCATATGGTGCGAGTCATGTCCAATGGGATTGGAAGATGCCAAGCTGTGAGAATAGCCAGTTGCAGGTGCATGAGCCACACGTAGGAAGCACCGAGGTGTTTGTGTGAAGTGAGCAACTTTAATTTTGCTACGTATGGAACTCATGGTTCATTGAGGTGATCTAAATCGATTTATACAGGTTTCCAGCCAAGATCGTGTTTTTATTTCTTAGGATGACTGGTTTCAACGTTACTTACAAGGGATCATCATCAACTTGTGAGGATACAGGGTTTTAGGTAACCTCTTTGGTACGTTTTGGTCGAACAATAGTTATCGTTAGCGTGCAGCGATAGCTGCTGGCAACAATGCTTAGGTTGGAATGTTTTTTGTTTGTTGGCCGGTGTGCGGCAGTCTCCCACCGACTGCAGAGCAAGGCAGTAGCATGTTGACAGTGCGTCCGTAACCCGCGTTTAGTGATGGCTAAAGTTTTTGCCCTTCAGTCGTCTCGCATATGAGTTTCAGTTGCAGTTGTGTATTGAAATGTTTCAGTGTGGACTTGTAGACATACATCGTAGTGGCGCGCAGTTATTTAATCAGTGTATTTAAAGGAAGAGTTTTTAACATTTGTCATTCCATAATAAAGGAAGTTAACAAAGTTTATTGTTATGGATCAACCTAGTAATTTTCCGCATCCCATACCGTCAAATCATTGGAACAATTATTAAATAATTAAGCAACAAATAGAATATAATGGCAACTTCGCTTCGGTTTCCCGATGAGTTTACAAATTCTACCTCATATTATCTTGAGAAAAAATACATGAGGTAGATATCAACCACAGAAATCAATATCACGTGAAAATTTGGGCCATTATTCAGATACTGCCAGTTACGGCCTCCTCAGAGTACAGCTTTTAAACATTCACGCGCCTGGGTTGTTCCTCACTGGGCCCGCTTCACTGCGGCCGCTTAATGCCCGAACGACTAGTACTGTGAACAGAGTCTAGTGAGAGGTTTGTGTTCGCAATGTCAATTAACCCACAGGCTGTCATGTGACACCTCCAGGAGCGGTATGGAATGATGACTAATCTGCAATGATTAAATGTCAAAGTATTAGAGCTCTTTAAAGTCGCCACCAGTAAGCATAATTTTTTGCAGTTATTAGACGTACTATACATGGCAAAAAAAACATAATGCTTGCTTTATGCTTCTCCTTATATCTTTCAACTGTGTTGCAGATATTAGACATAATTGCACTGATGAAGACGTGCTGGATATAGAAGAAAATAGGGGTTGATGTTCGGTGCAGATTCAAAAGAGGATGACATTGATGATAATGACACTGCCATTTCACCACCATCACATTTGATGAGTACTTTCATTACTTGAACGGGGCTTGGGCATGGAATTGAGGTCATCAGTGATGGTGAAAGCTGCTTTGATGTTTAAAATCTGTACTTTGAGGAGACCGTAACTGCGTAGTATCTGAATAAAGGCGCGAATTTTCACAAGAGATTGATTTCTGGGGTTGATATCTAGCTCATGTATATTTCTCAAGAAAATATGAGGTCGAATTGATGATGTTCCCTTGTTAGATATCTTGTATCTCACAATGCACATCTCATATGGCTTTAGCTATATCCTCTCATTACAAATTTCTTGGCACAGTTGTATGCAGTTATAGAAATGTGAAATACAGGCATTGATGGTAAAGTTGTATACATCGTTAGATTTACAATATACATTACCACAATGGCTGCACAATCTCTGACAAAGAGTGTCTGTCCTGCACACCCCATACTATTGTCTTCTTTGTACTCTCAGCTAGGCTCATGCAAGCAAATGCGAGTTTACAGGAAGGGGATCTTGCACTACCTGATAAAGGATCCCTAAAATGCTAGAGCTAAATTTCGTCTCTTGTACTGAATCTCACTCAGGCATTTGCTTTTCATACAATTTATTTCATGTGGCCATGCCACTGCAGATAACTCCTGACACTTAATCATATATATTTTACAGTTGTGTCTAGTTGAATTGACCAGTTTCCTAAGCAAATAACAACAGATCTTCCCCTTTCTTCATTCTGAATCTGTTATATTTTTATGTTATCGAGGTGTCCCACTGGGATTTTAAGGTGCACGATTTAAGTAGTGACCATCCAAGGCCACTGGTCATGTGACAGTGAGCGTACTCGTACTCACTCCTCGGACACTAGACCCGTGAAATCATTGTGTGAACTTATAGCTGACGGATTCTGGCATTGTGCTTGTGCACAGCGTGACTGTGTATGTGAATTGGCACAATAAATTGACGGTACCACATTAACATAATCAGATATGTAAGAGACCACACTATCTTCATTCACGTTAGCTCTTATTACGCATCTAAGCTAGTTCAATAAGGTATTAAGAGACCACACTGTTTGTGTTTTATTTATGTCACTCTTGTCGGTTCAGTTCAGTACGAAGAGACCACACAGTCATTGTTTTATATATGCCAATTCTAAATTAGTTCAATGAAGTGGGGAACTCACTTCCCACACTAGTGACCCCAATTTAACCAGCCCCACCTTTCCCTAGCTACAAGTACGTCACACAGGATACACACCACCATTCCCCTTCCCCCTACCTCTCCACAGGCTGCCGTGTCATACCCCAATGGCCACCTGCCTCCCCCAGTCACCTTTCCCCCTCCACTCCCGGACGAGGCATACGCCCGCCCCACCGCCGCTTTCCCCCTCCCCGCTCCTCCCTACCGCTCAGCAGACACCGTAGCCACCACGGACCGCGTGTGGCCCCGTGTCCCTCCACTCGCCCTGCACTCGTCCACGTCTAGCAGAGAGCTTACAGCAGGGTGCCACAGCGACGCAATGACGGTACGCGGTCCCCCACAGGCCCGGTCCCAGTGGTGCTGGTGACCCTTTCGACCTGCAGGTGCAATTAGACGGGCTCTGAGCATTCCTTAACAAAATCTGCTGCTGTGCAGGTGCCTGCACTGGCACGCCCCCCCCCCCCCCAATCTTCGTGTGCCTACACTTGCCTCCATTCGGGCACGTGACCCTCCAGCTACAGTTTGCTTCCACTAAAGCAATATTCCTAAGCTCCGGTATGAAGAGCGACAAAACTCGTTTCACAATAGTGGCAGTGCAGCTTGAGCCTGCTGTCACCACAGAAGTGTGGGACATAATTGCAAACCCACGACAGTCCAGCAAGATCGGTGCACTTTGAGCACGCTTAACAGAGCGACTCACCGTGTCGAGTTAGATTGCACGTGCACCCTACTTTCGTCAAAGGATAGCACAGACTTGCACCCCTCGTGGCCGCTGCGGCACCTCCACGTGTTGGCCGAGCCAGCGACACTCCCAGACGACCCGACACTACGGTCTCGGCATGCGTATTTGTCGGCCACGATCTGCACGTCGTCGTTTACTTACCCGCCTCCCGCCATTCGAGCCTGCACCCCGGTTCACGGACACTCACTTCACCCCCGTGCGAAGCCCGCTGTAGTTACAAGTGGCAGTGCCGACATTTGCACAGACGCACGACCGCTGACCCACTAATGGGGACTGAAGTATGCGTGGGAGTGGCAATTATTGCTGCTTCCACGAGTGTTTTGGAACAAATGCCGCAAATTGCTGAGTACCGTGTGTGTGGCCCCCAAATGCCAACAGCGACTGCCAGTAGGTGCACCCAGTCGCTCTGCAATTTCAAATCACTTATTTGAAAACATTCACAGTGACCCACTCTCAAGAACACCCTACATTCTTGATACACGCTCAGACATTCCCGCCGATTACACCCGGCAACTGGCCGCCTGCCACCTTTCCCACTTCTCCTTACTACTGCAAATGGTTCGCCCATCAACACGTACTGCACCCATCCTCGATCTCTCAACCTAGGCCTCTGCAGAGATTTCCCATAGACCTTCATTGTAGCTGACATAACGGACCCCAACCTCGACATCGATTTCCTTTTCCACTACAGCCTCGTCCTCGACCCGGCAAATCTCTCTATTGTCGATGGTACCTCCAACTGCTCTGCCCTCTGCCACACCTGCTCCTCACCCGTCCATCCAGTGCTCCCCGTGAGGTCTGCCGAGACATGTGGCACTACATATGCAAGACCCTAAGCCCGCCAGTCTTCTGCTGTACTTGCACTCTCCCATGCACAAAATTGAGTGCTATACAGGCAGAGATTGAGGCACCAATTTCAGCAGGTGTGCTCCGCCTTTCTAAGAGCCCAAGGGCCTCCACCCTGCACCTCGTGCCAAAGAAGTTGGTATGTGGCACCCTTGTGGGGTTGATGGCTAAATATCATAATAGTACCTAACTAGTACCGGATTCTAATTCTGTATCGCTATAGTGATGACCTGTGAGGTGCTATTCTTTTTAGCTAAGCTGACTGTGCTAAGGCGTTTACACAGTTACCATTCACCCCTGAGGACATTGAGAAGACAGCAATTATTACACCCTTCAGCCTATTTGATACCTTTTTTATGCCATTTGGGATCCGGAATGCTGCCCAGAGATATCATAACTTTCTTGGCAATGTCCTACCTTACATTTTGGTATTTCAGAAAGATTTGCCCGTCTGGACAACATTCTGGTGTATGCACGTAACACCAAGGAACACCACCACCATCTCCAGGAGGTATTCTCCTACTTCTAGGAAGTGCATGTGATTATCAATCTGGAGAAGTGTGCCAGAGGTACATGTCTTAGGGCACAGGATCACATACACAGGTTCTCTTCCCCTACAGGAGAAGGCCCATGCCATAGCAGATTTTCTACATCCCACTACATACTAGGAACTCCACAAATCCCTCAGCGTGGCGAATTTCTTTAGACTTCACCTGAAGGATGCTGCAAACACGTAAGTTCCCCTAATGGGTGCACTCCGTGGTGACCACACTAGGGGCAACAAACCTGTTCCCTGGATGGCTCAAATGTTTGACTGATTCAAATGAATGAAGAATGCCCTTACATGAGCTGCACTGTTAGCCCGCCCTAACCCAAAAGCCCCACCTGCAATTGCCACCTGCAAGCCACACAGAAATCAGCTCAGTTCTCCAACAGTATATTGCAGGTGTATGGCAGCTGCTGGCATTTTTCTCAGCAAAGCTGTCAAACTCACAGCAGAATTGGGGTGCACACAAGTTAAATATTTCTGATCTTCAGTAGAGGGGAGGCCACTTTACGATCTTCACTGCCCACTGCCAACCAGTTTCTGTCATAAGGATGGCACACAGATACCACCCCACCAACTCCAACAGCAAGAGTACATCGCACAGTTCACCACGCTCGTGCACTATACAGGCAGCACCGACAACAAAGTTGGCGATTGCCTCAGTCGTTTGTGCGCCCTTGTGGCGCCTCTCAACTATGTAACATTTGCAACCACACAGGTGGCAGATCCTGAGTTCTTGCACATGTGAAGTGGCAGAAGTAACAGCCTCAGCCTGGAGCTGCATACTATTCCGGGTGCATGTGCCCAAGTTCGGTGTGACGTCCGCACCGGCGCCGACCGCCCACACTCGGAGCACATCCGCCCCTAGCTTCCCCTGGACTTCCGCAAAGCAGCTTTTGAGCACCAGCACTGCCTGGCCCACCCCAGAATCTACATATTTCCTGCACTCATTCGGAACATTTTGTTTGGCCCGGCATTCGGTGTGACTGTTCCGGCTGAGCCTGCACTCACTACCATGCCGGCATACTGACTTAGGCAGGCACGTTTATGCCCCTTTTGCCTCTTTCCCCCAGGTGGACTGTAAATTTTCAAATATTCAAATGGAAATTGTAGGACCCTACCATCACTGATACATCCTCACGGCCATAGACAGATCGTCTGGTGGGCTGAGGCAATGCTACTTTCAGAAATTACTGCAGGCATAACCACAAAGACTCAGATTCTGGGTGCCCCCACATCACTACAGACCATGGATGGCAGTTCACATCTTGCCTTTTCAAACCTATGGCACAGACGTGTGGTAAGCTTGTCCATTTTACAATGAGTTACGACTCTACCACCAATGGCAGAGTAGAGTGGTTTCACAGGTCATTAAAAACAGAGTGTACCTGTCACTCAACAACTTTGTCTGCTGCCCTGCCTCTAGTCCTCTTAGGATTGTGGGTGGCTCGCAAAGCTTATACGGGCACTTCGGCTGCGGAGCTCGTGTGTGTACGGGCAACCGTTAGTCATCCCAGGTGACCTCGTCGAGCCACGTCCACTGACTCCGACAACCTGACTCCCACACATTGTGCAGCAGCTACACAGCATGATGGCATGCCTGTGCCCAGTGCCTCCCAGATGCTAGTGTCAATCATTTGTGCATAGATGCCTCTGCATGTGACGCTCCAAGAAAATGCTGGTCAGCCACCACTTCGCCCAAGGTACTCAGGCCCGCATCTCATCCTCTCACGCAGCAAAGAGACCTACTCAGTGCGTCTCTGAAGCACTGCTACTCTGATATCCGTCAACTGCCTCAAGCCAGCATATACCCTCAACATCTCAAGCCACTACTCAGCACCAACCATAGAGACCGAGGTGTCAAGGAGCTACAACGAAGCCACTCTATCCACCAGCAATGACAGGGCAGGCAACCCATGGGACATGGAAGCAGTGGCCTCCCTGCCATTTGTGCAAAAGTCCACCGAGGGAGAACCGTTGTCATGTAACCATGTACCTCAGTATTCCTGAGCCATCACATATTTCATTTATAGTTGATTTGCTGGTTCTTCATATTGTGTAAATTATTAAATGTAATGCCTGTTATATGAGTCTAGTTATGCTGTGCCCATAAGGACCTAAAAGTTATATTTCCATTTATATCATCAAACTTCACTCCATAAGTGATTTCTATTTAAAGAGATAATTCAAAAGTGCTTTAAATGATTTCAACAGGTTTTTATGACAAAGAAGATTTTTATACAAACTCTCAGTACAACTGGGTTATATCTCTCATGACACTAAATTAATGAAAAAACACTTCTCAATATCAGACAAATCAAAGGTACACTGGCATTGTTACACAGGTATTACATATCTTTCATGGACTTTGTGCTCCTTGTTGATACCTAGTTCTCCATGGCTGCACAGGTTCTAGCCTGCCCCAGCACAGTGGTTGACAAACAGAGTCCTCGGGACAGTAACCGCCTCCATAAACTGATAAACCCAAGAAGACAAATCATCCCATGAAGGCTTTCACGGCCGGCGTCTTCATCAGTAAACACTTCCGGGCTGAGTTGCCGTGGTCGATCTATAAAACTTCTTCTCCCTGACGTTTCGTTCTCGACTACAGAGAACATCTTCCGAGGTTGAGTCGACGACTGGCTTCTGGGGGCTGAGGCCGCTCCTTATATAAGATTGTAGAGGGCGCCACCTCACGTCACGTGGCGTCGATGTGTGGCTGTCTCGGCTATCGCCTGTTCTCTCGATTGTGAGCAATCGATTGTCACGTGATTGATGCAACGTCGATCGCCATATCTTGTCTAATTTTAATCCTTCTTCTTTACGATTAAAATTGTATTGATGTTTGTGGATTTCAATTGCCTCCCTATACATACGTGTATAATAGTGTGACGTCCTCACCAGCACACTTCTCTCACCAAATTCTATCTCGTGATCTCCTTCTGTGAAAAAATGTTCCGCCACTGCCGATTTGTCGATCTGTTCCAAGCGACAATTTCTTTTATGCTCTGTCAAATGTGTATTAATGCTTCTTTTTGTGGTTCCTATGTAAACTTTGCCACAACTACACGGAATTTTATATACCCCTGGTGTGGCCAGGGGATGACGAGCATCTTTAGTTGATCTAAGGCATTCACTAATTTTCTTAGTCGGTCTGAAAATAGTCTCCACCCGAAACTTGGCCAGTACTTTTCCAATGCGATCCGTGATGTTATGAATGAACGGAAGAAATACTTTTCCAGCTGATGGTTGTTGCTGTCTCCTGTTTTTGTGCATTTTACTACATGGGTGAAGTACTCGGTTAATCTCGCTATTTGTGTAACCATTTTTCGCAAAGGCCTGTCGCAAGTGGTTTAGTTCTTCCTGTAAGTAGCCTGGTTCACAAATGTTATTGGCTCTATCCACTAGCGTTTTTATGACCCCTCTCTTTTGCCTAGGGTGGTGGTTTGAGTTTTTATGGAGGTAGCGATCAGTATGTGTGGCTTTGAAATCCACAAACATCAATACAATTTTAATCGTAAAGAAGAAGGATTAAAATTAGACAAGATATGGCGATCGACGTTGCATCAATCACGTGACAATCGATTGCTCGCAATCGAGAGAACAGGCGATAGGCAGAGACAGCCACACATCGGCGCCACGTGACGTGAGGTGGCGCCCTCTACGATCTTATATAAGGAGCGGCCTCAGCCCCCAGAAGCCAGTCGTCGACTCAACCTCGGAAGATGTTCTCCGTAGTCGAGAACGAAACGTCAGGGAGAAGAAGTTTTATAGATCGACCACGGCAACTCAGCCCGGAAGTGTTTACTGATGAAGACGCCAGCCGTGAAAGCCTTCATGGGATGATTCGACGCCTCTACGGGGAGGAAATGTCTGTTAAGGTACGACGACTGGAGAACTTACGTAAGAAAAAAAAAGGTCAGCAACTTTGCTCACTTCCTTTTCTGCTACGCTGCCGTGATACTGGTATAGTTCCCAAGTTTTTAAAAGTGAGAAGAATGTTTAATTCGGCACAAGCTAACCGTATTTACACTCGTATGGAACTGGCATTACTACGTGAGCGGATAGATCAGACACGACGAGGACTGGCGATATTAGATAGTCAACTACTAAACCTGCATCTATCTATTAGTAATACAATGCAGTTCGGTCATTGGAACATAGTGGACAGTTTAACATTTCGATCCATGGAGATTAGTACAGAAGTGGCCTCCAATAGGCAGAAGAAGAAGTTTGATCGTCTGCAAGAGGGTCGACAAGAAACACCTATTCCAAATAATTCCCAAACGGTTATTAACTCATCAGATAAAGAATTGTCTAAGGAAGAACTTTCTGTTCTGACTAAAGGAGGGAATTTTGCAATTACTCCGTCCAAGGTTCCTATAGAGGACATTATTGCGAATATAGAGGCAGGAATTCGTCAGTTACCATCACATTCTGCCGATGAAATTAGAATGGAAACCTCCAGGATATTATGGAAAGCTAAGCCACCCAGCAGCAACCTGTCTCAAGGGGAAAGGAAAGCATTGCGGGAGATCAGTGCTGACAAGAATGTTATTATAGTTGCCGCTGACAAGGGAAATGCTACTGTTTTATTGAATACTGAAGACTATCACAAAAAGATCAGTGATCTTCTGGAATCCGGCACATACAAGAAGTTGAAAAAGGACCCCACTACGAATGTGCTAAATGTCACCAATCATCTGATAAAACAGTCTTCTATTCCTACAGAAGTTAAAAAGTATCTTTGTAAAACGGAGGCTTACCCTCCGAGATTAGATGGTTTACCAAAGATACATAAGGTAGATGTTCCTTTGAGACCGATAGTCAGCGCAATTGGAGCTCCTACTCAAGAACTGGCCAGACACCTTGCCTCTTTGTTACAACCTTACATAAGCAAAACTGAGAGTCATATTAAAAACTCTCTACATTTCATTGAGAAATTGAAGGAAATTACTGTCGGTCCTAACGACATTCTTGTCAGTTTTGATATAGTGTCTTTGTTCACTATGGTTCCAGTTGACGAAGCTCTCTCACATATAGTCGATATGTTCCCCTCTGATATAGTGACTTTGTTCAAGCATTGTCTATCCTCGACGTATTTTCAGTATAATGGTGAATTTTATGCACAGACCGATGGGGTAGCCATGGGAAGCCCCCTAAGCCCCGTAATTGCAAATTTTTCATGGAATATTTTGAACATCAAGCACTGCAGTCGGCCAAAAAAAGACCCTCAAAGTGGTATCGATATGTCGATGATACCTTCGTAATATGGAATCACGAGGAAGAGGATCTGAATGATTTCCTGGTGCATCTAAATAGCATCAACCCAAAGATCAAATTCACCATGGAGAAAGAGAATAATGGACAACTCAACTTCCTGGATATTTCAGTTATTAAACGGGCGGATGGGACCTTAGGCCATAAGGTCTATAGGAAAGCCACACATACTGATCGCTACCTCCATAAAAACTCAAACCACCACCCTAGGCAAAAGAGAGGGGTCATAAAAACGCTAGTGGATAGAGCCAATAACATTTGTGAACCAGGCTACTTACAGGAAGAACTAAACCACTTGCGACAGGCCTTTGCGAAAAATGGTTACACAAATAGCGAGATTAACTGAGTACTTCACCCAAGTAGTAAAATGCACAAAAACAGGAGACAGCAACAACCATCAGCTGGAAAAGTATTTCTTCCGTTCATTCATAACATCACGGATCGCATTGGAAAAGTACTGGCCAAGTTTCGGGTGGAGACTATTTTCAGACCGACTAAGAAAATTAGTGAATGCCTTAGATCAACTAAAGATGCTCGTCATCCCCTGGCCACACCAGGGGTATATAAAATTCCGTGTAGTTGTGGCAAAGTTTACATAGGAACCACAAAAAGAAGCATTAATACACGTTTGACAGAGCATAAAAGAAATTGTCGCTTGGAACAGATCGACAAATCGGCAGTGGCGGAACATGTTTTCACGGAAGGAGATCACGAGATAAAATTTGGTGAGACAAGTGTGCTGGCGAGGATGTCACACTATTATACACGTATGTATAGGGAGGCAATTGAAATCCACAAACATCAATACAATTTTAATCGTAAAGAAGAAGGATTAAAATTAGACAAGATATGGCGATCGACGTTGCATCAATCACGTGACAATCGATTGCTCGCAATCGAGAGAACAGGCGATAGGCAGAGACAGCCACACATCGACACCACGTGACGTGAGGTGGCGCCCTCTACGATCTTATATAAGGAGCGGCCTCAGCCCCCAGAAGCCAGTCGTCGACTCAACCTCGGAAGATGTTCTCCGTAGTCGAGAACGAAACGTCAGGGAGAAGAAGTTTTATAGATCGACCACGGCAACTCAGCCCGGAAGTGTTTACTGACCAAGAAGACAAATTAATTTGATATCTTGGGTTGAATGTATGACATGCAGGGTAACCTGTTACACTACCTATCCCCCCACTCAGACAGAAGATATCAAAACATTCATCACATTTCCCCCACAATTGTTTTACAACTTTATTTTCACTACAAGAAATTACAAGTAAATTGAGCACAAATGGTATTTATCTGGATTATATAGTTTTTCAATGTAGAATATCAGAACTTTTGTCTCACAGGTAAATATAAATTAACATTATGAAATTATCTTAATTCCAGGTTCTTCACACTAATATCGGAATATCACAATTAACCTAATGAGGTCTAGGAGGAGCACACTTTAGTTGATCCAATAAGTTTGTTTTATTGCTTAAATGAAAATATTAATATCATAATAAGGACAGTTTACAACTCATCCCAAAGACGTGGTGACGAGCTGTGACAAGCACATACAAAAGACACACACATACAACATTTTCAGCTATCGGCCATGGCCTTCTTCAGAAAATAGAACACTCATGCAATCACATAGGCACACAACACAGTCATACAATCATCACCTCTGGCTGCCACACTTCAAATCACGCTCTGTGGTGTGTAAATCAGGGACAGGCAGGGAGGGGAGAAGAGATAGGAAGGTTACGTCATGGTGGTGAGGATGGGAACAGCATGGCCTAGATGGGAATAACGAGATGCAGCTTTGGAGTGGAGTGGGGAGGTGGGTGAATATTAATCACAGTGCTTTCCAACACACTTTAAAAACAAATATGAATCTTCTCATTAAGCATAAAAATGGCACACTTGTATCTGTGTTTGCTTATGCTGAATGCTTGCAAGACAGAGTAGCAGTGTCACACTTGATAGGATTCAGAAAGGATACTTTAGCACTCCGAAAAGGACGCGATTGCAAGTGCTGTCAGATCCGCCACAGCTGCCACCCCAGGAGGGCAGGGAGGGGAAAGCACAGGGTGTGCAAACACTTGAGTGGGGCCTGCTTCACAAAGAAACAATGTGCATTATGGAGAACATGCTGCTTAAGTTCATGGCACTGGCTTCGTCAGTTTCGCTTTAACCTTTTCGCTCATTTTTATCAGCCAGTCATTAGAGATTTTTATTATGAAATTTTGAATACTGGACAACTAGCTTGCCGGGCCATTCATAAAAGCTCGGTAGCCACAGGTTAGGGACCGCTGGTATAATCCTTTGTCAGTTCCTGTTTTATGATCTTTCAGATGTAGTATTGTGCTTCTTTAGACTAGAGCTCAATTGGAATTTTTTCGCCAGAACTAAGTCATTTAATTTTTAGTTTATTTAACCTTTCCAATCTATTTTAAGCTGACTGTTTTAAGTTATATTCTAGCTAACTTTGAATTCTAGCTGGATCCTCTTTGGAACAAGGGGGTGATGTAAAATATTTGAATAGTGGTTCAGTGACAATTTTTTTATTTAAGATTTCCAAAGGTGGGGTAATTCATTTAATACAGTTCGGAATTCTGGTATTAAACTTGCCGAGGATGAGTGTTTATTGAAACAGTACATTTCACATAAATGAGAAATTGCTTTCCTTATCCTTTCTGCAGAATTCAACTGAGGATTGTACTTTGATATGACTACATGCCTAATATTATTCCACCTCCTAAATTCATTGCCAATAGATTGTGGGCCATTGTTAGATAACAAATGCCTGGGTTTTATAACACCTGTAAAATAATTGTTTAAACAGCTGATGACAGAAGTTGTATTAGCTTTTTCAATGGGATACAATATGACAAACTTTGACCAGCATTTTATTACTACATAAATGTGATCAACTCCTCTTCTACTTGTTGGGAGTGGACCGAAAAAAAATCACAAGCTGTTATATCATGTAAATGCTTTGGAATAATGGGGTATAGCAAGAAATGAAAATGTTTTTTGTCATCATAATTTGATTATGTTCTTTGTTACCTTTAGCGCTTTCTATAAATTAATCTTTAAAGAAATCATCATCTTTCACCATTGTGTGGATATGATTTTTTAATTTTCTCACTTTGTTC
Organism: Locusta migratoria; assembly: GCA_026315105.1. Taxonomy (NCBI): domain Eukaryota; kingdom Metazoa; phylum Arthropoda; class Insecta; order Orthoptera; family Acrididae; genus Locusta; species Locusta migratoria. The sequence goes on along the minus strand of CM048748.1, from coordinate 472,035,365 downwards.
TGCCTGTAACTTAGTTTTAAGAAATTTATTCCAAAAAGGATACCTTTGCTTTCAATGAATGCTACCTTATCCATACTTAATGGCAATCTTGAAGACTGCCACAAACAATATTTTTAGAATCTTTTATATACTCAATCTGTATATCAAAATTTTGTAAAAACAACAACCACCTTCCCAGTTTCTAAGTAATAGATAGCTTTTTAAAGGAAACAGGATAAACCTTGATTATCAGTAAAAATAATAATTTCCAATCCCCACCATATTATATTTTGAAATTCTTCCATCTCTTCAGGGTTCCAGGAACCTTGGAAATGTTATGCAGCTATTCCATACAAAGATGCATCCATATCAAGTTGAAATGGGATATTCATTAATGGAAGTTTTAAGACTGATGAGTTTACTAGAGCATTTTTAATATTCTGAAAAGCTGTATTATTGTTCCATTTACACAACATTCTTTTTTAACAGATTCAACAAATTTGGATTGTTTAAAACTTGGTCTTAAATGTAACAATGATAGAATACTATAATGACTAAAAAATCTTTTAACCTATAACAGAGTGACGTTCAGGACAGTTCTTAATGGCCTCTCTTGTCTCAGGGTTTACACTTAGTAATTTTAGTTTCTCCCTTCCAAAATATAATTTGGATAATTTAATAGCAATTCCCTTCTCTTTAAATTTTGCTGATGTTTTCCGTAAGATCTCACAGTGTTCCTCCCAAGTTTTCAAAATTATTAAAATATCATCTACATAAATAATCAGTTGCTGTAAAAGCTCTCCCCCTAGAGTGTTATCTAAGGCGCTTACAAAACCTGATACTGATATGTTCAAACCAAAGAGTAAAACGTTGCACTGATAAGCTTTCCCTTTAAAACAAAAAAGATGTAAATTTATGTGAATATAAATGAATTTTAGCTGGTGGTATCCGGCTGTAAGATTGACAGTACTAAAATACTTTGATGTTTCAAATTTAGTAAGTAAATTGTCAATACATATAGGCCTGTCTCTTTCAGTTTCTATATGTTTATTTAATGTTTGTGCATCTAAAACTGTTCTGATTCTACCACAGGATTTTTAACAATGGCTAAGGCATTTTTGTAAAAACTATTGCTTCTTTCTATAATTCTTTTATCTATCACTCTGTATATTTCTTCCTGTACTTGTTTCCGTAAGCTAAGTGGGATAGTGTATGGCTTATAGGAAAACAGTTTTGTATCTTTCATCTTAAAGGAAAATATGTAGCCACCTTAAGTCCCTGGTTTATTGGAAAATACCTCTCTAAACTCAATTAGTATGTGGCGACTACAAGCGGTTGTGCAGCTGTCTCAGGTTTCTCCTTGACACAGTGTGAATGCAAAACGTTTTGACTTTTATTATTATTGTGATGTGTACTGCTATATAGTTACTGTTACAATTATTATCTGTTTCACGTGATTGATGTTTATATATTTTTACTTATACCTAATGCTACTCAGCGTGTGTGAATTCACACTAAGTTTGAATAAAAATTATTAAATGTTACATCTGCTAAAGTAATTTGCCCACAATATAACATGAATTTGAGCCCAAAGTCTCGCATAGAGTACTATTTGTGACATTCGTGATGCCAATGTGATTTGTGAACAGGAATATGGACTATAAATATTCTGAACATCAATTATAATGGCAAATATGTCAGAAACAGATGCACCTACGATCTCAAGACTAGCAGTACAACTACCACAGTCCTGGCCACATAACTAAGCATTCTGGCTCTTGCAAGTTGCAGCAAGCTTCCTTTGTGCCAAAGTGATGTCTGATTCCCCCAAGTTTGCTTTGGTTGTTAGTCAGTTAGACCACAAATATGCCGATGAAGTGGAAGACATCATAACCTCACCACCCGAAACAGAAGCATATAACCAGCTCAAGACAGACCATGTAACAGCATCAAAAGAAGAGAGGGTGCACCACGTAGTAACACAAGAGGATACTGGAGACAGCAAATAACTATGATACCTCCACCATTTGAAGAGTTAAGTTAATGTATGTACAATGGAGGACAAAAAGATTAACCAGCCCAAATTATTTAAAGTCCAATAATAGAGCATTGAGCATGCCCAAAGTCATTAGTGCAGTTGTAGGCTTTATAGGTTTTTAGAAGATTCTATTTTATAATGAACTAATATTTAATCAGACAGACACAAATTCATAGTAATAATATTGAAAATGGGCATATTTGTTTGTAATTACTTTGACCACCACATGGTGTGTCTTTAGTTTTCAGCTAAGAGAAACATATCAGCTGATTAGCATTCGTCATAGGTCTACTTCAAAATGGCTGATGTGAACACTCGCAAGCACAGAAATTTTATCTTTGAAAGCGGTGTTAGTGCATCTGAGGCAGGACATCATTAGGGTGTTGATGCTTCCACGGGAAGGAGATGGATCAGATAATTCAGAGATAATGTGAGGTAAGCAGACATCCATTACCAGAAAGACTGTGAGCCTCTACTCAAAGAGAATATGATGAATTGGTCAGAGTAGCCCAGACTGCCCCTTTCTCAAACATCTAGGAACTAGGGAGGGCTTCACATTTCCTGGACTTAACAAAAACTGCTCTCAGGCGATTAAACAACTATGGAATCAGGTCTCATCATGCTCTCATTAAAGAAACATTATGTGACGGTCAAGCTGTGGACAGACTGGCAACTGTTGAGTTCCTAGACAAATATCAATTGGAGGGAAGTCAATTTTACCGATGAGTGCACAATTGCGTCCACAAGCAGAGGTTCTATTCTTGTTTACCGCACCACACGGATAGGCAATGATATGAAGCCCGATATGACTGACAGAAGTAAAGTTGTGAGGACGGACCGTGAAGCGTGCCCAGATAGCTCAGCCAGTACAGTAGTTGCCCGCAAAAGACAAAGGTGCCAGATTCGAATCCTAATTCCAGCACACAAGTTTGCCAGGAAGTTTCACGATTATCATCCATCACACACCAGCATTAGGATTCAGAGCTGTTTCCAAAGAAGAGAGAATATTATTCAGTGCCTACTATGGCCCCCAAACTCACCTGATCTCAATACCATAGAGAAAATATGAGCTGAACTTGAGAAGACTGTGCAGGATAATTGGCCAGACCCTCCTACAAGAATTGTGGATGCCTTGTGGGATTTGTTTTATACTTCATGGCAGAAAACTGCCATAAATGAGGCCTTTTCCATAGTCTTGTAGATGCCTTAAAGGATCTGGGCTGTTCTTAATGCAAATGGCATGTTGGTAAATTATTAAAGATATATGTATACTGCATTATATTACTTCTATTTTAATGGGAGGTCATACCAAATCAACCTCAAAGCAAGATTATTGTTATTTTTATGAGAGGTCAGATGTATATCACCTTCCAAGGATGATGTTGTTCTCTCTCTCTTTTATTATGGATTGGAAGTCAAATAAATATTACCTTCCAAGGAAGATTATTTTTAGATATCAAATTTACAAAAACTAATTTCTTATTTACTAAAGCAAGAAAAAGAAATAAAATCAAAAAGTAAAGTGGTATCCAATTTGATGCACACCACTTAACCAGGAAGGCCACCACTATCAAAGACCTACCTGTCCTTTCTTGTTAGCATAACAGAAGAATAGTCCTACCGGAGTTGAAGAACAAATATTAAACTGGTTAAACTGGAATCAACAGATAATGGAAGACCTAGCCAGGCCCTGAGAGTAGATGACATTCCCTCAGCACTACTGAAGTCTCTGGGAGAGCCAGCCATGACTAAGCTAATTCACCTGGTGTGTAAGATGTTTGAGACAGGCAAAATACCCTCAGACTTTAAGAAAAATGTAATAATCCCCATTCCAGTGAAATCAGTCGCAGACAGGTGCGAAAATTACAAAACCATCAGTTTGATAAGTCATGTTTGCAATATTTTCACATGAATTATTTACAGGAAAATGGAAAATCTGGTAGAAGCAGACCTTGGAGAAGATAAGTTTGGATTCAGGAGGAACGCAGGAACACGGGAGGCAATACATTTTGACTTCTCTTGTAAGTTAGATTAAGGAAAGGCAAACCTACATTTCTAGCTTTTGTAGATTTGGAGAAAGCTTTTGACAATGTTGATTGGAAAACACTATCTCAAATTCTGAAGTCAGCAGGAGTAAAATACAGGGAAAGGAGAGTTATTTACAACTTGTACAAATACCATACCACAGTTATTAGAGTCAAAGGGCATGAAAGGGAAGCAATGATTGGGAAGGGGGTAAGAGAGGGTTGTAGCCTTTCTGAAATGTAATTCAATTTGTACAATGAGCAAGCTGTGAAGGAAAGCAAGGAAAAATTCGGAATAGGGATTAAAGTTCAGGGTGAAGAAATAAAAACATTGTGTTTTGCTGATAACATTGTAATACTGTCAGAGACAGCAAAGGACCTGGAAAAGCAGTTAAATGGAATGGACAGTGTGTTGAAGAGAGCTTATAAAATGAACATTAACAAGAGCAAATGGAAGGTAATGGAATGCAGTCTTATGTTCAAATGTTTGTTAAGCTTATGGGACTTAACTACGGGGTCATCAGTCCCTAGAATGCAGTCTTAGATAATCAGGTGATGATGAAGAAATTAGAGTAGGTAACGAAACAATAAAGGTGGTAGATGAGTTTTGTTACTTGGGTAGTAAAATAATATGCAATGGTCTCAGTACAGAGGATAAAAAATGCAGAATGTCAATGGGAAGAAAAGAATTTTTGAAAAAGAGAAATTTGCTAACATTGAATATTAATTTAAGTGTAAGGAAGTCCTTTCTGAAGGCATTTGTGTGGAGTGTTGCCTTGTATGGGAGTGAAAGTTGGCTGATAAATTGTTAAAGACAGGAAGAGGATAGAGGCTTTTGAAATGTGGTGCTACACAAGAATGCTGAAGATAGGGTGGGTAGATCGCATAACTAATGAAGTAGTACTGAACGGAACTGGGGAGAAGGAATTTCTACCGTACCTTGACTAAAAGAAGAGATCAATTGGTAGGAAACATTATTAGATATGGAGGAATCATAAATATAGCATTGGAGGAAAGCGTGTGGGGAAAAATTGCAGAGGGAGACCACAAGACACATATAGTAAGCTGATTCAAATGGATGTGGTTTGCTGTTCTTATGTAGAGATGAAGAGGCTTGCTCAGGCTAGAGTAGGGTGGAGAGCTGCATCAAACCAGTCTACGGACTCCCATAACAGCAACAGCCATTCGTATGTGTAAACCACGCGTAAGGACTTAGAACACTACGCCTATCTGCTAATACATTTATCTAAGCTTCACCATGTAGCAGAACATTTTTACTATGGCAAACAACTTTGTTGTTTAAAGATTAGGCTATTACAAAATGGAATATGTTTAAGAATATGGAATCTAAAAAAGCCTATAACTGTACAATTCATAGCAAATTAATGTTAAAAAAATATTACCCACATAGGTCTAAAAAAAGTTGACTCTTGTGTTACTTGAACTCGCACCCCTTGTGTTTATAAATCATCAGCCTATCAATTCAGCCAATGAAACATATGTACAGAGCAATGTGTAGTACATCAACCGCTTCTACATGCTCAAATAATGTTTTTGTGCACAGGGTGATGGTGTATGTGTAAGTGGTGTAGTAAACCAACAGTATCCCATTGCCAGTATTATCACATATGTAAGAGACCACACTGTCTTCACACATATAAACTTTTATGATGTATCTAATTTAGTCAATCAAATATACAGCTATACACACTGTTTGTGTTTTATTTTCGTCATTATTATTGGTTCAATTAAGTATGAAGATACCACATGGGTATTGCTTTATTTACGAAGTTCAGTGATGCTGGGAACTTGCTTCCCACATTAGTAGATGAGTTGTGTTATTTGTGTAGCAATATAACTTCTGATGGGCACAGTCAAGAAGGTATATAATGGAGATTGTCTATGAGAAGAAAAGCATTTCTGAAGAAATGAAAATTGTTGACATCAAAAATTAATTTAAATGTTATAAATTCCTTTCTGAAAGCATTTGGCTGGAATGTAGCTTACTGTACAGGAGTGAAATGTGGATAATAATGAGTTCAGGCAGTGATGGTACAAACATTTGAAATGTGGTGCTACAGATGAATGCTAAAGATTTAGTGGGTAGAGCGCATAATTAATGAGCATGTGCTGAACAGAATTGGGGAGAAAAAGAACTTTCTGGCATATCTGGACTAAGAGAAGGTACTGATTGGTGGGACACATTCTGAGACATCAAGGAACCATTAATTTAGCATGTGTAGGGTAAACATCGCAAAGGGAATCTAAGAGATGAATACAGTAAGCAGGTTCAAAATGATCTAGGTTGCCGTTCTTATTTAGAAATGAATAGGCTTACATAGGACAGGTTAGCACGGAGAGCTGCAGCAAACCAGTCAAGGGTCTGAATACCATAACAACATATTTATAGCTGTCAAATTATGATGACAATTATTTTTAATGGTACTTCACATATTGTTCTGTGGAATTGGAAAGAACCTTCAATGACGATTTTTAGAACATTCTGTGTTGAACTCAAACGTTGAATACCACTGTCTAGCTAGTAGGAGAAGAGACCCTATGAATGTCTACTCTACTGTATTAAACATATAACTCAGGACAATTCATATTTTTACCTGTGGACAACAATCTAGGTTGTACTGTCACATAAGTAAGATATCTTGCTATCCAGTTGAGAAAGTGGCTACAGTGAACGTCACTGTCAGAGCATTGGTGGTGATTTAATATTTCTAGTCTTTTACCTATTAGTGAAAATCATAACAATAGTTCTGCAAGGAATGACCAATTACCCCAGGGTGTAAATAGTATAAGCTGCCAAAATTATGCAGATGATACATCTCTGTGTGCTTGGAAAAAAAAAAGTCTACTGATATATTTAATAATGGCAAGTCCAGGTTGGAATTAAGAATATAGTAATAAGGGCAGTTTACAACTCATAACGAAGAAGTGACGATGAGCTGCAACAGGCACATAAAAAAGACAAACACATACAACACTTCTGCTATTGGCCATGGCCTTCTTCACAAAATAAAAAACTCATACAGGCATACAACACAGTCACAGAACCGTCAGCACCAGATGCCGCACTTCAAATCGGCAGCCGGAGCTGATGGTTGTGTGACGGTGTTGTGTGCCTGTGTGATTGCGTGAGTGTTCTATTTTGTGAAGAAGGCCATGGCCAATAGCAGAAGTGTTGTATGTCTGTGTCTTTTGTATGTGCCTGTCGCAGCTTGTTGCCACGTCTCTAATAAAATATTGTTGTACTTTGTACTTTATTTTTGTAATTGTAAAAATCAGTATTTGTAGGACTGATGATAGGTGTATTTCTGTTTACTTTGTCGACTGATGACACAAGAGAGCCCTGTAACTGCATGGCCTGTCCATGCTGCCAGCATTCGCCTGGGGGTGTGAGATAGAGCACACAAATGCTCTATTGAGAAGAGGTAAACATCAGACGTGGTTGACGACATGGCACAGTGGCTAGGTGCTGCTGAAACAAGCAATTTGAACAGCCATTGGATTGTCAAGAATATGTAATTCATTTTTTACAAACAATAAATTAAGTACAACCAGAATTGTCTCTTTTACAGTACCATTATGAATGTTGTGGTAGTGATGAAAAGCTAATATAAAAAAAATAAAAAATAAGTTTATTTTCCTTTTATACAATACTAACGAAATTGAAACCCAAATTACTTCATTTCCTCTTACACAATACCATTTGATCCTACACATGCTTCATGACAGCAAACACAGTTTTCTCAAACTCGTTCACACACATGCATATTTGCCTTATGGTATTGGCAGCATCGAAAATGCTTTGCATAAGTTCATGCATATTATTAACTGGCTAAGCATAAACAATTTCCTTCATTGGTGCCAGAAGTAAAAATTCTGTGGATTTAAATCAGGACTGCATATGGCCATAAACATGGACCTGAATGCCCAGTCCATTGTTCTGGAAACTGTCTATCCAAACATTTGTGTATGCTGTGACCATTGAGGGATGGAGCACCACTGTGGAGCAACCACATGTTATGACATATGCCTACTGGAATGTCTTCTAACAACATTGGTGGCAATGTTTCCTCTAGAAACATTTGGTAATAGTTACCAGTCAAATGTTAGGCCCAATTATGTAATCATTGAGCATACTCTGTACATTTAAGGAAAATCGTTGCTAAAAATGTGTTGCCACTACATGGCAAGGATTGTGTACACTCCACATGTGCATGTTATGAAAATTGGTTATTCTGTCATGAATGAAATATGCTTCATCTGTGAAGAGTATTTTGTTGACCAAAATATGCTGCATACAGTGTAACAAAAACTGCTCTTAGAATTCACATTGTGGAGGGAAATCTTGTTCTTCCAATGCCTGTGTGCATTGAATGTGGTAAGGCTGCAGATGCACCTCTTTCAAAGTGTGATGAAAGACAGTGTGCAATACCCACTTGGCAGGTGATGCTTCAAGTACTCTGAGTAGGATCCTCTTGGATGCAATTCAGAATTATTTCCTCAGCTTCCAATGTATGATTGGCACATTATGGGCCACTCCCTTCTGTGTAGGGCAGTAAATGGTCAGTATTTCTCACTCTAAGGAAATTAAATATGTACTCTTAAGTTTTATTCTGTCATGATTTAACAAAAAAGGAAAGCACATAAGAACAGAAGATTTGTTTTGCTTACTGATGAAAATTAGAAAAGGGCAGATAAATACTGTACTTTATTAAGAAGTAAATGTATAATAATCACGTACAAGTAGAGAATTCAATGACACAGATCTATAGTGAACAGCAGGAGTGTCTCTTGTGGAGGAAGTTGTCATTGTGGGAAGCATTCTCAATTAATTCCTACAACAATCCTTGCAATACCTTTTGCCTCACCATAAAATAAATTAATATCGCACAGTTCAGAAATAGTAAATCTCCTTTGTATTCTAATCATTAACAGAGTTCTAATAATGTCTGTACAGGTTACTAGACGACTATCATCACTCAGCATAGTACAATGACGCAGCCACTGAGGCTGTAGTTGCCTATGTGTTTACAATTAATGCTTGCAATCTCAGTACATGCAGTGGGTAATAACAGCAACAGACTGCTCATGTACATACACTGCCAAATGTCTAAATTTCCTGAGACAAGCTTGCCCCCCCCCCCCCTTTTTTTTACAACTGTAATAAATACACAAACTTGTTACTAGAATTTTTTGTCAAGCACACCGAGATGTATAGTCTGTACAAATTTGGCATCTTATACCATTTAGACCCTGTATTTAAAGTAGAGTGTCCGTGTGTTTGTATTGCATGCAAATCTACGGTTTTGTTGTTATCTTGATGAAAATTTGTACACATGCTCTTCAAACCAAGAGGAAGACCATCATGAATGATCATGTACAACACATAATTCAGGAGAGATGAAATCATCAACAGTTGTATGCGTGAAAAAGTGCTACATCATGTGACAATGTTGCACATCTCCTAAACCACCAGAATGATGCAACCAAATTTGGTGTATTTGGTGTATGTATGGTGTATGAGGTAATAACAGCTGTAGGGGTAAGAACATCACCACCTAGAGAGAAGGCTGTGGTGCTCTCATGTGCCATCAGAGAGAGGAGGTTGTGCACACATAGCTGAGTGGCTCACTGCTTTGGCATAGTGGGCCATGCCCCAGCGGCTACCCAGTCAGTTATGCACGTGCAACCTACTCTGCCTGAAGTCACACGAGAGTGCTGTGGCCTTCTCTCTAGGTGGTGTTGGTATGAACCATCTGTGACTTATTGTTCAGGAGAGATGATGCGTATTCTGCTGGCAGAGAGTACTTTATTTACAGACCTTGGCAAAATCTGCAGTTTCATTTCAATCTTGATGACACTTTGCACAGTTAACCTTCAATGCAAAATAAAGATCACTGTCTATATAAAATTTCAAGTGGTGTATGGTGGAGGGTACATTACCTATAGACTTTTACAAAATCCCCAGTTTTATTCCAATTTTAATGAAATTTTGCACATTTGATGTTCAAACAAAGAGGACCACTTATGACAAATTGTTCAGAAGATATGACATCATAAAAAAATGAGAGATGTGATAAACCGCCCAACCACATGAAAGGTTTTAATTTGCCTCTTAACTACTACTTGTGTTCCCTAAAAATGTCACTTGCAGTTTCCTAATATTTCAATTTATGCCCTTGGAAAATTGAATTATTGTGTCTTATTGTTCAGGAGAAATGATGTCATAAAGGACTGAGCTATGTGAAAATAAAACTACGTGCTGAAATTCAGTATGAATACAAGTGAAATTGTCAGAGAGGGACAAGAGACTATGGAGAGAGGGGTAAGGAGGAGAAGACCTAACATAAGAATGGAATAAATATGTACCTGGGCAATGCCAGGTTTTTCGCTAGTGCTGTCTGTGTTGAATAGATCAAGATGATTACTGCTTGTTCAACATTTATTTATAGTCAGTATCAATGTTTGAAACTAACATTTTTAAAGAACTCAACATGACAGTCAGAATAATAAACATTTGACCATACTAAAGTGTTGGATTTGCTCCAATTTGGTACAATAGGGCAAACATCTCCTAATTGTAGCACTATTAACTTGTTACAATAGGTGCATTTTAAAACAAAAAAGATCAATGATAAAAACTTGCTGCTAGAAAAATTTAAAACTATCTACATTTGTTAGAAAACTTGCCACACATAAGTTTTAACTCTGTAAAATACACTCCTCAGTGTACTTACTCATTCTGTTTATGTTTGTGAAGGTCTGCCCAACTACAAGTTGCTTTCACATTGGATGGTTTTTCACCATTGACAACTACTGTACATGCTGAGTTCTAAATATAAGAAAGTACTCAATCGTGATTGTTGGGTTCAAATTGATGAAACAAATATTATAGAAGGAAACTTTCCTGGTGGGATAATTTTATATAAAAATACACACACACACTCAAGCTTCCACCACCACTGGTAGCTTTTTCAGGAAAAGAGGAAGGAAGAAGGGGAGAAAGGGAAGGATACAGCTTTTAAGGAAGCGGAAAAGGAGTCATTCCAATCCCAGGAATGGAAGGACTTACCTTAAGGGGATAAAAGGAAAGGCAAACAAGCGCGCACACATACACATGCAAACACAACAAGGTAGACATTTGTAGCCATCTACTTTGTTGTGTTTGCGTGTGTATGTGTGTGGGCGTGTGTGCGCTTGTTTGTATCCAAAAATTGTACAGAATGATATTTGGTGAATGAAAATACCATGCAAATGGACCTTCTTGTCCGATCCATTGACCAGGACTGGGGCGCCAGTATTTGGCAGCAACAGTCTGAGGAACAGTATTACCATGATACACTGTAATTGTAGCTGCAAGGTACAGCATATATCAGATAGCAGCTTTTGTAACAAAGTATGAGTGAATAAATGGTCTTTAACATAGAAACCACACAATTCTGGACTTTTGTTCTGCATCCTCTCCTCAATAAATCCCTAGGGGTCTTATACAGTGAAAAAATCATCTTGTATACTCTGTAAAATCATAAGTTCATTAGGCATGTTTGCAGGATAATATCGAACACCTTACAAGAGTTTAAAAAAAAGAAAAGAAAAAACAGCATCAACATGTGAGTAGGCACTGCTATCTTGCTACTTGTAGCCATTTGTACTTTATGAACGTCGGTAGGGGACCATGTAAGCCCCAGTCATACAGCATAGTCAGTATATGTTGGCGCCAGGTGGTATCTTATGCCTTCCGAAGATCGAAGAAGACCACAACAATGTGCTCATGCCTGTGAAAGCAGTGCGGATAGCTGACTCCAACGACACTAGATTATCTATTGCAGAGTGGCCATGGTGGAAGTCCCCTTGTCGGAGGGCAAGGAGTCCCCAGTCTTTGAGAATCCACATGAGCTGTCGACTCACCATACATTTGAAGATATTGCACAGAACTATAGTGAGACTTATTGCGCGGTAGCTCTCAGCCACCTGCTGATCGGCGCCAGGTTTCATCACTGGGATGATGATGCTATCTCACCATTTGGACGGAAAAACACCTTTCACCCAGAGATGGTTGTAGAGGGCGAGAAGTCGTTGTTAAAAAGCTGCAGGGAGGTGACAAATGAACTGGCTGTGAACACTGTCTGGTCCTGGTGAGGTGTCAGGACATGCAGCTAGGGCACTCTCGAACTCCCACTCACTGAACGTTGCATTGTATTTTTTCTGGTGGTGCGTGTGAAAGGAAAGCTGTCATAGTTCAAAATACTCTTTAAGAGCGTGCAAGTCCACACTGTAAGATGCAGATGCTGAGCTACGAGCATAATGTTCTGCCATGTACTGCGCAATAGCAGCTGGGTCCTTGGACAGAGTACCCCGAATGTGAAGACTGGGGATTCGTGCCAGTGCACAATGCCCGAAAAGGCGCCTAACCTGCTTCCATACCTCAGTTGGGGAGGTCCGAGAGCCAATAGTGGCTACATACCTCTCCCATCTATCTTGCTTGCTTTGTTGTATCAACCAACGAGCTTGGGCACGGAGCCTTTTAAAAGCAATCAGGTGCTCCAAAGAAGGATGGCAGTGATGGTGCTGGAGTGCCCGACGACACTCCCTGATGGCCTCAGCAATTTCCAGTGTCCACCAGGGTACCGACTTACGATGGAGCAAACCAGAGGATTGCAGGACTGCAGCTTCAGCAGCAGAAACAATGGCCCTAGTGACATGGTCAATAGCCAAATCAACGTCATCTGGGAGTGAAGCTGTTACTGTAGCAGCCGAGGTGTAAGCCGGCCAGTTTGCCTTATGGAGTGACCATTAGGGCAGGCAGCCTGCAGGTGGTGACTGTGGGAGTGACAGGATGACAGGAAAATAGTCGCTTCCACAAAGGTTGTCATGTGCCCTCCAAGTAAGGTGTGTAAGTAAGCTCTGACTGCAAAGGGTCAGATCTACGGCTGAGTAGGTGCCATGGGCCAAGCTGAAGTGTGTGGCGGCTCCATTGTTAAGAAGGCAAATATTTAGCTGTGCCAGAAGCTACTCCACATCTCTACCACGTGCCATAATCTCAGTTCCATCCCACAGGGGATTGTGGGCATTAAAGTCCCCCAACAGGAGGTACGGCAGGGGAAGTTAGGCAACCAAAGCAAGTATTTCCACAGAAGACACTGCCATGTCCGGAGGAAGATATAGAGAGCAGATAGTGATATCCTGTCCTGTCCAAATCCTCACAGCCACTGCTTCGAGCACAGTATGTGGCGATGACACAGATGCAGACACCTCTGGAAACCCTGTCATACACTGCACGATTTTTATAATAGCCCTGGTAACCACGAAGGGCAGGGGACTGCTGAACAGGAAACCAAGTTTCCTGGAGGGCTACACACAGCACAGGGAATTGGCACAATAAATGCTGCAATTCAGCTAGACGGTAGAAATAACCACCGCAGTTCCACTGAATGATATTGCTGTTGGCATACTGGGATGCCATGAGCGTCACGAACATTGAGTTTATGCCTAAGTATCACCTTTTGCCGCCGCCTTAGTACTTGTGGCATGAATATCCATCAATTCTGGGAGGTTGGTGACCACTAGGTTCTCAGGGGATGCTAACATCTCCAACCCATCCTCAGAATCGGAAGTTTGAGAGACCAACGGCGAGAGTGCCGTTGGAAGTGATTTTTTTCTTAGATCTCTTTTTCTGTTGCTTCTCCTGCTGTTCTTCAGTTTAGACTGCTGGGAGGGCTTCTCTGAAGTTCCAGGAGCCGATAAGGATCAAGAAGCCCTGCGACCAGTGGTGTGTACATCTCCCAGTGAACGGCTTGGATCCTGGGTCCGGTCTACTCTTTGAAACCGGGGAAGGGAGCGTCCCAATGGACTTCTTCCTAGCGAGAGGGGTTGGGGAAGGTTGCTGCTTCTCTGGCAGGGGTAGGTGGACTTATGTCATTGCCCCACCAGTATCATTGGTGGGGGCAACTTCATCCCCACCAATGATACTGGTGGAGCAATGAATGAAGGCCCCCCAACCTTCAAGGAGGCACAGTGAGTTTGATGACCCTTAGGGCCCACCGAAGATGCTTGCACTGTTGGTGCCATCATCGTCAGGGTGGCTGGTAATGACGTAACTGTCGCATAGGAAATTGTCTGCGGTACTGGGTGGAGTCTTTCATTTTTTTCCTTTCCTCGGTGTACGTCAGTCTGTCCAGAGTCTTAATTTTCATGATTTTACGCTCTTTGCAGAGAATGGTACAGTCTGGTGAACAGGGTGGGTGGTGCTGCCCACAATTGACACACATTGGGTGGGGGGGGGGGGGAGGGATGGAGGGGAGTATATGGAGCATCCGGATGGGATGGACGCTGGCATTCCCTACATGTAGGGCCAGAGGCAGAGGTACAGTGGGATGACATATGCCCTAATTTCCAACATTTGAAGCATCGCTTAGGGGGAGGAATGTAAGGCTTTATGTCACACCGGTAAATCATGAGCTTGACCTTTTTGGACAATGTATCGCCCTCATAGGCCAAGATGAAAGCACTGGTGGCAACCTTACAATCCTTTGGACCCCTATACACGCGCCAGATGAAGTGGACGCTCCATTGGTCTATGTTGGCACTTAACTCGTCATCAGACTGTAGAAGAAGGTCTCTGTGGTAAATCAGATCCTGGGCTATGTTCAGTGATTTGTGGGGTGTTATGCTTACAGGGACATCACCCAGCTAGTCGCAAGCAAGCAATGCTTTTGACTGAGCGGATGGTGCAACTTCTATCAGCACTGAACCACTCCTCATCTTCGACATTCCCACAACTTCACCATACTTATCCTCCAGATTTTCTACAAAGAAAAGGGTTTTGTCGTCGTGAAACTTTCCCTGTCTGTTCTGCTGCATACGAGATACTTTGGAGAGTATAACTCATCCCTATCTTTAGCCCGATGTTCCTCCCGTGATGTACCAAGGGAAGGAAATGATTGGGGGTCATATTTTGTGGCATTGAAATTTGATCTTCCTTGCTTAGAGACACTATTGGCATAGTTAATACCTTGTTTCATCTTGGTCCCACGAGCAGCTAGGGATATAAAGGTCCACCCAGGCAGAGCCCTGCTTGCCTGGGTAAGCCTTATACAACTGAGGTGCAGTAGGTTCCTCAGAGGTTGCTCGCTAGTGACTGTTCAACCCCAACAGCCACGCATCTCCTCAGCACGTAGCACATCTTGAGACTGAGGTTGTTGTTTTTTTCCCCCTTCTTCTTTTTTTTTAGAGGTTTGTACAATCCTCGTAACCTGGGCGATTAAGCCAAGATCCCCGGGCTCTGAAACGTACAACATTCCACCGCCGCACCAAACGATGGTCGTTGAAGCACACACAGAGCTTATGGTGTAGCAGACTATTGGCGCGCCACAGTCCACAGCTGAGGGCCCCGGGTTCACCAAACCCATACTCAGCAAATTAATGCCGATCCCTTGAGGGGTTTAGTGAGCTGACAGAACACCAAACCTTCTTATGATCTCTCATCAAATCATTGGGCAAAAGTTTACTTTCAAATTTACTGAACTCTATTGTTTTTCTTATCTTCATTTTGGCTTAATTAATTCAGCTTTCCTTTGTCAATAACATCTACACATTTCACATGGCTTTACCAACTATATTAATGTAGCAATAAAGGCCACAGGCAAATTAACACACACTACTTGCTCTTACTACAAACTAATTCACTATATCGTCAATCATATTCAGTCACACACAACTTTACTCACAAAAGTGTCGTACCTGTAGTGTGAAAAGACCCTGAAACAAAAGTATACTGAATTATCTTGTATGTTTCTTTTGTTTAAAAATTCAATCTTTCATCACAGCAGTAAGGTTTCAGAATATATGTTTCAATGTTTGCTATGAAAAGCTATTTAGATTTCACATGAAGCTTAGTCAGAACTGGAATATGATGGACACAGACACAGTTGTCACAGAATCCTTCCCAGTTCTTTCAAAGTCATATTTCACTATTCATGCAGTCTACAAAAGGTGCAAGATTTATGTAACAAATCCACACAGTACAGTATTCCAGTACAACTACAGGACCACCTCTGTAAGAGCAAGACCACCAGCAAGCTATCCATTGGAATGCTCACCTACAAGCCAGCTGTCATCAGTGATGCAGTTGCAGAATAGACCACTAGGCAACAATGTGCCAAACTTCAGTTCCTGTTTTACAGCCCACATTATCAGGACCCTCTGTTAATTACTAAAGTGAGTTTCTGTGTGCCCCTCAACACTAACTTCTCAAAAATTTGATACTCAGCACATTGTCCATTCAGTGTACACTCTGAGAGAAAGAAAATTGTGCACTGTGAAGGAATTATCTGAAAGGGATGGAAATTGGTAGGTCTGATGTACATGTGCAGACAAACAAATAATACAATGTCAGAAAAAACTTCTGATTTATTCAACAGAAAGGGCTTCACAAGTTAAGCAAGTCAGTAATGAGGTGATCCACCATGGCACAAATGCAAGTAGATACTCAGATTTCACAGCCACATTCATTCTCCGCAAGCCATCTCACTGTGTGTGGTGGATTATCGCTTCCTCCTCCTATTCCAGTGATGTACGGTTTGCAGAAAAAAAATGATTGCCATTATCCCTCATTGTGGGCTCTAATCTCTAATTATATCCTTGTGGTGTTACACATAGGAGAAAACAATATATTAATTGTCTTCATGAGAAACGTGTGATATCAAAACTTTTGACAGAAACTTGTACCACAATACAGAACGTCTCTCTTGTAGTGTCTGCCACTGAAGTTTTCTGATCACCTGTGTGATACTTATGCAGTTAATAAATGAGACCTGCTCTCCACTGTATCTTTTCTGTATTTTATCAATGCAATCTGTCGTAGATCCCACACTCACTAGCAAGCCTCAAGTGCCAGCTGAACGAGTGTCTTGTAACAAATTTCCTTTGTCAACAGACTCATTCACTCTCCTTGGAGTACTGTTCCAGATATTTCAGTGGAATTATCATTTTGTTTCCTTTCATCATATCATCAGCTGCTTAGGCATACACTGACAAGACACCTTTTGGTAGCCTAAGGACCCATGAACAACGTCATAAGTACTCCCACGAGATACGTTAAGCTACTGGGAAATGGCTATGAAGCACGCATGCTAATCTGCTTTCATCACTGCATCCTCCAATCCCTTCTCTATAAAAAAATCACACAATCTCCTAACTTATACTGACTGACCTAATGGTGTCAAAGTCTATGCCTTGCCAAATATAAAATACTTCTGCATGAAATTTATACAAATATATACCAACTTTAATGATGATCAGACCAACAGTTTTTAAGTATGTTGTAAGGTACCCTGCACTGAACACCATACAGTGGCTTGCAGGGTATAAAAACTTTCTCCACAAAAACACGAAAATGAGCCAACTGTCACTGTGATCAATCAGTCTCAAAGTATATCTAAAGGTAACCTTCAGGCAAAATATAATAATGAAAAGTCCAGGTTGGAATTAATAATATAGTAAGTACAGTTTACAACTCACTGCAAAGACGTGGTGACGAGCTGCAACAGGCACATACAAAAGACACACACACATAGAACACATTCAGCTATTGGCCATGGCCTTCTTCAGAAAATAGAACACTCATGCAATCACACCGGCACACAACAGTCACACAACCATCATCTCCGGCTGCCACACTTCGAATCACGGTCTGCGGCAAGTAAATCGCTGCTGGGAGGGGGAGGGGGGGGGGAGAAGATGGGATAGGAAGGTTATGTCACGGTGGTGGGGATGGGAATAACGAGATTCAGCTTAGGAATGAACTGGGGAGGCTGGTGAGGGGATAAAACTAAACTAAAATAAAATAAATATTTGTTAAAAAATAAATAAATAAATAAAATAAAGTGTATGGACACTGCAAGTACAAACACACACACACACACACACACACGAACGCACAATCACACACCACTAAAAATAGGTGAGGTTTGGGATAGAGAGGTAGGAAATGTAAGGTATGGGAAAAAGGGGGAAGTTATTGTAGGTTGAGGCCTGGATGATCGGAGAATGTATTGTAGGGATAACTCTCATCTGAGCAGTTCAGAAAAGCTGGTGATGGATGGGAGGATCCATATGGCCCGGGTTGTGAAGCAGCCATTGAAATCAAGCATGTGCTCCACTGCATGCTGTGCCACAGGATGGTCCACCTTGTTTTTGGCCACAGTTTGGCCACTGCCAACCTACGATAACTCCCCTTTTTTCCCATACCTTACAGTTCCTACCTCTCTACCCTAAACCTCACCTATTTTGAGTGGTGTGTGAATGTGAGATCGTGTGTGTGTGTGTGTGTGTATGTGTGTGTGTGTGTGTGTGTGTTACGCGGTCTTGTGTACTTGCAGTGTCCACACGCTTTATTTTATTTATTTATATTTTTTAACATATATATTTTATAACATATATTTTTTTATTTTATTTTTTTCTCCCCTCACCTGCCTCCCCACTCCATTCCGAAGCTGCATCTCATTATTCCCATCTAATCCATCACCACCACCATGACGTAACCTCCCTATCCCCTCTCCCCTCCCCTCCTGTCCCAGATTTACTCGCTGCAGAGCGTGATTCGAAGTGCGGCAGCTGGATGTGATGGTTGTATGACTGTGTTGTGTGCCTGTGTGATTGCATGAGTGTTATATTTTCTGAAGAAGGCCATGGCCAATAGCTGAATGTGTTGTATGTGTGTGTGTCTTTTGTATGTGCCTGTTGCAGCTCGTCACCACGTCTTTGCAGTGAGTTGTAAACTGTACTTACTATATTATTAAAGGTAACCTTCGTCACATGACATACAGTGACTTACGAAAAGTAACTTGTGTGGTGATGCAGGATATAGCCCGGCTGTATGTCAAATTTCATTGAAATCATTCCAGCCATTCATCATAAAAGAGTAACAAACGTACATTCACACAAACATTTGCAATCATACTGTGTACGGCAGTGCGCGGTATCAATTTGTGAGTCTTTAGGGGCTCATATCTCAGGTTGTATTCATCTTGGAGTGTAGGGGAAAGATCAGGTAGTAAAGAGGAGAGAAGATGAGTGAAATGAATGATGCTGAGGGGTGTAGGAGAGGCGGGGGGTTGACTAAAACGTTTTTCAGTAACAGGGAAAGATGGACACACACACACACACACACACACACACACACACACACACATCCATCTTTCCCTGTTAATGAAAAACGTTTTAGTCAACCCCCTGCCTCTCCTACACCCCTCAGCATCATTCATTTCACTCATCTTCTCTCCTCTTTACTACTTGATCTTTCCCCTTTGGTTATATTTATCCTCTCTGGCTTGGCTCAGTACATACATGCAGTATCTCTGACGTCCACACTCCCGAAACACCACCTTCATGACCTAGGTCGTGAACTACCTTTACCTTCTGTTCCCATCCTTTCTTCTTCCCTTCTCTCCCACCTGATGAAGGAACTGTGTTTCAGAAGCTAGTCCTTTTTGTCCCCTCTTTTCTGTTTCTTCATTTGTGTTACTATCGGCGGTACAGCACAAAGGTAAGTACTGGCCAGCCAATTTATCAGTTTTCATAAATCTTAGTCCGTTAGTAAGATACGGGAGAAAAACTGCGATATTTTGCTAGAAAAAACACCTCTGAATCTGACCATGCAATTTGAAAAAAGGTACTTGGCGAAAAAAATTGATCTTTGTACATCTTAAAAATTGAACTCTTCAGTCAAAGAAGGGGTGATTTTTGTTTTCGTTTACTTTACAGTTAATATGCAGCATCCAGTTTAGTGAACTATTGCAACATATTTTAAAGAGTTGGCAGAGGTAAAAACACATTGCGTAGACTTCTTGTATGGTTGATTTTAGGTTTCACATAGCTGGATATGGAATACAGATAACATATCAAAATTTTATTTAAAGTTTAGAGCAGAATGATATCTTCTGTGGTTCTTGAGATATTGGTCCATGAATGATAGTACGCGACAGTAATAGGTACGAAAATGCTATTTCTGATTGTGAGGTAACGTATCTTGAGGAATAGGAAATGACTAAAATGTTGTGTGTATTGCTTGGGTGTTTATCTGGAAAATCCATTTCCTGTTTTTGGAAATGTGTATTTGTTATTGCGATATGCTAGAAAAATCATAATTTTTGGTATCAAAAGGTCCAACTGCGTGCATTGGAAAATCTACACTTCTATTCATGGCAAATCATCAAAATTTTTATGATGCATTCTAATATTATGATTCCAGAAAGCTTTGAAATATAACAATACTATCCAAATTTTACTCACCATCAATTTCATGTTATATAAGCAGTACACTCTGATGTAACAGGAAAAAGATGGGAACCAACTGAAAAATGCTCCTGCTGGAGCACAGAAAAGGCGAATATGTTCTCCAAAACAAAAGTGTGGAACCAGCTGCCTCAATCCTCATTCCAACTTCCTCACAAAAAATTTTGGCATGTGAACATATCCACGCTTTTTTTTCGGCTGAATGTGAGTAGGACAGAGACAGTCCAACAGGCAGATAGAGCCATATATGATGGAACAGAGAAAGTGCCAGAACAGGAAGAAGGCACATGCATGGAAACAGCAGTGGGAAGCAGAACGAGATGTCAGAAGTCAGGAACAGTGGCAACAACAAACTAAGACAGATGCATATAGTAGCAATTGGAGCAAAAGAGAAAACAGTGGGAACAGACGAATGGAGACCATACATAAAGCATGAGCTTGCAGCTCTCCAATACTATAGTACGAAACAATTTGTCCAATTTTTCCCATCTCCAGTACCCGCATGCTAAAGTTTTCCAGTCTACAAGTCAAACCCCAAGCAAACCATCCCCATGGACATATTTGTAAATGAGACAATCATGATTGAAGACAACAAAAGCTGACTCTAAGTGGGAAAGAAAGGATACTGGCAACAGGACAGGAAGTGAATGGAACAACGTCAGTGGGACTGCGAGATGATGAAAGTGGCAGAAACAGACAGCAGTGAGAAATCATGAGGAAAAGAGATGAAGACATTGAAAGTTTGACACAGACAGAAAGCGGCATAGGGAGAGATAGCAAATGGACAAAGACATATATAGACACTGACAGTGAGACAACATTGCTGACTATGATGGCTCAACTGAGCAAACGTATTTACAAAGTTAAGGCTAGTTTACACGACGACACTACGTTTCATGAAACTCCGCTATTGGCCAATGCGCATGCGCAGCAGGCCTTCGCGCAACTCGTTGACGAAACTAAATAGTTTCGGCACGTTCCAACTTCGGCGAAACTGATTGCGCGTGTTTTTAGGTTATGTTATGACCAATACAGAATAAAATAAAACATAAAGGTGGGAACGGGAGAAATAATTCTGTTTTTGAACATATATGCGTTGAGTAGGTGTTCGTGCGATTTTAACGGCGTGTTATTGCTCTTCTGGCAATTATTTGTGAATTTAAATATCGATGGGTTGACGATTAGTGAATTGCAGACTAATATAAATCCAATTCGAAATACCTATACAAACGAAGTATGGCAATTGTCGATTTCGGAACACGGTAAAAGTACTCAGAGACGAATATCTACTTGACAAGAAACGTAATCCAACTTGTAATGTCAGTTCTGGTAACTATGCTTCACACATAACGGTAACTTGCTTCTTTATTGCATTACTAACTCTGTTTAAAAGGAACGTAAACTGCTCTGGTGACATTCTAAGTTTATTAAAATAACTTCTAGGGTCTTCAATCACAATTTCTTTCAGCAAGGTCACTGAGCAACAGAGCTGACATCTTTTTTTTTTTTTAATCCGGTCACGAAACGAAACACGTTTCTTATTCTTTTTATGTTTAGTCTTATGCAGCGACTTCACACAGACAAGCAATAGATTCACCACAACTCGTACAGCTACCAAAACTTTCATTTTACGGCGACTACAGCACTCACAAAACAACGAAACTGAAGTGTATGGTATTGGCGCCGTGTCTACAGACATACACGAAACCAGTTGCGTGCAATTCATTTCATGCAACGAGTTTCGCAACATAGTGTCGTCGTGTAGAATAGCCTTTATGCTCTAAAAGTGCACGAATATGTTCACATGATAAAAATTTTGGTGAGGAAGTCGGAATGAGGATTGAGGCAGCTGGTTCGACACTTTTGTGTCAGAGAACATATTTGCCTTTTCTGTGCTCTGGCAGAAACATTTTTCAGCTGGTTATAATATACATATAAGAATATGGGGACACCACCTTAATGTAGCACTGTTTGTGTATGCGAGGTGGTTTGTGTGCTCTGGATTTGGAGGGATATGTCAGCAGGGTCACCCATGCCGGACAGGCCAAAGGGGGGAGCCAGACCAAGTGTGTCCCACAACCACCTGTTGATGACCTCCTGTCCTAAGCCTATCCTTTTTCCTTACCATTTTCACTTAAATCGTAGTGCGAAAACGTCAACAGCTTCATGAGCAGACGAACCTTCTCAGAACAGATTGACATGTGTACTCCATTGGGGCGGCTTGACTACATCCTCTGGGGCTAACCACTTCAGTTGTAACCACACTACTGCAAATGCAGTAGCCAAAGTCAAAACTTTGGCTTGTGAAGCAGTCATGAAGCATGTGATAATTACAAAACCCCACGGGGCTAATCCCTCAATGGCCTTGGTCAATGCAAACAGGCTATCGAATTCTGGAGAGCCTGAATCGTGTGCAACACTAAATGGCAAACCTATCTGTACCCCCATCTAAATCACAGACAGAAAACCAGACCAAAACTGACTTTCAAAATGGGAACCATAAACAATGGTGAAGGCGGGCAAGCTACAGCAAGTTCTGGACAGTATGAGAGTATTTACGATTGGTATACTGGGACTACAGGAAAGCACGATGGTATCAGAGGGATATGTAGTTCTGAAAGGGAAACCCATTGTTGGGGGGTCAAAGCAACTGTCAGACCTTGTAATTCACAGATATCTGGATAGTGTTACTGCATGGAAGGCCATAAACGAGAGGCTGTCATATTTGACAATGAAAATAAGAAACAAAACCTATACTATAGTAAATGCACATGCATCTACAAATGATAAGAATAAAAAAGACAAAACAGGAACTGAACATTGTTGGTCCACTTTAAATCAGGTAATGACAGGTGTGGGCAAAAAAGATTTCAGCATTTTGCTAGGAGACTTTA
This sequence comes from Locusta migratoria, assembly GCA_026315105.1. NCBI lineage: Eukaryota > Metazoa > Arthropoda > Insecta > Orthoptera > Acrididae > Locusta > Locusta migratoria. The sequence continues at coordinate 472,012,119 of CM048748.1, read as the reverse complement.
ACGCACAAATAGGCAGGGAAAGAAATTTTAGGGAACCTGTCGGAGATTATGCACTCTACAAGAGTACAAACAAGAAAGGTGAGATATTAGTGGACCTGTGTAGGAGGCACAAGATGAGAATAATGTCCACCCATTACAAAGCTATGACAAACAAGAATACAAAGTGGGACAGACCTGGAAACAGGATTGGGGAACAATAGCTAGACCATGTTGCAATCTGTGACAAGAATCACAGTGCGATTATGAACACAAGAGTGAAGAAAAATAGCAGGATGGAATCAGATCACTATCTTATGAAATAAAATGCAGATGGATACCCAATAGAGTGAAGTATTGTAGGACCATAAATACTCACAGAATCGACCTAGAGCTTCTGAAAAAACACAAAGAAGAAATATGAAGAGACTGGTAGTGCAGAGTGATTGGAAAAGAGTGAGAGATATGATGGAAGAAGAGGCAGTGCAACTGGCTGCTAACAACCAGAAAAGGGAGCATGAATAGTGGACAGATGAATGCAAGAATGCAGTCGAGACCAGCAGGAAAGCATGGAATGGCTATCCTGCAAAAAGGAGGCAGACTGGTCGAATTTTCAGAATGCGATAAAAATTGCTAGCAAGATGACCAGAAACTCCAAGATGGAATGAGAAAGTTAAAGATGCAAACACAGCCTTGTAGAAACGCATATCACGAGTATTTTTCAGACAAATGAAGAGCATAATTAAGTGCTTCGAGGCAAAAGAACCATTCGTAACAGGACAAGATGTCACAATAAGGATTGGCAAGAAAGAGGTGTCTGAGGAAATGGATAGGTATTTTAGGGATTGCTGAAGCACCTACAGTAACGTGGACACAATTATGCTCTAGAGATGAAAGTCAGGATAGTATAGAGAATGCATCCACCCGAACAGAAGTAACAGAGGCAATTAAAAACCTCAAAAACAGCAAGACATCAGGAAATGTGGTATCTGTGCTGAAGATATCAAGTGGGGTGGGCCTGAAATACAAAGAAGTATGTACAATATAATAATAAATATATGGAGAAGTAAAAAAATACCCATAGACTGGAAAGAAGCCATTATAATACCACTACACAAGAAAGGGAACAAGAAGATACTGGATATCTACAGGGGCATTTCTCTCTTAAACATAGAGTACCAGATTTTTGTCTAATACAAGATTTGTCTACAATTGTACTGAAGAGAGTTGAAGAATAACTGGGGCCGACAATAGGAGAGTACCAGTGTGGCTTTAGAAAAGGGGGGAACTGTGCAGAACATATATTTGATATCAAAAAGATAATAGAGCACAGACACATGAAAGGAAAAAAGACAATAGTGACTTTTGTGTACTTCAAAAAGGTCTAAGATCCATATGACAGAAGTACTCTGCTTGGTGTGTTGGAAGACAGAGGATTGGATACTACAACACGTGCAATAATAAAGGAAACATTGACCAACACTACTGCTAGGAACAGACATCGCAATACATTGTCAGACAGCTTTGAAATAAAAACTGGAGTCCAATAAGGGGATGGACTGTCACCAATTTTATTTAACCTGGTCTTGGATGAAGTAGTGAGACAGTGGAGACAACTAAATAATAATATGAAGATCAAAGGTGTACAAATAGGATACAAGGTCAAACATTTGTGGACTGCCTGGCATTTGCAGATGACATGGCACTGTTAAATGAGACAGAAAAAGAGGGAAAGACAGCACTAACAAAGGAGCAGAAAAAATTGGACTAAGGATTGCAGATAACAAGACCAAGGCTTTTAACACTGGGCCCGACTGGAAGATAGATGGCCAAATGGTTGAGAAAGTCAAGAGTTTTCGTTATCTGGGAGAGAAGATAACTGGTGGAACAAAGAGCAGCACTAGTGCAGTTGACAAGGCACACTTCTTGCAGAAGCTACGGTGTGCAGTGAAAACAACATATGGCAAGAAAAATCTGTCATGGAATGCCAAATTGTGACACTACACAACAACTGCAAGAAATGCTGCACTGTATGCATCAGAAACGATCACACTCAATAAGAGAGAGCTCATATACAGTTGGAGAAGGAGGAACATTAAATTTTGAGAGACATATAGGGCACACAAAAAAAAGGTGGGGGATATCTGGAGTCCAGTGCCAGCTGTCACCAGTGCCACATCGTTACAGCGCTAAGTATCTGAATTTAATTTGTGTCAAATTTAATTTGCCAGTCTAGTTCATTTTCGGTAGTACTGTTTTAAGAGGTTTATTGCCGCGTACTTGCAGATTTCGTTTGTACTACTGTTTTAATTGTTTATTCTATCGTATTTGATAAATACCGTTGTGTTTAGTCTTCGTCTTTGACCGGTGTATTTCAAAACAAGTCAGAGACCGTTACTAAGCTCGTTATCAGTCAGTCCAGTGCCAGCTGTCACCAGTGCCACATCGTTACAGCGCTAAGTATCTGAATTTAATTTGTGTCAAATTTAATTTGCCAGTCTAGTTCATTTTCGGTAGTACTGTTTTAAGAGGTTTATTCCCGCGTACTTGCAGATTTCGTTTGTACTACTGTTTTAATTGTTTATTCTATCGTATTTGATAAATACCGTTGTGTTTAGTCTTCGTCTTTGACCGGTGTATTTCAAAACAAGTCAGAGACCGTTACTAAGCTCGTTATCAGTCAGTCCAGTGCCAGCTGCCATGAGTGCCGCAGCGTTAACAGCGGTAAACTGCCGGACTCAGTTTTGTTGATTCGACAGTGTAGTTACCACTGACCACAGTTAAGTCAGCAGCCAGCCGCCTTCATTAGAGTACTAGGCTTCTTTAAAGTTGTTAATTGCTGTTAATTGTATCAATAGGATGGATAGGATGTGTGCCTGCTGTGTGCGGACGCAGGAGGAGTTGGCCGCGGTTCGCGAACAGCTGAGCGTGCTGTTGGCTACGGTCAGCCGTCTTCAGGCTGCTGTCTCGGGGTGCAGCGATGGTGGGGAGTCTGGTTCGTCGAGTGGGACACCTCAGGTGTCTCACGCTATGCTCTCTGTCCCTGCTACCGAGGTACCTTCAGGTGTACCGGACGTCGTCGAGCCGCCTTCTCCGCAAGGGGAGTGGCGGGTTGTACGGCGTTCGCGTCGCTCGAGGCGGAAGGCCAATGTGGAGGCTGGACGTCCGTCCCCGCCCGTTCGTCCTGTGAGTGGGGGTGTGGCCACTCCTTCAGCAGGGTCCGAGCAGGTGCACGGGGGGAGGGGATTATTAGTTATTGGGAGCTCCAATGTCAGGCGCGTGATGGAGCCCCTTAGGCAGATAGCGTCCAGATCTGGAAGGAATTCCAACGTGCACTCGGTGTGTTTGCCGGGGGGCCTCATCCGAGATGTGGAGGCGGCCTTGCCGGCGGCTATCGAGGGTGCGGGGTGCAGTCGACTGCAAGTCGTAGCTCACGTCGGCACCAATGACACTTGTCGCTTGGGTTCTGAGGACATTCTCAGGTCCTACGAGCGGCTGGCGGAATTGGTGAAGGCTGCTGCCTTCGCACGCGGGGTGCAAGCAGAGCTGTCGATTTGCAGCATTGTTCCCAGGGTTGATCGGGGTCCTTTGGTTTGGAGCCGAGTGGAGGGTCTGAACCAGAGGCTTCGCCGACTCTGTGACAGTCATGGCTGCAGATTTCTGGATCTGCGTTATCGGGTGGGGAATTGTAGGGTGCCCCTAGATAGATCAGGGGTGCACTACACTAAGGAAGCGGCTACTCGGGTAGCAGAGTACTTGTGGAGTGCACATGGGGGTTTTTTAGGCTAGGTGCTAACTCTGATGAGCACTCGCCTGTCAGTATTCAAACAGCGAATTCAGGCCACGTTCGGAACAAAAATTCGAACATAAAAATATTTGCCGCGAACTTACAAAGTATTAGAAACAAAGTTCCCGAATTTGCAGCGCTGCATGGAAGTTATTGCGCTCAGATAGTTTTAGGCACCGAAAGCTGGCTAAATGATGATGTGGCAAGTTCAGAAATATTTAGCGAATCGTGGAATGTATATCGGAAAGATAGATCTGATACAACTGGAGGAGGAGTGTTCATCGCTGTGGACAAAGATATTGTTTCTACTGAGATCGAGGTTGAAAGTAACTGTGAAGTTATCTGGGCACGCATAACAGGTCTAAAAGAAGTAAAGTTAATAGTTGGGTGTTTTTACCGGCCCCCCAGTGCTGCTGTAGCAGTTTTAGAATCATTCAAGGAAAGTCTACACCAGGTAGTGCATAGGTATCCGGGCCATGCAATATTAGTCGGAGGTGACTTCAACCTTAAGAGTATAGATTGGGACCTCGCTAGTTACATTTCAGGCGGTACAGACAAGCAGTCTTGCGAGCTACTTTTGGACACATTCTCCGAAAACTGTCTTGAGCAGTTAAACCGGCACCCCACGGGCAATGGAAATATTCTAGACCTTATAGCCACAAACAGGCCTGACCTTATTAACGATGTCTGTGTAGAGACAGGAATTAGTGATCATGATATCGTCATATGGTCGATGGTGACCAAAGTTCATAAACCAGCCAAGAAGGCTAGGAGCGTGTTTTTGTTGGGAAAAGCCGACAAACAAATGTTACGATCGCACTTAGAAAATGAATGGGCATCGTTTAATTCTGGGACTATGGATGTAGAGGAATTGTGGACTAAATTTAAATGCATTGTTAATGAAGGGTTAGAGAAATATGTGCCAGTAAAGACGATTAAGGATGGAAAAGATCCACCGTGGTATAATAATAATGTTAGAAAGCTGCTGAGAAAGCAAAGGCTGTTACACTCTCGATTCAAAAAGGAACACGCAAATAATGACAGGCAAAAGTTAGTAGAGATTCGTGCGTCTATAAAAAGATCGATGCATGAAGCATACAATAATTATCACAGCCATACCTTACCAAAAGATCTTTCCGAGAACCCGAAAAAATTCTGGTCCTATGTAAAATCGATAAGCGGGTCAAAGCCCACTGTCCAGTCACTAGTTGATCATTCCGGGGCAGTAATAGAAGAAAGCAAACGGAAAGCTGAAGTTCTAAATTTAACCTTTAAGAAATCTTTCACGCAGGAGGACCGCACAAATATACCATCATTTGATCAACGTACTAATTCCGAAATGGGGGACATAGCAATAGGTATTTCCGGTGTAGAGAAGCAGCTGAGAGAGCTAAATACGAAAAAGTCTGCTGGTCCGGATGGAATACCAGTTCGGTTTTACAAAGACTATTCTGCGGCATTGGCCCCCTACTTAGCTTGCATTTATAGTGAATCTTTAATTCAGCGCAAAGTTCCTAGTGATTGGAAAAAAGCGCAGGTGACTCCCGTGTATAAGAAAGGAAAGAGAACTGACCCATACAATTACAGGCCAATATCGTTGATATCGGTTTCATGTAGAATTTTGGAGCATATTCTCAGTTCGAATATAGTAAATTTCCTTGAAACGGAAAAGCTTCTATCCATGAATCAGCACGGGTTTAGGAAACATCGTTCATGTGAAACTCAGCTTGCCCTTTTCTCACATGACATCTTGCGAGCCATGGACGAAGGGCAACAGGCGGATTGTGTTTTTCTCGACTTCAAAAAGGCGTTCGACACGGTGCCACACTGCAGACTGCTAACGAAGATACGAGCTTATGGAATAGGTTCACAGATTTGTGACTGGCTGGAAGACTTCCTAAGTAATAGAACGCAGTACGTTGTTCTCGACGGCGAGTGTTCATCAGAGACGAGTGTATCGTCAGGCGTGCCCCAGGGGAGTGTGATAGGACCGCTATTATTTTCTATCTATATAAATGATCTGATGGACAGAGTAAGTTGTAATTTGCGGCTGTTTGCTGATGATGCTGTGGTGTATGGGAGGGTGTCGTCTGTAACTGACTGTAATAGCATACAGGTTGACTTAGACAAAATTTCTAGTTGGTGCGAAGAATGGCTGCTAGCTCTCAATGTAGAAAAATGTAAGGTGATGCGCATGAGTAGAAAAAACAATCTTATAATGTTCGAATACAGCATCAGTAGTGAGCTTCTTGATGTGGTCGCGTCGTTCAAATATCTAGGCGTAACATTGCAGAGCAATATGAAATGGAACGAGCATGTAAGGACAGTTGTGAGTAAGGCAGACAGCCGACTTCGGTTTATTGGGAGAATTTTGGGAAGATGTACTTCAACTGTAAAGGAGACCGCGTATAAAACGCTTGTACGACCACGTCTTGAGTATTGCTCAAGTATTTGGGACCCGCAGCAGATCGGTTTGAAGGAAGACATAGAGGCGGTTCAGAGGCGAGCAGCTAGATTTGTTACCGGTAGGTTCGACCAATGCGCGAGTGTCACGGAAATGCTCCGGCAACTCAATTGGGGATCGCTGGAAGAAAGACGACGTTCTTTTCGTGAATTTCTGTTAAGTAAATTTAGAGGGCCGGAATTTGAAGCTGAGTGTAGTACGATCTTGCTGCCGCCTACTTACATTTCGCGTAAAGATCACAAAGACAAGATAAGAGAAATTAGGGCTCGTACGGAGGCATATAGGCATTCTATTTTTCCTCGTTCAATTTGGGAGTGGAATAGGAAAGGAAATGCCTAGTAGAGGTACAGTGTACCCTCCGCCACGCACCTTACGGTGAATTGCGGAGTATGTATGTAGATGTAGATGTAGATACACAGGACACGACAGGAATTGTACAAAAACTCTGAACCTCTATTGAGCAAGATACAGAAAAGGAGGTTACGATTTGTTGGGCACATTATCAGTATGGATGATAAGATGTTGATTAATAAGATATGGATTGCAACATGTCATATGGAAAACCACTGGGTGAAGAAAGTCAGAGATGATTGGAAGACTGTAGGATTAAAAGGAAGAAATATGCATGCACTGGTGCGTGACAGGGAGAAGTATAAAGGGTTGGTGGATGGCCACAGGTGGCTGGACACCAAAATGAAAGGCATCATAACAGAAGAAGAAAGAAACAGAAGAAGCGAGAGAATGAGGAGAGATTGGGAAGAAAGAAGACATAAAAAACAAGCCACATGTGATCCTGAAGGATCCTAACAAAGCAGCAGAAGAAGAAGAATATAAAAATATATACATCTGTATAAATGTATGTATAAATTGATGAAACAAACATTATAGAAGGAAACTTTCTTGGTGGGAAAAATATGTATAAAAAATAGAGATCGTTTACTTACCCAAAGCACAGGCTCATTGACAGATACAAAAACACACACATACAAAGATTCAAGCTTTCTCAATCATTGGCCACTTCATCAGGAAAACCCACATCCTTCCCTTTTCCCCCTCCTTCCTTCCTCTTTTTCTAATGAAGCGGCCAACGATTGCAAAAGCTTGAATCTATGTTTGTGTGTTTGTGTTTCTGTATCTGTCAATGAACCTGTGCTTTGGGTAAGTAAACAATCTCTATTTTTTATACATGTATGTATAAATTGATATTCCAGGTTGGAATCCAACAATATAATAAGGATAACTTGTAACTCACTGCAGAGACTATCTGCAAGCAGGCACAGAAAGGACACCAACTACCATTCACTCGGTAAAATACATCATCTGCTGCGTTTTGAGACTCGTGTTAGTGAATTGTGCCCGAATGATTGTACGAATGAGAGTAAGAGTATGTCCTGGTTCTGATGATGGCTGTGGCAGGAAGCTAAGCTGTGTGTGAGTGGCTGTCATCATTATGTGAGACTTGAAAAATGTATTTGCAGTGAGTTGTAAGCTCTCCTCATTATATTGTATGTACAAAATAAATCACATCCACCGATAACTAATAAGTCATTGAAGTGTTATGTAATAATACTAATTTCCATCAGTTGGATAGCAGGCCGCGGTGGCCGAGGGGACTAAGGCGCTCCAGTCACGGTCTGCACGGCCACTACAGTGGGGGGCTCGAATCCCCCCTCGGGCATGGATATTTGTGCCGTCCTAGTTCGTAAGTAGTTTGTAAGTTTAGGGACTGATGACACCGTAGTTAAGTCCCATAGACTATACAAACATTTGAACATTTTGATTTTGAACATCAGTTGGATACATAAGGGCAATTCCGCAAGTCCATAATTATACCGGAGAACAGTTGTTTTCGTGTTCCTCTCGGAAACACTATAGTCTATTTATACAAGCATCAGACTCAAACCGAGAGCTTTAGCTGTACGAGTAGCAGCGGTAACGAGCGAGGAGAGGCTGTGTATGGACAGTGACAGCGAGTTTGATGACGTTTGAGGAGTCACTGGCAAGTCTTGAGCAAGTATATAGAGCTCATTCCTGATCTATAATGAGTACAGCCTAATTTCTGGCACTTTGCAGATTTCTATTCGAAACATAACATAGATGGGATAATCTGAAATATGCAGCACTTAACTCTACTGCGGATGCCATCATCAGGAAAAATAAACCAGGCATTTTACCGATTCAAGCATGGAATGTTCTAGCCTTTAATCAGGTAAGTAAGTTAAAAATTTGGAAAGAAAAATTGATAAGTTGAAATTAAATATGGTGAGAATTAGTAAATTTTGGTGGCACGGTGAATAGGACTTTTAGTCATGTAAAATACAAAATTGGTTGACAGTAACACAGGTGTGGGTACAATAATGAATAAGAAAACAGAGATGCAGGTAAGTTATCATGAACAGCATAGTGATCGCATTATCCTAGTAAATAATATAATGAGGACAGTTACAACTCACCGCAAAGACGTGGCGACGAGATGCGACAGGCACATACAAAAGACACACACATACAACACATTCAGCTATCGGCCATGGCCTTCTTCAGAAATAGAGCACTCACGCAATCACACAGGCACACAACACAGTCATACAACCATCACCTCCGACTGCCACACTTCGAAGTGTGGCAGTCGGAGGTGATGGTTGTATGACTGTGTTGTGTGCCTGTGTGATTGCGTGAGTGCTCTATTTCTGAAGAAGGCCATGGCCGATAGCTGAATGTGTTGTATGTGTGTGTCTTTTGTATGTGCCTGTCGCATCTCGTCGCCACGTCTTTGCGGTGAGTTGTAACTGTCCTCATTATATTATTTATTCCAACCTGGACTTTCCATTATTATATTTATCCTAGTAAAGATAGACATGAAGCCAACACCCACCAGTGTTATACAAGTTTATATGCTGACTACCTCTGCCAGCGATGAGGAGATTGAAGAAATGTATTATGAGATAAAACAAGTTATTCAGACATTTAAGGGAGAAGAAAACTGGAATTCAGTAGTAGGAGAAATAGTAGATGAGTATGGACTGCTGAAGAGAAATGAAAAGGGTAGCCACATGTAGAACTTTGTACAGAGCATACTTTAGCACTACAAACATTTGGTTTATGAATAATAAAAGTCAGTTGTATAGGTGAAAGAGACTAGTACCTGCACTTTGACAGCTGCCATCCATTCCACATCAAAAAATCCCTCTCATACAGCCTTGCCACCCATGGATGTCGAATTTGTAGTGATGAGAAGTCCCTTACCAAAGGCCTCACAAAGGCCTTCGCAGACAGACATTACCCCCCTGACCTAGTCCGTAATCAGATTTCCTGTGCCATATCTCCACACACCACTAACCCCAGTAACCAGTCACAAAGGAGTGTCCTCCTTGTCACCCAATACCACCTCGGACTGGAACAACTAAATCACATCCTACGTCAGGGCTCTGATAACCGGTCATCGTGCCATGAAATGAGAGACATCCTAACCAAGATTTTTCTGACCACTTCTAAAGTGGTGTTCTGTCACCCACCCAATCTCCACAACCCCCTCTTCCATCCCTATACCACACCCAATCCCAATCACTTACCACAGGGACCAGCTGTCTGTCAGGATGAATGGCCACTGCCAAACTGTGGTGAAAAGCAAGATGGACTACACTGTGGCACAGCATGCAGCTGTACACAGCACTCTGCATTTCAATGGCTGCAACACTAGCCGAGGCATCTGGATCCTCCGCTCCACCGTCAGCTCCTCTGAACTGAGCAGATGGGAGTTGTCCCTTCAACACATTCTATGGTCCCACAACCATCCTGGCCTTAACCTAAGATAACTTCCCATTTCTACACCCTATGCCTAACATCTTTCTCCCCCTCTTCATTCCCTGTCCATTATACTGCATCTCTCCAATTCATGTCTTCCTTGAAACTGTGTGTTGCCCCTTTCAATATCCCATTAATTAATTCCTTTTTATTTTATTTTTTTTTTTCAATCTTTTTCCTATTTTTAGTTTTCCTTATTTTTACCGTTTCAAATCTCCCCCCCCCCCACTCCTCTAAGCCTCCGTTTTATCCTTTCCCACCCCTTCCCTTCACTGTATTCATTGCCGCAATTCAAATTCACACCTACCAGAGCCTTTAAAATCCATCATGCACCGCGGAACTTTCCATCCCCATCTTTACTCAGATCCTTCCCCCTCCACTCCCTACCTCACTCACAGTCTTGGTTGCTTGTGGCTTTGGAGTGGCTGGACATGGTCATTTTGTGTGTATAATTGTCTGATTGATTGCATGAGTGTATGTTTCTTTTTCTGACAAAGGCCACGGTCGAAAATTTAAATTGTTTGTATGTGATTATCTATTTTCATGCCTGTCAGCAGCTCAGCAAGTCTCTTTATGGTGTACTGTTACTTTTCTATTCACTCTGCCATGCAGTGTCCCTCCTGCTGTCATTCTTACAGCTTTAGTTACCACATTTTCTCAGCTCCTCTATTACCTTTTGCCAGATGAAGAAATTCAGAATGCTATAATTTCCCTTACTTTGTGAAATCTTACAGTAAATGGAGATTTTTATCCAATTTTATTCCCACATGGTTTCAATATGGACTGCTTTTCTTCACCATGTTTTATGACTATACTAGCCTAAACCCACTGCTCCACTCGCGCGTTGGTTAATTATGATAGAGAACCCATCTTTCAGTAGTGTGCTATGAGACTGGTTTTGAAGGATGAAATGAAATACAATACCTACTTTAAAAACAAACATTTGTAATCAACATTCAAATAAAAAAAAGTGTGAAGCTGATAAAGCGGAGCTGAAAAATATTCCTATCAGATTGCAGAAGTCTATACACTTACCGTTTATCACCCTGTGGCTAAACATGCCTTGGTGCACGGCCAGCACATCTTGGCACAGTGTTACACCGCCCGGGTTATCTGGATACTTCCCACCAACACCAATCTTTCAGAACTCCGGAGATGGGAACTTGCCCTTCAACACATTCTCGCTTCCCATTGCCCACCTGGTCTCAACATCCGCTAAATTCTAATTCCCGCCCACCATCTTTAACATCTTTGCCTCGGTTCTGTGGACAGAGCCTCTGCCTGAAGTGGTATCTCTGTCAAACTTCTTTGGTTTCTACAAATGTCTGCCTAGGTGTGTTTGCATGTGGATATGTGTGAGTGTGTGTGTATTTGTTTACCTTCCTTTTTGTCCCCTAAGGTAAGTCCTTCCACTCCTGGGATTGGAATGGCTCCTTTTCCACTTCCTTAAAACCCGTATCCTTCCCTTTCTCCTCTCCTTCCTTCCTCTTTTTCCCGAAGAAGCCACCAGTGGTGGCGAAAGCTTGTATGTGTGTTTGTGTGTGATTTTATTTATTTTATTTGTTTCTATCAACGAGCCGGTCCTTTTGGTAAGTCATCTGTTTTTTGTGTGTGTTTTATGTTTCTGTCGACGAGCCTGTACTTTATATTGCAAAAATCTTTATTTTATACCTATTTTTCCCACCTGCCATAAAAAAATAGAAAACAGATGACTTACCAAAAGGACCGGCTCGTCGATAGAAACAAATAAAATAAATAAAATCACACACAAACACACATACAAGCTTTCGCAGCCTAGCTGCTTCGTCAGGCAGAAGGGAAGGAGAGGGAAAAGGAAATGATGAGGGTTTCAAGGGAGTGGATAAGGAGTCATTCCAATCCCGGGACAGGAAAGACTTACCTTGGGGGGAAAAAAAGAGGGTAAACAAAAACACACACACACCCACACATTTACACAGACGCAAGTACACTTAAAATTAATCTATATCTATAAATGTGAATGTCTGTTCGGTGGCTTTAGGCACGGTTTATATATATATATATCCACCGAACAGACATTCACATTTATAGATATAGATTAATTTTAAATACAAGCTGATACAATTAAACTTTTGACCTGATGTAAAAGAACACGACTTGTCAGTATAATGTAAAATTGCAATGGAATATTATCGGAGAATGGAGAAAAGAAATGGCAGAAGAAATAAAATATTGTGAAAATTGATCAAAAGATGGCACTGTAAGCACCATAATTTAATAGTGGTCAGCTACAAATGGCAAATGAATCATACAACAAACTGTACAACTCAATGTGCATGGCTGTACAGCTGTGATACTGTTAGTTACGTAAGCCCATCCACAATGGCAAGGTCAATATCACATCCGATGGGAAAATTAGTTTTTAATTGTCCTGAGGCCAAAAACCACATAAAAAGCGTAAATTATCATCAAGTCAGATTTTTTATTTCTATCTAACTGCCGCAAAATGTGTCCAAATATGGTGTCCACCATTTTCTGCAACAAGTTGAAATTGAGAAACAGCATGTTACACAACTGATCAAAGTGTTTCCTGGGGGTCACATTTAGAATGTATTGCGCAAAGCGTACTTTCAATGCAGCTACGTTCACATACAGAACACTGAACATAACATCTCTCAGATACCCTTACAGCCACATCACACAGATTAAGATCAGGTGATCGTAATGGCGGCTGACAATCCTAGCTTTTCCGAAATGGCACCTCAACAGCTGGTTAACTGGGTTTGCAATGTACAGAGGTGCGCCACCTTGCATAAAAATGATCCCGTCCACACACTGTTGGAGAGCTGGAATGACACGCTTCCACAAAAGACATTAACAGCACTTGCCAGTGACGGTACAAGTAACAGGACCAGCACCTACATCTTCGAATAAATACGGCCCCACGATAAATGGTACCATAGGTCTGCACCACACAATTTCCTTTACAGAATGAAGCAGTACTGGTTGATATTTCTGTGGATTTTCTGTTGACTATATTCAAAAATTCTGTGTATTGACATATCCTGTAAGATGGAAGTGGGCTTTGTCTGTCCAACAAATTCTCTTATGGCCATTCATTGTTCACTTCCATGCGAACAAAAAAATTCTAAAGCAACAGTCTCTCTTGCTGGCAGGTGAACAGGAAGCAACATGTGCACATGGGTAATTCTGAATGGATAGCAAAAGAAGGATGTTTCACAGGATTTTACACAGACATCAAATCACGTCCTGTCTCTAGCAGGTTGCACACCAACGGAACCCCGTCTTTTCAAATTTCTGAATCATTTTATCCAGACCCAGAATCATTTTCCCCAGACCCACAGCAGTTATCAGACCAACACAGTTTTTTCAAACCTTTCATAGTCAGAGTAACTTGTACACAGTCAACATTCTTGTAAAACAGCTTTATGAGCAGAGACAGTCGTGGAGAACGTCACTGAAAGCTGGCTAAATCATGATGTGGCAAGTTCAGAAATATTTAGCAAAGCGTGGAATGTATATCGGAAAGATATATCGGATACAACTGGAGGAGAAGTGTTCATCGCTGTGGATGAAGATATTGTTTCTACTGAGATCGATGTTGAAAGTAACTGTGAAGTTACCTGGGCATGTATAACAGGTCTACAAGAAGTAAAATTAATAGTTGGCTGTTTTTACCGCCCCCCCCCCCCCCCCCCAGTGCTGCTGTACCAGTTTTAGAATAATTCAAAGAAAGTCTACACCAGGTAGTGCATAGGTATCCGGGCCATGTAATATTAGTCGGAGGAGACTTCAACCTTAAGAGTATAGATTGGGACCTCGCTAGTTACATTTCAGGCGGTACAGACAAGCAGTCTTGCGAGCTACTTTTGGACACATTCTCCGAAAACTGTCTTGAGCAGTTAAACCGGCAACCCATGCACAATGGAAATATTCTAGACCTTTTAGCCACAAACAGGCCTGACCTTATTACGATGTCTGTGTAGAGACAGGAATTAGTGAACATGATATCGTCATAGCGTCGATGATGACCAAAGTTCATAAACCAATTAAGAAGGCTAGGAGCATGTTTTTGTTGGGAAGAGCCGATAAGCAAATGTTACGATTGCACTTGGAAAATGAATGGACATCATTTAATTCCGGGACTATGGATGTCGAGGAATTGTGGACTACATTTAAATGCATTGTTAATAAAGGGTTAGAGAAATATGTGCCAGTAAAGACGATTAAGGATGGAAAAGATCCACCTTGGTATAATAATAATGTTAGAAAGCTGCTGAGAAAGCAAAGGCTGTTTCACTCTCGATTCAAAAAAGAACACGCAAATGATGACAGGCAAAAGTTAGTAGAGATTCGTGCGTCTATAAAAAGATCGATGCGCGAAGCGTACAATAATTATCACAGCCATACTTTACCAAAAGATCTTTCCGAGAACCCGAAAAAATTCTGGTCCTATGTAAAATCGATAAGTGGGTCAAAGCCCACTGTCCAGTCACTCGTTGATCATTCCGGGGCAGTAATAGAAGAAAGCAAACGGAAAGCTGAAGTTCTAAATTTAACCTTTAAGAAATCTTTCATGCAGGAGGACCGCACAAATGTACCATCATTTGATCAACGTACAAATACCGAAATGGGGGACATAGCTATAGGTATTTCCGGTGTAGAGAAGCAGCTGAGAGAGCTAAATACGAAAAAGTCTGCTGGTCCGGATGGAATACCAGTTCGGTTTTACAAAGACTATTCTGCGGCATTGGCCCCCTACTTAGCTTGCATTTATCACGAATCTTTAATTCAGCGCAAAGTTCCTAGTGATTGGAAAAAAGCGCAGGTGACTCCCGTTCATAAGAAAGGAAAGAGAACTGACCCACACAATTACAGGCCAATATCGTTTACATCAGTTTCATGTAGAATTTGGAGCATATTCTCAGTTCGAATATAGTAAATTTCCTTGAAACGGAAAAGCTTCTTTCCATGAATCAGCACAGGTTTAGGAAACATCGTTCATGTGAAACTCAGCTTGCCCTTTTCTCGCATGACATCTTGCGAGCCATGGACGAAGGGCATCAGACGGATTGTGTTTTTCTCGACTTCAAAAAGGCATTCGACGCAGACTGCTAACGAAGATATGAGCTTATGGAATAGGTTCTCAGATTTCTGACTGGCTGGAAGACTTCCTAAGTAATAGAACGCAGTACGTTGTTCTCGACGGCGAGTGTTCATCAGAGACTGGTGTATCATAAGGCATGCCCCAGGGGAGTGTGATAGGACCGCTATTATTTTCTGTCTATATAAATGATCTGATGGACAGAGTAAGTTGTAATATTTGGCTGTTTGCTGATGATGCTGTGATGTATGGGAGGGTGTCGTTTGTAACTGACTGTAATAGCATACAGGATGACTTAGACAAAATTTCTAGTTGGTGCGAAGATTGGCAGCTAGCTCTCAATGTGGAAAAATGTAAGGTGATGCGCATGAGTAGAAAAAACAATCCCATAATGTTCGAATACAGCATTAGTAGTGAGCTTCTTGATGCTGTAGTGTCATTCAAATATCTAGGCGTAACATTGCAGAGCGATATGAAATGGAACGAGCATGTAAGGACAGTTGTGAGTAAGGCGGACAGCCGACTTCGGTTTATTGGGAGAATTTTGGGAAGATGTACTTCTCCTGTAAAGGAGACCGCGCATAAAACGCTTGTACGACCACGTCTTGAGTATTGCTCAGTAAGTCTGCCTACGTGTGTTTGCGTTTGTGTGTTTGTGTGGGTGTATTTGTTTACCTCCCTTTGTATCCCCTAAGGCAAGTCTTTCCTCTCCCGGGATTGGAATGGCTCCTTCCCCACTCCCTTAAAACCCTTATAATTTCCTTTTCCCTCTCCTTCTCTTCTGCTTGAAGTAGCAACTGGGTTACAAAAGCTGCGTTTGTGTGTGTGTGTGTGTGTGTGTGTGTGTGTGTGTGTGTGCACGTTATAGAGGAAAAACTCCTAGCAGGAAAAATATATGTATAAAATAGATGAAGTTTACTTACCAGGCGAAGGAGCACAGGTAGTGACAGCACGTAAACCAGACACACACACACACACACACACACACACACACACACACACACACACACACACACACACTAGCTTTTGCCACCCAGTTCCAGTTGCTTCTTCAGGCAGAAGGAAAGGAGAGGAAAAAGGAAATGATGAGGATTTTAAGGGAGTGGGTAAGGAGTCATTCCAATCCCGGGAGAGGTAAGAGTTACCTTGGTGGAAAAAAAGGAGGGTAAACAAATACACACACACCTGCACATATATACAAACGCAAACACACCTAGGCAGACACTGTAGAAAGCAAAGAAGTTGGACGGAGATACCACTTAAGGCAGAGGCTCTGTCAGAGAACTCCGGCAAAGATGCTAAAGATGGTGGGCAGGAATTTGAATTTAGCGGAGGTTGAGACCAGATGGGCAACAGGAAGAGAGAATATGTAGATGGGCAAGTTCCCACCTCCCTGCCCCAAAATGAGATCCACCCTCCATGACATCCTTCCCACTCCACCAAGAGTGACTTTCTGGCGCCCACCTCCCCTAACCCCCTATTCCATCCGCATGAAATCCCCAAACCACCTTCCCTACCTTCTGGCTCCTACCCTTGTAACCACCCCATTGTAAAACCTGCCATATGCACCCTTCCACCACCACTTACTCCAGTCCCGTAACCCAGAAGGTGTACACAATCAAGGGCAGAGCCACCTGCGATAGTACCCACGTGATTTACTAACTGACGTGCCTGCACTGTGAAGCATTCTATGTGGGAATGACCAGCAACAAACTGTCCATTTGCATGAATGGTCTCAGGCAGTGTTTGTTGGTAATGAGGATCACCCTGTGGCTAAACATGCCTTGGTGCACGACCAGCACATCTTGGCGCAGTGTTACACCGTCCGGGTTATCTGGATACTTCCCACCGACACCAGTCTTTCAGAACTCCGGAGATGGGAACTTGCCCTTCAGCATAATCTCTCTTCCCGTTGCCCACCTGGTCTCAACCTCCGCTAACTTCAAATTCTTGCCTACCATCTTTGCTTCGATTCTCTGGACAGAGCCTCTACCTCAAGTGTTATCTCTGTCCAACTTCTTTGCTTTCACAGTATATCTGCCTAGGTATATGTGTGTGTGTATTTGTTTACCCTCCTTTTTCCCCCAAGGTAAGTCTTTCCTTTCCCTTAAAACCCTCATCATTTCCTTTTCCCTCTCCTTTCCTTCTGCCTGAAGAAGCAGCTAGGCTTCAAAAGCTAGTGTTTGTGTGTGTGTGTGTGTGTGTGTGTGTGTGTGTGCGCGCGCGTATGTGTGTGTTTTATTTATTTGTGTTACTATTACTACCGGTGCTCCTTCGCCTGGTAAGTAATCTTCATCTACTTTTTATATATATTTTTCCTGCTAGGAATTTTTCCTCATATATATATCCTCTTTGCCATGGTTCAGTACTAATATACAGTATCTCTGACTTCTACAATCCTAAAACACCATTTTCTCCTAGGTTGTAAATTACCTTCCCACTCCTTTCACATTACTTTTTACTTCCCTTCTCTCTTACCTGAAGAAGTAACCCAGTTCCGAAAACTTGTTTTCTTTTTGTGTGACTTTCAGCAGTGCAGTAAAAAGGTAAGTACTGGCCATCTAATCTACCTCTTTTAAAAAATATTTTAGGGTGGTAAACAGCTAAGTTGTCAGTACCCTTTGGCACAATGAAACGGACAGCTAAAATATTTTAAGTTATTAGGTGAGGTAATTTTTCCAAAGTAGAAAACACACATTCACATCATCACAACAGACACTCAAATGTCCACAGTCCCTAAACCCTGAACGGTATTTGCCCAAAAGCTTAAAATATATTAGATATTGTTTTCAATTTCTCTATCTGCGACTGAGTACCTTCTCTAAGTGACCAGAATCAATCTATCCTTTCAATATTGTTGTTAAAAAATTCTAGTAGCAGTCAGTGGTCATTTGATCAACAATAAAACACTGTAAAACTGCTACATAATGCAGAACTCCAAGCACTGTTTTCCTTTTAAAGTGATTATTACTCTTACATTTGTTTAGGTTTCATAATATATTTTATGAAGAAGTTCCCACTTGCTGTACAGTCAGTGTACGTTTAATTGTGTGGCTGCTCTTGCTAGGCAACAGGACTGCCAATGACCGGGCCTCCAGTACCCCCATCGCCTACGCCGCAGCTGCCGCCTCCACAGCTGCCGCCTCCGCTGTTGCCGCCGCATCGTCTGCACCTCCTGCTGCGTCTGTCTCTTCCATGTATGGTATTCAACTCTGATCCAATAGTTCACATAATTCAAATTGCTAAATTCAGTTTCTCAAGGTGTGTTCTTAGAATGTCTTAGGTGACTTATCACCATGTTCTGCCCAGATCCTCCCTTGCCTATACAGTTTGTACTTCAAGAATATGATGCTCAGTTAGGCAAAGAGTAATATATTAGTACCAGCTAAGAATGGTATGATTGTTATGTGTGAATACCTCTTTAACTACTAACTGAAAGTATTGCTGAATATAATGTTTGCCAATATTATTGTATTGAGGTGCACCTGCGGGGGCTACCAGTAGAGGCAAGTACCCTTACTAAGAATTTGTTTATGAATATGAAAAAGGTCCTCAATTTCTATGGCCTGAAATACCTAGAAAATTATCAAAGAAAGAGCTGAAAAATATAAGTAAGTTTATATAAAAATGATATAAAACATACAACAATGTCCTCCAAATTTTTAAACAACATGCACTGAAAAAAAGTTTTGTCCCTACTGATATTAAAACCCGCAGGCGTTCCTGACTGTATCTGATTGTTGATAATAAATTTTTAAGGTGATCAGTGTTAGAGTTAACAGGAAATTCACATAATTATAGTCTTAAAAATGGAAAAAAATACAGCTTCATTAATTAAGTGAATACCATTCAACATGATTTCAGTATGTGGCCAACACTTTGTCCTCTGTTTTAAACTTATTAAACTATCATTAAATGTCTGATGCTCTTTTAGAGGATGTTCTTCAGTTTCTTTCAGTCACACTCTCTTTATTTCAAATAATTTCCTTCATCCAAATATTGTCTTCAAGTAACTGATGACAAATTATTTGTAGATGGAAAATAATATTTCTGTTATCAACTACACCATCAAATTTGATCAATGAAGTAATTTAAAAGGGTTTAAAAGACAAAAATTTACCTTAATTTTGTATTTCACTACAGGAACTACTCTAAGTTGGTAAAAACTGCAACTGTGAATTTTACAGTTGTTGGAACAACATATTCTTAACTTAAAATGCAATATACCAGTTGTGCTCTTTCTTCAGCTGCACTGCAGTATTTTGATGTGCTTTACATGAAAGGGGATCAGAGTGGCTTTTCAATGTTGTTTGCAAAAATGTAATCTGTTTTCTTCTATCACACACATAGTTCCTAAAGTATCCTATTTTTAAATTTTCCACATAATATATACTGCAATTGACCATAAAGTGATTCAACATGATCCGAGTTGCTTGGAAGTGCTAAAAAGTATAACTTACATTTGAGTACAATTTTCTGTATTGACATCATCAGGATATTTAAAATCAGACTAACAATAGTGACTTCATCAAGAAGACTATGTGTAAATGGCCCTGATGGGTATTGTTAGATTGATCATTTCCTGATTCTCAAAAGCAGGAGAGAGAACTTAATCCCATTTGTCAAGAAAATACAACTATCTTATTTCACAATAACATTTTGCATCACATACTGTCATACATGTATGGTAGGTTTGAGTAAATGAGCACAAGGCAATCAAAGCAGTAATCTTTAACATTTGGGATTCAAATGGTATGTTAGAGAAGAAAATAAAGTAAAATAAAATCCTGTAGATGATTACTACTATTTATGGTGAAAGTTGGCAAATATAGTAAGAAGAGCATGAAAGGAATTGTTTACCAAAACATAAAATCAGCCAAACATCTATATCATACAGACCTAACACTCCTGTGCTTAACCACCCACTACTTTAGAATCTTCAAACTATCAAGTGAAACTACCAATCATGATTCTGATTCCACATTCACAGCCAGGGCAGTTTACTCAAGAAATAAATGATTAGTAAGAGATATAGGTCTCTCAAAAGATGTAGCACAAGTTTTGGGGTCTCAATTAAAGGAGAAGCATTTCATAATGTCAGGAACACACTACTTTTGTTTTTGATCAAGAAAACTAGAATTTCATACAGAAGGCACTCTTGTTTATTGTAAGAACATTGAAAAGTTTCCTTGTTTCCTATCCATGAATTGCATTGGATAATAAGAGAATGGCGTACCAGAACAACTATGAACCCTGCTGAGGAAAATGTGATGAGACAATCTCAAATGACTGATATAAAATCATCCTTTTTAATAGTAAACTGGGAATCATGAAACATCAACAAAGTATTGCCTGAAGATAGTGTTAATATAATTATATAAGTTCCAAATTTGCTATTCTGACTGAGGCCAAGCTTAAAGAAGAAATATTTATGGGCCTAAACATGGTATATACCTAAAGAAAGATGGAGTATTTGAGAATGTACAGTACTAACACAAGAAGAATGACTGGCTTCTGTAAGATTTACAAGTGTGGTTTCAATTTCTTAGGGAATAGGAAACACCCAGAATTCAAAGCTATTGTGAAAATATGCTGACAGCTCTGAAAAATTTTGGGTCTAATAGCAGCCTTGAAATCCATTTTCTACATATCCATTGTGACTCCATTGACACTCTCAGAGGTTTTTGTGAAGAAAATGGAGAAAGGTCTCACCGAGAACAGTTACACTTCATGTACACACAACCATCATCTCCAGCTACTGCAATCCACGTGAGGTGTACCTGTATGAATCAGAGCAAGTGTCTTCTTTCTGATGAAGGCTGTGGCCAAAAGTTAAGTTGAGTATATATGAGTGTCCTTTTATGTGTGCTGTCACAATTCATCAAATGTCTTTGTGGTGACTTGCGAATTATCCTCCTCATATTGTTGAATTTCAATGTGGATTTTCTGTTGTTAGACATCATCTTGTATCATTCAACAATAACTCCTACTCTTATACAATAGCATCAGCAGCAAAAAGAGCTGCAGATTACTACTCACTCTGTCCGTCAGATCATTTATGTATGCAGAAAATGATAGCAGTCTTACCACACTTCCCTTGCAAGGAAGGAAGATCAAGGTTTAACATCCCATTGACAGTATCACCATTAGAGACAAATCAGAAGCTTGGATTATTTTTAAAGTGAATGGGAAAGGAAATTGACCATACTCTATGACAGGAGCTATCCTGGCATTTGCCTGGAGTGATTTAGGAAAATCAAAGAAAACCTAAATGAAGATGACCAGAGGCAGAGTTCAACTGCCATCTTTCTGAATGTAAGATCACTTTGCTAACTACAGCATCACCTCACTCATTCAGACTTCCCTGAGACACTCCTGCGATACCCTTGTTGTTGACAAACACTCGCCGTTCAGGTTCGTGTACTGGGTTCTGTTACTTAAGAAGTGTTCGAGCCATTGA
Source organism: Locusta migratoria (assembly GCA_026315105.1). NCBI lineage: Eukaryota > Metazoa > Arthropoda > Insecta > Orthoptera > Acrididae > Locusta > Locusta migratoria. Next base: position 471,990,527 of record CM048748.1, on the reverse strand, counting down.
CATACCTGCAAATCTATTCTGAAATATCAGGAAACTAGCACTCAGAAATAATTATGATGAACTCTAATGTTCGTATAAAATATGAGAAAGGACTGATATGTAAACATAGAAATGTAACAAAAAACAGAATTCACACCATTTTTTTTAGCATGCCTCTCTTTTTCCAGCAGACTCACACACACACACACACACACACACACACACAACACACACATATACAACGAGAAAGAAAATTTACACTCCTATGACAACCAGTGGTGTAATGGGAGATTTCTCATGCTGCAGCCACCACTGACATGAAAAGTGTTGGGGGGGAGGGAGGTGGTTAGGGAGCAGATACCAAATTGTTTACAAGACAAACAAGATTTTCAATCATTATTAATTAATTATTTTAACTAGATTGTTATATGTAAGTACAGTCTGAACCCGTATTCCCATTTATTCCAAGAACAGAATGGTATTTCACAGAAGTGTAAGTAGGCAGTAACTAATCTTAATATTTTCTGCATATTTTACAGTAGTGACTACATTCTGTTCTTACTTTTATCACATTCTTATGCAAAAAGTGCGAAGTTGCACCATAGTCAGAAATCCACATTAAACTATAGGTGCCCTTACAACTAACTAGGTCAGTCTATTCAAAGGTTTGATAATGGTAACAACATACCATCTCCAACAGGATAATTCCTAGCAAAATAGTATGCTGTTCAAATAAATCTTCAGATTGATGATTACTCTACTTCATCTTTTATTATGAGTAAATTCCATATATTTTTCTGCTTCATTGGGACACTTCAGGATCACCTGCGGTTTCCTTTGCACATCATCTTTCTTCCCAACACCTCTTCATTCTCTCTCTACTTCTGATTCTTTTTTTTTTTTTTTTCTAATAAAAAAAACTTTGAGTTTGGTGTCCAGCGACCTGTGACCACCCACCAACCCTTTATACTTCTACATGTCCTGCACTACTGCCTGCAGATTCCTTTCTTTTATTCCTACAGCCTTCCTATCATCATCACTGACTTTCTTCAGCCAGTTGTTTCCTGTATGAAGTTGCAATTCATATCTTATTAATCAACATCTCATCATCCATACTCATTATATGCTCAACAAATTGTAACCTCCTCTTCTGTAACTCACTCAATATAGGTTCAATACTTTCATACATTACCTGTAGTTTTCTGTTTTTTGGTGCCCCATATGTCTCTTAAAATTTTCTGTTCCTTTTCTCCAACTGTACGGAAGAGTCATCATTTCTGATACATAGAGTGCATCATTTCTTAATAAGCTGTGTCACAATTTGGCATTCTGTGACAGATTTTTCCTGCCATATGTTGTTTTAACTGCATCCCGAAGCTTCTGTGAAATCTGTGTCCTGTCTACTGTTGCTATATATTCCACCAGTTATATTCTCCCCCAAATAACAAAAACTGTTGACTTTCTCAACCACTTGGCCATCTATCTTCCAGTCAGATCTAGTATTCAATGTCTTAAGTCTATTTTGGCTAGATTTTTAGTGCTTTCTTTGCCTCTTCATCTATTTCATTTAACAGTGTCATGTCATCTGCAAATAACAGGCAGTCCACTATTGAATTATGTTTGACCTTATACCACATTTGTACACCTTTGGTCTTCATGTTATTTGTTATACAGCTGTCAATTCAACTAAATACCTAGGAATAACAATAGAAACAACTTAAACTGGACATAACACGTAGAAAATATTGTAGAGAAGGCCAACCAAACACTACGTTTCATTGTCAGAACACTTAGAAGATGCAACAGTTCTACTAAAGAAACTGCCTATACTACGCTTGTGTATTCTATTTTGGAGTATTACTGCACACTGTGGGATCCACACCAAGTGGGACTGACTGACAATTTAGAGAAAGTTCAGAGAAGGGCAGCTCATTTTGTATTATTGTGATACAGAGAAAAAAGTGTCACAGAAATGATGCAAGAGTCGAGGTGCATTATTTGATGCAGCGAGAGTGAAATTTCTTTCACCAACCTTCTCTTCCTAATTTGAACATATATTGTTAGCACCCACTTACACAGGGAGACAGGATCAGCATAATAAAATAAATCAGATTGAAAACAGAAATGTTTATGTGTTCCTTTTCCCAGCTATTAGACAATGGATCTGTAAAGAAATAACATAAAAGTGGTTCGATGAACCCTCTGCCATGCACTTCAATGTGACTTGCGGAGTAACCATGTAGATGTCGATATCTCCAGTGCCTTACTACTTTGTCCAAGACCAAGTTAAATAAAATTGGTGGGAGTCCATCGCCTTGCCGGACTCCTGCTTTTATTTCGAAGCTGCCTGATCCTGGCAGTAGTGTCACTTAACATTTCTGTTTTCATTGAATGTGTTATAGCATCCAGTCCTCTAACCTCCAATACATTAAGGAGAGAGTCTTCTGACAACTGAATCATGCCTTTTGGAAGCCCACAAATGTCTATTGTCTTTTCATTTCCTGTGTCTGTGCTCTATTATACTTTTTATTCCAAATAACTGTTCTGCACAGTTCCTTCCTTTTCTAAAGCCACATTGGTATTCTCCAATTGTTAGCCCCAGTTGTTCTTCAACTCTGTTCAGTAAGATTCTCAATAAAATCTTGTACCCTATGTTTAAGAGAGAGATGCCCCTGTAGTTATCCAGTGCTTTCGTGTCCCCTTTCTTGTAAAGTGTTGTTATAATTTTTTCTTTCCAGTCTATGGCTATTATTTTTATTTCAGGTAGTTGTGACATATTTGTAGAAACCATTTTCACATTTATGCTGAGCTACAATATAAACTAAGTTGAAAGAAGCATTTTGTATAGTAGGCATGGCTTCTTAGCGATGTATGAGGTATGTTCACAAAGTAAGTTCTGTTTGGTTATACAAAACAAATGTGTACAGATACAGAAAAAAAATATTTATTGTACAAAAATCTACAGCTGGTAAACTGCTTTTTTACTTAGCTTCTAAAATTTTGTAGGCACTAGTCATAGCATGGCACAAGTTTTTGTATGCCTTCTTCATAGAAGGTTGCCACTTGTGTATTCAACCATGTGATAACATGTTATTTCAGCTCGTCGTCATTGTTGAAGTGTTGACCACCAAGAACAGATTTTAAGTGTAAGAAGAGATGAAAGTCACTTTCATTAGTACTTGTTCCATAGATCATGATGTGGAACGTGTCAGGTTAATGAAAGGTGTCTTTACAAATTATTACTTTGTACTAAATATGACATGAAACAATATTTTTTATTTTATTTATATATTTATTTATTGTTTCAGTTTTACTAATTTATATCTAAAACTTCATTTATAAGTGTAGAAAGAGTTGCCATTCAGAAATTCTTTTAATTTATTTTTAAATGCTTGTTGGCTACCTGTCAGGAGACCAAAACTTTTGTGGCAGCATAATTCTAGGAGCAAGGTTCGGGCTGTATGGAGGATGATCAAACATGTCCCAGTAAAATTCCCATAAGAGTTGTTTGGTTACATTTGCTGTGTGAGTTCGAGCATTATCGTGGACAAAAAAAGAAAATGTTTGACAGTAATCATCTGCACTTGTTCTGTATTATGTGCACAAGTGCACAATTTCTTAATAGTCTTGCAGTAACCATTTGTTTTGGTAGTTTACCCCCCCCCCCCCCCACCATCTATCTCTCTCTCTCTCTCTCTTTTGTGGTTTAAGGGCAACAACTGCTCAGGTAATCAGCACCCGACCACAAACACAGATGTGCTAAAAAAAATAAAAGAGTTAAGACAACAGCCAATGAGGATGATACCAGCATATCGCTAAAAACATAGGGTAAAATACATCAAGAGGAGGAATTAAATGTCCTTTGTTAAATTAATAATATAGTAATTACAGTCTACAACTCACTGCAAAGACGTAGCGACAAGCTGCGACAGGCACATACAACACTTTCAGCTATCAGCCTTGGCCTTCTTCAGAAAATAGAACACTCACGCAATCACACAGGTACACAACACAGTCATACAACCATCACCTCTGGCTGCCACACTTCATATCTTTGTTAAATTAGTCATCTGTATAATACACAAGACCCCAGCAGCTGCTTGTGCGTCGTCAGCTAAAATTTCCTCTAGAATGTTTGGCAGATTAAGGGCAACACAGACATAATTAAAATTAGAACAGGACATTAAAACATGGCACACGGTCCACAGGTGACGACAGGAACGCAATGGTGCGGGGTCGCCTGTCAGCAAGTGGCGGTGGCTGAACCGGAAATGTCCGATCCGCAACAGGGCCAAGCTTACTTCCTCTTGTCGAGAGGGGCATGAGGAGGTCTTCCAAGTTTTTGGCATTGGTTTAATGGTTCTAAGCTTATTGGCATGAGGCGAGGACCAAAAGCTATGCCATGACGATAAAATGTATCAGCTAATAGTGGCTTGAATATCATTGGATAGGACCCAGAGGATAGCTGCATGAGATACGACAGTTGCAACCTTAGTCGCAGCATCAACAGCCGCATTCCCAGGCACACCTACATGGCCAGGTACTCACAGGAAGCGGTTCTGTGAACCATCGTCTGCTAACAACTGAAGGGAGCATTGGATTCGGTGTACAACAGTGTGGAATGTATATGGGTTTCTAAGACTCTGAATGGCACTGAGAGAGCTGGAGCAGATGACATAGGAAGAGCGGTGGTGGTGGTGGTGGTGGTGGTGGTGGTGGTGGTGGTGGCGGCGGCGGATATTCATAACATCCTGATAGAGAGCAAACCAAAACGCTTAGCTGTGAAAGTCGAATGCTGGTTAGGAAACCTGTATTGAAACCTGTCATGCCCAACGACAAAGGCAGATCTGAACCCATCAGTGTTCTTGGAGCCATCTATATAGATAATATTGGCAGTATCAAGCCACGAACGAAATTCGACTAACCTCGAGTGATATACGAAATCCGGAGTACTCTCCTTTGGGAGCAAGCTGAGTTCATAACGAACGTGAACCTGAGACTGAAGCTACGGTGGCATTGTGCTCTCACGCATTCAAGGGGTGGTACGGAGGGTAAAATCAAGTTGCTGGAGCAGGCAATGAAATCAAACTCCGAGAGGGAGCAAAGCAGTTGCAGACAACCCACACTGGCAATCATGGGAGTCACTGAAGAATGATGGGTAAGGTGGGTAGTTGGGAATCGACAGCAGACGGCATGCGTACCAACATAGTATTTCACAATGATAGTTCAATGGTAATTCAGCAGCTTTGACATAAAGACAGGTCTGGTGTAAAATGCTCCAGTCACCAGGCATAGCCCCCGATGGTGGATTGAGCTTAGATGGCGTAAAATTGACAGCCATGCAGAAGAGTAGACAAAGCTTCCATAATCCAGTTTTGAGTGGACAGTGAACCGGTAGAGGTGAAGAAAGGTTCAATCCACTCCCCGTGACATACCGCTAAGAACATGGAGGACATTATGGGAACAAGTACATTGGCCAGCCAGATAGGACACATGGGGATACCAGCAAAATTTACTATCCAATATTAGCCCTAAAAATTTCGTCAGCTCCACGAATGGCAAAGTAATGGGGCTGAGATGTAGAGATGGTGGAAGAAACTCTTTGTATCTCCAGAAATTGATGCATATTGTTTTCTCACTGTAGGAACGGAAGCCATTGGTGACACTCCAAGAATAAAGATGGTGAAGACAACACTGAAGACAGCACTCCAGGAGACATGTTCTCTGGGCACTGCAATAGATCACAATGTCGTCGACAAAGAGGGAGCTGGAGACGTCAGCTGGAAGGCAATTCATAATTGGGTTGATTGCTATGGCGAAAAGTGCCACACTCAACTCAAAACCTTGTGGCACTGCATTTTCCGGGCGAATGGTGCCTGACAAAACAGAGCCAACTCGTGCCCTAAACCTTCGATCGATTAAAAATACTTGAATAGAAAAGGAGAGGCGGCCGCAAAAACCTCATGTAAGGAGTGTTCGAAGAATGCCCGCCACCATCTGGTGCTCTTGCAAAAAGTTATTCATAATAAAGGTCGACAAGCTAATGAGGTGGTCAACAGCAGAATGCTGCCTATGAAATCCAAATTGGACTTTGGTGAGGAGATGGAGAGATTCGAGTAGCCATTACTGCCAAGCATTAACCATGTCTTCCTTTACCTTACAAACACAGCTGGTGAGAGAAATGAGGCGATAACTGGAAGGAAGATGTTTGTCCTTCCCTGGTTTTGGTATGGGAACAATAATTCCCAGCATATAGAAACCCAACCCTCAGTCCGCATTCGATTAGAGGTGTGGAGAAGAAAACATTTACCCACAGGAGACAGGTTCTTCAGCATCTGAATATGAATGGCATCAGATGCCAGAGAGAAGACCGGGACAGGGCAAGAGCATGTTCGAGCTTCTGTATGGTGAAGGTGACATTAGTGCAACAACTTTTTTTGCTTTCCTTGATGACACAACAGCATTGCACTTGTAGGAATTTGTAATTGATACAGTTCGCCATCGTTGGGTGATGTAAGTTGCGCAGAACATGTCGCCGGGCTCAAATAGCGTCGCTACATTCTGCAGTCCACCAAGGGAATGGAACTCAATGTGGAGAAGAGGAAATATGTGGTATGGAATATTCGGCAGTGGTGAGAATAACTTTTGTGAGGTATTCAACCTGACTGTCGCAGATGGGGAAATTCGGATCTTGGAAAACTGCCATGGAGGAAAAAAGTCCCCAGTCATCTTTTGAGATGTTCCAGCTAGTGGAACACAGAGATGGGGTATGATTAAGAAGATGGATTATACAGGGGAAATGGTTGCTCGAGTACATATCAGAAAGAGTATAACACTCAAACCGACAGGCAAGTTGAGCAATACATATCGCGACGTCCAAGTGTGTTGCAACTGAAAGAAAGGGTGGTGCACCTGTGTTTAAGCAGACAAGATTAAGATGGTTGAAAAGGTCTGCTAAAAGGGAGAAATGAAGACACAATCAACAAAAACGTGATAGGAAGCTGAGCAATGAGTTGCAGCACATCTGCTGTAGTCAAGACAGATGATGATGGGGTACAGATATTACAAAGTGAAAAGGAAAAGGTGGGGAGACTGATGCAGACGGAAACTGCCTATAGGTGAGTGTGCTATGAGATAGGATGATAATAGATGTCTTCTCGAACAAGCAACATGACCCTTCCATGAGCTGAAATACCTTCCACAAGGGGCAGGTCAAAGCGCACTGAAGTCTATTGTAGGAAATCTATGTCGTCATGTGTGTGTAATTTCATTTCTTGGAGACCGTCTATGAATGGGTGGTGCAATCTAAGGAGTAGTTTTAATTCCTCTCTGTTGGAATGAATTCCTCGAATATTGCATTAAAGGAAAGCCATGAAGGAAGTGAGAGTAAAAAAAGAAGGAAAGAGCTAGAGGAGATCACCTCGACAGCCGCTGAGGGCCAGACTTCAAGGGAGCACTGCTATCTCAATCAACAGGCAGAGAGTCATGTTCCACTGGTTCATCTGGAGTTTCTGCCGCCTTCCTGGGTTTATCGGCACAGGCAGCTTCCTCTGCCAGTGAAGGGCCGGCTGTTCGGCTAGCAGTAGTTTGCCCCAGTGAGACAGAGGAAGCCCGGAGGTTGCTATTGCTGAGTGGTGTGACAGATGAGTTGCACTGTGATGGGGAAGGAGAGGAACTCTTTCTATTGTGTGCCTTTTTAGAAGAATGACTGTGATAAGTGTGTGCGGGTGACGGTTGTGGAGGCTCAGATTGTAAGAAGTCTCCAAAGACAGGCTCTTTTTTGGAATTACAGGCATCTAGTTTTGCTGCTCGTGATTTGTGAAAAGCTTCTGATGACTGTGTTTTTTGGTGAGAAGAAGAGAGGAGGGGGGGGGGTTGAATGGGCAATCTTGGAGCTGGCTGATCTTACAACTGTGAAAAGTCACACTTCTGAGTGCCTACCTCCTTAGTAGGTCGAGGAGAGGCACTGTGTTTACCTGCTGGGAGCACAGAGGGCTTCCTGCTGGTTACTGTATTCCAAGCAGCAGAAGTTGACACTTTTTCCTTCACCCTGATTTCTTGGATGACCCACTTGTCTTTGTCCTTGGAAGAAGCAGCATGGTCACCCATGCAATTGAGGGGATGGAGGTGGACAGTCACCATCATGAGCATCTCTGCAACAGGTGATGCATTTGGCTGCACTGCGACAAGACTGACAGGTATGATTAAACCTCTGACATTGTAACAATGCCTGGGATTTGCTACATACGGGCAAACTGATATTATTCCATATCCCACTTTTACCTTGGAAGGAAGATCCACTCTGTCAAATGTCAAAAATTTGGTTCATGATGGTACGAATTCTTTATCAACCTTTTTCATTACTCTATGAACGGCTTTGATGCCCTGATCAGTCAAATACACTCTGATTTCTTCATCCGATAACCCATCGAAGCATTGAGTGTAGACTACCCCTTGTGACGTGTTGAGGGTGCAATGGGCCTCCACTTTGACAGGGAAGGTGCACAGGAGCATGGCTCAAATCAGTTTCTGAGCCTAGAAGACACTGTCTGTTTGCAGCAACAAGGTTCCATTTCATTGGCAAGAACAGGTTTTCAAAGGAGATGCAATGGTATCGACACCCCTCTGAAAGATAAAAGGATTTACTGTTGAGAAATCATGATGATTAGTTTGAAAACTTAGGAACATTTGGTAATGTTTTCTTTGACAGAGGTTCATCTAACTTTCATTTCTGGGTCAAAGTCAAAGTAGGAGAGAGAGATAATTGCAGAAATGACCATGATTACCAGCGTCTCCAATGACGCGCTCCTTTCTAATGGAGGCTAACCCGCATTAGATGATTGTTCACACCTCCTGAGAAACAGACAGAAGGGCCAACTGGCATAGTCCGAAGGTATCGGCTCAGGCAATCACCCCTTCCTGGGCCTGGCCTTTACCACGGTGTATGTATTTTCCCTATTTGTCTACCCATGGCAGGTAATTTCACATTACCCCCGTCACCTGCTACACATGAGAATGTGTGGGTTTGTCTTCAGACATGCACAGGAAGAATAGTGAAGGCAGCTGAGGACAAAATAGGTTGAAAAGCAAGCCCTACAAAATGTCCTTGGACATCACAGGAAATATTAAATTTAATCGATGAAAGGAGAAAATATAAAAATTCAGTAAATGAAACATGCAAAATGGAGTACAGATGACTAAGAAACTTGATTGACAGGAAGTGCAAAATCGCTAAGCAGGAGTGGCTAGAAGTCAAATGCAAGACAGAAGAACAATGTATAAATAGGGGGAAAATAGATACCACCTACAGGAAAATCGGAACAAGGCCCCTGGAGTAGCCGAGATTCCCTCAGAGCTACTGAAGTCTCTGGGAGAGCCAACCATGATAAAACTGTTTCACGTGGTGCATAAGATGTATTAAACAAGGAAAATATCCTCAGATCTTAAGAAAAATGTAATAATCCTCATTCCAAAGAGAGCAAGCGTAGACAGATGTGAAAACTACAGAATCATCAGTTTAGTAAGTCATGGTTGCAAAATTTTAACACAAATGATATACAGAAGGATGTAAAAGCTGATAGAACCCAACCTCGGGGATGATCAGTTTGGATTCAGGAGAAATGTAAGAACAAGGGAGGAAATCCTCACTTTACAGATTATCTTAGACGATAGATTAAGGAAAAAGCTTTTGACAATGGTGATTGGAGTAGACTCTTTCAAATTCTGAAATCAGCAGGAGTAAAATATAGGGAATGGAGTGTTATTTACAAATTCTGAAACCAACAGGAGTAAAATATATGGTTATTTACAACTTGTACAAAAACCAGACAGTAATCAGTGTTGAAGGGCATGAAAGGGATGCAGAGATTGCTAAGGGAATAAGACAGGGTTGTAGCCTTCCTCCAATGTTATTCAATTTGTACATTGATCAAGCTATGAAGGAAAGCATGGATAAGGAATTGAAGTTCAGGCTGAAGAAATATAAACACAGCCTTTTGATGATGACATTGTGATTTTTTCAGGGACAGCAAAGGACCTGGAAGAATGGGATGGACAGTGTGTTGAAAGATGCATACAAGATGAACATAAACAAGAGCAAAACAAAGTTAATGGAGTGCAGTCTAAGAAAATCAGATGATTCTGAAGGAATTAGATTAGGTAAACCCATAAAGGTGGTAGATCACTCTTGTTACTTGAGCAGTAAAATAACACATGATGATCACAGTATAGGGGATATAAGATGCAGAATGGCAATGGGAAAGAAAAGTGTTTTTGAAAAAGGGAAATTTGTTAATATGGAATATTAATTTAAGTGTAAGGAAGTTAATTCTGAAGGCATTTGTGTGGAGTGTTGCCTTGTATGGGAGTGAAGCATACAAGATAAACAGTGCAGACAGGAAAAGGATAGAGGCCTTTGAAATGTGGTGCTACAGAAGAATGCTGAAGATTGGGTGGGTGAATCACATAACTAATGAAGAGGTTACCAAACAGAATTGGGGAGAAAAGGAATTTCTGGCACACCTTGACCAAAAGAAGGGATTGATTGGTAGGACACATTCTTAGACATCTAGGAATTGTGAATTTGGCAGTGGGGCGAAGTGGAGGGCAGAAGGAGACCAAGAGATGGTGCTGTTCTTACGAGGAGCTGAAGAGGCTTGCTCCAGATAGAGTAGGGTGGAGAGCTGCATCAAACCGTGTCCAGACTGAAGACCATACCAACACAACAACCCGAATAAAATGTGTTACCATATTTGTTTGATACCTCATCTGATCCCCTAATTGTTTTGAGCAGTGTAGGAAAAACCCCATGATGACACAGAGGTGCAAAACATATTTGGGTGATAAGTAAATAAGTGTTTTTCATATCGAGCAGACCTCATACCCAGAATTGTTAACTGTAAACATGGAAATCATACATACTGCACGTCCAAAATGATGAATATGACTCCAGAATTGAGAACGTTAATGATAAACAAGTGTTTATAGTAGGTGCTGTGTAACAGTTGATAGCATGCATGGCAGATGTAAATCCACAAGAAGTTCAGGAAAGAGGGAACTGTAATTTGGAAGAATGCTTACAAACGATCATAGTAGACACACACATTGATTTTGTTTATTACAAGAATATTAGAAAAAGAAAAACAGAAACATACTTTTGTCAATCAGATTACACATCTCCAGTCAGGTTTGTCAAAAGTACTTTCCCATTTAATAATGGAAAGTCCAGGTTAGAATTAACACTATAGTAATAGGCAATTAATGATGGAAATTCTCCACAGAGGTGATAAATTATACTTCAAAAGAGTTAAATTGGCTGGCCTCCAACCTTTGGGCTCTACTGCCGATAGTCACACAGGGAAAGAAAGAAAAATGATGAAAAAAAGGGGAAAACTAGCTTTCGGAACAGGGTTCTTTCATCAGATGGGAGAGAAGGGAAGAACTAAGGAATGGGAACAGAAGGGGAAGATAATTCACGACCTACGTCATGAGCATGATGTTTAAGGTTTGTGGAAGTCATAGGTACTGTATATTAGTACTGAGCCATGCCACAGAGGATAAATATAAACAGTGAGGGCAGTTCAAGTAGAAAAGACACACACACACACACACACACACACACAAAAGAGGAAGGTAAGGAAGGGATAGGGGTGACACATGAGTAATGGATGAGTTGAGGATGGAGGAGGTTAGCATAGATTTAGGCCAGGAGGGTGGTGGGAGGAGAGTATTTGTTGGAGGGCAACTTCCCATTCTGTAGCTTTAAGAGACCCACTTGGCACGTGCCAAGGTACCTGAAACTATGCTGGAGGGCATGCTCTATTACAGGATATTGGGTGTCTTCCAAGCAAACAGTCCGTCTGTGACCATACATCCACTCAGCCAATTTGTTGGGGTCATACCAACATAAAAGGCCGCAAAGTGGACACATGTCAGTTGTTGTCTCGCATGTGGCTCTGCCGTGAATAGGGTAGGTTTTTCATGTGGTGGGGCTGGAATATGTGGATGTAGGAGGATGCATTGGACAGGTTTTACAGTGGGATCAATTACAGGGGTAGGAACCATAAGGTAGGAAGGGTGGTTTTGAAATGTTGTAAGGTTGGATGAGGATGTTGCAGAGGTTGGGAGGATGGTAGAAGGCCAATGAGTGGGGTGTTTCAAGAGTGTTCACTCTACAGGTCCATCATCTAAGAAATGGTGTCTCTCTTCCCATCATCCACAATTACCCACCGTGACACCATTCTCGAAACCCCCCCCCCCCCCACTCATTGGCAACAAACCAAGCCTGGCTTACCTACTGAATCTTCCAATCCCAGCATACGCCCCACCCAGAACCTATCACAACCATCACCACAGGCAAACACCATTCAATACCAGTTCCAACTCAGTCCTTAACCTCTCATCAAAATCCCTCTCCATTCCAGAAATATCCATCTTGTCGAAAGGCTTAACCTTCTGCCCAAACCTAAATTCAATCACACTGCCCTGGTCAGGGATCTCCTCTCTTTCACCCATAACCTCAACTGGAAATACCACTGCACCACCCAGTCAGAACCCACAGCAACACTGTTGAACCCTGACTTGAACAATTCCGGCCTTCCTCACAAAGGGATCCTCCTGCTCTTCCCCAAAACCATCCCTTGTAGGCATTCCAGGAATTCCCCACATCCAGCATTGCCTCCCAATCCTTCCTGAGTAACATATCAACCATTCCTAACATCAACCCAGCTGAATCCAATGCCATCCAAGTGCTGAAAGCAGAGCACTTCATTGTAATTCTCCCAGCAGGCAAGGGTTTCACAACTGTGGTACTTGACCAAGGGGAGTAGGTGGCAGAAGGGCTGTGTGAACACTCTGACACCTCTAACTAAAAACCTGTTCCTCATGACCCCATTCCCTCAATCCAGGCTGAACTGCAGAAACTCCTTAAAAACCTGGGTCCCTCTCAAGGTCTCACCACTGCCTCCATAGAAGTTTTTCTCCACCTGAACATCATACCCTGACCTTCTACCTACACCCTAAAATCCATAAAGAGAACCATCCTGGCCGTTTTATCATAGCAGGTTTCAAAGCCCCAACAGAATGTGTCTCAGCTCTGGTAGGCCAACACCTCCAACCTATAACCTGCAGGCTCCCATCCTACATCAAAGACACAAACCACTTTCTGGAACGCCTCAAATCCATCCCTATGCCCCTCCCATCTGAGAGCTTCCTTGTCACCATAGATGTCACATCCCTCTACACCAACATACCCCACACCCATGGTCTATCAGCCCTGGAACACAATTTTTGTCAACATCCGCCTGAAAACATCCCAAAATGTATTCCTTGTCATCCTTGCTAATTTCATCCTCACCCATAATTACTTCACCTTGACCTTCAAACAAATTAGAGGGACAGCTATGACAACCGGGATGGCATCTTCCTATGCTAACCTCTTTATGGGCCACATGGAAGAGGCATTCCTTAAGTCACAAAATTTGAACCCCCTGGTTTGGTATAGATTCATAGATCTTTGTGGTCTGGACTCATGGTGAAGAATCCCTTCTGAACTTCCTCAAAGACATTAACTCCTTCTCCAACCTAAAATTCACCCTGTCCTTCTCCAAAACTCAAGTCATCTTCCTTGACGAGTCAAATATACACATCCAGACCCCAGACCACCCAGAAGCATCCCCTTAGTCACGCAGTACCATCCCATCCTGGAATGCCTCAACAAATTGCTTTTTCAGGGCTATGACTTACTCAAGTCATGCCCTGAAATGAGATCATCACTGCAAAGTGTTCTTTGCAAACCATCCAGAGTAGCCTTCCGCCATCCTCCCAACCTCCGCAACATCCTCGTCAAACCTGACAACATACCTATCCAATGCATTCTCCTACAACCACATACTCCACCAAGCACAGGAAAAACCTACCCTATTCAAGGCAGGGCCACATGTGAGACAACCCATCATATATCAACTGGCATGTGTTGATTGTGTGGGCTTTTATGTTGGTATGACCACCAGCAAATTGGCTGAGCGGATGAATGGTAACAAATGAACTGTTCGCCTCGGAGACACCCATTATCCTGTAGCAGAGCATGCCCTCCAGTATGATTCCAGGGACCTCGGCAAGTGTTAAACCAAACATGCCATTTGTATACTACCACCAAATACCAATCCCTCAGAGCTACAGAGATGGTAACTTGCCCTCCATAATACTCTCCTCCCACCACCCTCCTGGCCTAAATCTGCGATAACCTCTCCTCCTCCCCCTCCTCCATCCTCAACTCACTTATCCATTACTCATGTCTCACCCCCACTCCCCTTCCTTACCTTCCTCTCTTGTGTTTGTGTTTTTCCTCTATATCTTTTGCTGTTAATCAAAAACGTTTTAGACAACCCCCTCCTCCACCCCAATCATTTGGGTCACTAATCTTTATGTCTCTTTCCTGCTTGAATTATACTTTCTGCTTATATATACCTCTTTGGCATGGCTCAGTACTAACATGCAGTATCTCTCACTTCCACAATCCTTAAATATCATGTTTATGACTTAGGTCATGAATTACCTTCCCCTTCTGTTCCCATTCTTTTTTTCTTCCCTCCTCTCCCACCTGATGCAGGAACTCTTTTCCGAAAGCTTGTTCTTACCTTTTTTCGTCACTTTTTTCTTCCCCTGTGTGACTATCGGGAGTACAGCACAAAGGTAACTACTGGCCAGCCATCTCTTTTAAAGTACAATATAGTAATATGACAATTTACAAATCACCACAAAGACGTGACAACGAGTTGCAACAGGCATATAAAAAGGACAATGAACCACCCTGTGGCACAGCATGCAGTGGAGCATATGCTTGATTTCAATGACTGCTAAAAGTGTTCACAACCTGGACCACCTAGATCCTCCCATCCAACACCAGCTATCTGAACTGCACAGATGGAAGTTATACCTACGATAACTTCCCTTTTTTCCGCACCCAACAGTTCCCACCTCTCTCTCCTATTTTGAGTGGTGTGTGTGTGTGTGTGTGTGTGTGTGTGTGTGTGTGTGTGTGTGTGTGGAGTGGGTGGGGGGCATGTGTTTGTTTTAATTTACTCCACTCACCCGCCTACTAACTCCATCCCTAAGCCGCATCTCATTCCTCCCATCTAATACGCACAAATATATATTGTGGAAGGCTGTGCTGAATCCATCCCCACCACCATGACGTAACCTTCCTAAACCTCCGCACCTGGTTCCACACCGCAGAGCACGATGCGAAGTGCAGCAGACGGAGATGATGGTTGTGTGACTGTGTGATTGTTCCTATTTCTGAAGGAGGCCATGGCTGAAAGTGTTGTTTATGTGTGTCTTTTTTATGTGCCTGTCATAGTTTGCCATCACACCTTAGCGGTGAGTTGTTAACTGTCCTATCACTACATTGTACTTTCCCATTTCCTATGAATATCTGATATTAGGCTGCATTACACGATAGACCTTACAGATGTCTATTGTGATTGACAAAAGTACTCTACTATTTTTTACAAATATGACACGATTTTAAAGGATGTGGTTAGGCAGAAACTTAAAGAATATAGCTTTCGATACTCGCGTGTTCGATGCCTGGCTCAGCGATAATCGCACCTTAGATATTATTGATTGCAAGCATTCTGCCAAATTACTCCAAAAAGATTAAATGCGGTAAATTTTCTGGACTTTGCAGTAACATATTGCTCACCTCACTAGAGGACATGCCACGTCATCAATTACTACTGATGTGATTCGTGGTGCATAATGGCTCACCAGCACACTTTTGTCACACTGTGTGAGAAAATCTGACACAGACAATTCAATAAGCCTACCGCTGACTTGGTAGGAGGGGCCCCACACCTTGAACTGCTCATTCCCCAGAATTTTGTTTATAGGGGTAATGGAGGCAAGTGGTGGCAGTGTGTGTCAGTATAACAACTGGATATACTTCAAAGAGTGTGTTATTCCTTACGCCAAAGTGCAGAGGAAAGCATTGCCATTAATGGACACGGAGTGGAATAACTGTTTATCTCAAATAGTCGAGTTTCCAGACCCATACTAGTCTTATTTTTTGTTTTATTTGGTGAATACTATCACCTCTGAACACCTTGTATATGTTTCTGGAAAAGAGCACCAATAAAGTATGATGTCCTGGGTGCTGAGGAGGAAGGGAGCACCAACAAGTTGTGTTCAAATTGCTAGTTATGTTTGTTATGCCACTGGGATCCAGCCCAGGTGTTACAAAGAAACTGTATTGTCTTGGTCACCATTTTGAATAATGGAAACAGTCCTAACTGTTGGTTACAACACTAAAGTTCCATTTGCTGTACAGTGCTGATACCTCTATCACACATTTCAAGTGCACACACATTTTAAAACAAAACACATGCCTCTATTTCCATTCCTGAGGCATAAAAAATTGACAATGTTAATGCACCTTGCGTACGTCACATATCAGCAGCAAAATTAACAAGTTTCTTGTGAAGAAAGTGCAGATGTCACTCTCTTTTATTTTATTTTTAACTTCCTGATGGATCTTTAATAAAAATATTTATGTTATCTCTAACTAGAAAATATTAAGACAAAGGGAGGCATTCCTTGAAATCAGAAAATAAAATGGGTCAACTGAAGTCCGGGATGTGACACGTCGGCTTTGACCAATGATGTCATATCAGAGTTAAAGACGATAAATATTGTTCAAATGAGATAGAATGGCTGGCCAGTACTTACCTTTGTGCTGTACTGCCGATAGTAACACAAATGAAGAAACAGAAAAAAAAAGGGGACAAAAAAGGACAAGCATTCGGAACACAGTTCCTTCATCAGGTGGGAGAGAAGGGAAGAAGAAAGGATGGGAACAGAAGGGAAAGGTAATTCACGACCTAGGTCATGAAGGTGGTGTTTTGGGAGTGATGATAGTTTGTTTACAAGCATAATGTAGATTATAGAATATGATTTTGTGTTTGAAAAGTTATCTGTAGCTTCTCTCTGATTATTACGTATAGGTCAACCGAAAGAGTTCTCCCCCCCTCCCAACGCCCCGCCCACCAGTGAGTGCTGAAGACACATTTTTAGGCTGAGACCTGTGATCGGAGACACATTCTGTTGTGGTAATCTGTAATTTACAAGGATAATAACAGATTATTTATTATCTATAGTAGATAAGTATTATCCCATATGTTTATATTTGTTGATAGTGTTTGTTTAGCTAGTTGATACATCTACGTAGTGTATCTTGTGAGACTCAGATATGACGTCACTGGTCACAGCTGACAGGTTGTATTGCAGTCTTCAATTATGCCGATAAAACTACACAGCAGCAGCATGAAGCATTTCATCTGTAGTGCCAAGCTACGAGGTTGCATTTCTGTCAGAGACTTTTGCTGATATAATCAAACAAGTGGCTGACCCCATAGAACCACTGTCCGATGGACCTACCAGTCCAACAAACTCAACACAGTATGTCACAATAAAACCTGCAGAGTCGAATGATGTAAGAAAACTGCTTTGTTGCATGATTATAGGACACAGTTTAGGAAACTAGGAATATTAAAGACTGTATTATAGAAATATGATAATGTTGCATCAATGGTAGTCAATGAAAACTTTCTTAACTCCATTATCTTACATTTTACAACAGACCCAAAAATGGTATCTTAAGAATAATGTAAAGTAATAGAAAATAAAGTAGTTGTATGCACATCTATATACCAATAAGTAAGTGTTCAGTGAAGCCAATGCTGCATCAGCAACAATCAATGTGTTTCTAATATTGAAACATTGTCACCAACAAATGTAGTTGGGCTACATGGTTATTCAATACCTACCAATGATATGATGGAATTTGTGTTTCATGGAATTCTAATTCTTTTCACACTAGTTGTCAACGAATGTGGTTTCCCTGTGCGTTCTGGAAAAAATATAGGCAATGTTTCATGAGTAGCACAATTTACACTGAATGCAAAAAGGACACTAGTCTGTCTTTATTTTACCACGCAGCTAAGAATTAAACTTGAATATCAGGTTATTTAGAAATGGGTACCGGTAGTTTAAATAAACTGAAAACATACTGAAGGTAAACATCCCCCCCTCCCCCTTTTTCCTTACTTTAGGCAGGGTTGCCAGGTCTGGCGATTTTTCGCATTCTTGGCTATCTTTTTCTTAAAATAGTAGCCATTCTAGCTTTCTGGCGACTGGCGATTCAATTTGGCTAGTAAAAGAATAAGTTGGCGATTTAATGGCTACTTCATTTTACTTCATACAAAACGAATGTAAAGCAATTCCTCTTGAGACATTTCGTCAATGACACCGACTAAAAATCGGTAGAATGCTGAGTGAACGTATCAGAGAAGTTAGATGAAATGTATGCAGGTATGCTATCTTTGATCTATGGGAGAGTGTCACAGAGATGTAAAGAAACTGAACTTGCATACTCATGAAAACTGCCATTGTGAGACGAACTCTTTGCTTCACACTTCACTGTGATTAGCAATGGTTTGCAGAATATAAATGTGGATGTACAACACACGATAATTTCTCTGTCGTTCTAATGGCTGATTATTACGAATTCAAAAAATGTTCAAATGTTTGTATAGCTTATGGGACTTAACTACGGGGTCATCAGTCCCTAAACTTACAAACTACTTATGAACTAACTAATACTGAGGACGGCATAAATATCGATGCCCGAGGGGGGATTCGAACCCCCGACGGTAGTGGCCGTGCAGACCGTGACTGGAGCGCCTCAATCCCCTCGACCACCGCGACCGGCTATTACGAATTAGTCCATCGCACCTCAAAGTATGTAATGCGTAGTGCATTATTATGAATTACAGTCCATCTCACCTGAAAATGTTGTAATGAATCTGTATGTAGTAAATATATGTTTGAAAAATTCAATAACTCTATTTAACATCTGTAAATAATACTTTTGGAGAAGATGAACGTGCTTAGTAATCGAAGTCCTGAAATTATTAAATATGATAGTTATATGTAACTGTGCTTAAATTTGGTATTCACTGTATCTCCTGAGTCTCCCTATTACATTTACAATATAACCCTATTTTGACTGGTCCCATTGATCAGTGTCTGGATTCAGTTCCAGGCTGGCCTCAGATGTTTCCGTGAAGAACGAGGTTCTTTGGAATGTCCGAATGATGTTTGTGAATGTGAGAGTGCCTTAGTTTGTGCCACTTGTTAGTCAGTAACCAGCTTACTCCCTGAATTTCAATTCAAAATGTTCAAATGTTTGTATAGCTTATGGGACTTAACTACGGGGTCATCAGCCTCTAAACTTACAAACTACTTATGAATTAGCTAATACTAAGGACGGCATAAATATCCATGCCCGAGGGGGGGGGGGGGGGGTTCGAACCCCCGACCGTAGTGGCCGTGCAGACCGTGACTGGAGCGCCTCAGTCCCCTCGGCAACCGTGGCCGGCCCCTGAATTTCAGTATTATTATTGTCGAGTCACATGACACAATTACCATTAACATAATAAAGTTAACTGATTAGAATTGCGATAATCAGCATTTTACTGATGAAAAAGATGGCTATATTTTGGCATTTTATTGATATAAAGATGGCTATATAGTGGCATTTTATTAATAAAAAGGTGGCGATATTTTGGCTATTTTTTGTTTAAAATTTGGCGACAGAGCTCTCGAAAAATCTGGCAACCCTGACTTTAGGTAGTCACTCAACTGGGTTTAGATCCTATCAGTATGTTGTGCTTCAAATATGAGTTGTAAATATTCACCAAATTAACTTATATGGATGTAGTGGTACTTATTTGGTACAGACTTTTGCAATAATACACATTCTAATTATAACCAACTACTTTGGTTTTAATAACTTATTTAAAAATAGAGTGGTGATAGTGGTAAGTAAAGCAGCAGATTTTCTCTGTGATCACACATCAATTTTTACAGGAATGTTTATCTCTGTTGTAGCTGATACGTCAGTACAAAAGTTTTGGGAGTGTGTCTCTCTTCATACTACAGTATAAAATTCAGTCATAACCAGGGCTGCTGTCAGGCAAAACGTACGGTATTGCATATAAAACCTGTATGTGGTTTATCTACATTATTATCGTGTCAGCCACAAGCAACAAGAATTTAATTACGGTATTCACTCAAAATGTTTCCAAGGTTATAGGATAAAAATACACACAGTTTAATGAATTGGCAAGAGCAGTAAAAGAAGCAATCAACGAAGTTTTTCCAGGGAACTTTGGACGTGTGGCGTTATGTAACTTCTGACGCAGCTTCGACTCACTTGTTATCAGCATACGCCGCTGTAGGATTCTTTCCTAGGGATGGAACTTTGCGTATATTCCTGCAGCGTTGTACTAATAAAATAATTCGTGGGAGCAGCACGTAAGACATATTTCAGAATATTTTCCTCACTAGATACCACGCACTGTAAAAAAGAAAAGAACTGGATGTTGATCTCGACTTATGGTAATACATACAACACGGAATTGGTAAATTGCAAGAAGCGTTGCATATGCCGACAACGTGCGCTTATATCCCAAGTAGGGATGTTCAAACGCGTTTAGGGATATCACTAAACACCCGACAACAGAACAACAATAAACACCGATGCATCGAATCTGTTCGGTGTTTACCATACGATACATCGGATTGATTCGATGTTTTATCAAATAATTTTTCTATTCGATGTTTTTATTAAATAATAAATGGAAAATGACAGCAAACGCATTTCACTTCCCAAAACCACGCCTATTTACCCCCACCCGTAGCTAGAAGAACTTCACAAGTCAACCCCCTCCATAGAACGGAAAGCCCACGATAAGCATACGCTTTTGCTTTTGTGTTGGACGTTTGAAAAGTGTTTAATGGCTATTGCAATTGTCTCCCCGTTTACATGGGCTCCCAAAACCGGATTTCGTAAACCGATTTCCCAGTTCCACTTTTGGTTAGTCATGAGTAAACACTCCAAAATCGATTCAGGAAATCCGCTTCTCTAAAGCGGGTAGTACACTGTCTTTGACAAAGATCTTTTATCAAAGCTCTTTGGTCAAATCTTTGACAGTGTAATGGCATAAGATTTCCTTTTTTATAAAAGATATTTGATAAAAGTTAGCGAGAGAGCTTAGCTTTTATAAAAGTTCGCCATTGTATACATGCGTCTTTCCTTGCTTTGACGCCTTTTAACCTACAAATTAACGTAAAAGTGTATTTGTTGTGCCGCTACTGCCACAGTGATCGTTTCAAAGCGAGAAGTGTGCGGAATATCTATTAGTACAAAGCATATTTACTAAAATTTAGGGTTAGAATCATATAAAGAAAAAGCTACTGCTGTCAGTTGTATTCAATGTGGCTTACTGAGGTTGATGATAGGGAAGAAATTATATGGATCAAAAGATATATGGAGATGCATAAGTGAAATGTTTTTATTTGTACTCTAACCTAACCTCGTAATTCCTCCTAAAGTGATTTACATCTTGGTTCACTTATGTCTGGAATAATACGTGAAATCTTAGACTACAGTGTAGGATTCGTGTATTTTACTGCCTGCTGGAATAGATTTTGTATGTGGATAAGACTACAAATCCAAAGGTCGCGGGTTCGATCCCCGCCAGGTCCTAGGATTTTTATCTGTCACTTTCCACTTCTTTCGCCTCTGGCAGTAACGTTTATGTGAAAAATACCGAGTAGCACCGTGGTTCGGAACCCACGTTAAACTGTAGGTCCCCCTATAACTGGCTGGGTTCGAAGGTCGGAGGAAGGCAACGGCATACCACCTCCAAACAGGACCATGCCTAGTAAAGCACTGTGGTGTTCAAACCAATCTTCGGATTGCTGACTGCTTTACCTTTTTTACCTTATAAATGAGAGGATCTTTAGTGGAAAGGGATTCATGATTAGCGTAAAGAGGTACTGCACTAGTTAGCTCCATATTTTTTCTTGCTTTGCACGTTGCTTTTCGGCATTTAACCCCAAGACCAGGTATTTATACGGATATTTTATGTTTCGGGAAATCAGGCAAAACAAATGTCAGACTGCAGTAAACTATAAAAATGTCTTTCGCAGCGCATAATCCTCAATGAAGCATAACATGAAAGAACTACGAAAATATTCTCTCTTCTTAATTATGACAAAGTGTCTAACGAAGTTATGTTTAGCATGACACACGTTAAATTACTTCAGTGTTTCATTATTTACCCATTGACACAGCTTTAGGGCTTCCTGAAACATCGATTATGATGAAGTATTTATAAATATGTGGGCGAATTAAAATATTTGGTCACACGTTCTTAAACAATTTAGGTTATTATTTCCCAGCAGTGTAGCTCGTGAAGTACATTTGTGCGAGCAGTTTTCGTATTTTCCTCTTGCTATTCACGGTTTTACCTAAAATTGTTTCCATTTTTCGTTCTTTCCAAGCAACATTCTTCCCGAGCAACATTATATTACGTACTATAATACAGACGCTTTACTATTTTGGAGTCTTATTCTGAGCAACTATGACGAAATATTTTTCGACGCTAGTGTAATGTGCTCCTGTGAAGTAGTTTCGTCAAAGATCTTGGATAAAATCTTTGACAACGATCTTTGTCAAAGATCTTTTACAGTATAATACCGGCCTAAAGCGGTTTTCCAGTTCCACAGTCGATTATTGTGTCCATATGTAAACGCAACCGTTTTTGAAGCGTTATTGACTTGTCATATGGTTTTTTCTTGTTAAGAATTTTCGGCATATGTGGACAGAGTAATATTTTCTAATGTGAAATAAAAGTATAAATATTAGAGTGAACATGAATCTGTGTATTTAAATAAAGAAAAATAGCGATTGTGGTGACAAAATCAGGAACTGAATCAGCTGTTTTTGCAGTCGCCATATAAGTGGGCTAAGAAATCCGATTCAGACTATGTCATGTAAACAGGCCAGCGAAAAACGGTTTACGAAAATCGGTTTTCGTCTTCTGGAAGATGTGTTGCTTGTAAGCCAACGAGCTCGAAAATCTAGCTCGTTGATGTAAACGTAGTGTGTATCTCTTTTGTACAATACTTTTGCTTCGTTTGTTCTTATGTGTCGTAGCAGTGATACAAAATGAATGCTTTTAGATGTGAAATTTGGTCGCAATTCTCTGAAAGCGAAAAGAATACAAAGAATTAACATACGTGTAGTGCAATTTATGTGACAAGGATTTTGCTTCCACACATAATTTGAACCTGTAGAGGAATTAATCCTTAGTCATGACATCTTTTGTGTTTTTATCGCCCAACATGTTAGGTACTTACTGTGCCTAAATTTCAGAAAGTGTATTACGTGTTACAGATTTTTGGATTGAACATATCGACATTTGGCTAAATTGTTTACATTCGAGGAATTGGCTAAATATTTTAGGCATAGACTACATGTTGCAGGGCTGGCGCAAGCCCAAGTGCCGCCCCGTGCGAGCTACTAAATTGCCGTCCCCCCCCCCCCCCCCCCAGTTATTTTTTTTCTTTTTACATAGCGATTGTGAAATTTTATTTAAACAACTCTGTAGGAAATGTCTGCAATCAATCGCAATTTTTTATTTCAGATCTACCTAGGTTTCGTACACTGAGTGGCCAAAGCCTTTAATATGTGCTTCCATCTAAATCGTCATGTTGACTGTTGCATTCAGCATGATGGTATAGATGTAAACATAACTAAAAGAACTGAGAATATCCACATTGTGCCCGAAATATATGTAGATCTGGAAAATAAAAACAAAACTTGCGCCTTATTGGTGTTTCCTACAGATATATACAAAATCGTCGCTGGGCACAAGTTCAAAAATTGAGTCAAACATGACTGAAGAAATCTAGCTAATTTTAATAATCATTGTCAATTTACATAAATGTTCGAATGTGTGTGAAATATTACTGTAGGATACGCTGTTCAGGAGATGAAGTAATAAGAATTGAGACCGTGAAATTTAATTTCAGGCCGAATTTCACTAGAGACGCAGGTGAAACGATCAAAGAGTGAGGCAGAAGACAATGGAGAGAGGAAGAATAAAGGCATGGAGTAACATAATAATTCAATAAATAGCCGGCCGCGGGGGCCGAGCGCTCTGTGGCGCGCCATTCACAGTTTGCACGGCCACTACGGTCGGGGGTTCGTATCCCCCCCCCTTGGGCATGGATATTTGTGCCATCCTTAGTGTTAGCTAGTTCATTAGTAGTTTGTAAGTTTAGGGACTGATGACCCCGTAGTTAAGTCCCGTAAGCTCTACAAACATTTGAACTTTTTTCAATAAATACACACCCGGGCATCGACGGGTACTAACGCTAGTCGAAATATATTAACTCACTGCACTGCGGTTGTTCATTTCAAAGAACTGACACTCGACATCTGTCACAATTTCCATGTTTCAGTTCTTTCGTGTCTGATTATGGAATAAGGGGCAACAAATTAGTCATCGCCGTATCACTTCACTTTTCTTCGCTTTATTTTCATTCTAGCTATTGGGATGACGCATGTTTATTTGTCGACTTGCCAATTTTTGAAGTAACAGATCATAAGAAAAATAAATTTTCCTATTCTGAAATCTTGAAGGAGACAAATTCTAACTTATGAGTAACGTGCATACGCAATAATAATTATACGTTATATGAAAAGCACTTACCTATTACATCCCAAGTTGCAAGACATTCATACACACCAATTCTTCTGTTCTTACGAAACGCAATGAAAGTGCTTCTGACCAATCTTGACTCCCTCGGCCAACTACCGAAACGAATTCTGCAGTTTTCGTTGTAGAGAACGCAACAATACGTACCTCCTGGAAAGGCGAATTGGTGACGCGGCAGTGCCAGGAACTAGGTCACGTGACGAGGTACAGCGAGGCTACGGTTAAACAAGCGCCCACGAAGAAGAAGCAAGAAGTTCAGAATAAATATGTGATGATAAGGATAAATGTATTATCAGGCATTACGGCATTACGAACAATAGAAAGAAATACGAACTTTACGAAATCTGCACAACTTTTGTTAAACAGAAATGAGCTTCAAAGCTAGAAAGGAAACTCTTATAAGCAATGTTCTATCAATGGATTATCGTTTTAGAAAGTGTCCAAATTAACGCTTTGTTTTATGCAGACGAGAGGGCATTGTTGCTAAAAGACCATAGTTTCTCAGGTTTTCATCAGAATCAAAGCGACCACTAGTATACCTAGATGAAACAAGGATTCACACCCATTACATAGTAAATAAGTAGCAAAGTAAGTGTGTGCGAGTAGTATTGTCAAACAAAAGTGCAGGTCAGAGCTTAATTGTTGTTCATACAGGCGAAGACACATTTTTAATGGCTCAAATACCAAAATGTCCGACTATCACTCAGAAACGGATAGCAAAAATTTTCAAAATTACGTCGAAAACCGACTTATGCCAGACTTACTACCAATGTCTTTATCCCATGTAATTACTCGCAGCGTATTTACTCATTGGGAATATTTTTAGCCATTACAGGTGTTGGACATGTTTGACTGTAGTAATGTTCAACCATGTTTTTCCCATAAGAATAAAACACTCGTAAACTGCCATTGAAGGGCTTAGCAAAATTGCTTCAGGCTTAACACAACCGCAGTATCCGACATTGCATTCGAATTTCCAAATTAGATATCGTCTTCTGAAAATTAGTTGTAAGTAAACGCATGGCGCGTAGCAGGCCTGCAGCATCCATAGGAGAACTGGCGTGTACGCCAGACTGCTTGCCCCTCTCTGTTCCTCCGGCGTAAACACGACGGTGCTGCCATACTGGCGAGGGAGAAATTAATCCTCCTCCATCCTCTTATTGAACTGGGGCGGCCGGCAGGTAGTCGAGGCGCCATGCCACAGTTCGTGAAGGCGCTTCCTCCGAGGTTTGGTTTCGAATCTCGTCTACGGCGTGAACGTTGAAGTGATGCTGGCAGATTTGCCGCCCCTCGGAAAGTGCCGCCCCGTGCGGCCGCACGTTTCGCACGTGCCTTGCGCCGGCAAACATACTTTGTCAGCACCCACCTTCATGCGGAGATATGACGATCATAATAAAATAAGATTGAAAATGGAAAGATTTAGGTGTTTCTTTCCGCCATGCACTTTCACAGAATGGAATGGTAGGTATATACCATGACACGCCGGCCGCGGTGGCCGAGGGGACTGAGGCGCTCCAGTCACGGTCTGCACGGCCACTACAGTCGGGGGTTCGAATCCCCCTTCGGGCATGGATATTTGTGCCGTTCTAGTTCGTAAGTAGTTCATAAGTAGTTTGTAAGTTTGGGGACTGATGACCCCGTAGTTACGTCCCATAAGCTTTACAAGCATTTTTTCTGTGAGCTATTAGAGAATGAAATTGTAGAGAAACTCATAAAAGCGGTTTGATGAACCTTCTGCCATGTACTTCAATGTGGCTTGCAGAATGTTTATGTAGATGTCTGTAACTTCAGTCCTTTGTTATAAGTTTAGAAAATGTTAACACCAGTAACACCTACTTGGTTAGCCATGCAGTTTAAGGCGCTGCTTACAGGGTCCACCCAGTGGACTAGCGATGAAGGTCTGAGTGCCAGGTGCCTGGATGTGTTTTTTAAACTGTTTTCCACAGGTGAATACTAGGCTGGTACCAAAGTTCAACCTCTTTTACATGACTTACAGATATTTAGAAAAACTAATTATCTCTGAAAGGAAAGACGCCGAGATCACAGTATGATTAATTTATTGACAACTGGTTTCGATGTGCTTTGCCATCATCATCTGGTGGTATATATTTTATAATATGGTCACGTGCAGAAAGTGCAACATTGTAATTAGTCAAAATATAATATGCTGGCTAACTGCAATTTCTGTTTTTTAAAAACATGTCCACATTGTAAAATGTGTATGACCAGAAAATATGGCATAGTACATCAAAACTGGTCATCAATAAAGTAATCGCACTGTGACCTTGCAGTTTTCCTTTTGGAGATAATTAATCATTGCAGATCACCTCCATTCTTGTAATATAAGGTAATTCCAATTTAGAAAATTCCTGGGGGAGGGGAGGATGAAGTGACGATCGGTAGGCCATCCAGCCAGCTGTTAAATTTAATCGCCAAATATGTATTAAATATTATTTACAATAGATAGTGTAGATATCCAGTACTTAGTATCACCAAAAGTATTAAAAGTATTAAATTTGCTGTGAGTGAAACGAGCAGCAATAAAATTTACTCTGTAGCTCGTGAAAAATATTAACACAATTCTACACTTCATTGTTCATCTGTTGCCAACATAAGTACTGGAGCCTGGCGAGAAGCGTTGTAAAATTTTACCCCAAACCTGCATCAATATGGGACAACAACAAATGGAAAAGAAGTAGCTAGGCCAGAAACAGTCAGAAGTAACTTCCATAACATTTAAAACATTGATTGCCATGAAACCACAGAGAAGCTATAGGGAACTGTGCCTTATTTTATAGTATTCCTTATAAATTTATTGAATGTTTGAAATATTGTCATACATGTTGTATACAAATGGCACACATTTCTCTTGTACCGGTACTCGATAGACAGACATGGTCAATTGAATCCAAGATACCACCCATTGGCTTTGAGTAATGATGTCATATCTGAATCTCATAGGACACTCTACGTAGATATACCAACTATCAAAACAAACACTATCAACGAATATAAACATACAGGATAATATTGTAATACTCTTGTATTGCAGATACTAAATGATCTGTGCTCATCCTCAAATTGCAGAATACCACAACAGAATGTTCATTCGATCACAGGTCTCAATCTAAAAATTACAGCCTTTGGCACTCACTTGTGAAGAAAAAAAATCTCTTGGCCTTGACCTATACCTAACCATCTGAGAGAAGCTACGTATCCCTTTTTAAACACAAAATCGTAATCTATAATCTATGTTATGCTTGTAAACAAAGTATCATCTATAACTCAGATATGAAATCAGTGGTTAAAGCCAATGACACCATATTTTAGTAACAGTCAGGTTCACAGAATTTACTTGCAAATACAAATTGGTATTGGATCATGATTCGGATAAGTACATTAAGAACCAGTCACTGCAAGGGTGTAACAGTTTGCTTTAGGCAATGTAAACAGACTGCATTTATTCAGTGATAACTTCCATACGTATGACACCATTCGCCAAAGTGGACAGGTAGTATCCCTGTCATCAATTATACTGAAAGACATAATTTATAACTTTCTTGTGAATTCTTCACTTTCAAATGTAAAAATGTCATTCTTTAAAATGGGAATTATTCATAAATGTTTTTAAATTACAAGTTATAGACCAGTGGAGCATATATGTACAATTCAGTACTACTTTCAATTCGAAAAATAAAGGTAAATAATGGTAATTTGGTCGAATCCGTGTACATTGAAGGAAACGGAATTACCATCGATATATATCGAATGTTCGATATAGTGTTTCTGAACCGCAGATTCGGGCACTACGCGCCCTCACGTACTAAAAAAAAAACTTTTTGTTTAACCTATACCTAACCTAACTTTGACTTTAAAAATAAGTGATCTGTAGCGTAGCCTTAAGGAGGTTAGGTATAGGTTAAACAATCTCTGGTTCAAAAACACTATATCGAACATACTCTATATATCGATGGCAATGCTGTTACTTCGATGTACACGGATTCTACCAAATTACCTAAATAACTATGGAATTGTAAGACGTAACTTTTATGCAAGAGTAAGTGCAGAAGAATTTCCGGAAATAACCTGGATATTTTCAGCTTTTCCCACAAAATTGCGACATTAAACAGCTGTTGAATTGGCGGCAGCTGTGCCAGGTACTTCCACAGTAAAACTTGGTGAAGACAATACTGAATTCTTGACATACCAATATCAGATGTTAGCCTTGTGCGAAAGGAAGACAATTTTAGATTATTCTTCCAAAGGCAGGCAAATTACCATGTCCAAGTTAAACATTTCAAACTTATTTTTGTTTGTTATTTACTGATTAGTTTCGATGTAAAGTTTTAAAGGTAGGAAAATACCATAGCTTAAGGAACATCCATTACTTCGAAAATCTGTAATATTTATCACCTGCACTACCAACATCATCGTAACGGTAAGGAATAGAAATATAAATCGTTAGAATGACATAATTATTTGTCATACAAAAACCACCACTAAAAGAATAGCAACAGGTGTTTTTCCAAGAATTTACAACAGGAAACAAGTACCAACTAACCACACAGCAACTATTTACACGTTTAAATTCACACGCTGCAAATTTATTCAATTTTGATAACAAGATAGGAACAAATAATACCGTTTTTACTTGTTTTTGTTTATATTTAAGATTGGATGGGCAATCGACTAATCGATCTGTGCATGAATCGATCACATTCCTGAAACTACTTTCCAGGATAATCGATTTTTAATCGTTAATTAGGTCTGATGCATTGATAGCTCAGTCTTCATACGAATCGTTTATGATATCGTTAAGACATCCATTATATTAAGTGAATTATTTGATGAAAATTTCCCCTTCCTAATATTTTCTGTTATTAGTTATGTTTTCAATGTACTATGCATACATATACTCCTCTTATATTGGTATCCACAAAACGCAGATTTGTTGATGGTTACCGAATATCATCATAGGTCAAACATTTTGTGATGTCACATATTCTTGAGTTTGACCAAAGAGCTTATAGGTATTTTGACACTGGCCAAAAAAAGGCGCCATTTGACTTTCGCCATGGAAAATGCTAGTCTCAATTTTAAATATTTCAATGGCACCACTCGACAAAGTTCAGATCATTTGAACTTTGTGGCGCCATTTCACAGAGTCAAAACAAACCGCCGCCATGTTTATTTGAAGGCTATAGCCGTATATGGTGTTTTCGTGTATTTATGCCTACGTTTTACAAATAATGTGCAGTTTAATTGCTCATCAAATTAAAGAGCTTTAAAAAAAAGTGCTTGTAAGTATGGTTTGTTGGGTAACAGTGATAGTTAGACATCGGAATACAGGACAAAGTTTTCATAAGCATACTGTAGTTAATTTGCGTATTTTATGATGTTCTTATGCAGTATATGCATAATATTTGTGTGTGACTAAACAGGTGTTATTTAGTGATTACTGAAGGGAGATTTGTAGGTACAAAACAGACTATTTAATTCTACAAATGTGGAAAAGAAGTGTGGTGCTGGCAGTGTATTTAGATTCTGAATTGGCATTTTCATTTCTCATAGACACTTGTCACATGGCTTTTAGAAAGGATGTGACAATGTTCATGTTGTAATTTCTGATTCAGTGTATTTGGTAAATAAGGGAATAAACTGTATTACAGTAACTGTCAGTGCAGTTGTACAAGCATAACCTCATAAATCGATATAAATTAAAATGCCGTCGTGTTTAACTGTGGGCAAGTGTAGGTAGCTATATTAGGTTCCAAATAAACGTCCATTACATTGTAAATAGCATCCAGAACATTACATAAGAACAATGAACTTGTCTGATGACAAGATATCAAGTTTGAAGATATGACTGGTAATGGTCAGGTGTCAAATATCACAGTGACACATATTGTATCACTTGATCAAGTATTGAATTTGAATGTTGATATCAGGCTTTCTTACAGAGCGTGATAAGCAGATCCTAATCGAAATTTACTTTCTTAAAATTTGTAATTGGTTCAGTAACAGAGGTTTCTTTACATGTGCTACTTGGTTTCTACCTGTCATTAATATATGAGTGTTGCTCATACGCAAAATACATTTCAAAACAACAACATTTACAATTTATTTCCCTCTTATTGTCGTCTTATATCAATTCTAAAACCATAACCTAAATGACAACACCAATGTCTGTTCGAAAAATCTCAGCTGACCCCATGTTGGCAGCCAGGCAACCAGGATTCTGTCAGGAGCGAGAGGAAACAGCTGTGACAGCACCACTTCCATATAAGCCATAAGGCCACATGCTATGGCGCCGTTTTTGTGGACAGTGTCAACGTACCTTAAATTTCATAGAGTGGCTAACAGAGCTCTTTGCAACAACCTCTGTAAACTTGGCCACATGCATCTAGTCCCAGAATATACCACCGGAAAGGGCCAGAGATAAAAATGAGAAATACCTGGCGATGTGTCAATAGCTGTCAGTCCAGAGATACATTATGACACATGATCTGCAGTATAGCTGACAGCTGTTAAACGAAAACAAACGGAGGATCTATGGAATTGTATAACTCGACTGCACAATAATCTCATTTTCCTTCAGTATCACAATAGTTGTCATTCTGCTTACAACAATGTAATCAAAGGTTGTGTACGAATTAGGCACACATGAAATTTCATTTTTCGCATTTCATTATCAGTCCGAACACATTATTTGAGGAGCTGATGCAGTTTAATACCCCAATGCTGCATGTTAGGCATCATTTTTCTTTTGTGCACTTAAAATAAAATGATTTTTTGTTCTTCCAATTGTGTCAAAAGTCAAAGTAATTGCTTTAAATGTTAAATAAAAACTACGAAATCTATAGATAAACAAAACTCTAATGGTCTCTCTAAAGTATTATGTAGGCATCTAAAAAAAGGGGATGAAAAATTCTAAAGGGTACTGTCATCTTACCCTCCTTTTCCCTATACTCGTTCTTTGTCCTGTATTACCGTTGAGTTTGCTTGTATGGTAGTAGCATGTACAGTACTGGTACTTATGACTTGATAGTACTTTTCATATACCATTTCAGTGTAATAATCCTTCAACCATTCCCTAACACAACAAAAACATCCTTTTTTAACAATTCTCTTACACATGAAAATGTACTTCAAATTACAGAGATATGGTGTTATCTGCGTGCGATTTCCTAAATGTGAATATGTTGAGTATTTTACTATAATTCCTGATTTCCCATTTCTGTGTTTAGCAAATTCTTGTCGCCAACCAAGCATTGATATCATGTCAAATTACTCATTTCTTGAAGAAACACGAAACGACAAAAATGTTCGGTACATGTGAAAACAAGAACAGAATCTTTATTCACTGAACCACGCACAAAACAAGAATGAAATTAATAGCGTTCTGCTCCAAAGATCTTGAGTGGCAGAGACTTCCCTCGCTTCGGCTCCGGCGGTATCAAGGAGGTTAAAATCCTTGGGCGGTATATTCGGGGGCTAGTGTCAACAGCATTGATAGCTCAGTCTTCATACGAATCGTTTATGATATCGTTAAGACATCCATTATAGTAAGTGAATTATTTGATGAAAATTTACCATTCCTAACATTTTCTGTTATTAGTTATGTTTTCAATGTACTACGCATGTTTTATTTCTTTAGTTATATACACTCTCTTATATTGGTATCCACCAAACGCAGATGTGTTGTTGATTACCGAATATCATAACAGGTCAAACATTTTGTGATGTTATATATTCTTGAGTTTGATCAATGAGCTTAAATTTCATAGAGCAGCTAACACTCGAGTTACAGTGCTCTTTGCGGCAACTTCTGTAAACTTGGCCGCCTTATTTTTGGTCGTCAATACACTTGTGAGCAGTATGTCTATCATATATTGTTGTTGAGATTCAAGTGTTGTATTTAGTTTATATCGTATTTTGTGTGTATTGCCTATATAATTTTGGTGATGAAATATGTCTAAAGTATGTTCAGCATTTAAATGCACAAATCGAAGTGATAAAACGACTACTACTTCGTCGAAGAACTCCAAATATTTTGCCTTGTTTGATCTCAGTATGTCTTACTGAAACAAAATTCCTGACTGATGGCACTTAACTGCCCCAAGAGCGAAGCTCCTGTGACCTATCCTGCAATTCCCTTGAAGTAAACGCCATAAAAATGCTTAATTTTGTACCTAGTGTGGTTTGATATATTTCTTCATCTGTCGCTCCTGTGGTTGAGTGTCTGCACCTTCTTTAAAAGTATTTTGAATTGTTATTGAAATACTTGATCGAGCATGGTTGACATGCAACCAGTGCAAAGTATGGAAGCAATAGTGACAGCCAGAATTTTTTCACTTGTATATGTCTGTGTTCTATGCAATAAATATGTACTTATTTTAGCGTGGCAACAACGAAAGTTTTTAATGATACGTTATCTTGGTGTGGAATGCTTTTGTGGCAGCAGACAAGGCACATTTCTATTGCAATATTCTATTGTCACTTCCCTCTTTGCACTCAAATTTCACATACCAAACGTTATTTATTTCAACGTGACAACAAGGAAACTTATTAATGACATCTTATTTCGATGTGGAATGCTTTTGGTGCAGATGACATAGGCACATTTTAACTGCAGTATTTTTTGTCACTTTGTACACTAATTTCGTCCACCAAAATTCACAACTAAATCCTTTAACAGCAATTTTACAAGTTTGTAGACTTCAATGTATACTAGATTTTAAGAAAGCAGTTATTACAACAACAGATGCAAATCCATGGTCATGATTGCTCGTCATAGCAAGTACTACTCACTGTATGTTTCCCAGCTCGTTTAGATCATGTACTGGCATTAAAATCTACACAAATACACAGCGACACTTTCGTTGTTATTGAAAACCACATCTAACTGTTATACTTTGAACCAGAACTGTAATACTGACAGGTTCTTGGTATTTAATTACCGCATTTTTAGGAAATATACTACCGGACTCGTCAATTCTCAGCTTCGAAAAAGTCTCTCGGAACTTGATGCACATCCGTATTCAACAGTCTATCATTATGTAATACATGGAACTGTAAATAGGTACAATTCTCGAGTGAGGGTGGCATACGAGCTGTCAGGCGATACCAAAATAATATGGCGGATGCTAGTTCAATTTGCCTCAAACATGGCGGACCTATCACCACTCTATGAAATTTAAGCTGGTTGAGTTTGACATACGTGTGCTTATATCCGAAGTGAAAAAATCTTTCCCAGAGATACTACCTGTTTGCTTTAGGCAAAGATCTAAAACGTTCATGCAGTATGGGTGTAGAGATGCCAGCAGGCGATGCTGTTGATTTTTCTGTACACACTTACAATACAAATTAAAGTTATCCTATTAGGAACTTAGTTAACCACACACACTGTAATTGTGACATATTCAGAAACAAACTACCATATATCAGTGACAAATAAGGAAAATCAGTGTATGCACACTCTCGGAAATCGCGACATATTCGAAACTAAGCAGCAAAATATTGGGGAGAAACTAGAAATATCCACCTTTCCATACCCTCGGAAATCACGAAGAAGAAAAAGGAAGCTTAGGGTTTAACGTCTCGTCGTCGGAAATCACGGGATAATTTGAAATAAATAGCCAAATATTTCTGACTAGCAAACAGTGTAGGCCTAAAAGTCATCAATACCGGTACTCGTTTCACCTACCAGTAATTTAAACGTTCCCATAGTTTTGTCTCTAACCATATTCTCGAAAATCGCAACATATTTGGAACAAAGTCAAATATTACTGAGAAGGAAGAACATAAATGTCATTGCTGATCATACTGCTTGCAGCAGCAATTTCATTCCTCATTCTTCAGTCACATATAAATCACCAAATCGATGTTACCAACTTCTAAGACAGCACATAAGAACACTGGATAACGTAATACTGTTATGTGAATAAGAAAATGCCACATAGTGTTGTCGATAAATAACTCCTGCTTACTGTTACAAACGATCAGATTTTAAAAAAATATTTACATGGGACGAGTTTAAAACACAGTACCCCTGGTATGATAATCCAGCACTCCTCCCATTACACTACAGCAACTCAACACACAAAGTTCTTTGACACTTTATATATCTGTTCCCAAGTGTTCATTCCTCAGTGTTAATATGATTTTAATTACATTTAGTTATAATAAATTAAGACAGATATGATTTTGAAATTAATCTTCAATTCGCTGTTGCTCTGAATCGGTTTACTGCGAGTTATACAACCAAAACTGTGAGAAGTTAAGGAGGTTGGAATAAAGGGAGATGACATTATCTATGCTGAGGACAGACATTGCTTGAAGCCAATGGGCCATGCTTTTGTGCCCAAAACAAGGAGTATATAATCCTGTGAGAATATTGCCGTCTTTACGTAAAGCCACTTAATTGTAAGACAAGCAGAGTATTTACGTAGATATTACATACATTTTAACGACTGGAACTACTTTACCACACAGTACGACGAATGTCTTGGGCACAAACAAATGCCGGAATGCACATTTTGCTGGCTTCACTTTTTCAGTGTTTTGGCAACTCCAGAGATTCTAGTCTCCTTGTGAGATATACAGTAAATCAAGATGGCGTCTGTGACATGGAAGAAACAAGTGAATATCGTTTTCATGCCACTTTCCTAGTCATCGTTTATTGGCTAATGTAACAGCGAATTCATTGGAGGGAAAAAATTTTTTGCTAGTGATATAAGAACTCCTATTCTGTATACACTTGCAACAGAAATTAAATTTATCCTGTTAGGATCTTAGTTAAACACACACACTGTAATCGTGACATATTCAGAAACAAACTACCAAATACTGGTGACAAGTAAGGAATATCAGTCTAAGCACACTCTCGAAAACCGCGATATATTCGAAATTAAGCAGCAATATATTAGGGAGAAACACTCATTTCACTTACTGTACCAGCAATTTTAAAGTTCCCCTAGTTTTGTCTCCAACCACATTCTCGAAAAACGGAACATAGTTGGAACAAAGTCAAATATATGTGAGGAGTAAGAACATAAATGTCATTGCTGATCGTACCACTTGCAGCAGCAATGTCATTCTCCATTCTACAGTCACACATAAATCACCAAATCGATGTTACTAACTCTGGAGATAGAGTAGTGAATAACATAATACTGTTATGTGAAGAAGAAAATCTCACAGTGTCGTGGATAAATATCTCCTACAATGCGTTACAAACGATAAGATAAAAAAAAAATATTGCATAGGACGACTTTCGATCGCAGAACCTCTTGTTTGGTAGTCCACCACTCTACACATTAACCTACAGCAACTCGATCTTATTAGTCCCTTTATATTTTATGTAGTCGTTCCCATAAGTTTGTTCCTCATTGTTATCATTTTAATTACATTTAGTTATAACAAATTCATCCAGAGATGATTTTGTAATTCATTGTTAATCCACTTTCGCCCTGAAGTGGTTAACTGCAATTTATAAAACCAAACCTGTGAGATATAAGACAAAGCAAGATGACATCTGTGACATGGAAAGAACAATTGAATATCGTTTTCATGTCACTTTCCGAAGTCGTCGTTCATTGACTAATGTAACAGCGAATTTCATTGGAGGGAAAGAAATTTTTGCTTGGGAAATAAGGCGGGTATTACACTGTAAAAATCTTTGACAAAGATCTTTTTTCAAAGCCCTTTGGTCAAATCTTTGATGGTGTACTAGCTCATCTTTTATAAAAGATATTTGATAAAAGTTAGTGGGAGAGCCTAGCTTTTGTATACATGCGTTTCTCTTTGCTTTGGCGCCTGTTAACCTACAAATTAACGTCAAAGTGTATTTGTAGCGTCGCTACTTCCACAGTGATTGTTTCAAAGTGTGAAGTGTACGGAATTAATACACATTTACTAAAATATATGGTTAGAATTATATAAAGAAAAAGCTACTGCTATCAGTTGTATTCAAAGTGGCTCATGTGGATGATGATAGGGAAGAAATTATATGGATCAAAGGATATATGAAGATGTATAAGTGAAGTAAATGTTTTTATTTATACTCTAACCTAACCTGGTAATTCCTCCTAAAGTGATTTACATTTTGGCTCACTTATGTCTGGAATAATATGTGAAGTCTTAGGCCTACACTGTTGGATTCGTGTATTTCACTGCCTGCTGGAATAGATTTTGTATGCGGATATAAGTGGGGCAATCTTCAGCGGAAGAGGCATTCATGTTTTGCTTAATGAGATACTGCACTCGCTAGCTGCATATTTTTCCTTGCTTTGTACGATGCTTTTCGAAATTTTAATCACAAGTCCAGGTATTTATACAAATATTTTATGTTTCGGAAAATCAGGCTAAATCCGCAATGAAACTACGAAAATATTCTCTCTTCTTAATTATGACAAAGTGTCTAATGATGTTATGTTTAGCTTGACACACCTAAAATTACTTCAGTGTTTCATTATTTACCCATTTACACAAGTTAAGGGCCTCCTGAAACATCGATTATGATGAAGTATTTATAAAGATGTGAGCGAATTAAAATGTTTGCTCACACGTTCTTAAACAATTTAGGTTATTATGTCCTAGCAGTGTAGCTCGAGAAGTACATTTGTGCGAGTACTTTTCGTATTTTCCTCTCGCTATTCACAGTTTTACCTAAAATTGTTTCGCTTTATCGTCCTTTCCAATGAATGCACTCCTGCACTATAATACAGACGATTGACTATTTTGGAGTCTTTTCCGATCAACTATGACGAAATATTTTACACTAGTGTAATGTGCTCCTGTGAAGTAGTTTCGTCAAAGATCTTGGATAAAATCTTTGACAAAAATCTTTGTCAAAGATCTTTTATCAAGGAGGTTAGAATACAGGGAGACGCCCTGAGGCTGAAAACGTGAAGCCTGCCTCCACCATATTGCTAAGTTTTGGAGAAGTGTTCGTATTGTAGAGCTTATTTTATTTGTCACTTAAAACAGAAATAAACCGTTTGTTGGTTTTGCCTTGATGTACAACGTGTTAAAAAAAAAGTGGAAATCAGCTGTTAAAATTACATTTTCAAATATAATATTGTGAGTATTTATTAGTATTTATTCAAGAAAGTATATTGTTTGAAAGTACATACTTCGCAGTGACTGTCAGTCCAGTGCATTGACAGTAAGAGGGTCGACTTAACGCGTAGTTTTAATGGAGAAATAGCAATCTAGCACTGACCAAGATGGTGGACAGGCTTCAACTGGCGTATGTGCTCTGCATAGATAATGTCACCTCCCTTTATTCTAACCTCCTTGTTTTTACAGTGTAATAGCGGCCTAAGAACTCCTGACTGACATTACTGTTCAGTGATGCTAAGATATTTGGTGTATTCAAGGAGATAGTGTCTTTGAGTGACATATCTGTGAGTCTGATGCTATGATCTTTGATGTAACTTCCAGTGGATAAGCATGGTGGGGGGTGAATGTGTGCGGCTATTGCAGGGTGAAATTCTACGGTTAAAGGCACGTAATAATGACTAAGAACGTAAAATTTTATTTGAAGTTCACTTAATATATTTGAGATTCAATTATTTCAATTTTAAATGACTGTCATTAACATGTAGTGACGTCTGTGAGCAATCTAGCGAAGCATAACAACAGGTAGCCAATCATACAGAAAACATCATCTGAAAATTTTTCTTGTATTTGGCTACCCTTTCTGTATAAATGAATGGAATGGATCATAGACTTACTAAATAAAAAGAATGGATACAATAATTTCTTAAGTTCACTCTCTTTGGTTGGGTACAGTTTCACCACAGTCTAACAAATATAGGCGTGATACCCTATAGGGCAAAAAAGTGCAACCTTTAGAGTCAATCTGTAAATTTAAAATGTAAAGAACACAAATAAGACATAAATTGAAGTCCAGAGAATGTACCACAGATGTATTAAACATTATTTCCTGGATGTTAGGTGTCTAAAAGGAAACATTTTTTCTTATTAAGCTGTCAGTATAGGTATTTATTTTATTTTCAATTACTGATTAAATCGCCTGCTTGTTAACTTTCGCGTAAACATTTATTAATATTTTTATGCCCAGCATTAACAGATCCAACACTATTTCATAAAACAAACAACACATCCGAAGCCAAGCCAAGAGTATCAATTTCTCAACCTTACTCAAACCACTGTTCGCCTTTAATTGTATATCAACATGTCCAGATTCACATAAATGTACCCAGGACCATATTTAGGCAGGTGCTACATGTGAGGGTAGACAGGGCAGCAAAATTTTGCCATGAAAATAGTGTTATGGTATAACATACATGTTGTGGTCTAACCTAAGTGTTATGATGTACCTAAATAATTGATGAAATAATATTTTTATTCAGAGTTTGCATTATAGCAAAAAATTTTAAAATTCAGGTTGTTGTATATATGAAATTGATTGGGTGGGTGGTAAAATAAATTACTGCACAGGAGCATCACATACACTAAATACAGTCCTGGATGTACCTGATACTAAGCTTTTCATTGTGGTTTCAGAATAACAATTTCCTTGAAGTATATCATCATGTTTAGTACCAAACCAAGAAGAATAACGTTCTTCAACTCGAGTAATTCTTGATTTTGTATGAACACTCGATAATAAATTGTGTGTCCAAATCAGTCTAAAACGATTTTGTAAATAAATGCAGCTACCAGTTCCCAGTCCATTTGGTTTCATGTGATGAGGCAATTCTACATGAAGACAAACAAATGAAACTATCACACAATTTAAACACAGGATCATGTGGGGCCCCTCCCACTTTACAACTCAAATAGTTCTATGCATGCACGAATCTGGCAGCTTTAGCATACCAGAAATATTTTTCCAGAAGCGGTAGAAAACGCTGCTTGAACTTAATTTGAGCTCTGTGCATGTGCGAGTAGCCCGCTGGTAGCTGCTTAAACGAACCTGTTAACATCCCAATCTGCTAGCTTGTAGGAACAGAAGAACGGCATACTATGAACACAGAACTCGCTATTTTAAAGCTGTTACTTCCATATTTCTTAGTGGCAGTGTCTTTTCCAACACGAAAAGGAAAATGTAATTACAGTAATATCCCGTCTGTTGTTAATGTCAACATATAATTATGAAATCTCAGTGAAATGTAATTTACACGGTTCACAGTAATTGTATCTATGAAAATCGTTTAAGACGAGAAATGGATTATGACCTGATGTGTTTAAATTCGAAAGAAAGTGATTAAGAGATCATTCCAGTGCTTGCCCCATCTGTTCTGATGCTTTACGCCGATTGTAGTTCGTTTCACAAGTTTCTTCACTGATTTTAGACTGGCCACGATTTATATAATGCTATTGCATTTTGCATGTGCTTCCTCACCCCTTAAGTATGCACAGGCACGCAGCACTTTCGCAGTGTGTTTATTCATGTCAGCCGCTTGGAAGCGCTGCAGTAGCTGTTGCAACAATCGACAAACGTGAGTCGACTGTTGCACATTGTTCAATCACTCACTCCTGCAGTTTGCCAGTATTTGTTGTGAAACAAATACAACTGATAACTGGTACATGATACTATTTAATATATAAATATAAAGTGGGTTGGCGCATCATCTGATTACATGCTCAAAATTGAAAAGATATGTTGTAATTTTATTATGATTATGAATCTACCTGGGACTGATGACCAAGCTGTTTAGTTTCTTACAACAAACAACAACAATATAACCTCTACTCGTGCGTGACAAACAAGCGGTTTTCTATAATTTTGGCATAATATTGATGCAGTGAAACCCCCCTTTTACACTTTTAAAGAGATGCAAATAAAATGGGGGTAAGTATAAAATACGGAAAATAACTTTGTAAGTGATTAAAGCTACTACATATACGATTTCCCCCCTCCTCCTTCTCACCACCCTACTTCCTTGTGAATTTTCGTCATTTATATATGACGTAATACATCATGGCATCTAAATACTCGTCAGGGACTTGTTTTTTACCAAATAAAGGTTATCTGAATTTTGTGCTTGTACTTTTAGCCACTGATGTGATATTTATCAACACTTCACAACAAAGTGCACTAAAATTTGGAGAAAGCAAACCGAACATGTACATTTAATTATTTGGAATCCTAAAGTGCCGTGTATACAACGTATTCGGTGGCACAAGATAGCACCTCCAAAGAAGAGTAATGTGTGAAAATTTTTTACTAAAATTGAAGGAAATGGAAACCTTGTAAAATTCAAACTTTTCCATAAAACTATTAAATCCTGTTGCAATCTATCAAACTTGATTGGCCACATAAGAAGTACTCACAAAGCTGCGTTTTTAGAAGAAAATTTGCAAGCAATGAGTAATATTGTCGTGCTGAAATGGAAGCAGGCTTGGCTTCAAAGGCAACTGAACACAGCACTTATACTCAAAGCACGTTTATTACGAACTTAACATACACGCAGCACTGACTCCCTCTCTGGCAGAGTGCTCTGCTATTTATACACAGACAGAATTTACCAGAAATTAGAAGAACAGTTAACATAAGAAACAAGTAGAATTTACAACATAAGAAAGGTGTAGAACATTCTGGAATTGTTAATTACAAAGAAATAAATTTTTGCCGGTAAGCGGGATTGTACCGGCGACCTTCAGTACCGCAATCCGTGACGCTATCCCCTGTGCCACGCCGGCAGTCGGTGTTCCTCCTTTCTTGCGGCAATATAAACTTATCCAATATCAACAATGACAGCAAAAGAACTGAGAAAAAAAATCAAAACAGTCTCCAGAAAACCTCCTGCCCCTGATGCTGAATCGCTGTCATCAACAAGCACAGCTGATATGATGAAACTGGAAAATAAATTTTCAACATGCTCATCAACAGATATCCATATCAATGATCCTGTTCCTCCCA
Source organism: Locusta migratoria (assembly GCA_026315105.1). Classification (NCBI taxonomy): domain Eukaryota; kingdom Metazoa; phylum Arthropoda; class Insecta; order Orthoptera; family Acrididae; genus Locusta; species Locusta migratoria. The sequence goes on along the minus strand of CM048748.1, from coordinate 471,949,022 downwards.
CTATGAAGAGTCAGAAGTCGATGGTGGACTGTTTTGAACATATACATGCTCTTTCGGAAAGTCGTATTAAAAGTCTGAAAATAAATAATGCCTTGATTTATGTGCTTTGAAAAGATAACCATTTACTATTGCTGTGAATGAGGTATTTTGTAATCTGATAAAAGTGATTGTGCCGCATTACAAGCTTACTGGTAAGACGACATTGACTTAGTGGGTAGATGACAAATATGATGCACTGTCAGCTATTTTATAAGTTAAAAAATGTAGAAAACCTTACACTTACAATGGACATGTGGACAAAAAGTATGAGCATGAGAAGCTTTCTTGGGATTACAGCACACTTTGGTACAAGTATTCAATTTTTTTAATAAATCTTTTTAGTATATCAGTCATTTGAACGCAGTACTTCAGACCACATTGCTCAGATGCTTCTGAATACCTGTGCTGAATTGGATATTAACAAACTAAACTGACAGTTTTATTGGAAAACGTTTTTTAATATTGTGTGGTCATGTTCCAGTTTTGAGTTATTCATTAACCTAAAGTGTTTCTGCGCCAATAATATTGTCTATTAGTATGTTAATTATTTTTATTCTGTTTATTAATGATCAATGCCATATGTTTATATATGTTTCCACCCATATGATTGAACTTGTGTGTTCATGTGAATGTGGAAGATTGTTTTTAATATGGACTGACTGCCGCGCAATGGCTTACGGCCGCCGCCTCGCGCTTTAGGGCCTCACTTACTTTAACAAAAAATGCATGGCTTCATTTGTCGTCTGCACTGGCGTCTGCTGGGTGGCCAGAGACAAGTTTACTTGGCAAGATGGCGAGGTGGTGCCAACCTAATCTTGGACGAAAGAGGTGACAAGATGCCTCTCTGGAAGCCATTGAAGAGGGTATTATCTTTATCAGGTAGAGAGGGTTGGTAGATACTATGTTCTGAACGCACCCTGAATCGGTTATAGCGTGCTCTACATCCGGTTTGCTAAATATTTCTCAGCTTTTTTGGTTTGATTCTGTCTTTGCTTATCTTGGCATGTCCGATTGCTCCAAGTGCTCTCGTAACGGTTGTTACTTCGGCCTTCAGCCATGCTTTTGCTGATACTAGCTTTCTTCTATATGAATTCTCGCATGTTCTTTACTTGACTACTCCCTTAAGATAAATTTCTGTTGCGCAAATACTGTGATCACTCGCAAAGTAATTTAGAGCAGCAGTGAGAATTTTAACTTGCATTTGCAGATCTCAACTGCCCGAGATCTTACTTAATAAACATAACAGGATATTTTCAAAATCACACACATTTTGCCGACGAGTACCAGGATATACACACACTACAACAAATGTTTAGACATAAAAAAGATAGAGTACTTCATTTATAGCTCCTCATGTTCCGTTTGGAAGATGTTAGTGACACCCAAATTATGCGCCATCATGACGTCAACTTGGGCTTATTTCCTCGACCAAAAACATCATGGAGGTAAAAAGAGGGCATGACGTTACAAACTTGAAGCCATGCTTGAAGCTGACTAAACCTTGCTCCGCCATTGCAATTTGTACAAAACATTAGTTTTCTGCTCAGCTGCTGTACAGAGTTGTTGAATATTTGCAATTGAGAATGTCTGTGTGCATTTTTACGGTTGTCCCAACCGTTCTGACAGCACTATTAAGTCGAAGAGAATCACGTTCCATTGGGTCTGTGAGTGTTTTGAACAAACAAACATGGCTGCCAATCGGCTTCAAACAGCAGTACAGCAGACGCCTGTAGTGACATCTCCCCTACTTTTACTTCTGTGGAAAAAAAAAAATCCGTTCCAAATATAAATCTCGAGAATTTAGTCAACCAACGAGATTGGGACTTACATTAAC